>CM027837.1:29538279-30788279 GCA_016097545.1 Eucalyptus victrix
GACAATAAATGGAAATATGTCAAGTAAGTACCGAACCTATGACCTAAGCCCAGAGTCGTAATAAACTAGTCCTATCCACAACCAAATCTGCAAAAGATGTACTCAAATTTTGGCCATTTACGGGACAGCTGCCACTAGGCTCTTAATTTTCACACTATTTATAACATATCGACATCTTACATGTGCATCTCCAACATTTAGTCTACGTCCTTATGTAAACAAAGATGGAAAGCTACGAAATCTATGCTCAAATTAAGTTCAATAAATAGTCTGAGGATCAAATCTATTACAAAATAAAGAACAAAATTAAGCATAGGCAAAAGTAAAGGGATCGAATTTGTAACTCTTGATTTTTTATTTTTTTTATTTGTTTAGACCTCATCAGTACCTCGTGCTCATCTCTAGCATATAGTCTACATATTCCTTCAATGTTTGGATGGATACAACAATTCACTTAAATTCTTGATCGACTATTAGTTTAGAAACCAAAATCCGTCTCAAAATAAAGTGCAAAGGCCAAATTTGGACATGGACAACAATACACGACCACTTGTATAACTACCCTTTATACGAAGGACAAATTTGTGTCCAAAAGCCCAAAATTCATACTGTGCGTGTAATTGCTAGAGCATTTAACGACTTAAACTTTAAAGTAAGTGTGCAATGATCATCCTCATGATAATCTACTTAAATTTCTTCAGATCTATTGATTTGCCAGCCCCTGTTATAACCAATGAATTAATCTATTGGTTGGAGGTTTATCTATTCAAATTTCTTCAGATCTATTAATTTGCCAGCCCAATGGTCACGCCTTAGTGTCAATTATAGTCTACCCATTCCATCATCTAATAGTTCATGTCTTTTAATATAGTGAACAGTGTTTTACATTTCAATAGTACTAGAGTATTGCTCTTAGGGGTCTTGTTTACTAAAAAAATTGAAAATGAGAAAGGTATCACCGCAAAAAAAAAAAAAATCACATCGCAAATTATTATTATTACAGGATTGACTTCTAAGATAGGATTTGAGAATGTGAAAATATTATAGGTTTTAGGGCCCTGCCACTACATCCCCACAAATGGACCTACGATTCACATTTCTTGTTTACCCTTGTTGGGATTAACGGATCCCCGAAAATCGGATTCGACACTAAATCGAACCCCTAAATCAATGCGGAAGCGAAGCCCGGGAAAATCACGTATCACCGATCCTAAAGCACACCACGGATTCGAGCGTACCTTGTTAGCCACAGATTAAACACCAATGCTGAAGACCGAAGAAGAAATTCTGATTCGATGATGTCAATTTGCCTTGAAAAGGGAAACAACGTGCCTTAAGCATTTGGAGGGAAAGAGAGAGTGAGAAGCGTACATTAGAATGGCCAAAATGTGTCTTCTCTCTCTCTCTCTCTCTCCTCCCTTTTATACCTTCCCCCATCCACGGGCCCTATTCCCGTGGGCCGAGCTTTTTGGGCCCAACTTGGGCGAACGGGCCAACTCAGGCCCATCAATAAAGAAAAAATCCATCATCTCCCACTCGCACATGGTGGTCCAAAACCAACATGGGTGGACAGGCCCTACTCAACCCCATCAGAGAAAAATCCATCATAGACTCTCACTTAACATGGTGGGCTGAACAGAATCCTCTTTTGCTCTCTTCAACATTCATAATGATGAATAATCCGTGCGACCAGCATACTTTGAGAGCTCGTTGCCATACATCTATTAGGAATATATAGCAGCTCATAATGGGCATCACATCCTGAGTAGATTTAGTATGCAGTACCCTAGATCGATCGATCACATCTATATCTCTCTTGATCTCTCTTAAACAATAATATATATATTGTATTCACAAATTATGATTATCACAAAGACAGTCATAATTGGTTAACCGGTGAATACAAAACTACAATGTGATTCTTCAAAATCGATCTTCCTCTTTCCTTCAAACTCTCAATTTCAGTTTAGCTTGCTTTTCTAGAAATGCCCCATTAGATCGAATCAAACTCATAACCATTGGCAACATCCTAAGATAGCAAACACTAAATAGAAATCTTGAGAATAAGTAAGAGTCGTGAGGGGACTAAAATAGAAGAACTCTTTTCCTCTAGAGTCTCACACGACATAAAAGTTAAGATCTAACTTTTGTCACTCTTATTGGTCATCTTATGCATATGTAGTATGAAAAACGTATTACGGTATTAACTCCTTTCCCATTGAGCGTATGTCTACACCTTTTATACCGTACAGATGATAGTTCAGACATACTCAATGTCTAACTTGAGTTCACGTATCTACTCATTCACAAAATTCATCAGAACTCACATCTGGCATCTTAGACAGATAAAGTAAAACATGTGGGGTATTTTACTTTCGGACATAGTAAGTATTATGTCCTCATCTTAACACTCAGTTAAGGCGACATACGTGTTTTAAGCTTGAGCTCTCGATTATCACCTAGATAATAAGCTTATAAATAGTCTCATCTCTACTTATCACACAGTAAACAGAGGCAATTACCCGTATGAGTGGGCTAATCTTATATCTGTCCGACATACTTCTCAACTTAAAATAATGCATTGAGCATTAAGATGCATAAAGATCAAACAAAGATTCATAGGCATTAATGATGAAAACACAAATTCATCAAATTGTGAACATTTAGGGAAATTACACTATTCAATACATTAGCCTCTACGCAATCCTAGAGATTTCATATGACCACAAAACACATATCTAGGTATTGGCTTTATCATAGGATCTGCTACCATTCTATGCGAGTGTGTACTTTAAGTTCACATCCTTTCGTGCAACCATATCCTTTATAAAATTATACTTGGTATCTATGTGTTCGGTCTTGCCATCATATTTTGGATCTTTGGTGTACGCTTTTGCTGCTTGGCTATCATAGTTAACCAACAATGAATCTGCAGCACTTCCAATAACACCTAAATGATCCAAAAAAATCTCTTAAGCCAAACATCTTTTTATACTGCTGCTAATAATACCACGAACTCAACTTCTATCGTGGACAAGGCTATACACTTTTGTTTCTTACTGCTCCAACATATGGTGCCATTATTCGGTAAGAGAACAAACCCAGACGTAGATTTTCTTTCATCTAAATCTCCTCCCCAATCAGTATCATAATAGCCTTTGAATTGCAGATCCTTTCCTTAATAACTCAACGTATAATCAGCAGTCCCCCTCAGATACCTTAGTATTCTCTTAACGCTTTCTAATGTGCTTGACCTGGATTGGATTGGTATCTGCTCACCATTCCAACTGCAAAACATATGTCAGGTCTTGTACACATCATAATGTACATCAAGCTTTCAACAGCACTAGCATAAGGAATATGTTTTATTTGTTCCTTCTCTTGTGGAGTCCTTGGACACAGTCTGTGGCTCAATCCTTCACCTTTTGCAATAGGAGTGTCTATGGGTTTACAGTCTTGCGTACGAAATCGTTCAAAAACCTTATTTATATAGGTTTCTTTGCGAAAGAGACAACGATCTCTTCAAAACGATCTCTTGAAATCTTAACTCCAAGAGTGTATGCAGCCTTACCCATATCCTTCATCTCAAAGTTGGAAGAGAACCAACTCTTGACAGTATTAACAAACTCCATATTGCTTCTGGCAATTAGTATATCATCAACATATAATGATATGATCACAAATTGATCCTTGGATCTTTTGATATATACACAATGATCCTCATCTATCATTGTAAAATCATATGCCATTTTGGCACTATGAAAACGTATATACCATTGTCTCGATGACTACTTACGGCTATATATCGACCTCAAAAATTGATATACATTTTCTTCTTGGCCTTTCATTATGAAACCAGCAGGTTGTTCCATATATTTCTTCCTCTAATTCTCCATTGAGGAAAGCAGTCTTTACATCCATTTGATGTAACTGAAGATTCATACTTGCCATTATTGCCAAAATAATGCGAATCGAGGTAAATCTCACTACAAGAGAAAATGTATCTTCATAATCAATTTCTTCCTGTTGATTATACCCCTTCGCCAAAAGGTGAGCCTTATGCCTTTTTATCGAGCCATCAGCCTTTCGCTTTATTTTGAGAACCCACTTGTTCCCAATAGCTTTGTGTCCTTTTGGAAGATCAACTAGTTCCCAGACTCGGTTTGATTTCATTGACTCCATTTCCTCTTTCATTGCATGAATCCATTTTTCCTTATTAGGGCAATTCAGAGTCTCATTAATATTTCTTGGCTCATCCTCATCTTGTGGAGCAACCATAAAAGTTTCCCTTTCAATGTCTAAACATCGACAGGGAATACTTTGGCGACTTGTTCACCGTATGGGAGATTGTACACTTAGCACATCATTCCCCATCATGCTCTCACTTGAATTAGGTAATGATGATGTCGTCACATCAGGTGGTTGCAATTGAAAATGAGTTGAATTCAATTCATCACATCTCATATTACTCCCACTTGGACAAACTCCACTGACATCATTATCTTGATCCAAGGTTTCAAATAGGGAGTAATTTTCCCTTATTTCGCCCCTCTTATGAAATTCATCCACTAAGGATGTGACATCTCGTGATTCAAATTCAGTTATACTCCCACTTTCATGCTCACCTATGAACACATACCCTTTTGAGTATTCGCAGTATCTCATGAAAATACTCTTATTTTCTTTGGGACCTGATTTCCCAAACTTGTGAAAGGACTCATGAATATAGGCAGCACAACCCCATGGCTTAAGAAAACTTAAGTCCGGTTTTCTAACTGTCCATAACTCATATGAAATGGAAATAACTGATTTGAAAGGCATCCGATTAAGTATATTGGCAGCAGTTAACAATGCATCACTCCAAAAAGTGATAGGTAAGTTAGCATGTGCCATCTTGGACCTAACCATTCCAGTAGGGTTCTGTTTATTCTCTCTGCAACACCATTTTGTTGAGGTGTATATGGAATAGACAACTATATTTCTATTCATTTTTCAGCACATAATTTTCTGAACTTATCAGATAAATATTCTCAACCTCGATCGGATCTAAATACCTTTATTTTCTTGTCTAATTGATTATCTACCAAGTTCATAAACCTTTTTGAAACAACTTATGCTTCAGATTTATAAGAAATTAAATAGACATATCCGAATCGAATATAATCATTTATATAAAAAAAAAAGTGATGAAATAAACAGCCCCTTGCCTTCCTCTCACATTCATTGAACCACAGATGCTCAAATGGATTAAATGCAGATGAAATTCAGCTCTTTTACATTTTCCAAATGATTTCCTTGTCATTTTCCCTACTAGGCAATGCTCACTTATGGACAAATCAACTTTTTCAATATTGCCCAACAAGCCCTCTTTGGTAGTCTATTCATATGTTGTTGTCCCATATGACCAAGTCTAGCATGCCACCATATTCACATCATTATCATATAAGGTAGAAGACGTGAAACAAGGGAATAACATATTGACATTACCATAGTCAACATTTAGTACAATAAACTATCCAAAAAGTGACCACAACCATAGTAGTTTGTATCTAAATACAAATCTACACCTTTATTATGGAAGTTCATACCAAAACCAAGTTTAACCAACACTAAAACAGACACTAAATTTCGACGAATCTCCAAAGCATATAGAACATCAAGATGCGTCCACCATGCATGTTCAATTGGCATGTGCCAATCCCTTTAACTTCAACTTTGGAGTTATTTCCAATATAGATCCACTTAGTTCCAGTTAGTATCGTCGGAATTCCACGAAGGATCCTTTATCCTTTGCTACATGGTCTGTCGCTCATGAATCCACATTCCACAAAGGATTGGATTCAGCCTACAATGCAGAACTTGACACATAAGCAAAGTTCTCAAATGTACAAGAGGTGTATACCTTCTTTGGCTCACGACAGTATCGAGCATAGTGACCTCTCTTGTCACAATTGTAACATCTCACCTTTGACATTTTCTTCACTTGAGGACGTTTTCCTCTCTTGTGTTGGTTAACTCTTGATTTCTTGCAATAAGGACTTGATCCTTTGCATTCCACATATTGACCGAATCAATACGCTTGCGCTTAGAGCACAAAGCCCTTTCTAAGCTAGAACAAGCATTGAAAATATCTATTTTCGGCTCAAATGCCGTTAGGCGGTCCTCAGCTAACTCAAGGTGGCGCATGGCATCCTCAAGATCTTCCATAACATGGTCAAGAACTTTTAGTACTTCTTGCTTTTCCAGCACATATGAATCTTCATATTCAATATTTCATAATTGTTGCCGTTTATATCAGCAATTACATTCTTAGTTGCTGAACCATCGATCTGAACACATCAGAAATATATGCATGAATAATTAATGCCTATCATTTATGCATCCCAATTGCATAGATCCATCATATTAATGAATAATTTCAAGTAAGGCTTCAGAATTAAAAGGTCACTATGTTTCCAATCATCCTCCAAAAATCCTAACTCAAAATTATTATTAATATAATTGTTTTATGCAAATAAATTCTATGAAGTTACAAAAACTTCTATTACTACCCACAGCTAATTACCCACAACAACCAGCAATAACAGAAAGCAAATAAAATCTAACATCCAATAAAATAACAATGGTTTCACATGATACAACTAACATATCGGTTGCTACATTAATAACAATCAGGTAGTAAATATTACATAATTAATCAAAGAAATAAATAGGGAATGTCCCTTCTAATCTAGCAGTCAAAACATCTAAGAAAACTGAAGGCACATTTGCCAACCATGGAAAAACTTTTGGAGAGCTTTCATGTCGCCACCAAGGCGCATTCACTCTGCGCCATGTGGTGCTTAATCTAAGGGTTGAAGTTTTGGCCAACTCAATCCTATAGTACTCTCTTACAAAAGCTTCCACCAGCCTCCTATAACCCAAGACTACGTTGACCTCCCATAGCCGATCTAACACTGCTTGCCATTCAGCTGAAAGAGTATTCATTAAAGCCGGCACCTTCTCAAAATCCGACATAAGATAACCATCCTAGATTATTTCCTGTATCATCTGATTGACCTTGACCACATGTGATACTAAATCACCGTTATGCCACCGATAATTAGCTAAATCTAACATCAGCCTTTTAAGGCTTGCATTTCCCTCGTCCGTTCTCGGGATTGCAGTTATCCATGCATAACGCATCATAGTTCTTGCAACAAATGCAGAACTAAAAATGGATTACTCATAATCCATAATTTACATAAGGGAAAATACATAATTTTCCAAAATTCATGCAACAAATGTAGAATAAATAATTGATTACTTTTTTTTTTCCAGGTCAACGGTCAACGTTCGGTCAACGGTCAATGGTCAAAGGGCGCGTGGGTCGATGGACCGATCGGACCGGATGAACCGACCGCACGTGTCGTGCGCGTGTGCTAGCTGACGTCACGCAAATGTCAGCCGGCACGTGCCTCGCGCGTGAGCGTGCTGACGTCACACAGACGTCAGCCGACATGTGCACGGCATGCGCCAGGCTGATCGGGTCGAGTTGGTTGCCGTCGGGTCGGGTCACCGGCCGGTGACCGACCGGCCGGCCAACCAATGTCGGCGCTGACGTCATCAATGACGTCATCTCGACGGTTATCGACCGTTGGGTGACGTCACGATGACGTCAACAAGTGACGTCAGCACGCGTCGGTTTGCCCACCGGCGCGTGCCGTTTCGCCGTTCACCGGTGCGCACGTGCCGGTTCGTCACCGGCACGTGTGGCGCATGCGCTGGCGAAGCCAGCGCTTCCTGGCGCATCGCACCCACGCGCGGCGGCTTCTGACCGTGCGTGTGGGCATGTGCGGCGTCTCCCGGCGGTGCGTGACATGTCGCCGGACTCTTCTCGGCGTCCTCTTTCACCCAGTGCCTTCAGAAATTGATTTTGACTTACGAAAACTCAGAAAAAAGGACGAACAGTACTCGGGTGTCCGGATTTCTCGCGCCGATCTGTACGACCGAATTTCTTTCGCGAAAAATCAATCAAAAACATCAAAAACAGATCGGGAAAACACGAATTAGGGCTCTGATACCAATGTTGGGATTAACGGATCCCCGAAAACTGGATTCGACACTAAATCGAACCCCTAAATCAATGCGGAGGCGAAGCCCGGGAAAATCACGTATCACCGATCCTAAAGCACACCATGGATTCGAGCGTACCTTGTTAGCCACAGATTAAACACCAATGCTGAAGACCGAGGAAGAAATTCTGATTCGATGATGTCAATTTGCCTTGAAAAGGGAAACAACGTGCCTTAAGCGTTTGGAGGGAAAGAGAGAGTGAGAAGCGTACGTTAGAATGGCCAAAAGGTGTCTTCTCTCTCTATCTCCTCCCTTTTATATCTTCCCCCATCCATGGGCCCTATTCCCATGGGCCGAGCTTTTTGGGCCCAACTTAGGCGGACGAGCCAACTCAGGCCCATCAATAAAGAAAAAATCCATCAACCCTCATCCATTACCTATTTTATAGATATTAATTAAGTGAAAACTTTTCAACTTTGCCAATTTATTCTTAAATATTTGTATGAAATTTCATTATAGTCCTTCTTATCAATTTACACTAGAAATTGCTAACATGGCAGTTCATCATCAATCGTCTTATGTGGCACACTGTCACGTCAGTGCTTTTCTATAACAAATTAGCTGAAATGACTCCATTATATTTTTGCACAAAGATTTATGATGCAATTGACATAATTGAAAAGTTTAGACTAAATTGTTATCTACACAATACATTTAGAATTAATTGGACAATTCCCTTGTAAATGTGTAATAGCCCAATACTCAACTGATCGCGTGTCACAATTTTTCTCTGATGCATGGACCAATCACAATAGATTCCATTGCAAATCCACAAATATCATAGAGTAAATCAAGGGGAAGACTGTAAGGGAAAAATCTAGAGCAACACATAATATTTCGGTTGCATCGACGGTAGTACTTACTTTATACATAAATACATACATACATACAAACGAATTGCCCAATGCAAACGAATTGTATTGGTATTGATATATGCCATCCAACTTTGGTCATCATACTGGTTGGGAAGTCATAAATTAAGTTGCAGAGAGTGAACTTGTAGCCAAGATAATTTGCGGGCTTCGTAAAGCCATAAAGGGCATTCACATCGGATGGCTGGCAAGTTAATCTCGGTGACATTTTGTTCTCTTTTTCTCATGTTAGGCTCAAGGGACCCTACTATTGTGGTTTGTTCTTCGAAAATTTAACGTACCTAAAAAAAAAAAAACTTAACCAATTTTTTTTCATTTTTTTATTATTTAGGGGTGTGGTGTGAAGTTTTGCTATCTAAATACTCATAGCACACCCTTCAAGGCCATGGACAGGTTGAGTCAAGACCTTTTACCTATGCAAGATCCAAATTTTGTATACGGTTGGAGGAATTCGCACGGTTATAAAATCTTAATTTGACCTGAGTCCACATGGACTAAGTTAATCACCACATTGATCATTATAGGACACGAATTCCTCATTGATCTCACAAAATGTGATGATTTTGATTGCATCCAGTTTATAAACCCGAATATGGATAAGAGTTTCCCATCAATGGCACCCGAGTGGTGGGCAGTGGAATGGCGGTGTCTTAGTTGTTTCTTTAGGATAAAAAATTGTCATGGATGCTTTCGGTTGAAAGAAATTGAAAAGTAGTTTTGAAGTATGCTCCATCGTTTCATATGATTGTCATATAAGGGTTTTGCTAAGCACATAAATAATAAAAGATAAATGATAAATGATATAGGACTTAACCAATATTTAACCAAATATAGGACTATAGTAACGAAAGGGCGTTGTGGGATGCTAATCTGGCCCACGCATAATGGTATTCCAGACCTAAGATATTTAGTCCTTGTTGACCAGTTTCCTTCACACGTGCACTTAGGTAGCCAAATTTCCCATAAATGGACATAGGCTTTTCAAACCGATTGGTCGCAACTCTAGTCTGATACTTGAGTTTAGGATCATTTTGCATCTGGTAGATTTTCCAAACTTAGTATTTGGGAATATCTTAAGAACCAAGGCGCTCTTGGTTGGCTACTCTCGATTTGCAAAATATATCTTTGATTTCTTTAGGCACACGCAGGACATAAGTTGAATATATCAAGGATAAGCAATGGTTCACGAGGTATTTAAGTAATACATATTGACATTACACATAGTAAAAGCACTTACTGGTGTCAGGAATTTCGTTGACGCAACATGCATTAATTCCTTCGGATGCGCTCGAATTTCGCTTGTCGGCATACCAATTGGGTTCAATGGTCAACTCCACTCAAATCAGATTGCGGCAAATATTCTTTTTTCTCAATTCCCCCCCCAACCTCATTATATTCCACTCAAAAAGTCCCCAACCCATCTCTTTGATTGTTCCACAATCACCTTTCCATGTCCTTCTAATTCCCTTTCTATGAAAGTCTGCCTAACTCCATCGTTAACCGTTAATTAATTTCATATTAGTAGTAATCTCTCCGTCTCCAGCGTGTTCTATTTTGCAGGAGCTAGTCAGCATGACAAATGAAGATCGAACACAAACCAGGTTATATCTTGAATTTTAAATAAAGACACTGCGTTTAAGGAAGCGTGCATAAATCGTTACATCGACAAGATTTAGCCTTTCTTTTGCTAATACGGCATGCCCCATCGAATCATGTTCTTGAATTGTGACCGACTAAAACCATATACTGAGTCTAAGCAGTGAGCTTCTTTCGTTTCTTTTCTTTTTTAATATTATTTTGTATAATTGTTTTCGCTATTGCCTACAAGAGCTTCAGTCTTAGAGCACCCACATAACTATCATGTTGAATAATCCAAATGGCTGAGGTATGAAGATGATTCTAAATTAAATAAGGCAAATCTGATTTTTTTGGGTAAGAAATGGACGCAAAGCCTGACTGTTGTATGGTTACTCTCCGAAAAAAACTTGACCTAGTCTAATCTCCTATTAAAAAAAAAAAAAAAAAAAGAAAAAGAAGTGAACCTCTCGGTGGCCTATTTGAATATAATTTGATCCGACTAGAGCCAGCCGAAAGTCAAAACCAAAAAAGGAAAAACAGGAAAAAAAGAAAAAGAAAAAGAGATAATATCTTCAGGCTGCTGGTTTCAGATTTCAAACAAAACCAACTGGCAAATTATATTCCAGCCTTCACTATCGTCGTCCTCCTTTCTCTCCCTTTTGAGAAAAGCAAAGTGAAAGAGAAGAAATTCTGTTCGCATCCCATATTATGTATAATTCATAAGCATTTTTTATCAAAGCAATTCAAATTAACCAATTGTAATGGATTTTCCATGCAACGATTGGGACCATCGTATTGAATATCAGAGTCGCATGGCTCTAATAACACTCTCACAAGAGAAACTCTTAAGGAAGGAGATGAATACACTACTTTCCTCGCTGAAATTTCTTTTCACTCTCCACTATATGAAATGTCACGCCCTGATCCTCCGAGCACATGCCCATCCCTCCTTAGTCGATTAAATAGCGACGTCCCAGGACACATCACCGACCCATTTATTTTAATATGCATACGGAAGCATATAAATAATTCCTGTCGCGACCTATTTTTTGGGTGCACCACCTAAAACTAGGTTAATGGACTACTAAGTCTTTAAACTTAGCTCGGGCTCTCCCAAACTCATACCAATTTGCGACTTAAAGTTCAAATATTTAACATGCAAAAGATTATTAACTAGAAGTCGCCATTAATCGGTTCATGGTAGGTCGATTAGACACCTAAGCAAAATAAAGGGTTTATTTTATTTACGAACTACTAGAGACTAAAGGTACGTCTTCTTCCTTTGTTCCAACTAGAGGGAGAGAAGGAGTCTACCGAGAGAGAGAGAAGAAGAAGAGATAAGAGAGAGAGAGAGAGAGAGAGAGAGAGAGAGAGAGAGAGAAAGAAAAAGAAAGAAGGAAAGAGAGAGAGAGAAAAGAGAAAGAGGAGTGTTTGGCTAAGAATGGAAAAGAAATGGGGGATTTGGTTACATTAGAATGTTCTAATGTCCTTTCACGGGGACTTGGTTACATTAGAATGTTCTAATGTCCTTTCGGTACCATTTCTTTTTTAATTTTCAAAAATGTTTTTTGAGGCAACTGATTTATTTTAACCTAAATTACTATCGTGCAAATGTGGTGATCACATGGGTGCTCATCCATTATTAAAACATTCAAATAAGAATAATAAATAAATAAATTGCATCACACAAAGCAAGCAATCATTTTTTGGGTTTTCTTAAAAATTAGAATTCTTTTATAAAAATGCATTTTAAAACTAAATGACTTAATCTTATTAATATACAAATCCTAATTAAATGGGCCTATTATGCAAACTAATTAACATGCACCTCATGACCTAATTCACTAATAAACAAATTCTGATTAAATGATCCTATTATGCGAACTAGTCATCATGCACCTAGTATTTTTGTATTTTTTTTATTGAAACTTTAGAATTTATGAAATCCCTACTTAATCCATCTAAAAAGGGATAATTTTCTAATTTATTCTAAGGATTAATTTAACTTAAACCCTATCCTATCTTAGAAAACTATTTCTTGAAAAATGAGATAATTAAAATGTGCGAACACTATCTAAAACCCTAAAGAATTTACTTAGGTTCAACCATAACTTATTTCTAAAAATGCAATCCTAAAAATGTAATCCTAAGAAAAATCTAATTTATTAAACCTACATTTCTGATTTATTAAACCTATATGCTTATGCAGAATTTTGATTTTTTTGATTTTTTTTATTTTTTAAATGTAATTATTAAATAAATATTAAATCTAAACTATCAACAAAATAAATGATTAAAATAATCGAAAAAATAACATGTTGTCTCACATGTCAAATTAACGATTATCCTAACCCTAATTATCACGACAAAGATATCAAAATAATTAAAAATCTGATTCGAAGTCGACAAATCAAATTAGTAATTATGGTGATTTAACAATTGAAATTCTACCAAAAAGCCCAAAAATTAATATAATTAAAAAAATGATCCGATGTCTCTCGGATCAAATTAGTAATTACAATAATTCCGGGCAAAATCCCTACGGATAATGCCTACAAAATGCACAAATATTAATATTGACAAACCATATTCTAACTTAAACAATAAAAAAATTAAAACACAATAAAATAAAATAAAATGGACAAAAGAAAGAAATTAAAAAAATAAAAAAAAAAAACTACCTAAAGGAGGAGATTTGCAGCAGCGTTGGTGGGGTGCTAGGCGGACAATGGCAGGCGTCGAGACTCCAGCAAGCAGCAGCACAATGGTGCGAGGGGACCAACGGTGCAAGGGTGGCGAGTCCGGCGGAGCAGCGCAAGCGTGGTGCAAGTGCAAGAGGTGCAACGCCAGCGCGGGGGGAGCAGCAGCGAGCGTCGGAGGTGCGGCGATGGAGCTGCAGATGCGAGCGAGTCCAGCGGAGTGGCAGTGGTAGGTCACAGGTGCAGAGGCACGGCAATGGGCATCGACTCAGGCAGCAGGAGTCAACGGTGGGAGAGGCTCTGACGGTAGGCGGAAGGCCGGCGCGCGGTCGTCGGGGCGCTTGGCGTTCGATGTTGCTGATGCGGAGTGACGAGGTAGGCTATCGGGCACCGGGGAGAGGTGAGCAATGACGGTGTGGGATCCGGCGGCGTCGAGTCATGGCAGGGACAATGGCACAGCAGTGGCTGAGCGTCGGGTGGAGACGAGCAAGTGCGCCAAGACTATTGGTGCTGCAGATTGGCAATGGCAGAGGTGGAGCAAAGGTGTTCAGGTCGCGACTACTATGCTCGAGCTGCTGCAAGCATCGGGGATGTGCTGATGTCGTGCAATTGCAAAGACGTGGCAATGATTGGAAGCTCGGTTGTCAGCGTTGGGGGCTTCGATGGCAACTAGGAAGGCTTAGGGGACGTGGCTAGGCACAATTGGAGGCACTGGACCACGGGATGAACGGCTGGGTGCGATGGGCTCGGGCAGCACAAATGGCAATCTTGGCGGCTCTGACGGGCGTACGATGGCTAGGGGGGAGCTGCTCGATCACTCTCTACAAATTTTGGAGCTCAAAAGGTCTGGAAATGGAGAAAGGTGGCCTGTTGAAGGATAAGAAGCCAATTGCAAGGGAGGGAGGGACCCAATAGCCACAAATATCCTTCTTTTGATCATTGCTTGGCCCCTCACTAGCTCTGCCCTATATATAGCCAACTTGCAACCCACAAACTTCCTCAACACACTTCCGAAATGGTCCAAAATGTTCCCTCTCCCATGACCTACGAATTTTGCACCAAATTCCCCCAAATGCACTTCAATTCACCTTCAATTGCATCCAATTTGATGTCCACAATTCCCACCAAGGTGCCCACACTTAAATCCATATTTTTGCTCACTAATTGAACCCACTTGAATCCCAAAAATGCGACAAAAAATGGTCTTCTAGTTTCTCTAGTCGAAAACGACCATATTTTGAAATTTCGCCAAAAATCTCGATTTGCAGAAAAATCTTCGGAGGATGTGTTGACGGTCCTAAAATAAATCGTGACATGAAAGAACTTTCAATTTCTAAAATTGGGTTCAAATTCGCGGTTAATTACAATTTGGAATGATTTTAGTGTGATCTAACCTACTGGTAGCTTTTAGGAGTTTTTATTGCAATTGACCCGTGGTTGATTATTTTCGAGCTACATTGTACATCTTCGACACATTGGCAACTCTTGGTTGTCGTGAAAATCTTGAGATTTCAAATATAGACACAAGGTACCAAAATGACAGAAAAATCGATCTAATGCCGATTGATTAGAATTTTGCAATTAGGTGGAATCACCCACACTTAATCACATGGCTCAGTTGAGTCAACCTATCTCTAGTCTCTAATCGATTTGTAACTGTGCCGTAATAACTCTTATAGATTAGCACGGTCGAGTAGTTGATTTTTGGTCGAATTCTCAAATCTATTGCGTTAAAATCCCTTAACAGCTTCACCGGATAGATTAATTATTTCGTGAGTGATCAACTCATAGAATAGAACTATAGGCACGTCGATAAAAAGCCTGATTCATTCAATTGAAAACAAAACTGGAAATTCAGGATGTCACAATATAGGCTTAAAACACGACTCTTGACATACCTTAGATACATGAAAAGACATGCATAGATACATAGCAATAAAGACACTTTAACATGTAAGCTGAAAGGACTTCCATCAGGAACGGAACAGCCTTTCGACCAAAACACGAAAAGTCACGAGAGATAGGTAGTGATATCTTCACATCATATTGCCCAAATCCTAAAAGTGGAAGTGTCCAGTTGGAAGAATGTCACACTTCGGCAATATTATATGGGAGTCGTCAACTCTTGCCTATGGGCATGCACATAATTGCCTTCTAGGCTTCTTTCCTCAGGTTCTATAGTAGTGTTTTTGTGTGACCGTGTGTTCATCATAATGCATAGAAGCATGAGAAAGAGGATGTGATTGTATGAAGAAACATCTTTGTAAGAAAGAGATTTGAGTAGTCAAAGTTAGGTCCGAGAATCTTGCGTGAAGAGGTACAGAGGTTGTTGAATGCAGCGAAGGACGACTTGCCGGTTTTCCTTCTTTTTTGACGTGTAAATGTAGCCAGCAAGTTATTCTTGGCTACGTTTGTCTGTCTTCTTCTCGTGCGAGGCTCCACGGATCTAGTGCTGGAAAAAATTAAGTGAGAAGACATCAAAAGGTTCTCTCTCTCTCTCTCTCTCTCTCTCTCTCTCTCATCATATAGTGTTTATTCCACAAGACTTGTTGAAACACTGTTTATTTAAACTTAGTTGTTTGGTTTCGTAGAACGCGTAAACACTTTCGTCTTTGGTTATGTATTTATGACAACATGTCTGATAAATGAAAGTGGAAATGATGGCAATTTGTTTGTATTCCATCAAAGCCATGACAGAAGTTTCTTCCCCCTTTTGTCATCCATACAACATTTTCTTTTGAATTACAATCGGGAAAATAACAAAGTTTCTGGTTCACAAAACTCAATTTCTTGTTTTGGTTCGAAAATTTAGGTGCTGTTTGGTTTCAAATATCTTTATTTTCATTCATAAACGGTAAAAGTATTAAACTTGTTTGTAGTTTACTCAAATGTATTTTAATTTAAAATAATGGTGGGTTACACCAAATAATAATTTTTTATATAACATCTTTTCACTAAACAACGCGTGTACTGGTTTTAGAGCTATTGTAGCAATTACAATTTCATCAAAGGAAAATTGTAATTGCTACAATAGCTCTTATAAGTGATTTGAGTAGGAACACTATTGATGGTACTGTCTATTGATACGCGACAGCAATTAAATTTGTTATTCCATCCCAATAAAATTTTTAAAGGCACTAAAACCTCTTCATCAATTTTGTGAGAGACAGAGAGAGATAGAATAGCTTTGAGTAAAAAAATATCCACATTATATCTCTCTATTAATCTCTAATTCAAGATAATTAGAATTAATATCCCGATCTAAAAAAAAAATCTTTCAAAATAATGGATTATATTGTTTTTATTTGTTGAAATAAATGATTTTATCTGTAGCCATCCAAATGTTAATTTCATGTTAAAATCTATATAGATATGTTCGCTATATTGTTTTTTTATTTTAATTGCATTCTGCCATGCCCCGAACCTCGAGCACACACACATCCCTCGGTGGTCGATAAAATTGAGATGTTCCCAAGCGCGTTGCCAACCCAAATCGATTCATGCACATGCGAAAACAAAATAAACAATCCTCGGACAACACAAACATGGGATAGAAAAGCAAGACAACCAAATTTCATAAACACACTTATATAAACAAGCTGGTCAGCCTTACAAGGTTATATATAAAAGTCATGGTCTCAAAAAGGACTACCTAGCCAACCCTACCCCAAACCCTATCTACTTGGGATCTGGGTCTACCACGACACCGTCAGGGGGGTTAGCTACCCCCTCGCCCACAACGGTGGGTACGTCAAAACCCTGAAGGGGACCTTCTCATACCCCATTAGGCCCATGATGAAATCATGCCTTGAATCGATGAGGTACCAACTGTGGTAGGCCCTCATCGACCAAGATAGTGGTCATTATGAGCTCATGGAGCCAGGGCCTCCCAGGGATAGGGATGTTGGTACTTTGCTCGATATACCCCCACGATTGTCCAAAACAAACCAGATGGGCCTCCATCTAGGGACCCGTAAAAAGTTAAACCACGACAAGGTGAGATAATATCTTAGTGAATTCACGCCTTAAACCCCAATTAGGAAGGTAATACGCCTAGAAGTAGTCTAATCACACAACCAATAAGACTCATTTCGCCTCAGTTCATCCCTACACATCAATACGATTCATATAATAGATGCATATAGTAAATGCACACATCAATTGGAACGTATTGCTCATATCTTAATCAACCATAGGGGTCCCAATTATAAAACCAAATCGCTATGACATGTCACATTCCGTGCCACACAATTTTATCACATAATCAAACGCGTTTATCTCAATCATTCACGCATTCCAATTGATTACGGCCTTACGGGCACAGCCTACTCGACGTTCGGCGGTCTTCGGCATAACCGAGCATCATCTCACCCCATTGAGCATGGCAACTACCTCTCGACGGCAATCCCGAAGGAGCATCAGCCCAGCCTCTATTGTGACCAACATCCGTTGACAAGGGCATCCCATATAGGGGCATCGTCCACCGGACTTTCATTGGTGAAGGATTCTCATAGTGATCACACACACAACCAACCTTAGCCAAAGACATCATGTCTTATACTCAAATGTCCCAATTAAAATAATGAACTTGGTATATTTTCTTCATATTAAAAACGCCCGGTAAAATAGTCGCATGTGAGTACACAGTCAAATCGAACCAAAAAAATTGACATCCTCTTTTAAAAATCCCACTATTTTATATAGTACCTAAAACCATTTTTGGTGTCAAAACTCGACACCTAGCATTTTTTAATTAAATACAAAAAATCCATAATTTTGAAATAATAAATCAAAATTCACAATCATCACTCAATTGCACAATCTAACAATCAATTGCACAAACTAATTACATAACGACAATCAACACGAAATTATGACAACCGGCTATCCCGGTATAATTTCCAGAAAATAATAAATAATTAAATTAATTGAAAATTAATTAAATAAATGACTAATTAAGCTTTAAACATTAATCTAACCACATAATTGGACTTAGAAAAATAATGTACAAAGCTAATTAAATCATGCAATCTAATTAACCCTTAACTAAATTAATTTAACCACCTAATAAGCCTAATTAACCAACTAAACCACTAATTAAATTAAACTAACCACCTAAACCAATCTTAAGCTAAGTTAATCCTCCCCTAAGTATAATTAACCTCCTAAGCAAGGTTTAGCAAGTAAACTCATCGGATTAGTGAGCCAGTGAGTTCACGGCGACTGCAGCGCAAAGGCGAGCGGGACTCAAGGCGACACCTAACGAGCTCTGGAAGGGCTTAAAAAATGGCCCAATAGCTCACTGCTAGAGTTAGGCCTTCGGTTCTAGTTGTGGGCTAAAGGAGCTAGACCAAGGGCTAGGATGGCGGGGAAACATGTCACGCACCGATCCTTGAGCGCACGCACATTCCTCGGTGGTTGATGAAATTGCGACATCCCAAGACGCATCGCCGACCCATTCATTTTATTGTACATGCGGAAGAAAATTAAACGCCCCTAACAACAAACAACATGGGATAGGAAAATAGGACAATCATATTAAACCAAACACCTTTATAAACAAACTGACTTTATATACAAAGGTCTATAAAAGATTGGTTTTCAAAAAGGAACTGTCCTACGACC
The DNA here is from genome assembly GCA_016097545.1 of Eucalyptus victrix. NCBI lineage: Eukaryota > Viridiplantae > Streptophyta > Magnoliopsida > Myrtales > Myrtaceae > Eucalyptus > Eucalyptus victrix. The sequence continues at coordinate 29,557,169 of CM027837.1, forward strand.
TATTAGTCGGACACGTTCATCGATCCTTTGGACTCCATCGGCTCCGAGGGCACCGAGTCCTCTATAGCTCAATCTGGAGGGTTAGTTGCACCCTCATCAAAAGTGGCATTGACAACCACCGTGGGAATCTCAAAACCCTGGACGGGACCCATTTGGTATCCATTGAGTCCATGGTAGAATCATGCCCTAAATTGATAAGGCACCCTTTCAGGTAGGCCCTCATCGACCTAAACGATGGTCATGATCAACTCATAAACCCAATGACTACCGAAGATCCGAACATCTATTTCCTGCTCAGTAATAGCCTGCGGCTGTCAAAAACATTCCAGAGGAACTACCATCTAAAGACTCGAAAAGATTGAGCCCACGATGGGGTGAGACAATATCTCAGCAAGTTCACTCCATAAACTCTGACTAGGAAGGAAATACGCTTAGGGCATCCTAACCACACAACCGCACAATCACAGAGACTTATCTCATCTCAAATCCTTCCTACATGTTAGTATAGTTTATATTCACAACCATATGCAAATATCAAACTCAAACAATTGGAACACCATCACTTTCATCTTAATAAACACAAGGGGTCCCAATTATAGGGCCAAATCGTTATGACACGTCACATTTCGTGCAACACAATTTTTTCTCATAATTCGGTGCATCAATTTTACTCAACATGCATTCCAATTGTTAATCACGACCACACACGAGCACGACCTACTCGATGTTCAGTGGTCTTTTGGTGTAACCATGCATCATCTCGCCCCATCGAACACAGCAACGTCTCTACGTCGACGGCATTCCATAAAGGAGCATTGGCCCAGCCTCTACTACGATCGGCATCCATTGGTAGGGCATCCCATATAGTGGCACGTCCAGCTCAACAACTCGGGACAGATTCTCATAACCATTCACGCACCTATCCAATTCTCGGCCAAGACATCGTGCTTTGCACTCAAATGCCTCAATTAAAATAATTTACTTGGCCCATTTTCTTCGTATTAAAAATACACAGTAAAAATAATCGTGTGTGGGTACACAGTCAATTTGAACAAAAAAAAAATGATACTATTCTTTTTTAAATCTCACAATTAGATATAGTCTTTAAAACCATTTTCGGTGTCAAAACCCAACACCCGGTAATTTCTAAATAATTATTAAAATTTTCAAATTTTGAATTAAATATCGAAAATTACAATCACCACTCAATTTGCACTATTTAACGCTCAACTGCAAAAACTAAGCATAACATTGCAATCAGCACAAAATTCTAGTCACCAATTATCCCGGTATAATTTTTGGAAAATATTAAATAATTAAATTAATACCAAAAATAATTAAATAAATACCAATAAATCCAATAAATGCAAACTTAGGCCGAAAAATGCTAATCTAACCACCTAAATGGGCCTAGAAAATTTTCAAACCTATCTAGATAAATAGCATGACATCTTTAGCCCTTAATTAATCTATTCTAACCATCTAACATACACAATTGAATAATTAAATCACTAATCCACACTAACTAATCACCTAATCCCTAATTAGCCTAAACTAATCACCCCTTAAGCATCATTAACTCCCTAGCAAAGTTTAGTAAGTAAACTCACCGGTTTAGCATTCCGATGAGTTCATGACGATGGCGACGCGAAGGTGAGCGACAACCAAGCCCATGGCGACACCAAGCGGGGTCCAGATAGCCCGGAAAAGCCACACGAAGCCCACAGCCCACTATGAAGCTTGGCTTCTGCTTGCTGGCCGAAGGAGCTATTGGAGCAGCTAGTTTGGGCTTAAATAGGCCAAGCGGCAACGACGGGCTGCAGCGGGGAACGACATGGGAATGTCGATAGAGGAACTCCGGTTGAGCTTTGATGGCAACCAAGGCACGTAGGGAACGGCATGGGATCGCGGGATGAGTAGGAATAAGCATATAGGCAGATAGCTCTGGTTTAGGCTCATGACTAGCGTGCGGTGGTGCTGGACGGCGGCAGGGCAGTCGACGGTGAAAGGGGAAGGCTTGGCTTGATTTCTCTAGTTCTCTGAGCTCTCAAAATGGACAACAATGCATAAAGTGGGCTGCAAGGAGGAAGAAGAAGTTGCTGGTTGAAGGGGGACCATCAATTGGCCACAAATATCCCATTTTCATCATCACATGCCCCACCAACTGCTGCCTTCAATTCTCATCCATTTGCAAACCAAAATTTCCCCCAAGCCATTGAAGAGGTCCAACATGTTACTCCCCCCTTGGCCTACAAATTTTGGACCACTTCCCTCCAAATCCACTTCAATTCTCCTTCAATTGAACCTAAATTGATGCCCATATATTCAACCAAGATTCCATCATCCCTCTTAGGATTTTTCATTGTCAATTGAACCAACTTGAATCCCAAAAATGCAACAAAAAACGGTCCATTGAATTTTTTGATCCAAAATGGCCTACTTTGAATTTTTGCCAAAAATCCCAATTTGCAAAAAAAATCTTCGAAAGATGAGTCGACATTCCTAAAATGAATTGTGACATAATAGAACTATCGGGTTCAAATTCGCTGTTAATTTCAATCTGGCACGATTTTAGCATGACCTAACCTATCGGGTAATTTTTAATTATTTTTGGTGCAATTGACCTATGATCGATTATTTTCAAGCCACATTGTACATCTTGAACACATTGGCTATTCTCGGTTGTTGTGAAAATCTCGAGGTTTCAAATACGGGCATAGGGTACAAAATTGACAAAAAAATCGGTCTAATGCTATTTGACAGAAATTTTGCAATTAGGTGGAATCACTCACACTAATCACATACCTCTATTGAATCAACCTATTTCTGGTCTCTGATCGATTTTGACAATGCTGTAATGACCTTTGCAAATTAACACAATCAAGTAGTTGATCTTGATCAAATTCTCGAGTGTATTGCATTTAGATTGCTTAATGACTTCACCTGATGGGCTAGTTATCCCGTGAGTAGCCAACTCAGAAAATACATATATATATATATATATATATATATAAAATATATATATGCGCATCAATTAAAAGCCCAACTTAATCAATTGAAAACAAAACCTGAAAATCGGGATGTCACAAAATGAGCCAGGCGGGACAACAACATGACTAGGGGTCAACAACGGTGGCTCTGGTGGCTAGAACAGCTCAGGTAGATGGTGACATGGGTGGACAAAGGGCCAGTGATAGCAAGCAAGCGCAGGATGGTGGGGGACTCGCGAACCGGTGCTCGTAGGCGTGTGGATTGACGATAGCTCGAGTGGTTCGATGGCAACTCAAACGGTGATGGAGGGTGGTCGATGTGACATCCTAATTTTTAGATTTTGATTTCGATTGAATAAGTCGGGTTTTTCATGGACGCGCCTATGGTGCTTTTCTCTAAGATGGCCACTCACGAGATAACTAGCTTATCAGGTGAAGTCTTTAATGAATATAAATGCAATAGGCTTGAAGAACTCGATCATGAATCAACTGCTTGACCATGCCAATTTGCAAGAGTCATTACGGCATAGTTAAAAATTGATGAGAGACTAGAGATAGGTCAATTCAACTGAGATATGTGATCAAATGCAAGTGATTCCACAAAATTGTAAAATTCTCGTTGATCGGCACTAGACTAATTTTTTTTATCATTTTGGCGCATTGTGTTTGTATTTGAAACATTGGGATTTTCACGAAAATCGGGAGTCACCAATGTATCGAAGAGGTACGTGTGGCTCGAAGAAAATCGACCACAAGTCAATTGCACCAAAAATTCCTAAAAGTTACTCAGTATGTTAGGTCACACTAAAATCGCACCCGATTTCATAATTGAATGTTCTGTCATGTCACGAGTTATTTTAAGAACATCAACTCATCTTTTGAAGAATTTTCAACGAGTTCGGGATTTTTACGATACGATTCGGAAAAGAACGGAAATTTTGATGGGCCAATTTGAAGGGATTTTTGACCTCTGTGTGAGCAACTTGGTGAAAGGAAATTGTATGGACTTTTTCTTCAACAAAATTGGACATCAATTGGAGAGATTTGTTAAGAAATTGGATTATGGGAAAAAAGAAATAGAATTCATAATTTAGGAAAATTCGTAGGTTTGGGGGCTGTCACATTTAGTCTTCATTTTGGACTTTAATTGGTGTAGGTTAGTGTTGAAATTGGCCTTGGGTGACCAATTGTTTTTATTGGCTGAAGATAAGGTTGATTAAACACTTAAATGTTAAAGGATAATTGTGTTTAACCACATTTTCCCCTCCCCTCAGCCGATACCCCTTTCTTCCCTTGGCTTTTGCAAACTCAGCTCCTCCACATCTTCCCTTTCCCCTTCATCCGTTTCCTTCATGCCTAGAGTTCCATTTGCGCATGTCTCTCTCCCTCTCTCTATGTTCGAAGCCGCACGTGAAAGGGGCCCCCACCTCTACCGACAGCTTTCTCTTTCCCTTATCCCTCTCTTCTCTCTTTGCCCTCAGTGCAGCTCCCCCGACCTTGCTGACTTCTGCTTTCTTTCATTTCTGATTCCTTCGAAGCTACCCATCTTCTCCACTACATGTAGCCCACCGAAGCTGTCGCTGCTCCTCTCCACGTCAATAACTCCCACCAAGCAGCTCTCTGAATCCCTTGCAACTGCCATGTTCCAACCCCTCTAGTCAACCAGCGAAGCCCGAAGCTACTTCTTTAGCTGGTTCGTTAACCTCAACAACGACGCCCCTCTGCCTTTGCTGCATGGTGACTTCATTTTCGAGCCCCAAATTCCACCGAAATAAGCTGCTCATCTCCACAGATCTTCAAGCCAGCTACCAGCACGTCTAGCCCACCGAGTCTATTGTGGAACAACTGATGTTCAAGCCGATCCAGGACTAAAGACAGCAACTAAGGCCGTGGGCCTAGCAAGGTTTTCGGGCCCTTCCAAGTTCCCATTGGTGTCGCCGCTTCGCAATTTGTCGACCGTCGTTGCGCCGCCGTTGCTGTGAACTCACTGGTTTGCTAATCTAGTGAGTTTACTCACTAATCTTTTTAGGGAGCTAATGATGCTTAAAGGTTGATTAGTTTAAGTTAAGTATGGTTTAGTAGTTAGTTAGAATGAATTAGTGATTTAGTTAATCCTTGATGCATGTTAGGTGGTTAGATTAGTGCAACTAGCAAGTAGATAGGCTGTAGTATTTAATTAGACAGATTCGCAAATTTTCCGGGCCCATCTTAGCTTTTAATTAGGTTTTTTCGGCCTAAGTGTGCATTTTTGCTATTTATTAGCATTTATTAATTAATTTTCGAAATTATTTAATTAATTATTATTTTCCAGAAATTAGACTAGGACAAAGTCGGTGGCCGGAAATTTTATGCGATTGCGGTTTTGTGATCTATTTATTTAATTGAGTGATGGATGGGGCAAATTGAGTGTGAATTGTGATTTTTGGTATTTATCCCAAAATTTAATAAATTTGAAATTTATTAGAAAATATCGGGCGTCATTTTACAACACCAAAAATGTGTTTATAGACTATTGGAACTAGTGGGATTTTCAAAATAGTAAATATTGTATTTTGACTAAAGCAAACTGTGTACTCACACTCGATTATTTTTATTAGGTATAATAAAAATGGTGAAATTATTTGATGTTCAGGATAGTATACTATATCAGCCTGCAAGCTTAATATGTAGCTTTCGGTGTGCAGTATACCGATATACTATATCAGCCTGAGGGTTTTGATATGTCAACTTTGGGTGAGCAGTATACCTTAGCAGCTTCAAGTGAGCATTGTGAGTATACTATATCAGCATGTGGGCCACAATATATCAACTCCGAGTGAGAAGTACCCTCTATTATTAGCTTCTAGTGAGCTATATTTATTATCAGCTTTGGGTAAGCTATACTATATATCTTCATCTTAGAGTGAGCAAATCTTGACATGATCAAACTAGATAAATAGTATTGAATGAGTGGACCAAGAGGTGGTCTTGATGACATGGAATCGACTAAATTGATTGATCGATAACTCGATCTGATTTGATGCCTTGAGGTGCTGAAGTAATTCGTTGAATTTATAAATTATACTGACTTGTAGGAAGGAATGGAGGCAAAGGTAAGACCTCTGACTCATGTTTATGCTTAGGCGGCCTTTGGGGTGTATTTTCTTCCTAATCGGGGCTTAGGGGGTGAACTTGTTGAGACATCGTCTCACCCCATTGTGGGATAACATTTTCATGTCCTTATATGGTAGTTAAGGAGGACCTGGAGCTCCGGAGTTTGATAAGGAGGAGACCGAAGAATTAGCATACGTGTATGACTAGTGGGTCATAGGACAATTTCCATTTTGTCGAGCCGATCTTTTGTAAACAGCCTAGTATTGTGTATAAACCTGGAGTATTTATAAAAGGCTTGTTTTGTAGGAATTGTTGCCTACTTTTCTATCCTATCTTGTTATTGTCTAGGGAAATTAGTTATTTACTTCGGCATGCACATTTAAAATGAATGGGTTAGTGATGCATTCTAGGATGTCGCTATTCAATCGACCGCTGAGGGATGATCATGTGCTCGAAGAATCGGGGCATGACATTTGATAGTTGCTACTAGTTCTTTGCTGGTCTTCTGCTCTTGAATCAGCAATAATGGAGGCCAAAGCAACAAGGAGGGAAGAAGGAGAAGGAGCTGCAGTTGGAGGACAAAGGACCTCAAAAGTCTTCAACAAATATCCTAACTCATCATTTGATGGCCCCCAAAGTCCACAGCCTTAATCCTCAGCCATTTCCCCTCAAATACTTCTCCAAGAAGCCAAGGATTGAGCTGAAATGTTGCAGCCCCCCCCCCATGGCTACGAATTTTGTGCGATTTCCCTTCAAACACACTTCAATTTCACTCCAATTCAACCCAATTAAATGGCCAAAATGCCAAGGTAGGAGCCCACACTTAATTCCATAAATTTTCCTCACCAATTGATCCAACTTGATGGCCAAAAACGCACTTAAAAATGGCCATCCGAATTTACCGGTCCAAAATCGCCCAAATTTGAATTTTTGCCAAAAATCTGAACTTGCCAAAAAAATTTCAAATGATGAGTCAACATTCTTAAAATAAATCGTGACATGACAGAACTTTCAATTTCTGAAACCAGGTTCAATTTAGTGATTAATTTCAATCAAACACAATTTTAGTGTAAACTAATCTACCGGGTTGCTTTTAGGAATTTTTGACGCAATTGACCCATGGTTGTGACATCCTGAATTTCGACCTCGTTTCGATAAAGTGAAATAGGCATTTCGTCGACGTGTCTATGGCCCTTTTTCTCTGAGCTGATCACTCACGAGTTAACTAACCTATTGGGTGAAGCCGTTAAGGGATGTATCAGCTGTAAAATCCCTAAAAGCTACCTAATTGGTTGGATTGAGCTAAAATCACGTATGATCGATTTTTAACCACGAAATTGAACTCGATTTTGGGAATTGAATTTTAAGCGCGTCATAATTCTTATTTTTAGGATCCTGTCTCATCACTCGTCAATTTATTGACGGGTCCGAAATTTCAATAAAGAAATTATCGGAAGAAAATTGAAGACCAAAAAGAAAATAGAAAGGAAAAGGAAAAGAGAAAAGGAAAATTGAATTAAATATCTATGTATTTTCTTTTTCCTCTCTCTCCCTCTCTTTTCTTTTCTTTCTTTTTCTTTCTTTTTCTTTCTCTCTCCTCTCTCCTTTCCCCTCCCCATCGTGCGATTCCCCCCACCGCCTACCCTCTCTCTCTCTTTCTTTTTTTCCTCTTTGACCAGTCAATGCTTATCTCTCCTCCTCTCTCTCATCTCTCTCCCTTGACACTTTCTTCCCCCTTCCATTCGAGCGAACCAGAAGCCGGAGGAAGACCAGAAGCTGCAGCTCCGTCACCGCCCGTCGCCGCCACGCCGGAGCCGGACCGTCCGCACCCGCGACGCACGCCCGCGCACGCCGTGTGCTCCGCCCGTGTCCGTCGTCGCTGCCACTCCTCCCTCCGCACGATCCAGCTGCGACCCAGCCACTGTTCGCCTCTGTCTAGCCTCCGTCCGGCCACCTCCGGCCACGGCCCAACCCCGTCGGACCTCCCCCCGCGTCCCCCTCGCCCTCCGCCGGCTTCCCCTCGCCGCCCTAGCCGCCGGAGCAACCTTGGCCATCCCCATCCAACAAGCGGCCGAGTGGGTTTCCAGCACTTCCGGGCTCATTTTGGGCCATTTCCGGGCCCCAAACCCAAGCCGTGCTTTGGGAAGTTTCGTTCCTCGCGTCGCCGCCGTCGGATTGATCCGATTTGCGCGCGATTTGGTGAGTAATCTCACTAATCCAGGATTAGTTGGCTAATTATGCTTAAGGTTGGTTTAGATTTAATTAATTATGTTTAGGTTATTAGATTAGAATAAATTAGCAATTATTAGCCAATTGTGATGCGAATTAGATAAATTGAATGTGTAATTAGCAAGTAGACATGGTCTACTATTTATTGGAAGTGTCTCGGGATTTTTCCCGACCCTTAGTGGGCTCCAATTAGGCTTTTCGGGCCTAAGTGGAATTTTTAGTATTTAAATATTAATTTTCGGAATTAAATTAAATAATTAGTTATTTTCTGAAAATTCAACTGAGATGGTCCGAAATCGGAAAATTATGCTAATGACCGTGGTGAAGTCCGTTTGTTTAATTGAGTTTTAGTTTGAGCTAAATTGAATTTTTAATATTTATTAATTAATTTTCAAAATTAATTAATTATTTATTTATTTTTCGGAAATTAAGATTTTGATGGCCGACAACCGAAATCTCGTGCCGATCATCGTGGCGCGGTCCGTTTATTTATTTGAGCTCCACGTTGTATGGAATTGATTAAATTGTGATATTTTAGGGATTTACCCTAAATTGATTTGGAATTTATTGAGATTGAATGATTGATTGGTAGATGGTCGAGTATGTTTGTTTATCATTTATAATGCTTTGATTGAGTTGCACAGTGGATGGAGTTATGAGAGAATTGGAAATACTCCGGAATTGAACCAATCAGACACAGTGTATGGACCTACGTGGTTCGGTGATTGGGACATCACTGACAAAAACGGCGCCTTAAAGAATGCACGTATCGGTCTAGTACATACACGATTGTGGACCTATGTGGTTCAGTGATTGGGATATCACTGGCGAAAACGGCGCCTTAAAGAACGCACGTATCGGTCTAGTACTCATATTGTTATAGGCATGTATGGTTCGGTGATTAAGGACATCACTAGCGAAAACGGCGCCTTAAAGAACGCATACACTTGTCTATTAAATACATTGCTATAGGCATGTGTGGTTCGGTGATTTGGGATATCACTAGTGAAAACGGCACCTTAAAGAACGCACACAATTGTCTATTTTGAGTACATGGTTATAGGCATGCATGGTTCAGTGACTAAGGATGTCACTGGCCAAAACAGCGCCTTAAAGAATGCACGCAATTGTCTAATGAATAAATCACTTTGGCGAACTTGGCGCCCGAGAGTATTGACCTAGAATGGTCCGTCTGACATGTAATCGACTAGATCGATTGATCATTGCCTTGAGTCTGATGTTGTAAATTGATTGACTAAATGGAAATGACCGTGAGTGGTCTTGTTGGCATATAATTGACTAGGTCGATTTGATCGATGCTTCGATCGGTGATATGATTGCTTGGGTGCCTGTTATGAATTGTACTAACTTGCAGGTGGGATCTGAGGCCAAGGTAAGTCATCTGCCCCGTGCGTGTTTAGGCAGCCTGTAGTATAATGGTTTACTAATCGGGCTTAGTGGGGTAGAACTCGCTGAGACGTAGTCTCATCCCAGTTTTGGGAAATCATTTCAGGACCCCGCTAAGGAGTTGAGGAGGAAGAGTCGGAGAAGGATTTTTGGGAGAAGAAGATAATCCTGAGAGGGGCCTTGAGTACGGTCCAGATGGACTAAGATTCTATCTTCTTTGATATCTCCATTTTGATGTGAATAGAGTTTAGAATAAAAAGTTGTGAAGTGTTCTGGTTTGTGTTTTGTATAAAGGTTTGGTTATAAATTTCAATATGAAAAATATGGCCCTGCTTTTCTATCCCATCCTTTTATTGTCTGGGGATTTTAACTACTTCCGCATGTGCTTAAAAATGAAAGGGTCGGTGATACATTGTCCTGGGATATCGCATTATAAAATCGATCAAGTGAGACGGATGTGTGCGTGCCTGAGGATCGGGGCGTGACAATGGTTGATTATTTTCGAGCCATATTGTACATCTTTGACTCATTGGCGACTCTCGATTGTCATGAAAATCTCGAGATTTCAAATACGACACAGGTACAGAAACAACAGAAAAATTGGTTTAGTATCATTTGACAAAAAATTTGCAATCAAGTGGAATCACCCACACTTTAATTACATGCCTTTGTTGAATCAACCTATCTCTGGTCTCTGATCAATTTTGACAGTGCCATATTGACCCTTGCACATTAGCACGGTTGAGCAGTCGATTTCTGGTCGAATTCTCACGTCAATCGCATTTAAATTCCTTCTCGTGAGTGATCAACTCAAAGAAAAAGACTATAGGCACATCAATGAAAAGCCCAATTCATTAAATTGAAAACAAACTCGAAATTCAAGCTGTCACACATTCACGAGCAATAGAGTGGAAATATTTCCAGAGTTTAATATCCAAAGGAAAACCCTTTTTTACAAGATTTACTCATTTGTTTTTTGTATTTATTTGGGCTATATAATTTATAGTAGACATTCTAGTCATAAAAGAATTTATGTAAACTTAACGTCTTGGACTTGCAATCACGAATCATTTAAAAAATCATAACCATCAGGAGAATCAACTTTCTCTAACTTTTTTAGGCATCTCGGTTTTAATTTTCATTTACCTAAGTAATTTACTCAGGATCTGATTATGGACTAGATGATTGTACAATTAGTGACCTAAGTAATCTTAGATGGTACATACGCCATGTGATAATGAAAAATTATTGTGAGGAAAAGTGTGAAAGCTATCGGATTTGCTAGAAATCCTAATGTGTTGACATCTAAGTTATTGCTATTTTACTTACTTGTTCATCATAAAAAAAAATGTCAAAATTACATTAAACATTTCATAACATTGCATTTAGGTAACAATAACATTTAGGACCAAACTTATCTTTAAAAAAAATTGTTCTAAAAAATAGAAAACATAAACAAGAGAATAGAAAAGATGATTTATAAAATAAAACAATTCGGTTGTGAAGGGAGGTTTTGACAGATTTTAAATTATGAATAGTGGAGCCTTTTTCTTGTTGAGCGTATTTCCTCTTTTCGGAAGATGATCTTCAGCAATTGAGTGAATTATCTTGGAAAATCTTCACAAAAGATTTAGATTTTGAATAATCGACATTTTTTTCTTGTTGAGCATATCCCCTCTTTTCAGAAGATGATCATCGGCAATTGAGTGAATATGTATAATTATCTTGGAAAATCTTCATTGGCAAAACAAACTTTTTTCTCTATAAATAGAGAGTGAAAGGCTTCGTATGTGGGGAGAGAAAAATTTGCAAAGGCTCAGGAGGTTTCATTTGAAAGGGAGAGAAATTGGCAAAGTGTTCGCAAGGGTTTGTTCAAGGGGGGAAGAATTCCTTGAGAGAATACTTGTGTATTTGTGAAAGAGAGAAGAATGAGAGAGGGAAAAGCCATAGAATTCTTTTCTTCAGTGATTTGCTGACGGTAGCCCCCATGTTCCATGGTTGCCCTCGCATTTGTGTTGCCATCACACGCCTATTCCGAAGCTGCTTCTCGCGTGGTGGGACGCTAAAACTCGACGCCCCTTGTCACCATCCGGTTTTAGTCCTCCAGCGAATTCCAACAACATCGACATTGTGACCGAGCAGCATATCCCTTTTGGAGTCCCGACAACAAAGTTTGCTATTCCTTGAAATGAGTCGATCCCATAGACGCCGGTAATTTTCCTCCAAAACGCTTGCTGCTTCCCGACGAGTTCTCACAACAATCAACATTGCTTGTTGTCCGACTGAGTTGTGCCGCTACCCCTGACGACTGCCATCCTGACGTTAGCTCCATCTTTCATTCGAATCAGTCCATCAACGCGGATGTTGATTCTTTTCTGTGCAGGTTTTTGATTCATTGGCTAGGCCTCACAATGGTGGAATTGTCGTTAGACCACCGACTCTAATCACCAGTTACTCACCAAGCACCGGTGAAGTCTCGGTCATACCTTATTTGTCAGTCCGGAAGCCTTGTTGCCACCCCCTCGAGAAAGCCGTTTCCTGGATTAGGTAATCTCTTTAGGCTAAATTTAGTTCAAATGTTCGTTTTCCTAGTTTGTGATATATGTCAATTCTGACTTGATTTGCTTTGATATATATAGACATTATCCAATTTGGAAATTTGTCATAATTAGACATTATCTTATTAGGAAATTTGTCATCAGATTTTTGATTGTTTTGACTTTCCATGGTAAATTATGGATTGCAATGCGTAACTGATTCACATTAAGATAATAATACTTCATCAAATTGTATTGGTGGATTATCAATAGGACATATTTTTCAATGCATCATTTAATTAATTAATTGTCATGCATACATTACACATCATACATCATATGTCTAGAACTTAAGGGCGTACGTATTTCATGTTTAAAGTAATGTATATGGAATTAGGATAGCTCATAATTTTCATTAATAAAACAAAAACTGAAAAACTATTATTTAGGTCATATAGATTTCGTAATATGCATGCCCTATGTTGTGTGTTAGTTAGTGAGTCATACGTTTTAGGCTTGATGTCTTAGTGTTGCCATCATGCAGTTGAACTATAATATATAATCGAGTTTTCATGCATTACTCGATTTAGTAAAAAAAAATTGTGCATTGCATCATCAGGTCACTTTCTTTTCAATAAAAATTAAAGTAATGTTAGTTTTCTATCTATTTAAAAGAAAAACACAAAGGTCCTTTGTTTGGTTAATTAATAGGGTTTATTCATAATTAATCATATTTCATGCCATTGTTATTTTGTGTAGGTTGCATACAAAAAAAAAATATGGGAGTTACAGTATTTTAAAAATAAAAATCATAGAAAGAACATGCATGCACATAGAATTACCACATCTTTCATTATGTAGCACATGCATATTTAGGATTACATAAATCAGATTACACACATATTGTGAGGGTTCAAATTATGTCATATGAATTACATATCGCATGTCATTAGAATAAAAATCATGCATATTAAATTTATATTAAGATTGCAAATAATTAACATCTTAAAAAAATAAAAATAAAAAGTTAGGTGTCATGTCATTTAGAAATCATGTTAAGGTTAGTCATAATTTTTTTTACAATATATTACTTGGGTTTATTGAATGTTATTATGTTGATTGTGCACCAACTTGACCACCATTTGCATGTTAGTGACTTTGGTTAAAATTAATAAAAACTGCTTGCAAAATATTTTTGAAATTAAAATGAAAATGTACCAAAAGGGTGTTAGATCAACTTAGGGTAACCATGTCTCCACTTATTAAATCTCTAGTTTGCAAAGGTAAAGTATTCTAATCAACCCTAATTGATTAATGGCAATTTCAAATTGAGTAAAACTATATTTTAAAATGGATTAATTTTTTAGTGTCAAGTTGCGATTGATAGGATTTGGGAGAACCTGTGCTAAGTCTTTAGACTTAATAATTCATTAGCTTTCTCCTTGGTAATTCACTTTAAGGAAGGTTGCGACATAATAACTTAATTGTTTTTCTTTGGGCATGTCAAGTTCAATGATCTACGTATAATTGCGACACCATAAGGGACTTTCGTAGTATTTCGTTAAATTCATAGGATCACCTAAGATCAACTGCGTTCTTGGAACTTGTTATGGAAAGATAGTGTCGAAGAAGAAATCATAAACAAAACTACTAATGATTACGTTAAAGAATGTAATGATTGACTAGTGGCGGAAATGGAAATCTATATCGGGAAGGGGAGGTGGCGAGATTTGGAGGTGAGATAAAAAAAAATTAATTGAAATTTTGTAAAGTATAATATATATTCAATAAAACTTGTACCAACCTTTAAGCACCAAGCGATCAGGCCAGCACCGGCCAGCACCGGCCATTCCTTAGGTCCTTTATTGTGATTTGATGAGTTTGGGACACATGGAGTGCCAACCAGCCAGCACCGACCTCCCCGCCGTCACCGAGAAAGGCCGGCAACGATGGGGGGGAGTATCAACTAGGGTCATCAGGCCCTGGCCAAGGGCCAGCGACGCCGGCTAACCAACGGTGAGGGCCCGCAAGCCCTCACTACCTCCCCACCGTTGCCGAGAAGGGCCGACAACAATGGGGGGAGCATTGGCCGAGGTTGCCGGGCCCTAGCCAGGGGCCGGCGGCGAGGGCCCGCAAGCCCTCGCCCAAATCTGAGGCAAGGGTCGCAGCCTTCCTCCAGATCCAGCGAGGGCTCGTGAGCCCTCACCACCGATTGACCGGGAACCAGCAACCCTGGCCGACCCTACCCCCTCCATCGCCAACCCTTCTCAACGACGGCAAGGAGGTGGCAACGATGAGGGCTCAGCCCTCTGTCACCCCTTCACTCCCCCCCCCCACCCCACCCCACCCCTTTTTTATTTTTTTTAATTTTTATAATTTTTAGTTTTTTAATTTTTAGAATTTTTTAAATAAAATTAAGCTTAAATTTAATTTAATTAATTTTTATATTAATTATTTACACATCAAACACAAAACAAATCATTTTTGCAATTTGTTGCCACGTCAGCATGCAAAATGACGCCGTTTTGCACCAACCTCGCTGGAAAATTGCCACGTCAGTAATTTGGCTAGATTTTGGTCGGAGTAGCACTTACCTGATGTACTTTACTCCGATTTTGGCACTTAAATGTACTTTTCTGAAGTTTTGGCACTTTGGCTGAACTTCTGCCGTGATTTGACTCTTTAAGATTGATTTATTCATAACACGACTGTTTCAATGTGTTTTCTCGAAAATGCTCTTAAAAAAACTGTGGCCAATAGTACATATTAGATGTTTGGAAGGTGTTTTATCGAAGGAATCGAGACTTAAAAATTAGAAATTTAATTTACTTTCATTTACATTTCAGCCACAGTTTGAAGCCTTATATAATATTGTACGCTAATTATTTACTTTGAAGTATTTATGGGGTTTTCAATTGGAATTATTGTATATGAGGTTAAGATCTCCAATCTATTTGGTTTCTCATAGATTGATCAAGAACACTTTCGATCATGTTGATATTTATATGAGCCGAAAGATTTTGGTCCATGCATGAGAGTCCAATTGTGAAACGCCATAGTTAGGTATTGGGCCATTGTACAGTCTATACAAATGGATGCGGTCCATTGATGGGATTGTTGGGGCAGGACCTTAACATTGACCTGTTAATTTTCGAAACTTTTTACATGCACGAAACTTATCCTATAAGTCAATCTTCATGAAAATTGTCCAATCAATCCTATTATATGAATGCCGTTTCTATCATAAACTTTATAATATTTCAATTTAGTCCTAAACTGTCATGCAAAACTATAATATGGTCTGTATGGTCAATTTTGATGAAAATTGTTAACTTGGTAGCATGCCACATATGACTACCCAAGATGACTATACCACCACATTAGCAATTTTCTGTTATATATAGACTAGATGCTAAGGATGAACATTGAAGTGGTATATGTTATGGTTAGAGATATATTCCAGAGAAGGCCCCCCATTTGGGGGAAGAGGGGGGGGGGGATGGCGCTGTTTGTGAATGGGATATATTTGGTTAAGTCCTACTTCAATTGTCATTTATTCCTAAGTGTGCATTATGTTTTGAAATAACTGCGGCAGAATTCAATTTTTCAGCATTTATGTGCTTATCAAAATCCTCAAATGACAATCACATGAGAGAATGAAGCATGCTAAAATTACCTGCTAATTTCTTTCCACCGAGGCATCCATAGAACTTATTTTCCCTAAGAAATCTTCGAAGACACCGTCATTCCTCCGTCCATCATTCGGGTGCTGTTGATGGGAAGCTCTTGTCTAGACTTGGGTCCATAAACAGGATGTAACCAAAATCATCAAATTTTGCAAGACCCGCGTGGACTTCATAACCCATATGATCAATGCGTGATTGACCTGGCCCATGGGCACCAAGGTCAAAGTAAGATTTCCCACTATTGATTGCATGGGTCAACGTTCGTAGAAGTGAGCAACTATTCGAGAGAAATGGGCATTAGTGTTGTAGCCAGAGGTTAACCGTTTGAATCCCATCACCTGCGTACAAACTATTCTAGATCTTGCACAGGAAAAAGGTTTTTAACTTAACATGTTCATGAAACTTGTCTATTATTCCATGGGGTTCTCAGTAGCTGATCTTCACACCTGCACTTGTAAATTACCAAAAAAATGAAAAAACATATCGGCCGACTCCTTTTTTTAAAGGTACATTAAAATTTCAAAGAATAACTGGAAATAGTAGGGTCTCTTCAGCCTAGCATGAGATGAAGAGAACAAAATGTCGTCAAGAATAACTTGCCGGCCATCCAATGTAAATGTCCTTCACGGCGCTGCGAAGCCGGCAAATCATTCTTGGCTACAAGTTCACTCTCTGCAACTTCATGTAAGACTTCCCAACCTTTTAGATGAACAAAGTTGAATGGCATACGTCAATATATCACTATAATTTGTTTTCATTGGGCTTCAGACATGTCCTAATGCTAGTCTGAAGGGACTTATTTATATACATATACAGAAAAAACTAGCATTGAAGCATCCACATTATTATGTTGCTTTAGAATCTTCACGTGGCTAGCTAATATCCAAAGTTCCTCATGTCCAAAGTTCCTCATGGGCAACGTTTGACATTCCAAACGAATAAGTCCGACATTCCTAAAGAAGTAGCGCTAGGGTACCATGCTTATCCAAGACAAAAAGATAAAGCGCTAGGGCACCACCTTCAAAGAGGGACCACATATGTCAAAAATATAACGTTTCCCTTCCAACTATGCAAGAAGGGCTTAATTCTAAAGTGAGCTTGAGCAGGCTTTTGGTTAAAGCAACACACCTTAAGGCTCATTTTTTTTATATTTAGGTGCCGCATTGCAAGGTCAAGAATATGATGCTTCTTGTTCTTTGAAAATGCTTGAACTATTCACCGTGAAAAGTACATGCATAGACTCCTGTTGGAAAGAGAGATAACAAGCAATTTGAGAGATGCTTGGAATTTTTGCTGAAAAAGACATTTCTCTGTGATATTAGTATAGATCAAGAAAGCTCATTTGTCACCATGCACATGCCCTCAATTGATCTCCTGAAGAAATAGAATTTAAACAAAAGATGCATTATTAGATGCCATGCACCTTTTTCATATATGCATTCGTGATAAATTAGGAACGAGTTACTCATACACTTCGTGGTCACAAGTGAGGAACATTTAAAGGACTAAAGCACATCATAAGAGAAGTTCAGCTAGGCCTCACCTTATAGCCAAACTTGTATTCGATGTCACTCATGCACACCCAAGTTATGTGGGGGCTACATCCCCATCTAGAGACCTTTTTTTTTTTTTTTGTAAGTAATAAACTAAAAACAAGTTTTACAAAATCAATGAGATTAGCTTACAGGCTTGAGAAACAAAGGTGAAATGCAAATAAAAAGATACGTCAAAAGTGTATGCAGCATATTTTGTGTACTGCTTTTCGGATTCTATGTAACAAGGATGGAAGGATAAAAGGAAGCAAGGCAAACACACCCTCCCCTCCTCTCACCCTCATTTTCTGTCTCTGTCCAGCCCGATAACTGGAGCTTATTGTGTCTCTATTCTCTATTCTAAAAAGATTTTAAGTTATCTTATTTCCTTTATCTCTAGACATTTGATTGAAGACGGTCTAAATTTATCCTTAAATGGAAAGGACACCAATTCCAAAGTAGTCAATAAAATAGGAAATTGCAAATTTAGTCCATTTACAATCATCAATATTCAAATTGGTACATACTTTATTTTTATTTTTTTGGTCGTGAAAGAAACATTTCATTAGCTAATACCGAAAGTTACAATCGGCTTCACATACATCAAAAGCTAGAAGATGTAACAAAGTAGGGGGAGGGAAAGCGGCCCAGTTAGAAGGCAAAGGGCCATTGTTTTGGGCCTTGGCAGCCCAGTCAGCATGGGCATTTGCTGCTCTTCTGCAAAACCTAACGGAAGCATGAGCAAAACAGAGCAGCAAAGCTACGGCTTCAGCAATCAAGGGTTTAACCAACCATGGAGACGTCTGAGGTACGTTCATCGCCATTACCAACGCCAGGCAGTCAGTTTCAAAGATAAGAGAAGTCTCAGTGTGATTCTCATTCTTCAAGTGCTGCAGGGCAACTATCAACGCCTGGATTTCTACCTCTAATGCCGAATGAGCAGATATTGTTCGTGTGAAACCTTCAATCAACTTCCCTTCGTGATCACGACAAATATAGGCAGTTGATCCAGTAGTGCTTCCTGGGTTAAAAGCCCCATCAATATTAATTTTTAGGGCACCTAGATCGGGGGGTCTTCAAGCTGAACCAGGATCGCGTTCTCTTCACATTGAGGCAGCCGAATCTCCGCTGGTCGATACCACGGTAGGCAACTGTGTTGCTAATCCTGTCGAGCTGCCTGTGCGAGAATGGGGATCTCTGCAACCTGAGCCATCCACCGAAACATGGGACAAGACATTGCGAGCCAGTCGAGCTTGTTCAGTTGCGGTTGCGACATTTTGAAGAGGATCAAGAGTTTGCTGGTAGAAGATGAATCTATTGCGCAATTTCCATATTTGCCATACTAGAGTGATGAGAAACTCCATGCCAAGTACACTCTGCCCTGCATTCATATGTGTCACGCCCCGATCCTCGGGCACGCACACATCCTTCACACTTAATCGATTTTAAAATGCGATATCCCAGGACTATGTATCACCGACCCTTTCATTTATTAAGCACATGCGGAAGCAATTAAAATCCCCAGACAATAAAACGATGGGATAGCAAAGTAGGGCCATATTTTTCATATTGAAATTTATAACCAAACTTTTATACAAAACACAAACCAATTCATAATTATTCACTTCAAAAGGAATTCTCAAAAGAAGATAGACTCTCAGTCCATCCAGGCCATACTTAAGGCCCCTCTCGGGATTATCTTCTTCTTCCAAAAATCCTTCTCCTCAAGTTTCACCTTCGAGTTCTCCTTCTTAGACTCCTCCTCATCAGCTCCTCATCGGGGTCCTGAAATGTTTTTCCCCAAACCGGGATGAGACTACGTCTCAGCGAGTTCTACCCCACTAAACCCGATTAGTAAACCATTATACTATAGACTGCCTATACACGCACAGGGCAGAAGACGTACCTTGGCATCAGTCTCAACCTGCAATTCAAGGTTATATACAGATACTTCAAATATCTCAATGCACAATCAATCAAATCACATATCGAAGTATTGATCAAATCGACCTAGTCGATTATATGCCAACAAGACCACTCACGGTCATTTCCAATTAGTCAATCAATTCATAACATCAAATCAAAGCAATGATCAATCGACCTAGTCGATAACATGTCAGTCAGACCATTTCTAGGTCAATTCGATTATTCCATCTCAATCCCCAATTATGAATCACGATCCTCAGATCACATCTTGAGCATAGGTGGAAGACACAGTCCCACTCGACAACATTCAATATTTAATGGCTTTACGGTCCCACTCGACCACTTTCGATATTCAATGGTTTTACGGTCCCACTCGACCACTTTCGATATTCAATGGCTTTACGGTCCCACTCGACCACTTTCGATATTCAATGGCTTTATGGTCTCACTCAACTACTTTCGATATTCAATGGCTTTACGGTCCCACTTTCGACCACTTTCGATATCGACAATCAATACGGTCCCCCGACCACTTTCGATATCGACAATCAATACCCAACAATTTCTCAATGAAATAATTAACAACAACCATTTAGGAACATATCCTAAAAATTCATAATTAAATCAATTCCATACAATTTACAACTCAATTGAATAAACGGACCACGCCAGGATGATCAGCACGAGATTTCGGTCGTCGGCCATCTCAATCTTAATTTCCGAAAAATAATTAATTAATTAATTAATTTCGAAAATTAATTATTAAATATTAAAAATTTCGTTTAGCTCAAAATAAGGCCCAATTAAATAAACGGACTGCACCATGATCATCAGCATAAATTTCTGGTCATGGGCCATCCTAGTTGAATTTTCAAAAAATAAACAATTAATTAATTAATTTCGAAAATTAAATAATTAATATTAAAAATTCCGTTTAGCTCAAAATAAAGCCCGATTAAATAAACGGACTTCACCACGGTCATTAGCATAAATTTCCGATCACGGGCCATCCCAGTTGAATTTTCGAAAAATAATTAATTAATTAATTAATTTCGAAAATTAAATAATTAATATTAAAAATTCAATTGAGCTCAAAATAAAGCCTGATTAAATAAAGGGACTTCACCATGGTCATCAGCATAAATTTTCCGGTCCCTGGCCATCCAGTTGAATTTTCGGAAAATAAATAAATAATTAATTTAATTCCGAAAAAATAATATTTAAATGCCAAAAATCTCACTTAGGCCCGAATCACCAAATTAAAGCCCGATTAGGGGTCAGAAAATTCCCGAGATGCTTCCAATAATTAGTAGATCACGTCTACTTGTTAATTGCGCAATCAATTTATCTAAATCGCATCACAATTGACTAATAATTGCTAATTTATTCTACTCTAACAACCTAAACATAATTAATTAAAACTAAACCAACCTTAAGCGTAATTAGCCAACTAATCCGGGATTAGTGAGATTACTCACCAAATCGCACGCAAATCGGATCAATCTGACGGGGCGACGCGAGGAACGATTCTTCCCAAAGCACAGCTTGGGTTCGGGGCCCGGAAATGGCCCAAAACGGCCCACAAACCGGCTGGGTACCCATTTCGTGGGTTGCGGTTCAAGGCTTGCCGGAGCTAATCCGGCGGCTAGGGCGGCGAGGGGAGGCTGGCGAAGGGCAAGCGGAGCTCCGGCGGTCCGAACGATTGCCGAAGATGGAGCTGGTCGGCGGTTCGGCGGCTTCTTCAGCTACTCCCGAAGCTGGACAGAGACCAAACAGCTACTGAACGGAGCTGCTAGGCGGCGGAATGCGTGGGCGGCATGCGGGCGACGAAGCGCGGCGGCGGGAAGGTCGGCGACAGGGGGGGCTACAGCTTTTGCTCAAGCTTCTGTCTTCGTTCGCTGGAATCCACGGAAGGGAGAAGGAGAGAGTGCAAAAGAGAGAGAAGATGGAGAAGAGAGACATAACGATTGACTGGTCAAAGAAGAGAGAGAGAGAGAGAGAGAGAGAAGTCGGTGGGGGGAAAAAGAGAGCTGTCCGCATGAAGGGGAGGGGAGAGGAGAGAGAAGAGAGAGAAAAGAAAGACAAAGAAAGAAAAAGAAAGAAAAAGAAAGAAAAGAGAGGGAGAGAGAGAAAAGAAATAAAACAATAGCCTTAATTTTCTTTTCTTTTCTCTTTCCCTTTCTATTTCTTTTTGGGCTTCAAATTTTCTTCCGATAATTTCTTTCTTGAAATTTCGGACTCGTCAATAAATTGACGAACGATGAGACAATGTCCTAAGAAAAAGAATCATGACGAGCTTAAAATTCGATTCCCGAAATCGAGTTCAATTTCGTGGTTAAAAATCGATCAAACGTGATTTTAGCCCAATCTAACTAATTAGGTAGCTTTTAGGGATTTTATTGCAGATACATCCCTTAACGGCTTCACCCAATGGGTTAGTTAACTCGTGAGTGATCAGCTCAGAGAAAAATGGCCATAGGCACGTCGACGAAATGCCCATTTCACTTTATCGAAACGGGGTCGAATTTCAGGATGTCACAATATGGTTGCTAGCCATTCGTCTATTCGGTGAATTTCTGTGGGAAGAATTGGTATATTGATCTGGGGATGAGACCACACTTGTGATGTCCATGGACATAGTAAAATTAAGTGTTCCAGGGTTTCTGGTTGTTGAGTTGAACAGTGGGAGCAGATAGGATCAGCACAAATGTTTCTGCGAAATAAATTGTCTTTAGTGGGCAATGCATTATGGTGTAAGGACCAAAGGAAAAATTTAAGTTTAGGGGGGATCTGAAGTTTGCAGAGTTTTTTCCAAAGGCTCAGTGGAGGTTGATAGGATGAGGAAGCTCTGTTTTGTATAGAAGTATTTTGATCCTGTCGAAGAAAACTATAAGCACTTTTAACAGTATACTCACCACTAGTTGTGCACGGCCAAATGATATGATCAGTCATATACTGAGGTCGGATAGGAATCTTCAGAATTTCAGCAATGGTCTCAACATCAAAGAGGTGATCTAGTAACGGCCTATTCCATTGATTTGATTTTGGAACAATTAGATCAGCAACTCTCTTAGGTTTGTCTACAGTTGCATGTCCTCTTAACTTACCTGTTGGAAGCCAACAATGTTCTTGAATCTTTATTTTGGTGCCATCTCCTATCGACCATTGGACTTTTGATGATATAGTGTCCTATCCTGCCAAGAGACTCCGCCAACCCCAAGAAGGCTTAGAACTCGGTAAGGCCTTTAAGAAATCCTGGTCAGGGTAATACAAGCCTTTAAATAGAGTAGCCCATAATGAAGTAGGTTGTTGCAATAGTCGCTAGGCCTGTTTACCCAACATAGCTTTATTGAAGTCGACAAGGCCTCTAAACCCAAGTCCTCCCAATTCCTTCCTAATCTTCAGTGCCTCCCAACTCTTCTAGTGTATTCCTGATCTTTTACTATCATTTTGCCACCAAAAGTGCGCAATCTTTCTTTCAATACTTTTGCAAAGCGAAACAGGGATTTTAAAAATTGACATAGCATATTGGGGGATCGTTTGTACTACACTTTTTATCAGAATCTCCTTTCCACCTTTCGACATAAGATTTTCTTTCCATCCATCTAGCTTAGCATTGACTTTCCCTAGAATCCACATAAACATATCACGTTTAGATCTTCCTCAGTCCGACGGAATACCTAGATATTTACCAGTTTTATCCAGCACGGGGATTCTAAGTTCCTGTGCCAATCTAATTTTAAGAACATCTGGGCAAGGTTTGCTGAAAAAGATACCAGACTTATTTCTATTAATTGCCTGTCCCATTGCAAGACAATACTGATTGAGGATATTGGCCAATTCTTGGCATTCCAATACTGACCCATCTAGGAAGAAAATAGCGTCATCAGCAAAAAAACAAATGAGTCAAAGTTAGACACCACCTGTTAAGCTATATACTTAAGTTTCCCATCCGGACAGCTTGGTGAATAAGGGTAGTCAACACATTTGCTAATAGAATAAATAGATAATGGGAAAGAGGATCTCCCTGTCGAAGGCCACGCGTTGGATGGAAATAGTTCAGTTGTTCCCCATTAAATTTGACGCTAATGGAGGCCATAGTGATGCACTGCATAACCCATTGTACCCATGTGGAGTGAAAGCCTATCCTGAGTAGATAATCTCTAAGAAAGTCCCATTCAACACGATCATAGGCCTTTTTCATGTCCATTTTGACAATAGCCTGAAATTTTCGGTTACGTTTTCTCGTCTTGAGTTGATGAAGGACTTCTTGTACAATTAAAATATTGTCTTGTATTTGACGTCCGCTTACAAAAGCTCTTTGCTCTTTTGAGATGACATCAAGAAGAAAAGGTTTCAGTCTATTGGCTAGCACCTTGGATATTATCTTGTACGCATAGTTGCAAAGACTGATAGGACGGCACTAGTCGAGACCTTCTGGAATGGGAACTTTAGGCACTAGTGTTAGATTGGTGCGGTTTAGCTCGGGGACAAGGTACCAGATTGAAAAAATAGCTGCGCTGTAGAAAATACCTGATCTTCTAAGATATCCTAGTGATGTTGATAAAAGAGACCATTAAAACCATCAGGACCCGGTGCTTGAGTTTTCCTCAACTGAAAAGCAACTTGTTTCACTTCCTTGTGAGTAACATTTGAGATGAGGTGATCATTCATCGCGGAGGTTACCATACTACACACTTCTCAAGAATTGATACATAAGCTCGAGAGCCTTCAGTTTGGTATAGCTTGGAGAAGAACTCCAGTGTCATGTCTTTAAGACAATTGTCATCACGGACCCATTGTTGATTGTCATCCATCAACATTCTAATTATGTTTCTATGTCTGCGTTGAATGGTAGTCGCGTGAAAGAATTTAGTATTTCTGTCACCCCACCGAAGCCAGTTTATCCTTGAACGCATAGCCCAGTACTGTTCCTCCTGCTTCCACACATTGTGTAACTTTGCTTTCAATTCATGGACTAGATGTTTGTCGTTGGAAGGATGGATCTGATTTGTTAACAATTGTAACTGTTGTTGTAGATCTGCAATCTGTTCATGAACTTGAGAGAATGTACCTTTACTCCACTGCAAAAAAAGCCCTTCTAACCTGTGTTAATTTATATTGTAGGGTGTTACCCCTAGCTGGAATAGAAGACCAGGCTTTGGCAATGACATCCCGACAGGTTTTGTCACGCCCGACTCTCGGTCAAGTGACCATCCTTCATGCTTGGTGGATTTTATTATGCGATATCCCTAGGACTACATATCGCCGACCCTGTCCTTTTTAATAGCACATGTAGAAGTAGTTATAAAAATCCCTAGACAATAAAGCAATGGGATATACAAGTAGGACTAGAAACCTGAACCTGAAAGCCACATCCTTATGTACATATATAAACTTCAGGTCTAACATCTATTCACATGCACACAAAGTTTGACAAGACAGGACGGGATCTCAATCCTCATCCGGGTCGTACTCGGGTTATCCTTGGGGTCCTCCTCCACGTACTCCTCTTCAAGTTCCTCAACAGGGATCTCCTCACCAGATTCATGCTCCTTAGGCTCCTCATCCAGGTCTTGAAATGGTTATTCAATAACCACTAAGACAACGTCTTAGCAAGTTCTACCCCTTAAGACCCGATTAGTAAACTAATACACCTTAGGGCTGCCTATGCACAACATGAGTCAGAGGACTTACCTTGGCCTCAAATTCCACTTGCATATTAGCACAAATCAATAGGCACCCAAGCAATCACATCACAGATCAAAGTATCGATCAAATCGACCTAGTCAATTACATGTCAACAAGACCACTCACGGTCATTTCCATTAAATCAATCAATTCACAATATCAAATCAAGTCAATGAATCACATCAAATCACACTCAGATCGAATCATCGATCAATCGACTTAGTCGATTACACACCAACAAGACCACTCATGGTCATTCTCATTCAATTAACCAATTCATAACATCAGATCAAAACAATGATCAATCGACCTAGTCGATTACATGTCATTCGGACCACCTCTCGGTCACATCAACACCATACTTTATAATATCCATTCGGGTACTCAGTCACGGAGCCAGATGAATGCTCTCAGGCGTCTTTTTCGCCAAGGTGACGTACCAATTACCGATCACGATAATCTCCAGCAGTACACTTAGTCCATTAACAACTGATTCGATCTTAGCTGGGTCCATGAAGATTCCTTAACCTGTAATCACATGACCATTCTTAAGGGCTCTTGTGATCCTCATCACTTAATGAATACCCTAGAATGTCACTACACCACACGATCACCATTGATCTACATATTCTTTGAATACTTAGTTTGTCAAATCTATGACAACGGCTGGAGCATTCGTCAAATCAAATAGCTTTACATTATTCTCATAAGGGCTAAATCAAGTGCAAAATGTTGTCTTCAGTATAACCTCCTTCCTGGTTCTTAATTGACAATAACCTGTCCTCAAGTCGATCCTTGAAGATATCAACACTCTTTATAACAAGTCACCCAATTCGTCGATTTTTGAAAATGAACACTTATCATTGATTGTCACTTGATTGAGTCGACTATAGTTGATGCATACTTGCAACGAACCATCTTTCTTTCTTTCTCACTATGAGGCTGATATCTCTCTTAGGTAATGCACCAATATGCATGAATTCCTCATTCATCAATCCTCACATCTGCACCAATGGTTCTATCAATTCAGGCAACAACAACCGGAAAGAAACTTTAGAGAATGGTTTTGTTCCAGATGCTAGCTTAATCGTAATTCTATCTCTTTCTCTAGTGACGATATGACCACCCTTCTGGCAACACTTCCAGGAATTCTTGGACTACTAAAGAGTCCTCAATTTTCATTCTTCAATCTGTTTTATCTTTGACAATCGTCAAGTAGTCTAGGTGTCCTTCGTCTAACAAACAGATCGCCACTAGTGATGAGATTAAAGAAGTCAAAGACCCTTCTCGACTCTCGATAAACTTCGGCATTTCTACCTGCTCCTGGAATAAACTAGATTACTCCACTATAACAATTCATCACCATAAAATGCTCTAGACCAATCCTTTCCACACTTGATGAATAAGTTGCACACCAATAGCCAGTCAAGTACAACTCTAGTCAGTGGTTCTTTTCTACAACCTTAACATATAATTGAAATTCCAAAATTGCATTCCTGATACTCTCTGGCACCATTCTGATAAAATCACCTCAAAACATTCTTCCATTGAATAAAGCATGGTCGATTATGTTCTTGTTCCTTTTGCCATCCTAATGGCGTCTTATCTGCGGTATCGGTATCAATGCTCCCTTGGACTCACACTAATAGACTTCCACCCGACAGCCGTAGTGACTACCATCATAGTACGTTTTAGCCATTCTCAAACACATGATTAATCCATGCCTTTCTTCCATACTTTTGGCACTTACCTGGTGAGTCTTTTACCTCCTGTCAAGTGCCAGCATGCACTATTTCTTGTACCGGAGAACCATCTCAAAAATTCCACAGTGCATTCTATGGCGCACTTCTTCTGACCTGTACTATTGTCGGTGACAGCAGTAACCATTGTCGAGATTCCATCTACTAATGTGGACAACCCATAAATCATTATCCATACTGGTGACGTTTTACACAAACTCCTGTCCTCAGAATACACGAGATTGATCCATATCGTCATCCATGGAACAACATGTTCCTTTTGTCTGAATGCTAACCTGATTATTCCACAATTCCTATTGAGTGGAACAAAATACTCTTCCCTCAACATTAGTATTTTCCCCTGACTGAATTCCAAATCTGCTTCGCTGAATTTGGACTCAAATATCGAATTCTATTCTTTAATTATCCTTCCAGGTTGGACCTCAACAAAGGTAGCAACAACAACAACTTGATCCCGATCTTACTGGCTCATCCAGATCCCAAGAAACACTTGCATCAAATCAATCTTATCGGGCTTAGGATCAATCAATGCTGCTACACTAGTACCAACCTGCGGTGGCAATCTTACGCTCAAGCTGGCCAGAGTCAACACTCTGCCTTCCAAATACACAATAATTAAAAGCAAGCAATTCACACCCGACAAACAATTCTACCAATCAACTACCAAAGACATGCACCAGTCATGAATTTAAAGGTCTTTCCTACTACTATCCCATAGGTCATCGCACCTTATCACTCCAATACCTAACCATAGCTCTGATACCACAAAAAGGCAATGTCACGCCCCGACTCTCGGTCACGTGACCATCCTTCATGCTTGGTCGATTTTATTATGCGATATCCCCAGGACTACATATCGCCGACCCTGTCCTTTTTAATAGCACATGTGGAAGCAGTTATAAAAATCGCCAGACATTAAAGCAATGGGTTATACAAGTAGGACTAGAAACCTGAACCTGAAAGCCACATCCTTATGTACATATATACACTTCAGGTCTAACATCTATTCACATGCACACAAGGTTTGACAAGACAGGACGGGATCTCAATCCTCATCCGGGTCGTACTCGGGGTTATCCTCGGGGTCCTCCTCCACATACTCCTCTTCAAGTTCCTCAACGGGGATCTCCTCATCAAATTCATGCTCCTTAGGCTCCTCATCCAGGTCGTGAAATGGTTATTCAATAACCACTGAGACAACGTCTCAGTAAGTTCTACCCCCTAAGACCCGATTAGTAAACTAATACACCTTAGGGCTGCCTATGCACAACATGAGTCAGAGGACTTACCTTGGCCTTAGATTCCACTTGCATATTAGCACAAATCAATAGGCACCCAAGCAATCACATCACATATCAAAGCATCAATCAAATTGACCTAGTCGATTACATGTCAACAAGACCACTCACGGTCATTTCCATTAAATCGATCAATTCACAATATCAAATCAAGTCAATGAATCACATCAAATCACACTCAGGTCAAATCATCGATCAATCGACTTAGTCGATTACACACCAACAAGACCACTCACGGTCATTCCCATTCAATCAACCAATTCATAACATCATATCAAAACAATGATCAATCGACCTAGTCGATTACATGTCATTCGGACCACCTCTCAGTCACATCAACACCATACTTAATAATATCCATTCGGGTACTCAGTCACAGAGCCAGATGAATGCTCTCGGGTGTCTTTTTCGCCAAGGTGACGTACCAATTACTGATCACGATAATCTCCTGCAGTACACTTAGTCACAGAGCCTCATTAATGCTCTCGGGCGTCGATTTCGCCAAGGTGACATAAGTAATAGACGGTCTACGTGGGTTCTTTAAGGCACTGTTTTCGCACAGTGATGTCTTTCATCACCGAACCACGCCTATCACGATTCATAGGTAGTCTACGTGCGTTCTTTAAGGCGTCGTTTTCGCACAGTGATATCCTTAATCACCGAACCACACCTACCATAAGTCATAGATAGTCTACGTGCGTTCTTTAAGGCGCTATTTTCGCACAGTGATGTACTTTATCACCGAACCATGCCTGTCTATACTTCGTACTTGATTGGTCTTAGTCAATAGAATTCTCAGTTAACTCTCACCACTTTCTCCACCTTTACAGCTCATTAAAACATTATAAAGGTTAAATAAACAAACTTGGTCATTTACAAATCAATCATTCAATTCTACACAAATTCGATCAATTAAGGAATAATTCCATAAATTGCACAATCAATTTAATAAATAAACGGACTGCACCATGACAATCAGCACGAAATTTCGGTCACCGGCCCTCCCATTTGAATTTTCCGAAAATTAAATAATTAAATAATTAATTTTGAAAATTAATATTTAATTCTTTAAAATACCATTTAGGTCCTAATTGCCTAATTAACACCCGATAAGGGTAAGGAAAAATCCCACGAAGCATCCAATAAATGCTATAAGCAATTCTCTATCCACGTACACTAATTATTTCACTAATATGCAATGAAATTAACTAATAATTGCTAATCCATTCTAATCTAACAACCTAATTACACTTAATTAACACTAATCAACCTTTAAGTGTAATTAGCAAACTAAGAAGGCATTAGTGAGTAAAACTCACTCAAAACGACGCGTTCCACGCGAGGATCGACTTTCCTCAAAGCGGGCCGAGCATCCGAGTTCGGGAAGGCAGCCAAAACGAACCAAAACATTGCTGTCATACCCATTTCCGCAACCCTCTGATCGCTGCTGGTCGGGGCAGATTCGGGGCTGGTTGAAGCGACCAAGGGCGGCTGAGGACGAGGCGGAGCTCCGACGAGGTCGACGATGGCCGGAGGTGGTCGGGCGGCGGCCTAAGGTGGCCGAACGAGACCGACCAAAGGTGAAACAAAGGCTGGGTAGAGGCGGTAGCTCGACTGGATGAGGCAAACGGCGTTCAAGCGGGCGAGCGCGAAACGGACGGGGCAGCGGTAAGCGAAGGTCGATGGCGTCGCGCATGCGGCTTTGGCTGCTCCGGCGTCCGTCCCAGATCTGCTGGGATTCAAAGTCTTCAAGGCACACCGAAGAAGGAAAAGAGATGGCCGAACAGTAGGGGGAGAGGTGGAGGGCACACGGCGGTTGCTGAGTAGCGGCGGCGACTCCGGCGCGACGGCGGTGGCAGCCCTGGTTCGAGCGACAATGGTTGCTGCTTCCTCTGGTCTTCGGCTTCCATGGTGTCGCACAACCGAAGAAGAAGATGGGGAAGAGAGAGACAGCGACGGGAGAGAGAGGGGAGAAAAGAAAACCAATTTCCCTTTCTTTTTCTCTCACTCTCTCTCTCTCTCTCTTAGGTCAGGCACACGTGGGCCACCACCAGCTGTTATCCATCCCTCATTTTTTTGACAATTATGCCCCCTTCTAGAAGCATTTAGGTAGGCTAAAGTGTGGGGTAAATGTGGCATACGAATTTGCTATTTTCCCCCCGTCACTTTTACTCAAATTTGTTCACTTCTCAACAAAGAAAATTTCAATTGAAGCCTAAATAAATCCATCAAGGCATCCTTGTCCATTTCATGACTTTTCCCGTCAAATAATCTAACTTGCATCCCAATTTCGAATTTAAGAACGGTCTTTTGAAATTTTCGATAAAAATAGCCCTACTTATCCAGCCGAAATTAAAACTCGAAAATCTGGATGTCACAGGTTTGGTTCTCTAACCAATATGCATCAAATTTGAAGGTCTTGCCAGTACGAGGTTTTCTAACTTCAGTATTTAGCACCAGGGGACTATGATCCGATCCAACTACAAGTAAAGCGAAGACTTCAGCCTCTGGAAATAAGATTCTCCAGTTCCAGGTACAAAGAACTCGGTCCAATCTTTCTTTCACTAGCTCATCCCCCTCACGTTGATTCGTCTAGGTAAACGCGCAGCCCTTGATTTCAATTTCCAGCAATGCACAATCATGTAGGACTTCTCGAAATGAATGCATACGAGAAAAGTCAGGGGATCTCTGACCTACCTTCTCCCATGGATAGGTGATTTCATTGAAGTCCCCGGCGCAAACCTAAGGTAAGGAATTAGCCGCTGCAATTCTGCGAAGTGTTGTCCATAACGGTTGGCGCAATTGAGGAGTTGCTGGGGCATGGACATAGGTCAGTCTCATCGGTATACCTTTCCCCGTGTCTGAACAGATAGTGTCGATGAAGTCTGGAGTCGCTAGTTCTACACTTATAGATATATTAGACTGCCATAACAAGGTCAGCCCTCCTGCCTTGCCCTCTAGGTTAATTACATGGGATTGAGAAAACTGAATTCTGCGCTGAACCCGTGAAATAACTTGCTCTCTATTCTTTGTTTCCATCAAAAAAATCACATCTGGCTTCTCTTTGACCACTAGGGCCTTTAAGGCTTGAACCATCAGGGGTGAGCCGAGTCTCTGACAGTTCCAACGTAGAAATTTCATTTTGTTACGGATGGCTTTTCCAGGCAAGTCATCTCAGCCCATTTCCTGATTCATCACCCATGAGGACAGGAGCAAAGGGATAAGAGGATGGATTGAGGCTCGCGACTAGTTACGGACAGACTATACTGACAAAGGCCAACTGAATCACAGAGATACTTGAAAACCAACACTACTAGTTGTCGACCAGCTTGACACTCTTGTCATCAAATGAGGTAAAACTTGTCATTTCTTGCAAATTGTCCTTTAGCTGGGTTTATACAACCCACCCTAATCCGATGCTATTTGGTACATACTTTATTGTGCGAAAGATTTGGTCTTGAAATTAATCTTTGATCCTGGATTCGAGACAAATTTCAATGAAAAATACCGACTGAGAGCTGGAGATGAATATGTGGGGCTACGGTGAAATGAACAAATAACTTAAAATTGAGGAGAAATCAGAAAAGCCATCACTAAATTATCGTCTCTATTCAATTGTTCCTCATACTTTATATGCTGATAGAATTGGTCCCTAAATTAAATTAGAGTCGTGATTTCATGGCAAATATTTTTTTCATCCTCTTCAAAAATGGAAAATGTCAAGAAAGTACCGAATCTACATGTGGCATCGATATGTGGGATGAAAATGGAAAACCGATGACCTAAGCCTAGAGTAGTGACAATATGATTCTATTCGCAAACTGACGTGACATCTTAAACGTGCATCTCCAATACCTAGTCTGCATCCTTTCGTGAACAGGGATGGAAAGCTACGAACTCTATGCTCAAATTAAGATCAATAAATGGTTTAAGAATTAAATCTGTCACAAGATAAAGAATAAGGATGACCAAAATGAAACAAAGGGATCGAATTTCTAACTGCTCCCGGTTTTTATTTTTTTTGATTTGTTTAGACCCATCAGTGCCACATGTTCATCTTTGGCTCTTACTCTATATTTTCCTTGGACTGGATACAATAATTCACTTGATATCTTGATCGATTGTTAGTTTAGACACCAAAATCTGTCACAAAATAAGGTACAAAGGCCAAAATCTGGCATGGTCAATAATACACGACCATTTTTACAACTTCCCATTATACGAAGGGCGAACTTGTGCCCAAAAGCCCA
The DNA here is from genome assembly GCA_016097545.1 of Eucalyptus victrix. NCBI lineage: Eukaryota > Viridiplantae > Streptophyta > Magnoliopsida > Myrtales > Myrtaceae > Eucalyptus > Eucalyptus victrix. The sequence continues at coordinate 29,589,568 of CM027837.1, forward strand.
TTGTCTACAAGATGAAGGAACGAGTAGATTAGAAGAGGCAAACAAAAAGATCCACAGAAATCTGAATAGATGGCCTCTACTCGTTTTTTTCAATTTAGTGAACAGTGTCTCTCATTTCAATAGTAGTAGAGTATTATTATTAGAGTTCTTGTTTACGTAACACAATTGAAAATGATAAATGTATCACACCAAAAAAAAAAAAAAAAAAAAACCCTAACTTCTCAAATGTATTATTACAAGATTGACTTGTAAGATAGAATTTGAGCATGTGACGTATATTATAGGTTTTAGGGCCCTGCCCTTGCAATCCCATAAATGGACCTACGATCGACACTTCTCATCTGACCTCATCCATTTGTACAAACTAAAGAAAATTACCCAATCAATCAAAATGCTAATTAAGTCTTAATTTTTTTAATTTTGTCAATTTTTTCCTAAGCCTTGTGCAAAGTTCTAATATAGTCATTCCCATCAATTTTTGTTGGAAGTTACCAACATAGCGACCTATACAGTCATCATCGACTAACTTATGTGATACACCGCTATGTCAACTATTTTTGGTAAAAAATGATTGAAATGACTACATTCAAATTTTGTGAAAACTTTATGACAAAATTGATAAAAATAAAAAATTTACATTGAATTTGCATCATTATAATAGATTTAAGATTGATTGGACAATTTCTCCATATAAGTGTGTAGTGGCCTAATACATAATTGATCGTGTTTCATAAGTGGACTCTCATGCATGTACGAAATACAATGGATCCAGTGAAAATCCATATATTTTATAGAGGAATTCATTACTGTATAATATGAAAAGAGAGATCAAATTGCAATCCGAAAGTAAATAAAACACCTTTTTAAATTAAATTTAAATATGTTTCATCAACTCAATGAGTTGATTCCTTTTTACTATACGATTTATTATAATTAAATAAATTGTTCAAAAGTTTTTTTTATATTTTCTTAACATACTTCTTGTTATAATTTTTTTCATTCCTCAAAACCTGTGCTGTTTTTCTAGTTAACGACAGTCTTCTTAAAGAAAAAAAAGTTTACACTCTTTCACTAGGCCAATCTAATGGAAATCTCCCCCCCCCCCCCCCCCCCCAAAAAAAAAAAAAAAACTAATGGAAGTTATATGATTTTAAGAGGTTTTAAGTTTGACTAGCTAAACTTTTTATTATTGGCCAAGAGAACCTTCAATAAAACACATTGAAAGAGTCTGCGTGATGAATGTATAAACCTCAAAGGCTCAATCACAATGATGGCAGTTGGCTCCCTAGTCTCTTGGTGCTTGAAGCTTGATATAATTTGTATCAAATATATCTTATCCTTTATAAATTTTCCAAATGAAATTTATGTATCTTGCCCTCCTAAACTGGAATCCTCCCCCTCGCCGCTACTAATTTATTACATTCTTTACATGGTTACTAACATGATTAAATCCATGATTGCTAACTCTAACTATACACTAACAATTATCGATGCGTGATTGACCCACGTAGAATCCATATGGGACCGATAATAATCAATGTGGTGATCAACCTCATCCATGTGGACATTGGTCAAAGGAAAATTTTCCTGTTATTGATGGCATGAATATACATTTGTACATTGAGCATTAAGGAGAAAACGACATGAGTATTATGGCTGGAGGTCACTAATTACATATAGATTGCTCTAGATCAGTGCTAACTACACAGACAAAAGGTCTTGACCTAATCCTTGCCTTGAAATTGCATACATGGCATTTTCCGGCGACTTCTTTTACTAAGGTGGCAAATGTTTTAAAAAAAAAAAAAACCCACATGGACAACAAAAATGACATCGTCCATCCACACTGAGTGAGCTAACCTAAACGACGTTGTTTTTCCTTGATGTTAAACAACGTCGTTAGGTTATTTTGGCTTAAGCACACCTAGCCGTCGTCCTTCCTCCCTGTCCGCGTTCACACTAAATCTCAGGCCCTTCTCTCCGTCGCCGTTCACACCCAAAGGTGGTCATTAGTCGTCATCGTCAATCGTCATTGTTGGTCGTCGTCGCCGCTCACCATCATTGGTTGTCGTCACCGCTCACCATCGTCACTCCTCCAGGTTCAGCCCCTTCTCCCCCTCCCTTGTGATAAAATTAGGGCTCGATTATTTTATTAGGGCTCCGATGGAATTGCTGTTGAATTGCGCACGCTCTATTTGGCTACTCCCTTACAGAAAGAGGTAGCAACATCAGGAGACAAATCTGGGGCATTGTCACATGCAAACCCACCAATGAAGGTTCTTTAAGTGAAACTAATCTGGTCGTTGAACTCGATGGAGTGCTTAATATCTGATTGTCATTAGCAAATTTTTAATTTGAGCAAGCAAATTTACTTGGGCTTTCAGTCTTTGATGCAAGATCAAGCCGGGTTAGAGCTTTGATTCCACAATTTTTCTCTACGAATGCGCTTTTACCATTATATTTTCACCTCCATTTATCTAGGTATCTCTCTAATTCGGAGATATAGAAATAGGTCGATAACTAAGATGATAGTCATGCTTGGGATCGGGTTTTAATTTATCTGGATTGTTAATAGAAAGGGGAAGAGAAAAGAAAAATAAGAATAATATGATTTTTAGTTTCATCCTTCATTGATTCATTGACGAGAAAGGAGAAGTTGGAGATCGCAAATTTACTTGGGCTTTCGATCCGGCCACCGTGGGCCACCGCTCGGCCTCGCCAAGCCACCACCCGCTCTTCCGACCTCTTGCCGCCCCCAACCCTCTCTCTTTCTTGCTGTTTTGTTTGATGCGTGCTTTGGGGACGGTCGTTCCTCGCGTCGCCGCCGTCGGATTGATCCGATTTGCGCGCGATTTGGTGAGTAATCTCACTAATCCTGAATTAGTTGGCAATTATTAGTCAAGTGTGATGTGATTTAAATAAATTGAAGCCAATTAGCAAGTAGACGTGGTCTACTATTTATTTCGGGAATTTTCGGACCCCTAATTGGGCTTCAATTTGATGATTCCACATTTATTTTTTTTCGGAAAATTATCTGATACGAATGTTTATTTAATCGCTTTATTTTAAGCTAAATTGAATTTTTAATATTAATTAATTTTCGAAATTAATTAAATAATTATTTATTTCCTGAAAATTCAACTGGGATGGCTCGTGACGGAAAATTATGCTGATGACCGTGGTGAAGTTGTTTATTTAATTGGACCTTACCATTATATTTTCGAAATTAATTAATTAATTATTTACCTCCATTTATCTAGTTTATTTAATTAAGTTTTAAATCTGAATTGATTTAATTGTGGATAATTACTAATTCGGAGATATAGAAATAGGTGAGACAGATAACTAAGATGATAGTCATGCTTATACTCTTGTCCAATGAATAAGATTGGTATTAAAAGGACAGAAAGTAATTTGATGCATTACCTCGGAGAATGGTGGTCCCAAGGAATAAGATTGGCATCTAAAAGAACAGCGTCGGTAATTTGATCATTACCTCGGAGAATGCACGTGGTCCAAGGAATAAGATTGGCATCTAAAGGACACGTGGGCTCGGTAATTTGATGCATTACCTCGGAGAATGCACGTGGTCCCGCATCTAAAAAGGCACGTGGGCTCGGTAACTTGATGCATTACCTCGGAGAATGCACGTGGCTCGGTAATTGGTTTTTTTACCACTAGGTCGATTGATTATTGATTTGATTTGATGTCGTGGATTGATTGACTGATTAGAAATGACCGTGAGTGGTCTTGTTGACATGTAATCGGGGTCGATTTGATCGATGCTTCGGTCTGTGATATGATTGCTTGGGTGCTTATTATTAATTGTACTGACTTGCAGGTGGGATCTGATGCTAAGGTACGTCTTGACCCATGCGTGTTTGATTGCTGAGACGTAGTCTCATCCCGGTTGGGGAAAAACATTTCGGGACCCCTGAGGAGCCGAGGAGGAGTTTAAGAAGGAGAACTCGGAGGTGAAACTTAAAGAGAAGGATTTTTGGAAGAAGAAGATAAAATGCCCAACAATTGTTGTCCATTCTAAGTTTTTACCATATTGGAAATTAAATGCCCAACAATTGTTGTCCATTCTAAGATAGTAGAAAAAAATTGCTTGGGCTGTGCTTGTTGTGGGGACCTATGCTGGTTGTGGGGACCTCTATTTTTTGTTAATATTTTAAGGCAAATAATTAAAGTGACGACTCCTTTTTTGGCTGTCATATAGGGGCATATTGTTAGTGTGGGAACCTCTATTTACTAAAATCCATGAGAGTAGGAGGACTCCCATGTGCTGTCTATTGCCCTTTGTGGATGTGGTCCCAAAAAGTAATAATTCTTTTTCTTGTTCGTGGTGCAGAAATGACTCATGACAAGGATTATGTCGCTATCATAGTTTTCTACAATGGGGAATTTGTGATTGAGGAGGATGAGTGGGAGTATGAGGATGGAAATGAGGGCACCATCTTTGTCGAGATAAAGAATGCATCTTATATAGGATTTGTTAGGGATATAAGGACTTATTTGCCTAGTAAAGTCTAGAAGTTGTTGTATTGTATTCCTAGGAAAGACTTGAGAGATGGTTTGAGATGCTTAGAAGATAATAATGGTTTCAAGGATGTTCTATACCATTATCTTCATGGTGAAGAGGTAAAAATATATGTTGAGTACGATAGTGAAAGTGAGGACGAAGGTGATGATGGAGAGGGTGCCCAATTAGGACAAACAGGAGATGGTATTCAAGGTAGTACTGATGTTAGGGTCGAAGGAGGGTAGGATAGATATGATGGACGGAGAGGAGTGCAAATGCAATTGACCAAAGTGATGAAGACATAATCACTGGATTAGAGTGGGAAGTAGCTGAATCAACTAATGCTGATGATGATGATGAAGGGCTGCCAATTGAAAATTTCATAAGTAATAACGATGACAAGGAGCTTGTAGAGTCAAGAAAAAAGCGAAGGGACTTTTTGACAGATAAGTTTGCAACTTTGAATGTAACTAATGAAGTTCCAAATAGGGTCAAAGGCCCTGTAGATGCTGGTGCTACTGGCGAGGAGACTGATTATGAAGAAAGCATCGAGAATGTTACTTCCCAAGATGAGCTTGAAGAAGATGAAGGAGTTGTGCATAGAAGGAAAGGTAAGTTTCCTCTTATGATACATCCGTTGCATCTCCCACTTTGTTGGTAGGTATGAAATTTTATGATGTGAAATAATTTAGAGAAGCTATACTGAAGAACTCCATTGCTGCACAAAGGAATATTGACTTCATTAGAAACACTAAGACATTTATAAGATCTAGATGTTCACAGCAAAACTGTCCATGGAAGATCTATGGCGTATTTGTTAAGAGAAGTGAATCTTTCCAGATTAGAGCCTACCAAGAGGAACATACTTATTCCATTAATTTTGAAAATAAAATGGTAACAAGTGCATGGTTATCGAACCACTTTTTTGACTTGATTAAGCTAATGCCTCAGATTAATACTACTCAGTTCAGGATGTTGGTGAAGGAGCAGGTAAGCATTAATATATCCAGGAATCAATGCAAAATATCCAAGCAAAAGGTGATAAAAATACTCATTGGTCAATACAACACCGAGTATGGACAGTTGTGGGATTATGTTTAGGAGTGTAGGCTGCAAAATCCTTTAAGTAGAGTGTATGTAGAGGTCGTGGAAAGACCACTTCCTGATATTGGGACCAAGTTCGATAAGCTCTATGTTTGCTTCGATGCATGCAAATGAGGATTTTTATTTGGTTGTCGACAGATTATAGGATTGGAGGGGTCTTTTTTGAAAGGCTTATGCAAGGGAGAATTGTTGGCAACAATTGGAAGAGATACAAATAGCCAAATGTTTCCACTGGATTAGGCTGTTGTGAAGCTAGAGAACAAGGACAATTGGTCTTGCTTCCTAAAAAATTTGATAACTGATTTGGAGATAACAAATGAGGCAAGGTGGGCGTTCATGAGTGACCAACTTGAAAATTTTGGTTAATTGTTTGCTTTTTGATATCAACATGTGATTTGCTTACATTTATTATTTTGAATTATTGCAGGGCCTGGTTCTAGCAATAGCTGAATTGTTGCCTTATGCTGAACATCGAATGTGTCCGTGGCACATGTACTCAAATTGGGCAAAGAACTATAAAGGGGACAAGCTGCAGTCGTACTTTTGGTAGTTAGCAAAGAGCACGAATATGGCTAACTTTAGGATGGCCAAACAATAACTGCTTTAATTGCCAAATGAAGGTTGTCATGCACTATTCCAAACAGAACCAAAGTATTGGTGTAAGGCATTCTTCAGCGAGGAAGTCGAGTGTGATAACATCAAAAACAACGTTTGCAAATCATTCAATGGGAGGATAATAGAGATCAGATGCAAACCAATTATCTCAATGCTTGAAGACATACGGGTTATGGTCATAAGTTGGATGCACAGACAAAGAGATGAGGCTGCAAATTGGACTAGGTAATGTGGTCCTAGGATTGTTAAGAAATTGGATGAGAACTTGGCTGCAAGCAAGTATTGTAATCCCATTTGAAATAAGGATGAAGGACATGAGATCATGAAGTGTTCCGATAAATATATTGTCCATTTAGATACGATGAAGTGTTCATGTAAAGCATGGCAACTAAGTGTAATTCCTTGTGCACATGCCATATGTGCCATTGAATTGAAGGGCCATAACACAGAAGACTACATTAATGATTGGTACAAGAAACCGAGATATCTTGCTTCATATCAATTCATGTTGTAGCCAATCAGAAGTAATAAATTCTGGGAGCCAATAGATCACAAAGCACCTCAACCTTTGCCACTAAAGAAGAAACTGGGAAGACTAAAGCAAAAACGAAGAATGACAAAGGAAGATGTCTCATGTCAGCGTAGGATGAATAAGACAGGTGTACCGATAAAGTGTTCATTTTGCCACATAGCAAGGCGCAATAGTAGAGGTTGTCAATTAAGGAAGTAGTAGGAATAGTTTAGTAGGGTCGAAGGCCCTAATGAAGGGATAGTTAGAGAAGAAAGGCAAAGTGAGTCGACTGTTCTTCAGTCGACGACAATAAACCCAATAAATCATGACAATTGTGTTTATTTTGCTTTATGGTTGGTTACAAATATGTACATAGATATAAGTGACATGTATGTAATGTTTTTATCTTTATCAAGTCACGGGAATGACATGTGAAGAATTGACCGAAGCTCCTACTGTACTTGAAACTGAAGGGCTTGTTCAAAGAACGCAAGGAAGAAGACAGCCATGTGAAAGATTGGCTGAAGCCCCTGCTATACCTGAAACTGAAGGGCTTGTTCAAAGAAGACAAGGTAGAAGATAGCTAGCTACAAGATTGGCTGAAGCAGCTGGAGGGCCAATTAAGTCGATTGTTCATCAGCAGCAGCAGAGAAAAAAATACCCAGTAAGTTCACTAATTTGAGTTTAGTTTTCCTTGGCATTGTTATATGGCATGATGTTATATTTATGATGATGTCCTTTGTCTTTTTCTTAAGTTCGAAGAAGGCAAGCTATAGTTCAGCTGCCAATAGACGGCCCAACTAAAGGGCCACCACAAGATCCATCACCAAGGTCATCACAACGGCCACTACAAGGGTCATCACAAAGGCCACCACAAAAGCCAACCGAAGGTGTCACTGAAGCTGAAGGGCTAAATAGAAAAACAATCAAAAGAAAACCAAATCAAGAGCCACTTACAAGAAGGTCATCTAGAAGACGCCTAGCTGAAGAATTGGCCGAAGAAACCCCTGCTGTAACTGAACAGCCACAACAAGAGCCCAAGAAATCACATGCGAGAAGAAGAGCTAACCAATTACCAGTACCTGAAAGTGGCGCTCCCATTCGAACAATAGGGGCTCTTGGAAAGAGGCTAAAACAATATGATTATGGCCTTTATACAGATGAGCATTCTAGAACAGTTATTCTTAATGTAAGTTTTATAGGCCACATTTAATTTAATTTGTAATGCAAACTTTTGTTGATAATTGAGTTTTCTTTTTGAAGCCTAGGAGAAGTTCAGAGGTTCTTATCTCTCAAGGCCCAACTCAAGAATCAACGGCTACACCAACAAAGAAGAAGACATTGGCTACGCCAACAAGAAATAAGAGTAAGAAGAACCCAGTTGCAGGTCCATCTAAATCAGTTCAACCTACGATAGTTGCAGCTCCTTTTGAATTAGTTCAGCCTACAACAATTGTAGCTCCATCAGAATCAACACATCCTGAGACAATTAAAGAAGAAGTCTCACGTCTAATTGTTAGAAAAAGTGCACGGGATTATGAATCAAATGAAAAGTCCATCAAAAAGAGCACGAACATGAGGCATTGTAAATATTGATTGATAAAATGAGATGGGATATGGTTTGTGGGGCTAAGGAGTCAGTTAAACAACTGTGGATGTTTTTTATTTAATAGTTTGTCATTTGAGTTTATGAGACTTCAAACTTCATTTCAATATCAATGGAACGATCTAATTGCTCATCATTTTTGCCTTTTTCATTTTTTTATTTTGTTTTACTTTTACTTATTGCTTCTGGTGGTGGATCTATGGTAGTGAATGGGGTGCTCGTGTGGCTGGGGGTGGTGGCTGGTGAAGCCTGGTGGTGGTGGGTCCATTATGGGGGTTGGGTTAGGACCTCTTACTGCGACTACTGCTAGTGCAAGAGTGCAATGTGCATAACTTGCATGAGCCCCTTTTGCAACAGACCCACGACCCACCACCAACAATGGCTACTAATTGCAAGTCTATGGTAGTGGTTATGTGCTGGTGTGGTAGCTGGGATGCTGGTGTTACTAGTGGTGGTAGCCAGTGGTGACTGCTAATGCCTATTGATGGTGGGTCTATTACAGGGGTTGGGTTGAGTGTTTGTACTACACCTAGTGTAAGATGTAAGTGTGCAATATGCACATCTTGCACTAGGTAGTGCTGGTGCAAGCTGGAATAAGACACCTTGCATTAGCAACTTCTGCAGCAGCATACCACCAACATAGTGATGGTTGGTGGTGGTTTAAGTGGATGTCTGGGATGCTTGGTGTGGCTGGCGGTGATAGCTAGAGGCCGATGGTGGCCAATGGTGGGCGGTGGTGGTGGCTAGTAGTAGCTTATGGCTAGTGCAATTTATTAAGGAAACATACAAAAAAAAAATCAACACTTAACCGATCACATTCTAAAAAATATTGCACTTAAGTGTTCATTTTAATCATAAGTGGCACTTAAGTGATCACTTTTAATCACAAGTGACACTTAAGTGATCACTTTTAATAATAATTTGACACTTAAATGACTCTTTTTTTATCATGACTGGCATTTAAGTGATTATTACATACAACTTATAGCACTCGAGTAATCACTTGTGTCTATCCTATATATATAGTGGTTTGTAGCAAACCAGAGAAGCTGCTGGTTTAATATGGCAACTCCATTCAATTCAATGTTTAATGTTGGTTTATATTCAGTTCAAGTAAAGAAGTCACCATAACACATCGGCCAAATATACATTCCATCATCACCGATTTATATTCGAGAATAAGTAAAAACATAGTACAAACGGTATCTTATTCATTCATTCATTCATTCCATTTTCTCAACCTCCCCACAAGCAATGACAACCCAAAAAAAAAAAAGCCACAACAATCTTGTATACAACACAAAACTTCTTCTCATCTTCCAAAAAGATAAGTCATTCATTTCATTCAAAACAAGTACATTTCTCCACTCATTTACAACTATGGCAGTCGAAGAAACTTCTTCTCAACTTCCAATACTTTATATTTCATCATAAAGTAGGATAGATAAAAAAAAAAAAAAAAAAGAGCAACACAATAAACGCTTGGTAACACTTCCGTTCAATTTTTATCCTTGAAACTTCATTCTTCAAATGATTAGCAGAAGATCTTGAGCCTGCATTGAGTCAACATTGTCCAAGTCATCCACAAGTGTAGATGGAGGTTGATGACATCTATCAAGTAGGTCCAATATCAGCTCTGTGGTTTGGTGAGAGAATTTCGCATCGATCCATTTGAAATATTTGCACTTCGACCCTTCTCTGTATCGGGCACATCCATAAAATCTTTTCTTGGGATTCGTTCGAGTCCATGATGTTCTTCTTGGACTTGGTAACCCAAAAATAGTAATGCTCGCCTTCTCCTTCACTTCGGTGAGAAATATTTGAGCCGCTGTTGAAAGTCCTGCTCTTCATTTCTAATATTTGATTGAAGAATTTAGGGCAAATCGAATTAGGGTTCGGGACTACGGCTCCAGCGCTTCAATAGCATTTTGCCTGATTTAGGGTTTTAGATTTAGGGCAATTGGGGAGATGATGTCGTTTTGGTTAATTTAAGGACCTTATTTTGGCCAACTATAGAAACGACATCGTTTTGGGTGAATTAAAGCTGAGTCAGCTCTCCGGTGAGCCAACTCAATGAGAAATAATAATAGTTATATGCCACGTATGATTTCTGACTGGCTTCGCCAGAGGTGGCACTCAAGTGTCTCACTTTTCTTCAAATGTGGCAATTAAATATACATTTTGAAAGTTATGGCACTTAAGTATCTCTTTGTGTCAAGTTATGGCACTTGTAGTATTTTTATCCCGCTATGTATGTTTTAATATTTTAGCACTATACTTGGCACACACAACCCAATCATTGGACCTGGGTCATTATAAAAAGAACGACCTTGAACGCAGCGATGTAGAGGTTGCCTTCCCCCCTCCCAATTTTTTTAGGTAGAGCCAAGGTTAAGAAGATATAATGCCAGCGTGCGACTACGATTGGCAGACACCCTGTTAATTTCTCTAAACCTTCTTAGTTTGACATTGAGTTAGTTAGACATCGAGTTGCACATATCATGCTCATGTCTCTGTACTTGCCATTTTCTTTAAAAGCAAAGTGATTTCTTTACATTTTTTACTCAATCTTTTTTATTGCCCCATAGCAATTTAGGTAGGTTTTCCAAGCCTCAGTTTATATGCAATGAGAGGAGACGATATCTAGTTTATTCCTACCCCCAAAACAAAGCTCTTCAGATGGGGTCAATTGGACTAATTTGCCCAAGAGCATGTGAAAGTTAAAGTCGGATCATCTTCTATCGTTATTCCAAATCCATGTTCATCCCGAAGTCCTACAAGCTTTTGGTGTCCTAGGACATCCACTTTTATGTTTGGTGGGTTCGAGCTAACCCCAACTCTGGAAGAATACAGCATCATCATTGTAATACCTCTCAAAAATAAGCTTATTAGGCCACCAATAGGTATTGACCCGCTGCGGGGGTTAGTGCGACTTTTAAGAACTGAAGTCTACATTATGAGGCAAATTCTTAAAACCAACCATAATACCTGTCTCCTAGCATTTTTGACTAATCGTTTCGAAAATTAGCCCTTGACCCAAAAAAAGCGAGATTTTCCTCTTAGCCTTTTTCAAGTTCATCATTTTCCCCCATCAAAAAGATGCCATGAGTCCCTTGATGGCATGGGTGGTTGATCAGGTCTTAAGGGGGCAAAATTATGTCAACATGATTTTAGCCGAAACATTCTTGTCCCTTAATTGTAAAGAAAACACAAAAAAAAAAAAATCATGTGGGCTTCCCCAAAAATTTTGCAGGTCTGGTTCTTTTCTCACCTAAGCGAATTTCGAGGCCTTATGCAATTTTCTGAAATAAATTATTTTGAAAATCCACTATAGAGATTTGTGGTTTTGAGATCATACATTCCCAATCAAAGTTGTTTTAACTGGATAAATTCTCTAAGGAATCCCGCTCCTGAGGCATTCCTGTGGTGTGCTAGTTGGTTCCATGGAAAGAGAGCTCGCTTTGCTTACAAACATTGCAATCCAATCATATTGTTCAGTCTCATCGGCACCACTCTCTATTACCCATATAAGGTGGCACGACAGTATGGAGCCCTTCAAGTGATCCCACCACCTATCAAGATGAAGATCTCTCCACTCTTTTTCACCCATCAAAGTCATGACTACGCATTTGAGATTTCCATTATTGGGGAAACATGGAGCAAGTGCCATCACAAAAGGATCATGTTACTTGAAGGGCTTGAGGGGTAGGAAAATGCCCATCATGCCTCTGAGTCAACCATCGTATCCCGACAAGATTGCGGCCATGGGTCCTTGACCTAACTAGCAAAATCAGTCAACATGGACAAGTAGAACATATGCAAAGGGATTTGCGAATCAGCTAGGTAAACGTCTTAGAGCTAGTCCAAGAAAGCAAACATTTTCACAAGACCAAGGCTCCCATTGCATATAAAATAGTAGCCATGTCCCTTAATGTTAATACTTTGAAAGCTTTGTCTCGGTCCCATTATTTAGGGACTTCTGTTTAATGTCTAGTATTTTGTTTTTTTCATTTTAGTTTCAAGTTTAGATGTTAGAAGTATGTTGTCTATGAAATCCTTTTTTGATAAATAAAAACAATTGGACCATTGCCATGGGCCAATCTTTATTTACTCTAGTGCTCATTCATTGTTTTTGCAACGTTAGGTAATTATGAATCGCAGATCACCAGTTGCCCATGAATGGCCTCAAGTAATAGTACGCGATCAAAGTAATGTACAAAATTGCCTCGCTAATATCAAAGATGGTGTGGGACAAATGTCCATTGTCCTTCGACAACTCTTGAGGCAAATGGAGTCCACCCAAGCCAAGCCCTACCCCATAGCCGCTTTAAACACACTCGATAGCTAATAGGACAAATAGTTTGCAAGGATCATGAAGAAGCTAAGTCAGCTATATGGTTAAGATCCCATTGATCTATTTAATTATGCCAGTGTTAAAATCCCAAAAGAGCTCAAAGTACCTGAATGTGAGGGGTACGCCATTACCTCTTGCCTAGAGACCTATTTGCAGGCCTACCTGGTGAAAAGGATTATTCAATCGTACCAATCAAATCTAATTGGCCCCGCCTTATGGTGGTACATTGTAAGGAGGATTAGTCTCCTTAAGACTTGGGGGAACTAACCAATGCTTTCCGCCAAGAATATAATTTCACATCAACACCGACATCACCCCACCTCACAAAGAACCGATAGTTTGCAAAGACGAAGGATAATATGTTTTTAAAAAATACATGCCATGTCAAGGGGGAGCCCGACTACCCAGTTTGACCTATAGCCCACAGAAGGATGATCGATCGGAGAAAATATCAATGTAGCCTTGCATGATAAATGGACGACCAAGCAGTATCCTATTACTAAGAAGTTTCCTACTAAGAAAGGCAAAGAGCCCGTAGATGAGGTCAACACTATAAAACCTATTCAGAACCAAAGCTCGGCAAGGCAGCTTTCCAAGCTTACCGTAAAAGCTAGGATCCAAAGAATGCTGACCCCCATCAACCTAGGAAGCGAAGCTCCACCATCTCCCAATCTTCATGATGACAAACTCAAGTTAGCAAAATAAAGGGCTTTACTCAAAAGGTCAAGACCAGGAGTTAAGAAAAGAAAGCCTAAGCAATTCTAGCTAATGCCTACCACTAAATGTAGACAAAATCTGACAGCCAATGAGTCACCACACCGAGACTTCGTGCATCCCTTAAGGTACAATCCTGAGAGATACCAGTATTATACATATGAAATCATTCATTCATTGAATGATTGCCTCCCACCCACGCACAAGATCCAAAGCCTGTTAGAAGAGGGAACATTCATTCTTTATGACTTATCTCCTAATGAGCTACTAAATTTGTCACTTGACCATGAGGATGACATAAACACCTCATCCTCAATTGGAAATTTCGACCCGGAAGAAAGTAATTAAATGATCTCGGTAATGTCCATCTCTCCTAAAGTAGTAGAATTCACCACCGCAATGAGTATGTAATGGGAAAACCATTTTCCTAGCCAAGACTCAGTGGATCCATCTTGCTTTCATAGGATTATGACCCCTAGAGAAATGAGGGTACTTAATATCCGCAAATATAACAGCACAATTTGTCCCGTGACCCACCTACAATATTTCCAGGCTGAAATGAGTTGACACTACAACTGGACGCCATTCATAACTCAGGCCTTACAAGAAAGTCTCACAGGGCCCATATTGCAATGATTCTTCATGGCGAGGATCTACCTCATGAGGGAATGAGATGAGCTGTCTTCCACATTCTTGCATCAATACCAAAGCAAGATTGGAACTGAATTGCCTTGAGAGGATTTGGTTTGCATCAGAAGAAGACCAATGGAGGATTTTTGGGCATATGTAGAAAGGTGGGAGGCTTTCATGATGCAAACCAACTCTCAACTGGCCGAGGAAGAAAAATCGAAGCTAATCATAAAACCTTACCCCGCAAGCATCGCTTTTGGTTGCATGGATTGCACTTATGTAGCTTCATTGAAGTGGTCCTCTCATGTGGATACTTCGAGTCTATTGGGGGCAAATAACTCAAAGCCGCTTGATTTCGGGACCAACACTATCAAAGTGCTCATTTTCATAGGAGTTTTCATGGGTTTTGGTTGTTTTTATAATCTCATGTTTCTATCTTGTCTAGTGTGTTATTGTTGCATTTTCCATTCCAATAATTTAATTTCGCTCAGAATTTACAGTTCTAATATTTCATTTTGAGAGCATGAGATGGTATTCCAAACTGGCTCAATGATTCTATCCAACCATGAAAAGAAATATCATCCAAGGAGAATACAAAGGGCTGGGCTTCATCATGTCCCCCCCCCCCAAATATATATACTTTTGAAAACAAAAAGTATTTCATTACCAAAAGCTTTGTCAAAGCTAGATGTCAAATTTAATCATGTTTATTTTTCTGACTAATCACTTCGCGTCTAAGAGCATCATCCCCTTTACTTAGCATGATAGGGGACATTTGAAAATGGCATGTGAACTTGTCAGATTCTACAATACTCTTTCAAGAAAGCAGGGGCAAATAGAAAAAGATCATCCCATTTCAAAAGGGTATGTCTTATTCCTTTAACATAATTTTGGAAATGACGTCATTTTTCTTCTATTTACAAGAGATGAAAGATAGGACAAAATAGGCACGGGCATACGGTTGAACTCGAAGCATGCATACCATGGTAGCTTAGGGCAAGCGTGCCTAAGCAACTAGACGTTGGGGTTTCATTGATGGGATTTTCAGCTTTGACAAACCAAGAAACGTAGTGAAGGAATTTCTCTCTTCCTTTGAATTGGCTACTATCAACAAGGAGAAAATCTAGACAATCGAGGCGATCTCTAGTCCCCTATTCTAGATGATGACTTTAGAATCTAGAAACCTCATTTCTTGTTCCAGACACATACTCTCTCAAGAAGTGATTGCCATTAGAAAATTAGAGGTTTTGATTATCCATCTCAAATTCCATGGAAGCTTGAGGCACATGACTTTGCCCAATGCTACTAATGTTCATATGATCAAAGGTAGAAGAAAAATTTTCCACATAAGGAAGGCATAGAAAATGAAGCAACGACCATCAATTGTACATACATGGTCATGAATGAGAAAGGCCAATCAAAAAATGTTGAACTGTGACTGTCATCAACATTCAAATATCCTTAGGAATTATCAAATACAAACTCGGAGGAAGGGTAATTTGGTATCGTTTCCAATATTCCCCCTCTCTAACTTTGCTTTTGACATAGTTTCTCTATTTGACATAAAGCATTAGGATTCAAGAACTAAATTCAATGGAATAACTTGAACAAATCGATACTTGTCAAGCAAGTATATGGAAGTGACCTACATCGAATTCACCTAATTGGGTGCAAAAGGATGTGTCATCCATGAGCTAGTTCGGCTAGATAAAAAAAAACAAAAACAAAAAGTGCTCCATGAACACTACCAATATTGTGGCCTGGTAGTATGGGGATTGAAGTGGTCCGACGCGACCAAGGTTCGATCCTCGAAAGCGGCAACTAGTTGCCATGTTTAAAAACTAATAAAAATTTGTTTTTTTCTTTTGCATTTGCAACAACTAGAGAGCAAATGACCTAATGAAATGGAAAATGCAGAACTTCATATCCTCCTCGTGCTTTAAAACCTTAGGTCTATTCGATAATTAGCGAACCAATGAAGGGTAATGTTGTATCGCTTCTAGTTGTTTGACTCCTAAAAGAGTTCATGACTAACATGTTCCCTCTTATCTATTGTAGGATCACCTAACTATCAAAGATACGGATAACAAATTAATGAGAGGCATGTGAGACTCTAATAAACTTTCCTAAGAAAAATGGTGTCCCAAGTATCACTAAAGAAAATGATAGAAATCCTTCAAGCCTCAACTCACATTTGATTTTAGCCTTACTAATTAGTCTATTTTTGCATCTTCTCTTTTGCAAGGGCAAAAGTAGAGATGCCTCCAAAATCCCTACCAAAAAATTGGTACAAAAATGGTAAAAGTCTATCTAAACTGAGCTAAAAATAGGGGTTCGAATTTAATCCTAAGTCTAAATTTTAGTCTAACTTAGGAAAAAGGGAAAATGGACCTAAGGACGGGCAATTTGCATGAAATTAATGGCATTTGAAAACTCTAGGTGTGCTTTATAACTTCCTAGCAAGGCCCGGGTCCAATCAAGGTCGATTTAGTTCTCTAAGACCAAGTGTGTACATCAACCATTAAAAACTAGAACTTAAACATGCATTATTAAGCCCTAAAATCATTCATGTAATGCATAAATGGCATGAAGATCACACACAACTTAGAATTGGATGCGATAAGTTATTAGGATAATTATCTAACCGTAAGCCAGTATGCGAAAATATCATACGATTTGATGTCGATACAAGATAATCCAAGACTCATAATGACGTACTTAAATGTTTTGGAGTGTAACTAGCACAATTGTGATATGATTTTCAAATCGGAAATGCCATTCAACTATGACGAACCACATTTGTACACAAAGTTTGCAATACGTAGTTCAAAAGTCAAGAAGACACTAACATGAAATTTGGTCTCTAAGAGACCTAAACAAGCATGAAAGGGCATGTACATGATAAGCCTTTAATCCTATATCAAAATCTGAAAGCATGTCTAATTTCAGTCACTTAAGAATGTGCACAAATCCAACCAAAAATTTGACATACAAAATCAATAATGACAAACATTTTTCATTCAGAACTCAAGACCTAGTTGCAGACATACAAATGATGATGAAAATGGCAAAACTGATAATCATCACTAACTATCCTAATTACAAGGGCACACAAATATGATTAGTTATTTTAACCTCTCTTTATCGGATTTGAGTCCAAGAGCATTACTTCTTGCCTCAATTTTCATCGATTTTGATGTAATTGGACGAAACAACCTTGTCGGAACATGATTAGACCTTTGATGAGCAGATTGGGATGCCTATGGATCGTCAACGGACTAGCTCAGCTGCTAGTTTGAACCACGAACAAAACCAGTCCAAGTTTGGGTCGGTTTGGGACCGCTGCCCAAATCTTGTTGTTGAAGAAGATTTGGCAGCTGATTCACTAGTTCTCGACCATGATGTGGTCAAGGAATCTTCCTAGAGTAGATTGGAAATGATCAGCTACTTTTGGAATTATCGGCAGCCATTGGTTCAAATCAAAACAGAATCATACCTGTTAGACCGGTCTTGGACCTATAGTTAAGAGATGAGCCACTAGAGCTATTAAGGTGGCTATTTGGTGATGCCTCGACCACCAACTGATCGGGGATTGGCTGGGGAGCTAATCAATGGCGGTCAGACTATGAATGGACCACTGGCCAGCACCAATCGACATGAAAGAATCCACTAGGAGCAATATCGATGGGAACACCGATCTTTGATCCCCCAAAAGAAGAAGTTGAGGTGAGAGATTTGGCCACTCTAGCTGTAACCTAGCCTTATGACTTTTGGGGAGGGGGGGGAGAGAGAGATGAGAATGGTCTTGGGCGACGGTGCTGGTCAAAGAGCCACCGGTGAGGAGGCATAACTGATAGCAATCGGCGGTTGTGTAGGGAGAGAGGAAAGAGAAAGAGAGTTTAGTGAGATGTATTTTTTATTAAAAAAAATGAAGCCCCCTCTATATTTTAGAGGAAAACTGATATTTATACCATCCCAAAATTGGTCGATCTTGACCAAATCATGATTTTAAAAACCTAATCATCATTAAGAGGTGTCGATTAATCGATCATATAGGCTTGATTTGTGAAAACCTAAGCTTAAAACGAGTATTGCACTCAAGGGCCCGATTATGGGTCAAATTGCAAATTCACGAAATCCAAGAGCCAATCTACAAAATCTTGAGAAATTGAGGGCGTAAAAGTAAAACTGGCATAGTGAGGGCTCCAAAATTGGTTGCCAGAGGTCCAAAATTGGCCGAGAAGGGGCTAAACTATCGGTACTTGATTTTGCCACTCTCAATCCCATCATCATGATGAGAAGAAGAGGGGAAAGGTCGGATTTAAGAGTACTTGATCATGAGATTTTCCTCATGGTTTGTGTTCTAAAAGACGTCATCACCTCACCTTTTAAGTCAAACCTCTCGTGAGCTCTCCCCATGAGATTGCGAGTTTTCCCAAACTCGTACCCCGGATGACAACCGAGCGTCGCAACTTGTACCCACATGGGCAACATACCTCGGGAGAGGTGGTCGAGTGTAAATATCGAATTTTAGAGTACCTTTACCATGGTAGCTCACTCAATAGTACACTTTGCCCAAAAGGATGGCATCACTTCATCCTTTGGGGTACCGGCACATCGAGTATGCTAAATCATGGTGAGTTTCATTGAAAATCATACCCCGCGCGATAGGTTTATTTATACGGTCTAGTTGTTTATTACAACATAAAAATAAGACAAGAGTCGCCACTAGCCTCATTTCGGGGGTTGGCTAGAAAACTCAATCGAGGGTCCGGAGTATTCCCTCAATTAAAATGCAACCAAATATCTAGGTTCGAGGACTTTGGTTATGCTAATATTTCTATTAACACCCTTTTGGTACTTAAACAGTCAATTGTATTTACCTAACGTGTCCATGCATTTCTTCTTACATTTTCGGCATCATCAGTCCTAAACAAAGTGATTATGCATGGTTGATCATTTTCACACTAATCTATTTCTAGAAATGTGGCATCCCAAAATTTCATGACAATTTCTAAAAACATTACGACCTATGGAAATGTGATGGAAGTGTCATTGATTTATGTTTGAACATTAGACCAAAGAATTGTAATAGACTAAGACCGAGTATTTTAATGGAAATGTATTTTGTATTCATGGGTTATCAAGGTTGGTGCTATAGGACAAATTGATAAGGAGGATTTTGTTCTTGACTATGCACCTTATAGATTTGATTCTTATGGTTTAATGTTACAAAGTTTTATGGCCATATGAAATTGTAATTTGATATTTATATAAGTGGGGATTTAAGGTAAATTATTAAAAGTAAACATGGACTTATTAAAAAAAAAAATTGGGCCATCTAAGTTTGGACTTTAGGCCCAAGAGTGTTGAGCCTAAAGTGGGCCAAATGGCCTGGCCCATGAAGCCCATGGGGCTATCGACCGCATGGAAGGGGGGAGGAGTTGGATGGCCTCCTCCATGTGTCTTCAACAAGGAAGATACTTGTCTCCTTCTTGGAGACAAGTGTCCCTCCATGCAACAATGGAAGCATGCAAGGATTTTATTCAACCAAAAGGAAAAGGGGAAGGGGCGGTCGAAGCTAGGTGCAAAGAGAGAGTGAGAGAGAAAGAGAGAAAAGAAAGGAAGATAGAAAAGGGGAGACCATGCATGCAAGAGGGAAGGAGGAGGTCCGTTCGCCGCCATTCGTTCGCCGCCTTGCCCACCGTTTGTCGCTGTGTTTGTGCTCGGATTTGAGGCAAGTAGAGTCCTAAAACCTACCCTTTTCCTGCTATGATATGTGTTGTAAGGGATGATAAACTTTGGTTGTGGTGGAAGTGATGAAATTTCGAAGCTTTGGGGAGAAATTTGTTGGCCTAGCATGCTGTTTTCTGGAAAAACAATCAGTCCGACCTTTCATGAGTTTGTGAGCTGCATGCGACTTTTTAGTTGGAATCTCACTTTGGTCTCTTTATAAAAGTTGTAGATAACATATTTATGAGTAACATATCAAAATTTCAGAAGAAATAAACAAGCATAGACTGGTGAAACTATTTTTCTTTGAAGAAGTTAAATCTGGAAATCGTGATGCTGACCTAGTGTGATTCCGTGAATTTTATAAAATTCTCCAGTTGAAATTTGATCTCATGGTCTGAATGAAAGCTGAAGATGACATTTTAATGAGTAACATAATAAAATTTTATGGGAAATGAATGAGTTTAGGTTGGTGAAATGATTTTATTTAAAATGGTCAGATCTGGGAATTTTTGCTGAAGGTTATAGACAGTTACGGTGATTATAATTCTTAATCTATCACAAATATGATTTCGAGTTACACATGAAATATTTACTTCTGGACCTTTTCTATAACATATAAACATTTCAGAATTGTTGGAGCTGATTTAAGATTTTTAATGAATTTGTGAATGAAACTGTGTATGGCGATATTTCGAAATTTTAAGGACTGTGATGCATGGGTTGTACTGATTTGTGTGATGTTTTTTTGATATGGTGTCCTTCACGGAATACTTTCCTCTATATCTTGTATATAACATGTCAATTTTAGAAATTAATAAGGCTGTTTACTAGTTTTTCAAGAATTGTGACTAAAGGAATGCAATCTATTTTTATCCAAAATTGTTATTGTTCCATGTGATATGATGTCTTGAGTGGTTGATTATGCTGCATATGTGGTGACATACAGCATGTTATATGACATCAAAAGCTGATTGAGACTCTTGATATTAATGCATCAAATGCTATGTTGAAATTGAAATACATGTGTAAATATAAATTGAGATAATAACAAGACCGTCGGAAGTGTGAGCCAACGATGCCTCGGGAGTTTCGAGATGCCCAGAGTGTGTGTGCCGGATGCCTGGAGTGTGTGTGCCGGATGTCCTTGGGAGTTTCGAGATGCCCAGAGGTGTGTGCCGAAAGCCTTGGAGGTGTGTGCTGGGGGGATACCTCGTGATACTAGTTGGGGTACAAGATGCCCGGAGGTGTGTGCCAGAGGTTCCTTGCGATGCCAAGTTAAATGCAAGCGATAAATTGTGGGATGCAAACATTGGTCCTTGGTGTGGCATCCCAAAATTCATAATGACCTCTAGTTACATTAAAGTCTATGAATAGGTGATAGAAGTACCATCAAGTTATTTTATGGCCATTTAATCCATAATTTGCAATAGGATATATGGCCAAGCTTTTAAGGGATAATTATGTGATAGGAAAGAAAATCCTATCATTGGCCATGTGTTTTATAAATTGGGATTTATGGAATTATGATTTCAAGATTTTGGCCATGTGGAATTTAGAAATTAAATTCTTAAAAGAAAGAATTAAAAATGAATAGTTGAAAGGGAAATTGCAGGTTTAATTAGGTTGGGCCTTAGGCCCAAGAGCATGGATTTTGGAGGGCCAAATGGTCGGCCCATTGGAGCCAAGGAGGGGCTGTTGACCAGCCCATTTGCTGGCCCAAGGTTGGCCCAAGAAGAAGGCCCATCAGCCTTGCATGTAACCGGACAAGTGGCATGAAGGAGGTGAAGCATGGTGGACACTTGTCTTCCTCCACAATTACACTTGTCCCCCATGCAAAGAGAAGATTGCATGCAATATAAATACAACTAAAATGAGAGAGAGAAAGGGAGAGAGAGAGAGTGGCATTCGGCCAAGCCAAGTGAGAGAGAGTGAGTTGCGAGAGAGAAGAGGAAGCCGAGAGAGGGAGGAGCTCGCCATCGTCGTCCATCCGTCCATCCGCCGTGTGCCGTCGTTTTCTTCGGTCTAGAGGCAAGTGGAGTCCTCTAACTTCTCTTGCATGCTTGTATTGTTGATTGCATGTTAGATTTTAGGTGTTTTAAGTGAGAAAAACCGAGGTAAGGTTGGCTCGTTCTTAAGTCGTGTGACTGTTCTTGCTTGGGTTAGGTGAGTCAGTAACTTGTTTGAGCTTGCATGTGTGTTTGGAGTCCGATTTTGGCTTCGATGCCTTCATGAAAGTTGTAGCTAACATCTTGTAATATATCATACTAAAATTTCGTGGACAATGATGGAGATTTGAGGGGTTAAAGTCGTATCTTACGAAGACCTCAGATCTGGAGAGTTTTTACTAACCTTTTGCTGGATTCGTGGTTGCATGTTGGTTTTTGTTGAGAATCTTACTTCGATTTCTTCATGAAAGTTGTAGGGAACATCTTAAACTACAACATACTCAAATTTGAAGTGAAATGACCAGTATAGCTTAGTAAATCGACTAGATCTTGAAGACGATGATTCTGGTGATGTGTTCCAAGACACCCGAGACTTCAAGGACCTAAACGATGACTGTACTCTGGTTATTTGACCTAGATCTCTTCATAAAACTTGTAAAGAACATCTTGACACATAACATAACCGAATTTCAGAGAAAACAAAAGAGAATAGGTAGGTGAAATCTCAATATTTCGGAGATGTGTGCACTGGATGATACGGTAATGGATCCAGAAGCTTCGTGTGACTTTATAAAATAATCTAAAAATAATCTGACTTGGAGTTCTTCATGAAAGTTGTACGAAAATGTCTTGGCTATAATCTAGGAAAATTTCATAATTTTTGGAGGCCATATGAATATTTTAATTAAATTTATTCGGAAACCGTGCATTCTGGTTTCATCCGAGAATCATAAGATGTTGGTGAAAAATGTGAGATTGTGTAAAAATTCAATTTAGCCATGAATTTTGCATGTAATTATCATCCTATTGGTTTGTTTTATAATTTCTTGAATTTTTATAATCTTGGGAATTTATAGATATAATAAATAAAATATTAAATAAATAAATAAAATGAATTAAAATAAAATAAAAGAGATTATTTTATTGGCCATAGATTCCATTTAATTTATTTATGTGGCATGTGTGATAAAGTCTTGGTGTATGTATGACATTGAATTGAGATGCATGTGTGAATCCTATGCCAGGTATGATTTGTTTGATATCATACCATATGCCATGTTAAAATTAAACTATAATAGAAGATGAGAAATGAGATGTATGAGAATATGCATCATGGTGATGATGATACCATCGAAGGTGTAAGCCGACGATGCCCCAGGAGTCGGGATGCCCAAAGGTTCGAATGAGTCAATGCCCTTTGGATGCCTGGTTGTATTGTGAATACATACCCAGAGGTTTTCCCCGGGAGTGTCAGGATGCCCGGTTATATTATGATATATACTCGGAGGGTGAGGGGTTGTATCATGATGCATGCCCGGAAGGTAGGGGTAACCATTTTCATGGCGAGCCCCGAAGATTCCTCGTGATGCCAGGTGGGGTGCGAGATGCCTAGAGGTTCGAATGAGTCGATGCCCTTTGGATGCCCGGTTGTATCTTGGATACATGCCCGGATGCCTCGTGATGCCAGTTGGGATACAAGATGCCCGGAATGTGGGGGTGCCGGATGTCCGGTTGTATCTTGGATACATGCCCGGAGGTTTCTCGCAATGCCAGGATTGGGTGTGAGTGATGAATGTGGGATGCAAACATTGGTCCCGGGAATGAGAAATGTGGTGATCCAAGATGAAAAGTGGAAATTAAACCATGGCATGATATGCATGATGATATGCATGATGATGATGATGATGATGATGATGATGATGATGATGATGATGATGATATGTGATGTGAAATGATGATGATCACCCATGGCATGAATGCATGATGATGTGCATGATGATGATAATGATGATGATATACGATGATGATGATGATGATGATGATGATGATGATGATGATGATGATGACATGTGTGATATGATGATGTCATGATGATGATGACATGGGTATGGTATGATGGTGTCATGTATATGATGATGATGACATGTGTGTGATATAATAATGTCATGATGACGATGATATGAGTATGACATGATGATACACATGTATGTGTTATGACTATGGTGATGATGCATGATAGTGTATGCATGGCTTCAAGGTAAGTAATGCCTACAATGCATGTATGACTTATATGATGCATTGAGTAGTTATTGGATTCCTTTACCTGCTGAGTGGTTGTACTCACCCCTTTTGGGGACCAACATTTCAGATTAGTAGATGGTTTGAACGGTTGGATATGACCGTGAGGAGGAGGATAGCAAGGGAAGGAGCTTTTGGATGCCGACATTGATCGATGGACTTTAAGTATATGACTGTTGGAAGGAATGTCGATCATCTTTTGGAGTGTAGCCGAATATAGAAGATTACGGCATTTTGATGTACTGATGAATGATGTCCATCTGATTTAAGTAAATAAAAAGTGTACGGCTTTTACCTATGAATGTTTAGTAGGTGTGCATTGTTTTTTAATATAAGGAAGGGAGTTGTTGGATGTGCTTCCGTATATAAATTGCGCAAGGGACCGATTAAAAAAAAAAAGATGTAAACCCCCAGGTTGTATGGACCTGCTGCAATTGAAATGGTATCAGAGTAATATGTTAATACGGAAAGTGAATGATAAGCGAACTGTGGTGACCCTAATCGGATCGGGGGCCGTCGAGGGGTGCCACACTTGGAAAGAAAAACAATGTGATCTAATTGAAAGATAAAGATCGAGGATTGAATCACGCACATGGATGTATGCTTGATGGCATGGATGATATGAATCTTGGTGATATAAGTTTGGCTGCTTGATAATACATGTATAAGTGCATGATGGTATATGCACGTTGTATGATGATATGCATGGTTGCTCGATGATATAAATACAAGTGCATGGTGATTTATGCACATTACATGATGATATGCATGGCTGTAAGGTGAGATATGCTTTAATGCATAAATGATATGTGTTTTATTCTTAATTGTTCTGCTTGACGCAGTGTGTAGTTTAGTGGATCTTTACTACTGAGTGGTTGTACTCACCCCTTTTAAGGATTAACATTTCAAATTAGAAAAATGCATTTGCTACCAGTTGCACGCGGTACCTATTATGGATTGCCATCTGATGTCAAGGTGGAGTGCACAAAGCATTCATGTACTAATGTACCTAGTCTGGTGTTTGTTCGAGTTCATGTCTTAGTGATGTATGATGTGAGTCTTGATGATGGCTCGGTTATCCAAGAGTTTTTGTCTGTTCACGTCCGGCGTGGTGGAGTGATGCTAGGGATGCTGCCGCCCGATGCACTGAGTTGGGTGTGATGGCATGCATAATTGATGGGAGCTAACACTTTTTGAGAGATAACCGACACTTGTTGATGGAGGGGTGTACATATTCGATGTAGGATCGAGTTCTCTTTTGAGTATAGCCAAGTATAGTTAAAATCTTGGCCTTTTTGTTGTACCGACCCGAAATATCCATCTTGAAAATATAAATAAAAGTGACTTAGCTTCGTCTTTTCATTTGGAGCATAGGTGGTGTGCATTGCATTATTGTTATTGAAGGGAGGATTGGTGAGATACATTTATGCTTTCACTGATGAACTGCGTTAAGACCTTTACAAAAAAAAAAATGAAAAAGTATTCTATTGATCAACCCCTATGAACTGTGGTTTCATTTTAATTATAAAAGTCATTAGACTGGTATGGAATAGGATGAGTGACAAGTACCTATGGTGACCCTAAAGGATTGGGGACCATTGAGGGGTGCCACAAGAAAACAAGAAAAGAAAGAAATCAATGGAATTGAAATTACGAGAAAATAAGTTGACAATCAAGCAAAATAGTAAATCTACCATGCAATCCTAGTATGTATATATATAAGGAAACACAATTGAAAAAAATAAGAGGAAGAGAGAAAACCCGCAACTCGTCGGGCTTGTACAACAAATGAAACCCAAGACATGTCCGGGAAATGAATAGTATATGATAATGGTTAGAATGGACATCGACCTCCACCGTCTTTGCGCTTTCTCTATCTTCGAGGTCCTAATCTAAACCAAATCTAAAAAATATATAACTAGGTACATACAATGGAAAAAAAACAAGTATACACATCAAAACAGTCAAAAACACGACACCATGTCAAGGTCGATCCCTAAAGAAATTCAATTTCACAAATTAGATTTAGGCCTCGGGGTTGGCCTTTGATTTTCATGGGTAGGTCCCTCTAAAACACCTACTCAATTCATTTTATGACTTATAACCATTATTGACCAATTGTGCTCTCGCATGGCTAATAATGCTTATAAATCTCCTAACCAAGTGATCTATGTAATCCCAAGATTTTTCCTCGATATCATGCATTGACCATATCATACATCTAAAAGTCACATGCATACAGGTCTTTTGGACCTTGTTTCCCAACCAGTCAAACAAGAAAATGATCATCGGCAAGTCACTTATTACCAAGGGCATAAGCCAATCACAAACACAGGCAATTCTAAATGTATGATGTAATTGTTTGCATAAGGGAATATGCGATGTTTCAAAAACATCTTTCGAAATCATCCACAAAAAAAGTTGCGACAAAGTGATGTCTTAACTATGAAAAGCATTCAATTACCAAGGCTAGCTTGGGGCTCGCATAAATGCACTCACAAGTGTCACGGGTATTTTGAATACAATTCAAACCGTGACTTTCATGATGTCAAATTATAATTTTAAAAAGGTTTAAAAATATTTAGGATTAAGCAATATCTAGGATATGGAACACATTCAGTTGCCAAGGTTAGCTCAAGGTTCGCATAAATGCACTCTCAAGCATCCCGAGCATTTGAATATGATCCAAACCACAATTTTTCTTTAAGCCAAATCGAGCTTTAGAAAATAATTTCTTAGAAATTGTGTTTGGAAAACATCACAAGTACCAAAGTATTTTTTTTTTTTTAACGATACAATTTTGAAAGGCCAATTGTTTAAAAACAAAGATCAAGACATTTAGAATAACTTCCATGAAGATGACATAGCCTAATTTCATGCGCATCAAGAAAATGTCTGACCAAGTAGGATGTTGCAATTAAATTAAATAATGCCCATCAACAATCTAGTTATGAAAAAATTCTCTAATACATAATAACGAACAACTTTCATGAAGACTCAACGAAGAGGTGAAGGGTTCAAAACCCAAGGGAGGCGCTAGGTGTATTAAGTGTGACTTAGGGGTGGTGGGTCTTCCTGCTTAAGTGTCACCTGGGGGTTTACGGCGCGGTTGTCGACTGCAAGTCGGTTCCTCCAATACCAAAAAAAAAAAAACAACTTTCATGTAGAAAGTTTTTCTAAAAGAGCTACACATGATCTGACAAACAAGTTTTGTTAAGAGGCCAAGTGCAAAATCCTAATAAAAAATGGAACAAAAATATCAAAAGTTTGTCCAAACAAGGATTAGAATAAGGGTCCGAATTTGATCCCATGTCTAGATTTTGATATAGTTTTGAGAAAATGAGAAATGGTCCAAACGATGAGCAATTTGCTTGAAATCAGTGACATTGGAAAACTCTAAGTGTGCCTCATGACTTCCTAGAAGGCTCGAGTCCAAACTAGGTCAATTAAGTGCTCTAAGATCAAGATCTCTAAAGGTGCGCATGTTGTTAACTAAAAATAAAGCACAAACATACATCAATAAATCTCAAAACCATTCAAGTAATGCACAAATGGCATAAAAAAAAATGGCATGTGACATAGAATTAGATGTGACAAACAATAGGGGTGATCATCTAATCCTAAATTGGCATGAGAAAATGTCATACAATTTGATGACAATACGAGATTACTCAAGATTCATGATGAAATGCTTGAGGGTTTCTAGGTAAACATGCACTCTTACAACACATATTTATCATGCAAAATGACACTCAAATGTAATGACGTGAACATGTACTCAAACCTTGTAACATAAAGTTTAAGTGCCAAGAAGACATTATAACAAAACTTGGACTCTAAATGACTCAAACAAGCATGGCAAGATTCATATACAGCAATATTTGGTTTCAGCATTAACCTCTCAGAACACGCATGATTTCAACCATTTCAAGACATGCAAAACTTTTACGAAAAATCCCACATAAAAAAGACGCAATGATGAATGTTTTTCGTTAAGAGTTCAAAACCTAAATGAAATTGCATGAATCGCAGAAAAAATGACAAAAAGATATGCACATTTAGACTATGTACCGCTCCAACACATTTTAACATTAACTCATGCAATTGACTCACTTGCCAACATCAAAACTTTACAAAACATGCATCAATTGAACATATGTATCATGTATTTCAACTCTCATGAACGATTTGAGACCAAACAAGCACATTTGTAGACTCAATTTTATCAAAACAAAATCCAAATCAACGCAGGGAAAACTATCATGTGTTTGGATCTTAGCAATTTTGACCTAATTGATCATGTTTAAAAATTTTGAAAAAAAATAAAGGACATGTACAAAGATCAATACAAAAATGACAAAATTAGAGATTAATACGGAACGGACTGACCTAGGCTCGGATCTGAACAAATTTGACCTACTTAAATAAATCAAAAAATTAGGAAAAAAATTATAGAACATGCATAAAACGGTTTAGAACAAAACTTGTGAGACAAGATTATCTAGAAATCATCACAAAGGCTACACAAAAATAGTAAAATTTCATTTTGGAAGAAGAATAGAATTGAAAATCCTCCTAAACTACTGCAGAATCGCTCATCTTTGGAGGTAGTTTTTAAGAGCCAAATACACTTGATTGAAGCATACGACCAATCGTTTCAAATCTTGAGATGTGTATTATCTAAGCCTAAGAGGACTTAAGTTGAAATAAGGTCATTTCGGATCTCATTCTGGCCAAAACATTAAATCAGTCCTATAACTACGGAAATGTAGATTTAAGCAAAATCAAGCACAATCATTCAAGTTCAAGCTTCAACAACTCATCAAATATCAACATATATCCTTAATATTGAACCCTAGCCCCGGCTAGCTAATCTGGTCTCACTTCACGGGGTTTGAAACCGAGAAATTACCTTTTGATGTGGTTTTTCTTGATTTCAGTCGCGATCAAGTAGAATTTTTGTTGGAACTTTGATTTAATCTTCCCGAACCTCCAAGGACCAAATCTTGTTCAAGAGGAAGATTGATGATCGGCACTGATCTAATTGAACTGGCTGATCAAGGAATAGATCGGCTTGATTGCCAATCTTTAGTGCCACAACCGAGAAACTGCTGGACAGATACTTCAAATGGGTCATGGGACAACCAATGCCGTCATATCAAGACATGAAACTTGCAGCTATCATGAAGGAATCTACTCTTGAATCCAGATAGCATGATTTGATTAATACCAAAGACTCGAGACACTCAAATCAGCAATATGAACTCTATAGAGTAAAGCATAAACGGTTAAGAATCTAAGCAACAAGAATGATATTTACATGATCTACCTACTACTCTATATAGGTAGAGAGGAAAGTAATGCAGTACATGCACAATTGAACTACATGTAATATTCACAAGACTTTATATATGACTAGGAAGTATTGCCAAGATGAGCAACGATGACAGTTTTAAATCTATACGCAGGTTCCATGATCTAAACGAGACACTCGGAAAAATTTGAGCATAGACAATCAGGCACATTCGTTCAAATGATCCGGTGCTTTGATATCAACGTACTTTAACCTACTATCGATGGAAGACTGGCAATAACAAAATTCTCTACTCCCGCACACCAGAACAGAACCGTCGCCATTATTTCAAACAGAGACATCAATCTCATCAATATATGACATAAGAAATTGTATAGTTTACGTTTATCCAGAGAGAAGAGCAATCAAAATTTGTCAGACATCACTCATGTGCATTCATGTTGAACGAATCAGCATCTTCAATGCCATCAATGTATAGCCGATATTCAAGACAAATACAAGCACTTCTAGCATATGCAACATCAATATGGAACCACATCCCATTTCTCTTAGCAACTATTGCTAGCATAAACAGGGGATTAACTGCCGTTGAAGAAACTATACCAACCTTGAATGAATCGGTGAAGGATCAAAGCTGTCGTTGCCAACGACACTGTCTGAGCCCTAAACTCCAAGCTCCTTAACCGGCCGTTCCAGCAGGGGCGCGCGAGATAGAATCGAAAGAAAATCGTTCGAGTCAGAGGGAGCGAATGGGAGAGAGAAACCAGAGGCCAAAAAATTTAACAAACCGAGAGAGAAAGAGGGCTCACCCTCGAGCGAGCGATAGAGCCGAGAGAGAACCAGTTAAGCATCCTGTCACCACCATTGTTGCCGTCACTGCCGATGTCGCCGATCGGTCTCGGAGCTCTACCCTTAGACCTGAGCCGAGAACTCCAAACTTGGCACGGATCCGAAACCCTGCACCTCGAGCTTCGGAAGGACGTGATCCGCGATGAGAGCGTCAGATCCAGCCGAGAGCGAGATCACGATCGAGTGAGCGAGCGTTCGAACCAAAGAACCGATAGCGATCGAGAACCTCCCTTGTGATCCCGACCGCCGGTCTTCGATCTCCAAGAGTGATCCGCTGAATCAGAGAACCGAGAGAGAATCCCCGATCAAGCGAGCGAGCAAGCGTCCCATCTCCGAGAAAGAACCGGATCCATTGCCGTTGTTGTCGTCCTTGTCACCGCCGCTAATCGGCTTCAAATCTGATCCCCTAACCTCCAGCTCCTTCGCCGGCGATTACTCTCTGTTTTCTAGGGTTTTTTGGGCATTGCAAAGGAGGAGGTCGAGATTTAGAGAACGAAAGTCAGCCCCCGTGAGCCAGAGAGTTCCTTCGTGATGAAGAGAGCCCCAGAGAGAATAGCGTTCGAGCATTCCCCCGGAGAGAGAGAGCGAGAGAGAGCCCGGGAAAAAAAAAAAGAGCCCCCAAAGAGAGAGAAAGAGAGTTCACGGAGAGTCCCCCCATGAGAATTTGCGCGCAAACCATTTATTTTTTTTTTTAGAGAGAGCCATCTCCAAGAGAGAAAAAAATCATTCAAATGGCCCCCTTCCCCGTTTTCTATTCTTTTATTCTTCTTTCTTTTATTTTTTCTTTTTCTCTCCTTTTTCTTTTTTCGTTTTCATTTTATTTCTAATTTTTTCTTTTCATTTCATTTCATTTCATTTTTTTCTTTTTGTTTTGTTTTGTTTTCTTTCTTTTTTTTTCTTTTCTTTGTTCTCTTTTTGGCTCTTTATTTATTTTTATTTTTTTTATATTTTTGCAAACAATGGACATTAAAAAAAAAAGATAAAATTTTGGGTGTCAATAGCTGCCCCTCTTTAAGTGGGAGTTCGAAGAGGTTCCACTCAAAGATAAAATTGATACCCGAAATCTTTAGCCGACTCAACTTTGAAGATAGAAAAAGATAAAAGCAAAGATAGTTTGTTAGGGACATACCTGATACTTACCTTTGCTCATCATGGTATCTGAACTCTTGTTGGGGTTTATTCACTCTATCTCTGTTTCTCTCTCTCGTGGAATGGAATGAAGACAATGAAATCACTAAATGAAAAAGGAATGTGGTTTAAGGATAAAGTAAAATTTGGGAGACAAGGTTTAAAGATAACCTGGAACCTAAGGGATAAGGTTTAAGGATGACCTAGAACCTAAGAGATAAGGTTTAAGGATGACCTGGAACCTAGTGGTTTAAGGATGGACCCATGAACCTAGTGGTTTAGACTGGGAGAAAGGTCTTACCGTGTAAAAATGGGCTTCAACCGGGAGAAAAGTCTCACCTTGTAAAAACGGGTTTCGACTGGGAGAAAGGTCTCACCATGTAAAAACGGGTTTCAACTGGGAGAAAGGTCTCACCGTATATGAATGGGTTTCGACCGGGTGTGATAGTCTCACCGTATACAAATGGGTTTTGACTGAGAGGAAGGTCTCACCGTATACGAACGGGTTTCGACCGAGTATAATAGTCTCACCGTATACAAACGGGTTTCGACTGAGAGGAAGGTCTCACCATATACGAACGGGTTTCGATCGGGTATGATAGTCTCACCATATACAAACGGGTTTTGACTGAGAGGAAAGTCTCACCATATACAAATGGGTTTCGACCAGGTATGATAGTCTCACCGTATACAAACGGGTTTCGACTGAGAGGAAGGTCTCACCATATACAAATGGGTTTCGACCGGGTATGATAGTCTCACTGTATACAAACGGGTTTCGACTGAAATGAAGGTCTTTTCGACCACTTATTAGTTTCAAAATTGCTGGAGAACCAATCTTGCAAAATAACATTGATTGTCAAATCCTTTCAGAGAAGATTTTAACAAAATGGGATCTGATTAACCATTTAAGGGTTAAATCAAATATGCCAGGTGGAAATATCCTAATCAGAATAGGTCTTTTACACTAGCTCTCAAAAAGAGCTTTTGTTCCCAACCATTGATATGGGAAAACTGTTTAAATCTCATTGGAGAAGTCTCACATAACCTATATCTAAGGTTTTCGGAAACGTTCACGGCGAATACAATCAATTGATCAAAAGGTCTTTTAAAGGGACCGTAATGATGGCTTGGTCATGGGCTTACACAAAGGGTATGCACTTTGAGGCCAAGAAATGAATATTCAATCAATATCTTCATCGGGTTTACAAGTCAAGAACCTTGAAGATAAGATAAGATAGGATTGCTTCCACTCCTTCTAGCGGTAGCTCCTATGTGATATTCTCATTTCAACCCGAACGATCCTAATCAGAAGAGACTTCGGATAAGGGTTGTAGTGTTGGTTCGGGTGAGGCTTAGAAAGGCTTGAAAAACTTTCAGATATCAAAGGGTTAAAAAAGTGAGTGATTATCTTGGCATCATTATCATCACACGACTTCTCAAAAATTCGACTCTTGAAATTTTTACTATCTCGAGAGTCCTTTAGGTAATTTGTCTTGAGACATGAGAGCTTCACTCTTTGTTCTAATGATATTGCTTGCAATACATGTTTTCTCTTGCAAGACATTTCTTTTGTTTTTCGACGAATGATCTTTTGCATGATCATGGATTTCGCTCTTTTTTGCATTCTTGCTTTTCTTTGCATTTTTTTTTCATGGGCATTGGCCTTGCTTTTACCAGGCACATTGCTTTCATGCCCCCTAGTTTTCATTCTCTTTTGAGTATCTAAGACTCTCGAGTGGCATTTACCAATTTTCTCAATTTTGTTGGTAAATCATGTGCCTTGCCCCAGTGTGGGGAGATAATCATCACCTGGGGTTATGAAAGAATTGCATAAGGCTCAAATTGGCTAAGCAATGGATAATTGTGTTTGTGGTAGTGAATGGAATGCTCTTCGTCACTTTGGGATGCTTCGAGTTTCGACAAGAAATCACCTGAAGCTAGCACAAGAAGATTGATACAAGTGGAAGCAATAAAATCTTTCTTAATCTTTTGCTCCATAATTTTCAACCAAGACCCCCTATTTGACCCAATGTGAGGTTGTTCTTGACAAGGTTATTTTGGAAGTGCTCCCTATTTGGCTCAAAGTGGATTGCAAGGGATATCAATAGTATTTGGGGATTGAAAAATGAAATGCCTTTATCATTTCAAATCATGTATTCATCGTGAATGAATCCTATGCCCTAAGACATGGTTCTTTCCACTCAATTCTCTCAAAGAGTGTATGAAGACGTGTTTGGTAAAGGGTTGCCTCTCATCATTTTAGGCACTACACTTGGCATATTTAACAATCCTTTTCAGGTTTTCCAAAACACACTTTGGTTAAATTCAACTCCTTGGGGAAATGAAAATACAATGAAATTTTGTCTAAAAGAACATGTTTCCCTGACCCTACTGGGGAGATTTTTTTTTTAGAAGCAAGATTGGACAAAATTTGTAGACAGAACAGGCTTTGCTTAGCACATGGGTTCATTTCTAGAGTTCTAACTATACTTCTAGACTTCTAACCGACTCTTTTGGCATTCTAAAGGATAAGGTCACTTCTAAGTTTTAAAGAAGAATGGACACTTTTGAAAGGTTTGCACTCTTGAAATGAACCTCTTGCGGACAAGTAGAATCTTCGTTAGAGATCCTGCAAAATGAACAAACATGCAGATGCAATATGTATGCATGAAAATGCATGATGCCAACATCCTAAAATAGCTCAAATTCAATCCAAAAATGGTTCAAAGGCCTTTCACTTTATTCATGGATAATACTTCTTGACAGCATCAGCATTTACAGGTCTTGGCAATTCGTGACCATCCATTTCTACAAGGATTAGTGCCCCACCAGGTAACACTTTCTTTACAATATATGGACCTTCATAGTTTGAAGTAAACTTCCCACGAGGATCTGGAATGATAGGTAAAACCTTCCTCAAGAAAAGATCGTTGATCTCAAAATATCTTGGTCTAACCTTGCGATTAAATGACCTAGCTACTCTTTTCTGATAGCTTTGTCCTAGCTACTCTCTTCTGATAGCTTTGTCCATGGCATAAGGCTTTTACCCTCCTTTCATCAATCATATTAAGTTGTTCAAATCTTTGTTGAACCCATTCAGCTTCAGAGAGTTTGATTTGAGAAAGTACCCTCAGTGAAGGAATTTCCACTTCCACGAGTAATACAGCTTCCATCCCATAAACCAATGAGAACGGTGTTGCCCCAGTGGAAGTACGAATTGAAGTTCGATAAGCAAACAAAGCATATGGCAACCGATCATGCCAAAATCTTCTTGATGTTCTTATTTGCCGCTTCCACAGCTCCATTCATTTGTGGGCGGTAAGGAAAAGAATTCAAATGGCAAATGTAGAATTCTCCAAGCAAATCATCCACCACTTTATTGTTCAAGTTTGATCCATTATCTGTGATGATCGCTTCAGGAACTCCATATCGGGCGATGATATCACAATGGATGAACTTTGCTATGCTTTTTGCAGTAACATGAGTATAAGAATTGGCTTCAATCCATTTAGTGAAGTAATCAATGGCTACCAAGATAAAACGATGTCCATTCGATGCTTTAGGATTAATCGGTCCGATAATGTCAATGCCCCACATTGAAAAGGGCCAAGATTCGGACATTTGATGTAGCTCATTAGGAGGAGCATTGATCTTGTCCCCATAGACTTGGCATTGATGACAGCACCTCACATGTTGAATACAATCGGCTTCCATGGTTAACCAATAATAACCAAGCTTCATGATTTTTCTAGCCGAGAGATGACCGTTCATATGAGTGCCACACTCTCCTTCATATATTTTTTTCAAGAGCCCAATTAATCCATTGGCGTCTGCTTGAGAGAGACCTGCCCCAATCTTGGTTTCCCAAGTTCACAGTGATTGGCTGCTTGGTGGTAGGAGGTTTGAACTCTTCATGTCTGAGCTATTCCTTTTCAATAACTCGAGGATCATCTTCATTCTCTGAGTTGGAATAATCGGGTTCGTCAAAATCTTTTGAATGCGAATCCGAGCCATGCAAATGACTATCATGATGTGAAATGCCATGCTTGAGATGCAATTGAAAATGGTTAGTATATATACATAAGAATGAATGCAATGAATGTAAATGTCATGAAAAATTTGTTTTCAAATTCAAGTTGTTTTTGAAAAATTTATTAGGAACTAGCCCTCATGTCATTGGACGTCATCGTTCCACTAAAACATTTTGAAACTATAGATCGTGTGGAGGCTTAGGCCTCAAAGCATCATCATAGGACTAATTTGGGCCTCACACGTCTATTAACAAAACATGAATTTTATTGATATGCGAAAATTGCATTACAACGTATATCATCTTGGATCTAGAAAGTTTATGATCCAGATTATTACAAGCACAAACAAATGAATGGAATTCCCTCGCAGGGGAGAAATGAATGACATTCCCTCATAGGGGAGAAATGAATAGAATTCCCTCACAAGGGAGAAATGAATGGAATTCCCTCGCAAGGGGGAGAAATGAATAAAATTCCTCGTAGGGAAGAACTAAATGAAATACAACTAAAAATTGTATGCAAGAACTAGAAACATCCCTTACACAGTGGGAACTGTAGGTTGTTTATTTCCATCGATAGTGCCAACCATGTTGACATCTTTAGAAAGCTTTGGAATGGGGTTTTGTTGGACATTTGATGCTGAGTCCTTAAAGGTGAGCAACTTTTTATCCAGCAAATCCTGGATCTTATAACGAAGCATCAAACATTTGTCCACATGATGACCTTTTTCACCCATATGATACTCACATGTCTTATTAAGGTCGAATCAGACAAACTTTGGCGGATTATCCCTCGGGATTTCTTTCGCCACAAGATGATTTTCGATTAGCATTGGAAGTAGTTGTGACATGGGTCTAGGCAATGGAGTAAATTGCCTTTGAGGGGCCTTTCCTTTACGCTCAAAATTTCTGGAAGATCCCCCGACTTCCATGGCGTGTTTATGAGCTTGAGGATTATACGGCTTCTGAGAAGAGGAATTTTGTACATAAACGATCTCCACAGTCGATTCCTTATCCCTCTTCGGGGTATATCGATGATTTGTGTTCTCAGACAACCTTCCTTCTTGCATGATCCCCTCGATGCGTTCTCCCAACTCTACAAATGTAGCAAAGTTCATACAAGCATGGTTGTACATCTTTTCAAAAAAATCACGGGGCATAACTTGAAGTAGCAACTTCATGGTCTCTTTCTCAAACAATGGCGGTTTTACTTGAGACGCAGTGACCCTCCATCTTTGAGCGTAGGCCCTAAATGATTCAGTTCTCCTTTTCTCGATTCGGACTAATTCCTCCCGAGTCGGAGCAATTTCAGTATTGAATTTGTATTGCTGAAGGAATTCATCAACGAGATCTTCCCAAGTACGGATTTTCTCCATGTCCAACTCTATGAACCAGGTTAACGCAGGACCAACCAGCTTGTCCTGAAATGAATTGATCAAGAGTGGGGGATTATCTTAATAACAGGCCATCTTGCCTAGGTAATACTTCAAATGTGTTTTAGGACATCCGATGCCGTCGTATTTTCTTGTGAACTCCGGCTCCTTATAGAATTCATGGACCGTAACTTTGGCAAAAGGTGACAATTTATCAAGCCCCTGCAACTGGTAGCCTTGCAGCATGCAAAGGCGTTCTTCGATCTTTGCTAGGCGCCTTGAATTCTCTTCATTGAAGTTCGAAGTCAGAATCTCTTTAGATGAAGGCTCTGGACCAATGACTATCGGGATTGCAGTGGGGATCTCTTCCACAGGCCCTTTTGCCATGGGCTCTACTACCAACACTTCAGGGGGTGCGGTAGGAATATTCATGGTAGAAGAAGTAGATGTCAAGTTTTTGACTTGGCTAGAGAGATCGGCCAATAAGGTCATCATCTGTGCCATTTGATTCTCTATATTAATGACACGGGCTCTGGTATCTTCGTTTTCCATCTTTGTTTGGTGGCGAGTTCGTATAACAAATCTTTCTTCAGCCGTTTTTTCAAAACCTCCTTAAAAGAAAATGACTCGAATTAGTACCAATCAAAAGAAACCATTAAAGTACAAATCCTAGTCAATTTTATATTTTCTTGAGATGAAATAAAGATAAGAAGTGTATATGATCCCAGTATCATCTAACCTCCTCTTATCAAAATTTCTTCAAAAGAAATTATACAATTGAAAAGGAACGACGACAAATATTTAATCATAATGCCCTTTTTCTAAAAATTACATGAAAATGTTCAAGAATGTTATTCATTTCATCGAACAATTACAAGGGAAATATAATCTTGCTTTCTTGAAGCTTACAAAGTAGTTCGATTTTACAAGGTAGATGAAAATGAATACATGGAAACCTTGATAGAAAAGAGGGAAACACAAATGAATTCCCTTTACAAGAAAAGTGTATGAAATGAAAACCTAAAGACTAGGTGGGATCGCACGGAGACGCTTGTTATCATGGGCCAAGCGTTCCTCATTGATCAAGGCAATGTCTTTTTGTTTGATAATATGAGTTCGCCAAAATCCTTGAGGCTCGGGAATCTTTCCATGTGATCTTGATGTCTTGGGTCGAGATTCTCCCATAGAGTCTTGAGATTCCAGGCACAGGGATCACGTCCACTTCGGGTCTACCCATCTAATCCTAAACCTAAAGGGGCATACATGATTAAAATATATTGTTGTTGAAATATAAAATGCATAATTGAAATATGGAAAGTAAAAGATAAGCACAATGAAATATAAGCTTATGCACTGTGGGGCGGAGGAATGCACTATTCACGCTGAAGCTCTGGACTGGTTCGCGTTGCTACTGTTCACCCACCTGAGCGCCCTCTGTTTCCGGCCATTCTGGCCGGCCGATTGCGCCCATTCTTGGAGACATCATTCCTCTACATCTAATCTGCCCTTCTACCGAGTGATTTCCCATGGTATGTCTTACTCATCTGGAATCTCGGATCTGAGTTTTTAGGGCTCGAAACTTTGGGTTTGTTGTTCCCGTATGGCGTCGTCCTCTAATCTAGCGGATGATACCAAGGGTAAAACCCATATTGTTGCTCCGGATGAGCACCCACACTCCCCCACTCCCGCTCGCAACCCTATATTGCGTTATTCCTCGGCTTTGAGAGGATCTCGAGCCCATTCCAGGCGGTCGTAAAGCAGGGGAGGAAGTACGGCTAGAAGAGCTCGACCTCTGCTGGGTATACCTGCTCGCCTTCATGCTATTGGGCGTGAAAACGTCTCTTATGCTTGTCAAAATCGTAAGGACAAGAGTATCTCTTTCAGCCGAGACACTACTATCTCTGTTCTGCACGATCGAGAGCCTGAAGACCGTCCGAAGATCCCGTCTAAGGCGTTGGAGAAGCCCTCTGGGACCTTGCAAGATCCCCCTGCGAAGGTTCTCCCCCCTGCGCGCTCATGGGCTACTGTAACCCGGTCGGCAACCAAAGGCTATGGTTTATCTTTTATCCCTCCGGCCACGATTGAAAACTCTAAAATTCTCCAGATGCCAGAGGAGATTCTGGAATCTACGCACCCGAAATGGGAGGAATGTCTGGTTGGATATTATATTGGTAAGCGGCTGCCCTTCCAGCTCACAAAGGACGCCCTCAAGAACGCTTGGGGCCATCATTTGGTTGAAGTCATTGCTGCTGACCTTGGTTTTTATTTCTTCCATATACCGGATAGTGAATTCAGAAGGAAAGCCTTGGATGGAGGCCCGATCACAGTAGCTAAAATCCCCTTGATCCTGCAACAATGGCACCCTATGTTGGAGCTCAAGAAATTAGTTCATAATACTGTCCCCATCTGGATTCGTCTCAGGAACATTCCTGTGGCACTATGGTATGCTGCTGGGATCAGTTTTTTGGCAAGTGGTATTGGTAAGCCCCTATTCGTTGATAACCGAACAGAACAGATGGCAATGGTGGCTTTTGCTCGAGTGTGTATTGAGATCGATACATCTAACTCCTTCCCTGAAGTTATAGAGTTTATGATGAAGGGTGAGCTTAGATCGGTATCAGTCCAATATGAGTGGATCCCGACACTCTGTCCAACCTGCTCTTCATTTGGCCATAGATGTCCTATTCCCAGTTCCTCAGGTCCTTCTAAAGTTGCCCCCTCAGTCCCAAAGGCCCCTGCCCCTCGTCCAAATGAATGGCGTGAAGTGCGTGGTAAACACAATAAACACACCCCTGTGCCTGCAAATGATGGCCTGATGAATGATCCAATTCCGATTCAACCCAAGCCCCCCCGTTTTGATGAAAATTAGATGGGAGATCCGCTACCTCAGACTCCGGTGGCCCCTGATATGCATCCAGAGTTAACCAGGCAAGAGGATCATCACCCGCTCCTTGGCACCTCTATCCCTGGATCTACTGTGGTGATACAAAGGCAGGATTCCCCTGCCTCGAATAAATCTGGGCACTCGGATGAAGAGTTTGAAGATATCAGCTCTGGTGATAGTCAATCTGTATCCCCGTGTAAGGTGCCCTCATCTATACCGGAGGAACGCGATAAAACCCCCTTCAAAGTTCATTCAGGATGTCCCTGTTCATCAAAAAGGTATCCTCCGCTCCGAATCTATTCGAGGCAAGTATTCCCGCTGGTCCGAAGCCTGTGCCTCCCTCGGCGAGGAAACGAGGTGGCAGGAAAAGGTAATTCTACTATCCCCATCCTATGTTTTTTGGTGTTTGGAATATTAGGGGTCTTGGACAAGCCCTCAAACAAGCTGAGATTAGGAATTTTGTGAGGACTAACCGCCTCTGCTGTATTGGTATTTTAGAGACTAAAATTTCCCCTGCTGCCCATTCCCCTATTTCGGCCTCCCTTATTCCTGGGTGGTCTTGGTCTACCAATTATTCTCATTCCTTCAGGGGTCGTATTTGGGTGGGTTGGAATCCCTTGGCTGCTTCCTTTTGTACCTCAGCTTGTACTGCTCAGGCCATTCATGGTCGGTTGGAGTGTTTTATTTCTGGTGTTGCTTTTAATCTTTCGGTGGTCTATGCGGAGCATTCTTTTGTCTTGAGAAGACCGCTTTGGAATGACCTGATCTCCACTAGCTCCATTTGTCTGGACATCCCTTGGATTGTTGCTGGTGACTTCAATGCCATTCGGTATGCTTCTGACAGAGCAGATAGATCCAATTACTGGATTCCAGCCTTTGAGGATTTTGGAGATTGCCTCATCCAAGCTGGTCTAGATGATCTCCATTTTGTGGGTAACAGATTTACTTGGTCTGCTTCTTTTGGCCCTAATCGAAGACAAAGAAAGATAGACAGAGTGCTTACTAATGCGGCTTGGAACACCGCCTTCTCCTATTCGGAAGCCAACTTTCTCGCCCCTGGAGTATCCGATCACTCTCCTATGGTGGTCAGGATTCTCCCTACTCCTATCTCGCGCAAACCCTTTAAGTTCTTCACCATGGATGTCCCACCCCAATTTTTTTGAATTGGTCCGACAAATCTGGGAGTTGCGTATTTCTGGTATGCCTATGTTTGTTCTTTGTAGTAAACTTCGATCCCTCAAACGCAGACTCAAGTTATTAAACAAGGAGGCTTACTCTGATATTTCGGCTAGAACTTCTGAAGCCAGACGCCTGTTGTTGGAAGCTCAGAACGCTATCCAGCTTGACCCTCATAATCAAGCTCTAGCTGATGCTGAAAAGAATCACCTCCATATCTTCTCTGACCTTCGCCTCAAGGAAGAATCCTTCATGTACAAAAATCCAGGATCAGATGGCTTAAAGAAGGTGACTTAAACACCAAGTTCTTCCACCATTCGGTCAAGCGTGGTCATCTTCGAAATAGAGTTCTTTCGATTTCTGATGGTAGTAATGTAATTACTGATGAAGTTGAAGTGCAGCGTCTCTTTGTTGATCATTTCCAAAATCTGTTGTCAGCTTCTACCCCCTCTGCCATTCCGTCTGTTGAAGAGATCCAAGCAAATCTGGCTTCTACTCTCGATGATAATCACATCCAAGCCATCTCTCAGCCATTCACTGATGAAGAAATCAAATCTACTTTATTTTCTTTGGCCAGCGGAAAAGCTCCTGGCCCGGATGGCTTTAATGTTGATTTCTTCAAGCGGTCGTGGGATATTGTCGGCCCTTCCGTTGTTGGCAATTCGGGATTTCTTTCTACGGGTAAGCCGCTTCGTGAGATCAATTCGACTATTCTTACCTTGATCCCAAAGACCCCAATGCCTCCACGGTAAATGATTTCCGTCCTATTGCTTGTTGCAACACCGTATACAAGTGTATCACAAAACTATTAGCCAACAGGTTAGCTTCTATCCTCCCTTCTATCATTAGTGTTTCCCAGAGCGCATTTGTTAAAGGGAGGAGAATAAGTGATAATATCATGCTTGCTCAAGAATTATTTGCTCACTTCCACCATGAGCCATACTTTCCGAAAAACATTATCAAGGTTGATTTCTCCAAAGCTTATGACTCAGTTGATTGGAAGTTTATTGAGTTGTCTCTCCAAGCATTTGGCTTCCCTTCTATTTTCATTGATCAAATTATGACATGCATCGAACCCCCCAAATTCTCTATAGCTTTAAATGGCGATTTGCATGGTTTTTTCCCAAGTGGAAGAGGTATCCGCCATGTGGGGACCCTATATCCCCATATATTTTCACTCTTGTAATGGAAGTCTTCACCGGCATTATTAACGCCCGCACCTCCAAGCCTGGATTTCGGTTCTTCCGCGGTGTAAACCCACCAAGTTATCCCATCTATTCTTCGCGACGATGTCCCGCTCTTCTCGGAAGCAAACATGCCGTCTCTTAGCCACTTAATGGATGGAGTTAACACCTTTGCTGCTTGGTCTGGTCTCATCCCCAATCTTAACAAGAGTGAAATTTTTATCTCTAGAGGGCCTGAATCTTTGAAGAGTACCACGGTTAATGCATCGGGTTTCAACCTTGGATCCTTGCCTTTTCGGTACCTTGGCGTCCCCATTATTTCCTCAAGATTAGGCAAGGAAGATTGTGTATCTCTGGTTGATGCTATAATGAAGAGAGTCCACTCATGGACCAATCACTTCCTCTCAACCGCCGGTAGGCTCCAGCTTATTAAATCTGTTCTCCATTCGATTCTGTGTACGGGTCTTCGGTTTTTATCCTCCCTCCCAGCTTCTTAATCGAATTGAGCAGATTTTTTGCCAATTTCTTCCGCGTGGCCCGAATCTTGGACCTGGTGGTGCTAGAGTTTCTTGGGAACAAGTCTGTCTTCCTAAGCGGAAGGAGGATTAGGTATTCGTTCACTCCAAGTAAGTAATATTGCTACCATGACTAAACATTTATGGCTGCTTTTCTCTGATAAGGAATCGCTTTGGACCAAATGGATCCATTCGATCTTTTTAAAGGACAAGAATTTCTGGATTGCGCCTAGGCCGACCGTTTGTTCTTGGTCTTGGAAGAAACTCTTTGGTCTCAAGGGATTTGATTCAGAGGTATTTTGTCTGGAACATTGGTAATGGGCTATTGGCTTCATTCTGGTTTGATACCTAGCACCCTCGTGGTCCATTCAACAACTTATTCTCCGATCGTGACATTTATGACTCACGTATCGGAATGCTTCCGCTATGGGAAACGCCCTCTCTATCCCGTCTAACATCGCGCAGTTATCGGTACTTGGGATGATCCACTCCCCACCCTTAACAACCATGCTGACCGTCTGCCCGGGTGTGGATTGGCCACTCTTCAGTCGTTCTCTAACGCTTCGCATGGAGTATGCTTCGAGCTAGGGGCTCCTTGGTTAATTGGTCTCGATTTATTTGGAGTTCCACTCTTCCTGTTATCGAGCCACCTATGGCTCATCCGAATAGATTGCCAACCCAGGTCTTGCTTCTATCGTATGGGAGGATCTCGGAAGGGTCCCGTGCCTTCGCTTCAAGTAGGCCGACTCAATCGATCACTTATACTTTGGTTGCTCACCACGGGGTAGGATGGTCTCGTTTTGGGCTCTAAATTGTCACTTGAATTGGCGAAATGGACCTTGGAAGGACATCTTCGTGGGTGGTCAGCCACCTCTCGGACTCGTCTTTCCATCACTCCATTTCTCGCTTTGCATTCGCTGCTATGTGCTACCTCATATGGAAGGAGCGAAATAATATCATCTTTCGGAATCAGACATTATTCCTGCCCGCCCTCAAAGAAAATCTTCGGAAAGCTGTCAAAGATAGAGTCTCCACATTTTCAAGTATCCCGGACAATCCGTGTAACCGAAGGATCCAAATGGCCTGGGGAATCCATCCTGCAATCTTTGAATAACTATGTTATTAATCTATGGCTCGTTATATCATTATGCTCCTCTTTTGGTTGCCTTGGTGCCTCTCTATTGGGTTCCCCCTGTTTATAGTCTTGGCGTGGTTGTGGCTCCTAGGCTCTTGGCTTTTGCCTGTTCCTTTCTCTTGGCCGTGTGTTTGGCCTTTTGTTGCCGGTGCTTCTTTTCTTCTATAACCCATCCGCCTCCGATGAAGAAGGAACGATAGCTTACCTACCAAACACATGGCAAGCACAAATCACATGTCGCATGAAACTGTGAGGTTTCGACGCCTAAGGTGAGGGTGCTAAAGGCTCAAGGTCCTCATCCCAAAAGATAAAAATAGTTTACCCACCGCTACTATCGTTGGTCAGTGCTATTTTTATCAATTGGGATGAGC
Organism: Eucalyptus victrix; assembly: GCA_016097545.1. Lineage (NCBI taxonomy): Eukaryota > Viridiplantae > Streptophyta > Magnoliopsida > Myrtales > Myrtaceae > Eucalyptus > Eucalyptus victrix. The sequence goes on from CM027837.1 coordinate 29,633,569, forward strand.
AGGTTTATGTAAGTAATGGATTACCACGAGCGTTCACTCGCGGGTTCCACCCATAAACCCTCCTAAGGTCCTAAATTGGGCGATCAGGGTTTTAGACCGCGGTTGTGTGTGCAATGTTGTGCTAAAGCTTGTAAACATGCATTTAAATTTAAACATCCAACACTTCAATATAAACCCACATACATTCATGCAACCTTACACCACCTGCAAAACAAATGGTTTACAAGCACGCCTCCCCTTATAACTCCCACCTACAAAACCATTTAGCACAAGGTTAGCGACTAACCTGATTTTCCACGCGACTTTGACATGCAGGCGATCCTACATAAGACATGTTAGTTAAAACACTGCAACTATTTTTAAACGGCTTCAAGTCCTCTTAATCTAGTAACCAGTCCCCAGTGGAGTCGCCAAGCCTGTTGCGACCCGATCTCGCCGCCCCTCGAAAATGTCCAAGGAGGGAAAGGTCGGGTTTAGGGGTACTTTGATCACGAGAGTTTCCTCACAAGATCACGAGCTCTCGCAAGCTCATACCCCGCGTGATAGCGGATTTATTTATAGGATCTAGTTGTTTATAACAACCTAAAAATATACAAGAGTCGCCACTAACCTCATTTTTGGGGGTCGGCTAGAAACCCAATCGAGGGTCGAGAGTGTTCCCTCGATTCCTACGCAACCAAATATCTAGATTCGAGGACTTGGGTTACACTAATATTGCTATTAGCGCCCTTTCGGTACCTAAACAGTATGTTGTGTCTTTTCCTAACGTGTCCATGCATTTCTTTTTTATATTTTCAGGATCGTTATTTCTAGTCTAAGTGATCATGCGTGGTAGATTACTTTCATTCTATTCTATTCCTAAAAAATGAAAAGAAAACAATCAATGAAATTGAAATTGCAAGACATGAAGTAAACAATCAAGAAAAGCAATAAATCTATCATGCAAACCTAAAAGAAAGTATAAAAGAGAAATATATGGGAAAAAGAGATAAAAACCCGCAACTTGTTGGGTTTTATACAATGCATGGAACCCGAGACATATGTCGAGAGAGAAATGAATAATACATAATGACGGTCGGAGCGGACATCGACCTACACCATCTTCACGCCTTCTCCACCTTCGGAATTCCAATCTAATCCTAGCCTTAAAAAAAAAAAAAAAAAAAACCTATAACTAGGTACGTACAAATGAAAGAAACAATCAAACACATCAAGCAATCAAAATTAATTGTTTAAAAGAAGTACAATGTGAAAGTCAAGTTTCAAGTGATATCCTAAAGTTCAGCATTGATATGTGTCGCACCAAAATCATTCATCAAATGATCACATGCAAAGCATATAATATGACAGGCATCCAAGCCATATAACCTTGGTTCTTAGTTAATCAAACAAATGGATTAGCTGACAAAAGATCATTCACCAAACAATATGCATCATTGAACATGTTCATGCTACATGTATATCCATCTAATCTATGCTTAATCCACAACTTCCAGCATGCAATCAAAATTGTAACAGAGCACATGAGACTATAAATTGTGATTGTTTGATGACAAATCGCCATGAAATTGAAGCCATATCTTATCACAAGCACGTATGAGTCTTCTTGATCAAAATGGCATCAATTCATAACCAAACTAACCTCAAGTTAGAATCAAATGCACACCCAATCATGGTAACAACTTTCATGGCAAAAGTTTTTAACGTGAGCTACATAGAAGTTAAAGAAAATTCAAGAATGCACAATATCACGTCGGAATTGCAGCAAAATATCGGGATGTCATGACACATTAATAGTGATTTGACCTAAAAAGAAAATCTGAAGAATATGAAATTTTACCACAGCGCGAACAAAAGAAAGGCGAACAACTTTTGTTAAAGACCCAATCTTAGAATCCTTAACAAGAAAATCATAGAAAAATGACAAGAGGTCAGCTTCAATAAGGGAACAACAGGGATTCTGAATTTCATTTTATGACGGATTTCTATCATGCGCATCACAAGAAAAGTTGAGTCCAATTGATGTGCAAATCATGCAAAATCAGCATCATAAGAAAGTGACAGACAATCAGGCCCACAATAACAGTATATGCATTTCTGACCAAGGCAAATTCCAGATTTTAGAATGGATTAGAAAAAAAATGTTAAACATAGCAAACGATGGTCGATTCAGGCATGCAATATATCATTTTAAAGCTTCATATGTCTATTACAAATCTCTAGAAGACATTAAGTCCTAATAACATCATTTACCAGCTTGTTCCAAGGACCGAAGCATATCAGTCAAAACAGGCATACGAATTTCCACATCAAAACAGAACACAACAATTTTCCAGAATTACTTCCTAACTTTTAAAGAAAATTTCATGTGGCTAATGATATCGGATCAGGTCTATTATAGTTCGTTGGAAAGATAGTCAAACCATCTTCAGCTCTCATGAAGGCATCAAACACAGAGAACCACAGCAACCAGCTCGTATCAGGTCATTTACACAAAAGGTCATCCGAAACAGAGAACCAATCAGAACAGCAAAAAATTCAAACAAGGTCAGGGATATTCTAGACATACTCGACCTGGGTAAATGATCTTCAATTATCACGAAATTTTTATTTGATATAGATTGGAACCTAATGAAAAACTTTCATTTAGGCATCAACTTTAGAATCTAATCACAAAAAATCATGTGAAAATGGCAAACAGCACAGGTCATTAAAGTAAAGCATGAAAACAGAATACTTAATCATTTACAAATTGCATATCACCAATAACCTTGCTATCTTTTCCTATGAAAAAGTAATAGTCTCGTGCTGTCACTATTCATTCCAGCCAGTGTCAGGAGATAGATCGCATAACCAACAAGCAAATGCATTTCAAAACAAAAACCTTAGGTGAGTCGGTCAAGCAAACATCAGAATAGAGTAGTCATATCAAAACATGAAACTTGCAGCTATCATGAAGGAATCTATTCTTGAATCCAGATTGCATGATTTGATTAATACCAAAGACTCGAGACACTCAAATCAGCAATATGAACTCTATAGAGTAAAGCATGAACAGTCAAGAATCTAAGCAACAAGAATGATATTTACATGATCTACCTACTACTCTATATAGGTAGAGAGGAAAGTAATGCAGTACATGCGCAATTGAACTACATGTAATATTCACAAGACTTTATATATGACCAGGAAGTATTGCCAAGACGAGCAACGATGACAATTTTAAATCTATACGCAGGTTCCATGATCTAAACGAGACACTCGGAAAAATTTGAGCATAGACAATCATGCACATTCATTCAAATGATCCGGTGCTTTGATATCAACGTACTCCAACCTACTGTCGATGGAAGACTGGCAATAACAAAATTCTCTACTCCCGCACACCAGAACAGAACAGTCGCCATTATTTCAAACATGATTTCTTCTTTGACCTTATATTTCCATAAAAAGTTGGATAAATCACGAGCGTAATTGTGATCCTATATGTTAAACGTAATGCCACTGCAAGGGTCCTAATGCTGTCGCAATGATACAAGAATCATCCAACTTGACCGGGCCATTTAGAAAAACAACCGGGATCATTAGGATTTCTAGCAAATCCGGTCGCATCCCTTAATCGTATCCTGGTTAATTGATTAGTCTATGAAAATCATAACTAAGATCCCTAATATTAAATAAAGAGATCAATCTGTAGCTGAAAAGTAAATTAAATTTCTAATTTATAAGTCGTGGTTCTTTCAATGAAACACCTTCCAAACGTCTAATATTTACTATTGGCCACAGTTTTTCTAGAAAATCTTCGAGAAAGCACATTAAAACAATTATGTTATGAACAGATCAATCTTGAAGAGTCAATCACAATGATGGACCTAAGGAAAGGCCGGTGTTGGCCGTTGCTTCCCTGATCGCATGGTGCTTGAAGGTTGATATGATCTTTGTTTAATATATATTTATACTCGACAAAACCCCTAATAAAATTCCCATATCTTGCCCTCCAAATCTCGCCACCTTCCCTTCCCGATTTCTTTAACGTAATGAGTGACGGTTTTGTTTATGATTTCTTCTTCGACATTAGGTTTCCATAAAAAAAGTTGAAGAAATCCAAGAGCGCAGTTGGTCTTTAACATAATAATGCTAATGCAGGGGTCCCAATGCTGGCGCAATGATACATAGGTCATCCAACTTGACATGGCCATTAAAGAAAGACAACCGGGGTCCTTAGGATTTCTAGCAAATCCAGTCCATTCGAGTGAGGCCTGAAAGATCTAAAAGCTGAGATGCACTGGATTCGGACGTACCCGAATCGCTTATTAGTGTCTGTTATCATTGGAGAGGGAAGGAAGTCAAACACATTCTTCGCACTTGTCTTGTCCATTATTTTTTGTCATCTATGACCTATGTGCCATGTAGATTACTCAGGTCACTTTAATGCAAGTTCCGCGACATTGCATCTGGTGTTTAATCGGATCCTGAGTAATTGATTAGGTCCATGAAAATCATGACCAATATCCCTTAAAAAAAATAAAGAGGAAGTTGACTGGAGAGTCATGGTGGATACGATTTTTGAAATGACTCACGTTTCCGACTCTTTAAATTTTAAAAATTTTATTTTATGACTGGAAAGTCCACCGTAAATTACATATCCCAAATTGAAACAAAAAAAAAAAAAAAGAGAGACTAAATCCTGCAAAATGAAAAGGGCTATCCTTTAAAGTGGTAAACTCCGGAAATTTTTCCACTCTATTGCTATTGCTACTGAATATAATTAAATAACAAAAAACAACATAACACATACGCACATATGTACGTATATGTATATGTTTTTGTATATAGTTTTCCACAAAAAATCAACATTTGGGTGGCTCCGGATAAAATCAGTTATTTCAAAAACAAAATATAACATAATCCACCATTTGAAATGAAAAAAAAAAAAATTGTTTTTCATGATTAGAATACTTATTCTTATAATCTCCAATTTAGATAGATTGTGAATTTTTTCTACTCAAAGCTAATATCTCTCTTTTTCCTCACAAAATTTATGAAAAGGTTTTAGTGCTTTTGAAATTTTTACTGGGAAGAGTAAGATTTTGTGTGATCACAACCCTAGTACTAAGTGTGGAAATTTAATTGGGTAGACAAATGAGGTTTAAAAAGATTCGAACTCAGGACCTTTAATTTCGATACCAAATGAGATTTTTGTGGAACTATTACCAATTATTCTTAAAGTTTAAAATATTTAAATAAAAACATGATTTATTATTTAAATATTCTAACGAGAAGAACTAACATATTCAATTATATAGCATATCAATGGACAAGACCATTAATAGTGATCCTACTCAAATTACAGTTTTCATTTGATGATATTATACTTAAACTTTGACATCACCCTCGGTGTGTAGAAAAAAATATGTTATATAAATAACTATTATTTGGTGTGATCAACCATTTTTTTTAATTAGAAAAGTTAATATAAACTACTAGCAAGTTAAATAATTTTAATCTTTATAAATTAAAATAAAAAATATTTGAAACCAAAAAGCACCTAAATTTTCTAACCAAAACAAGAAGATGAATTTGTGAACCAAAAAAGTTTTGTTATTTTTCCCGATTGTAGTTCAAAAGAAAATGCTGTATGAAAGACAAAAGTGGGGAAAACTTCTTTCATAGCTTTGATGGAAACGTCATTGCCATCATTTCCACTTTTATTTATCACACATAGTGGTGTGTAATCAAACTAGGTATACTCAAGAACCGGACCGGCCCACTTAGAAAACAAGACTGAGAACCAATTCCCATTGAATCCAGTCTGAGAACCAAATCCCAAAATTTGAAACTGGTTTGAATAGGTCCAGGAACCGGTTCTAAGTGATTACTCACCCGGGAACTGATTCGGACTGGCTTGGGAAGCCCAAAGTCCAAAATTCTACTTTTTCCCCTAATTTCTACGTCAGGCAAGTGCTCTTCTCGTTCTTGACGTCTCTCAATTAATCTTTGCATTTTGTAGCAATGTTTTCATGGTTGGTTTGTTGTTAGAGGCTAGTATCTGCGTGCGGAAAGTGTAAAGTTAAAAATTTTCAAGGATCTTCCTCGCCTAAACAGCGCTTTCGATTTACTGTGCCTGCTTTTTGGTCATGTGGATGTTCATTTTTTGTCAATGCGGTTTTGCCGTGGTTGTTCGAGCAGCGTGCATGATGCGAAACTGGGATGCATTGGCTGTTACTTTCGAATGGAAGCATGTTCATGGAGGGATATTAATTGTGATGTTGGAGGGTTGGATGGTTCTGCTAATCATAGCGTTTTTCTTCCAAGTTCGTTGCTGAAAATGTTCCAGCCATCCAAAGTGATTCACATCCGCAACGTTGGGCATGAAATCTCAGAGATACATGTTCTCTTGCAGCTTCTGCTTCCAAGTAAATCCTTTTGGGTATAGAAATAGGGACGTTCTTGCATATTAATGGAAAATCCGAAATCGTATAAAATATTGGGTGGTTGCAAAATAGATTCTAGTGGAAATAGGGTTGATCCTAAAATCAGATTCGAAATATAGGGTGGTTCCAAAATAGAGTCAATGTAATTAAGGTCAGGTACAGGAGCCTAGGTTTGGAATTTACTCACCCTAGACCTGATCACCCCAATCAAACATGTTTTCGAAAGTAAATAGAACCCGTTCCAATCAAACAGTAGACACTTTTTTTTTTTTTTTTTTTGAAAGTGACATAAGCGGGATGACCCAACCCCTAAGTCACACTTAATAACGTTCTACAATACCAAACAACGATGGTTTTAAGTAGACACTGTTTTTACAAGTAGTGTGGACTAAACACTATATAATGAGAGAAACAGGGAGAGGGAGGGAGGAAGGGACGGAGAGACTCCTTTCTGATATCTTCTCGCTTAATTTTCTCCAGCACTGGATCCATGGGGCCTCGCATGAGAAGAAGAGAGATGAGCGTAGCCAAGAACAGCTTGCCGGCTACATTTCGAGTTGAAAAGTGTAAGAACCGGCAAGTCATCCTTGGCTGCATTCGACACTCTCTCTACCACTTCATGCAAGACCCTCGAACCTAACTTTGATCACTCAAATCTCTTTCATAAAACGATGTTTCTTCTTACATTCACACCCTCTTTTGTTCTCATGCTTCTGTGCACCATGTTGAGCACATAGACACACCCATATACTTACATAGAGCCTGAGGAAAGAAGCCTAGAAGGCAAGTTTATGCATGCCCCCAAGCAAAAGTTGACGACTACCATATGATATTGCCAAAGCCTGACATTCTGACCACTATCCCACACACACACTTTCAACTTCTGCTACCATCCAAAATATCCTCTCATCTCCCTCACCTAGAGACTCCCCCTTTTAGGATCTGGGCAATGTGATGGTCCCCTTCTTTGTATGGAGAAATCATTTATAATAGGATGGTTTGAATTGCTTCAATAATTATTAAAAAAAAAAAAAAGCCCCACGGGGGACGGGGTAGGGGCCCCAGGGGGAAAATCATGAATAGCACTTGGTGGGTTTGCTAGCACACCAAGTGGGATTTCTTATATTAGAAAAAGAATCAGCCAAAATAAAATTAAGAGAATAAAAAAGATTCTTATTAACAGTATCAACGTTAGATTTTTTACATTGAATGCAAAATAGAACTATTTAAATATTTTTATTTGGTGAGAAAATAAATGTAGAAATACTATTAGTAACAGCACTAATGGAAAAATTATTTTCTGCACTTTTAGTTTTTTTAATCAAGAACTTGTCTATTTTAACGACAAAATAGGAAAAAAAAAACTAGTAGCCCAAATTGAAAGACCTAATGCTAGTGAATCAAGTTCTTTGTCTCCCTAATCAAAACTAAATTGATGATTTTCAGGGAATTTATTAATTTGAAGGGATGGAAAATTTAATGGTAGGTTATTTTATCCCTTAAGTAATTCATGAATTTTTGGATCATTTAAAAGTGAGAATATTTTTCCCTATATGTAATCCATGCATTTTTTTTGGGGGGGAGGGGGATTTGGTCGGAAGCATTATAAGAGAAAACATTTTGATGCCATTAAATAGAACTAAAAAAAAATATTCCAAATTTAGTTTTCTAAAATCTTGTCATTCCATGATTAAATAATAATACCACATGAATTAGCTTTCTATATTGCTGTAGTTATAGTCTTCAAAAACTTTCTCTAACTTTCCTAAGCTCTTGTTGCCAAATCCTGACAAATGAGAATTTGTGGTGACTATGGCACCGTTATTTATGGAAAATAACGGTACAATCATATTTGCTTGAGTTTTATTCGGGTTTCACTGGCATAAGAATCTTTGGAGTACTGAATGAGAATCTTTGGGAGCCACAAATTCTTTGAAAATGTGGATCCTACAATAATTTATAATTATTTTAATTTGATTTTCTATAGTCTAAAATAGACTATTATTCTCATAATATATTAAAAACTATCACGCAATCATCACATAAGATGGGAACAAAAAAATTTCTCTTTCACTTTCCTTTTCTCAAAAGGGAGAGAAAGGAGGAGGACGATAGTGAAGGCTGGAATATGATTTGCCAGTTGTTTTTGCTTGAATTCTGAAACCAGCATTTTGAAGATATTATATCTTTTTTTTTTCTTTTTTTCCTTTTCTGGTTTTGACTTACGAGTGTGCCTTTGACCATATCAAATTAAATTCAAATTTATATTAGACAAGCCACCAAGAAGTTTACTTCCTTTGTTTATAAGAGATCAAACTGGATCCAGTTTTATTAGGAAAGTAACGGTGTAACACTCGGATTGCACCCTTTTCTTACCAAAAAAAAAATTCAGATTTGCATTATTAATTTAGAATAATCTTCATGCCTCAGTCAATTTGGTTTATTCAACATGACAGTGATGTGGGTGCTCTAAGACCGAAGCTCTCATAGGCAATAGCTAAGATGTAAAAAGAAACAAAAGAATCTCACTGCTTAGACTAAATATATGGTTTTAGTCTATCACAATCAAGAAAATGATTCGATTGGGGCATGCAATCTTTGCAAAAGAAAGGCGAAAGCTTGTCAATGTAATGATTTATGCACGCTTCCTTATACGCAGTGTATGTACTTAAAATTCAAGATAAAATCTTGTTTGTGTTCGATCTTCATTTGTCATGCTGACTAGCTCATGCAAAATAGAACACGCTGGAGACGGAGAGATTACTCCTAATATGAAGGAGTTAGGCAGTCCTTCATAGAAAGGGAATTAGAAGTACATGGAAAGGTGATTGTGGAGCAATCAAAGAGATAAGTTGGTGTGAAAATTTGAGAAAAAGGAATATTTGCTGCAATCTGATTCGAGTGGAGTTTGACCATTGAACTCAATCCGTTTGCCGACACGCGAAATTTGAACGCATCTGCAGGCATTAATTCATGTTGCGTCAAAGAAATTCCTGACCACCATTTGTCCAATTGATTTATATTTCTTTGTCGAAGAAAATTTTATTAAATTACTTCCCAAACAAGGCATATCTACATAAAGGAGCGCCCAAAGAGCTTTTGGAGGAGCAAAAAGCCAGTTTTATGGAAGAGGGTATTGCATGAGAAGCCCACGAACAATGGGCTATGAGGATAAAATGGGTGGGCCTGAGAAGCCTTACGCAGTCCATGATAAGAAATCATTTATTATAGAAGTGATTTGCAGACCCACTTATCTAGGCTTCCACGAGATCAGCACAGTCGAACTACAAGCTGGAACGCTTCAAGGACGACTGGGGTTTCCATCTGAGAAGCAGATGATACCTTCACCGATTTGGCAAAACCCTTAATAATGGTACTAGTATTGTCTCAACAGATACAGGCTATATCACCATCGTGATCCATCATCAAAGGAGCCATCAACATTAATTTTTCATGTACAACGTGATCCTTGACTTTCTTCCCTAGCAAATCCAGATCCTTGACTTTCTTCTCTAGCAAATCCAAGTCTACGATGTGATCCTTGCTTGTCATGTACCAAAGTTCCATTTCTTGTAATTTTCTTGCAAGAAATATTTTGATTTTACTGTTTCTCAAGCATTCAAAGATTTGCCTCGCAATTCAAAGTCATTCCAATGTTTCCAAAACACCAAAGAGTTGTATCCACCGCCGGTAGGTGAGATAAGTCTGCTCCTTTCTCAGCGAATTTCATTAACCAAGCATCAATCTTGTGATTTCCTAGTAGTTGAGTTGAATCTTCGTGCTAGGGTCAATCCAAACAAATTAGTCCCGGAATTTTATTTCAATGTGTAGTGAAATCCATAAATTTTAGCCTAATATGCAAATCGCCAATGAATTTTTAATTTGTTCAATATAGTCATAAATAATTGGGATAGGTTGTTGCTTCTCCAATTGCTTGATGCTTGGAAGTTGATATATATATTTTTTAATATATATAAATATATCATATATTTTTAAAAATTGCAAATAAAATTCCTATATCACACCACCTTCGCCTCCGGATTTAGATTTCCATTTACGCCAAATGTAATGATTGACAGTTTTGTTAATGATTTCTTCTTTCATCTTATATCCCCATAAAAAGTTGGAGAAATCCAAGAGGGCAATTGATATTAGGTAATCCTATGTGTTCAACGTAATGATGCGAAGGTCCCCAATGGTGTCGCAATGATACATAGATCATTGAACTTGACATGACCGAAGAAAAACAATCAGGTCATTAGGATTTCTAGCAAATCCGGTTGCATTTGAGTGGGGCCACGTGATCTAAAAAGCCGCGATGCACTCATTAATGTCTTTGCTATAGGAGATGGTAGGAAGAAAGTTGATTCTCCTGGTGGATATTATTTTTGAAATGACTCGTGGTTCCAAGTCCAACACGTTAAGTTTACAGAATTCTTTTATGACTAGTAAGTCCACTGTAAATTATATGGCCCAAATAAAACAAAAAGAAGAGTAAATCGTGTAATAAGAAAGGGTTTTCTTTTGGGTATTAAACTCAGGAAATGTTTCCACTGTATTGCTAGTGAACGGAATTAAAACGAAAAACAACATAACTAACATATCTATATAGTTTTTTCACAAAAAAAAAAAAAAATAAAACATTTGGACGGCTAAGGATAAAATCAGTTATTTGAAAAAAAAAAACAAAAAAAAAATAATCCATTAATTTGAAAGAAAATTTGTTTTTTATTATCTAAATGTTGATTCTGATTATCTCTAATTATAGATTAATATAGAGATAGAATGTGGATATTTTTAACTCAAAGCTAATTCTCTCTCTCTCTCTCTCTCTCTTCTCTCTCTCTCTCTCTCTCTCTCTCTCATTTTTTTACTCAAAGCTAATTCTCTCTCTCTCTGTCACGAAATTGATGTAGAGGTTTTAGTGCTTTTAAAATATTTTATTGGGATGAAATAACGATTTCAATTGCTGCCGCATATCAATAGACAGTACCATCAATAGTGATCCTACTAAAATCATTTTATAAGAGCTATTGTAGTAATTACTATTTTCCTTTGATGAAAAGTCTTTTAAACTGAGTGCGACCTTTACACGGTACAGGCATTGTTTAGTAGAAAGACGTTATATAAACAATTATTATTTGGTGGGACCAATCATTATTTTAAATTAAGATTCATTTGAATAAACTACAAACAAGATAAGTATTTTACCATCATGAATGAAAATAAAAAAAATTTGAAACAAAACAGCTCCTAAATTTTCGAACCAAAACAAGAAGATGAGTTTTGTGAACCAAAAACATTTTCTTATTTTCGTGATTGTAATTCAAAAGAAAATGTTTATGGATGACAAGAGGGGGAAAAACTTCTTTCATAGCTTTGATGGAGTATAAACAAATTACCATTACCAGACATCTTTTTATAAGTACATAGAACCAAAAATGGAAGTGTAATGATAATTTAAATGTTCTATGAAACCAAACAACTAGGTTTTCAATAAACACTGTTTCAGCAAGTCGTATGGTATAAACATGATATGATGAGAGAAAGATGGAGAAAGAGAGAGAGAGAGAGAGAGAGAGAGACTCATTTTGAATATCTTCCTGCATAATTTTCTCCAGAACTAGATCCGTGGAGCATCGCATGAGAAGAAGGGAGATGAACATAGCCAAAAATAGCTTGCTGGCTACAGTTCCGTGTCTTAAAAGAAGGAAAACCGGCAAGCCATTCTTGGCTGCATTCAACACTCTCCCTACCTCTTCATGCAAGACTCTCAGACCGAACTTTGACACGCTTGTATCCCCTTTATATGCTGATGTTTCGACGGACAATCACATCCTTCCTTACTCTTCTATGCACAGACAGACACGAACGCACTCTTATATAGAGCCAAGAAAAGAAGCCAACTAAGCAATTATGTGCATGTCCACAAAGCAAGAATTGACGACTCCCATATAATATTCCCAAAGCGTGACTTTCATTCTAAAGAGGCAATTGCCGACCAACCAATGAATGTGAGTGACTACACTTTCAACTTCAGCTACCATCCAAAATCTTCCCTCATCTAGAGAAGTCCATTTTTGGGATCTGGGCATGGTCCCCTCTTTGCGAGAAGGAAGTCCTGATAATTAGTTGGTTTGAATGGCCTCAGTTGTTTTTTGTTAAATAAAATTCCTTGGATATTAAATAATAGGTGATGGGAAGAGAATCCCTTTTCTTTGCTTTCCCTTCCTTTCCTTCCCTCAAAAGAGAGTAATAGGAGGACAATGGCGAAGGCTGGAATATGATTTGCCAGTTGGTGTTGCTTGAATTCTGAAACCAGCAGCCGGAAGATATTATCTTTCAATTGTCCTCTCCCACTTTTTCCTTTTCTGATTTATGACGTATGAGTGGCCTGGCCAGATCACCATTCAGGTACATGATTCGATGGACTTGCCATAGGAACAGGAAAAGGGCTAAATCTTGTAAATGTCATGATTCCTCCACGTTTCCTTAATCGCAGTGTCTTTATTTAAAATTCAAGATACAACCCTATTTGTTTTCGATTCCCATTGGTTCTGCTGACTAGCTCATGCAAAACAGGACCCGCCGCAGACTTGGAGATTAGTACTAATATAAAATTAATTAATGTTTCACGGAGTTAGGCAGTCGATCACTGAAAGGGAACAAGAACGATATGTAGATATGATTGCTGAGCAATCAAAGAGATATGCTGGAGACTTTTTGCTGCAATCTGATTTGATTAAAGTTTGACCATTGAATTCAAATAATGCGCGATGCGTCAGCGAAATTCGTCTCTCATAAGGGCAAAAGAGCATGCACGTGAAGAAAGCAAACAAAAAAAGTCTTAAATATGTAAAGAGAAATATTCATATAAGTGAATTCAAGTTTGATACGCAACTAATTCATGAGACTACATTACAATTACATTGACAAATTTTAAAATGGCGGTTTTGTGTATTACACAAAATAGATTGTCAGAACACGATTTACTAGCAGGCAGAATCGGCATCCAGGATGACGTTGTTCACGGTAGAGATCATCCTCAAAAAAATACATGTGAGAAGGGAAAGAAGATAATCTCAATGTTAGCTGATCAATACAGAACAAAAGAATTCGATAGCACTTGTTCCTGGATAGGCTTATTTGACCCCCTAAATCACGAAAGAGTTAAATCAAAGTTCCACTGCTCAAGCAAATATTCCTGAAATAAAGTTCATAAATTCAATTGTCACGAAATGTATTTGCACCAGTTATAGTCTATAGAAAAGCAACCGACTTCAGTCATCATTAAGGAAACTCTGGGAAAGGGTTGGATGCAAGCCACTATTGGAATGCCTAGTCAATGACCATATCTCAGATCTGATATGATTAAAAGGTGGACATCTAACATGATCTAATGATTCCCCATCTAGACAAAGCCTAGTAAAAAAGAACTGGGTGGATTTCGAAAGTTTCTGGTGAAAATTTGTTCATTTTCCAGGTCAATTCCACATCACAGGCGGGATTCCGAAAGTTGTCAGCCAATGAAATATTGTCTATTTACGAGTCGGATTCCACAGTACAGGCATAAAGAATCTCTTGTCTTGCAGAATAAAGTTTCTGGTCATCACTTATCGTCAAACGGCGTCAAACTGCTCAGAAAATATGTTCATCACTTATAGTCGTTCTATGATTCACAGACATTAAACACACGTAATTAAAAATTCCCAATGAAATGAAGTACTCGTTATTGGAAGCTAATCTTTCATTGGGAAAAATAGACAATTCTCTGGACAATGTCAACAAAAGCCTTAATCTCAGTAACCTGCCTGATCACCATCTACTTGTTTTCAAATGAACATGAAAATTGAGTAGCAGCTACATCTTCGTTTTTTCCTTTTTTTTCTTTTTCATGAGGGAGGGTGCGCAGGTAATGAAGTACCAAATCGTCATTTGATGGAATTGAAACTCCATAAGACTACAAGGAATCTTATTCCAACCCTCCAACAAGTGGGCGGTTTACCAAGTATGGGCAAAGTAACAGAGGAAAGAGCTTGAATCAATATGATCTGAATCCGATCCTCAAGGTAGGTGATATAATCAGAATAAACAGATTTAAGAAAATTTATCTTACATTAAATGCCTCTTCCAGATTTTTCTCTTTCCACCCTACAACTTACCAATCACTTTTCATCTAGTATAAACTGATTTGCCACGACTTCTGAATTGCATCTGGATGCTGAATCTGTAAGCAATTACAGCCACGGAACAAGATGGGTAGAATAACAATAGGCATAGCAACTTCATGCATAATCCAGTGAAGCAAGAGTTCCTCACAAGCTTTAGAATAACATATCCCCAACTTCAACGTAAAATCTTGTGATTTTTAGCAAACCATCTTTAAGTCTACAAGTCTGTTGCCTGGACATTTCAATTACCTCCACAATAGGCCTCAATAACATGTAAACTTCCATCTGCTAAACAACTCAATTATTAGTAAGTCATTCGAGCTTATGTAAGGCACTTGCTGCAAATTGAAGTATAAAATTAACTGTAGAGTAGCCACACCTGGGATACTGAAGGGCCCCCGTGGTTCTTGGGCTCCAAATGCACAATTCAAATGCAGAAACAAATATGAACAGTTCAATCAATACCTTCTCTGATTTCTTGGGCGCTCTCACTCTCCAAAGGAAACCGCAGATTAGTGACCGCCCAACAGCAGCTATGCTATGAACCACACAGAAGCACTGTCTTTCAACACATCATAAAAATACATGAATAAATAGATGAAACCAACTTGCAGTTACCATTAAATTCCTCTGTTCGAAGTGCTTTGAGAGCTTGCAGGAACAGATACAAAAACAATCACCGTATCTCGATCATTCACGGTTTGTTCTAAGCTCCTGCACTAGGCATCGCAAGTCAGTCCAGAGAATCCATCCATGCACTGTTATTATTTCCTGTGAACTGCATTAATCACTCTGCAGTATATAGTTGCAATAAACCATCAATCTCAATAAACAACATATTTTATTTGTGATTCAAAAAGAGGATCAAGAATGAAGCTTGCAGAACATATTAATATAAGGTCACAACAAAAAGGATCAACATCACATTTTGTTTACTTATTTTGGGATGGCTATAAAGGTGAACAAGATATGGTTATGATAAAATGCAGGTCACTAGATAGGAGAAATCCTATTTAGTCACAGAAAAACACTGCTGCAGCAGAGATCTTACAAAACTTGATTAGAGTCTCGGCCAAGCTAGTAGCTAAGTAGGTTCATTTGTGCATGTTATGAGATAAGCACAGAAATATGTCCCAACCATTACAAGCAAAATGTCATGTAAACAAACCAGATGAAATGTACCCTTTGTAATTGCAGTATATTTAACATCATATCCTCTGAAAGGGACTACTATTTTCTTCCTAGTGCCCAGTTTGTGTTCAGTCTCTAACTTAATTCCATAAACTCTAATTCTCTTGACAATAGTTTCTCTTGCCTCAATCTTCAGTAATACCAATCCAGTTCTTCTGCATGAATTATGTCCTCGAGAGAAATAACTTTTTCCTGTATCATATGCCCCATAATAAAGCATCATTTGGTTCATCATATGCATGTTTCTTCTTTCTTTTGATGTGCAGAAAACCATATCTGCTATATTTATCATCAAGCATGTAATAATCACCACTACTGAGTGCAATTCCAACTAAATGATGCAATTGTAAATAAATCCGACTATAATATTGCTAGTGAGAAATATAATGGCAATGATATTAACTGGTCAAACATATCTCGATCATTCACGGTTTATATCATTCCCTCAAAGGATGTATAAGATTTGTAAAAAAAAATGAATCTGCATTGATCCCTAGTCTGAGCCATTAAATGGGAGAAATGTGTGTTGAAGAGCTATCTGCAATAGAAATTTTGTTGAAAAGTAGAGAAGACCCTAATAATGAATTTAAACATCAATTTTTATCTAGCATTCAAGCATCAGTGACCAGAAAATAAGGAGCTTAAACTTTAAAAAACATCTAAATGACTTCAAGTGAGTAATGACCAACTATTTAAAGGGGGAGAATTGAGAAAAGTAAAACAGCGCTTGTTTTAAGAAAAACAATCTCCTGAGGAAGTTAAGAACATACTTTCAATTAAGAGACACAAGGAGAATGCACAAAGCGACCCTTATATCCACTATCTCACTATGTGTCACTTGACCGCCTATCACCATCTCATAAAAATTTCATTGTGAGCCTAAACACCTTTTCTGTTCCAAATACTTTATCTGAGGCATTGTCTAAAGAAGAATGGAGGAATGCAATGAGAGAAGAAATGGATGCACTAGAAAAAAACCAGACTTGGGAGATCGTTGAAAAACCTGAAGGAAAGAATCTTGTGGGCTGCAAATGGGTTTTTTTTCCTTGAAATACAAAGCTGATGGTTCTCTTGAGAGATATAAAGCACGATTGGTGGCGAAGGGTTATACTCAGACTTATGGAGTAGATTATCAAGAGACATTCGCTCCGGTGGCAAAGATGAACACTGTGAGAATTCTACTCTCTTTGGCGGCTCATTTTAATTGGCAACTTCAGCAATATGATGTGAAGAATGCATTCTTACATGGAGACCTAGAAGAAGAGATCTACATGAGTATTCCACCGGGATTTGAAGGAGAAAAAACAACAAACAAAGCATGTAGATTACGGAAAGCACTATATGGGCTCAAGCAATTTTACAGAAAATAGCAGCATATTTTCCTAATAAAGCAAACAGCACCAAATACAGTTGCTTAATCAAGACTCGAAGAGCTTAAACTTTAAAAAACACCTAAATGACTTCAAGTGAGTAATGACCAACTATTTAAAGGGGAGAATTGAGAAAAGATAAAACAGCGCTTGTTTAAGAAAAACAATCTCCTGAGGAAGTTAAGAACATACTTTCAATTAGAACATTAGAACATTTTCAATACCACTCAGATACTGAAGG
This sequence comes from Eucalyptus victrix, assembly GCA_016097545.1. Lineage (NCBI taxonomy): Eukaryota > Viridiplantae > Streptophyta > Magnoliopsida > Myrtales > Myrtaceae > Eucalyptus > Eucalyptus victrix. The sequence goes on from CM027837.1 coordinate 29,650,976, forward strand.
TATAACTTAACTGGCCACAGAGGTGAGCAAAACAAAACTCTCGATATTGAGTTCTCATGCAGGCTAAAGGATTGATAATATGAGGAATAAAAAACTGTATCTCAAGAAACATTTCTTGCACAAATCACTTGAAAATTTTGTTTTATCAAGATCTATTTGTAATTACTGAAAAAAGTTCTTTTATACTATTGGTGTTCAATGGCATAGAAGAGGATGACAGATAACTGAAAAACCAGCAGTTCTTGAATGGACTTAGCAGAAAAATTAAACATCAATGGCAGTATGAAAGATGGGAAAGAATGCTTAAGACTGATTTGTGCAAATTCTCTAAAAGGAGAGTACAAAAAGCCCTTCCGTATGCATCATGCAAGAGCTATGAAAGAAACTATAGTAGCCAACACTGAAATTGCACAAGCAAATAGAGGGTAAGAACACTAGAAGTGCCAAAAGTTGTGTATGATGCTCACTTTAGAGACAAAAGTTTATTTCGGATCACTTAAGTGCTACTTTTTTTTAAAAACGATCATTTAAGTGCCAACTCCAATCTAGATTAACAAAAATCCGACGTGGCTATATTTTAATTTATTTCTCAATCCCACGTGGCTCACTGGCATGCTTAGTCAACATATAACCTCCAAACAACATCGTCCAAAAGTTGTAAATAGTGATCATTTAAGTGTCAACTTTTATTAAAAGTGATCATTTGAGTGCCAAATTTTATTTAAAATAATCACCTTAGTGCCAAGCATGCCACATGAACTGGATTTTTTTAAAATTTTGCCAAGTCGTATTATAATTTTAATTATAATACACATAATCAATTTGGCCGGAATTTCTCGCCTTTGACATTAAAGTGATCGTTTTTCCTCCAATTTAGCACTTAAATAAGCTGGCAAAAACTTTTGACACTAAAGTGAGTACCGTACACAACTTTTGGCACTTCTAGTGTACTTATCCTGCAAATAGCGCACATAACATATCAAGACAAATGCACCAGTCTAAAAATGGGGAAAAAATAAGAGATGATGTCACGTTACCAAAGACTTACCCAATTTACTGATCCTCAGTTTCTTCGGAATTGTCAGCTTTCGGGATGTAACCTTCCCTCTTCATCTCATCCACCAATACTTGATACATCTCCACTGTGCTATGATGCAAACCATCACCAGCATGAAATTCATGTAGCTGAGTCTCAATTTCGAACCAACTGCAGCCAGGTGTCTTAGTTATACCCCTTTGTCTCATCAATATTCTCATTCTTGCTGATTCATCCCACTTTTTCACATCAGCATAGAGTTTTGATGATATAACATAGTTCCCAGAATTCGAAGGTTCTATTTCCAGAAGCAGCTGCATCACCCGCTCACCAATATCTGCATTTCGCCGTTTCTGACAAGCACCAAGCAATGACCCAAGAACAACTTCATCTGGCTTTCCAGGCATCTTCTCAATGAAGCTCCAGGCCTCATATAAAAGTCCAGCACGAGAAAATAGATCAACCATACAAGAATAATGCTCAATTTTTGGGACCAATCCAAATGAAGTGCACATCACAGCAAATAGTCTGCGCCCCTCAGTAACCAGACCACCATGCACACATGCAGAGAGTACTCCAACGAACGTGATGTCATTTGGGTAGACATGCCCACCCTCTTTCAACATGCGATCAAATAGTGCTAATGACTCCTTTGCTCGACCATGAAAAGCTAGGGCAGAAATCATAGCATTCCAAGAGACCTCATTTTTCTGAGGCAGGTCTTCAAAAACTTCAAGAGCATTGTCTAAACTTCCGCACTTAGCGTACATATCAATTAAAGCAGTACCAATGTAAACATCACGCCTTAAACCACTATGAGACACATAGGTGTCCACCCAACTGCCCAGCTCTAGGGCCCCAATTGAAGCACAAGAAGACAACACGCCAAGCAATGTAATTTTGTCCGGATCAATGCCAACCTCTTTCATCGTGCTAAATAGTGTAATCGCTTCTTCAGCCATCCCATTTTGGGCATAACTGTCACCACAATAAGTAAAAAGTTTAGAGAGCTCTTCACCAATTATGCTTAATTGTGCGGATTAACATAATATGTATCTTGCACATTACTAACTGATTAACTGAACCAAATGTAAAAGAACACACAAGTCAATTGGAAGGATAAATTCTCCCATAGACAACCCAAAAAAAGTTTGAGCGGCACCCTCCTCATTACTGAAATAGGTGTATGAAATATGAAAGAGAAGCCAAATTCAAGCTAACATAGTGCACTGCCAATACCCTTGCGAGGCTAAATCAAACAGAGAAGAAGGGGAGGAAAGCAGATAAAACTACAAAAGTTGAAGTTTCCCCACCAAAAAAAAAAAAAAAAAAAAAAATCAAAACTATCCACTAGTAGAAAAGAAACAATCTTGTAGCCGCTAGACAGAGAGGCTGTGGCAAATATCGGCCATCACTCAATTGAGGAAAAACATTAGTATTAGCATTACGAAGAGTATATATGAAAATGTGACGATTATATCAGGATCAGTCCTGGTAAAGTCTTATTGTTCAGAATGAGCATCTCATAGAAAAGCTAATCTGTGAACTATAGTAATTAGACTAATAGACACAAAGATGTCACAGATGAGATGAGCAAATAACAAGTGATATCATAAAGCAAGCAAGCAAGAGAAAAAGACTGATACCCTGTGATCATAGCATTCCAAGTCACTACATCCCTCTTAACCATTTTATCAAAAATCCTCCTCGCTGATGTCAAATCCCCACATTTCCCATACATATCAATCAAGGCAGATCCCACGTAAGAGTTCAACTTCATCCCGTTATCCAGAACATATCCCTCTATCCACTTGCCAAATGTCAGATCCCCCAAGTCTCCACACGCCGTGAGAGTGCTCACCACAGTCATTTCATCAGGCATGAAGCCTTCCTCCCCCATTTTCCTGAACAGCTCGACCGCATCCGCCGCGAAACCCATTTTCGCATACCCAGAGATCATCGAGTTCCACGACACCACATCTCTGTCGGTAATTTCGTCAAACACCTTGCGTGCATTATCCAGCTCCCGGCCCTTGGCATACATCATAATCAACGAGTGACTAGTGTGACTGTCCGAATCCAACCCAGTCTTAAACACCGAAGAATGAGCCGCCCGACCATGGTCCAACTCGAGAAGATTCGCGCAAGCTATGAACAGAAACGGGTACGTGAAATTATTGGGTTTCACTCCTACCGATTTCATTCGGTAATAGAAATGCAGCGTCAGGGAGTAGTCGTGCCGCGTTGTGGTCAGGCCCCGGATCATGACATTGAAGGCGTAGTCATTGGGTCGAGGGATTCGAGAGAAGACGAGGGAAGCGTAGGACACGTCCTTGAGGTCGACGAGCTTCGCGAGGAGGAAGTTGGGCTTGTCGACGGAGCTCGTGAGCATCTGGGAGTGGACTTGCTGGACCGTCCTCGTGGAAGTACATCTTCTCAAGATGGACAGGAGGGATTCGCAGTGAATCTGCTTCGGCGAATGGACTGGGACTGGTTGGGATTTCAAAAGGCATAGTTGGCGGGGAGCAAGGTGGGTTAGGACTTGTGCTTTGAGCATCGTACGAGGGAGAGACTCCTCCGGAGCCGTTTTCTCTTAACCTATTCATATGGAATTCCACCGGAGTAACCACTATTTTTCACTCTTTTCGTTTGAAATACACCATTTTTGCAACGAAAATGTTTAAGATGCGCATAATAAAATTTTTATTTGTTTATTTCGTTTATATATTTTTTGGAATAGGTTTGGAATAAAAATTCATTTGATAACGCAATTTGATTTTTTTATTTTTAAAGAAACTTATATTTCAAAAATATATTTGAAGAACAAATCAAAAGTTAAAATTTTTAACTAAATATAAATTGAGAAATCAATTTCTGATCAAAAATCAATTTTTGATCTGAAATTTTTTCATGCACACCCTTAAATGAACATCCTTCAAAAAATGAGGAAGTGATATTCAAATGTGGGCCACAAGAAGTTTTTGAGAAAATCAGTAAACTTCCTTAGCTTATTTCAAATAATAACTCTACCTTCCTTCTTTCTTTTTTTTTTTCCAAGATTTGTATAATAATACTTCATTGCAAGCTCAAATTGAAATTATACATCATAAGAAACAAATTGAACCATCTAATATATGAAAAAAAACAAGTCATGTATTAGGGTCTTAATTTTAGGGTCAAATGTCTTGTGGTCGTGTGAATCTTCTCTACTAACCACACATGGAAGCTATATTAAATAAAATTTATATAAAAATCGATCGAAAATCATTTTTACTCAAGAGATCCTAACATTGTTTTTGTGATGTTTTAGGTCCCAACACATCTTCATCCACAAGATTTGGATCAATAGGGTAAATTTTTTTCTCTACTAATTCATTATTCTTATTTTGATCTTTTCCTCACTTTATTTGTTTTATGCATAATTGATATCGGACAATCCTTCTCAAGCAATCTAATTTGGGCGAAGGGACTAATCAGCCCAATTCACTACACAATGATTTTGTTATTAGTTGCAAAGCCAATGTTTCATCACGGGGAAAACATCTTTTGACATGGCTAGGTATTAAAAAAAAAATCCAAAAAAAGAGCATATAAAAAGAAAAGAAACATAAATAAAAAATAACTTTAATCCAGAAAGGAGCCTTTCGTGAGTCCTAAAGTTATTTCCTAAAATAATGCCCTCCTTCTTTTATGGTTCGATCTTGAGTTTTAGTAATGTCAAATTGAATTGAAAAACCACAAAAGAGCATTTTCAATATGAAAAAATAAAAAGGAAAGAAATAGAAATAAAAAATAACTTTAATCTGGAAGACAGCCCTAGTGAGTCCTAAAGTTATTTATGAAATGGGTAATGTCTTTTGAATCGAAAATCTGGTATGGGTAATTTCAAAATAATAATAATAATAATAATAATAATAATAATAATAATAATAATAATAATAATAATAATAATAATTAAAATAATTATTTTCCTTCTTCTTTTGTTGTTTGATCTTGCTTATGAATAATGTCAAATTAAATTGAAAATCCACAAAAGCGCATTTCAAATATGATAATAATAATAATAATAATAATAATAATAATAATAATAATAATAATAATAATAAAAAAGATAAAAAAGAACAGAAATAGAAATAAAAAATAACTTTAATTCAGAAAATAGTCTTAGTGGGTTCTAAAGTTATTTCTGAAAAACAATACTCTCCTTCTTTTGTTGTTTGATTAATTAGATTGTTGTCAAGAAAGCATCTAGCTAAGTAAGAGAAAAGAAAATCCAATACAAGTCGAGCAAAAATAAACTAGTGCCGTCACAGGCTAAAAACATGGCCAACGAAAGGATCAAACAAGATTGGAAGGCATCTGATCTTTCTGACACTTGACATGATAACTTGATCAACCCACAAATAATCAACCAACAACTGTGTAGAGAGCATATTCTTTGCAACCACAGAATTGTTTGGGAACAATTTTTCTAAGCAGGCAATGTAGCTAATGCAAGAGTAAAAGCTTCACTTTCCATGTAGCTATGGAAAATATATCATCACTTATAGTGGATTCACAGACGATAAACACGTGTGTTAATTAAAAATGCCTGAGAAATTGAAGTAATATAGACATTTCTCTGGACAGGATCAACAAAAGCTATAATCTCAGTAACCACCGTTGACTTGTTTTCAAATGATATATACTTACTGTATACAAATGAATGCGAAAATTGAGTAGCAGCTACATCTTCGTTTTATTTTTCCTTTTTTTGCGAGCGAGGGGGCGCAGGATTATGAAGTACACATTTTCATTTGATGGAATTGAAACTCCTAAAAAAAAATAAAAGGTGTATTATTCCAACCCTCCAACAAGCGGGCGCGTTAGCAAGTATGGGCAAAGTAACGAACTGAGGAAAGAGTTTGAATCAATATATCTGAATTCGATTCTCTAGGCAGGAAATATAATCAGAATGAACAGATTTAAGAAAATTTATCTTACATTAAATGCCTCTTCTAGATCTTCCTCATTCTACCCCACAACTCACCTGTCACTTTTCCTTTAGTGTAGACTGATCTGCGGTGACTTCTGAATAGCATCTGAATTCTGAATCTCTTAAGCAATTACAGTCATGGAACAAGATGGCCTGATTAAGGGTAGAATAACATTAGGCATAGCAACCACATGCATAATCCAGTGGAGCAAGAGTTCCTCACGAGCTTTATAATAAAATATCCTAACTTTAAACTAAATAAACCTGTATTTTTAGCAAATCATCTTCAAGTCCGTGAGTCTGTCGTCTGGACATTTCAATTACTTCCACAACAGGCCTCAATAACATGTAAACTTCCATCTGCTAAATACTCCATCATTAATAAGTCATTTGAGTTTATGTAAGGTACTTGCTGCAAACTGAACTATAAGATTAAGGGTAGAATAGCCACACCTGGGATTCTGCAAGGCCCCTGTGATTCTTGGGCTCTAGATGCATAATTCAAATGCAGAAACAAATATGTACGGTTCACTCAATACCCTCTCTGATTTCTTGGGCTCTCGCTCTCCAAAGGAAACCCCAGATTGACAACCGACAAACAGCAGCTATGCTATGAACCACGCAGAAGCAGTGTCTTTCAACACATCATAAAAATACATATATAAATAGATGAAACCAACTTGGAAGTTACCATTAAATTCATCTGTTCCAAGAGCTTCGAAAGCTTGCAGGAACAGATGCTAAACGATCACCATATCTCAGTCATCCAGGGGTTGTTCTAAGCTACTACACAAGGCACTGCAAGTCAGTCCAGAGAATCCATCCATACACTGTAATTATTTCCTGTGAACTGCATTAATCACTCTCCAGTACAAACTTCCTATTAAAGCTGCCAATCTCGACAAACACATATTTTATTTGTGATTCAAAAGGAGGATCGAGAAAGAAGCTTGCAGAACATATCAATACAAGGTCACAATAAAAAGGATCAACATCACATTTTGTTTACATGTGTTGGGATGTTTATAAAGGTGAAAGAGATATGGCATAATAAAATGGGGGTACTAAATAGGATTACCTATTTAGTCAAAGAAAAAGCCTGCTGCAGCAGAGATCATACAAAACCTGATTAGAGTCTCTGCCGAGCTAGTAAATAAATAGGTTCACGTGTGCATGCCATGAATAAGCACAGAACCATGACTAGACTAAATGTTGTCTTTGTGACGGACTTCTAGGCGGATATCGGTCAAATCCAGGACATGATGATTGGGTTGTTGTCAAGAAGGTTTTAAGGACAAGAGATCATATGCTAATTTATAGACATGTTCAATTCTTTGATTAGTAGAGTATTTAGATGTAAACTTTGTCTGGCTGTTACGATGACATGCAATCAATAACAGAATACATATGTTAGCAAAGAAGTGCGTAAATAAAGTCTTATGTCATCTTCTGCTATGTAGCGGTGTTAGTAACATTCTTTTAGGCTGTTACTTGGGCTTTTAGGCTCCAAAACCTCATGACGGAATTGATCGTTTTAACTTGATGGATAGACCCATACGGTTGTATTGAGATAACAAATTTGTAGTATTATTTATTTACTACGTAGGTCTCAAGGGGTCTAAATATATGGTGGTCGATATTTTACTATAAAGAAACGGTACAAAAATGTGACTTATGATATAACATATTTTCTTCAACTGTCAGAAGCAAGATGTCATGCAAACAAACCAGATGAAATGTGCCTTCTGCAATTGCACTATATCTAACATCATATCCTCTGAAAGGGGCTACTATTTTCTTCCTAGTGCCCTGTTTGTATTCAGTCTTCAACATTACTCCATAAACTCTAATTCTCTTGACAATAGTTTCTCTTGCCTCAATCTTTAGTAATACCAGTCCTATTTTTCTCCATGAATTATGTCCTTGAGAGAAAAAAACTTTTGCCCATATCATATGCCTATGATAGAGCATCATTTGGTTCATTGTGTGCAGTTTCTTCTTTCTTTTGATGTGCTGAAAACCATGTCTGCTATCATTTATCATTAAGCATGCAATAATCACCACCTGTGACAATGCATATCCATCATAATGACATGAATATAAATAAATCCAACTATAATAATGCTAGTTAGAAATACGAAAATAATTGTGACATCCCGAAATTTGGCCCCGTTTCGAATATATTAAATGGTAATTTCATCGACGCACTTATGGTTATTTTACTTGGAACTGATCACTCAGGAGTTAACTAATCTATTAGGTGATGCCGTTAAGATATATAAACGCGATAGACTAGAGAATTCGATCAAAAATCAACTGCTCGACCAAAATAATTGACAAGGGTCAATATGACACCGTTATAAATTAATTAGCGAATGGATACAAATCGATTCGACGGAAGTACGTAGTCGAATCGCGGGTGACTCCGCACGATTGTGATATTTACGTCAAATAACAATAACCCGATTTTCTATTGATATTATATTCGGGACATGTAATTGAACCCTTGCGATTATATAACAACCAAGGGCCGTCTACGATTCGAAGATACACAAACGTGGATAAAAAGTTATCAACCACGGGTCAAGCGCACTAAAACCCCTATAAGCTACCCGATAGATTATGCCGTACTAAAGTCACGTTTGATTGATTTTAATTACGAAATTAAATTCGGTTTCAAGAATCGGATGTTCGAGCATGTCATGATTTGTCTATTGGACACCGTCTCATCTTTCGGCCAATTTTCGTCGAGTCCAAAAATTTTGCGGAAAAATAATTTTCGGACAAAAAGGAAAATAAAAGGAAATTCGGATGGGATGAGAAATTAAGAGTTTTCTACCCTAAAAAGGCTGTGTTTGTGGGAAGTTAGAGCAATTTTGTGATTGGATGGACATATGACTTTTGTGGATGAAGAATTTGGAGCCACAGTGATGATGTATTAGATATTTTGCTAAGTTGTTCTTTTTTTTTTTTTTTTTTGGTTGATCCTACTCTTTTAGATATTTTGCTAAGTTATTCTTTTTCTTTTTTTTTTTGGTTAATCTTACTCTATTCCTACCCTAATACTCACTGTCAAACTTTTGACCTACCTCATTCTAGGGCATGGAAATCAAAATCACTCCTAAAACTAAATTATCCCCATCTCAATCTCCTGAAAATGTGGAGATTTGAACCCTCACCTCCTCCTTCCAAGTTGGAAATGTGGCCACTGAAGCAAACCCTAGTAGTTTGCTAAGTTGTTCATTGGTTGTTTTCTTGACTTTTTGGTTCTCTCTCTCATTTCTCCTCTCCCATGCGTGCAAGACCCCCTCCTCCTGCAGACAGCCCCATTCTTCCTCAACTTTCTTTACTTCTTCATCCCAGCACCCTCACGTCAGCCTTCTTCCCTTTCATTTTGCTGCTGGTGTCCTGGCCCGCCAATAGCTGCACGCCTCCAGCCCATCATCCAATTTCCCCTCCATTTTGCTGCCGCAACACCTCCACCACCATCAGCCGCCAACACCACTCCACCACAACACCGCCCGACGTCCATCACCCACCGTCCAACTCTAGCGTCCCACCTCCATAGCCCAGCAGCGCCGTCTCAACGCCCAGCACCACCGAAGCACCATCACCGGCCCAACTGTTCCGCCAACACCACGGCCGCCTCCGCACCAGCAACACCGCAACATCCAGCAGAGCCACTGAGACCACCAGCAGTCGAGCTCCCCTCTTGGCCGAGAGCTTGGAGGGATTGTCACCACTGCCGTTGAACTCCATTCAAGCTGTGGTTGTCTCGTGTTTTTGTCACCGTCGCCATGAGCCCACCGCCGTTGAAAACCATGAGTTAACTCCCTAATCTTTGATTAAGCCGTTAATTATGCTTAGATGTGGTTAGATTAGTCTTGATGAAGATTAGTTTTAGTTAATTCTAGATTAGTGTTAATTAAACTTGATTAGGTTAGTTAATCATGATCATGTTAAGTAATCATGGTTAGGTTGCATCACCAAGCAAACCATTATCTACTATGAAACTGTTCAGTAATAGCAGCACAACATCCTCTAGCAGATTTTCAGTACAATATTCCCTGGCACTTATAAGTAATTCTTGAGTAGATGAACTTAAATTAATTGTTTACTGATTGTTAGACATAACGCTTTATTCTCTTGACAATAAAAGGAGGTAAAACCAACAAGAAGTATCTTATTTCATCATAAATTATTTTACTCCCTCAAAGATGAATAAGATATGTAAAAAAAAAAAAATCTGCATTGATCCCTAAATTGAGACATTAGGTGGAAGAAATGTATGTTGAAGAGCTATCTAGAATAGGAATTTGATTGAAGAGTAGAGAAGAGTCCAATAATGAATTTAAACATTAAGTTCTATCTAGCAGTCAATTACCAGTGACCTTAAAATTAGGAGCTTAAACTTTAAAACATGTAAATGACTTCGAGGGACTAATTAATTAATGACCAATTATTTAGAGGGGGAGAATTGAGAGAAGTAAAATAGCGCTCATTTGGAGAACAACAATTTTCAGAGGTCGTTGAGAACAAACATTCAATTATAAGACAAATGGCGATTTTATAGAAAACATATTTTCCTTAAAACAAACAGCAGCAAATAAATTTGCTTAATCTAGACTGGAAGAGTTAGAACATTTTCAATACCACTTAGATGATGAAGGTGGAATTTGACTGGCCACAGAGGTGCGCAAAACAAAACTCTATTTATTAAGTTCTCGTGGAGGCTAAAGAATCGATAATAAAAATGAAGACGAGCGTCAAGAAATTGTATCTCAAGAAACATTTCTTGCTCAAGTTACTTCAAAAGTATATTTTATTAACATCTCTTTATAAATACTTGAAAAGTTATTGGGTACCGTTGGTGGTCAACAGGATAGAAGAGGACGAATGAGAACTGAAAAACCAGCATTTCTTGAATGGACTTCCATATGTAAGTTTAAGCAGAAACATTAAAGATCAATGGCAGTATGAGAGAAGGGAAAGAATGCTTGAGACTGATTTGTGCAAAGTATCCAGAAGGACAGTACGAAAAGCCCTTCAGCATGCATCATGCAAGAGCTTGAAAGAAAATATAATAGCCAACACAGAAATTGCACAAGCAAATAGTGCACATAAGATATTAAGACAAATACCAAAAAATCTGCAACAAATCACCAGTCTAAGAATGGGGAAGAAATAAAAGAAGACGTTGAGTTAACAAAGACTTACCCAATAAACTGATCCCCAGTTTCATTGGAATCATTAGCTTTCGTGAAGTAACCTTCCCTCTTCGTCTCATCCACCAATACTTGATACATCTCCACTGTGCTATGATGCCAACCATCACCAGCATGAAATTCATGAAACTGAGTCTCAATCCATAACCAAGTGCAACCAGGTGTCTTAGTTATATCCCTTTGTGTCATTAATATTCTCATCCTCACCGATTAATCCCACTTCTTCACATCAGCATAGAGTTTCCCAGAATTGAAGGTTCCATTTCCCGAAGCAGCTGCATCACCCGCTCACCAATATGTGCATTTCGCTACTTCTGACTAACACCAAGTAATGACCCCAGAACAACTTCATCTGGCTTTTCAGGCAACTTCTCAATGAAGCTCCACGCCTCATAAAAGTCCAGCAAGAGAAAATAGGTCGACCATACAAGAATAATGCTCAATTTAAATCCAAATGATGTGCACATCAGAGCAAATATTCTACGCCCCTCAGTAACCAGACCACCATGCACACATGCAGAGAGCAATCCGACGAATGTGATGTCACTTGGGCACACATGCCCACCCTCTTTCAACATGCGATCAAATTGTGACAATAACTCCTTTGCTCGATCATGAAAAGCTAGGGCAGAAATCATAGCAGTCCAGAATACCTCATTTGTCTGAGGCATGTCTTCAAAAACTTCAAGAGCTTTGTCTGAACTTCCGCACTTGGCATACATATCAATTGAAGCAGTACCAACATAAACATCACACCTTAAGCCACTACGAGACACATAGGTATCTACCCACTTCCCCAGGTCTAGGGCCGCTATCCAGGCACAAGAAGACAACATGCCAAGCAATGCAATTTTGTCAGGATCAATGCCAGCCTCTCCCATCGGGCTAAATGGTGCGATCGCTTCATCAGCCATCCCATTTTGGGCATAACTGTCACAAATCAACAAATCAAGAAAAGTTAGAGAGCCCCTCACCAATTACGCTTGATCATGCAGATTGCCAAAATATGTATCTTGGACATTACTAACTGATTAACTGAACCAAAGGTGAAAGGAGAACGCAAAAGTCACTTGTAAGGATAAATTATCCCCCAGACAACCCAAAAAACAAAGGTATGAGTGGCACCATCCTCATTCCTTAAAGGCTGGCATATGAACCGGTAAAAGAGAAGAAAGAATCAAGTTAACAGAGTGCACTGCCGATACCCTTAAGAGGCTAAATCAAGCAGAGAAGGAGGCGACGACCTGAAAACCTTTCAGAAAAGCAGGTAAAGCTACAAATTTGTAGCCGCTAGACGAAGAGGCTGGGGCAGACCTCAACCATCACTCGGTTAAAGAAAAACATTTATGCAAATTTGAGGAAAAAGTACCAAAAAATTCATAAATCTATTACATTGATACCAATTCAATCCATCCAGCTAATTTTGGCCTGTCAGCACTGACGTGGACATCGGCCGGTGACCGAACGCTGACCTAGCAATTTTTAATATTTTTTAATATTTTTAATATTTTTTTGAATTTTTTCCTTTTTCTTTTTCTTTTTCTTTTCTTCCTTCTTCCTCCTTGGAATGTTCCGGCAGTGGCCGGCGAGCCTCTAGTGAGGCTCGTTGACCATTGGGCGAGGGCCTCGAAGCCCTTGCCTGGCACCGGCGAGGGTCGCGGCCCTCACCCGGCCCCTCCAAGGGCCACTAGCGAGAGCCGCGAAGCCCTTGCCAGCCTTTGATGAGGGCCTTGCCCTGGCCTTGCCGCTGGCGAAGGTGGCCTCGCCGCGGCACCTTGCCCACGGCTGATGAGGGCAACGCAGCCCTCGCTAGGCCTTGCTATGGGCGAAGGTGGCCATCGCCTGAGGCCACCTCGCCCAAATCCGGGCGAAGCCACCTCGCCTACGGCCCTAGGAGAAAAGAAAAGGAAAAAGAAAAAGAAAAAGAAAAGGAAAAGGAAAAATGAATAAAAATTCAAAAAAATAATTAAAAAACATTTTAAAAATTGCCATGTCAGCATCCGGTCACCGGCCGATGTCCATGTCAACGCCAACAGACCAAAATTGGCCAGATGAACTGAATTGGTACCAATGTAAAAAGGTTTACGACTAAATTGATACCAATGCAATAGGCTTATGACTTTTTTGGTACTTTTCCTGCAAATTTGATGATTGGATCATGGTCAATCCCGGTAGCAACATGAGCATCTAATAGAAAAGCTAATGCCTATTTTTATCCACCAATAGGACTAATAGATTTGAAAGTTTTAGAATCTTATCTTTAGAAATTAAGTTCTCTAGTTTATTTATCTATTTTCTTACGAGTAAATCTTCTAGAATGTACTCATGGATATATAAATACCCACCTAAGCTTAATGGAAATACATAACAATTTATGTCTCAACATAGTATCAAGAGCCATCTAAGCCTTACGCCCCTTTCAACCCAAGCTTACTTCTTCTCCTTTTTTCCCTTACAAGGGTGGTCAATATGGCCTGAAGAATCCCATTGCCGCCACCACCACTATAATTGCCATTACAAATCCCTCACTTCCTCCATTCGAATATATTCACCACTTCCTTTCTCTATGTCTCATAGCATCCAACTACTTACTATGGAAAGCACAAATTATCCTATTTCTCAACGAACAAAACCTCTATGGCCATGTCAATGAAACAAAATGTGTCCCTCTGATGTGGCACAAGCAGCTCTCTGATAACAACATTATGCTTCCATCATTAATTGCGTCCCTCTCGAAATCAGTTTTACCTTTGATTATTGGTAAACCAACTAGTAAAGCCATTTGGGATGCTCTCAATATCTCTTTTGCCTTAGCTTCTGCTACACGTGTGCTCTCTCTTCATCTCATTCTTCAAAGTCTACAACAAAACTGTCACATCCCGATCCTCAAGTGCATGCCCATCTCTCGGTGGTTGATAAAATTTTGCGACTTTCTAGGACAAGTCACCAACCCTTTCATTTTATTGCATTTGCGGAAGCGAATAACAAATTCCCTGATAGTAACCATCTCGGGATAGAAAAGCAGGACAATAGATTCACAACAAAGCATGCCTTTATAAAAACCAAGTCATATTCAAGAGTCTACAATCAAAAGACTTCAAAAGATCGACTCGTCAAAAGCTCATTTTTCAAGGCCGTAGAGTTAAGGGTCCGAAGCCAAGCTGAGATGATCTGAAATATAGGTCAGATAGAACATCTTCTTTTGAGAGTGATTTATTTAAATTAATTATTTTTAGGAAATTAGACTAGGAGGTGAGATATTTTATGCTAATTGCAATGGTATGGTTAAATGCACATTGAGTGTGAAATTCAAATTAGTGGAAATATATAATTTTGGGTATTTATCTAACATTAAGTAATTTCAATAATTAATTAGAATTACCTTGCGTCGGTTTACAATGCCAAAAATATTTTCACACTATATAAATATAATTTTCTAAAGTAAAGATATGGAAATTTTGACTCAGGCTGACCATGTATTCATCAACTCAATTAATCACAAGGATCCCAATTATAAGGGCAAACCGTTATAACACGTCCCATATCATACCACACAATTTTATCTTATAATTAGACGCATCAACTCAAACACTCATATATAGCAAATTCATACACCAATTGGAATGTCTCAAATCACATGTCCACCAATCACCACACCTTAGTCAATTATGCATTTCAAGTGATTATAGTCACACAAGCATGGCCTAACCATCATCACGGTGAATCCAATTGACATACAGCAGAATTATCCGTCACATAGCGGATTTATCTATCACATAGCGGATTTAACTGACATACAGCAGATCTATTCATCATGAAACAGATTTATCCATCACACAGCTAAGCGTCGTCTTGCCTCATCAAGCATAACAACATCTATCTCAAAACGGCTTTCCATTTGAAATCATCGTTCACCCGACACGAATTCTCCTAACCAACACATGATTATCCACTTCCGGCCAAGGACATTGTGCTTTGCACTTAAATTCCTCAATTAAAAATAATGTCATGGCCTATTTTCATCACGTTAATAATACCCGATAAAATAATCGAGTGTAAATACACGGTCAGCCTGAGTCAAAATTTCCATATCTTTACTTTAGAAAATCTCACTATTTATATAGTGTCTGAAAATATTTTTAGCATTGTAAACCGACGCCCTGGTAATTCTAATTAATTATTGAAATTACTTAATGTTAGGATAAATACCCAAAATTATAGTTTCCACTCAATTTGCACAATTCACACTCAATTGCAAAAATTAACCATACCATTGCAATTAGCATAAAATTCGGGTCAGCGGCTATCCTAGTCTAATTTCCCAAAAATAATTAATAATTAAATAAATTACTGAAATTAATTCAATAAATGCACATTAATTCAATAAATACAAACTTAGGCTTAAAATTGCTAATCTAACCACCTATTGAACTAATTAAATTTCCTAACCATTCTAACTACTAGGCCACATAATAAACTAACTAATTACAATTTCTAACCACCTAAATCACTAATCTAACTAACCTAAATTAATTAGATAAACTAATAATTACACTAATCTAAGCTTAATTAAATCTAAATACCCATTAAACATCATTAGCCTACTAGGAAGAGTTTAGCGCATAAACTTACCCGGTTTAACGTGAAAACCGGTCCACCGTGACGGCGGCGTGATGGCGGCCGGAACCAAAACTTTCAGCAGCGTCAACAGGGCTTGGACCGGGCCAAAAGGCCTAGCAAAGCACACAACAAAACTGCTGGGCTTGGCTGATTTCGTGGGCCAAAGCTCACGGGCTGAAGACGGGCTGAGATACGCGGGCTGCTGGGCTTGGCTTCTGGACTTGTGGGCTGGGCTTGCGGCTGAGCTGAAGACGCGGCTTCAAGTGGGCTGGGCCGCAGACAGCGAAGGGAAAGACGATCGAGGTCTTCGCTGAGTTGAACGGTGGCAATGAGAAAGCAAAGAGGAGACGCACGGCAGATGAAAAATATTGCACCAATAGTTTACTACTCCATGGGTTACAATGCTAATGATTCATAATCAACCAGCGTGAAAAAGTTTCTTATCAGTCGAACGAGGTGGTTTATGAAACGCATATCAGACAAAAATTTCCAAATTACAGTCAACTTGCTTCAATCTTCCTGGGATCGAGTTTCTGACTGGAGATAAAAGTAGAATTTCTCAAACCAGATTTTACAGTGAGAGGGGCTGTAGTATGGCTGTGTAAATGGCCAAACAGAAGCATAAGTAAGCAAGCTTGATTTTTTTATGTATAGGTTGAAATCTAAGTTGCTTTTTCTCTGCTGCAGAATTTTAGTGAAAACGTCCACCGTAACCACGAACAGATGAGATAGGATCATCTTGTCTCGATCCATTTGCCCTCTACGATGGCCAGCAAGCTCCCCGCTAACAGTACAGGAATATCTAGGAAATACATGAATTCAGTGGGAACACCAATTGCAGTCGAGAGATTCCACAGAACAAAAAAAGAAAATCACTTTAGCCTTCGTAATGTCTGCTTTAATGGTGCATCTAGGGCTCGCAAAATGAATAATTTTGTCTAAGACACGGATTGATTTCGTCGTCACTTGCTCGTGAACTTCATAAAACATCAACTGTAAGCTATTGGAGGACGACTATTCTAATTTTCGTTCCAAAAAAAGGATTTTTTCCGTTATGGTAGAATTCAAAGTCGGTAAATGTCAACCAAAAAAAAAAAAAAAAAAAAAACTATTGATAAAAAAAAAAGTTAAATGATGACCCCATTTTCCCGATAACTTGTTGGAAACTTGCCAACACTTCTATGAAACTACTAACTCTTTTTTAGAGTTTACAAATCATCAACTATTCTTTTTTTAATCTTTCAGTAACTTTTATTTGTCTTTCTTATCTAAGCCTTAATTTACCAATTTACATAAATTTCTCCATCTCTATTTGAGTGGCTTACCAACTTTTACTCCGATGAAATTATGAATTAGTTTTAAGTGATTAACTCTTATTTGAGTTGTTTTCCAACGTTTTCTTTTTGTTTATTCTGATTTATCAATTTTTATTACCTACAAATGCCTCAAATTTATAAACTCTCACATGAACTTACTAATTTAATTACTTCTGGTATACTAAGTCTCCTTTGAATTGCTTTTCACTTAAGGCTTATTTGGTTTTTTCCTAGACTTAGCAAAAATTTTGTTGAGTTACCAACTTTCATTTGCTCTTACCAAACCGTTAATTTAAAAAAAAATTTTAAAAAATTATCAACAATAATTGAACGATTACCAACTTTTATTTGATTGAACTACTTATAAGCTTTACGTTATAAATTCTTAATTAATTATATTATTAATGTTTATTTATTTGTTTTTAAATTATCTTCTTCTCTAATATTTGACCAAAAAAAAAACCTTTCTTATAATATATAAACTTTTCTTTACCTTTCTTACCAACACTTTAAATCATCGTCTATTATGTGAAATAAACTACCGCTCTTTTGAAATAACCTACATCTATCTAAATGGCTTATCACTTTTCTCCAATTAAATTAATAATTAGTTTTGATTTATCTAATTTGAGTTGCTAATTAGCAAATTTATTTATTTTTAATTTAACAACATTTCTTTTGAGTTAGCACATTTAATTGCCTTGCTTGAAATTTTTTAAATTGACCAACTCTTTTTAAAATTACCAACCCCAATTAAGAGTGATTATCAACTTTTCTCTAATTAAATTACCAACTCATATTTGAGTTAGTTATTGACATTATTAACTGAATTGTAATAGACAACTCAAAACACACTTGTTATACCAAATTGCATTACAAGTATAACACTAAAAAAATTATCTCACATAGCCATTTATATATTTTCTCATACCACACTCAAATCACTCAAAAGCAATACTTGCTCATATAGAGACACTCTCAACTTATCCGTTTATCTCTCGCACTCGTAGAAAAGCAACTCCCCCCCCCCCTTCCTTAGGCCGTTCTACCTCTCTCTTTCTTTGACTTTACCTTTTGCATCTTGTGATATATCTTCAAAAATGGGAGAATTATTAATAAAAAAAATTCCTAAATCCATTACAATTGTACCAATACAAGTTAAACTTTATTTTTTGCCAATCAACTTTTTACATTTCAGCCAATTCAGTGCATCCACCCGATTTTGGCCAGAAAATCGTGATATGGACATTGGTAGTCTTATGTTACATAGTTGACGATAATTTTAATAATATTTTAATAATATTTTACATTTTGTATTCTCTTTTCTCTTTTATTTTCTCTCTCTTCTTTTGCTTCATTAGCAAGATTGACCTTACCAACCTGACAAGGATGACCTCACCAGTAGCTAGGCAAAGTCAATCCTCATCATTACCAGCCCTTGCCTTTGGGTCACCAAGGAAGGGAAGAAAAAAGAAGAAAGAGAAAGGGACAAAAAAGAGAGTAAAAAACTAATTTCAAAATATTGAAAATTATAAAGAATTGTCTACTTTAGCACTAGGTGCACCACATAGAACAACTGATGTTCATGTTAGCGATTTTTTTATTAAAATTAACTAGATAGATTGAATTGGCAAAACAAATATAATAAAAAAAAGGGAAAATTTCAAATAATGGCTTAAAATGGGCATTGTTTCAAATAAAGGCTCGAAGTGCCTTTATTTTCTTAAATAAAAATATAAATTGGACCTTATTTCAAAGAGGGGCCCAAAGTTCATGTATCGGTTTCAAAGAAGGACTTGAGCTTGTAATTTGGTCTTTTTAATTTTTTTAATTTTTTCTTTTTTTTTAAAAAAAAAAAAAAAAAAAAAAACACACACACACACACAAGCAGGTGGGAGGGCTCCCTCTTACTTGTGGCCGCCACCCCATCGCCGATAGGGCAACAACGAAGGCTAGCGAGGTCACTGGTGCTTAGGGGAGGATTGATGACCCTCTGCCAAATTTGGGCAAGGGTCGTTGATTGTTCCGTAGGCCCGGCAACCTTCACCGAATGCCATTGACCTCCATAGATGCTAAGCGGAGGTCACCCTTGCCAACATCGGGCAAGGGCAACCCTCACTTGAGTTAGGCAAGGGTGACCTCCGTCGGCCATTAACAGCCATGTTTGGGGAGGGAAGAGGAAAAAAAGCAAAGAAAACAAAAAGAAAAAAGGATAAAAAAATAAAAAAAAAAGTTTAAAAATATAGATGCAATTTTTTTTACCAAAAATACCCCTTCTTCAATGCCAAGAAAAGTCACTATCAGCCAAAAACCCTTATTTGAGATGATTTATTTACTTTAGACCCCTATTTGAAATAATATCTACTTTGGGCTCTTATTTGAAATATTGTTTACTTTGGGCCTTTATTTGAGAAAATTAAGGTACTTTAAGCCATATTTTGAGATTTTCTCTAAAATTTTTTTGAATTGAATTGATAAAGCACAATAGATTTAATTTATTATTATTTTTGGATAATTTTCCATTCAAAATTTCACTATAAGCCTTATTCATAGATCTTTCGCCGCCTCAAACGTCCTTTGCAACTTGAACTTTTTGCTTTCTTTCTCCTTTTGACCTTTTCCTTTGGCCACCAATTTGCGCTTGAAAAAGGAGAGTATTTTTTACAACCCTTCATCAACTCACAATAATATTGTGAGCCCTTTTGTCATGATCGCTTTGTAAAAGAGCATAAGATTTTTCGGGACATGATGTAACGCGACTTTTATGATGCATTTATTTTATGAAAAACACAATGATAAGAAAATGTTCTCCGAAAAAAGTATTATTCAATAATACGGTAATTTTTATATCAAGCAATATATGTGTGTGTGTGTGTGTGTCTATAGATATAATTTCAAATTTTTAATTTGATAATTTTTTCAAATAATAAAATTTTAAATATTTCTTATTTTTCTCTTTTTATTATATATATTTTAAAAAATCAAAATTTTAATTATTTATTATTTTTCTCTTTTCTTTTTTCTTTTATTTCCTTTTTATTTGTCCTTCCTCCACCATGACCGGCTGGTGACGGCCACAAGCAAGCTCGAGCTCAATAGCCTTGAGCTCGCCAAACATGGTGAGGTTGATGATCGATAAAGGAGGGAGAAGGAAAAAGAAAAAGAAAAAAAAAAAAAAAAGAAAAAAAGAAAAAAATTATTAAAAAAATTCGAGAGAAGCAATTTTGGAAATTGTTTTCACCTTTTTCAATTTATGAATTCACTTATTTCCTAAGTTTATGCATGAATATTTTGAATAATCGAGAAAGTGTTTTCAATTAATCAGTCATTTTCGAAAAGTCCAGAAAATCAATTCTCAGGAAACTCTTTCCCTTAAACAAACGCACCATCAGTATAATATGACCAGAAGTTCCTTAGATGACAACTCTCATTTTAGCGAATTCAACAACACTTCAAATCTTTGAAATTAATCTGTCATTAAACCATTTATTAAAATTAAGAGGGCTCCCTTTTTCAATATAGGAGAATAAAAGACTTGTTTATTCCCTAGCTTCCAGGCTTTTATATCCTCATGTTAATATCGCAATCCTAATTCTGCTATAAAAATTATATTAATCTAAAAGATTTCTTTTTATCCATGTTCAATATTTCTCCTCAGTTATAATTCCTTTACTATTAATGTCGGGGGAACAGCAGAAACGCGAATCAAAGGATTTGCGCTCAAATTGCAAAAAATTTCAACTACCTCCGGGCAAAATTGTGACAACTGTCTTATAAGGTTATAACTTCTATCCTTAATTGCATTACTGAGGTAGCTCAGCTTTATCACTATTGGGTTAGAAAGTAGAGAAGTAATTATGACTGATCAACAATCGAATGATAGTAGAGTAGAGGCTTTGTGCAAAAGTTTGGGAAGTTTATGGTCCGAAGATGATGTAATTGATGTCAAGCAAGGAATTTCGGAAGAAAAATTAGCAGAATGCCGATTAACTCTGTTCGGCAAACTTTACTCTCGACCAAATGTGAATTTCCAAGCTTTTCTCAGCGTAATGAAAAATGCATGGAAGACAGAAAATGTATCATGTACCTCAATAGCACCAGGTTTCTTCTCCTTTTCATTCAAAACCGAAGCTGAAAAATAGAAAGTTTTAGATTCCGGGCCGTGGTCCTTCGCAAGCAACCTCCTCGTTCTTCAGCAATGCGATCCTAATATTCCAGAGCTCTGCTATGATTTTGATCATTGTCCCTTCTGGGTTACCCTATATGGACTTCCGTTTGGCCGAGTGACGAAGGAAATTGTCAACGACATAGCTTCTATGCTTGGCGAAGTTATAGAGGTGAAGTTGGAAGCTAAAGGAAATAGTACATACAAAGTTGGCAAAGCTAGAGTGAATCTACATCTAGGTTCCCCTCTTAAAACAGGAGTAATTATAAAGTTGGGAAACAAGAAACTGTGGATAGAATTTAAATATGAGCGGCTCCCACATTACTGCTACTCATGTGGACGAATCGGACACTACGCCATAGCATGTAAAGAGATTTCTTTTGAAACAACAAGGCTGCAAGAAGACATACCAGGAAATTTTGGGAATTGGCTACGTGCTGAAGTTAGGGATCTCAGCCCTTATGGTAAAATCTTTTATGGGAAACAGATTCACCTCCTTGAAAATCCCGAAATGATGCCGGAATCCCCACTCGCAGCTGAAACCCACAAAGAACAACAGGAGATCAGATCACAAGCACAACCTTCTCTACCCACATGTAGTCAAGAAATTTCGGAGGTGGAGAGGAAACAAAAGGCCGATCATCTACAGCAATCTCTTGCCATATCGATAAGGGAAGGAAAAGCGCCACAGAAAAGAGACAGTACCTGTCTAGACAATGAATCCATGATGACCATTTATAATGAGCAGCAAAAAGAGATAGAATACGAGACAGAACAGCAGCAAGCTCCTGAAAGAGTTCCAAACAAGGGAAAATCAAAAAGCACAAAATTCCCTGCTTCAAGAAAAGGGAAAAGATTTTGTCCGTATGGTGCACAGACCTCAAAGGTACCATTGACTGATAAATTACAGCTAGTGGACATTCCAATCACAGAAGAAGAGAAGTCAACTCATTGGGCTTTGGTGGCTAGCCCTAATAAGCCACCGGGTCCGCCATGAAAATAATCAGTTGGAATTGTCAGGGGTTGGGCTCTCCTCTGACAATTCGAGCGCTGAGAGCCCTAGTGGCTCAGGAACAGCCCAACTTAATCTTTTTAATGGAAACCAAAAATCAAGAGAAGCTGGTACTCCGGTTGCGTCGTCGAATAAAGTATCAATATAGTTTTTTGGTGAATCCAGATGGCACATCAAGGGGTTTAGCTTTGTTCTGGGATGAATTGATTAACTTCGAAGTGGAATCATTCTCTGATCATTTTATAAATGTGAAGTGCCGGCCTCATGATAGCAAGCAACTCATGAAAATCACTTTCTTGCACGCTTCACCTACCTTTACTGACAGAGTACTCTTATGGGAGGAAATTCAACGACAGAGCGCTTTTAACCATCTACCTTGGCTATGCATTGGAGATTTTAATGAAGTTTTGTACCACTGGGAAAAGGTGAGTAAAAGGATGGTAGAGAATTATCGTCTTTCAGCCTTCAGAGATTTTCTACACGACTGTTCTCTAATGGATTTAGAAAGTAAAGGATGTGCATTTACGTGGACTAATAGAAGGGATGGTGAAGAAAATGTTAAGAAAAGATTGGATAGAGCCTTATGTACCTTAGACTGGAGAATAACTTACCCAAATGCGGAGGTCATAGCCCTTCCAGCAATAGGATCTGATCACAGTCCTATCATGCTATCACTACTTCCTAAAACCAAGCAAAAGAGGCGAGATTTCAAATACGAAGCTTATTGGGCAGAAGATGAGGAGTGTAAGATGCTGGTGAAACATTCCTGGGAAAATTCCCAAGGCAAAAATATGGTTGAAAAATTACGTATAGTGGCTGCCAAACTTGCTGCATGGAGTAAAAGAAGATTTCCCAATGCATATAAGCGAATTGAGGCGTTGAAAAGTGAACTACAGTCGTTGATGAACAGTCAAGACAATCACTATGACCAGCAATGTATTAAACACATAAATCAAGAAATCGATTCTCTATGGCGACAAGAGGAGATGTTCTGGGGCATGCGTTCTAGGATCAAGTGGCTGAAATGGGGGGACAAAAATACAAAATTCTTCCATGCAACGACTATTCAAAGACGAAACCGGAACCGGATATCAATGTTATTGAATCAACAGGGGGAGTGGATTAGAACTGAGGAAGCGCTGCAGGACATGACAATTAACTTTTTCAGAAATCTCTACAAGTCCGAGGGCCAAAGAAATTTTCAGCCCATTCTAGCATACATCCCAACCTTGGTGGACGAAAATATGAATCAAAATCTAATCGCACAAGTCACTTTGGAAGAAATAAAAGAAGCTACGAACCAGCTCGGACCCACTAAAGCACCTAGACCGGATGGGATGAATGGCTTATTTTTTCAGCACCATTGGAGAGAAATTGGAGATGATGTTTGTAGAGAGGTACAATCCTTTTTTGTGACCGGATCTCTAAACCCCGCACTCAACCACACACAAATCATACTCATTCCCAAAACCCAAAACCCAGAAAGGCTTGAACAATATCGACCGATTAGTCTATGCAACTTCGCCTACAAAATCATATCCAAAATACTCACAAATAGACTTAAACCTCTCTTACCAGACCTAATAGAAGCAGAACAAAGCGCTTTTGTGGGAGGTCGGCAAATACAGGATAATATTCTGATTGTACAAGAAGTCCTCCATCGACTAAGAACCCGAGATCGCCAACGTAAGTTCCAAGCAGTTCTTAAACTTGATATGCAGAAGGCTTATGATCGGATAGAGTGGGATTTCCTACAGGAATGTCTGAGAAAGATGGGATTCTGTGAAAAATGGGTTAACTGGATCATGAAGTGCGTTACTACAGTCACATATAGCATAAAGTTTAATGGGACTTCCCTACCTTACTTTAAGCCAACTAGGGGAATCCGCCAAGGCGATCCACTCTCCCCTTATCTATTCATTATTGTGGCTAATGTTCTATCTCACATGATAAAGCAAGCCATCGAAGCAGGCACTCTTCGTGGGATCCGGTTGAACAGGCATTGTCCCACTCTCTCTCACTTGTTATTTGCAGATGATTCTATTTTCTTCCTCGATGGCACAATCTTAGAATGTCAAAACTTGGCATCAATTCTACACCAGTACTGCTATGCTTCAGGTCAAGCTATAAATCTCAACAAGTCAGGAATATTCTTCAGCAAAGGTTGTCCTGACCAACTACGGAGAAATATGGCGAGTGAGCTGCGAGTTCCTGAGATTAAAAAAACAGGGAAGTACCTAGGAATACCCTCGGACTGGGGAGCTTCTAAAAAAGAAATGTTTGCGTGGATTCTAGCTAGAATTAATATGAAGCTTGAGAGCTGGAAGGACAACTTGCTTTCAAGGGCGGGTAAGGAAATACTTCTTAAATCTGTAGTTCAAGCTATTCCTCAGTATGCAATGTCCATTTTTAAAATCCCACTCTCTATACTCAGAGCAATTGAAAAGAAAATAGCTAACTTTTGGTGGAAAAACAACAACAAGGAGTACGGTCTTCATTGGCGAAAATGGGAAATTCTTAAGCTTCAAAAAAAAGAAGGGGGGCTAGGCTTCAAAGACCTCTCTGCTCTCAATATTGCAATGTTAGGAAAACAAGCCTGGCGGATTTATCAACACCCTGATAATTTATGGAGCCATCTAATGAAAGGATTATACTTCCCGAATTGCACCTTCTGGCAAGCAGGAAAAGGCTCGCGTCCATCATGGGGTTGGCAAAGCTTGTTGGTAGGGAGAGAAGCGATTGCCCCACAAATTATGTGGGCTGTCGGGAATGGACAAAACATATCAATCAGAACAGATAAATGGCTGAAGATGGGTGTAATTGGAGGCCTTGCATTACCTAATGAACCTTGTAAAGTGGCGGAGCTGATCAACTTTGATCGTGCAGAATGGAGAGAAAACTTGTTGCGGTCTATGTTTGACAATCATATAGTAGCGGAAATCCTAACCATCCCCATTGGCCTACCATCTACCGCAGATAAACTGGTTTGGATAGGGAATAAATCCGGCAACTATACGGTGAAGAGCGGATATTTGACGCAGCGCAAAAGCAAAAGACAACCAAGAGACCAAACGCCAACCACTTCATACCGACCAAAACCCGAAGTATGGAAGCATATTTGGAATGCTAGAGATACAACCAAAAATAAAATTCTTCCTATGGAGTGCTTGTCAGAATGCATTGCCTACCTTAGAGAACCTATACAAAAGGAAAATAGTACCTGCTCCTCTTTGTCCCTTATGCGGCACTGAACCAGAAACGGTTGAACATACATTCCTTCTCTGCCCTTGGTTATCACAGCTATGGGCTGATCCCTCCCTGCAGGTTCAAGTGAATCGAGTGGGTTTATCCCGATTTGATGAATGGTTGTATAAGACTTATACCAGATCAAAGCACTTACAAAACTTCGAACTGATTGCGAATACATTATGGTGCATATGGAAAGATCGCAATCACTTCATATTCAGAAAAAGTCCCCTCAACTTCCAGCATACCTTGTTTAGAGCTATCAGCTTACAAGACAGCTTCGCCACATGGTCTCCCAAAGCAAAGAAACAGATTAACGGGTCTGAGTTACAGAACAAATGGCAACCTCCGACACCTAGTGCTCTCAAAATCAACATTGACGCATCTTTTCAGCCTGCCATCATAGACAACACACCTTTCGGCTCAACCCAAAATTTCTCAATGATCCTCAGCAAAAGTACTTCAGATTTAGCCTCGGAGACAAACCAAATCAATGCAGACCTACAAGTTATGATGAATAACTCCCCAACCCCCTTACCCCCAAATCCTGATATAGCCCAGAATGAAAATGTAGACGAACAGGACTTCGATTGTAGATGGGACCACTTGAATCGGGATGAAAACAGAACGCAAGCCTGCCCCATTCTCGACCCACAAGACTCGGTTCTCCCTCCCAAGAAGAGCAGCTCGGTTGCTGCAGATATGAGCAGGACAGATTTAGCTCTCGAAGTGGAACAAGATGTTCTCAATCTCCCCAACAGCCCCGATATTAGAAGAGAGCAGAATTGTCAAAAAGCTAAGGTCAACCCTTCAATCTCCAGCGATTTGATTGGCGCACATAAGGGTGGATTAGATCTGGACAGAGACCTAATGGTTCGAGAGCTTCAAGCAACCTTCGACTCCTCTCTTGCATCCCCAAACCCAGATACGGTCATTAACAATAAAGCCAATCAAAGGGCACCACCAGATCAGCTAAGTGAAGAGGAAGAAGACGGACAAACATAGAAAGAACGCCCAGATCTGACCAGTGAAGAAGTTCGTGGACTCTCTGTTTCTGTTCAGCGACACCCCCGACCTCAAGTTGCTGCAATATGCCAAAGAGGTAGCTTTCCTAATCAAAACCAGAACACATACCGGTCTGATCTGCTCAAATCTCCAGTACGAAGGAGGAATATCGGTTCCTGTGACCTTCAAAGCACCTCAGAGGATCCTTTACCAATTACTCGATCACCCAACAGCCACGTCGTTGGAGTAGATAACAGGGGAAAATCAACTCTGCTACAAAGTCAAGCGCCTGGGGACCACCACCAACGAGCAACACCAGATCTGCACAGAGAGCAAGCCGCATCTTCTCTCAGATTTGATCAGCGACTCACCTGTCCGCAAGGAGCCATAGCGTGTATATGCAGGGATGCTCTGGGTAGAATTGTTGATGGGTTTACTAAATCTGTAGAGGTAAGATCGGCTGAACAAGCGGAGGCACAAGCTTTGGTTGAAACCCTAGAGTTTATTTCCTCGAAGCTCGCCCCGAATAGAACCGATAAAGAAATTCATATTCACTCCGATTGTAGTACACTGGTGTATGGGGTCCTCAATTCTGATACTCTCAATTGGGAATTGCAGCCACTAGTGGACCGGGCAAAATGCATGCTAAAAGAGAATTCGTGCCTCTTTTTATCCCACTGTAGCCGAAGCACTAACAAGGTAGCCGACTGGTTAGCAAGAACACATAGACTGGGGTGCCTCCCGTCAAATTGGGTTTCTAAACCCCCATCTGCCCTTTTGGATTTATTATGTGGTGATGCGTCTACTGTATTTGCTAAGACTGGTACCTAGTAATAATAATATTTTCTTTTCCTGTTCAAAAAAAAGCACGGGAACAAAATGAAGTTCTCTCACACCTGCTTGGGGAGGAAATTAAGACGACTCATAAAATCCGGGGCGAAAATGTAAATTTTTCCTTCTTTTACGAGAAGATCATCGTTTTCCGTGACTCCCGGTCTGGGTCTCCCTGAAGCAACGACTTCGAAAATCAGACGAGAAGTGAACGAGTTCAAATACAAAAGGAGCAGAAAACAAGCGAGCCGGTAGCGATACATCGCTTCACTTGCGGATCTACACAGGTCGGTCTCGCTCGCTCCGTTCCAGCGATTTCTCACCACCCTTTAGAGCTTTATATCTGTTGATTGCTTTTGTGGGTGCTGTTGGTGTTGATTTTTGCATTATGTCGGATCTGATTCTCGTGCCATCAAGGCTCTTTCTTTTGGCAGCAAGCGCGAGTTTTTGGGCTTGTTGTTTTGGAATTTGAGCTGCAGCTCAATCGTTTGATGTTCAGATTGCAGCAGAGACGCATCGGGAGGACCGGAACATAGAGAACAGAAACAGTGGAGGTCGCGAGTGAATAAGGGTCGTCTGGGATTGTGGTGGGTTTGCGTGTAAATCGCCTGATCATGAAGATGAGAGTGTTTCTTATCGTGGGTGTGCTGATTTTAGCAATCTCTCGGCAATCACTGTCGTCGTCGTCGTCGGCTTTCGAGAACTTCTCGGCCAGTGATGGGACAGTGTTGGAGCTGGATGAATCGAATCTCGACTCGGCGATCTCGAAGTTTGATTACGTTTTAGTTGACTTTTATGCTCCTTGGTGCGGCCACTGCAAGCGCCTTGCCCCTGAGGTCCTTCTCTTTTTCATGTTAATTTATTGATTTGAGGTTTCTTTCTTTTGCTGGTTGTTTAATGCGAGAGCTTGGGGAAAGAGCCATCATTTGTAATAATGTAGAATTGTAGTACTTGTCTAACATAAAGCAGGGTTGTGCTGTCTGAGGCTTTAGGCAGTGTGATATTTTCACTTGACATTTTTCATTTATTTGCGCAGTTGTTCTTGTTCATTGTGTTTGTACAATATTTAGTCAGATGCTCTGAAATTCATGTTTGGAATAGCCTTGGTGGCTGTAGATGTTCTTTGTTTGAAGAAAAACTGAGTCTTTACTAATTGAGGGTACTGATGTTTTGCAGTGGAACCCCTTCAGTTTCATTTTTGAGATGAATCACTGACAAGTGCAATGTCATTGAATGTAGTACGTGTCTGGATTTTCCTCCATTTGACCAATTTAAATAGAAATGAATGAATGATCTGCTTGGTCAACTCTGGTTGATGGATGCTTATTATTTTGGCCCTCATAGGGGAGTGAATGTATCCTTTGGTTGATTAATCTTGATGAGATTGTGATGGCTTCTATTTGATTTTCAACATTGTGCATACCTCTTTCAATGCAGTTGTACAGCAGGTCTTAATATGCTGGTCCATTGGTACATCGAGCTGACAGAAAATTGACTTTAGTTATTCTCTTGCAGTTAGATGCAGCTGCCCCAATTCTTGCTGGATTGAAGGAGCCTATAGTGATCGCAAAAGTTAACGCTGACAAGTACTCACGTCTTGCAGTCAAACATGACATAGAGTATGGCACTATCTTACTGGCTTCTTGCCACAATGGAAATTTAAATAGCACATTTACTAATCTACTTAGCAGAATTTGACTCAAATCATTCTGTAGTTGATGCCTGGAAAATGGTTAATGTGTATACTGTGATGATGTTTCCACTGTTGTAATCACAGTGTTCCTTCTTTTTTAATGCCTCCTCTACTTTATATCTAGTCATAGTGTCCAGAATTTTTTGACCATAATGGATATACTTGATTGCATGCAGTGGTTTTCCTACCCTCAAACTTTTTATGCATGGTGTCCCCATGGAATATAATGGGCCGAGAAAAGCAGATTTACTCGTTCGTTTTCTGAAGAAGTTTGTTGCTCCCGATGTCTCCATTCTGGATTCAGACTCTGCTGTTGGTGAATTTGTTCAATCTGCTGGCACCCACTTTCCTATATTCATTGGTTTTGGCATGAATGAGTTGCTGATCTCAGATCTCGGAAAAAAATACAAGAAAAAAGCATGGTTTTCTGTGGCAAAGGATTTTTCTGAGGAAATAATGGTGGTGTACGACTTTGACAAGGTACCTGCTTTGGTATCCCTTCATCCGAATTACAACGAACAGAACATTTTCTATGGTCCCTTTGAAGGTAAACATGGTGTTGACCTTCCATCCTGATTAGGCTGATTTCTTTTGCCAAAGTAGGTCCATAATCTACTTGAACTACCTTACTTGGACTGCGTTGATTCTTGCTATTGTGCTTTACACCTTAATTTCGCCTGTTTTCAATTTTATCTTCGAAGGAGTGTTGCTAGCCATCTGTGCTATCTTTTCTTACTCATTCTATATTATACATTCTGGTGCTCCTTCATTTTGCTTAGATTCTTTTCAGTACTGGATGTTTTTTCTAGTTATTGCCTAAAGTGCTCTGTTTCTAAATACATGAAAAGTTAATGTGTGTATCTGTGATAGGTCCATCTTTAGTTGCATGGAATTGTATTTCCTATGTTGCTTAACATCAAGTCCTCTTGCTCTGTATCAACAGAAAAGTTTTTGGAAGACTTCATCAAGCAGAATTTTATTCCTTCCCCTCTGCCAATAAATTATGATACACTGAAGTTACTGAAAGATGACGAGCGAAAAATTGTGTTGACAATTATGGAAGATGAGAATGAAGAGAAATCAAAGAAATTGGTCCAATTACTGAAGGCTGCTGCAAGTGCCAATCGTGACTTGGTGTTTGCTTATGTTGGGTTCAAACAGTTTGAAGACTTTACTGAGTCATTTGGCATCAACAAGAAGTCTGAGCTCCCGAAAATGGTTGTTTGGGATGGCAATGAAGAGTACTTTATGGTAAGTATATAGTTTTGAAGTAGTGACACATTTGAAAATGCAACTTGATTATATATTTCTGAAGTTATAATACTCGTGTATCTGTTGTCTTTTCAAAGTTAAGAGCTGGTGGAACATGATTCCACATTTCATACCTGACAGATGCTGAAAAACGTGGCTAGGAGACAATGACTTGAGCACATTGCATTTTTCAGCTTGAATTATTCCAGCACTTATGCAGAGTGTTTCCACTTATTTGTGGAATTGGTCAAAGTACACAGAATTTGTAATGCACTTGGCAGGGGTGTATCTGCCTGAATAGCTGCATATAATATTTTAGTCATGATTGGTATTGATTTTAGCTTTAACTTGATAATGTCAATTAAGTTGCTTAAATTTCACAAGGATATCTCTCCACCCCCTTGTTCATCATCTACTGGACTTCAGTTGTTATTGATTTGGCAATGGATTGTACTATAGAGAAGTTAGGATTTATGCCTTTGCAAGTACACATTTGAGACAAAGTCTGGAGCTTTGGCTAATTCTTTCACCTTGATGAAGATGCAGCTGTAGGAACTGTATTTTACTGCATAAGACTTTGACAAGTCTGGCATCCTCTGTGTTTGATATTTGAACAGTGAAATGGGTTTTAGCTTTCTCAATGGTGTTTGTGAGGAACGTGTCAAATTGATGGAATATATATAGGAAGTTTAATTTTAGATGACATAGAGATCTCATGGGGGCATCTGCTTTTGATGGGACAGAGATAGTTCTTTGAAGTGAGGATTGGATTGGAGTTTCCTTTGAACTTCGCTTTCTTGGTTTCGGATAGTCTTATTGACACTTTGGAAGGTGTTTGCTCCCTTGCTTTACATATTTAGTAGTCCATTTTTTTACTCTAAACAATTTAACTATCTAATGGTTTGGATTTTTCTAACTGAATATTGCTGAGTTGGCTATTATGCGCTCTTAATGACATGAAAGTCAAGAGACGATAGGTCGATATTGATTGATATCTTAGGCTGAAGAAAAACTTCAAAAGTACCTTGTGTGTTATATCTGCATACGTACTTGCTCAAACTTGATGATATGGAGTTGAGACAACAATAAGTAATTGGGCAAATATTGCATTTTTTTCTCCTGTGAAGTCTAAGTAGCCAATAGAGGGAAAATAGAATGGGATTGGTGCTGATGCTCTCTCTGTGCCTTATTTGCTTACCAATCCAGACAGTTTTTGGTTTGGCATTGCTTCTAGCAAGTAAAAGCAGCAAGGTTGGTTATTTTCCTTTGCTTTCCTTAGATTCCTAAGAGAAATTATAGTTTTATAGAATGTTTTCTTGTTTGAAATCCTTAAGGTAATTTAAGTCATTCTCTCTTGAAATTAAAACTATATAGGTTTGCCTCTACATTTGGCTTAGCTAGTTTGACGCAGTGGATAAACATGAATATTTGCCTAAAATAAGGGGACTCATCTGAGAAAATGATTCTTTTTAAGGCGAGGTGCAGTCATTCCATCTCCACTGTCCAGTTTTATGCATAGAATTCATCATATCTCTTATCAACTTCATGCAGGTTATGCGGGCTAGTCTGTTTTCCTATGTAGGTTTTGTTGGTATCACATGTCGTTTTTGTGACTTCCATTGTTGAGCAAATAATGATGACTTCTAACCGGTCCCTTGGACTTATTGCTAACCTTTCCACCAAGCGAAATGAAAAGCAAGGGAGTTGGCCAAATCTAGTGATGATTGAATTTTGACTTTATTACTTCACTATTCAATTAGCTTGCTCCTTCCGAGTTTTGGGTTACAGTAGTAATGCCTTGTACTGATCCATACAACCCTTTTTGTTTTGAAAGGTGGTTGGTTCTGAAGTGATCAATGAGGAGGATCAGGCATCTCAAATCACACAATTTATTGAAGGATTCAGGGAAGGAAGAACAGAAGCGAAAAGTGTTAACGGCCCATCGTTTATGGGCTACATCAATTCACTTATTGGGGTCAGAACTGTGTACATAATTGTATTCCTGGTTTGTGTATTTATGCTCATCCGAAGCATCAACAAAGAAGAGCCCTTGCGAGTTGGTACGCGAGAAGAGGCAGATCAAGCAAGCAGCTCTTCCTTGGACAATGAAGGAAAAGAATACGGGCCAGGAGACAAGGAAGACTGAGCATCTGAATTTTCAGTTGGAACTTTTGGGTAATCTGCCTACTCAAATGAAGATTTTGCAATTCTGATGTTTAGTTGCAATGCACACTAGATAGAAGGATGCAGATAAGTTGCAGGTCCTATTCTTATGTTTAGTTGCGATGCACACTAGATTGCTGTATGCAGATAAGTTGCAGGTCCTTTTCTTATGTATACATAGAAGTACTTATATGTTGCAGCAGTTTAATCATTCTCATTAGTTTTCTTTGTTAGCCTTCTTTAGTGGGATCTATTCAAGATATCTTTCCAATAGTTTATCTAGAATGGTCTTTCGTACAAGAGAGAATTTTCCGTGTCAGTTTATATGGTTGTGGTGATGACATCAACTAATTGCATTGCCGGTGTGATATGGCATCTCATTCTATCTTGCTCTTAAATTTCAGAATCACTCATTTTGCATTGGCTTGTTACGTCATGTTTTATTGTTTTCTGGCCATACCCATTGCATGAAATACATTATCCTTCGCACCGCTGTTTATTCTTTTGTTTATTTATCTGTAATGGGATGACAACTAAAGCTGGAAACTAGCTATAGCTTCCTGTAACGTGTATGCTGGAGCACCAGCAATTCAACAATAGGAATCACAAGCTGGAATCTTCGACGATATGGATCTGCAGGGTGCTGGACTGGCCTGGGTATGTCAAGTGCATGCAAATCCGCTTATTATTCCATTGATCATCAACTGTATGTCCTCGTGAAGTCCTCATTCCTAGCAAAATCACCCGATAATTTGTTTTTGTGGGCTTATACCAGATATACCATTTCATCGGTTTACGCCATTTGCCCTTTAGAGTCATTAAAATTGCTTTACCCCAGACGAATTGCAGACCGTTTGAAGATCTAGATTCGCTTGAAGAAGCGAAATCAAATGTCTATAAGCAATGCCAAAATTGAGATTTTATATGTTGATCGCCAATTGAAAGTTTTTCCGGTACTTCTTTGAAGGTCGGAACCGTGCAATTTTCCACATCAGATACGGGTACAGTGAGGATGGAAACCCAGAAATTAAGGAAATCAGGTTTCGCACGTTTGAAATGCTTGCTGCAATTAAGGTCCACAATGCATATTAAAGTGGCCAATCTCTGATCATTGTTCCTCCCAAAATTATATTTCGATTCATTTGATGAAATTAGTTTTGTATTTGTCAAAATATTATGACCATTTTACTGCACTGCCCCTTGATCTGTATAGATGAAGTTCCCTTCCCACGAATAATTTTTATGTGCATGAAGATCTGAGTCCTAAGGCTTACCGTCAACCCAACAGGATTGTCAACCCGACAATGCACTGCTGAGTGTTGCCATATCAAAAATCTCATTTTACCACATCCTTTTTAGTCCTTCATTCGTTGCTTCCCTAATTTTGTTTCTCCTTTACAAAAACTTGACCTACCCCTGCTGGTCGCATGGACTCTAAGGTTATATTTGGTAGTCCGGATTTGAATCCTATAGGGTGTTTGGCAATGTCATCTGGATTAGATAAATTTGGACATACCTAGATCAAATATTGATAAGAAATTTGGCAAAGGGAGTGGAATAAGTTTGAATTAGATATACATATCTATTTTTGAAATTAAATGATAACTCTGAGCCCCCCTCCCCCAACGCCACCCTCCTCGAGCCCATCAATACTGTCCCTTACAATCTCTCCATTTTCATCGTCAATTTCCTCATCATCCCCTTCAGCTTTAGGCCTCATGGCCTCCGAGACTTCCCCTCCTCTGGACCTCGACATCACCAAAGCCCTAATTGACGGTCACACCTTCAACGTCGCTGCTTCCGGCATCGTCCAGGAATTCGAGGCCGACAGAGGGCAGCACCAGGATCATCCTTGTCGTCCCCATCAACACGGCCTTTGCCGAATTGCTTACGCCTGAGAGCTTGCAGTTCCTGCCTGTGAGAAGGCCGTGGTGCTGAGGTTTCACGTCTCGCATTTTTATTACCCTTTCAACTCTCTAAAATCGATTGTGAATCCTCAAGGCAAGAAAAATGAATTGAAAATTTTTAATGAATTTCCAAGGGGCTAGGCTCAGCCTCCTCCCGCTGGGAAAGGCCATAAAATTGACCTTCAAAGTTCAAACCACTCTGCGACAATTCAACAGTCTTTCCAATCTCGTCAAGAACCTTCCTCTTCTTGTTGGATTTGTTTTCACAAACCATTTCTGCTTTCTCGTGCCCAGAAGCTTCCATATCAATATTTTGACCCCCTTTTTTTTTTTAAACTAAAGAATCATAGTAATATCTTATCCCAGATTGCGCTAAACATATGATTGGATTTTTCACAATATGGAGAATAATTAGAGGATTTCTAATCACACCTTATCCTATCATATCATAATCCAAATTTAGATGACCAAATGCAGCTTTATCGATTATGAATCAAGGAATAAATAGATACATATTTATAGGCATAATACTCTAAAAAAAATCTCAACTTTGATTCCAATCTCAATTTTACCTTAAACTTTTTTTTTCTTATAATAAAATCTCCAACTTTAGGTCCTCAATTCTACCCTAATTTTTGTGGTCTCATAAAATACTATCAAAATTTACTTGAGTCTTGTATCTATCCATTAACCTTCATCCAAAATTGTCCTTAGCAATCCTCTTTGTCATTTCAACATCATTGCTCTAGTTTTTCCCCAAATTTTATGTTTTAAAAAACATCTTTTAGAGATAAATTTCTAGGTCAGCCCAAACAACATATTTTTGGATCTAAAATTTGGACAAAAAGTAGAACAAGTAGGATTGGTTTTCTGCATATACTCTTACTCTTAAGGGAGTTTTCTTTCCATCTCATTTGGGATCTTCGATTTTGCACTCAATCTTCAATCTCTCATACTTGACTTTGCTTGCCTTGAGACACTCAAGTAGCTTGTGTTTGTAAGTTTTCCATGTCTTGATTTGATTGTTAAGAATAAATTTTGGATGGAGAATTAATGGAACGGATTTGGGGACTCAAGTAAAGGTTGATGTTTTTTTTTTAAGGGTATTAGGATTATATTAATCACTTTCGTTGCATTTCAAAAGAACTGACATATGCATGAATCTTTGATGACATTGCATACTGTAGGTTTGTTCTTTTGGTGAAAATATTATGTAGATTTACTTCATACATTATTTTAATTACATTTAACCTTTTACATACAAATGGATCTTTTTGAAAGTCACAATGAAGAGAGTGAGAGGAAGATAACATATTAATAGGATCGTGAATATATTAGGGAATTATAAAGTTGAACCATTTATGCATGAATTGAAATAAAGGATTAGTAGACTCTAAATATGCTAGTAGTCAACTTTCTCCAAATCCCAGTACCCAAGTCGTGCATCCTCATTTACATCACATCTCTAGCACTCTCCTCTTCTCTAGGCTCTCCATGAAGTTCTACCTATTTTTGGATATCATTGAGATCTTTTTTTACAATTGATCACTCACTACTCTTTTGAAACGGAGCAGATTGTTGAAGATAACATCTTTGCTTATCATAAACCCAAGTGAATCCTCACTTGTGCACAATAGTGTATGTCTCTTCACTACAAGTGCATGACCTAAGAGTATGCACTTTCTTGCCCTTCTATGGCATGCCATCACTTACATGAGTATAACCAAGCATCATACTCTTCAATCTAGTATCATCACTTACCTAACCATGGTTTCTCTAGAGTTCTTTGCACAATTGTAGGTGATGTTGTGATCTATTCATTAAATAATATCATTGCATAAAACTGCATGATCTCCTATAAATAGAACTCTGATTCTCTAATCAATTCTGAGCACGTGATTTTCCTCTCTATATGCTATGTGATCATTACCTTCCATGCCGGGAACTAACCAAGCATATCGCTCTTCTGCTTGAGAAAATAGACCTAGACTTTCTTTAAAAAATTCTTCTGCAAAAGACAAATAGTTATTGACGCCTCCCTTCGACTACACTTGAGAAGGCCCCAGCAAGTCCAAGCATATGTAGTCAGCCACAATTTCATTGCTTGATTTAGGACATTAGAAATGTACCTTTGCGCACTTTGAATTTTTTCGCTTGCTTCAAATGCTTAGGACTTCAACTTTGACTTGAATCTAGACCAAAACGGGGTCAGACTTCCATTCAACTCGCATTGAAAATTTTCTTTGGTTACCACCCTCTTACATATCATGTTTTCCTCGATTTCTGATCGGAGAAAATCTCATCTAATTAATCTGCCGATCGATGAATTTCAAGCTATGAATGTCATCCACGCACAAAAAACTAATTAGAGCGATAGCCGGAAAGAATTTCTTCCTACCAAATACGGAGAAAAAAAAATCGCCCCGTGTTTTATTTCTCTCTCTAGCTTCATATGTACCGACTTCAATTCCACGGCTCTCTCTGCCTTTGTTGACCACCACTATCATTCCCTAATTTCCACCCCCCGACAGACACGAAACGAGGGAGAACAAATACACGGTTTTTCTCGCGTTCCGACCGAAGCACGCCGCGCCTTCTTTTCCCAGTTGCTCGGTGCGAATTTTCGATTCAAAAACGGGCGGTTTGAAAATCGAGAGTCAATGCAGGGGCAAAATTGGAATTTCGCTCCCCCCACAACGGCCACCTAGAGTCTGATTGCGGGACACGTGGAGGGCAAAGTCAAAAGAGCTCTCTCCCCCTCTCTCTCTTCTCCTTTCTCTTCGGCCTTCGTCTTTCCACGTCATCTCTTTTGGTCTTTTTCCTCCCCTTTACCTCCTTTCCCCCATAACTGACTGAAGACTCTTCTCTCTTTTTCTCTCTCTCTCTCTATCTTTCTCTCTCGCAGTTCGAGCCGGTCTCCTCCTCCTGGAAATGGCCGAGAACGGCGAGGAGAAGCTGCTCGCCGTCGCCCGCCACATCGCCAAGACGCTCGGCCGCGACGAGTCCATGGCCGACGACATCCTCCAGATCTTCTCCAACTTCGACGGCCGCTTCTCCCGCGACAAGCTCTCCCCCTCCGCCGCCGCCGCCGCCGCCGCCGCCGCCGACGGCGACCCCGGGCCTACGCGGCGCTCGACCGCAACCTCAGCGTGCTGGAGCGCCAGATCTCGCACTTCGTCACCTCCGACAACCCAATCTGGGCCGACGCCGCCGACGCCGCCGCGTTCCTCGATGCCGTCGACGAGCTGATCGCCGCCGTCAGGGACCTGGCCTCCGCGCCCGCCGCCGACAAGGCCGTCCTGGCCTGCCTGAGCCGCGCCGAGGAGCTGACGCAGCAGGCGATGTTCCGCCTCGAGGACGAGTTCAGGTCTCTGATGGAGGTGGGCGGGGAGGCCTTTGAGCTGAGCCGGCCGTACGGACGCGGCGAGTCGAACGGGGACCTCTCGTTCGACTCTGAGGATGAGGATGACGATGAGCAGGGAGGCGATGGAGATGAGCGGCAGGTTCCGGTGGCGCAGCCGCTCGGGGACGACTTTGATATCGTGATCGACGCGTTGCCGTCGGGAACGATAAATGATTTGCATGAGATCGCGAAGCGCATGGTGGCTGCGAGGTTTGGGAAGGAGTGTTCGCACGTTTACAGCAGCTGCAGGAGGGAATTCTTGGAGGAGAGCATGTCGAGGTTGGGTTTACAGAAATTGAGCATCGAGGAAGCCCAGAAATTGCCATGGCAGGAGTTGGAAGAAGAGATAGACCGGTGGATGAAGGCCATGAAAGTGGCTCTTTATATCCTGTTCCCCAGCGAGCGCCGCCTCTGCGATCGTGTCTTCTTTGGCTTATCTTCGGCTGCCGATCTCTGCTTCATGGAGGTGTGCCGTGGCTGTGTCATTCAACTCCTGAACTTTGCTGATGCAGTCGCGATTGGGTCGAGGGCACCTGAGCGCCTGTTTAAAGTTCTTGACGTGTTTGAGACGATGAGAGACTTGATGCCTGAATTTGAGTCTTTGTTCTCTGATCAGTACTGCTTGGTTCTTAGAAATGAAGCTGTTGCTATTTGGAAGAGGCTAGGAGAGGCAATTAGAGGAATATTCATGGAATTAGAGAATTTGATCCGCCGAGATCCAGCAAAAGCTGCTGTTCCCGGTGGAGGGCTGCATCCAATTACTCGATATGTAATGAACTATCTTCGAGCCGCTTGCCGATCTCGGCAGATCCTTGAACAAATTTTTGAGGAGAGTATTGTGTCTCCTAAAGAATATCCAGATCTTGACAGTCGAGCCTCTTCATCCTCCCTGTCAGTCCAAATGGAATGGATCATGGAACTTCTGGAGAGTAATTTAGAGGCCAAATCAAAGATTTACAGGGATTCTGCTCTCTGTTCTATTTTTATGATGAATAATGGAAGGTACCTTGTAGAGAAGGCAAAAGGCAATGATTTGGGTTTACTCTTAGGGGAGGATTGGATCAGAAAGCACACTGCAAAGGTGCGGCAATATCAGATGAGCTATATCAGAAGCTCATGGAGTAAGGTTATGGGTGTGTTGAAGCCAGACAATGCCTCTCTAGCTCCCAATGCAGACCCGAGGACT
Organism: Eucalyptus victrix; assembly: GCA_016097545.1. NCBI lineage: Eukaryota > Viridiplantae > Streptophyta > Magnoliopsida > Myrtales > Myrtaceae > Eucalyptus > Eucalyptus victrix. The sequence continues at coordinate 29,690,010 of CM027837.1, forward strand.
ATGAAGGAAAAAGTCAAGTTATTCAATGGCTGCTTTGAGGAAACATGTAGAGTGCAATCATCTTGTGTCATCTTTGATGAGCAGCTAAGGGAGGACTTGAGGATCTCAGTGACAAAATGGCTGGTGCCTGCCTATGAAACTTTTGTGGGAAGGTTGCAGAGTGTTGCTGAAATGAGGAAGCACCCTCATAAGTCGGTTGAGGAAATCAAGGCTCGGATTGATGAATTATTTCGGGGAAGGGGAGCTTTGGGTGGTGGCAGGAAGTGAATGTAAGCGGTAGCTAGTGTTGTGCTTATTTGTGTGTGTATGTAGCTTATGCCAGGAATCCAAATTCCTGTGCTGTATGAATGTAGTTGAAAGTTTGCTTATATATTTGAATCATCTTGATGATCAGCAATAGAAACATGGCGGCAAGAGAACTGAAATTAAAAGTTTCCTGTGTTTATGCTTTATATGCTGACATATCTCTTTTTTGCTATCATTTAAAAGGGAAATTTTTTAATTAGGTACAGTAAGCTATCATAAGAGGGATTTGGGTGGAGGAGAGATAGGAGTAGATTACTTCTAGCAGCTTTCACCACCTGTTCCCCTAGTGTAAATGTTAAGGATACTCTTTCTTCACCAGTAGAAAAAAAAAATTAGCACCATTATATTTGAACTTATATCACTTAGATTTAGTCAAACTCTTTATGGGATTATGTAGTCTTTGCTACCAGAATCCTAAACCCGATCCCAATCCGATCCCAACCCCGGACAAAAAGACCAGCAACATTTCTCAACATTTAATTGCTTCTATGATTCAGAGGAACTCTGAGATCTACCAATCTCCAAAAGCAAATTAGCAATGCAGTTCCCAGGGAGATATATGGATAAGAAACTGGAAGTCTCTTGAGTCCTTATATATGAACAGATGCTCCATATTTCAGGACATAATGTGTGCCTCCATGAAGGCGAACCCACCATTGGTGCTGATAAAAGTGGAAAGCACACACTATATAAGGTTGCTAAGCAGAGTAATCATCGTCTAATGTCTTCCTCATTTTAGGAAGTTTGGTGAAATGTGACAAGTGTGGTAGGAAGAGGATACATTGTATCTTTATTTTAGCATTAAATGTCTTTAATTGCCTTTTCTCTTGTTAAAGATTGACAAGGCAACACATCAAATAATCATACACACAGCCCCCCTCGTGTTTATATATCTTACAATAATTTGCTTCAGCACACAAAATGGATAGACGCTCTTGTTAGTGACTTCCGAGCACTGTCAAGCTTCTGTAAAATTTGAAATATAAGACAGATGCTAGGGGCAGGTTGTGTTGCTTGTTGTATCCATGCTATGCTGTCCTTGATTTTGAACAACCTATTGATGACCACGTGAAAGGTTTTTATGCTAATGCAGATGAAGCCCAGGATTGACGCGTTCATATGCTCTACAGGGTATCTTAGTCCCCAGAAAATTGTAACTATTCAGTAAAGTTTGGCTGCCTTTGAGAGAAATTTAGAAAGTTGCCTTCTCTGTATCGGTCCCATTTTTTATTTCCATTACCTGTATTTATGCTATCTGAGTTAAAACGTGAATGCTCTCCCACGGGCCTTCTGCACCTCCAGATAAGCAAGTCTTTTTTCTTGTTTTATTGTAACTTTTCAGTTGGAGGAATTCTTCTTTCCTGTCTTCTTTTTTCTGTAACCAAGGTGCACAAGAGGAAGGAAGCTGCCATTGCAGTTATTGTGAATTTTTTAAGATATTTTCAGCGTCATACACGGCTTGAACCACCAATACAGGCTCAGAGGAGAAGTCCGACATTGATGAGAAGCAAGAATTTGGTATCTCTGAGGCAAGTCTTTCGTGATCTTTGTTGTAATAAGACAAAGATAGGTCTAAAACAATTCTTTATGGCTTGTACATCACACGAATGTACAATTGATCGTTGCTTAAAAATAAGGGCAGTTATTAAGCATCTGTAAATTGTCAATTTTTTCTCCTTGAATCTGATGTTCAGCAGTAACAATATTCATGACTTATCGTTTTTTAACATCTTTTATTGCTGTACCAGGACGCTTTTACTCAGAAAAGCCTTTGAAGCTGTAACCTCAAGAGTACTTGGATTGGCCTATGTGGGTGCAATGGTTGGCTTGACTGGATTGGAATTCGTAAGCAGATTGTCGGATATGAAACGTGGGGATTTTGAATATTTCCTATAAACAATGTTTTTTGATGAATAAGTAGAAGATTAGATGCTGCTTTAGTTGCACATATTAGATTGTATCTTTTCAAGCTGATGGTACTTAATTATCTTAAGGTGTGGAAAATGATATTTGTTCTGACTGGGCTAATCAGACCAAAAAGATGAAGTTCTAGCAAGCCATGCCGCCAATCATCCTTGCGGGACCAATGCGTCTAAATTTTGCCGTCTCGCACTTTGTGGATATACATGCAACGGTATGGAGTGGTGGGAATGTTTGTAGTGGTCGTTTCAACATGTCGGCAGGGGCTAAATTGTTTGACATGGAAAGATGAATGAAATCCGAATTGAATGGCGTGGCGATTGAGGGACTGGATTGATCATCAAGATGGATGAGGAGTTGCCCTTCTTCCCGCGACGCCACCTGCAATGCGGGGTCCTGGGATGGACCGATTTGCATGTTGTAGTAGATTTCCTCGGTGTGCAGACCCTGTGCCGTGCGGGTCGACACTCCCTCAGGGTTTAATCCTCGAGATACAGAAAGCCAAGAAAGTTAGGTCTCCATGGCATGACATGAAGTGAAGAGAGGCCAACGTAGCCAAGAATGAATTGCCAACAGAAAGTGGAGACTTGCAATGAGAGACTTGAAAGGCGTTCGCATTGAATTCCTAAAGTCGCCGGCAATTCATCCTTGGCTTCATTCTCCTCGCTTCACAAATCATGCAATGCCCTATAACCATGAATCATCGCAAGCTGAGCTCTTCCTGTGTCAGGAGATAACACTATCTCCATGATTTTGCATGGCTTAATGGAGCTATCCCCTGCTATATATAGGAGAAGAAATAATGGAAGAAAGAGAAAATGAAGGTATAAGTGAGGAACATATTCTCTCTCTCTCTCTCTCTCTCTCTCTCTCTCTCTCTCTCTCTCTCTCTTTTCGCAGGAAATGGAGGCAAAGCATGAATCATCACAAGCTGAGCTCTTCCTGTGTCAGGAGATAACACTATCTCCGTGATTTTGCATGGCTTCTTAATGGAGCTATCCCCTGCTATATATAGGAGAAGAAATAATGGGAGAAAGAGAAAATAAAGGTATAAGTGAGGAACATATTCTCTCTCTCTCTCTCTCTCTCTCTCTCTCTCTCTCTCTGTGCAGGAGATGGAGGCACATCACAAGTTGCAGGAGATGGAGGCACAGCACAAGTTGCAGGAGGAGGAGGCACCGCACAAGTTGCTCTCTGCATGGAGCAATAGTAGTGGCATCTTTATTAACGGTCAACGCTCTTGCTTTTGGGAATGGTTGACATGTTGAGAGAGAATTTGCCGGATGATAGGGATCTCGAGATATCGATTTTCTTGGGAGTGTGGTGCCGACACATAAAAGGACTTTGCTGGCCTAAGGCGAAATCAGACTATTTATTTTATGGATCGACCAATCCCTTCATATGCACGTAAACTATTTTGTCCACATGCATAGTGCAACCGGCAGCAAGCGTGGGATATGTTTAGATTTGTTTTATCCGACTAATCCTTATCGCTTTAAATTTCGAGCAAGCCACCCGGATTAGAATAAAAAGCACACCCGTGCGGTGAGGGATATACTACTCATAAGTTACACATTAGAGAAAACATGGTAGTAGGGCTTTTCTCCTTATAAGTTTCTTGATTGAGTTCTCTGTGACAGATAATAAAATCCGATGTAGTGTACGTGACTCACCGAAATGTTCACTAAGCAATTAATGTACAAAACGACGTCGTTCAGCCCTTGAATTTATTGATTAAATATTAATTAAATTAAATTTAAAAAATAAATTAAAAAAATATGTTGTTTTGGGCTTATCTAGCCATGTTATTATCATTATGCTATATTAATTATTAGCATAACCATTATATTTTATGTCTATGGCCAACTCCTGCATGCATTGAAAAATTCCCTATTTTTACTCTGCTTCACAGTATTCCGGGCAAAAAGATGTTAAAAATGCGGGTGAGACTTTCTGAATTGGAATGAGACAGTGAGAAGAGAGGGACATACCTAAACTTATGCGGTTCATACGAGTTCACAAACCAAAATTCCCTAACGCTTGGGTTAGCGTTCGCACGGCTTAACAGCTCCTCGATCTAGATTATATTTTGCAGATGAGCACCCTAACTAGATAAGATGAAAAATAAAATAAAATAATCAAGAACACGGAGATTTACATAATTCAGTGAAAATGCACGTACGTCCACGGAGAGAGACGATCTCTTATTAAAGAGTATATTTAGATAAAAGGGACAATGCTCAATAAATAGATCTTTAGATCCTCACTTCCCTAATTTCAATTGGAAAGGAATTCCACCCTAAAGATCTTATCAGTTTAAGAAACTAACTAATAAACCTTACTGATTATCCCCCAAATATCAAGAATATCATGACATATCTCAATTACATTGAATTAGGACTATTTCCCATGAAATCCCATGCTTATAGGTCCAAAAATAGGAAATATATCTAGACATGTGTAGGCTGCAAGCAATCCGTAGAAAATTGAATTTTTTCACTCCGATCGACCAATCTGGCCATTGGTTGACCAGCTAGTCAATCAATTGGCAGCTGCCGTTCCAACCCTTCCTAGACTTCCCAATCGAATTTTCCAAGTCTCTTATCGATCGAGACTTCGTGGAATTCAAGACAACATCAACGAATCTCCACCTTTGGCTTGAATAAACCACAAGCCTCCACTCAAACCAAAAAAATGAATATACCTCTCCCTCCACCATACCTTCGCAAAGGTATGCCCGCACCTAGACCGGTGCTGTCTTCATCAACTTCAATGATGACTGAGAGAAATCAAGTCCATGCAAGAATTTAACTTCTCCATAGTAACTGTCTTCATGAACATATCCGCAGGATTATCTTTAATATGGATTTTCTTCAAAACAATGCTACCATTCTCCATAAATTCTCGAAATCTTGTGGTACCGAACTTCATCGTGTTTCATTCCTGATTCTTAATGAGACATATTGCACTTTGGCTATCGCAATATGGCGCAACACTTTCTTGCTTTAAACCCAACTCCGTAACCAAACTAGTCAGCCATATTCCTTCCTTCGCAACCTCAATTATTGCCATATACTCAGCTTAGGTTGTAGACAATGCTATAGTAAACTGAAGCATTGTCCTCCACGAAATAGCTCCACTTATAAGAGTAAAGATGTATCCCATGATGGACCTTCACTTGTCCAAATCCCATGTTGGAAACTTTAGCTTCACCTTGCTTTTGATGTGCCACTCTGATTTCAACTTCTTCGGCCCGTCTTAGAAAACTTTGGATGTCGCAGCTTTAAGAACTGTTCAACTAGTTCTTACATAAGGCGTTTGCCATTTCTATTTTTGTTTCCAAACATCGAAGTGTTAGTGGAAACAGAGGCTCATTGCTGTTGACCTGCTGTTCCATCAAGCTCTCAACATTAGTCAGAACTTGTAGAATTCCATCAAGTTGGGGGTCCTGTCTTGATTTTCCTTTCGAAGCATTCAGGTCTTGAGCTAATTTTCTATGGGTATTCGCTGGATCTTGGGAACTCATACTGGCTGTTAAAGAATATAGCTATAGAGTTTTAGAGAAATTATCTACGATACAATCAGAATCAGTAATCATCACTTCATAGAGAAAGAACAATCAAGCAAGCATTCACATATCATGCATGTGATCTTCTAATTTTCTATCCCACAACTCCCAGCACACCTTATGACTCTTGATAATAACCCTTGCTCCGATACCAAAAATTGTCACAACCCTAACTCCATCCCCAAGGTCATGAGCAGCAATGGTTATTTTTTGCGACGTCCCAGGCTCGTCGCCATCCCGATTTTTTTTTTTTTTATCTTGTTATCATGCACATGTGGAAACATGAACAAATAACTTATAGGACAAACAACAATTGGAAGATTGGGACGTACATCATGCTGAACACATTGTCTTATATTATAACAGTACTTTTACAAGCCCTCTTTTATTTTTGCATCATACTACAAGTTTTTTGCATAGGCTAGGGAAATCCTATCTCCTAGCGTGACTGCAGCTCCCAAAATTGACGAGAGACTTCCATGCCTACAAGACTAAAAGATAAGGGATGAGTTTTGGGAAACTCAATAAGTAAAATTCCTAATTCTCTACTAGTAAAGCATCTCATCATCTAAGCTTAGCAAGTACAACACTCGCAAACAGTGTCGATGACAAATTATAGCAAACTTGTTGCTACCCTTGACTACATGCAAATGTCTATCGCAACATGCTTAAATGCATACTTATCTTTGGCTTATCAATAAATATATAAACACATCATACTTATGCAAATACCAATACTCATGCAAATTCATTTAGCATTGTCTTGGCTCGACCAGGCCCTCTCAGCTCGATTGGGGCTTCTAGCTTCTTGCTGGGCTTCCTAGCTTGACCAAGGCATCTCGGCTCGATCGAGACTTCTCGGGGCTAGCTTCTTGAGGCTTCCGGGTTCAAAACCAAGGTATCCTGGCTCAACCAAGGCATCTCGGCCCAATCGAGGCATCCCGTTCAATGAACAAGGCATCGCCGCCAATGCTATGTGGTGACGGAAGCTTTTTCCTCTTTAAGTGCATGCATAAATGCATCATACAAGTCGGTTTTATCTTTTCTCTTAGTTGACACATGCATGGCCCGAAGGCATGCTCATTCATTCATGTGTGTCCTGAGTTTCTTATTCTTCACTAGCAAATATGTCAGAAATGATATGTGGTTCATAACTTGAATCAATTACTTAGCGCCAATCCCTGTACCGAACAAGGCTCAGAAACAGTACACCTCAATACCGATCTAAGACCTCGAGGCTTGGGTACACATGGCTTTAGTGACGATCCCAAGCTTGATGGACCTCGGCTACAACCTGATGTGAATGCACATGTATCAAGAATGACCCTCAGCTCACGGTTGATTCAACGCCAAGCACAAAGTCCCCGCGTCCACTTGGATTATAGAAATCGGCATGCTTGGTGTCTTACTAAGATCGCGTGAATTTGGGCGATCCCCGCACTAATCAAGATATAAGATCGACACGCCTCAATGTCAACTTAGGACCTTGCGGCCTTAGGCGACCCTCGCACCAAGCAAGACCTAGACCTGGCATCCTATTTATGCTAAAACCAAGGCTTTATGGCTTGGGCGACTTTGTCTAGCGATGAACTCAACTCAAACGAACCTCGGCCTCATTCCGGGCGTGAACAACTCAAGCACATGTTCAAGCACGAACATGAACAAAACCATACAAAAGATCCAACATCCTATCCACGGCTTTGACGGGTGAGCACCTAACTAGACTCGACAATGGAGACTACCGCCCTAGAGGAGACATAGGGATCTTACTAACCTTGGCAACCTTGAAGACCAACTTGATTAGCTTGAGGATTGAGGATGCAAGGCTGAGAGAAAGGAAATAAAGGAGGAAAGGAGAAAGTGAATGGCATGGTGAAAAATAAGGAGGGATCCTCCTATTTATACTACTTAGCGCTATCATTACTTATCTAAGTGGCCCAATCACATTTCTTGAAGTGACATGGCTATGGCATCGAGGTGCAAGTGTCACGGCCGATTGATCTAGCGTTTCCTTGCCCGTGCAGCCTTAGGATTTCTCCCAAGCAGCCTTTCACAATACTCAACTCACAAGAATCTTTAGAGAGAGAAATTCTAGAGAGAAAAGCTTTGGATTGTATTACTTGTGAATGTGATGAGTACAATGAGGGGGAGGAGACCCCTATATATATATAAATACAAGGCAAATCGTATTCGTAGATCTCTCCTTGATCTAACAGTGGAGATTAGATCTCCCCAACTATCAACTACCCGCATTTATTACATACGAATACAATTACCGTATCGCCTACTCTTAGGAGTATTCTAGAAGACTCGAGAAAACCTTAGGACTTGGGGATACAAGCCGAGAGTCACTTGATCCATAGATGTGTCATGGCCGTCCCATAGGAACCTCTTGAATTGGCTTTCTTTCGGGCCGTGACATTCTCCCCCACCTAATCAGGCGATGCCCTCATCGTGTCTTTGGCATGAAAGGCATCAATCTCCTTTTTGAACTGCCAAAAAACTTCCACGGGCTCCCAACTTGCTTCACTCTTCGAAAGACCCTTCCATCGAAGTAAGTACTCTGGCTTCAATGCGCAATACCGCTTTCGTATGACTCGATCCGCCATGATGCTCTCGACTTCTCAATCATACAAGGTTTTTGCCTTGAGTGGCGCCCGATGTGACTCCCCTCGATCTGGATCTTCCTCATCAACCTGGAAAGGCTTAAGCATACTCACATGAAAACCGGATTACCTTGAGTTTTGGTGGTAACTCCAGCTTGTATGCGACCTTCCCGACCCGTTGCAGCATACAAAATGGCCCCTCATAGCGACGGATCAACCCCTTATGCACGTCCTTGTATCAAAGAACAGTGTGTAGCTTGGCCAACACTTGGTCCCCAACTTGGAACTCCACATGTTGTCGCTTCTTGTCGGCCCACTTCTTCATGTGCTTAGAGGCTTTGTGTAGACATGCCCGTGCCAAATCAGCTTGCTCTTGCTAATCTTTGGCGAACTTATACGCGAGTGGACTACTCCCCTGATAACTGGACGCGATTGTGCTCAGGGTGTTTGGTTGCTGCCTAGTCGCGATCTTGAATGGGCTCTGACCGGTCGACTTGCTCCGCTGCAAGTTGTAGGAGAATTGGGCTACGTCGATCAACTTCGCCCATATCTCTTGCGTTGTACTCACATAGTGTCAGAGATAAATCTCCAAGAGTGCATTGACCTGCTCTGTCTGACCATCGGTTTGGGGATACAAACTTGTAGACATATTTAACTCCGACCCCAGCAGCTTGAACAACTCGGACCATAAATGCCTTGTGAAGTGAGGATCATGATTGCTTGCGATCGTCTGTGGGATTCTCCAGTACTTGATCACGTGCTTCATGAATAGCTTGGCCGCCTCCTTGGCCGGGCAATCCTTTGTCGCAAGTACAAAAGTCCCGTACTTGGAGAACCTGTCCATCATGACCATGGGAGTTTGACACCCTTCGGACTTTGGTAGGTTGATGATGAAGTCCATGGAAACACTTTCCCATGGACGAGTTGGAACAAGAAGCAGCTCTAATAGGCCCAACAACGAACGTTGCTCCAGCTTGTCTTATTGGCACACCAAACAAGTCTTCACATAAGCTTCCACGTCGTCCCGCATTTGAGACCAGTAGTACCAATCTTCAACAAGGGCCAACGTGCGGTGGATCCCTGGATGACCCGCCCGCTTCGAGTTGTGGCACTCGTGCAAGATCTTCTTTCTTAGCTTCCTATGGAAGGGCACATATAGTCGCCTTCCTTTGGTGTAGAAGAGCTCGTCCTCATACTAAAATTGTTGGGTATTGCCTTTCTTTGCATACCCGACGAGTGCTTGAGCTCTTGGATCGTGCTTCAACCCCTCTTTGATGCGGTCGATCCAAGGACAACACGGTTGACTCACCGTGTTGCTCATCAGCTCCATCTTTCGACTCAGTGCGTCCACCACGGAGTTGGCCTTCCCCGGCTTGTACTCCAACACGTAGTCGAACTCTGCAAGGAAATCCTGCCATCGAGCTTGCTTTGGACTCAGTTTCTTTTAGGTCTAGAAGTAACTCGTGGCTATGTTGTCCATCTTCACGACGAACTTTGATCCCAGGAGATAGTGCCTCCACGTCCGAAGGCGGTGGATCACTGCGGTCATCTCCTTCTCTTGAATGGCATACCAACGCTCGGTATCATTCAACTTTCAAGACTCGTACACTACCGGATGCCCATCCTACATAAGAACGCCACCAATAGCAAAATCCGATGCATCCGTCTCTACCTTGTAAGGCTTCATGTGGTCGGGTGACACCAACACTAGCTCCTTGGTCATGGCCTTCTTCAATTGTTTGAAAGCCCTTTGGCATCGATCCGTCCACTCCCATCCACTCCCATGGCTTCTCCTTCTTCAGTAGGTTCATGAGCGGCGCGGTGATGCTTGAGTAACTCTAGATGAAGCGCCGAGAGTAGTTGGTGAGGCCAAGGAACGACCTCAACCCTGTCACCTTCGTCGATGGCTCCCATTTGACAATCGATTGAATCTTTGCCTTGTCCATTCGCACTCGCCCACCATCGACGATGTACCCCAAGAACGGAACTTCTTTTTGGGTAAAGGCACACTTCTCGCACTTAACATACAAGTCATTCTCGCGCAATACTTGGAAGACTTGCCTTTGATGTTCGACATGCTCCATGAGCGTCCGACTATATACTACAATATGATTTAGGTAAATCACTACAAACCGATCTAGGAAAGGGTGGAGTACCTTGTTCATGAGCGTACAAAATGTAACCGGAGTGTTGGTCAGGCCGAACGGCATCACGAGGAACTTGTAGGATCCATACCGTGTCACGCATGCGGTCTTCGGCTCGTCCCTTCAGTGATCCGAACTTAGTAGTAGCCCGATCGAAGATCCAACTTGGTGAACCATTGAGCTCCACAGAGTTGATCGAAGAGATCCGCGATGAGCGAGATCAGATACTTATTCTTCACAGTCAGGTTAATTAGTGCCCAGTAGTCGATGCACATCCGAAGTGACCCATCGTGCTTCTTTTGAAATAGGATTGGCACACCAAACGGAGCCTTGGATGGTTGAATATATCCCACATTGAGCAGCTCGTTCAATTGCTTCCTCAACTCTTCCAATTGAGGAGGTGCCATGCAATACGGTGCCATGGCAAGTGGTCGAGCTTCAGGCACTAGCTCGATCCAATGATCCACCTCTCTTTGAGGCGGTAGTTGCTTTGGCAACTCAGGGGGCATCACCTCCTTGAACATGTTGAGGATTTGGATCACCTCCATTGGGACTTCGTTCCCTTCACCCTTTTTGTCCTTTGCCTTCAAGGTCGCTAGGATGGTCACCTCACCCTTTCTTCGCCAAGTGTATATGCGTGTGAACAAGCATTGTCAATGCGTGATCCCGATCCACCGTGAATTGGACCGTGATCATCCCAATCACAAAGTCGTAGTCGTCAAGGGGAATTACCTCTAGAGTTTTCTTGCTCTTCCATGGCCCGAGTTGTAGCTCCACATCCCTCGCGACACCGATTGCAGGGACTTCCTTGGAGTTTACCGTCTTCAGCCACCTAGCTCCCTTCTCAACCCGTAGGTTAAGTTTCTTCGCGGCCTCCTCCGAGATGAACAGATCGGATGCTTCCGTGTCCACGAGTGCACTCATCGTGGTTGCTATGATCTTCAAGTCTGCGAACATCAAGTCTTTAGGCTCCTTCGCCTTCTTAGACTTGATCATACTAAAGAGTCGCAACGAAACCCAACCGTGACTCTTCCTTAGGCTCTTCTTCTTTGCAAAGAGTGGCCAGCTTGGCATTGTTTGGGCAATCTCTCGCCATGTGCGAACCATCACAAAAGAAGCATTTATACGAGCGTACATTCCTTTGTCCTCCTCTACTCGACTCCGCATGAGCCTTATGAGGACCAGCCGGTGATCTACCTCCAGTTAGGCGATTGTATCTCCCCATATCTCCCCCACTAGTGGCTTTATCCCTCGGACGAGAGTTTGATTGGGATGTGGAAGGCGCCTTATACTCCACGAGTGATTCGGCTACGGTCATGGCTGTTATGAGATCTCCCACGTTGAATTGCTTCAACTTCTATTTGGTCCATGGCTTGAGATCACTCATGAACTGGTAGTATGCTTCGGTCTCGTTTATCAAAGGGATTTGGAGAAGTAACTCCGAAAACCGCTTGATGTAGTTGTGCACACCACCCTTTTGCTCGAGACACTTCAACTCATCATGAGCTTCTTCCTATGCATAAGCGGGATAGTAGTTTCGTCGGAACTCTTCGACGATCTATCCCAGGTCGAGATAGGATCCCCACAACTATTATCCAACTAACAATGCCATCACAACAAAGCGTTATCAGTTAAGTACATAGATGCAGTGTTTACCCGTGATTGCTCGTCGTTGATTCCCAAGACTTGGAAGTACCGCTCCATATACTAGAGGAAATTGTCCATGTCTTTGGCCACCTGCGAGCCTTGGAATTCCTTTGACTTGGGTGTGTCCGTTCGTGGACCTTGCATGGTGATCACCTCGTTCATGCGTGCTGCTTCTTGATTCAACGCTCTTACCTTTGAGCTCCGCTATCTCCGCGCACATGGCCGCAATCATGGCCTCTAGGGATTCGTCCCGTTGTGCGAGTTCTTCCCTTAGGGTCCCCAGCAACTCGTGTCAGAGCTCTCCCATGCCGGTCTTGAGCTCTTGCACTTTAGCTACGAGCTCTCCCTTCTGACATTCACTCCATCCACGGTCTAGGTCAGGTCGTCAACCAATCCTTGGACATCGGTGACAAACAACTCTAGCTTCATTATGCGATGCACAAGATTCCCCCATTGGATCCCTCGAACTCGAACCACCACGGCTCTTCTTTCCCTTAGCCTTCTCGGCATTTCTCCCACGATCCACGCAGTCACCACCCATGGCGAGCGCCTCATCGGATCGTGGATCAGCCATTGCACTTGGAACAACTTGCTTTGATATACCATTTGTCACGAGTCGATTGATCTAGCATTCCCTTGCCCATGCGACCTTAGGATTTCCCCCAAGCAGCCTTTCACAACACTCAACTCACAAGGATCTTAGAGAGAGAAACTTTAGAGAGAAAAGCTCTGGATTGTATTACCTGCGAATGAGATGAGCACAATGAGGGGGAGGAAACCCCTATATATATAAATACAAGGCAAACCGTATCCGTAGATCTCTCTTTGATTTAACGGTGGAAATTAGATCTCCTCAACTACCAACTACCCGCATTAACTACCCTAGGACTCGGGGATACAAGTTGAGGGTCACTTGATCCATAGATATGTCACGGCTGTCCCATAGGAACCTCTTGGATTAGCTTTCTTTCAGGCCGTGACACAGGCCTAGTTTGCAAGGTGGCACGCTTAGGATCTTAAGAGAACACTTGCCATCTTCTTATTGGACCACTTATTGACTTGCTTTCGAAGGCTCAATCAATTTAGGCTCATCATAACCTAAGATTCTAGAAGACACCTAAGCATGAATTACTAATTACGGTATTTAATTTGCTTCCGCATGTGCTTAATTGAAAGATAAAAAGAATGGGTCGGCGACGCATCCTGGGATGTCGCATTTTTAATCGACCGCCAAGGGATGTGCGCGTGCCGAGGTTCAGGGCGTGACAAGATGGGACTCCACTTACCTCATGTTAGACACTACCATAAAGTTCAGATAAGCTTTTGAAAGAATAGAAGAAGACGATCTATCTTTTACAAGTAAACGGATGGTGGTCTCAGTTATAGGCATACAACAATCCAAATATGGCTGCTCACTCAGGCATGTCCCTTTCAATCAATTAGACCCGTTCGTATAACTTGTCATAGTCTTTCAAGTTCAGGGGCATAAATTAATTATGATGGATAGCTCATCTATAAGAAAGTTACTCGATACTATTGGACCGCTAGAGGTTATTGAGGTTTCCGTTCCAAGTCTATGGGTCGGATGGAAAATCTTTGATGAAATTGGGAGACAATATCATATGAGGATCTTGGACCTACATTCATCCGCGTTATTTGTAAATTGCCCATGACAATTTGCTCTCTTACCCATGTTCAAAAACTATTTTTTACCAGAACCACTAACAAATTTGACAGTCACCCAAGCTTCTTTTATCGATCTTTGTTTTGGTGCATCTAGCATCCAGATTGTTCATGGTCTCATGAATCTTGTTAGTTTTAGATTTTCCAGACACATTTGTCATTTCCCTTGAGCAATATTTCCACCGGCCTCCACGTAGTTTGTCATTATTGCGACTTTCGCTTAAGAGATATTGCTAATGCTTTCAATCCTGGAGAACTTGTTGGTTCTCGATGTTCATGAATTTAACTCTATGGAAGACTTGGATTACTTAGTGTGTAATAACCATACGTGAAATTGCAATTTCATACTTCTAGAATGTTTGTTTTAAATATGATGATTGTTCGTCAGTAACAATAATGGGGAGATTGGAAGCTGATTGCCCTTCAGATATACAAATTTCCAACTTTTCACCAATGTAAATTTTCTAGCAACAAATATCTTTAGGAATTTCAAGCTAAATTTAATGGATGTCTACTAATCTTTTAGTGTATTTCCAAATTGAGTCATTGGATTCTAATTTCTTTCATTAAGAGTAGGAAACTTTACCTTTTTTTTTTTTTTTAATGCAATGATGCATTTTGGCTGGATTCAACACAAATTGGAAATCTTCCATCAAAATGCTGAGGTGGTGAATATGTGGCCAATTTTTTGGATGCCATGTCACAACACATGTTCACCCATCACTATCATGTGTCCACCAAATCAACACCTCACCAGAAAAGTGATCACTGTGGTTAAAAAGTGTACCACTTGTCAAAAAAAAAAGAAAGTAAAGTGCTTTGAGTGGTAGAATAATTGCAAAATTTACTAAAATTCAGTGTTGCATATAGATAGTAGGAGCATTTGCATTACTAATATTAAAATTTACAACAATTTTTTAATAAAATATTATTATTTAAAAAAAGGGAGTTGGGTCAGGCTAAAGGTGGGCTTGCTTGGCCCCCTTTTTTTTTATTTATTTATCTTTTTCTTTTCCTCGTGTGGGCTGGCCCACATGCTGGCCTTCTTCTTCACTCGCGTGGCCCACGCCTCTACAGCAACGGCGTAAATAAGCAGATCAGCAGGAACAGAAACAGAGTAGGCCGCAGCACGATCCTAGGGTCAGGGATCAATCGGCCACGGCAGGTTGGCGGTGGCAGAAGCCATGTGCGCCTGCTGGTGGTCTTTAAAAGAGAAAGAGGATGTTCAGCCAAAAGAGGTTCAGGGGAAAGCTTGAGAAACGGACAGAGGAGAGCGTTTTATTTTTTCTTTCATTTTTTTTTTTTTGGAGAAGGGGCGACTGAGAGAGAGTGAGAGCTCCAAACACCTCAGCCACGAGTGGACCCGTCCGATGACCTCTCCCAGCGACATCCTCAAACCATACAGGTGAGCCTCAGCTCTGCTATTGTCCAGTTTTGACCATGCCAAGCCGGAGCTCGTGATCGTCCGGTTCACGCGATCCCCACCCCCGTTGGTCCTATGCTCTGTTGTCATCTATCTCTGCTTGTCTTCTGTCGAGAACCCAGCGTGGGTTTGAGTCCCGTTCGAGTCGGAAACTCCATTACTAGTGTTGCACGTCACTGTTTGTGAAAATGCCTCAACTAGATTCGCAAACTTTTTCTTGAACTTTTTCTTGAGTTTGATTTACTTCAGGAAATATTGCTCGTCTCGTGCATCCTTGGTTTGCACTGTGACAGGTTCGTGGAGGGGTAATGTTTACAGGGTCTGGGAGTCAGCTCGGCCGAGGATAACTCCATGTCGCTTGGACTTTGACTAATGGAGGAGTTGGGGTCTGTCACGGTTTGGTTAGAGTCGGGTTTGTCGAGCGTAGATCGCTCATGAAGACGTTCCGGTAGCCGATGGTGGTCGTTGGAGGATCGAGTGATTCTTGATTTAATATAGGATAGTTGGCGTCTTGTTGTTCTGGGTTTAATGGACGCCGTTGGTTTCTGGGCATGCTGAAGAAGACGTGACGGAGAAAGCGTGGAAGGCGATAAGGGCATAATGGGTTTTAGTGCTGGTGGGCGTGGTTCTAATTATAATTGGGTTGGTGTTTTCGGGCTTGGATTGACTCATTGAAAGAGGGCTTCAGTAACGGGCTTGGTGTTGCTTTAGGAAGAGAGTGGGCTTGTGAAGTTTTAATTAAAATAGGCCTAATAGTAAGCCCATTTGAAGCACGTCCTTTTTATAACCCAAACCTGACCTTAGTATGGAAACGGGCCGTAGAATGAGGCCCGCACCTTCACGGGTCCAGTCCCATATCCGGACCAGGCCCAGTAGGCACGTTTTTGTTTTGCCGGTGGGGCCTCCATTTTGAGCTGAATTGGGCCGGCACATCAGGTCCAACCAGGGCTGGATCCGGATATCCAACCCTAGTCCCTATTTCCAGATTAAAAATCAGTTTTTTTTTTTTTTTTTAAATCTAAAAATTCCGAAAAAATTCTATTTTTTCTAAAATTATGAAAAAGCTTAAAAATTTATTTTTTTGACTAATTTTCTCTTAAAATGTGTGAAAATCTTTGATAAAAAAATTGTGCTCAAAATTGAATAAGCTTTTTGAGTTTTACAATAGAGTTTAAATGTTATTTTAAAGATAATTCTCTTATTTCTTAGTGTTGGATTTATTTTTTCCTTGCAAAATGTTTCATTAGGAAAATTAGGTCCAAGTCAGAATGTTCAATAGAGCCCAGATGGTAGCGGCTCGAATTTTTGCTGGTGTGAAGAGAAACTGAAAGCACGATCAACACAAGAATGGACTAGACCAGGGTGCGGGTGTAACTTATAAAAACACAAGACTGGAAATCATTTAAAAGAAATCACAAAATTTTGGGAGTGGGGCCAAATCTTGATAAATGAAAAAAAATTGCATGGAGTTGTAACAAAAACGAAAAAGAAAAGAAAAGAAAAGAATCACGTGGAGTGGACAATACCCACGAGTCTCTTCATTTCTCGATAAAGTGTACTATTTTTGCAAACAATTGTGTGTATGTGATATTGCTCTATCAAACCTTTAGGTCAAAGGTCTTAACAGTTTGTAGAGAGAGCCAAATGAGATTGACCAATGGTTGGCATGATTTTATGGGTTCTAGTATACATAAATAAGCATTTTTTAAATTAAAAAAAGAAAAAGAAAATAAGAGTGCTCAAGTGTTGTCACGACCCTCTTAAAACAAGATAACCAATGGAGTTTGCAACATTGGCATCCTAGACAACACCATAAAAAAATGATATCATTCTTTTCTAAAGTCGGCTCTATCCTTTCTATTAAAATATTTAAATAATAATTAAATAAAAATCACACATTTATGTAATAATTTAAGTTTTTAAAATAGTCGGTAGTGGTCTTGCATACATTTTAAGGATGAGCGGTTCTAGGTTCCTTACAGGTTTCGCATGGAAGCCAAAACTTACCCTTGGGTATAGATTCCTCATTTTTTGAAATATGAAACCTACCATCAGAAATAAGAACCTATAATCTACCTTGTCACAGGTTCCAAGATCGGTTCTAGGTTCCAATATGTTTTTTTTTTCATTTTTAATTTTAGAAAAATGGAAATGAACGTAATAATAATAAATAAGCTTATCATTTATCAAAGAGAATATAAAACGAAAATAACTATCAATAGAGGAAAATGAATTCTTGACAAGGAATTCAACTAGATAATATAAAGAAAATGGAGCAAAAGTTTGCATTGAAACGGAACAAAATTCACTAGATCATAAATTTTATTTTAGAATTTTGTATTAGGGAACTTATAACATCATAAAACCAACTACACCATAAAAACAAGAGCATTAAAATTGCGGGTACGAGCATTAAAAGAAAGATGAGTTTTTGGTCCTCAAACATCCATGAAAATTTGTTCCAAAATTTGTTCACCTAAAATCAAAAGAAACAACAATCATAGTTAATAACTTAATAATAGCTTTAAATTTAAAATTGAAGCATTGCATATCGGTTATTTGCAATTATAACTACAATGTTTTCTTTGTGATTGAAAGTTCACCATATCTAAGGTAGCCTGGCATTGCAATTTGTGTAAGTGCTTCTTGGACATGATGAGAACTAACATCTTTTGGAACCTACATAAAAAAGCATACCACAATGCTCAAATTGACTATATAATCAACAATATATGAGACCTAAGCCATTGGATGAAAGTGTAAAATAAGTATTAGATTCCTTACCACATATATTTATTCCGCTTTAACTAGTAAACTCTATTTATTGATGATAATTTCCTCATTAAGACAATCCATATCTATAAAACAAAAAAAAAAAAAAAGATTAAATAAAATATTCACTTATTAGATATATAAAAGGAATTACAATATATAAAAATGTAAACATCACTTACCAACTCAAATTTTATGTATTCTTAATGCACTCTTCAACATTAACCGATACATGAATGACTCTCAACCAATTTTGAGTGCAAATCAAAGTTTCCACTACTTTGGAAGTCAAAGAACTTTGAAAGCCATCAAGCACAAGGTCAAATGTAATAAAAGTTGACTCTGAAGCAATAATAGTTACGAGAATAGACAAAATATCCCAAGCCATCAAAGAAAGGATCTTACATTTTGAGCCAATAGTCTTCCACCACATCAAAAGGTCAAGATCAAGAACTTTTTCATGTTTTTTTCTTAAAAGTACTCATCAAGCTCGGATTTGTTATCATTGCACCATTGTTCATTTGAGTATAAAAATATTTTCTTCCAAGCTTAGGCATTGTACTTCTTTATAGCTTCATTACCACCCGCATCAGTATTGGAACCATACTACTTGCACTCAAATTGTGGCCGGGAAAATTTCAATCACTTGAAATAAGAGAAGATTGCTTATAAAATTCATACAAATGCTCCAATATGTCTTTTACCTAGTAATGCATCTCTTTAATTTTCGATTCATCATAATAAATTTGTCTATACAAGAAGCTCACATAATTCAACTCGACTCTAGAATCTAACACAACCACAATCAACACAATTATATTCATTTTATCAAAGCTTCCATAATATTTGTCAAATTTTTCTTTCATTTTCGCACTCATAGCTTGAAGCTTAAGATTTGAAGCATCGGTCGCATCTTTCAAATATTTATACAAAAGGACTATTCCTTCAAAATAATCATTTGAAATAATATATGAACTCCTTGACATCCGATTGGTGGCATCATAAAATGCTTTTAGAAATTCCAAAAAAATAATAGCGTTTTCCAAATCATCTTTAAGAATTTCATGATTAAACTTACTTGCAAAAGATAGATCGTCTTCTTCCATCATTTCAAAAGCTTTTAAACTTTATGGTGGTGTTTAACAAGAGATAAGTGGAGTTCCATTTAGTGGCAACATCAAGAATAACCGAACCCTTGTAAGTGATATTTTCACTCTCAATACAAAATTGAAATGCTTTAGCTCTCGCGAGAAAACTCCTCACATACTTAACCACATTTGAATACATGCAAGAGAGTCACATACCTTAGTCAAGCCATCTCTCACAATCAAATTTAATATATGAGCTATGCACCTCATGTGCAAAACACTACCATCTTAATATCAACAACCTTTCTTTGGAAAGTTTTTCTCTCAAATAGTCAATTGCAACATCGTTCGAACTAGCATTATCCACGGTGATTGTGAACACATTTCTTTCTATTCTCCACTCTTGGATACATTTCTTTACCATTTTCTCAATTTCCTTATCCCTATGATTATGCATCACCACAAAATTGATAATTCTTTTATGCAACTTCCAATTTTTATCAATAAAATGTGCAGTGAGACACAAATAATTCAGATTTTGAATGAGACTCCATGTTTCAATTATGAGTGTGATCTTAAAATTAATCTTTCCAAAATAAGTTTTCAAACAAGTTCTTTCATAGAAATACAACTTCATGCAATCTTTTGCCACTATGAAACATGATAAATATTTAAAGGGATGTTGTAACTCACTAACAAATTCACGAAATCCAACATGTTCGACCAAGCAAAAAGGTTGTTCATCAAGGATGATGAACCAAGCAAGCATTTGCCTACAACATTCTTGATTAAATGACCATGTCGATAAAACACTACCTAGTACTAGAATCTCCCCCTGCCTTGACAGCCATGTCTACATTATGTGGTGCAAAGAATTTCTGCCTCTTATCTATATTATGAGAAAACTTCTTGTATGTGATCAAGTGCTTCCTCATTGCAGAAGTACCGTTAGCAACATGACACTTAAGCATAGATTTACAATGAATGCACTTCATTTGATATATTTTTTTCCATTCTCATCATTGATTCTTGCATAATGATTCTAGCATTCAGATGTATATTTCTTATCAGAAGGAGGAAGATGAGAACCACGTACCTTATCTATCATACTCATGGTAGGACATGGCTTTTCTTCATTTTCATCACTAGAAAATTCAAATTCGTGATCGGATTCATCTCCTCACATCCCTCCATCTCCATTGACGTGTTATCTTGATACATTAATTTCGTACTACACAACAATAATTGAATATAGTTAGAAATTTCAAAATGAATAGCAAACTAGAAATGAAACACCACAATCAACCCATTTATTTCAATGCAACTCATATAATGATGCCGATAATTTAGGTCATTGTTCACTCTTTGTACTATATATGCTAAACATGAATACTTACAATCATTGGAACTTCTAAGAATCGAACGTCTATAAAGAGAGTGCCCACTATTAGCTCCTTTATACATAAATTAAAAAAAACTACAAAAAGAATTAGACAAAAGGAAAATTATCAACCCCAATAAAGATGAATGGAACGTAAGGGCCATAAAAAATAAATTTAGGCATGGTATCATTATAAACCTCATCTAAACCGACAAGCGACTAATGCAAAATAGAATATGCTCAACAGTTCATCCTTTTTCACAACTTAGTCTATCCCTATTCCTCTTATGTTTTCATTATAATCCTACATGAACACTGCTGTTACACCTTTTGCTATTTGGCAAATCATCAATCTAATGTTTAAAGCTTCTAAAAAATCATATCATAGATTGCATTTGAGTTGAACTTGGAGAAAATGCGAAGCCATTTTCCCAAACATCGTTGGCTCAAGGTTTATTTGATTAAAGCAAATACCATTTGGTTGCTTTAGCTTCACCAATTCCTTGGGCTAGATCACCACTAGCAGTAGCCCCAGGTCGACTGACTTGACAACCCTAGGTTGGCTAGCTTTTGCAGTGATGTTGATGAACAAAGCAAGGAGGGGCCAAGAAGAGCATCGATGAGCAAAGGCAACACCACCACAGCAGTTCAAGGGATAGTCCAGTCAACTAATGACAGAGAAAGGGGGTGGTAGAGATTACCAACAAGTGGCGGGGTGTCGTCGAGGGTGTCGTCGTCGAGGGTGTTGTCGTCGAGGAGCGAGCATTATCCAGCGGGGGGCAAGTAGAGTCCAACAGGAGGGTGAGTGACGTCAAGGGTGGCAAGCGGTGGGGTGTTGTTGTCGAGGGGCAAGCGGCGTCGAGGGCGTCGTTGGGGAGCGAGTAGTGTTCGACCCGGGGGGCAAGGGGATCGAGCGGGGTAGGGGGCTGACGACGGGGCAAGCATGGGGGCAAGCGGCATCGAGGGTAGCAAACAATAGGGCGTCAGCATTGAGGGCGTTGTCGAGGGGCGAGTGGCATCCAACAGCAGGGCAAGTGGGGAACAGAACGGCATCCAGCAATGGGGCGAGCGTGAGGGTGAGCGGCATCGAGGGTGTCGTCGTCGAGGGAGTCGACGATAGTGGGGGAGTCAAGGGACGGGGGTTGGGCAAAGAAGGAGACGAATTGATTCCATTGAAGACTCGAAGTATTAGGGTTTTTAGGTTTAAGAACCGGAATTGGGAACCAAGAACTGGAACCAGCCTCTCTAGAATCAGTGAACTGAACCGGACCCTCCAGTTGGATTCTTCGATTCCCAATTTTACTCGAGAACCACGCTCACCCCTAATAAATCTCATATAATATCAGAGCTAGCAGGTCCTCAGTTGGAATTTTCCAAGCCCATCTTTGCCTTCCCAATTGCATATTTCTACACTTTGAGCCAAGGCTAAAGGTTAGCTTACATATGAGAGGGAGTGTTAGAATATTTTAAATAATAATTAAATAATAAACAACGCTTTCATTTAACATCTTAAACTTTTAGAATAATCGATGGTGGTCTCACATAACTTCACATGATATCAAAGTTAGAAGGTCTTAAGTTTGAATCTTCCTAAATTAATGAAGAATTTTAAGATTAATTTCAACCCCATTTTTTTTATAATAAAGTTATATTTCCTGAAAAGTAGAAACCGAAAATGGGCAGTAGTTTCCAAGAGATGATGTTGAAGAGCTAAGCCTTATGTTCAGTCGTCACAGCTTCGCACAAGAAGAATTAGCTTGTCTGAGGTTCCTCTGATATTAACTACTTGTGCTCAATTGGTGCTATGCAAAAGAAATAAAACAAAGGAAGCTTCAGTAATCAGTAGAAAAAATTAGAATCGCATCTAATTGAGGACATGGAAACAGGCCCTAATTGACGTTCGCAGCTATGAGGGGGTTAGTCTTGAAAACTAACAGGTAGTGCTCTGCTATTTCACCACTAAATTTGAGGTATATAAGTCATTCAACTGAACTTTACAAATATAGAGAGTTCCAATGTGCAATGCAACCCTCTTGCATACGAATAGTTGTACACTTGAGCAAATTCGTATTCTATAGAATAACTCAAGAATAGAAAAACTGGTACAGAAAAGGAATGGAGAAAATTTTAATGACAAGAGGAACTTTGATTTAAGTAAATTCTATAAAATAGGCTTAATTTGTTGCAAGATCGAGAAAAGCTGATTGGAGATTAGAACAAGATGAGATCATTCCGATTTGAGTCCACTGTTGACTAAACGCAGTTAAATATATTTGTTACAAAGGTGATAGAGTGCGAGTTATACTTTTTAAATGAATGTTCGAGGTGTCTTTAGGTGTCTTTAGGTCCTCTGCAATACATAAAGAGGAATGATTCCCAGATTCTGCAGCCATAGAAAGGATTGACACAAAGTTATCAACGTTCCGGTCATAAGTTACCAGTAAAAGCTAAAGAGCAGAATTTAACGGTAAATTATCAGCTAATTTCCAAATTGACCATTTCAATATAAAGAGGAAGAAAATGCTTGGAGAGATAGGAGAATCCTGTTTCATTGCACATAATATAGATGAAGAAGTTAGCATAATACTACAAACTAAATTGTTTTTTTGTTAGAGCCTCATTAAAAATAACTCGTAAGAATATGCCATGGTTTCTCAAGATTTTACTTGGTATAATTCACTTATCTCATAATTCAAATCACTTAGAAATCGACATCTCATTTTAAATAGATCCCTAGATTTCAAATGATGGTCCATCAATGAAGTAACATAATGATGACGTATTCAGTTTGGTAGTTTGATCCAATTTCGTCAATTCCATCAACAAAAGCTACTTGACATTGGTTCATGAATATTTTAGAGCATCCTAAATTTCTTCAAATTTATCAATGTCCAACCAAATTTTGGTGTGGCTGTAGACCGATCGGTTGTCATTTGATATCGTTTTATTCCACGCCTGATAAAACAAACTTTTTCTTTGTCATGCATTGCTACAGGCTACAGAAGAGGTTTTGAGATAGCTGACATATGCTACAAGAAGGAGGACTCAAGTAGTTGAATGATAGATCACAGGTCGATGTTTCGATGACGAAGATGTCGCGAAAGGTACCGGGTATCATAATGTAAATGGGCCCCAATACTAAATAATTTCCTGACAAGTGACCATGTGATTTTAAGCAATGTCATCTTTCATTATTTGTTCACCTTCTAGATATGAATTTGAATGAGACCCAGATATTTCTCTCTCTCTCCCCCATCCAAGTTGATGTTATTATTAATCCAATGCTTGTTTTAGAAAACTGATGTTAATGAGTGCTCTTCCAATTTGTTAGACATATTTGGTACGAAGTATTTTCAATTTTTAAAATATTCACTTTTCGTAATACAAGAGAATTCAATGTATTGAAAGTAAAAAAGATTTCTTTATTGACTCCTTAAAAATTGCTTCACTAGACACTTGTTAGCAATATCCATTTTGTAGAATAATTTTGTTGTTGGTGGACAAATGCCATGTGTGTCTGTTGGTAAATGTGTTAATGAGAGACGAGTTATCTAGGTTGTTGATGCCATTTTTGTAGGTTGTTAAGTATTTTATAAGTTGTATAGATATATTCTTTCGTCTACTCATTAAGATAATAATAATAACAACAATAAAAATAATATAAAATTTCATTTTCGTTGAATTTGTAATCTAAAATAGTTAGTGCAATAATGATTCTTTTTTTTTTTTTGGGTCAGAAGTGCAGTGATAATTGCTTAAATTGTCCCAATAAGCCAACCTAATCTCGTACCACCCATTTATGTTCATAAACATTTTTGTTTGATGGTGCAATTTCTAAAATTGCTTGCATTCGTACCACCCATTTATGTTCATAAACATTTCTAGTTGATGGTGCAATTGCTTAAATTGCTTGCATTGTGAATATGTTTGTCTATCGCATATTTAACGCTCACTTATGGATGTTGATCTTTATATTTCGAGTTGAGCAATCCCAAAATCGATGCACGTTTTGTTCAATATTGTACTTTGAAAGTTAAAAGCAATTGGAATGTTGTGGTTGAGTGTTTAATGTGTGCAAAGGAATTATTAATTAGGAAGTGTAAATACATTATCAAATTGACTCTAAAACCGAGTAACGAAAACTAGTTTGGGGCCACATATGACTTCATCGTAGAGACAACTTGTTTGGGAGGTTCAAGAACAAATTCTTGTGGAGTTTGAAACAAGTTCAGATTCGGTTGTTAAGCATCCATTCAACTTCTTCAAAAGGTTAAAGACTGACTTCTAGAAGAAGTTTCAAATTGAGTTCAGCAAGAGATTATAAGGAGCAGAGTCAGGGTGAGTGAGTATGCATAAATATGAAGATTGCACTGTGAGATTCTGAGAAGCTAGAGATGAGCTTGAAGAGGGAAAATTGTCCAAAAGGTCTTGAACATATTATGCGACGGTCAATTCATTCCTAAACCTTTCAATTGTATCAATTTAATACTAATTTTTTTTTGACAATTTACCAATTTAGTCCTATACATTTTGATGATTTGTCAATTTAGTCATAAACAATTTAACATTCTACTAATTGGCCGGAGATCGCTTATGTGATAGCCTATTTTCAATTCTATTTTCGATTCAATGAATTGTGCATCGACATGCCTATGGCCTTTTTCTCTGAGTTGGTTTGTGACATCCTAAATTTTTAATCATGTTTTCTATTGAATAAATGGGGCATTTCATTGATGCGCCTATAGGGCTGTTCTCAGAGCTGATTACTCTCGAGATAATTAGACTGTTTGGGGAAGCCATTAAGGATTTTAAGGCAAATATACTTGAGAATTCGACCAAGAATTGGCTATTTGATCGTGTCCATCTTTAGAGGCCATTATGGCACAATTAAAAATCGATTACGAATAGAGATAGGTTGGTTCGACTGAGAGGTGTGACTAATCGTAGGTGACACTACTAAATTGGAAAATTTTTGTCGGCCGGCACTAGACTAATTTGTCTATCGTTTTGGTACCTTATGTCAATATTTGAATCCTCAAGATTTTCACGATAACTGAGTATCGCCAATGTGTCGAGTGGATTCATTGTGGCTTGAAGAAAATCAACCACAGGTCATTTGCACTAAATTTTTTTGAAAGTTACTCGGTAACCTAGGTCACGCTAAAATTGCGTCGAATGGAAATTAACCGTGAATTTGAGTCCGATTTCAGAAATTGAAAGTTCTATCATATCACAATTAATTCTAGGAGTGTTGACTCAATTTCATAAGATTTTTCTACAAATTGAGACTTTTTGGGAAAAAGTCGTCCTAGTACCTTTTTGTCCAAAAAATGTCAGGGATCGTTTTATATCGCGCAATTGGGAAGCAAGTGGGATTAATTGGGAAGGAAAAATACCAATTTGTTCATTGAGGTGCTAATTGAATTTATGAGGGCCAAATTGTGTTGAATCAAGTAAGAACAAGTGTCCAATTGGAAAGAAATCTTAGCAAATTCGTAGCTCTCCTTTTCCTATGGCTTTTGGACTATTTCAAAAGTTGCAGATAGAGCATGGGTGGCTAATTTGAGGCCAAGGAAGATAGCTGGTGGTGGTGGATGGTCAAGGGGACCAAGAGGTGGAAGATAAGTCTTGGTGGCCCCCTATTGCCCCCTCTCTCTCTCTCTCTCTCTCCCTCAAAGCTGCCGACCAGCCTTCCTCCCCCTTGTTTGTGCTGTTTTTGGAACTAGCAGCCAAGGAGGAGCCACCAGAGATAATCGAGCCGCCTTGTCTACGCCGCACGCCGTTGAGACCGCTGGACCGCTCGAGCAGTGCCGTTCTGGGCCCACTTGCCGTGCGCGCGCCCTCCGCCTCCACCGTGCGACCTTGACGCCCCAGTAGCTTTGTCCCATGTCCTAGCCATTATTTCAACCTGTGTCGGAGTCGTTTGGCCCGCCTCTGACCTCCGTGAGTTCCCAGGCTCGAGGCCCGGTTTGATCCTTCCAACCTTACTTAGTCCATCCTTGCCCTTAACCGAGCTTGTTGCACTCTTTTCCAGCCAAGAACAAAAGCTGGAATTGTGGGTTTCCAACAGCCTTTGAGGCTTGTTTTGAGGACTTTCCTGGTCTCGAAAGTTAGGCCCGCTTTGGAGAGAAGTGAGCCCCGTTGCGTCCCTGATGATTTGAGTTGATCGGATCGCAGAATAAGTGAGTCGATCTAAGTAAACAAGTTGATTTATTGATGTGACTTGATGAGATTATGAATTGTGTTGAATTGCAAGGAGGAACTAAGGCTAAGGCAAGTCCTTTGACGCTTGTTTGTGCATAGGCAGCCCTTAGGGCGTGTTTGCTTCCTAATCGAGTCTTAGGGGGTAGAACTCACTAAGATGTTGTCTCACCCCGTTGTGAGATAACATTTCAGGGCTATAGATGGCAGCCCCTCCAAACCCTCCTGAATATTTTGGGCAACCCAAGAAATTCACTAAGATAGGTTATCACATTCTGATACACCATCACCCTGAAGGACTCGAGTATGTGCTGATAAAGTCCATAGTCTAGGTTGATGTGGGTGAACCCAAAAATGTGCCCCATGAATACCAGTCATGGTATCACCATTACAATGATGGATGAAAGGTGGGTCCTGTACCGGAATCTAATGTACCTCTGTATGCCTTGGAGGTTGCGTTCGAGAAGGGGACAATAGATCTTAAAGGTGGATCAGTGGTGGATGCGAAGGATCCCAAGCTTGAGGACGATTCCGACTCTCCGGTGTACTCAACCGTGGGCTTCAGCTAGAGCGAGGAAGAATGAGAGATCGTCAAAGAAGAGGAGGATCCAGAGGAGGACCGGGAGAGGATTGAACCCTCACTCCTATCTTGCAAACCTTTTGTTGTGAAGGATCTGACTTTTGTGAATAGCATTGTAATATATATTATATGGTTTGCACTGTATAAAAGTGTGGTTGTGGTTTTTCAGTTTTGAAAAATATGGCTCTACTTTTCTATCCTATTGTTATATTGTCTGGGGATTTTATATCTACTTCCACATGTGTATTAAAATGAAAGGGTCGGTGATGTGTCCTAAGACGTCGCTATTTAATTGACTAGGTCGAGATGGGCATGCGTTCGAGGATCGGGGCTTGACATGGCCACTTAAAAGATAACTACTCTATCAGATGAAGTCGGTAAGGAATCTAAATGCGACTGATTTGAGAATTCAATTAGAAATTGACTGCTCGACCGTGCTAATATGCAAGGGTTAATACGGCACCATTAAAATTGACTAGAGATCGGAGATAGGTCGATTTGACAGAGGCAAGTAATTAGAGTGTGGATGATTCCACCTAATTGCAAAATTCGCGTCAAATGGCACTAAACCAATTTTTCTGTCAATTCTATACCCTATGCCTGTATTCGAAACCTCTAGATTTTCATGACAATTGAGAGTCGCATATGAGTTGGAGATGCACAATGTGGATAAAAAATAATCAACCACAGGTCAATTGCGTTAAAAATTCTTAAAAGCTACTCGGTAGGTTAGGTCACGCTGAAATTGCATCCGGTTAAAATTAACCACGAAATTGAACCCAATTTCAGAAATCGAAAGTTCTAGCGTATCACGATTTATTTTAGGAACGTCGACTTATCCTTCGAAGAATTTGGCAAGCTCGGATTTTTGGCAAAAAATCAAATGTTGGTGAAATTGGACCAAGGAAATTCGGAGGGTCATTTTTGTGCATATTTTTGGCCTTCAAGCTGGACCAATTGGCGAGGGAAATTGTGGAATTTAGTGTGAGCTTATTCTTCATCAACTTGGCCATCAATTTGAGATCAATTGGAGTGAATTTGTAGTGAAATTGAAGTTGACTTGAAGATGGATGCATGAAATTCGTAGGCTATGGGGGCTGCAACATTTGGGGCACCAAAGTTGGCTTGTTGGGGAAGCTTGGGAGGGGAAAAAGGTTGTTGGATAGGGCTGAAGGCTGGTGGGGCCTCTACTTGAGTTCTTAGGATATTTTGGTGGACTTTTGTGGCCATTTGTCCCCCTCCAGCTGTAGCAGCCCATCTTCTTCATCCTTGCTTCTCTATCCTCTTTGTTGTTGAAGTAAACCAAACAAACCAGCAACAGTTGAGCCAGCCATTGCTAGACCGCCTCACGCTCGTTCGAGCCCTTGCCGTTGTCCTCGTTGTCCATCATGTCCCATCTACGCCCTGGTTGCCGTCGCTGGTCACCGAGTCGCCAGCTCCCCTCCGCCTGCCTGCCTGGTCCCAGCGTCACCGCCTGGCCGTCTAGCTTTGCTTGTTGAGCCCCTCGACCAGCTACTCCGGCTCAGCTCAGAACCGACTCTTAGCTTTGGGCTGAGAGCTTCGTGGGCCTTTCCCCGGCCCTTTCTTGGTCTCACTTGGTGTCGTCGTAGGCCCGAGTCTCGCTTGCCTCCGTGTTGCCGTTGTCGTAAATTCATCCGTTCGCTAATCCAGTGAGTTTACTTGCTAAACCTTACTTGGGAGGTTAATTATGCTTAGAAGAGGTTTAGATTAGTCTAAAGTGAGATTAGCATATTTATTTAGCTTGTTTAGTTAATTAGATTAATTAGATAGGTTAATTATGTGGTTAGTTAGTTCAATTAGGTAGTTTAATTAGATTAGATATAGCTAGGTTGGTTAGATAATTTAATTAGGTCAATTAGGTGGTTAGATTAGCCTAGGTAGATTAATTAGTGAATTATTTATTTATTTTCAGAAATTATACCGGGATAGTCGGTTGTTAGAATTTCATGCTGATTGTCGTGGTGTAGTTGGTTTGTGTAATTGAGTATTAAATTGTGCAATTGAATGACGATTGTTGATTTTGAGTTATTATTCCAAAATTATGGATTTTTGGTATTTAATTAGAAAATACTGGGTATTGGTTTTTGATGCCAAAAATGTTTGTAAGTACTATATCAAATAGTGGAATTTTTAAAAGGAATGATACCGCATTTTATGACTAAGCCGACCGTATACCCACGTACGATTATTTTACTGGGTGTTTTTAATATGAAGAAAATAGGCCAAGCACATGATTTAAACTGAGACATTTGAGTGTAAAGCATGATATCTTTGGCTGGGATTGGGTGTGTGCATGATTGATATGGGGAACCTATCACGAGCTTTTATGCCGAACGATGCTCCTATGTGAAATGCCTTTGTCAACGGATGCCGGTCGTAGTGGAGGCTGGGCCAATGGTCCTTCGGGAATGCCGTCTAGAGGTAGACGTTGCCATGCTTGATGGGGCGAGATGATGCTTGGCTATGCTAGAAGACCACTGAGTGTTGAGTCGGTCGTGCCCGTGGGGCTGTAATTAATTGGAACGCTTGTCTGAGTGAGATATAACTGTGCCTGATTATGAGACAAAATTGTGTGGCACAGAATGGGATGTGTCATGACGATTTGGCCTTATAATCGAGACCCCTGTGATTGATTAATTTGAAAGTGGGGCGTTCCAGTTATTGATTGCATCTACTGCATTTATAAATGTTATATAAGTTGTACTGACATGTAGGGAGGTGCTGAGGGGATGTAAGTCTTTTGTGATGTGTGATTAGATTGCCTCTAGGTGTATTACCTTTCTAATTGGGGTTTAGAGCATGAACTCAATGAGACATTGTCTTACCCTGTTGTGAGTTTCATTTTTACAGGTCCTTAAATGGAAGTCCGTCCAATTCATTTTGGGTAGCCGCGAGGGTATAGTGAGTAGAGTACTGTCTTCCATCTCCCCGGAAGTCCTTGGACCCGTGAGCTCGTCGTGACCACGATCTTGGCCGATGAGGGCCTACCTTAGTTGGTACCTCATCGATTTAAGGCGCGGTTTCGTCACTGGCCTAACGGGGAATGGGAAGGTCCCGTGGATGGTTTTGATGGACTCGTCGTTGAGGGTGAGGGTGAGGAGGTACTCGACCCTATCATGCACATCGATATTATCACAAATATCCAGGCGAACCAGTTGCTTGAGGATGAGCAAGAGCCCAAAGTTGAGGAAGTAGTTGACCTGCTAAACATCGACATTCCTGACAATATCGTAGTGGACCCGGAGCCCAAGTAGGAGGGTTCGAGGTAGGGTTAGCTAGGCAATCCTTTTTGGGGCCTTGACTTTTGTATATAACTTTGTAGGCTGACCTGGATGTTTATAAAAGTGTGGTTCGTTTTATATGGTTATCCTACTTTTCTATCCCGTGTTGATTATTGTCTAAGGATTGTTTCTTTTGCTTCCACATGTGCATGAATCGATTTGGGTTAAGGACGTGTCTTGCGAACATCACAATTTGATCGACCACCTATGTGCACTCGAGGTTCGGGCGTGACAACTGAAGTGACAGTAGAGTCATCACCGACCATCCTACATTGCATGATAGGCGCTGAAGTGGACAACTTTTACAATTTTTAATCTTTTCTAATTTTATGATTTCTTTTTTTATTTTCTTTTCTTTTTCACTTTTTTCCCTCCATTGGCCCTCACCTGAGGCTAGCAACCTCAAAACCAGTTGACTTGATTTAATCTCAAACTAGTACATAATTAAGCTCCAAGTTTGGTTCTTCTGTGAAATTTTCAAGCCATTCTCATTTTTCCTCTTACTAAAAGAAAGATGCACCCTGTAAGAAAAGAACCAACAATTATATAACATAGCATCATATATGTGTATATTATTCATATGCTCTTGTTATATATGAACTTAGGAGCAATTGCTGAAAAGTTCACACTCACAAGTTGCACGTGTACATCATTAGAGGTCTGACACTTCCATGTAATATCTTAGCCACAGGGGATTTTATCATAAGAATAGCTTTTTTGGTTCCATTGAAGATATTAAAAAAAAAAATTCAAGGCTTTCATAAAATTAACAAATGAGGTGGGTTGATCAAATGATGGGGGAACTTATTTCGCTTCAGCCCTAGATGGAGATCACTTTTGCTAAACAAATAGAAAAGAAAGATCTAACCAAGCAAATGAGCGAAAGTTAAAAAATAACTTGAGGCTAAGCCAAACTTATGTATAAAGCAAAAGGCATTGAAATTTTGTCCTAAGATTGAACCGCAGAGTGATCATGATAATTCTCCAATAGTCAAAAGTCTTATTCACCTTAGCACATATCGATTTTTGTCAACATCTCTTTTGGTATGCTTGCATAGTGATTTATTCCAACACGTTCACATTAGGGGTGAGCATGGTCCAAATGGGCGGTTCACATTCAAGATTCGAAAACCAACCATTAAAGGTTAGTTCCAAAAAATTGGAATAGGGAACCACTCATTGATTATATAGATCCACCCTGAAATCGAACCATCAATCTAGTCTAGTTCCCGAGGGGTTCTATAGAACCAATTCCACAAAGCTTCACGCGTTAGCAATGTAATGTGCAACAAAGAATTACACAATGGAATCATATCATCAAAGAGACTCCCTATGACATCCTGGATTTTCGACTCTACTTTCAATTCAATAAATCAGACATTTCATCGACAAGCCTATAGTGCTTTTCTCAAAGCTAATCACTCATGAGATAACTAGACTATCTAGGGAAGCCATTAAAAATTTTAAGGCAAATAGACTTGAGAATTCGACTAGAAATCGGCTGTTTGATCGTGCTCATCTGCTAAAATCATTACGGCACATATATAAATTGATTAGAGATTAGAGATAGGTTGGTTCGATTGAGATGATGGGTTAAACATGGGTGATCCCACTAAATTGTAAAATTCTCATCGACCGGCACTAATTTGATTTTTCTATCATTTTGGTATCTTATGTACGTATTTGAAACCTTGAGATTTTCATGACAACTGAGAGTCGCCAATGTGTCGCGTAGGTTCATTGTGGCTCGAAGAAAATCGACCGCAAGTCTTTTGCACTAAAAAGTTCTGAAAGCTACTCGGTAGTCTAGGCGCTAAAAACACACCGGAGTGAAATTAACCACAAATTTGAATCCGATTTCAGAAATTGAAGGTTTTGTCATATTACAATAAATTCTAAGAACATTGACTCAGTCTCAGAAGTTTTTCTGCAAGCCGAGACTTTTTGGGAAAAAGTTGTACTATGGCTATTTTTGTTCAGAAAATGCCGGGGATCGTTTTTTATTGTGAAATTAGGAAGCAAGTGGGATCAATTGGCGAGGAAAAATATCGATTTGATCATTGAGGTGCTAATTGAAATTATGAAGGCCAAATTGGATTGAATTGAGAAGTAATTAGTGCCCATTTGATGCCAAAACACATGAAATTCATATGTCCCCCACCCCCACAAATTTTGGATCATTTGATGCCAAAACACATGGGGAGCATGGGTGGCTGGACTATGGCCAAAAAAACCCCCCTCTTGCAGCAACATTCTTCTTTTTCAATCCACTCGCTTCCTCTGTTGTGGAGTGTGCTTAGAAGCTTGAGAAAACTAGAGAAGAAAGCCCCTTTGCCGTTTGAACAAGCTGCACGCCCACTAGATCATTTTCCTCCTCTGTTTTCACTTCTGCCAGTTTATGCTCCAGCCGACCTTTTGGCAAAGATTCGAGTGAAAAGTCAAATCCCTGTGTGAATCTGCCCCCAAGCCACCCACCGTTGTTCTCAGCACATCCGAACCATTCAAAGGAGCCCAACCTCGCGCCAAACGGAGTTGCTGGTCGTCCGATACGCCGACGAGAAGGAACCGGTCGCTGGTACATCGGTCCCCTGCCCGCCTGCACTGTTTCATGATTTTCTTCATTTTTCTTCCATTCTAACCCTTCCTTCAGTCGTTCCATCCACCTACAAGACCCCTTAGACCCCCGGGAGCCACCAGTTTCCGACCACTTGCTCGCCAGAGCTCCAATCAACTCGTTTCTTCTCTGTCCAGCCTTGGTTCTCCTCTATCCAACAAGCAGAAGCAAAAGCCGAACCAGTTTTGTTTCCTCTATTTTGCGGCTCAAAACATAAACTAAAACAGTGGGTTTTCTAGCAGCTTTGCGGCCTGTTTTGAGGTGATTCCGGGCCTCGAAAGTTAGGGCCACTTTGGAGAGAATCGTCCCCTTTCGCGTCCCCGTCGATTTGCACCAACCGGCTTGCTAAACAAGTGAGTTTAACTCACTAATCCTCGCTTAGTAGGTTAATGATGCTTAGGGATTGATTAGATTTAATTAAGTGTGATTAAATGAATATATTAGATTAGATTATTTAATTTAATGATTTGCCGATGCACGTTAGGTGGTTAGATATTGCAATTAGCGAGTAAATAGACTCTAGTATTTATTTAACGGGTCTTGGAAATTTTCTGGGTTCATCTCGGCTTCCAATTAGGCTATAACGTGGCTAAGTTGGATTTATTGCATTTATTTAATATTTTTCATAATTATTTAATTATTTATTTATTTTTCGAAAATTACAATGGGATGATCGGTGACCGGAAAATTATGCTGATTGTAGCAGTGTGATCTGTTTATTTAGTTGAGCCTTAAATTGTGCTAATTGTGTATGAATTGCATTTTTGGAATTTATACTTAAATTGATTTAATTTTAGTAATTGATTGGAAATTAACTAAGCGACAATTTACAATGCCAAAAATATTTTGGTGGACTATATGAAATGTTGGGAATTGTGAAAGTGAAATTACGGTATTTTGGCTAAGGTCAACCGTGTACCCACACACTGCTAATTTATCGGGTATGATAAAAAGTGAGAAATAATGCTATATTGCATTGGCTCAATGACTAAGTGTGTCATCTCAAAAAAAAAAAAAAAAAAAAAAAACGCTTGTTACATCGGCTCGATGACTAAGTATGTCATCTCGGAGAAAAACATTATGAGTTGTTGGCTTGTTGAGTTGGTATATCACCTTGGAGAATGCACGTTGGTTCGGTGACCAAGTACGTCATCTTGGAGAAGGCACGTGGGCTCGGTCATTAGATATGTCATATTGGAGAATGCATGTGGGCTTGGGGACTAAGTACGTCATCTTAGAGAATGCACGTGGGCTCGGTGACCAAGTATGTCATCTTCGAGGAGGCACGTGGGCTCGGTGACAAGGTGTATCATCTTGGAGAAGGTACGTGGGGTTGGTGACTAGATATATCATCTTGGAGAAGGCACGTGGGCACGGTGACTAGATATATCATCTTGGAGAATGCATGGTACGTGGGGTTGGTGACCGGGGAATGGTTCATGGGATAGTGGTAGGAATGATCATTAAATTCATGATGGTGCATGTTGGTGGTAGCTGATTGGTAGACTTACTTGTTATTTGGCTCACTCTGTTTCTAATTTGGTGTGGAATTGGAAACAAGTTTCAGTATTTAAAGATTGAGCCATGAGTGATCAGGAGCTTAGGACTCCTAGTAAGAGGGTAATAGCCTTTGTAACTCGGGGTAAAGCACCGACAAAGGTCGGTACCCGAGGTGGTTGTGGCAAAACGTCGGCTCTAGCCAGCCCAAGTGTAAGAGTACCGCTGTAGGTCGGTACTAGTGTAGCAGCACCAAGTAATCCTAGGTTCGACGGGATCGTTCAGGCGCTAGTGTTCTTTAGGAACTGGTTGAGTCAATAGGCTTTGGACCGAGCCACTGTTGTTGTGGCATCTATTGATGTCCAACCTGGATTGGTGGTTAGGGATCAGACTTTAGTATTTGAGTCAAGATTCAGTACACGTAGAAATGGAAATTGGTCAAGGAAAAGACCGATGTCGAGATAAAAGTATTCTATTCCACCCAATAGGAAGGGTGGAATAGTTAGTTTAGCACCGAGACAAAATGAAACATGTTGTTCTCGTGTGTGACGACGGAGATCGGCCTTATGTCTTTCTTAGGACAAGAAATTGTTTTGAGTGTAGCCAATAGGGTTACTTGGCCAGAAACGGTCCTAGAAGGCCGATGGGACAGGTTAGAAGGAGTGCGCCATAAAATGCACCAGGGAGTTTTTGGAATAGACCTCCGGTACCAAAAAGAGTACATGCTGTCACTTGACAGGAGATAGAAGACTCACCAGATGGGTGCCAAAAGTATGGAAGGAAGTGTAGATAAATCCAGTGTCTGGGTATTGCTAGAACGTGCTGTGATTGTGACCAGCACGGCCATCAAGTGTGGGACTGTCAATGAGAATCCAAACGAGCACAAATGCCGCTACCACAGTTAGGACACCACTAAAATGGTGAAAGGGACAGGAATGGAACCGACCCTACACCAATCAGAGGAAGAATGTTCTAGAGGAGATTTTAGTAGAGTAGCACAGCGGAGCTTTGGACTAAGTTTGTAGAACTTTAGTTGTTGAAATAAAGTGAAAGAAAAGGGAATCACTAGCTATAGTTGTACTTGACTAGTTGCTGAGGTATAACTTTGACGCCACATGAATAGAGTGGGTTCACGGAGCATCTTATGGTAATGAATTATGGTCATGGAGTAATCCAGCTTAGTCCATTAGCATGTGAAAGTGTCAAGTTTGTTGGGAATCGAAAAGAATCTTCGATTTCATTAATCTCGTTGGTTGAAGGCAACCTATTTGTTAGACGAAGGTTGCCAAGAGTACTTGGCGGTTGTCATAGATAAGATAGATTGAAGAATTGAAGATTGGGGATATCTCAGTAGTCTAAGAATTCCTAGAGGTATTTCCATGGGAATTGTTAGACTTGTCGTCAGAGAAAAAGATAGAATTTGCGATCGAGCTAGCACCAGGACAGAGCCACTCTTGAAGGCTTCTTACCAGTTGTCGTTGTTTGAGTGATAGAACCAAAGGTGCAAGGTG
Organism: Eucalyptus victrix; assembly: GCA_016097545.1. Classification (NCBI taxonomy): domain Eukaryota; kingdom Viridiplantae; phylum Streptophyta; class Magnoliopsida; order Myrtales; family Myrtaceae; genus Eucalyptus; species Eucalyptus victrix. The sequence continues at coordinate 29,726,253 of CM027837.1, forward strand.
GGGATTATTAAATAAGGAATTCATGCATATCGGTGCATTACTTTAGGGAAACATTAGCTTTGTTTGTGAGAGAAAAAGAAAGATGGTTTGTTGCAAGTATGCATCGACTATCGTCGACTCAATCAAGTGACGATCAAGGACAAGTGGTCATTGCCAAAGATCGATGAATCGTGTGACCAGTTACAAAGAGTGTCGATGTTTTCAAAGATCGACTTGAGGATAGGTTATCATCAGTTGAGAATCAGGAAAAAGGTTATACCGAAGACAGCGTTTCATACTTGATATTGCCTTTGTGAGAATATTGTAATGCCATTAGGTCCGGTGAACGTTCCAACTTTTGTCATGGATTTGAAAAATTGAATGTTCAAGGAATAGCTTGATCAATTGTGTGAAGAAAGATTCCAGATCTTCATTTACCATTAAAGTCTCAAGTGTTTATTCTCTCAGAAGGAGTTGAATATGAGATAGTGTTGTGAGTTAGAATTTTGGAAGAACTGTGATTGTGATGTCCTGTATCACCTTGGAAAGACAAATTAAGTCGTAGGTGCATTGAGTCGGAAGTCTTTAGTTGCACATATGGTGATCAAGGAGTGGAATTTACTCAAGAGAGCTCGAGATTCAGTTTTTAGGCTTGAGGTAGGTGTTGGAGAAATCTTTTCAGAATATTTTGAAGATGACAAAACATTTCTATCAGTCTAGTCTGGATACCGACAGTTTAAAGTCTGAAGACTTTGTATTCACTAGACTCAAGACTCAAGACTCAAGACTCAAGACTCAAGACTATTCTCACTAACAGTCTTTCTAATCCAGTGACTAAGGAAATCCAAAGCTGAAGTATATGGTTGAGGATTCGATCCTATCCTCTGGAAAAGATCCCTTGGTTGGATAAATATTTCGGATTCTTTTATTGTTATCTAGATCGATTGAAGATCCGATGGTCGACGAAATATTCTTGGAATGTTCTATTCTTGGAAACCAAGATCCTGATTGTATGGGCGAATAGGATTGATGGGCTATCATCAGGTTCCTTAAATAGCTCGGATGATCTTCTTAATTGATTCCGTCCAACGGGTAGATTGGAGGAATTCCTTTGGTAAGTGCCAACGGCTATGATGGCATAAAGGAGTATAAAAGGAAGACGTTCTAGTTGTTTTAAGAATGTGATCGATAGAAAAATTCCAGAGTCTGAAGAACCTTGATTATTAGTCGATATAGTTCGAGCGAAATTGTATACACGAGAGAGTGTTTATACTTGGTGACACCTTGAGCGAGTGTGGTAGATCATCTACACCTAGAAATCAAGGAAGATCAACACGTAACATCTCTTTGTTCATAGTGGAATCCAGCCAATTGGCATCGGTGCGAGAAGAGTGGACGTAGGCTTGAATCAAGCCGAACCACTATAAACCGCGTGTTCAATTCTCTATTTCTTTTACTCAGTCTTACGATTGATTTTTAATTATTGCAAATCCTTCAATTGTCTAAGTATTGTGCAATCTTCAAGAAAATTTTTATATACCTATTCACCCCCCTCTAGGTACTCGTACTAGCTATATCAATTGGTATCAGAGCTCGTGTTCTTACTTTATTTGAAGTGTTTTACTTGAGTAAAAGATCCATGGCTAGTATGCTAGCACCGGGGCTGGTGGAAGGGCAAAGCAATACCAGACCACCCTACTTTGATGGAAAGGATTACAACATCTGGAAAAACAAGATGAAAGCTTTTCTACGGTCAAAGGATCCTGCGGAATGGGACGTTGTGGAAAGAGGAATTACTCCTACTGCTACATCAGTATCCGAAAGAGGGAAAGAAACTGTTGATACCAGCGGAATGTCTCAAGAAGAGATAAACAAGAGACAAGCACTCGATGCAAAAGCAATTTACTCTTTATATTGTGCTTTGTCACCAACTGAATATAACAGAATATCTTCTTGTGTTACAGCAAAAGAAGTCTGGGACAGATTACATATCACTTATGAAGGGACAGACCGAGTGAAGGAGACCAGAATTAACATTCTCCTTGGTCAATATGAAGCCTTCAAAATGAAACCAGGAGAATCTATAACTGACATGTTTAGCCGTTTTACAGATATTGTCAATGGCCTTGAAAATCAAGGACAGAAAATTTCTGATCCTATGAAGGTGAACAAGCTACTGCGTGGACTCTCCAAGGATTGGAATCATATAAAGACTTCAATAAGAGAGACGCAAAGAATTATGCCATTATCTGTAGACGAGCTGATTGGAACTCTTCAGTCTTACGAAGTGGAACGAATTAATGAAGACGAAGATCCAAGAGGTAAGAAATCCATTGCATTAAAATCTAATGATGATTCGATGATACGAGACTCGAAGAAGATGCGGACGATGAGGAGCTTGCTCTAATGATTAGAAGGTTCAGAAAGCTGAATAGAAAAGGAAGAAGGTTCAACTCAAGGAAACAAAGTCTTCAGAAACAGCAAACCAAGTTTGTTGATAATGAGGAACCAAACAAAGATGTAGTTTGCTTCGAATGTAAGAAAAAGGGACACATCAGACCCAATTGTCCTCTCCTGAAGAAGAAGAGAGGAAAAGCTGAAAAGTCTCGAAAAGCTCTCAAAGCCGAAACCTGGAGCGATACAGAGTGTGAAGAAAGTGACGAGGAATATGCCAACCTGTGTCTGATGGCACAATCAGACTCAGACTCTGGATCAGACTCAGACAGTGAATTTGAGGTAAGTGATTATAAAATCCCTGTCAAAGTCTCTAAATACATTGATGAACTATGTTTTAGTCTTAAGACTTCTCTCAAAAAGATTTCCGAACTTAAAAAGGAAAACTCAGTTTTAAAACAAAAGGAAAATATTTTAGAAGAAAAAGTGAAAAGTTTAGACTTGAATGTTTCTACTCTTAAAGAGAATGAAGATAAACTTTCAAAAGAAAATGCTTTCTTAAAAACTGACTTATCAAATATTTCAAAGAAATTTTCAATAGGGTCTGAAAAACTTGAAAAAGTTCTTTCGGTCAAAGACCTTACTTCAATAAGTCGGTCTAGGTATGACAGCGAAACGATCCCCTTGATTGATTTTCCGAAAGTAAAAGAAAGAATTAAGAAAAGACCGTCGAGAGAGGCTTACAAAAATCATTTCAAGAAAGTTTTTGTAAAGTCGTAGGTCGAAATGCTCTAAGGTGTTCAAAGTGTAACTTGTCGGGATCATTTTGAAAAAGAGTGTCTATGGTTTGGAAGCTGTTAAGAAAGTATGGCCTAATAATGCTCATTCTACTAACGCCAAAGGACCCAAGAAAATTTGGGTACCAAAGAAAGCTTGAGACTCTCTTTTGAATGTAGGTCTGTCAAAAAGAAGGTAAAGTGGTATCTTGACAGCGGATGCTCAAGACACATGACGGGAGACTCAAATTGCTTCATAAAGCTTATTCAAGTAAATGGTGGAAAAGTTTCATTTGGAGGAAACAGCAAAGGAAGCATTGTGGGATTTGGGCTGTGAAAATTGGAAATCTCACAATAAGCAATGTCTCTCTAGTGGAAGGACTCAACTACAATCTTCTCAGCATTAGCCAATTGTGTGATACTGGTTTCAAGATCTCCTTTCAAGAAGGCATATGTTCTGGAATTAGTAAAGACTCAACTCAGTCTTTCATGGGTCGAAGGCATGGAAATATCTACCTCCTTGATGTAAAACCAAATGAAGCACAATGCCTAATCTCAATTCAAGATGAAGCAGTCTTATGGCACAGAAAGCTTGGCCATGTCAACATGAAGCAATTAGCCAAAATCTCATCAAAGAAGCTTGTTCGAGGTCTACCTAAATTGCCATACCAAAAGTCTGATTCATGCACTCCATGCATTCTGGGAAAGCAGGTAAGAAATTCATTTAAGCCAATAAATCATGTCTCTACTAATCATGTACTACAGTTGCTTCATATGGATCTCTTTGGACCAACAAGAACCCAGAGCATTGGAGGTAAGAAATATTGTCTAGTAATTGTGGACGATTACTCTCGCTTTACCTGGGTATATTTTCTTGCAAGTAAGTCAGAAACCTTTTTGTACTTTGAGAAGTTTGCTAAAAAGGTTCAAAATGAAAAAGGATGTGCAATCTCAAGTATAAGAACAGATCATGGAAGTGAATTTGAAAATCAAGATTTTACGAAATTTTGTGATAAATCTGGTTTTAATCATATGTTTTCCTCTCCATATACTCCAGAGCAAAATGGAGTTGTGGAAAGAAAGAATAGATCTCTTCAAGAAATGGCTAGAACACTTTTAATTGAAAGTAAAATTTCTTCACGATTTTGGGCTGAAGCTGTTTCAACAGCATGCTATATTATAAATAGAGTCTTTCTAAGACCTATTTTAGAGAAAACCCCTATGAATTGTTCAAAGGTAAGAAGCCTATTGTTTCATACTTTCATGTGTTTGGTTGCAAATGCTTTATTTTGAAAAATGCAAATGATCGAGTTGGTAAGTTTGAAGAAAGATCAGATGAAGGCATCTTCCTTGGATATTCTACATCAAGCAAAGCCTACAGAGTCTATAACAGGAAAAGCCAGTCGGTGGAGGAATCAATGAATGTCAAATTCCAAGACTCAACGCAAGATGAATCCAGCCAGACTCAATATGAGGAGTCTGAACCTGCTCTAGACCTTTCAACGTTTACAACTCAAGAAGCATCTCAGACTCTGGAAGTCCAACATCAAGATGCTCATGAAGATTCAAATAAAGAAAGAGATCATCAACCAGGCAAATCAACCAGTAACTGGAAGCATAAATCCAGTCATCCCAAAGATCTCATTATTGGCGAAATCAATGAAGGAATCCGCACCAGATCAAAAAGGCGTGAAGAATCTAGTGTTGTGGCTCTCATTTCTGAAATTGAACCAAAAAGCATAGAAGAAGCTTTATCTGATGAAAGTTGGATCGAAGCTATGCAAGAAGAACTAAGACAGTTCAACATCAATGATGTATGGGAATTGACATCTAAACCAAAAGGTAAAAGTGTTATTGGAGCCAAATGGGTATTCAGGAACAAGATGAATGAAGAAGGAAAAGTCGTACGAAACAAAGCAAGACTCGTGGCCAAAGGATATACGCAAGAAGAAGGAATAGACTATGATGAGACTTACGCACCAATAGCAAGGTTAGAAGCTATTCGACTATTACTTGCGTTTGCTTGTTATAAAAATTTCAGGTTATTCCAAATGGACGTCAAAAGTGCGTTCCTAAATGGATTTATCCATGAGGAAGTTTATGTGGAACAACCACCTGGGTTTGAAGACCCAAAGAAGCCAGACTCAGTCTTCAGACTGAAAAAGGCCTTGTATGGTTTAAAGCAAGCACCTCGAGCTTGGTACGACAGACTAAGTAAGTTTTTATTACAGAATGGTTTTGTCAAAGGTAAAGTAGATACTACTTTGTTTATCAAAAAGGAAAACAAAAGCTTTTTACTTGTTCAAATATATGTGGACGATATTATTTTTGGATCACCTAATGAAAGTCTATGCAAGAAATTTTCTAAGTCTATGCAGGATGAGTTTGAAATGAGTATGATGGGAGAGTTAACATTCTTTCTTGGACTCCAAGTGAAACAAATGAAGGAAGGAACTTTTATTCATCAAGAAAAATATGCAAATGATCTTGTCAAAAGATTTGGATTGGAAAAGTGCAAAAAGACCGACATACCAATGTCATGTTCTCAGAAGATAGACAAGGATGAAGAAGGGAAGAAAGTAGATCAAAAGCTGTACGGGAGCATGATCGGTTCACTTCTTTATCTTACCGCTTCTAGACCTGATATTTTGTTAAGTGTTTGCATCTGTGCTAGGTTTCAATCAGATCCTAGAGAATCACATCTCAGTGCCGTGAAACGTATTATCAAATACATTGCCTCATCTTCAAGCATCGGTCTTTGGTATCCAAAGAGGGGAGACTTTAATCTTATAGGATACTCAGATGCAGATCTGGCCGGTTGCAGAGTCGATAGAAAGAGCACTTCGGAACTTGTCAACCGCTTGGAAACGGGACGGTGTCTTGGTTTTCGAGGAAGCAAAGCACGTAGCTCTCTCAACGACGAAGCGAGTATGTAGCTCTTGGAAGCTGCTGTTGTTCGCAAATTCTATGGATAAAACAACAGCTACAAGACTTTGGGATTGAAGACTCATGCACGAAATCGAGATGTGACAACACCGGTGCGATCAATCTCACCAAAAATCCAATCCTTCATTCAAGAGCAAAGCATATTGAGATTCGACATCACTTCATTAGAGATCATATTCAAAATGGAGAAATCTCGATTCAATTTGTTGATTCAAAGAGTCAACTAGCGGATATATTCACAAAGCCTTTGGAGAAAAATCAATTCGACTTTATCCGTTCAAGACTCAACATTTTGAAGCTTGAAGAAGTTAAAGTCTAGAGACTCACCAACTCTAAGACTCTAATCTCTCAGACTTTAAATCCTCGAGACTCGAGACATTCATGGCTATAGCGTAAGTTGCTATTTTATCTAAAAGGTACGAATTCTCGTTTAGTTATTTTATCTAAACTCAAAAAGGTACGATTTTTCGTTCGGTTATTCTATAATCCGTGTGAAATTCGAAAACTTGTCTTTTTAAAAGGATTAATTTTGGCAGTTATTGATTTTGAAAAGAAGTGTTCGTACACTTTCCTTATGCCAATTGAACTTCCCTTTTCAAAACTAAGTTATATATATACAGTTTTTCTTTGCCCAATCTTCAAAACCCTAAAAGGCACTCTCCTCCCGATCCTGTTTCTATTTCTTGTTCATCTTCGAGAAAGTGGTCATCTTTTCTTGGGAAAGCAAGTGAAGGAACCTTCCAATCGACAAAGAAAGATGTCTTCTTCAAGGAAATCATCAAGAATCGCAAGCAGGGGACCACAAAGAATGGAGAAGGGACCGACTCACTTCGATCTCACTGAGGAAGAAGACTTATCAAGTCAGCGACAAAGTCCGATTCGCTCTCATCCACGTCATTCAACGCCTCCTGCCCCACAAGGTGCAAGTCAACATCTGGAAGAAGAGATAATCGAGGATGCCGACCCAGTAAGAGTCCAAAAACCCTCCTTTATCTATAAGCTTTATCGTGCGTTGAAAAGCACCGGTACTCCATTGAAATATATAGATGACTTCCTTAAGGACAAAAATTATGGGAATGAGTATCTTTTTCTGCGGAAAATGGAGGAATTGGGAGTTGCTCCGAAAGGAAAAGCAGAGGACGCACTTGCGAACATTCCAAGTGATCCTCGTATGCCAGGACAAAATTTAATTGAAGGGAACGATGATGACAGAATGTTCCTTGAATTCCAACCGAGAATGGGAGTGGCAGCAAAGGTGAAAGGAAATCGGATGGATTTGTTCAAATCCAAGGATCAGGAAAATGTGTATTTCGAAATTTGTTGAAAAGAGGGGTGATAAACCCTAGAAGTGTCGATTTTGACTTCCGGACGCCATCAACATGAACTTAAGAGAGAAGTTGAATTTGCTTCAACTTGAGAATTTTTGCTCGACTCTACGGACGGGTATGCTCAACGACCGCTTATTTCTATTCAAATCTTAGCTTTTTGGATGCGAATAGAATTTCATTCGGTGTACGAGACCAAGTCTACGTGGTAGATGTGAATATGTTGGCGGACATAGTTGGAGTTGAACGAGGACGTTATCTACCAATCAAAGTCTCACTGCTCGTACTACTCGGAACTTGTCAAAGATAGGGACACGAGAGAAGAAAATTACCTATTCCGGGATGAATGCCATCAACATTGTGCTTCATAAGATTGTGATCAAGCTGTCTTAGACCGAAGTCTACGTCAAAGACTTCCGTGTCTCTTTCGAAGCAAAGTTGATGTACGCGATCAACTCAGGACGGAAGTTCTCTCTCCCGCACACTATTCTCTTCCATATGTACAGAGCAATGTCGAAAGACAAAGGACAATTGCCTTATCCTGGTCTAGTGACCAAGATTTTCAAACACATGAATATTGAACTGCCACAAACACTTTGTGTTCGACCGTGTGATAAGATGGTGGTAGGTTCGAAGATGTTAACGAAGATGCGTCTCCAAGAACTTTCCAAGGCAATAGAGAAATTCAGAGTGAAATCTCCAGTTTTGTCTGCTTCAAAGAGAAAAAAGGAAAGGAGGCCATTGGTGCCCCATCGAAAAAGAAGAAAAGAACTCTCATCCTGGAGGATGAAGATGAAGAGGATGAAGATCCTACTATCTGTGCTTTAACAAGAACCAGACGTTCTGTGCCTCAACCGACAGAACTTCAGAAGAAATAGAGAGAAGAAGAAGAGCAAACCAAGAGCAGAGAAGAAGAAGAGCAGAGAGAGAAGGAGAAAGAAGCTGAAGAAGAGATAGAAGGAGAGAAAGAAAAGTCTGCAGCTGAATCTGGAGAGAAGGGAAATCAAGAGCATGATCATCACTCTTCCCCTTTCGATGTCCTAGAGACAGGGGGAGTTGGCGAGCAAGAAAGGTCCACACCTCATGCTGCCGATAGTGAAGGTCCAAGACAATCTCCAGCGAGATCCGAGGAAGAAGTTCGGGTGTCTCAATTGCTGAAGAAGGTCATGATACGTCGACTCCAAATCTGCAGGATTATACAGAAGCTCCATCGTCTGCATTTACTCCATCTGAGAAAGCTCATGCCAATACACAGACGGACAACTCAGCAGATTTTCGTCGTATTCTTGATATTCTTATGGAAATGCGAGGACAAATATATGCTCTGGATTTGTGAGGTTCAAACCATCAAGAATGCTTTGGACAAGCGTCTTCGGTTACCCCTGGAGGACAAAATGAAAGACCTCGCTCGCAACTTCAAGCTAATGCCAAAGGAGAGGAGGTAGCTCAACTAAGGGAAGACTTGAAGAGGCTAGAAGGCATAGTCCAGTCAATGGGAGATTTCAGATCGTGCGCATTCCCAAGCGAGACATGACTCCTTTCTCACCCTTTTTAATGATGACAAAAAGGGGAGAACCAATTTGAACCAACAACTTTCAACATCTTTTAAAAACTTTGACTTTTGTGGTTATGTTTATTTTTGAGTATATGACTTGAGAACTTGGGTGTGAATTTAAATTTGACTGAATTGGCTGTGGATTTTGATGCTTGACTGGTTGCATTTATATCAAGTGTTGTTATATGGTATTACTCATGAAAGACTAACCAATTTTCTGTGGATGCGAGTCTGGTTGCTTTATTAATCTTTTTGAGTTAGCCATATTGCTTGAGAAATGTTTTTGCAGGTCAAAGTTGTTCAAATCTACAAGAAAGTTTTGTCACCATCAAAAGGGGGAGATTGTTGGAGAAATCTTTCCAGAATATTTTGAAGCTGACAAAACATTTCTATCAGTCTAGTCTGGATACCGACAGTTTAAAGTCTGAAGACTTTGTATTCATCAAACTCAAGACTCAAGACTCAAGACTCAAGACTCAAGACTCAAGACTCAAGACTCAAGACTCAAGACTATTCTCACTGACAGTCTTTCTAATCCAGTGACGAAGGAAATCCAAAGCCGAAGTATATGGTTGAGGATTCGATCCTATCCTCTGGAAAAGATCCCTTGGTTGGATAAATATTTCGGATTCTTTTATTGTTATCTAGATCGATTGAAGATCCGATGGTCGACGAAATATTCTTGGAATGTTCTATTCTTGGAAACCAAGATCCTGATTGTATGGGCGAACAGGATTGATGGGCTATCATCAGGTTCCTTAAATAGCTCGGATGATCTTCTTAATTGATTCCGTCCAACGGGTAGATTGGAGGAATTCCTTTGGTAAGTGCCAACGGCTATGATGGCATAAAGGAGTATAAAAGGAAGACGTTCTAGTTGTTTTAAGAATGTGATCGATAGAAAAATTCCAGAGTCTGAAGAACCTTGATTATTAGTCGATACAGTTCGAGCGAAATTGTATACACAGAGAGTGTTTATACTTGGTGACACCTTGAGCGAGTGTGGTAGATCATCTACACCTAGAAATCAAGGAAGATCAACACGTAACATCTCTTTGTTCATAGTGGAATCCAGCCAATTGGCTGTCGGTGCGAGAAGAGTGGACGTAGGCTTGAATCAAGCCGAACCACTATAAACCGCGTGTTCAATTCTCTCTTTCCTTTACTCGGTCTTACGATTGATTTTTAATTATTGCAAATCCTTCAACTGTCTAAGTATTGTGCAATCTTCAAGAAAATTTTTATATACCTATTCACCCCCTCTAGGTACTCGTACTAGCTATATCACGAGCACCTAGAAGGGAGTGAATAGGTGCGAAAATAAATTTTGCAAAATATAATGTAAAACTTTACTTTTAACCTGAGTCTGGTTGACAATAGACTCTGTAGAGGAAACCAGACTCTAACAATTAAATAGAGTTACGAACAAAATAAAAGAGTTCATGGAAGAGAATAAGAACATAAAGTTTATAGTGGTTCAGCTTAATCAAAGCCTACGCCCACTCTCCCGCATTGACAGCCTACCAGCTGGATTTCACTAAAAATCAAAAGAGTTGTTATAGTATCACGTCCTTGATTCCACAGCGTAGAGACTCTGCTACACTTCCACAAGGCCTCACAAATATCTAAACTCTCTTTTGAGTACAAATTTACGCTTAACAATTGAATTAGCAAAGAATAAGGAGCTTCAGACTTTGGAATTTATCTATCATGCACACACTCGAATAACTAGAGCGTCTTCCTTATATACTCCTCCATGCCTTCATATCCATTGGCACCTTCCAAATGAGTTCTTCCAATCTACCCATTGGACGGAATCAATTAGGGAGATCTTGAGTTATTTAAAGAATGTGATGATAGCCAACCAATCCTGCTCGTCCATACAATTATGATCTAGGTTTTCATAAGTAGAACCTTCCTAGTATACTTTGCCAATCAACGGATCCAAATTACTCGTGTTGATTTCAAAACGAATAATAAATCTTGAGATGCTATCTCCAGCCGTGAGAACTTCTTTAGCCACTCGAATCAAAACCTTAAAAAATACTCGAATCTGGATAAGTTTTCTTCGTCGGTCTAGAAACTGTCAATGAGGACAGACTTTAAATCTTGAGTTTGGCAGTCTTCAAATTTTGAGGAAAGAGTTCGTAAGTCTACAGACTAGACTGATGGAAACGTTTGTCAGCTTCAAAGCAAATAAGGAAGTTTTCTCCAACACGTAGGTCCCTTTGAGATTTTGAAAAGAATCAGGATCCTAATGTATTGTCTTGCGTTGCCGCCGAGGTAGGCGTAAGTGTATGACGTCTTTCACGTGTCGAGGTTGAGGTTCAAAACAGATTATGTGTACTAAGATGGTCCCCTTGATCAAAATGGTTTGACAACATCACGAGACTGAAGAAGCAACAGGGGAAAGTGAGACTTGATGAGACGACGATACCCCCACCTTTTTGTTTAAGGATTGGTAAAGGTTTAAATTTCAAGAACGAAATTTTTATAAGAAGGGAAGAGTTGTGACATCCTAGATTTTCGACTCTGCTTTCAATTCAATAAATTGGGTATTTTATCGACACGCCTATAGTGCTTTTCTCAGAGCTGATCACTCATAAAATAACTAGACTATTTAGGGAAGCCATTAAGAATTTTAAGGCAAATAGACTTAAGAATTCGATCAAGAATTAGTTGTTCGACCGTGCTCATCTGTTGAGATCATTACGGCACATATATAAATCGATTAGAGATTAGAGGTAGGTCGGTTTCAAATGAGATGAGGGGTTAAATGTGGGTGATCTCACTAAATTGCAAAATTCTCATCGACCGACACTAATTTGATTTATCATTTTGGTACCTTGTGTTCGTATTTGAAACCTCGAGATTTTCATGATAACCGAGAGTTACCAATGTGTCGAGTAGGTTCATTGTGGCTCGAAGAAAATCGATCGCGGGTCATTTGCACTAAAAAGTTCCGAAAGCTACTTGGTAGTTTAGATCATGCTAAAAATGCATCAGAGTGAAATTAACTACGAATTTGAATCCGATTTTAGAAATTGAAAATTCTGTCATATCACAATAAATTCTAGGAACGTCGACTTAGTCTCAAAAGATTTTTCTACAACTCGAGACTTTTTGGGAAAAAGTCGTCGTAGGACCGTTTTAATTTAGAAAATGCCGAGGATAATTTTTTATTGCGAAATTAGAAAGCAAGTGGGATCAATTGGTGAGGAAAAATATCAATTTAATCGTTAAGGTGCTAATTGAAATTATGAAGACCAAATTGGATTGAATTGAGAAGCAATTAATGCCCATTTGATGCCAAAACACATGAAATTCGTATGTCCCTCATCCCCACAACTTTTGGACCATTTCAAGCTTCTAGATTGGGAGCATGGGTGGCTGGACTATGGCCAAGGAAGCCAGACATGGCTGTAGTTGAGTTAAGGGGACAATTTGGTGGAAAAACAAGCCAAGTAGCCCCCTCTCTTGCAACAACCTTCTTTTTCCGCAATCCACTTGCTTTCTCCATTGTGGAGGGTGCTTAGAAGCTTGAGAAAACCAAAGAAGCAAGCCCCTTTGCCATTCAACCAAGCCGCATGCCCACCGGACCGTTTTCCTCCTTTTTTTTTTTTCACTTTTGCCAGTTTCTACTCCAGCCGACCTTCGCCAAAGATCTGAGTGAAAAGTCAACTTCTCAAGCGAATTTGCCCCCGAGCTATCCACCGTTGTTCTCAACACATCCAAACCATTCAAAGGAGTCTGACCTCGCATCGAATGGAGCCACCGGTTGTCCGGTATGCTGGCGAGAAGGAACCGGTCGCCGGTCCGTCAGTCCCTTGCCCACCTGCATTGTTTTGTAATTTTCTTCATTTTTCTCCCTTTCCAACCCTTCTTTTGGCCATTCTATCCACCTACAAGACCCTCTAGACCCCTGGGAACCACCGGTTGCGGACCACCCACTCGCCGAAGCTCCAATTAACCCATTTTTTGGCCGTTCAGCCTTGGTTCTCCTCTGTCTAGCAAGCCGAAGCAGAAGCCGAACCAGCTTTGTTTCCTCTATTTTGTAGCTCAAAACAGAAGCTAAAATAGTGGGGTTTTCAGCAGCTTTGCGGCTTGTTTTAAGGTGGTCCCATGCCCCGAAAGTTAGGCCCGCTTTGGAGAGAATCGTCCTCTTTCATGTCCCTGTCGATTTGCATCAACCAGCTCGTTGAACGAGTTTAACTCACTAATCCTCGCTTAGTAGGTTAATGATGCTTAAGGGTTGATTAGATTTAATTAAGTGTGATTAGATGGATAGATTAGAATAGATTATTTAATTTAATGATTTGTCGATGCACGTTAGGTGGTTAGATATTGCAATTAGCGAGTAAATAGACTCTATTATTTATTTAGCGAGTCTCGGAAATTTTCCGGGTGAGTCTTGGCTTCCAATTAGGCTATAACGGGGCTAAGTTGGATTTATTGCATTTATTTAATATTTTTCATATTTATTTATTTATTTATTTTTGAAAATTAGACCGGGATGGACGGTGACCGAAAAATTATGCTTATTGTAGCGATGTGATTTGTTTATTTAATTGAGCCTTAAATTGTGCTAATTGTGTATGAATTACGTTTTTGGAATTTATTCTTAAATTGATTTAATTTCAGTAATTGATTAGAAATTAACCGAGCTTCGGTTTACAACACCAAAAATATTTTGGTGGACTATATGAAATGGTGGGAATTGTGAAAGTGAAATTATGGTATTTTGGTTAAAGCCAACCGTGTACTCACACATGGCCAATTTATCGGGTATGATAAAATGTGAGAAAGAATGCTATATTACGTCGGCTCAATGACTAAGTGTGTCATCTTGGAGAAAGACGCTATATTATGTTGGCTCGATGACTAAGTATGTCATCTCGGAGAAAAACGTTATGAGTTGTTGGCTCGTTGAGTTGGTACACCACCTTGGAGAATGTACGTGGGCTCGGTGACCAAGCATGTCATCTTGGAGAAGGCATGTGGGCTCGGTGACTAGATATGTCATCTTGGAGAATGCATGTGGGCTCAGTGACTAAGTACGTCATCTTGGAGAATGCACGTGGTCTCGGTGACCATGTACGTCATCTTTGAGAAGGCACATGGGCTCGGTGACTAGATATATCATCTTGGAGAAGGCACGTGGGCTCGGTGACTAGATATATCATCTTGGAGAATGCATGGGATTGATTAAAATGACCAAGGAATGGTTTGATTGACATGTAATCGACTAGGTCGATTGATCGATAAGTCGATCTGAGTGAATGATTGATGTGTTGATGTAACTCGATGAGTTTATGAATTGTGCCAACTTGCAGGGAGGAGACTAAGGCCAAGGTAAGTCCTTTGACTCGTGATTGTGCTTAGGCAGCTCTTAGGGTGTATTTGCTTCCTAATCGAGTCTTAGGGGTTAGAACTTGCTGAGACATTGTCTCACTAGTTATTGTATAATCATTTTGAGGTTGTAGATGATGTTGGTAAAGGACCAGGAGCCCCGGAGTTCAAGAGGTGAAGCCTGAAGAATCGGTGACCATGTCCGACTAGTTAGTCGTAGAACAACTCTCTTTTATAGGGAGCTGATTCATTTTGTAAACATTTGTGTATAGACCTGTATTTTTATAAAAAGGTATCTTGTGAAAAATTGGTCCTACGTTTCTATCCCATTATTTTATTGTCTGCGGATTAATTATATGCTTCCGCATGCGTATTAAAATGAATAGGTCAGCGATGCATCTTGGGATGTTGCAATTATATCGACCAGGTAAGGATGAGTGCATGCCCGAGGATCGGGGCGTGACATACTCCCAGTTAGAGCCAATTAACTAACAAGATTAGGATGTTAGGAAGTGTGTAAGTAAGAGAGCACACTCATCAAACTTGTTATAAGTGGGCAAAAGTAGACAAAGTATCTAATACAAATACTAATAAGTAGCCTAGGGATTTAAGATTTTTCGTTATTTATATTAAAATTTAAATATATATTATATATTATCGGTTTGGTCTGGGTAGATAGTTCCACACTTGGAATCAGAAACTAGACTAGTACTCATCGGTTCCAATAAATTGGAATGAAGAACCGGACCAGTTCCTTAGGAATCATCAATTCTTGGGTGGTTCGGTCTAATTCCAGGTGATTCGGTCTGGTTCCGGGTGGTCCAGGCAATTTGGGCAATACCCGGTTCCTTTACACACTCCAAATTCACATTATATGCTCTTGGGGAACTTATTAACAAGACCCTAATCATAATTGTCCATTTTGTATCATATGTTTTACAACTAAAACATTTTTTTTATCTCAATTTGGAGATCTTTTAAACATCTGATTTACCAATCGGACAGGCCATGTTAAATTGGAGGGGTAAAACTAGTCCTTTGCTAGAAAAGAAAACATTTTGCTTGACACCAACATGGCTAAGAGAATTTCAAACAGTTCTCATACATCATTAAAAAAATTTCTTTTTTGTTTCCTATTTAATTTTTAAATTTTGGGGAAAGGCATGATTGATGACGTAATAAAAAAAATACCTACAATTCACTCTAGACATTGCTTAGAAAGAGGAGGGCCACTCGTAAATAGCACTTTCAATTTTGGGCGAAATGTGACCGGAGATAGAAAATCTTGAGAAGGTGCTAAAACATGGAACTTCTAATTCAAATAGGTTAGATTGGAACATCGATACAAACTAATGGCCCATAAATTCGATTTGAGAGGCCCAAAGTTTAGGCTGCTTAAGTATGGAATGGACTAAACTCCAACATAGTAATAATTGATTTGAGAGGCTTCTCTAAAATTTAAAACTTTTTCATATTGTAGGTGTCAAGACATCGCGTGTTAAACTTGATAGTGTGAGAAATCTAACTTAATCCATCCATTAATTCCCTCACACATGTATGTCAGGGACTCAAAACAGAATTTTGTTTTTTCCTCTCTCTAGATCTTGTGTTAATAGCTCATTACATCACTAATGACTTGATTGGTTGCACGATTGGTGATTTATTAAGGCCTGCTTAGCTAGGGAGAATTTCAGTTAAACATGAAAATGGTTTAATTTAATTGATCAAAACCTTTGCTTTCCCGAAAATAAAACTCGTTGAACAAACAAAAGAAAAAAAAACTCACTTGCAATAAAAGAAAAAGGAAAAAAAAAAAATTAGTGGAACCCAATTAGCATTTAGCAGATTCCAAGGAGGAGAAAAACGAGGAACTTGCTTCATGAGTTTGACCTTGACTCCATAAAGTTCGCTGATAATAGCAAGTTAGTACGTAGATGCAACCAACAACGAAGGACCATGAAAAGCCAAGTCAAGTCGAGTCAACTTTTGATTAAGACAAGCAGAGGAAGGAAATTCATGCGTTCATATGGCTTATCGATAGGGGTGGTTGACGGAGCTTTTTGACTCTAGGGGTTTGCATAATTTAAGTCGCGGATCCTCTCCTTCTTGGAAATTCACCTTCGTCCTGCCCCGCGCTTTTTGATGTTTTCTTCGCATCAAGGGCAATCACATAGCCAAAATTCACCTCTCCTTGAGAGGCACTTCTTTCGCTAAATCTTGTCACAATTAAGGCCTGTTTAGTAATCATTTTAATATTGAGAATAATTTTTTCTCATAAATGATTTTTTTATTTTGTTTGTAGGAACAATTTTTGACCATTTGAAAACGCTTGGTAAACTGTCCAACATTTTTATTTTTGAAATAAAACAGAATTTTGTTTTTTCCTCTCTCTAGATCTTGTGTTAATAGCTCATTACATCACTAATGACTTGATTGGTTGCACGATTGGTGATTTATTAAGGCCTGCTTAGCTTGGGAGAATTTCAGTTAAACATGAAAATGTTTTAATTTAATTGATCAAAACCTTTGCTTTCCCGAAAAATAAAACTCATTTGCAATAAAAGAAAAAGGAAAATAAAAAAATTAGTGAAGCCCAATTAGCATTTAGTAGATCCCAAGGAGGAGAAAAATGAGGAACTTGCTTCGTGAGTTTGACCTTGACTTTGTAAAGTTCGCCGATGATAGCGCGTTAGTACGTAGACGCAACCGACGACAAAGGACCGTGAAAAGCCAAGTCAAGTCGAGTCAACTTTTGATTAAGACAAGCCGAGGAAGGAAATTCATGCGTTCGTATGGCTTATCAATAGGGGTGGTTGATGGAGCTTTTTGACTTTAGGGGTTTGCATAATTTAAGCTGCGGGTCCTCTCCTTCTCGGAAATTCACCTTCGTTCTGCCCTGCATTTCTTGATGTTTTCTTCGCATCGAGGGCAATCACATAGCAAAATTCACCTCTCCTTGAGAAGCACTTCTTTCGCTAAATCTCATCACAATTAAGGCCTATTTAGTAATCATTCTATTATTGAGAATAATTTTTGCTCATAAATGATTTTTTTATTCTGTTTGCAGGAACAATTTTTGACCATTTGAAAATGCTTGGTAAATTATGTCCAACATTTTTTTTAAAAAAGTAAAAATATGCATTTGGTTAAACCCTTAAAATTTATAATTCAAACCATTTTCTTTTAATCTTTTAATAATTTTAATAATTTTTTTATCTTTTTTTTTTTTTCCTTTCTTTTTCCCTTTTCATCTCCTCCTTCCTCTGATTGCTAGCCAAGGCCAATGACCAGTCAGATGAGGGCCAACAGCCTCGCTGAAGCATCACCAACCCTTGGTGACTTGAGCCACGACGAGGCTTGTTAGCCTAAGCCATGGCAAGGCTCGGCCTCATCTTGGCTCAATGTTGTTGGGGCCGGGATGCTCTAGCAAGGTCATTGACCATGGCCGAGGCGATAACGACCGGCCAAAAGGAAGAAGAAAAAGAAGGAAAAAAGGAGGAAAGAGATGAAAAGAGAAGAGAGAAGAGGAAAAATTAGATTTGATTCTAGGAATTGTTCTTGAGAATAAGAAGCAACTTTTTTACTTGTTGATTATATTCCAAATCTATTTTGAGGAACAAAAAAATGGATTTTTTTCAGAAAATAAAGAATAAAAAGAATAGATTTTTGTACCCGAGAACAAAAAATTTAACAAATAGATTTCTATTCTTTATTTCAGGGAACAAAATAATAGAATTAGGCACTATTTGGAGTGCTATCAAACGGGCCTTTAGATTTTTTTTGCGTGCTGTGGTTAAATTGTTGGTGAATGCATGGTAGATGATCGGCCATAAATTGGACTCCATCAAGAGGTCATTTTGAGTCCAACATGTAGAAAAATGAAGATGTTAAAGAGCTAAGCCTGATGTTCGACGGCCATAGTGTCACACGAGAAGAATTAGCTTGTCTGCCAAAACTAAGGTTTCTTTGACTGAAAGAGTTTGATTTTTTTGGCGACTTAGAGAATCTTTATTCGGAGCTAAGATGACTTTCTTGGCAAACATGTCAAATAACTTTCCAGGTGGAAAAATTTCACTTCAGAAAATTGGTGGTGCTCGACCTTTCCAAAAGCAATATTAAAAATGACTGAGTTGGGTGGACCCAAATGAAGCTGTGATGCTTTACTCTATACACATCTCTCTATCATTACCTCATTTCCAATGATAGAAGCAAAATATATATCACCAATCCCTACTTCATTATTAGTTTGAGATTTTTCAGGGTATTATTAACTCAAAAGAAAAGCCTGTGGGAACTCTTTTAAACTCTTTGTGGCTGAAAAATCAAAAAACTCACCTCAGCCTGTTTATTTTGGCTTAAAACAAGCAAAAATCAACCTTCTTCACGTTCTTGCCAAAGCTGAAATATTTCTTCAAATATTAAAAAATGGCGAGAAGTTACATTTAAGAAAAACGTGTCAATGAGATTTTTTTATTTTTTTTTTTTGGTTGTTCGTCAGATTTCTTCTTTCTTAATTTTCAATTACCTGCTCTTTAATTATGCTAGTGGTGGACCACGTGCACCGCACATGATCTTGACATATTGAGATTTAAATTTTCCACCAGGACATAAAGTTTACCCCGCCCGCCTTTTTTGACCCCTCTCTGTCTCCGCGCGCCTCCGTGTGAGTCTCATTTTTGGCGACTTCCCTATATTTCCCAGAAAGTCGCCTACAACCTCCCCGCGTTGTCTGCCCTCCTTCTCTTCACCGCGTCGATCTTCCTTCGCTGAACCGTCCCAATTGGCCATCTTTACAGAACGGAGAACTGCTCTGGGTGAATAGAGCTGAGAGGATCGGCCCACAGATGGGATCCAATGGAGGTCAGGCTCTAATCATCACCATCGTCGCTTTGGCTGTAGTCAGAGTGTAAGTAATTTAATTCCACTTCTTTTCGATCTCTTGTTTACAGATAATGCACAATATAATAAAACTTTGCTCCTGTACATGTTTAATACAATTCAGCCTGCTTGTGCAATTCACATTCCTTATTTTACGTCTGGATCAGGTTACAAGTCTGTAATTTTGGTATCACGAACTCGAGGAGGAGTAGGGGCTCGAAGTCGACCTCGAGACTGGACGATGGGTCTGGAGAAGAGGAGGAGTCATTAAGGAGGGACTCAGAGTCAAACTTGAGAACCGACAATGCACCTAATGAAGAGTACGATGTGTTCCTGAGCTTCCGGGGACCGGATACTCGCAATGGATTCACCAGTTGCCTCTACAATGGCTTGAGAAATGCGGGAATCCGCGTTTTCTTCGACAATGAAGAACTCAAAGTCGGAAAAAAAATTGGTGGAGAGCTTTTCAAAGCACTTGACAAGTCTCAAATTTACATACCTATCTTCTCTAAGAGTTACGCTAATAGTTCATGGTGTCTGCGGGAGATTGCACACATGGTAAAATGCACGTCAACATCTAATGGGAAGAAAGAAATACTTCCCATCTTCTATGACGTGAATACTGATGATGTTAAGCTCAAAACCAAGTTGTATAAAAAAGCCATGGCCGAGCACCAGAAGAAGTTTGGCTCCAATGAATTGAAGCAGTGGGAAGATGCCCTTCTTGAGGTTGCACGTATAAAGGGATGGGATCTTAAAGGCAAAGGGTAAATTTCCTCTACTTTTTATGGATAATATGCACAGTATTTACATTTCATTGAATGAAAGTTCGTCCCTCGAGATTCCCAAACATAAAGCATTTTGACATTTTTATTTAAGATTTGCATTAGAAGTTAATGTAAGCTAGACCAAAACAGCCGAGAACCCATAATAGAAAATAGAAAATGGCTTTTTTTTTTAAGCTCAACAAATCGAGTCAAACCCAACCCAAACAAGGCATTTTTTCAATTTATGTTGAGTTAAGCCAATATGACCAGATAGGTAAGACCAACTTTTTACTTAATCGTATTTTTCACTAAATCAATTATTTTACTTAACCGTATTACCACAATAAGTATAGTACAAATCATGCGATTTTCTGTATTTTTCACCTCTGTGGTAATCATCAATTTTGTACAATAAAAAAACTCTTGTAAAATTGTTTGATTAATAGGAGTAATGCAATTTCAAAATTATACCAAGACATGATTTTTTTTATTTATAAAAAGTGCATAATTAACATTATAAAAGTGAACATACATGCATCCATGCAAAAAAGGGACAGTTAAAAGATTTTACAAAATTTCCTTATTATGAAATATTATAATTATTATTTAATGAAAAGAAAATATTGACGTAGTATGAAGAAATTGAACACACACACACACACATCTTTTAAAGGGCTAATTCCAAAATAAAGAAAAAAAGAAAAATCCAAACTTTAGGTCCAATCTCAAATTTGTCCCGAACTTTTTTTTTGTCTCATAAAAAAACCCGAACTTTAGGTCCAATCCTAAATCAGCCCCAAACTTTTTTTTTTGTCTCAAAAAAAATTCCAAACTTTAGGTTTAGTCCCAAATCTACCCCAAACCTTTCTTTTATCTCAAAAAAAAAAAAACTCAAAACTTTAGGTCCAGTCCCAAATTTACCCCAATATTTTTGTAAAAAAGAAAATCATCAATTTTTACTATATTCCTAAATTTGCCACCATTAGCCGCTTGTCCAAAAGTCGCGGTTAGTAGTTCTTAATTTTTTTATATCCTAGAATGGTTTCATTTTGGAAATAATTTTCCACGTGGCCTTACCGATGTGTATTTTTATCAATGTGGAAATGCCACTTTAAGTTGGGACTAGACTATGAGATAGATTTGAGAATATATTAAGAGTTGTTTTTTTTTTAATTGTACAAACGGAGGGTAAAACCCAAAATTGGTACACTTGTTAATTGACACGTGTCATCTAACTTAGCAATTTGATAATAAAAATTTAATAGAAACTAATGGAAGGTAAGATTGTCAAAAAATTAGTTTATGTTAAATTTATTACATCTCTACCAATGCGGGATTTTTGTGATATTAACTCGTTTTTTTTTTTTTAGACAAAACAAAATTCGAGGCAAATTTGGGACTTGACTTAAAGTTTAGGGTTTCTTTTGAAAAAAAGGAAAAGTTTGGGGCAGATTTGAATTTGGACCTAAACTTTGAAGTTTTTAATGAGAAAAAAAAAATTCTGGACATATTCGAAATTGGACCTAAAAATTTTTTTTTTTTTTTGGGAATTCCCCCCCTATAGAGGAGGAGGAAAGACGTGGTGCCGAAAAAACAAAAACAAAAGAACAAAGTGATGGTTAATATTAACTATGTTTGAGTTAAGTTGCTTTATGACCATGTCGGTCATGTGGTAATTATCATCCTGCCTCTTCCATCAACCTTTGGGAAGTACGCCTTCACAAATGTGAACCTGAGTAGCCAGGCTTTAGCGAATACTCGCGGGACCCAACTCCACCCTACTCGTCCTATCTCTTTTATTACATGTTGTGATTGTCACATACCAACAAATCACCGACAACTTATCTTATTCCCTTTGGAAAAAGAGAAAGTAGGGAAAAAACAAAAGACAAGGGAAAAAGTGGACACGTCAAATCGGAGGACAATAATACCGTGAATTTTGAGTTTTGCGCTCTCACAAACCTCAACATATATATAATCTTGCCTTGAACAAGTTTTTACACTTTTTTGGCTGAAACCCGTTAAATTTTCACAACTGTTAAATCTTGATATGTAGTTTGGGCCAATTACAAAATAAATCCCAAACTTTAGGTTCAATTTCGAATCTACTCCAAACCTTTTTTTTTTGTCTCATAAAAATCCCAAACTTTTTTTCAAGTCTCTCACCCGACGAAAAATCTCAAAATTTAGATTCAATCTCAAAGCTACCCCAAACTTTTTTTTTTTTCTCAGAAAAAATCTTAAACTTGAAGTCCAATCCTCAAATCTGCCCCAAATTTTCTTTTGTCTAAAAAAAAAGAGTTAATACCACAAAAAATCTCGAACTGGTAGACATATAACAAATTTACCACAAAACTAATTTTTTGACCACCCTCCATTAGTTTTCATTAAATTTTACTATCAAATTATTGAATTAAATAATACATGGTAATTAATGGAATGTATCAAATTTGGAGTTTTACCTTTTGTTTGTATAAAAAAAAATCAACTTTAAGTATATTCTTAAATCTATCCTATGGTCCAATCCCAATTTAAAGTGGCATTTCCACATCGATAACAAATACACATCGACAAGGCGACATGAAAATTATTTCCAAAATAAAATTCTTGGATAAAAAAAAAAATTAAGAACTACTAACTGCGACTTTTGGACAAAGGGCTAACGGGGGCAAATTTAGGACTATAGTAAAAATTGATGATTTTCTTTTGACAAAAAAAAAATTGGGATAGATTTGGGATTGGATCTAAAGTTTTGAGTTTTTTCTAACAAAAAAGGAAAGTTTGGGGCAGATTTGGGACTAAACCTAAAGTTTGAGGTTTTTTCCAAGACAAAAAAAAAGTTTAAGGCAGATTTAGGACTTGACCTAAAGTTTGGGGATTTTTATGAGAGAAAAAAAGTTCAGGGCAAATTTGGAATTTGACCAAAATTTTTAGGTTTTTTTTTAGAATTGGCCCTCTTTTAAATGTTGTGTGTGTGTGAAAAGCATCTCCATGCACAAAAAGAAGTGTGGCCCTAATGGACTGAAAGAAGGCTCTTCCGGAGGGGAATTTTCTTTGGAAGAAACTTTGTGTGTCCAAAATCTCAAACTATATCGATGTGGCATTAGATTAGAAGTTAATGGAGTCCTGACTAAGATTGTGCTTGAGAACCTACAAAAGGTAATGAGGTGTGGGTGAAAAATGTTTTCTCAAACCCGCAGAAAAAAGTGTCAAACCCAACCTGCACCTGAAAATTTCCTAGTTCAACTGATTATAATGCATAATTTCCATGCGTAGAGTTATGTATCTACATGTTCCCTGGAGTCCTGTTGTCTATCATGTCTTTGAATGAAACGAAGTTTTCATGCTTTGCTGCAGCCAAGGAGAACAAATTGAATTGATTGTAGAAGAGGTTTCCCGTAAGCTTAATTCAAAATGCAAGATTGTGACTGAACATTTGGTTGAAGATACTGCTCAGATGGAAGCCATTATGGAGTTGTTGGATGTTCGCTCTTAGTGGTGTACGTTTTATTGGTATCCATGGCATGGGTGGTGTTGGAAAAACAACTCTTGCCAAAGTCATGTTCAACAAATTAATTTCCCACTTTGAACGCTCTAGTTTCCTTGAAGATGTTCGAGCATCATCACAATCTCATGGTGGTCTTTTAGAATTGCAGAAAAAGCTCTTATCAGATTTGACTGGTCATGGGATTGCTAACAAAATTAAAGATGGTGATGATGGAATCAATATGATAAAAAAAGCATTGAGTAACAAAGAAGTACTTATTGTACTTGATGATCTAGACAAGAAAGAGCAACTCAAAAATTTAGCCGGAAAATCTGATTGGTTTTGTTCTGGTAGCAGAATCATTATCACAACTAGAGACGAAAGTGTCCTAATGGCTCAAGTGGGCGTATTTAGTAAAGAGGTCCTCAACCAACCTGAAGGTATCTTGCGTTATGAAGTTTGTGGAATGAGATTTGATTTAGCACTTCATTTGTTTTATAAGCATGCATTTAGAAGTGACTCCGCTCCAGAAGAATATGGTGCTCTTTCAACAGAAATTGTTCGTACAGTGGGCATGCTTCCCTTGGCCGTCGCGGTGATAGGGTCCAATCTTTTTGACTGGGGCAAAGATTTGGAGCATTCAGATACAAGAGAAGTATGGGACGAGACACTAAAGAAGTTAAAGGAAGGTCCTTTTAAGGATGTCCAAGATACATTAATGATAAGTTATGAAAGATTAGAGGATAAGCACCAAGAAATATTTTTGGATATTGCTTGCTTTTTCATCACTACCTACAAAACATATCCGGTTATCATGTGGAAGGATTGTGGATACTTTCCCAGCATTGCAATGAGGGTTCTATCTCAAAGGTCCTTTATCAAAATTAAAGAGGACAATAGATTTTGGATGCATGATCAAGTTCGAGACTTTGGAAGGTACATTGTTCTTCAAATATATCCTTGCAAGTTTTGTAGGGTGTGGATTCCCAAGGATGCCCTGAAACTACTGGAAGGAGAAAAGGTAAACGGGAACTGCATATGTTTGAAAATATTTGGAGCAAGAAATTCTTTGAATTTTTCTTTCCCATTTAAACCAGCAATTTGATTAAAATATGCATCCAAAAGATAGCTTTGTTTTCCGTCGCTTTTGTCTTGTCGGGGTCACATCTTCTGTCAAACCTTCGGTCAAGGGTCTCAAAGTTTGAAGGGGAGCCAAAAGAGATTGCCTGAAGGTTTGCTTTATTTTCTTGGTTCCAGTGAATTTTTGAAAAAACTAAGAACAGTTTACGTGTGATCCAGGTGAAATGAAAAAAACTTGCTTTATCAAGAAATTTTTAGATTATTTTTACTCATTTTTTTTCAGAATAAACGAAGAAGAAATTTTTAATTAATATGTTGAATTATATTTCCTGAAAAGTAGAAATCGAAAATTTGATTCCTTCATACTCGAAAATTAGTTGATGCAGAAGAGGAGGAAACAACCACTTGTCGAGAAAAAGAGTTTGCCATAGTTCGAGAAAGCGCATGTGGCGAGTTCAACCATGACAGAAATTGTTTGACCATGCTTTTGAGCCATCTCTGTTGTAGCTCTGTAAAACGTATGTTGCATGCTCAATATCGAGTTTGTCATGTGCAGAGAAATGAAGATGTGGAAGCACTAAGCCTGACTTCCGATGGCTGCAGCCGTAGCATTGAATCTAAAGAATTAGTTGCTCTACCAAATCTAAGGTTCTTTTAAATGAAAGGCATCGATATTTTGGGCAACTTCGAGAACCTTCTTTTGGAGCTAAGATGGTTTTCTTGGGAAATTACGCATAAGGAATTTTATGCAAAGAGTTTTCATTTTCCTAATTTGGTTGTGCTAGACCTTTCAAGGAGCAATATCGAAGATGACTGGGGTGGATGGAGTCAAATGCAGGTACAATATACCTTGCTCTGTTCACCTTCTTTCCATGTTTACGGATCATTTAAGCATGGTACACAGGCCGTTCTGCCTTGATCTCAAATTTTTTGTGCTAGTCTAACTTCTAGAGTCGACTACTAACAACTAAACACATTTGAAAATCAAATGAGAGGAAACTATAGAATCACATGGCATCAGCATATCATCCCAGCAAATGATATTACGTCGCGGAACATCATTGTTGTACTATATTTCGTCCATTCATTACAGACTGCTTTAGTAATCGAGGCACAGAAAAATATGATGCGCGTAAAATCGGTGCTAGCAAGAATCATTAGCTGTGCTCAACGGTCCATAGTATTATTCAAGCATCCATTATCGCCTTGGTTTGAGGAATTCAAAGATTTACGTACTTTGGAGTTTGGAGTTTGGATGCTTTATGGCTTGTTGAAGTCTCTTTTCTAACGGGTCTTATATACTTTTATATTCATACTGTCTCTTTCAGTTTATTATCTTAAGTTTTATGGTTGAATTTTTTAATTTGATATTAAAGCCAGTGCTATCTCTTCTTTCGCATATATGTGTCTACCTCCATGTGCCGTGGTCAAATTCCATGAGTCTCTCCTAGACTTTGGTGTTCCTTTGGTACAACCTTGTCCTATGCATATTTTATTCTTCACACTTTTAAAACTCGATCATGATGAATTATTGTGACATCGTAAGTTTCTTTTTATGATGCATTACAATTTTCCTTATAGTAACTTAATTATGACTCTACACCATGAAGATGCACGAGTGAGGAATATATAGAAGTGCCCAATTCTAGACTCGAAATATAGTTTTATGTGTAAGGCTCTTAAAACATGGGAAGATGTAAACTTCAATGGCAATTTGCGAGCAGATTTCTATTAATTCAATACCGAAACAAAAACTAGTTTGCGCATTGTAAAATTTGAATGATAGATGGTGAGTTCGAAATCTTGTTGATAAGTAAGAACTGATTGGCAAATTTTTAGTTCAATAAATTATCAACAAAATAACAATTTTACCATCATCAAACCTAAAAGCGGATTACCAATTGTTTTTGAATATTACAAGTGAACCCCTTCATTAATTAGTAGATTATGATTTGCGTAGATACTTTAACAAACAAAGTACTAGTTTCCATGGTAAATGGTTAGTAGATAATGGCCATTGCTTCGATTTTACCGAGTACCAAGTTTTATTTTTCAGTAACATACAAATATATTAATTGATTAATCAAGTTGAAATACTCTTTTAGACTACGAACTATCTTTTGCTGGTTGATTATGGATTGCTTATACACTTTACTAGTAGTATTGGTTGACAATTGCAACTTATGAACAGAAAAACTATCGTACTATAAAATCACAGTAAAATGTTAGATTTATTTTGATTTTACAAGTACTTAAGCTTGCGAGTCAGAAAATGACTGACGAGATGATTGATTTACCAGGCTGCCCTAGTAGATTATAAACAGCCTTTCGTTTTTGTACAAATGAGCTGGTTTTTCATTTGAAGAATTTGAATTAATTGCTTATATAGTTTACTAGTGGTGTCGATTACCAGTGATATTCTACAAACAAACTGTTTTATCACTATAAATCTCTAGTAGATTATGAATTTTACTACTAACTTACTATTCCACCACTAAGGTTTAGATACGAGTAGTAAATTTATAAAAAAGGAAATAATTTTCAATTACTGATACATGACCTGAACGGAAGATTATTCCGTTTTCTCCAAAGGAATTGCAAGTAAATTGCAAGTAAAGTATATTGAATTATAAAATGATAATATTTACTCTGTAAAAAAATATAGGATGATCGATGTGTTTCATTCTTTTTAACTCCACATTGTCTTTTCCTACAGATGACTAAAAAATTAAAAATTTTGGATTTAACGGATTGCACAAAGTTGACGAGGACACCTGACTTCTCTAATTTCACGTCTTTGGAGACGTTAGTACTTGCTCGGTGTTCCAACTTAATCGCAATTCACCCCTCCATTTCTAAGCTTCAACTCCTAGAGACTTTGAATGTCAAAGGGTGTGGTTCTCTTCAGGAGTTGCCTGAAGAAGTTAGTTCTCTACAATCTTTGAAGCATATCATCATGCCTGAAAATTTTCAACCCTTGAAGCTTCCGGAGAGATTTGGCAACTTGAAATCTTTGTTGAGTCTTAGATTAAGCTTCCACCCCAAAATTTGCCGACTTCCAGACTCAATTGGGGGGCGATGAATATTACATGCTTAACTTTACGCGAGTGCGTGGGGATAAAGGAACTTCCAAGCTCAATTGGGGAATTAAAAATGTTGGAAGAGCTGGATATATCAAACTCAGGCATAGTTGAACTACCTGATCTGATCGGAAACTTAAAGAAACTAAGGGTGTTGAGAATAAGTAGATTGAAGATAAAGGAGTTTCCCCATACTATTGGAGGACTGGAGATGCTTGAAGTTTTAGATGCCCACAAAGCCTGGGATCTGACAGATAAGAACTTGGAGGAAATTGGGAAGCTATTTCATTTGAAGACATTGATCTTAGCATTTACTAGTGTTTCTAGACTGCCTCCAGAGATAAGTCGTCTCCATCTCCAAAAACTTGATGTAGGTTCAATTGACCTTCAACAAGTGCCGTCTCTTCCATCAAGTTTGAAATTCCTTGTGGTTCAAGCTATGGACTTCTCTGTTGTCCCTCACCCCTCAAGCATCACCGATTTAGAACAACTGGAATTATATAGATTCAGCAATTTGAGATGTAGACATCACTCTACTAGGCGGGACTATGACTCAAAACTTAAAGCAGCTTTGATGAGGGAGCAACCGTGCTATCAGCTTCCATCTCATTTGTCGGACTTGAAACTCAAAAGCATTAGTCCACTGCCACATTTTTCCAACTTATTAAATTTGAGAGTTCTGCATGTAATTGAATGTCCAATATCACGCCTGCCGGTCACACTAGGTCTAATACATCTGAGGAAAGTGTACATAATAAGATGTGAATGCCTTGAGGAAATACCTGGTCTGTCACTCTTGAGAAGTCTGGAGCGCTTGGAACTAAAGGGCTTGAACAGGCTAGTTGAGATTCAAGGTTTGTCGGAACTGGAAAATTTGCAGTACCTCCTCCTTTCCAGTTGTGATTTAATAGGACAGTTACCCAATTTATCCAAGTTGGGTAAGCTACAACATCTAGAGCTAGAAGCTTGTCCAAATTTAAGACCCATTGAGGGCATCGAGGGCTTAGAAAGCTGGGTGTTTGGTAGTCGTGGCCGCACTATCCTGGAAAGATTGTTGAATATCTCGAGATCGACTTGGTTTTCCCACAGATTGCCTATAACCGATGTGTTCCTAAGTTTTAAGGGACCAGAAACTCATCATAGTATTGTCAGTTATCTTCACTCTCGGATGCTTTGGAAGCAAATGTCTGTTTACAGTGATAATGATGACTTGAGGTCCAATGAAGAGACTGGGGAAAAGATTCTACAAGCACTCGCTAATTCTAATATCTACATACCCATCTTCTCTAGAAACTATGTTTCCGGTCATTGGTGTCTCCGCATACTTGCTCACATGGTTAAATGCACATCAGAATCAAAGGGGAAAAGAAGAATCCTCCCCGTTTTCTATGATGTGGAGATTGATGATGTTAAGCTAAAAACTGATTTATACAAAAGCGACCTAGACAAGCACCAGGCGAACTTCAACCATGATGAAACGAAGTCATGGAAAGAGGCCCTCATTAAGGTCGCAGCATTGAGGGGTTTCGTCTTAAAAAACAACAGGTAAATCTGCCCTTTCGCCACTAAATCATGAGGTAAACAAGTCATTCAATTGAACTCTCCCAACACTCAAGAATTTCAAAGTTACTGCAATGCAACCCTTTTGCATACAAATTGTCCACTCAAGCAAATTCAATTTTATAGAATAAGAAGCGGATCCTTCTTGCCTGTAGTATTTGGAGGAACTCCATGGTCGAATAGAACGAAATTGCATACTATTACGGCCGCACACATACATACATACACACATACATATATATATTTTCGGAGTTAAAGATCTTCAGGTTACAAGTGTTTGAGAAATCAAATCAACGGTTAGATCATGACTTTAAGGGAAAAGAGCACCACAAGGGCTGTAACTTTCGTATGGCACTCGCTTAAATACCATAACTTATATATAGTGCTCACTTGAATGTCATAACTTTCTTTATGATTATTTGAGTGCCATACAACTTTTCAACCGATTACTTTAGTGTTGTAACTTTTTAAAAATGTGCACCATAAATGCTATGCCACATCGTATTTCTGAAATCTGCGTGAACTTAAAAAAAAAAGAATGATTAGTTGAAAACAATGATACTCAAGTAAACTTTTTTAGAAGTTATGAAACTTATGTGGTTGAAAAAAAAAGTTATGACACTCAAGTAAACACCATACGAAAGTTGTAGCATTGTGGTATCCTTATCCATCATTTGAAATCCTTTAAATTTCTATCTGTCCAACTAAAATGAGTTGTCCTTCATTTGTGCATTGCTGCAGCTACGAAGAAGTACTTCAATCGGTTACTGATGAGGTTTATAAGGCAAGGAAATTGTTAGATGTTGACTCTTGAAGGCTTCTTTTGGTCGGTTGTCAAAGTAAAGGTGAATGTGTTTGCTATCAATGAAATGAAATTCTCGCCAACTCCATTCTGATTCTATTGTTTGGAGGATCTAGATATTTCATGTGTTAATGAAATTGGTTTACGCTGCTAATGCTTATGTGCATTATTTACAAGGTTAACTAATATGTATGAACAATTATATCAGTGAACTCCCACGCTTTATTAGAGGGTTAGTTAAGCTTATACGTCAAGATTTACAAGTGTGCTTTGCAATAAAAGAAAAGGAGCTCCATACACAGTTGGGAAAATTTGAATCATTGGTAGAGTTGGATTGGCAACTCTTAAAGATAGTTAATTTGCCTGATTTAATTGTAAGAGTTTTCCAAGTGTGAGTTACATTAATTAATATTATAATTTACTATTTACGGGTTGATTTAATGTGAGATAGAATGATTTCTTAATTAGTTTAATATGGGGTTGGCTAGTGTAGGCCAAGTTGAGCCCGACCTGTAATGAGAGAATGTGGTTGGAAACTCTATAAATAATACTTAAGTTTCTCCTTTAACCTTAATACACACAATTATACTCACAAAGGAGTGCATTTATTAAGCACTTAGGTAAGGAGCCATCTTGTTGAGCTAGTGATTCAAATGGCATATAGAAGAAATTCATGAGTTTGGATCATTGTTATTCCGCATCAATAATGATGGTCCAAATCAAGTTGTTAATCTCTTTATTTGTTTATATGCATTCTTGATTTTAGCTATGGAGATCTTGGGTTGCATTCTCGTGTCTTACATGTGGTATTAGAGCATCCATAGATTAGAACACAAATGCATAGTTTTTTTGCCCTATTTTCGTAATTTTTTGTTCAATAAAATCAGTTTTAATTACAAAAACGGAACAGGCTTGTCGAGATGAGCAAAACCATAGCCGACACACCACCGAGGGAGGTTGCACGTGCCTCCATGAGCAGCCATGCATCGCTAGGAGTTGGCACATGTTGAAGACATGCTACCCATGTGCTCGCATGCCCGACTGCATGTGGCGATGACTAGCGCGTGTGCACACTTGTCATGGATGTCCTTTATTTTGAATGATGTCAATTCATGAGTCTAGGGGTCTATCACATTTTTCATTGGTCCCTGTGCAATTTACATGGCGGAAGCATCAACCTGACCTAAACTTGAAATGACACTAGATACATATAGATAATGACCTTGACTTTTTATTTAGTTTCCTATACTTGGTTATATTCAAAAAATGACTGACTTTTCCTTTAGTCATCTACAGCGCCATTTGTCTTCAAGTGCCGGTGTCCAAAAATTCACTGCTGACCTCACATCCTTGATCACTCTATCGCTCGAGCCTCCATCCTTGTCCTCTGGTGTTAGAGGCATTTTTATCACTCTGTAATATGTTTGTCATGCCCCGATCCTCGAGTGTGTGCCCATCCCTCACTGGTCGAGTAAATAGCGACGTCTCAGGACGCATCGCCGACCCATTCATTTTAATACAATGGGATAGGAAAGTAGGGCCAATTTTTCACAAAATACATTTTTATAAACACATAGATCTATACACAAAGGTTTACAAAAGGGATTGGCTCCCAACAAAAGAGAATTGTGCTATGACTAGCTAGTCGGACAAAATTGCCGATTCTTTGGGCTTCACCTCTTAAACTTCGGGGCTTCTAGTCCTCCACCAACACCATATATGGACATGAAAATGGTTATACAATAACTAGTGAGATAATGTTTTAGCAAGTTCAACCCCCTAAAACTCGATTAGGAAGAAAATACGCCATAAGGGCAGCCTAAGCACAATCAGGCGTCAAAGGGCTTACCTTGGTCTCAGTTCCTCCCTGCAATTCATGGATTTCCAGTCTTGTTTTTAATTGAATAAATTGGGCCTTTCATCGACGTGTCTATAGTGCTATTCTTAAAGCCAATCACTTGTGAGATAACTAAACTATCTGGGGAAGTCATTAAGATATTTTAATGCAATGGACTTAAGAATTTGACCAGAAATTGACTGAAGAATTTGACCAGAAATTGACTGTTCGACCGTGCTAGTCTACAAGGGTCAGTATGACATTGTCAAAATCGATCAGAGATCAGGGATAAGTCGATTCGACTAAGATGCGTGATCAAAGTGTGAGTGATTCCACTTGATTGCAAAATTCTCGTCAATCGGCAGTAGGCCAATTTTCTGTCGTTTTGGGTACCTTGTGCCCATAATTGAAACCTTGAGATTTTCACGACCATCGAGAGTGGCCGATGTGTCGAAGAGGTATGTTGTGGCTTGAAGAAAATCGATCATGGGTCATTTGCACTAAAAATTTCTGAAAGTTACCTGGTAGCTTAGGTCACGCTAAAATCGCGCCGAATGGAAATTAATTGCGAATTTAAGTTTGATTTTAGAAATTGAAAATTTCATCATGTCACAATTAATTTTAGGAGTGTTGTCTTAGTCTCAGAAGATTTTTTTGCAAATCAAGATTTTTTGGGAAAAAGTCGTCCTAAGGCTGTTTTTGTCCAGAAAAAGCTAGGGATCGTTTTTTATCATGCAATTAGAAAGCAAGTGGGATCCATTGGTGAGAAAAAATACCAATTGGATCATTAAGGTAATAATTGAATTTATGAGGGCCAAATTGGATTGAATCAAGAGAGAAGTGTGTCATCCTGGGGCTGTTTTTGTCTAGAAAAAGTTGGGGACCCCTTTTGATTGTGCAATTGGGAAGTAAGTGGGATTCATTGGTGAGGAAAAATACCAATTGGATCATTGAGGTGATAATTGAATTTATGAGGGCCAAATTGGATTGAATCAAGAGAGAATTGTGTCCAATTGAAGCCAAATCACTTGAAATTCGCAGCTCCCCCTTTGGCTATGGTTTTGGACCATTTTCAAGGGTTGTATTTGAAGCATTGGTGGCTGAATTGCAGCCAAGGAAGGTGTTGGTGGCTGAGGATGGTCAAGGGGGCAAGTGAGGAGAAGAAATGGCCATGGTAGGGTCCTTGCCCCCTTATCTCTTCATTCCTCTCCAAGGCTGCTGTCCATTGCCTTCCTCCCCCTTGTTCTTGTTGTTCAAAGACCACTAGTAGCTAAGGAAGCCATCAGAGTAGCCCCTCACCCCGTTGCAGCCACCGTCCGATCATCGTCCACACCAAAGTGCCGCCTGCCGTTGCACGTGAGCCTCCGCCTCACCGCATGTGTCTCCATCCCATCTCTCTTGCTCCTCCTGTCCAGTTGTTGTTTCGAATATGGTGCAGCTCAACCAGAGTTGTTTGGCTCGCCTCTAGCCTCCGTGAATCCCTGTCAAGCCCCATTTGAGTCCTCACAACCTTCCACAATCAATTCCCACCTTAAACCGACCTTGTTTCCTCTCTTTTGCAGCCCAAAACAGAGGGCAAGTTTGTGAGTTTCCCAACAATTGGTGGGCCCATTTTGAGGTTGTTCCCGACCCCAAAAGCTAGGCCTGCTTTGAAGAAAGTTGTTCCCCGTTGCGTCCCCGTTCATTTGAACCAACTGGCTCGCAAAACAAGTGAGTTTGCTCACTAAACCTTACTTAGTGGGTTAATTATGCTTAAGGGTTATTTAGATTAGCTTATGGATTAGTGATAAACTAGAATGGTTAGATTAGCCTTAGAATGGATTAGTGTTAAGCTAATTAATGAGATTAACACCGTTGATGATGGATTAGTCGAATCCAGTGGAATTTCTGCAGTTCGGATTTTTGAACCTCGCCGTTTGCCACTTTTGTAGATCGAAATGGGTTGCAAATTTGAGGTTGATATCTTCTTGAGAAATGTTTTAGACATCCTTAGATACAACATATATTTTCCTCAAGATTTTTAGGGATCTAAACGAGGGAGATATCAGCTCCATCATTTTCAAATAGAACCTTGGTTTTAGTTGGAACTGGTGACCTTTTAGGATTCTAGGGGTTTTTTTTATCAACTCTTAGGGTTCGAATTTCAAAATTGTTTCTTCACAAAAGTTGTTTATCATATCTTCTAGTTTAATATAGTCAAATGTCAGATCGAATGGACACTTTTTGGATCTCAAACCAAAGTGATTTATGAAAACAGACTTTTTGGAAAACGAACACAGTTTTTATACTGGATTGAGCGATTTACTGGGAAAAATATAGAAGGATTTGGGTTAAGGTGTCTCATAAAAAATGTTTGGTTATGTGTCCACTACAAGATATTCAAATTTGAGAATTTTCTGAGCTTGTTTAGGTAGGTTTCTGGAATTAAACTTGGAGACACGCGAGTGGCCCAATTTCTGCCAATTATGACCGGTTGTGGTTTTGTGATTGATCTTGACGTTGTGCTTACTAAATAAGGTGTATTTAGTGATGTGGTGGACTTGTGGTATGCTAAGAACTTATGTGTGAGGTCATGAGATGGATTGCTCTATGTTGGTGGATTTGTGATATATCTAGAGTTTATGTTTGATGATCGTGTGATGGTTAAGAGAATCCGTCCCCAGCGTGTGTTGGTGGACATTAATAATTAAGATAATCTGTCCCCTAGTGTGTGTTGACGGATGTTAATAATTAAGAGAATTCGTCCCCAGTGTGTGTTGGTGGACGTTAATAGTTAAGAGAATCTGTCCCTAGCATGTGTTGGTGGATGTTAATAGTTAAGAAAACTCGTCCCTAGCATGTGTTGGTGGACGTTAGTAGTTATTAGTCTTTCCTAGCGTGTTTCGGTAGTTATTAGTCGTTTAGTCTTTCATGGTGTGTGTCGGTAGTTATTAGTCTTTCCCAGCTTGTGTTGGTAGTTATTAGTCTTCCTCGATGTATGTCGGTAATTATTATTCTTCCCCGACATGTGTCAGATAAAATTGCTCGTGTGGGTAGTAATAGTTAATTAATTGGAGCACATGTTGTGTTGAATTGATGGATCAGCTAGTATCGGTAATTCTTGCTTTGATGTGTTTTGGTAGTTCTTGCTCGTGTGAGCAGTGATTTAATTATAATTCTTGCTTTGATGTGTATCGGTAGTTCTTGCTCGTGTGAGCAATGATTAACTTGTGATTTTTGCTTGTGTGAGTAATGATTGGTTTGAATGTTCTAAATTGGTGTGTGAATTTGCTATATGCACATGGTTGTGATAAGAACTGTGTTGACTTGCAGGAAGGAACTGAGGCCAAGGTAAGCCTCTGTGATTGTATGATTGTGTGATTAAGACGTCTTAGGTGTATTACTCTCCTAATTGAGGTTTAGTGAGTGAACTTGCTGAGATTTATGTCTCACCCTGTCATGAGCTTCATTTTTTAGGACCATAGTGTGGCATCCCAGAAATTCAAAGCCAAGCCATAAGGTGTGTTGAAGTCTTTAATTAGGTGATAGAATTTCCATGGCTTATGTTTTAGCCATTAGTCTTTTAAATTTGATGATTTGTGCTTGTGATTGTGGAAATTTAAATTTAATAGATTAATAATCTATGCTTGGCCATATGATTTAAATTTCAATAACCAAAAATATCCCAAGACTTTGGCCAAGATTGAAAATTTAAATTTAGAAATATTTATAGAAGGAATTTCAAAAAAAAAAAGGAAAAAGAGGGTTAAAATTCGAATGGGCCTTGGACCCATTAGCCTAAAGCTTGGTGGGCCAAGCTAGTCGGCCCATTAGAGCCCAAGAAGAGAATTCGACCAGCCCAAGGGGAGTGGCCGGATGGGCCTAAGCCCAAGCCCAAGCCAAATTCAAAATTAAAACCCAATGAGACAAGTGGAAAATGGCAAGAGCATGCATTGGTTAGTTTTTAGGCAAAGCAATGATTGTTAATCATGAGAATAAGGGAGTATAGAAGGGATGAGGAGAGAGAGATGGCCAGTTCTTTGCTTCATTCGGCCAAGAGAGGGTGAGAGGGAGAGAGAGTTCGAGAGAAAGGGACAAACCGAGAGGGGAAGGAGGCGGAGCCGAGGGGTGCCGCCGTTCGTTCGCCGTCCGATCGCCGTGTCCCACCGCCGTTCGTCGTCGTTTGTCCATCTTAGAGGCAAGTGGAGTCCTTAACTTCTCTTGCATGTTTTTTTTGTTGGTTGCATGTTCGATTTTAGGTGTGATTTGTGCGAAAAACCGAGGTACAAGTTGGTTATTTTCAAACCGTGTGACTGTTCTTGTTCGGTTTGTTGGAGTCAGTAGCTTGTTTGAGCTTGCATGTGTGTTTGGAGTCCGATTTTGGCTTCGATGTCTTCATGGAAGTTGTAGCTAACGTCTTGTACTATAACATACTGAAATTTCGTGGAAAATGATGGAGATATGAGGGGTCAAAGTTCCATTATACGGAGACCCTAGATCTGTGAAGTTTTCGCTGACCTCTTGCTAGATTCTTGTTTGCATGTTAATCTCTGTTGAATATTTGACTTTTATGTCTTCATAAAAGTTGTAGGTAACACCTTAAGCTACAACATACTCAAATTTTAAGTAAAAAGAACAAGTATAGCTTGGTGAATCGGCTAGATCTTGGAAACGATGGTTCTGGTGAAGTATTTCGTGACACCCGAGACTTCATGGACTTAAATGTTGACCATACTTTGGTTATTTGACCTAGATTCCTCCATGAAACTTGTAAATTACACCTTGGTACATAACATACTCAAATTTCAGAGGAAACGAAAGAGAATAGATGGGTGAGATCTAAAAATTTCGGAGATGTGTGTTCTGGACGACGCGGTAGTGGTTCCAGAAGTTTCGTGGGGTTGTATAAATTAATCTAAAAAGAATTTGTCTTCGAGTTCTTCATGAAAAATGCACGAAAATGTGTTGGCTATCACCCTGTAAAATTTCGTAATTTTTGAAGGCCATATGAGTATTTTAATCGAATTTATTTGGAAACTGTGCAATTCTGGTCATTATCCGAATATCATGTGCTATTTTGTGAAAATTGTGAAATTATGAGAAATTCAATTTGGCCATGAATTTTGTATGAAATTGTGATCCTATTGATTTTTTTAGTGATTGTTTTAATATTATGATTTTGGGAAAATCATAGATATTAAATTTAATATTTATTTATGAAAATAAATAAATATAATAATAAAATAATAAAATAATAAGGGATTATTTTATTGGCCATGAATTTCATTGAATTTGTTATGCATTGTTATATGACATTGGTGTATGTATGATTATAAATTGTGATGCATGTGTGAATCATATGCCATATAATAATAAGATTAAAAGGATGGTGAATGTGGAAAATGATATGTGAGTAAGAGGTTGTGGTGGAGAATGAGGCCAGAATGCATAGAGATGCATTGCCGGAATTCCCTGGGAGATTCAGGATGCCTGGAATGTGGGGGGCCGGAAGCCCTGTCGGAGGTTTCTGCCCGAAGGGAATGCCTCGCGATGCCAGGATGTGGGTGCGAGATGCCTGGCAAGAAGGGTAAAGGCCGGAAGCCCTGTCGGAGGTTTCTGCCTGAAGGGAATGCCTCGTGATGCTAGTTGAGATGCGAGATGCCCAAAATGTGGGGGGCCGGAAGCCCAGTGGCCATGGGATGGCTGGAATGCTGGGAACCCTGTTGGAGGTCTTTGCCCGAAGGGATGATGAAATTGATGATATGAGAAGTGGGTGATGTGGTGATCAAACTTAAAGTTAAAAAAAAAAGATGAAAAATGAACCCATGATATATGATATGCATGATGATGATGATGATGATGATGATATGTGATGTGATGTGATATGATGATCACCCATGATATATGATATACATGATGATATGCATGATGATGATGATGATGATGATGATGATATGTGATGTGATATGATGATCACCTATGATATGATATATGATATGCATGATGATATGCATGATGATGATGATGATGATGATGATGTGATGTGATATGATATGATGATCACCTATGATATGATATATGATATGCATGATGATATGCATGATGATGATGATGATGATGATGATGATGATGATGATGATGATATGTGATGTGATGACGCATGATAGTGTGTGTCTGGCTTCAAGGTAAGTAATGCCTGCAATGCATGTGAAATTGCATGATGCTGAATCGTTATTGGATTTCCCTATCTGCTGAGTGGTTGTACTCACCCCTTTTGGGAATAACATTTCAGATTAGCAAGTATGCCGCTACCTACCGTCACGCGAGGTACATTTTATGGGATACCATCCGATGTAGAGGTCGAGTGTGTTGAGATAGACTGTCCCTCTGTTCCCGGACTGACTTTTATCCGAGTACGTTGTCTAGTGATGTATGACGTGGGCCTGGCTGGGGGTCCTGTCATTCAGGAGTTCATTTCTGTGCATGTTCGTCGGGATGGAGCGATGTGAGGGATGTTGTCGCCGCCACCGCCTGATGCACCGGGTTGGGTGTGAGACCTGCGCGCGATGAGTAGGAGCTGAATCTCTTTTTGATGTAGATAATCGACACTTTCGATGGGGGTTCGTACTTGTACGATGTTGAGGGTCGAGAGTTTCTTTTTAAGGTTTTAGGCTGGACGTGGCTGAGTCCTAGCTTTTCCTTTTGATGTACCGACCTAAAAGAAATCCCATCTTGAAAATATATATGTAAGCAAAGTGTCGAAGTTGTTTATAAAATCCTGATGTTTAGCTAGTGTGTATTTGTATCATGGTTAGTAAGGGGGATAGATGGAGATGTTTAATTTGCTTCCGCTATGAGTCGCGTTGGGACCGATTGTTTAAAAAAAAAATGCCTGTGATTAACGACGCTTGTTTTAAGTACAAGATAGAAAAAGGTAATAAAGTGTAACATTGGCGCTGGTGACGACCTGCAAAGGGTTCGGGGTGTCACACATAGGGTGGAAGACCTGGAGCCGAGTTGAGGGGATCGGAAGTGTAGGTTAGATAGGATAGTTTCTTTTTAAGAGTCAATCATTTGAAGTCTTGTGGCTGTAGACTTTTGTATTTGACTCAGTGTGTATTTAAAAGCAGGTTTGTTTGAATATCTGTTGTCTTGCTTTTCTATTTCGAGATGATTACTATCAGGGGATTTATTATTCACTTCCGCATGTGCAATTAAAAGAAATGGTCAGCGACTCGTCTTGGGAAGTCGCATAATTTTTATCAACCAAAGAGGGATGTGCACGCACTTGAGGATCGGGGTGTGCAGATACAAAGGGCAATCAATGAAAAATTCATGAGTTTGGATCATCATTATTCCACATCAAGAATAATGGTCCAAATCAAGTGCGTTAATATCTTTACTTGTTTATATGCGTTCTTTATTTTAGCTATGGAGATCTTGGGTTGCGTTCTTGGGTCTTATAGGTGGTATTAGAGCCTCCATAGATTAGAACATGATTGCATAGTTTTTTTCTGCCATATTTTTGTGATTTTTTGTTCAATAAAAATCATTTTTAATTACAAAAATGGAGTGGGCTTGTTGAGACAAGCAAAAATATGGCTGACGCACCACCGAGGGAGGTTGCATGTGCCCCCACATGTAGCCACGCATTGCTAGGAGTCGGCACATGTTGAAGACGTGTTGCCACGTGCTGCCACGTGCCTGCATACGTAGCCACACGTGGTGATGACTAGCATCTGTGCATGCGCTAGGAATGACGTCAACTACTAGGGTTGCAAATCAACTCAACCCTATGACCTTGACTCGACCCAATCCGGTTCACCTATCTTGGATCAAACCTATTGACTTGCCCGGCCCGATTCTTTGTTGACTGGATCGATTTGACTAGTCGTTGACCGTTGATTGATCGGACCGGCGGTCAGACTAGTCTAGGTGACCTACACGTGCACTGCATAGGCTGCGCACTCCAGAGGTGCATGAGAGCGCGTTCGAGCTTTGATCAGGGCATTTTTGGAGTTTATGCGCTAGTATGAAGTGCTTTACACTGTGATATTTTTTTTTTTGATAATTTTATGGATGTGAAAATACCTACAGAACCCTAAATACGCGTGTTTTTTTTTTGTATTTTTAAGGTATTTTTGCATAATTTTTTTATGTATTTTTCCATGGTTTTTGAAATACAAGTGCAAGCTCACATGTATATCATCACAAAAAAATTGTGTAGAGTATAATTCATTGAAAATATATATAAAGTTTAACTTGTGTTAATGATAGTTCAAAAAAAAAACTTGTATTAATGAATATATCAATGTAATTAGTAAGATATGTGATTTTGATGATAAATTGCCTATGTTACTAAGGGTAAAATCACATGTATATTGTATGTGAGAAATAAAGTTTATATTCCCAGAATGAGAGAGTTTTGAGAATTCAATTGAGTTGTGATCGCCAAAGTGGCACACTTGATTATGTTTTAGAAATATTGGTCACATATAATGATGTGAAATTTCTTGTTCTAATGCGTGGTCATACTCCCAAAAGAGGTGATTGTGTATTAGTTTGTTGAGGGATTCTTGAACAGCATATGGTGGAGTGACTAATTCTAATGGTTCATACACCCAAAGGTGATGAATACAAGAGATAATGGTCGTTGTCACATGGGAAGTATACAATTGTATCTTATGTTTTTTACCCAAAAGTGATGATGCATGTAACTCTCTAGATGTGTATTTGTGCATCTTCAAGTTACATAATACTCACATGATGCCAATTACATACATTATATGTTATTTTAGTCATCTTATTCATAATTAATAACTCTATAACTATTGAGGTTCTTACTGGTTTAAACTTTAAGTAGTGGAAATATGATTTTCTATTTGGGGTGGAGTTGGTAGATGTTCAAATTGCTCTTATAAAGGACAGGTCGATAGATCACACTATCAATGGTATATAATTCGAAAAAGCACATTTTGCTATTTGAGAAGAGAGCAATTGGATTTGCTTATTATCCATAAAACATTCCATTCACGAACACTTGAAATGTGATTTATAAGCTTATTGCACCGCTAAAAATATTATGAAAGTTTTGGTGGCTTGAAATTATATCCTATCTAATGCCAAGATTAAGACACATCTGTAAGGACTCTTCAACATAAGGTATAATGGTTCTGATGAGGTTAGAAATTACATTCTAGGGATGGTAGATCTGAAGTCTAAAAATCATACACATAAAGGAACTCATGAAACCACTAGTTATATTGATAGTCTAGGTCCTAAAATAGAATCCTTCAAGAAGGATTGGTGACTGTTATGGTTTTTTTTTTTTTAAATGATCACGTAAAGATAGACTGCAGTAAGTATATAAAATTTGGTTGTCTGAGTGTGAGCCTATAATTAATGATTCTTTGCATTGTTTATGAATCTAATACTTATGATAAGCCTGTCTAGTTCATGGTGGATAGATAATGGTGCAACAAATTTGTTCTATTTATCATACGGGGATCATAAATCCAAGGAAGCAAAGTCAATATTTTTTATAGCTCACCATGGAAAGTAACGATAAAGTCGATGTTGGAGATGTCATTTTAATTCTAGATTCTGTTCTAATTTGATATTACGAAACACATTTATGTATTTTCCTTGACATGGAACTTAGTTTCTATATCTTGTTTAGACAAGTGTGACTACTTTTTTAAAATATTAAAAAATATTATTTGTGTTCTTTCATTCAAATAAGGTTTACAACATTATGTCCAATGGATTGTGCATATCGTATTTAACTCTCAACAATATATACATCGCATATACAATTAAAAATGTTACTCCCAAAAGACTTCTACTTAAGGGACAATCTTATGCATTAATGTCTTGATCACGTGTCTAGTCACATGTCTAGAGAAAGAGTAGAAAGTATGATAAAGTTGATATTTTGTCTACTCTCTAAAGTTACCTGAAGACTTTCGTAAACTATTGTAGAAGTAAGATGACTAAGATAAAGAATAAAATTGCAGTCTAAAGTTCTGACCTGTTAGAGGTTATTTACATTTATCTTAGTGGGCCCTATATGGTAACATTGTGTAGAAATTTTTTATCTCAACATAGTCATTGACAGCTATTTTTTCTATACTTAATTAAGGAAAAGTCTGAATTTTCGGATTAATTCAAGATTTTTCTAAAATCTAAAAATAGTTAGGATAAGTCTTAAAGGTTGTCAGATCTGACTATGGTGGTGAGTATTGTGGTAAGTATGACAATGCTGAATACTTTAAATGATCATTAATCAAATATTTGGAAGATTTCGGGATAGTAGCTTAATTTACTATGGCTGAAATCCTGAATAAAATAGTGTGGCCGAAAGGCGCAATATCACCCTTACGGAGATTATGAGTATGATTAGTAAGATTAATTTACCTAGTTTTCTGTGGGGTGACACTTTGAAAGAGATCTTTTTACATACAAAATTGTGTTTTTACCAAAGTTGTTTCATTGACTCCTTTTGAGTTATGCATTGGACATAAATCCAACTTGAATCATCTTAAAATTTAGGGGTGTCCTACACAAATGAGGTTATATAATCTAATAGTAAGTATGTTGGAATTCAAAACCACTTAGTATTATTTTGTATCTTACCTAGATCATTAGAAAGGGTATCCATTTTATAACCCTAATGAAGGTACAAAAATTGTGGAATTACAGACGGTAAAGTTTCTAGAGTTCAACGTGCTGCATAGGATAGCTGCTCTTAGCTGTTAATGATAATAGTATGGTAGAGATCACTATGTTTTTGTCTTTACCTTACAAACAATTGTAGAGTCTCCTATGCCAATCTGGGGGACTCACCCTATATGCTATTTCTTCTATATATTTTTTTTTCTAGTTTCTTCTAAAGATTCTTTTAGAGTGAACATAGCATTTGAAGCTCATTTTGATATGGAGTTACACTAAATGGATGTTAAAATTGTCTTTTTAAATGGATACCTTGATAAGAAAGTCCACATGGTACAACTCGAATGTTTTGTAGCAAATGATTCAGGTAAATTTGTGTGCAAACTAAAAAGTTTTATTTATGGCTTCAAATAAGTTTCTAGACAATGGTGCTCAAAGTTTCATTATGTTGCCACTTCATTCAGTTTTGTTAAGAACATAGTTAATCAGTGTAAATACGACAAGGTTAGTGAAAGGAAATTTATTTTTCTTGCACTTTATGTACATAATAGCTTGCTTGCAAGCAGTGATCTTGAATTACTACATGCGACAAAGTAAATATTATCAAATGCACAGATAGTTGAATTTATGCTGAACTGATCACTCATAAGTTAACTAATTCATTGGGAGATGCCGTAAATGACTAAAACATGAAAGACCAGAGAATTCAATCAGGGATAAACCGCTTGACCATAAAAATCGATAAGGGTCAATACTTCGCTAATATAAGTCAATTAGCGAACATATATAAATCGATTCCACAGAAATAAGTAGTCGATTTGCGGGTGATTCCGCACGAATATAATACTCATTATGAACGACAATTAACCAATTTCCTATTGATCTTGTACCTAGGGTTAATAATTGAATCATTGTGATTACATGACAACTGAGGGTCATCCACAATTTGAAGAGGCATAAACGTCCACCAATGGTCAAATGCACAAGAACCCTTAAAAGCCACATGATAGTTTATGTCATGCTAAAGTCACATTTGATCGATTTTAGTCACGGATTTTAATTTGATTTTGGGTATCGAACTTTCCAAGATTTTGAGACTAGCCTATTGAATGTTGCATTATTTGTCCGTTGATTCATTAGTAGGCTTTAAATTTTTGTATAAGGATTAATCAAATGAGAATTGGAAGCTCAAAAAGGGAGCTAGGCCGAGCGAAGGCCAATGAGGGCATAAATAGGCCAATCAAGCGAAGCCAAGCCCAATTCAAGCCCATTCAAGCAAATGGGCCTAAGGGCAATATTGAAATTTTTGCCAAAAGTTGTGAAATGTCCATTTTGCCCCTTATAGAAGATTTTTGGGCATTAATGGAGATGAGACAAAAAAGGAAATGCTTGGAAGAGAGGAAAATAAGGACAATTGGTAGGGTTTTCGGCAGAAAAAAATCTCAAATCTCTCTTTCTCTCTCTCTCCCTCATCCTCCCGTCAAGTTTCAGCCAACCCCCTTTTTTCTCCTCTCATTTTCTCCTCATCTTCTTCTTGTCCTCTCCATCATTGCCCATAGCCACCCCCTTTGCCGCCGTGATCACCACCATTCACCACCGTCACCACCGTCCGTTCAAGCCATTGCCACATTTTCATTGCCTTAAGCCACCACCACCACCCAATCCTAGCTTGGCCGTGAGCTCAAGTTTTGCCAAGCCGCCACCATGGTGCCACTATTAGAACTGTGAGCTTTGTGTTCTTGCCACCATCACCGAGAGCTCGTCGTCGCTGTAAACCATGAGTTAACCTCTTAATATTTGATTAGGGAGTTAATGACGGTTTAGCGTTAATCACATTTAAGTATGGATTAGATTAATGCTAATTATAGTTAGCCTTAATTAACGACGATCAACGCTAGTTAACGACGGTTTAGCATTAATTGAGGTTTAGTCTTTATTAATTATAGTTAATCTTCATTAATTGTAGTTAGGCTTAATTAATCAAAGTTAGCTTAAGTAATTGCATTTAGGCTTAATTAATTGTAGTTAGTCATAGTTAATCACTGTTAGTCTTAATTAATAGCAGTTAGTCTTAATTATGACGATTACCGCTAATTAATGACATATTAGTGCTAATTATTAACAGTTTAGTTGATAAGTAGAATTTATGCTTGAATTACTAGATGAATTTATGCATACTTTGTATTGTTTGACGCTTGCTATGCCATGAAAATGATTGTCCAATTATGAATCTTAAGGCTACGTTTGGTCAACCGGATAAAAACCAAGATAGGATATGTTTTATCATATGCCATGTTTGGTAGTTGTTTAGGATAGGATAAGGTTGGATATAGATGGGATATAGACCGGATAAAAAAATCCAAAGGGGGAGGTGGGATAAGGTCGGATAAGATTTCTTTTATCCGAAACATGGAACCCTATGCTTTTTTTTTTCTTTCTCTGTCGTTCATCCGTAGACAACTCTCTGTTTCCAAAGTATCAACGTTG
The DNA here is from genome assembly GCA_016097545.1 of Eucalyptus victrix. Taxonomy (NCBI): domain Eukaryota; kingdom Viridiplantae; phylum Streptophyta; class Magnoliopsida; order Myrtales; family Myrtaceae; genus Eucalyptus; species Eucalyptus victrix. The sequence goes on from CM027837.1 coordinate 29,771,205, forward strand.
AAGCCTTCTCCTCAATAGCTCTCTGATCCTCATTGGAATTTTATGAAAGCCTTCTTCTTTTGCCAAGGTAAGACCCCCCGTCCACCAGCGATCGCCCGTTAGTCACCCTCCCGATCGATTCCCCCACCGCGATGTTTTCCCTGCTTCAATTGCACCCTGGCCATCGAGGCGCAATCGAAGTGGGATGCCCGATTAGTGGGTACATATATACTCGTTCAAAGGAGCACAAGGAACAAGGCCAACCAGAGCGAGCCACGTTGCGCTTGAAGGAAGCAAGCTCCTCTCTGAGCTGCGTTGGGGAGTCAGTGCAAGCCTCTGCTTTTCTCTGTGCTTTCATCTGCTTTTGCAATGGCTCTTGTTGGAGCAACCGCAACACCCCCACCACTCAAGCTCTTTGTTCCTTTACTCCTCCTCGTTTACCTTTGCTTGCTTTCTCCTTGTCAGGGTACATTTTTTTGCCTTTTTTTTTTTCCCTTCAAATTTCCTCTCACTCTCTCTCTCTCTCGGCAAGTTTGTTTCATTTGTCTTGGTCTCCTGTTGCTTTTTGACTTGGAAGGAAAGTTGGTGTATTGTTTGTTGTGACGTATGGTTAGCTTCTCTATCTCTCGAGGGGTGTCCTGGTTTTCTCTTCCATGTCCTCAGGGTCTGCCATCCTTGTGATCACAGCCTTCTCAGATAAGAGCTTATTTGATCCGTGCCTTTGTTGGGTCTAATTGTTTCTGATTGAGACAAAGAAATATTTGCATTCTGAGGGTGTTTTGTTTAATGGGTCACTTCTTCTTTGTGATTTTTCTAGGCTGTCCTTCTTGGTCTGTTTGGTTCATTGAAGGATAGCAAGGTTTTTTATAAGAAAAAATAATCTTGTTTGTGCCTCGTTTCTTTGATCTTTCCTCATGGCCATTTAATCTTTCATTGTCTTTGATCTTTTTCTTCTTGTAGTTCACCAAATAGTAGATTGGATAGGATATGAGGATATCCAACTTTAAATCTATAATTCACCAAATAGTTGATGGGATATGAAGAAATCCATGGATTTTTTATCCTATCCTATCCAGTCCTATCCCGTTTAGAAATCCGGACGACCAAACGCAGCCTAAGTACTATTTTTAAATAAAGATTTAATTGGCATGTAAATGGAAAATTGTGAGGTGTCGTGTTTGGATGCCATGTTATATGTGTTAAATGGGGAATGAGGTTTTAAAATAAAAATGTGCAAAGTTTGACGGGTTAATTTTACATACGTGAGCATGCATGATTATTTAATCGCAATTTTAAGTGTAAAAATTGCTGGAGCTTGTTGTATGAGCACGAAACATGTTTGCATTGGGCTAATTAATGGTAAATGAAATTGGCATGTGTTGGTGTACTTGAGTGGTCACTTAATGGAACCTGTCACCCAATGGAAGTTTGGGATGATGCCCGATTCTTATCGGATGTCTAGTAGGAGTCCATATGTCAAGTCGCAGTTAAGGCCGAATTTATGCTCCTTAAGGAATTCCATATATGGCAATGGTTATAGACAATGCTATGCCCAATGGGGCGGGATGATGCTCAATTATGCCGAAAGACCGCTAACTCTTGTATTAGTTGTGGCCCGATGGGTAGTAATAATTGAAACACATGTGAATGCAATGTGCATGGATGCATATGAGATATCTTCTAATTATTTGTTAAGCTTATTGCATTATTATTAGCATATGTGAATCACTAACATATAGGGGTGTGCCAAGGTGAGCTAAGGATATGTAATATTGCATGTTTAGGCCGCATTCGAGACAAATTAGCATCCTAATCGAGATTTGGCTTATTAAATATTTTCAGACCCATAGTATGAAACATCATCAAATGCATTTTGGGGGTCCCTATGGATGAGGATACAATTGTAACCTCATACCTTGTTTCGGGGTCCGACCAGGTGCACTACCTTGTCGTCACTATAGTTTGGGTAGATGAGGGGTTGGCCCTCTAGGTGCCTTATAGGTTTAAGGTCTAGTTTATTCGAGAGGGAGAAGATCGTTTTGGCCCGATCCAGGGTTTTGATGGACTATCTAGCAAGGGAATTGGAGAGCAGGTATGGGATCCGAAGGACATCAACACCTTTGATGGTGCCGTTGAGAATCTGACGACCAATCCACATGTGGATACGTACCCCTCCAACTATGATCCCAAGACTCCACTCGGATATGACCGCTAGCCTTCGCCTTAGAGTAGCTTAAGTTAACCTTGATCCCTACATATTTTTGGGAAGGTGGATATGAAGTTGCCGTTGTAGGAAGGCTTGTAAATATTTAACTTCCTAGGGTTAACAATATATAAATACAAACGTTGCTTTTGGAAATATTGGTTGCGTTTATACTATCCCTGTTTATGTTTGACTAGGTGTTTATATTATGCTTCCGTTTGCGTTTAATCAAAAGAGTTAAAAAGAATGGATCGGTGATACATCGTTAAACGTCACAAGCTATATGACTAATGAGAAATGTTCGTGTGCTCAAGGGTTCAAGGCATGACATGGAGTTTGTAGTATGCTTTTTGGCTGTTCCTCATGTTATTAGGATCCGAAACCTTATTAGGAAGTTGATCGTATTTGATTTTATGGATAGATCTATATGGTTGTATTGAGACAATAACTATATAGTGTTGTTTATTAGCAATAATAAAGGTCTCAAGAGGTGTATACATATGGTGGTCAAGTTTTTTGACTAAAAAGAGATGGCTCATAATGGTGACATTACAGTAAAACATATTTTCATAAATGATATGGCTGCAGATCCACTAACTAAAGGCATTCGCTCTTGTGTTCTTGAACGACATGTCATTAATATGGGCTTAGGAGCATAATGAGATGTCGTTGTTTAGTGAGTGCTCTTTTAGTTTTGCTCTAATAATGTTTATATCCGTGTTTGTTACATTTAGTAACGTTTTGAAATGTATCGACTTTTGCATTTAATAAAGTATTTATGAATGTATTATTATTATGTTGAATATATATATTGATAAAAGTCTCAATGTATTGTATAAGCCTTGAGTGAAGGCAATGGGCATTCAGTTATTAATCTTGAGCATATTTCTTGTTACACATAAAGAAAATGTTAACCATAAGAACAAGACATATGTGGGTTTATTGGAGTCTAAGACATTCTTTAGTAGTATAGGTTCTTGTAATACTTAAGGTAAGAGAATGATGATTGACAAAGGGGATGACACATAAGGTTTTATTCTTTATGAGATGTGTTATCTATTTGGCAAACTATCATATTAAATCCATATTAATAAAATTAAAAGCACTTGTAATCATGAAACGTTTTGTGTGTACACATGCAGTTATTGCCACGATTCAGTGTTTGAGACTTTATGAGATAGGATTGACTATTAAAAATTATCTTATACCAAAGTGCGCACATATAGTATCATTTCAATTAATATAGCCCAAGTGAGAGAATGTGAGAGTTTCCCTAATGTGAGCCACATTAATTGATATTGTAATTTATTATTTTACGGGGTTGGTCTAAGGTGAGATATAATGTTTCTTAATTAGTCTAACATGAGGCTGGCTAGAGTGTGTGAGTTGAGCTTGGTCTGTAACAAGATGGCTTGGTTAGAAACTTTACAAATGATGCTCAAGTCTCTTCTCTAACCCTAACACACACAATTATTCTCACAAATGTGCATTTACTAAGCACTATGGGTGAATGGCCGTCTCATTAAGCTAGTGATACATAGGGCAATGATGATAAGTTCTTGAGTTTGGATTGTCGCTATTCCGTATCAAGAATGATGGTCCAAATCAGGTGTGTTAATCTCTTCACTTGTTTATATGCATTCTTGATTCTAGTTATGGAGATTTTGGATTGCATTCTTGTATTTTAAATTAATCGGAAACCTGAAAAGAACTGAAACTAACTAGGATGGATTGTTCATCTGTGACATCTTGATTTTCTACCCTATCTTGAGAATGTGAATTGGGCTTTTTATCGACGTTTCTATAGTCTTTTTTCTCTGAACTGATCACTTACGAGATAACTAATCTATATGGTGAAGAAGTTAAGGAATATAAATGCGACATATTTGAGAATTCGATCAAAAATCGACTACTCGACCGTGCTAATCTACAAGGGTCAATATAGCATCGTTAAAATCAACTAGAGATTGGAGATAGGTCAATTCAATAGAGGCATGTAATTAAATTGTGGTAATTCCACCTGATTGCAAAATTATTGTCGAACGGCCCTAAATCAATTTTTCTATAGATTCCGTACCTGGTTCCTGTAATTGAAATTTTGAGATTTTTACGGCAACCGAGAGCCACCTATGAGTTGGAGATGCACAATGTGGATCGAAAATAATTGACCATGGGTCAAATGTGCTAAAAATTCCTAAAAACTACCCAGTAAGTTGGGTTACGCTAAAATTGTATTCGGTTAGAATTAACCATGAAATTGAATCCAGTATCAAGATTAAAAGTTCTGACGTGTCATGATTTATTTTAGGAACATCGACTTATCTTTGCCCCTGCTCATGCTGCCGTCCAGCCTTGCCCGTTCCCGCATTAGTTGAGGAGCCGCTTGACCAGCTTCTTCAGTCCAAAATAGAACCAAACTCTTTGCTTTGGGCTGAAAGCTTAGTGGGCCATTTTTGGGCCCTTCCAAGCCTTCTTAGGTGTCCCCGTAGGCGGAAGTCTCACTCGCCACTACGTTGCCATCACTGTGAACTTACTAGTTTGCTAATCCAATGAGTTTACTTTCTAAACCTTAATTAGGAGATATTATGCTTAGGGGAGGTTTAGATTAGTCTAAGTAAGGTTAGTGTAATTATTTAGCTTGTTTAGTTAAATTATATTAATTAGTTAGGCTAATTAGGTGGTTAGTTGATTTATTAGTTAGATTAGTAGGTTATGTACATTTAGCCTAAGTAGATTAATTTAACTAGTTCAATTAGGTGGCTAGATTAGTGTATATAGCTTAATTAATGGTTTATTTAAAATTTGTGCATTTATTTAATTATTTTGTAATTTATTTATTTATTTATTTCTCGGAAATTATATCGGGATAGCTTGTCGTTAGAATTTCGTGTTGATTGTCTTGGTGTAGTTAGTTTGTGCAATTGATTGTTGATTTGTGCAATTGGGTGTTGATTGATGATTTTGTATTTATTATTTCAAAAATATTGAATTTGGTATTTAATTAGAAAAATACTGGGTGTCGGTTTTTGATGTCGAAAATGTTTTTAGCATTATATAAAGTCGTGGAATTTTAAAATGATGGGATATCACGCTTTATGGTTCGATTTGACCGTGTGTCCACGCATACATATTTTATCGGGTGTTTTTAATATGAAGAAAATAGACCAAGCATATTATTTAAATTGACGCATTTTAGTGCAAGGGACGATGTCCTTGGTCGAGGTTGGTTGTGCGTGTGATCGCTATGAGAATCCGTCATCCAATGAAGGTTGGGTGTATGATGCTCCTATGTGGAATGCCCCATTCAATGGATGCCGGATCATGGTAAAGGCCGGACCGATGCTCCTTCGGGAATGCCATCTAGCGGTTGACATTACCTGCTCGATGGGGCAAGACAATGCCTGGTTATGCCGGAAGACTGCTGACTATTGAGTTGGTCGTGCCCGTGGGGCCATAATTAATTAGAATGCTTGAATAAGTTAGATGATCGCGCCTAATTAGGGGACAAAATTGTGTGGCACGGAATGAGACGTGTCATAACGATTTGGCCTTATAATAAGGACCCTTGTGATTGATTGCTTGTAGAAAGTGAAGCGTTTTAATTATCAAATACATTGACTGTAGGCATATATGATATGAGTTGTACTGACATACATGGAGGTGTTGAGGCAAGGTAAGTCCTCTATGATGTGTGTATAGGCAACCTCTAGATGTATTACCTTCGTAATTGACATTTAAGGTGTGAACTTGCTGAGACATTGTCTCACCCCGTCGTGGCTTAAAATTTTTAGGTCCTTTACATGGAGATGCACCCTATGCATTTTGGGTAGCTGCGAGAGGTCAAGGAACAACATACTATCTTTCCTGTCCCCAAGAATTCTTGAATCCATGAGCTCATCGTGATCACGATCTAGGTCAACAAGGGCTAACCTCAGCTGGTATCCCATCGATTCAAAGCGTGGTTTCATCATGGGCCCTGTCACGCCCCGATCCTCGGGGACGCGCCCATCCTTCACTTTGGTCGATTATTAAAGTGCGATATCCCAGGACTAATTATCGCCGACCCTTTTATTTTATTATGCATGCGGAAGCAATTATAAATCCCCAGATAATAAAACAATGTGATAGAAAAGCAGGCTATACTTTTCATATTGAAATTCACAACCACACTATTATTAGCAGCACAACTTATAGTATACTTACAATACTATTTACAGCATAAAAGTCTCACACCTATCTGCACTAAGATAGGGTTCACAAAAGGGATGGGATCTCAATCCACATCTGGGTAGTACTCAAGATCCCTCTCTAGATCATCTTCTACTTCAAAATACTTTCTCCCCTTCAAGTTCTTCCTCAGTTTTTCCTCAGGGTCCTGAAATGGTTATTCAATAACCAATGAGACCACGTCTTAGCGAGTCCTACCTCCTAAGACCCGATTAGTAAACTAATACGCCAAACGGTTGCCTAAGCACAACACGAGTTAGATGACTTACCTTGGCCTCAATTCCAACCTGCAATTCAAGGTTAAACACATATATTCAAACAATTCATGACATCTGATCAAGCACTGGCCAATCGACTAAGTCGATTACATGTCAGTCAAACCCTCTCTAGGTCATTCCCACTCATACCACGTTTTCCTAGTGGTGTACTCATTCACCAAATCACATGTGTTTCTCGGGCGTCGTTTTCGCCAACGACATACTGATCACCGACACTGTGCGTTCTTTAAGGCGCCGTTTTCACTAGTGATATCCTCGATCACCGAACCACGTGTCCTTCCTAGGGCGCCGTTTTCGCCAAGGTGACATCGGCAATAGACAACATCGTGAGTTCTTTAAGGCATCATTTTCACCAGTGATATTTCCTTAATCACCGAACTACATTTGTCTATAAGTTATTTACGTGCGTTCTTTAAGGTGCCGTTTTCGCCAGTGATACTTCCAATCACCGAACCACGTATGTCCAATAATATCGTACCTGATTGGTCTCAACTAATAATGTTCTCAGTTAGCTCTCACCATTCTCTCTATTATATAGCCCATCAATGTATTGGCGCTATATATATCCATGCTTTGCCATTACCAATTAAATACTCAATAACAAACAATTTGGGACAATTCCTCAAATTTCACAATTTAAATCAATTCCATAAAAATTGAAGCTCAATTAAATAAATAGACTGCACCACAACAATCGGCATGAAATTCCGGTCACCGGCCATCCGGTTGAATTTTCAGAAAAATAATTAATTAAATAATTAATTTCAAAAAATAAATAAATAAATATTAAAAATCCAATTTAGGCTCGTAAAGCCTGATTGGAGCCCGAAACAAGTTGGGAAAATCCCGAGATACATTTAATAAATAACCGAACCTTTCTACTTGCTAATCACTAGGTCTAACCACCTAACATGCATCATTAAGTCACTAAATTAATTGTTCTAACCTAATCTAGCCACCTAATTGCATTTAATTAAATCCAACCAACCCTAAGCATAATTAGCAAACTAATAAAGCATTAGTGAGTAAAACTCACTTGATCAAAAGCGGGGATCGAGTCACCGCAATGGCGACGCGACGACGGCCGAAATTGGGCTTCCGACAATACCGGCGGGCTTGGACCGGGCCTTAAGCTTGGCCCAACAAATCTCAGCAAGGCTAGGCTTTACTGTTGGAATCTTGGGCTGAACTTGATCTGGACTTAATTCTGCTTAGGCTGAAAACGTGGGCCAAACTGTTGTTCATTTGGGCTGGAATTCTGCAAGCTGAGCTGGAACTTACAAGCTGATGGGCCAAATTTCATTGGGCTTTGAATGGGCGTGAGGCTTGTGGACTGTTGCAGTGGAATTGGGTCGAAGATCTGAAGACGCTGGGCTGCTTCAACGAAACACCGGTGTTGGACTGCTGACCTCAATCGACTTGGTCGACTGAATGCGAGGCAGAAAGAAGACGCGACAATAGCTCCATTGAGTCCTCCAGCTACTTCGGTTGACTGACCAAAGGAAGGCAGAGAAGGCTGGTGCTCGTATGGGTCTTGGAGGAGATGGGCTTCAACGTGGCAGCTTTGGCGAGGCTGCAGCTGGGTTTCGTGTCTTCGTGGGCGGCTGAGTCAAAGACACGAATGGTGGAGTCAACGAACGAAAAAGGAATCCGCTGGTGGAGGCTTGCGGATGACAAGAAACTGAAGGGAATCAGCTGCGTGAGGCCATGTGGGGCTTCGGTCTTCAGAGATGGGTTTGTTTGCTGACCTGTGGATGAAGACACGAAGATGAGTGGTCTTCAACGCTAGTTTGTTGACTAAACAACCAGCAGACGCAGCCAAGTGATAGCGTGGAGATGAGAGAGCTTCGGTGGGACGTTGGCAGCTTCTGATTTCTGGCTTCTTCACTGCTGTGTGTGAGAACACGAGTGAATGTAGAGAGAGAGAGAGAGAGAGAGAGAGAGAGAGAGAGAGAGAGAGAGAGAGAGAGAGAGAGAGAGAGAGAGAGAGAGGTTTTGGGGCAGTTTCACGCTTCTCTGAATGAAGAAATGGGATTTTCACGCATGAGGTAGGAATCGCTGAACTTGTGGGAGAAGCCAGCTAAGATGAAGAGAAAAGTCAGCAATCCTTAGCCAACAAATTTAATGCTTGGTCCCCTTAAAGGCTACACAAAAATATCTAATGTTTCCCTAATACTTTCTAGCACCAATATCCACTCAATTATCCAAATTGAAGCCTCAATTTCTGCCCCTTTTTCAATTTCGAATTTCACTCAAATAAACTAAATTTTCTTGCTCAATTTCCCAAATTGAGGTCAAATTTCAATGTAGAAAAATCCCAAGTGATTTTCTATAAATCCCCGACACACAAAGGCTCAACCTGAAAGCCTAATTTTCCCTCAATTTAGCTAATATGAATTTCTGTCAAATTTCCGCAACGCCCGAACCCAATTTCCATAAAATTTCCCGAATCTCTAAAAAATCTTCTAAGACTGAGTCGATGCTCCTAAAATTTATTGTGACATGGCCAAAACTTCAATTTCTGAAATCGGACTCGAATTGGCGGTTAATTTTCATTCGGCGCGTTTTTAGCGTGACCTAGACTATCGGGTAGTTTTTAGAACTTTTTAAGGCAAATGACCTGTGGTCGATTTTCTTCGAGCCACTATGAACCCACTCGACTCAATTGCGACTCTTGATTGTCGTGAAAATCTCGAGGATTCAATTACGGACACAGGGTACCAAAATGATAAGAAAATTAGTCTAGTGTCAGCCGACGGGAGTTTTCTAATTTAGTGGTGCCACCCATGATTAGTCACATATCTCTATTGATCCAGTCTATCTCTGATTTCAAATCGATTTTTAACTGTGCCGTAGTGACCTTTAAAGATGGACACGGTCAAGAAGCCGATTCTTGATCGAGTTCTCAAGTCTATTTCCTTAAAATTCCTTAATCATTTCCCTAGATAGTCTAGTTATCTCGAGAGTGATCGGCTCTGAGAATAACCCTATAGGCGCGTTAATGAAATGCCCGATTTATTCAGTAGAAGACAGGGTTGAAGAATTTGGATGTCACAGGCCCGATGGAGTTCGAGTGGGCCCCGTGGATGGTTTCAATGGACTTGTCGTCAATGGAGAGGGTGAGGTGGTACTCGACCCTGTCGTGAATGCCGATATCATAGTTGATATCACGGCAAATTAGTTGCCTGAGGATGAGCAGGAGCTCGAAGTAAAGGAGGTAGTTGACCCTCTAGACCTCGACATCCCTGATGGTGCCATGATAGAGCCGGATCCAAGTATGAGGGTCCAGGGTAGGGTTAGTTTGGTAATCCTTTTTGGATCTTGACCTCCTATATATAACTTTGTAGGGTTGACCTGGTTTGTTTATAAAATATGTTTTGTGTAAATTTGTTGTCCTACTTTTCTCTCTTATGTTTATTTGTTGTCTGGGGATTATTAATTCACTTTCGCATGTGCAATAAAGTGAATGGGTCGGCGACACCTAAGAATGTCACAATTTGATTTACCACCGAGGGATGTATGCGCGCTCGAGGTTCGGGTCATGACATCCTCGCCCGGAGTGGTATTAGAGCTGGTCAATGTATGAAGTGATAAGGGCGATGGGTTTTGGGATAGTTAGTAGGAAATGCCTTTTTCTTATGCAAATGCGTGTGATTGATAGTTGTTTGGTAGATTATTTTGTGGGTCACTTAGTTTCTAATTCTGTGTGGAATTGGAAAGCAGGTTTTGTAAAGAGTCCAGAAGATGAGTGATTAGGAGTAGAGAACTCATAGGAAGAGAGCAGTAGCCCCCGTTACTCAGGGTAGGATGCCGACGAGGGTCGGTGCCTGAGGAAGCGCATGGGCTTAGGCTAGCATTAGTGGGATAGCACCACCGTAGGTCGATGCTAATGTAATAGCACCTTGTGATCTGAGAATCAATGGGATCGTACAGGCGTTCGAGACCCTGGCGAATCTAATGGGGCAATAGGCCCAAAATCAAGCCGCCACCTCTATCGTCGCCGCTACTGCTATTGCTGTCGTAGCCGTACCTACTGAAGTCCAACTTGGAGTTATGGTTGGGGAGAGATTGATGCACAAGCTTGTAAAGTATCCATTGCTGGGGATCGACGACTTGTTTGATCGACCAGCTATAGGGAGCGTCGATATTTTCTAAGATCGACCTAAGGATAAGGTATCATCAGCTGAGGATCAGAAAGGAAGACATACCGAAGACGTCGTTTTGTACATATTACAGTCACTATGAGTTTATTGTAATGCCGTTTGGTTTGACAAACACCCCAATTGCTTTCTTGGATCTCATGAATTGTGTATTCAAGGAGTATCTGGATTAGTTTGTGATCGTTTTTATCGATGACATCCTGGTGTACTCGAGAAGTCCTGAGGAGCACGAAAGACAAATGAGGTTAGTGCTTCAAACTCTGTGAAATCATGGGTATACGCCAAGTTCAGTAAGTGTGTGTTTTGGTTAACTCGTGTGGCGTTCCTAGGTCACGTGATTTTAGGTGAAGGAATTTCAATGGACCTAGCTAAGATTGAAGCAGTCATTGACTGGTCAAGACCAACAACTCACTCTCCTCCACGCCGTTGTCACTGTGAATTCACTAGTTTGCTAATACGATGAGTTTACTTTCTAAACCTTAACTAGGAGATTAATCATGCTTAGTGGGAGGTTTAGATTAGTCTAAGTAAGGTTAGTTTAATTATTTAACTTGTTTAGTTAAATTAGATTAATTAGTTAGGCCAATTAGGTGGTTAGTTGATTTATTAGTTAGTTTAGTAGGTTATGTACATTTAGCCTAAGTAGACTAATTTAACTAGTTCGATTAGGTGGTTAGATTAGTGTATATAGCTTAATTAGTGGTCTATTTAATTATTTTGCATTTATTTAATTATTTTGTAATTTATTTATTTAATTATTCATTTATTTTCAGAAAATTATACCGAGATAGCCGATTGTTAGAATTTCGTGCTGATTGTCGTGGTATAGATAGTTTGTGCAATTGATTGCTAATTTGTGTAATTATGTGTTGTTTGATGATTTTTGATTTATTATTTCAAAAATATTTAATTTTGGTATTTAATTAGAAAAATACCTGGTGTCGGTTTTTGATGCCGAAAATGTTTTTAGTATTATATAAAGCCGTGGAATTTTAAAGGATATCATGCTTTATGATTCGATTTGACCGTGTGTCCATGCACACCTATTTTATTAGATGTTTTTAATATGAAGAGAATATATCAAACACATTATTTAAATTGAGCCATTTTAGTGCAAAGCATGATATCTTTGGCCAAGGTTCGTTGTGCATGTGATCGCTATGAGAATCCATCACCCGATGAAGGTCGGGTGGATGATGCTCCTATGTGGAATGCCCCATGTTCATGGATGCCGGACCAATGCTCCTTTGGGAATGCCATCTAGAGATAGACGTTCCCGTGCTCGATGGGACGAGACGATGCCCAATTATGCCGGAAAACCACTGACTGTTGAGTCGGTTGTGCCCGTGGGGCCGTAATTAATTGGAACACTTGAATGAGTGAGATGATCATGCCTGATTATGGAACAAAATTGTATGGAATAGAATGGAATGTGTCATAACGATTTTGTCTTATAATCGGGACCCCTATGATTGATTGCTTGTGGAAAGTGAAGTGTTTCGATTATCGAATACATTGACTATAGACATATGTGATATGAGTTGTACTGACGTGCAAGGAGGTGTTGAGGCGAGGTAAGTCCACTACAATATGTGTATACGCTGCCTCTAGGTGTATTACTTTCCTAATCGGGGTTTAGGGCGTGAACTCGCTAAGACATTGTCTCACCCCATTGTGGCTTAAAATTTTCAGGTCCTTAGATGGAGGTGTGCCCTGTGCGTTTTGGGTGGCTGCGAGAGGCCGAGGAACAACATACTGTCTTTCCTATCCTTGAGAATCCCTAGACCTGTGAGCTCGTCATGACCATGATCTAGGTCGATAAGGGCCAACCTCAGTTGGTACACCATCAATTCAAAGAGTGGTTTCGTCACGGGCCTGACGGAGGTTGGGTGGGTCTCGTGGATGGTTTCGACGGACCTGTTGTCGAGGGAGAGGGTGAAGTGGTACTCGACTCTATCGTGGATGCCGATATCATAGCTGATATCATGGCAAATCAATTGCCCAAGGATGAGCAGGAGTCTAAAGTAGAGGAGGTAACTAACCCTCCAGACCTCGGTATCCTTGATGGTGCCGTGATAGGGTTAGTTTGGTAATACTGTTTGGATCTTGACCTCCTGTATATAACTTTGTAGGGCTGACCTGGTTTGCTTATAAAATATGTTTTGTGTAATTTTTTTTCTATCCCATGTTTATTTGTTGTCTGGGGATTGTTAATTCGCTTCTGCATGTGCAATAAAATGAATGGGTGGCGACGTGTCCTGAGAATGTCGCAATTTGATCAACCACCAAGGGATGTGTGCGCACTTGAGGTTCGAGGCGTGACATCATCCATAAGAATGTTACCCAATGCTATTGGACTACTAGAAATGATTGAGGGCTTAGGTGCCAGCATATGAGTATAACAAGTGAAACTTTTGGTGAAATTGGGTCACTATTCAGGCTATTTGAGGATTTGGCTTAAACTCATCGAAGTTATCCATGGCTTCCCCATGACGATCTTTTCCCTCTCCCAAGTCCATAATTTTTTTTTTTGGACTGTTACTATAAAATTTGACAGTCACTCTCAAGCTTCTTTTTTAATACGTCTTTGTTTAGATGCATCTACATCTGGTTTGCTCATGGCCTCATGAAAATGGTCAATTTAGATTTTCTGGACTGACATTTCCCTTGACCAATATCCACCAACTTCCATGTAATTTGTCATTCTTGCCACTCTGGCTTAAAAAATATTGCTAGTTTTCAAGCTTGAAAAACAATTTGGTCCCCGAAGTTCATTGAACTCAAAGGCATTAGTCCACGGCCATACTTTTCAAACTTGAAGAATTTGGCAAGTCTGTGTTATTCAATGTCCAAACTCAAGCTTACCTCTCTCTCAAGAACTAATACATATGAGAGAATCGAAAATAAATCAATTTGAATTCCTCGAGAAAATACTTGGTTGAAGAGTCTACAATGCTTGAATCTTAATAGCTTGAGATTCGAGCTTTGTCGGAATTGGGATTTTCTTCTTGTTTCTTTGGCTTTTTTAGTTTTTTTTTTTTTTCTTAACCGTTTTTTAGATGTAGTGTTTTCATGGCACCACATCATCGTCACTTATCCTGGAAAAGGTTGATAATACGATGCCAACTGCCATGTAAGATGGCAGTCCTTAACAGAAATGGTATATGTGTCAGACTAGAACGAGGTGGGGGTTTGTGATGGAAAAAAAAGTTGTATTGGTTTCATAGTGGTATTCTTTAGAGTTTTTTGGTGCCTTTCTCCCTAAAACCTGTAAGAGATTTAAGGAATAAAGTGTTAGCTTTGTTGCCCACTGTTAAAATTCCAGTTTCTCCATTGTCCAAGATACGTAATTATTTTTGTTTTTAATTAAGCGTGTAGGCTTTGGCCAAATTTTTGAATGAAATTTTGGTTTAATGTCTTAGAGTTTACTCCATTTTAAGCCGATAGTGGCGTTAAAGGTCCTTTGGTCATTCAATTGCAACATCCTAGAAGACATCATTGACCCATTCATTTTATCTTTCAATTATATGCAAATGGAAGCTGAATTAACTCCACCCGATCATACACATTAATAGGGATATCATGGAAAAACATCAACAAACACTTATATATATTTAGCATATCGGAAGTTTCATAATTACACATTTGCAATGCTCATTCTTTTCAATTACCAAAAAGGGGTTGGTGTTAGCCTAGCTTCTTTATCCTACAAGGGGGACCTCAAAAAATGCTATCCCCTACACGTCTAGTACGCATCCATGCATAGTAACATGGCTTGGCCTCAGGTCGGACTCCAAGTCCGGGTTCGTCTCCAGGTTAGTGACGGCATCGTAGAGGATGTCCAGGACCATGAGGTCCTACATGGTACCCTTGGATCCCTCACCTTATGTCTCGTCAAAATCTCGAAGAGGGTTGAAGAGCTCCCCTTCAAACTAGACGTACCATGCCACAAACCATTGGGGCATTAGATTAGTCAACCCCTTATCCACTCAAACGGTGGTCATGTACTTCTCTCATACCATGTCAATCTCCTCCATTGGGTTTGGGGGGGGGGTTATGTGGGTGTCTTGATCCATAGGCACCCCAAAGTGCACATGGCGAAAATGGCTAGTCATGGTTAGGGCCTGACAAATTTAAACAACAAGGAATGAGATAAACTCAATAAGTAATGTCACGCCCTGAACCCCGAGCACGCGCACATCCATCAGCGGTCAATTAATTTTTCAACGTCCCAGGATGCGTCGCCGACCCATTCTTTTTATCTTTTGATTATGCGAATGTGGAAGCGAATTAAATAAACCTCCGATCAACAAACAAACATTGGGATAATAAAAACATGACGGCAATTTTTCACAAACTATGCTTTACATATATACCAAGTCAACCCTATGAGTTCATATATACAAGTCTGCCTAAAAAAGGGACTCTGGGCGACCTACACCCGAGACCCCTCTAACTCGGGCTCTAGATCCACCATGACACTGTTCGGGATGTCGATGTCCATGGGGTGACCTACTTCTCCATCCTCGGTTCCGATGGGTGGTCAATCAACCCTGCAAGGGACCCTCCCGACCACTGTTGCGCTCATTAATGAACCACGGCTTGAAGCGATGAGGCACCACATTAAAGAAACCCTCATCAACCCAAATTGTATTTACAACTAACTTGCAAGTTCGGGAGGTCCTGGGGATCGGGTAAAAGGTAGAATCTACCTCCATGTCCCATGGAACCCCGAATTAGACTGGATAGATCTCCATACTAAGGACCTGAAAAAGTTTAACCATGGTGTGGTGAGATAAAATCTCAGCAAGTCAACAGCCTAAACCCTGATTAGGATGCAAATTCGCCTTGAAGGCAACCTAAGCATGCACCATACAAAACTCACATCGCCTTAGCATGTCCCTGCATATTAGCACATCACGTATGACATTATAAATACAATAAGCATAATTAATAACCAAAACACATAATTCTCACCCTTCAAACATTCACATGGGTTCTAATTATAAGGTAAAACCGTTATGGCACATCCCATACCATGCCTAACAATTTTGCCCCATAATTAGGCACAAAGCATCACAACCATTCAAGCATGTTTCGATTATTATGATCCCTTGGCCACAGCCAACATAAAAGTCAACGATCATCCGGCGTAACCGGGCATTGTCCCGCCCCATCCAGCACAGCAACGCCTGGCACTCCCTGCCTAGACGACATCCCATAAAGGAGCATCAGCTCGACCTTAACCATGACTCGACATCCCGTTGACGTGGGGGCATCCGAACTTAATTAGGCATCGTCCCGTGAAAACGCTTCAAGATAGTTTCCATTAAATGACCATACAAACACATATTTAGCCAAGAACACCATACTTTGATTTCAAGTGCGTTGTTTTAAAAAATGAACTTGGCCAGTTTTTCTTCCTATTAAAATATGGGGCCTCCAATGGCCCTCGGCCTGTTGGGGTCATCATGCCATTTCCCTATCTTGGATGTCCTTTGTTTTAATACCACTAAATTGCAGCGACCCTTGATCTTAGGGCTTGTCACATTATTTATTGGTCCCTGCGCAATTTTACTGCGGAAGCATATACATCGACTCCTTTCTAAATCTTGAAATGATGCACATGATATATACACATAGATATCAACCAAGCACTTTTATTTACATATATTTTTGTTTAGATGACGCTCGTCAGTGCACATAGGCCAAATTGGACCGACTCTTCCACTACCTATTCACAACATCGTCCGTCTTCATGCGCTGGTATCCAAAAATCCTGCTGTCTTCCCGTGTCCTCCACTACTCCACCCTACTTGAACCACCATCATCATCCTCCGGCAGTGGTAGTGGCCCCACGGTGCGCCCATTCACTCGAGCGTACAGAACCACGAACTCCATGTGCATTGGACTCGAGGTGAGTCCGGCGTCTATAGTAAGAATCACCCGAATCCGAATGAAGGTGATTCCTAAGTCGGGGTCATGGTGCTCTGTCTGCTCCCATTGTAGGTCGATGGGGATGCCTTAAAAAGTACCAGAGGACGCAGGCTGTAAAGGCATCTTTACAACTCTGTAATATGTTAGCCCCGCGAGGGGTGAGTACAACTACTCAGTAGTCAAAGTTCTATTAAACTATATTATGTCAGTCTATCACCACCCAATTCTATGCAATCCAAAACAAAACACACAATTGTAACAAGGGGTATGCATCAAATCAAGAGAATATGATAACAAAATGGCACATCAAAACCAGTGGGAATTTGGAAACTCAATAAATCTCTAGTTACTACCACCATCTTCCGGAAGGACTAGTGTTTGCATCCCTCTAGGTTCTCGAGAACCTCCGGTTCCATATTTCAGTCACCGGGCATTTGGAGCGTGTTAAGTTAGATCCCTAGGCATCTCGCACCCCACCTGGCATCACGAGAAACCTTCGGGGCTCACCATGTCAAGATGTCCCTAGGCATTTGATACGTGTTACGTCACACTCTCGGGTATCCTGACTCTCGAGGAACCTTCGGGGCTCACCAGTCCCCAGGCATCCAAAGGCATCACCATCACGATCCTCCAGGCAACTCGACACCCGGGGCATCGTCGTCCCAAGGGTCCAACGACATCCATAACGTTTCAAGCATGGTATAGTAGTCTAATCAATTTAAAGCCTAAACATTTTTGAACTACCCATATAGAAAATATCTTTGGTTTTCGAAATCCCAATTTATGGTATGAAGCAACACAAGATAAAGACTTTAGAGATATACCAAATGAGCAGCAACAACTCTCACATAAAGTCTCAAGTGCAAATACCCGAATAAATCAAAGAAGTTTTCTATCGTTCCAAACCGATTAAAAATCCAAATTTCATAGATGTGGGCTTATTTGCGCTCATGCCTCGAAAAACTTGTTAGTTTTCACCAAAACAGCGCACGTATTTTAAAATATTAGAAACCACAGTTCGGCGGGTCGATAATTTCCGTCCTGAGTGGAGATTTTGAAGCTAAGACTTTGAAATACCAAAACCAGTACATTCATGAGTCCCAAATCCAAACATAATCGTATCAACACTAAATTCTTCCTCAACAGCTCGTCGTCAATCCCACGACTTCCAATTCACAATTCAACGCGAGTAATCTAGCATATAGTTAAATTTTTGGGACGCACTTCATCAGACAATGACGGAGTTACACGATATAGGTTAGTAGATATGACTTGCCTCAGCTTCAGTGGTGTCGTCGGCGGGTGAATTGTGAACTGCGGATGTGGATGTGGCTGTGGCAAGTCGACAGCGACGGTAGTGTGCGTGAAGCTGCTGCATCTCCGATTTGCAGCGGCTGAGGCGAGATGCGGGACGGAGAGGTAGCCAGTGACGCGGTGGTGCGGGTGGTCGCCAGTGAGTAGCTGGGAGAGGGTGAAACGGCGAGGGATTTCCTATCCAAGCTTGCGGATGAGTGTCGGATAATTGGACTGAACGAAGCTTCGACAATGGGGAAGAAGAAAGCCGTCCCTCTTCCTCGCTTGCTCTCAATTGACTTTGTTAGTCAATGGTTTGATTCGCGTGGCAGCAGGAAACGAAGACATTCCATGCCGCCGTGTCTTCGCGTGGAGAGTTCCTCTTTTCACCCGGACACTTGTATGAGTCCATGCACATACGTGGCCACCGAAGAAAGAAAGAACGAAGCCTTTCGTGTGCAGCTCTTGGATGCGAGAACGAGGTACCAAGGAGTCAACTTTTCTCCTTGGTTGACCGGCGAAATGGAGGGGGAACGTAGCTGCATGGCCGTGCATGGGCAAGGTTCTCGGTGACGTGGAGAAGGAGCATCTTGATGTGGCCGCGATTCCGAAAGTTGGCAACCCCGCGTACATGAAAGGTTCTCTTTAGTAAAGTGCAAATGCGGAAGGGGTTGGTCTAGTGAGTGATGTTGCGTGAAAAGATTTCTAGATGAGATGCTATCGAGAGGACATGACGATACATGATGTCTCAGCACGGTGAGGATGATGCTGAAGCGACATTCACAAGTGGTGCCAACGATGAAATACGACTACAAATTCAACAATCTGTCATGGACCATTACCTATTCGATGTCCGGTGAAATCCGGATATCACATAAAAATCCTGGTAAAATAATTGTGCATGGTCACATATTCAAATTGAACCATCAAATTTGGCGTCAAAACTTGACACCTAGCATTCTTCTATTTAATTGCCTATAAAACCAAGTTTTGTATTAAAAATCAATAACTACCATCAAGCACTCAATTGCATATCATAGTACATATAAGTCATTAAAATCATGCATAATTCCAATCAAGAAAACGAGCATAAAATTCTACGTAACATCTAATACATCACTAATTACGCTAATTACAATTAATGAAGTAAATTGTGATTAACTAAGCTAATCAAACTTAATTAACTTAATCATGATTAATTAACCTAACAATGATTACTTAACCTAGCCAAGCTTAATTAACACTAATCTATGATTAACTAAAACTAATCCTCATCAAGACTAATCTAACCACCTCTAAGCGCAATTAATGGCCTAATCAAAGATTAGGGAGTTAACTTATAGTTTTCGACGGCGGCAGGCTTGTGGCGATGGCGACGAAAATACGAGACAACCATAGCTTGAATGGAGTGCAAATGCGGTGGTGGCAGACCTCCCAAGCTCTCGGCCAAGGGGGAGAGCTCGACTTGGTGTTGTTTGCGGGGTTGGCTGGACGGGCTGCTGGATGCGGTGTGAAGATAAGCTGGAGTTGGCGGCGGCTATTCGGTGGAGGAGATGGGCAGATGGAGCGGTGACTGTGGCGATATGGTGTTCTGGTGGTGGTGCGGTGGAGAGCTGCGGCTAGTTGTGAAGGTGGTGGTGCAGCTGCTAGTGGGTTGTTGCTGGAGCTGGCGGTGGGATGTTGAAGATGACGATGGCGCTGGGTGGAGCGGCAGTTAGGCGAAGGGAAATGGGAAAGGGGTTCGGCGGCAAGAGAAGGGAAGAAAGGAAAAAATGATAGAGGGCTGCTCTCTGCTGGTGGGGGAGGGAAATACGTGAGAAGGAAGGATTATGGGGAGGAAGAAAAAGAGAGGGATGAGCAGAAGGGTGGCTGAACGTGCACATGGGAGAGAGAGAAATGGGAGAGAGAGAACCATGAGGTCAAAGGAACAACCAATCACAAACTAAGCCAAATATCTTAACCATCATCACTCTTACCTGTAAAGTCTTCATGCCACAAAGTCCTATGCCCACCCAATCACCAAATAGCTCTAATTTCCCTCAAATAAATCCTTTTTAGGGTAGAAAAACCCAATTCTCATCCCATCCGAATTTCTTTTTTATTTTCCTTTCGTCCGAAAATCATTTTTCCACAAAATTCGCCGAAAGATGAGATGATATCCAATAAACAAATCATGACATGCTCGAACGTCCAATTCCCGTAACCGAATTAAATTCATGGTTAAAATCAATCGAACGCGACTTTAGTACGACCTAATCTACCGGGTAGCTTTTAGGGATTTTAGCGCATTTGACCGGTGGTCAATAATTTTCGATCCACGTTTGTGCATCTCTGAATCGTAGATGACCCTCAGTTGTCACATAATCGTGAGGGTTTAATTACGTGTCCCAAGTATGATATTGATAGAAAATCGGTTTATTGCTGTTCAATGCGAATATCGCAATCGTGCGAAACCACCCGCAATTCGATTACATACTTTCATTGAATTGACTTATATCCGTTCGCTAATCAATTTATAATGGTGTCATATTGACCCGTGCCGATTATTATGGTCGAGCAGTCAACTTTCGATCGAATTCTCTAGTCAGTCGCTATTATATCCCTTAATAACCTCACCTAATAGATTAGTTAACTTGTGAGTGACCAGCTCCGAGTAAAATAACTATAAGCGCGTCAACGAAACAACCATTTCATATATTCAAAATGGAGCCAAATTTTGGGATGTCACAACTCTTTCCCTCTTATATAAATTTCGTTTTAAAAATTTAAACCATTACAATTCTTCCACAAAAAGGTGGGGCTATTGACGTCTCATCGACTCTTTGCTTTTCTAGGTGACTCCTTCCGTTTGGTGGTGTTGCTAAACCACTTTAACCAAGGGGATCGTCTTGCAGCATAGCACTTGCTCTTTTCGATCCACTATCCAAACTGGTCTCTCCACATATGACACTCTCTCATGCACGTCTATTTCTTCGAAATTCAGCATGTGAGTTGGATCAGGTTCATACTTTCTTAGCATTGACACATGAAAAACGTCACGCACTTGAGCAAATCTCGATGGCAACGTGAGACGATACACCAAAGTTCCAATTCGCTCTAAAATCTCAAAAGGACTGACGTACCTTAGACTTAGCTTTCCTTTCTTGCCAAAGCGCAAGGTACCCCTCATCGGTGACACTTTAAGGAATACGTGTTCACCTACTTGGAACTCCAATGGTCTACGCCACTTATCGACATAACTTTTCTAACAACTCTAGGTGGTCTTGAGTCTATCTCAAGTGACCTTGACGACGTCGACTAACTATTGAACCAACTTAGGGCCGTAATCTTGCGCTCTCCAACTTCTTCCCAATAAACAGAAGTTCTGCAGGCTTTGCCATACAACGCTTCAAACGATGCCATCTTGATACTTTGTTGATATATGTTATTGTAGGTGAACTCAAATAGATGAAGCTATTCCTCCCAGCTTCCTTTGAAGTCCAAAACGCAAGCTCGCAACATGTCATCAAGGGTTTGAATAGTTCTCTCAGACTGGTCATCCGTCTATGGATGATAGGCAGTGCTGTACTGTAGTTTCGTTTCCAAGGCAGTTTGTAAACTTTTCCAAAAAGTTACTGTGCACTTCGGGTCTCGATTTGACGTGATCGTCGCTGGCACTCCATGAAGATGAATTATTTGTTGCATGTATAATTCAACATATATGTCTAATGCAAAGTCATTTTTTATGGCGATGAAGTGAACAGATTTCTTTAACCTGTCGACTATGGCCCATATGGAATCATTACGTCACTGACTCCTCGGTAATACCATTACAAAATCCATTGTGATATATTCCCATTTCCACTTGGGAATCTCGAGAGGTTGCAAAAGTCCTCCAAGCTTGCAATGCTGTGCTTTCACTTGTTGGTATGTCAGACACTTGCAACATGTCTAGCGATATCTGCCTTCATACCAGTTCACCAATAGTATTGACGTAGATTTTGATATATCTTTATGCTACCTGGATGAGTATTGTAACTAGTAACTACTATGATGGGCTTCTAACAAGATTTCCTCTTTAAGCTCCACATCATCAGGTACGCACAATCGCCCACGAAACTTTAGTACTCCATCCTCGGTAACTTGAAAGTCGATTTTCCTCTTCTCCATATCATCTAGTAGAATTTTATGGATTTCAAGGTCTGTCAATTGCAACATCTTAATCCTTATTTGCACTTCTAGTTCAATTCTAAGGGTAGCCATGAGACTTGAAAGGTGGCCTTCCTTAAACTTGAAATCTAAATGTCGAACTCCTTCGAATAGGATCCACTCCTGAATCAACATTTGTGCAATCGATGACTTCCGACTTAACACATCCACGACCTTGTTGGCCTTTTCGGGATGATACAGGATATCGCAGTCATAGTTCTTAAGAAGCTCAATCCAATGATGTTGCCTCATGTTGAACTCCTTTTGAGAGAATAAGTACTTCAGGCTTTGATGGTCCGTAAGATATGGAACTTTTCTCTGCATAAGTAATGTCTCCAAATCTTTAAAGCAAAGATGTTTGCTGCAAGGTCCAAGTCATGCATCGGATAATTCAACTCATGAGGCCTTAACTAATGGGACATGTAGACAGCCACTCTCCCATGTTGCATTAAAATGCAACCCAGTCCTTTATACAACGCATTGCTATAAATCTCATATCCTCCAGGACTAGACGGAATCATCAACACAAGTGCGGTAGTCAGCTTCTGCTTAAGTTATTGAAAACTACGCTCACATTGATTTGTCCACTCGAACTTCTCTTCTTTCTTCAGCAATTGAGCCAGAGGCATGGCTATCTTAGAAAATCTTTCCATGAACCATCTATAATAGCCTGCCAATCCCAAGAAACTTTGAACCTTGGTCATTGTCATTGGTCTCGGCCAATTTATAACAGCTTCAATCTTAGTTAGGTCCACAGAAGTCCCTTCACCAGAAATCACGTGACCTAAGAAAACTACACAAGTTAGCAAAAACTTGCACTTATTGAACTTGGCGTATAGCTTGTGTTCTTGCAAGGTTTGAAGTACCATCCTTAAATGTCTTTCATGCTCCTCTGGACTTCTCGAATACATCAAGATGTCATCGATAAACGAAATCATGAATTGGTCCAGATACTTCTTAAACACTCAATTCATCATATCTATGAAAGCAGCCGGGGCATTGGTCAAATCGAACGGCATTACAATGAATTCATAATGGCCGTAACACATACAAAAAGCCGTCTACAGTATATCCTCCTTATTCCTCAGCTGATGGTAACATGTCCTTAGGTTAATCTTGGAAAATATCAAAACTCCCTTTGGCAGATCAAACAAGTCATCAATCCTTGGTAACGGATACTTGTTCTTGATCATTAACCTGGTTGAGTTGCCAATAATCGATGCAAAGATGCAATAAACCATCCTTCTTCCTTACAAACAAAACTGTCACTCCCCAAGGCAATGCACTAGGATGTATAAATCCTTTATCCAACAACTCTTGCATCTCCTTTAGTTCCTTCAACTTTGACAATGCCATGCAGTAAGCCTTAGAAATTGGCTCCATCCCAGGGGCCAACTCAATCATGAATTCCATTTCCCTTTCTGGGGCCAAACCGAGGAATTCCTCAGGAAACTCGTCAAAAAATTCCCGCACCACAGCGATGTCGTCCATTCTTGGTTCCTCAACTGACATATCAACTACAATTACCAAATAACCTTCACAACCCACCTTTAAGGTAATCAAGGGTCCTCCTCGACTTCCGATAAACTTGAAACTTTCACCTGCTAATGGGTTAAACTGAATCAATTTACGATAACAGTCTATGATAGATGGTTGCTTGGTGAGCCAATCCATGCCAATGATCACATCAAAATCAAATGGCCAACATAATCAAATCTATCATTTCCTCTCCTCACCAATCACTAACTTGCAACCAGATACCTTACACCAACAACACCCTATCCTTTAACAGGGTGGATGTACTAATGACTGTTTCCAACAATTCTGGACTTAATCCTACCAACTTAACGAATTGCTCAACAATAAATGAATGGGTAGCTCAGGATCAAATAAAGCATAAGTAGCATGGTCGTTCAACAAGACCATACGTATGACCACGTTCTACAAGTCCTCTACCTCCCTTCAAGTGACACCATACACCCTTCCCTGCATCGGAGGCCTGTTCAAAATGCCCTGTTGTGGGTTCTATGATGCACTCCCTTTGGTCTGTCCTATTTGCGGTAGTGGTGCTTGTGCTCCCATGGGCTTGCGTGGACAATTCTTTATTTGGTGGCCGTATTGGCCACATCCATAACAAGCTCCCATCCTAGGAGGACACGGGGCCAATCCATGTTTTCCACAGAAACGACACACACCATTCAAGTTGTGTGCCGGCTTTCCAATTCCACCTTTTTGGTTGGGAGGAATGGAATACCTTCCTCCTGTCGATGCCTCTTCCCAAACTGATTGTTATCCTTGTTGGGCACAAACCGCGACCCAAATGCGGCGGCTCATTCGTTTAGGTTCCTCTCTATCTGCTAGGTCCTCTCATACAACTTATTGTAGTCTTTGAGATTTAGTGGTACCAGCGGGTCCTTGATCTCTGCTCTCAAACCATCTTTGAACCTTCTTGCCCTGTCCACCCGGGTCGTCAATCAACCTCGGTGCATATTTGGGCAACTCTATAAACTTCGCCTCATATTGGTCCATTGATATCTGACTTTGATGAAGACGTTGGAACTAGGCCATTTTCTGCTCCCTGGCGCAATTTGAAAAGTACTATTCATAAAAGACCTCAACAAAGGTATCCCACTCCGAGACCATACCTTCAGGAAACACTCTCCCTTTGGTGGCTTCCCACCAAGTACTTGCGTTACCTTGCAACTGGTAGACTGCTGGGACTACCTTGTCTTCTTCAGAGCACCTCAGCAGTGCAAGGACTTTCTCTAGCTCTCAGATCTAGACGGTTGCAGCCTTGGGATCGCCTGCTCCAGTGAACCTTAGTGGTTTTGGCTTCAGGAACTACTCCACCAGCTTATGCAATAGCCATTCACCATTCCCATTTCCTGGTGGGACTTCAACAGGTGCGGCGGCAACAACAGCTACAGCATTGGCGGCAGCAGTGGTGGCGGCGGTAACAGTAGCTTGGTTCTGAGCCTGTTGACTAATCATATTCCCTAGGGTCTCTAGCGCCTTAACACCCCCATCCAACCTAGAATTGCCTGATGCTCCTTCCCTAGTAATAGCTTGAGGTGGTACTCTTTCCCTCACGCTAGCCTGAGCCAATGCTCTACCTCGGATACCGATCCTAATCAGCATCCTTCCCCGAGTAGCGGTTGAAATTGCCCACTTTTGAGGCGTCCTCTAATCAGGATCGCTCATATTGCAGAATCTTTATAGAACTTGCTTTCCAGTTCTAACACGGAATTAGAAATCTGAGCGACCCGCACAAAAGAATCAATCAATCACAAGCATCAGCATAAGGAAAATGTCTTTACTAGCTAACTATCCCATGACCCATCGCACCTTATCACTTAAGACATTGACTAGGCTCTGATACCACTTAAATGCAGATGTCACACCCCGAACCCCGAGCACATGCACATCCATCAGCGACCAATTAATTTTACGACATCCCAGGATGCGTTCCCGACCCATTCTTTTTATCTTTCAATTATATGCATACATAAGCAAATTAAATAAACTCCCGATCAACAAACAAGCATGGGGATAGTAAAAACATGCCAGTGAATTTTCACAAACTACGCTTTATATATATACCAAGTCAACCCCACAAGTTCATATATGCAAGTCTGCCTCAAAAAGGGACTCCTAGGTGACCTACACCCCAAACCCCTTCGACTTGGGCTCTAGATCCACCACGTCACCGTCCAGGATGTCGATGTCCATGGGGTGACCTACTACCCCATCCTTGGTTTCGATGGACAGTCAATCAAAACCCTGTAAAGGACCCTCTCAACCACTGTTGCGCTTATTAATGAATCACACCTTGAAGCGATAAGAAACCACATTAAAGAAACCCTCATCGACCCAAATCGTAGTCACAACTAACTCGCGAGTTCGGGTGGTCCTAAGGATAGGGTAGAAGGTAGTCTCTACCTTTATGTCCCATGGAACCCCAAATCGGACTAGACGGATCTCCATACTAAAGACTTGAAAATGTTTAACCACGATGGGATGAGATAAAATCTCGATGCATCAATAGCCTAAACCCTGATTAGAACGCAAATTCACCTCAAAGGCAGTCTAAGCATGCACCATACAAAACTCAGCTCGCCTTGGCACGTCCCTACATATTAGCGCATCTCATATGCCATTATAAGTACAATAAGCATAATTAATAACCAGAACACGTAATTCTCGCCCTTAAACATTCACATGGGTTTTGATTATAAGGTAAAACTGTTATGGCACGTCCATACCATACTTAATAATTTTGCCCCATAATTAGGTGCAAAGCATCACAAGCATTCAAGCGTGTTTCAATTATTATGACCCCTCAGCCATGGCCAACACAAAAGTTGATGGTCATCCATCGTCCCGCCCCATCGGGCACGGCAATGTCTGGCACTCCCCACCTAGATGGCATTCCATAAAGGAGCATCGGCTCAGCCTTAACCATGACTCTACATCCATTGATGTGGGGGCATTTGAAGTTAATCAAATATCGTTCTGCATAAATGCATCAGGACGGTTCCATTAAGTGACCCTACAAGCACATATTTAGCCAAGAACACCATACTTTGATTTCAAGTGCGTTGTTTTAAATAATGAACTTGGCCAGTTTTTCTTCCTATTAAAAATCTCGGTAAAATCGTGTGTGGTCACGTATTCAAATCGAACCATCAAACTTAGTACACTCACATTTAAAACTCCACGGTTTTATATAGTACATAAAAGTTGGCGTCAAAACCCAACACCCAGCATTTTTCTATTTAATTGCCCATAAAACCAAGTTTTGTATTAAAAATCAATAATTGCCATCAAGCAATCAATTGCATAGCATAGTAAATATAAGCCATCAAAATCACGCATAATTACATCCAAGAAAACGAGCGTAAAATTCTATGTTATGCCTAATCCGTCACTAATTAGCCTAATTATGATTAATTAAGTAAATTTCGACTAATTAAGCTAATCCAACTTAATTAAACTAACCATGATTACTTAACCCAACCAAGCTTAGTTAACACTAATCTAGAATTAACTAAAACTAATCCTTATCAAGACTAATCTAACCACCCCTAAGCGCAATTAACGGACTAATAAAAGATTAGAGAGTTAACTCACGGTTTTCGACGGTGGCGGGCTCGCAACGATGGCAACGTGACAGCAACGAAAACACAAAACAACCACGGCTTGAACGGAGTTCAACATCGGTGGTGGCGGACCTCCCAAGCTCTCGGCCAAGGGGGAGAACTCGACTTGGTGCTGGTTGCAAGGTTGGCTAGACGCAGTGTGAAGACGAGCTGGAGTTGGCGACGGCTATTTAGTGGAGGAGCTGGGCGAACGGAGTGGTGGTTGTGGCAATATGGTGTTTTGGTGGTGGTGTGGTGGAGAGCTATGGCTGGTCATGAAGGTGGTGGTGTGGCCGTAGGTGGGTTGTTGCTGGAGCTGGCGGTGGGATGTTGAAGATGACGATGGCGTTGGGTGGAGTGGCAGCTAGGCAAAGGGAAATGGGAAAGGGGTTTGGTAGTAAGGGAAGAAAAGAATAAATGAAGGAGGGCTGCTCTCTGCTGGTAGGGGAGGCAAATATGTGAGAAGGAAGGATTATGGGGAGGAAGAAAACGAGAGGGATGAGCAGAAGAGTGGCTGAATGTGCACATGTGAAAGAGAGAGAACCATGAGGTCAAAGGAACAACGAATCACAAACTTAGCCAAATATCTAAACTATCATCACTCTTACCTCTAAAGTCTCAATGCCACAAAGTCCTATGCCCACCCAATCACAAAATAGCTCTAATTTCCCCCAAATAAATCCTTTTTAGGGTAGAAAAAAAAAACCAATTCTCATCCCATCCGAATTTCCTTTTTATTTTCTTTTTGTCTGAAAATCATTTTTCTACAAAATTTTTGGACTCGATGAAAATTCGCTAAAAGATGAGACAACATCCAATAAACAAATCATGACACGCTCAAACGTAACTGAATTAAATTTCGTGGTTAAAATCGATTGAACGCGACTTTAGTATGATCTATCTACTGGGTAGCTTTTAGGGATTTTAGCGCGTTTGACCCATGGTCGATCATTTTTTATCCACATTTGTGCATCTCCGAATCGTAGACAACCCTCGATTGTCACATAATTGCGAGGGTTCAATTTCATGTCCCGAGTATAATATCGATAGAAAATCGGTTTATTGCCGTTCAACGCGAATATCGCAATCATGTGGAACCACCAGCAATTCGACTACGTACTTTCGTCTAATCGACTTATATCCATTCGCTAATCGATTTATAACAGTGTCGTATTGACCATTGCCGATTATTATGGTCAAGCGATTGATTTCCAATCAAATTCTCTAGTTTGTCGTGGTTATATCCCCTAACGGCCTCACATAATAGATTAGTTAACTCGTGATTGGCCAACTCCAAGTAAAATAACCATAAACACATCAACGAAAGAACCATTTCATATATTTGAAACATGGCCAAATTTTGGGATGTCACAAGTAAATTCCCTTAAACCTCACATAGGAGAGTACTTTGCCTCAAAGACACCCTATACATATAACTTAATTGTCAATGGAAGATCAATGGCAAAACTCTTATTTTGCATTATCCAATAATTATGTAACTAATTCTCCACATAAATGCACAATTTCAGCAGGTATATAATAATTATGAATAATAATCTTGACATAAACATTATCACTTTCATGCACAATGCATCCACACGAGTCCAAATTATTACGATCGCCTACAGCCACAATCGACACTCACGTTCGTGGTTTTCCGGCATAACCAGACATCGTCCCACCCCATTGGGCACGGCAACATCTCGATCTCACATGAAGATGGCATTCCATAAAGAGCATCATTTCGAAATACATTCATGAACGGCATCCCGCTGATGTGGGTCATCTAAAATCCATCAAGTATCGTCCCTTATAGTCATACGAGTACAGAACCATTTATGTGATCACACGAGCACATCAACCACTTAAGCCAATTTTATCTTTCAAATTAGCAAATGCAAAAGTGTTTGGTGCTCACATGTCATAGACTAGCAAAACTTGCCCACAAAAATGTCATTAAATAATTCCATATGATCATCTATTTATTCTTTATCCACCAAAATAATCATACATTATTCTCATGGCAAACAATATCACACCATGAGTTTACTTATCAACATAGCTTATCACTTTTCAAAGTAATATATCACAAGTAATTATCAATTTTAAAAATAAGTTATCACAATTACTTATCACTATTTAAGATAGGCTATTACAAGCACTTATCACTATTTAAGGTAAGCTATCATATGCACTTATCACTATTAAAGATAACCTATCACATGTACTCATCACTATTTAAGATAAGCTATTACCTAATCCACCTATCCCTTAATCTAATTATCATTAACCTTAATTCTAACCCTAATCCTAAGTGTAACCGCCATCCTAATCAAGGGTTAGCAAGTCAATCATGGGATTGGTTTTCAAGCTTCAGCGGCACACTTTTTTATGGGCCGCTAGGCGGGGGGTCTAGAGATGTCCTCTGGGACCTCATGATTGTGGACATCCTCGACAAAGCCGTCGCTGACCTAAAGACGAACTTGGACTTGGAGTCTAACCCCGAACCCAACCATTGTACTATGATGTGGATGCGTACTAGATATGAGGAGGATACCATATTTTGAGGTCGCCCTCGTAAGATAGATGTGCTAAGCTAAACCCCAGCCCTTTTTTAGTAATTGGAAAGAATCCACGCTGTGAATGTGTAATTATGAAATTTCCAATATGCTAAGTTAATGTGCACACACACACACACACACACACACACACACACACACACACACACACACACACATATATATATAAGTATTTGTTGATGTGACTCCATGCTATCCCTATTAATGTGTGTGATTGGGTGGAGTTAATTCAACTTTCGCTTGGATATAATTGAATAAAAAAATAAATGGGTCGACGATGCCTCCTAGGACAATCTAATTAAATGACCAAAGGAAAGAAAGGCTACTACACGTCAAATCGTTGAGGCATGACATCCCCATTCTATTCGTATTAGAGCACGAGTATTACTCGGAGTGATAAGGTGTACTAAGACTTTGGCATAGTTAGTTAGGAACACATACCATGCTTCTAATTGCTAATTGTTTTGTTGAATTATGGTTATGAATTCCTAACTATGTTGTTGGGATTGTGGAATTGGTTTTCTTTAAAACTCTGAAAGAAGAATAACCCAGACCTGAGAATGCCTTGAGGAATGGTAGCTCTAGGACAAGCAGGTGCCAAAGGAAGGGCATAAGGGGATCCCAGATTGGAAGGAACTTTGCAAGTCCCATAGGCAATTGGAAATCTGATGGGACTCCAAGCACAAAATTAGGTTCTTGTTGTTGCCACCGCCATTGCTCCTAATGATGCCCTAGTAGCTGGAGACAGGAATGGCAATGACAAATGCATAAGCTGGTGGAGCAATTTATAAAGCTAATGTCATGCCCCGATCCTCGGGCATGCACACATCCTTCTACTTGGTCGATTTTAAAATGCGATATCCCAGGACTATGTATCCCTAACCCTTGTTTTTTTATTAAGCACATGTGGAAGCAATTATAAATCCCCAGACAATAAAATAGTGGGATAGAAAAGTAGGCCATATTTTTCATATTGAAATCCACAACCAAACCTTTATACAGAATATAAACCAAAGTACTCAACAACTCTACACAACTTTTTACTTTACTCTATTCACATCAAAATGGAGTCACAAAAGAAGATGAAATTTCAGTCCATCTGGATCGTGCTCAAGATCCCTCTCGGGATTATCTTCTTCCAAAAATACTTCTCCTTCACAGACTCTTCCTCCTCAGCTCCTCAACGGGGTCCTGAAATGT
Organism: Eucalyptus victrix; assembly: GCA_016097545.1. Classification (NCBI taxonomy): domain Eukaryota; kingdom Viridiplantae; phylum Streptophyta; class Magnoliopsida; order Myrtales; family Myrtaceae; genus Eucalyptus; species Eucalyptus victrix. The sequence goes on from CM027837.1 coordinate 29,802,387, forward strand.
ATTCCCCAAACTGGGATGAGACTATGTCTCAGCAAGTTCTACCCCACTAAGACTCAATTAGGGAACCAATACACTACTTGGTTGCCTAAGCACAACACGAGTCAGATGACTTACCTTGGCCTCAGTCTCAACCTGCAATTCAAGGTTATATACAGACACTTCATAAATCACAGTGAACAATCAATCAAATCACAACAATCGGATCAAATCATTGATTAATCGAACTAGTCGATTACATGTCAGTTAGACCATTCCTAGGTCCTTCGTTCCACACTATATAACATCTCATAGTGAAATCGATCACAGAGCCACATCAATGCTCTCGGGCGGCGCTTCCGCCAAGGTGATGTAAATAATAGACGGTCTACTTGAGTTCTTTAAGGCGCCGTTTTCGCACAGTGATATTCCTCATCACCGAACCACGCCCGTCATAGATCATAGACAGTCTACGTGCATTCTTTAAGGCGCGGTTTTTGCATAGTAATATCCTTAATCATCAAACCATGCATGTCTATACTTCGTACTTGATCATTCTCAACCAATAGAATGCTCAGTTAGTTCTCACCACTCCCTCCACTTACAGCTCAACAAGGCATTCAAAATGCTAAATAGCCATATTCGGCCAACTACCAATCAATAATTCAATTTCAATCAATTTAGGGTAAATCCCTAAAATATCACAATTTATTTAATTCTATACAACATAGAGCTCAATTAAATAAACAGATTGCCCCACGACAATCAGTACAAGATTTTGGTCGTCAACCATCTCAATCTTGATTTCCGAAAAATAAATAAATAATTAATTAATTTCGAAAATTAATTAATAAATATTAAAAATTCAATTTAACTCAAATTAAAGCCCGATTAAATAAATAGACTTCACCACAATTATTAGCATAATATTCTGATCACTACCCATCTCAATTGAATTTTCGGAAAATAAATAATTAATTAATTAATTTCGAAAACTAAATAATTAATATTAAAAATTCGATTTAGCTCAAAATAAAGCCCGATTAAATAAATGGACTTCACCACGGTCATCAGCATAATATTCTGGTCTCAAACCATCCCAGTTGAATTTTTGAAAAATAAATAATTATTTAATTTAATTCCAAAATTTAATATTTAAATACCAAAAATTACACTTAGGCCCGAAAAGCCTAATTGAAGCTCGATTAGGGTCAGGAAAAATCTCGGGCTACCCTCAATAAATGGTAGACCATGTCTACTTGCTAAATACACATTCAATTTATCTAATTTGTATCACAATTGACTAATAAATACTAATTTATACTAATCTAACACTTAAACCTAATTAATTACAACTAAACAACCACTAAGGGTAATTAGTCCACTAAGCAAGGATTAGTGAGATACTCAACAAATCGTGCGCAAATCGGATCAATCCGACGAGGGCGACGCAAGGAACAAACTTCCCAAAGCACGGCCTGGGTTCGGGGCCCGGAAACGGCCCAAAACGGCCCATGAACCAGCTAGAAACCCACTCACGGGTTTGTTGGTTCAGCTACAAAACAGAGAGAAAGAGAGAGGGTTGGGGGCAGCAAGAGATCGGGAGAGCGGGCGAAGCTCTAGTGAGGCCGGATAGCGGCTCCGACGGCTTGCTCAGCCGCTCTCGGTGGTTGAACAGAGGCCGAACAGAGGCTGGATAGCGTGGCAGGGACGGCAAGCGCAGGTAGTGCGCAGGCGGCAAACGGCGGACGTGCGGCGTGTGCGGGCGTGCGGTGCGGCGGCGGGACAAACGGCGACGATGGCTGGCTACTGCTTCCGATCTCCTGCAGCTTCTGGTTCGTTCGTTTGCACAGAGAAGAAGGAAGAAGAAAGAGTGACGAGAGAGAGAGAGAAGGATGAGAGAAGAGAGAGAGATTTGACCGGTCCAAAAAAAAGAATAAAATAAAAGAAAGCAAAGTGGAAGAGGGCGGTCGGTGGGGAGGGTTTTCGCACGAGGGGGAGGGGAGGAGAGAGAAGAGAGAGAAAAGAAAGAGAGAAAAGGGAGAGAGTGAGAGAAAAAGAAAAAGAATAATACTATTTTAAATTTTCTTTCCTCTTTCCATTTCCCTTTCTAATTTCTTTCGGTCTTCGATTTTTCCTCCGATAATTTCTTTCTTGAAATTTTGGACTCGTCGATAATTTGACGATCGATGAGACAAGGTCCTAAAAATGAATTGTGACACGCTCGGATATTTGATTCCCAAAACCGAATTAAATTTCATGATTAAAATCAACCGAACATGATTTTAGTCCAATCCAACAAATTAGGTTGCTTTTAGGGATTTTACCGCGGATATATCCCTTAACGGCTTCACCCAATAAGTTAGTTAACTCGTGAGTGATTAGCTTAGAGAAAAAAGGACCATAGGCACGCTGACGACATGCACATTTCATTTTGTCGAAACGGGATTGAATTTCAGGATGTCACAGCTAAAGCCGCCACAGTTCATCGGAAAAAGGTGATGTTGAGGTTGCTAACGCATTAGTCAATGAGATGGAGAAGACCTTTGCACTACTAAGGTGCACTGAGGAAAACAATATGGCATTGACTATGTACCAACTTCAAGGTAACATCAATGACTGGTGGGAAGCCACTCAAAGAAAGGTCTTTCCTAAAGGCATAGTCTGAATGCACAAGAGAGTAGATGATGACATAATTTTTGTGACTCCGCCAAAATAATCTATCATGCTCCAAATCTCGAGCGCATGCACATCCCTCAGTGGTCAATCAAATTGCAACGTTCACAGGACGTGTCGCCGACCTATTCATTTTATCGCACATATGGAAGCAAATTAACAATCCCTAGACAACAAATAAACATTGGATAGAAAAGTAGGACAATCAATTTAAACAAAACATACTTTTATAAACAAACTAAGTTTATATACAAAATAGTCTAACTCAGGCTGCTAAGCTAACCCTACCTTGGACCCTTCTACTTGGGATCCGGGTCTACTATGACACCATCAGGGATGTCAAGGTCTATAGGGTCAGCTACCTCCTTTGTAGGCTCCTCACCCTCAAGCAACTAGTTCGCCTCGATATCGACTATGATATTAGCATCAAACACAGGGTCGAGTATCTCCCCCAACTCAGCACTTTTGACTGGTTCGTCAAAACCGTCCATGGGGCCCACCCAAACTCCGTCAGGCCCGCGATGAAACGACGCTTTGAATCGATGGGGTACCAACTAAGGTTAGCCTTTGTCAAACCAAATCGTGGTCATGATGAGCTCACGAGTCCAAGGATTCCCGAGGACAAGAAAGATAGTACATTGTTCCTCGGCCTCTCACAACCACCCAAAACGCATAGGGGCCACCTCCATCTAAGGACCTGAAAAATTTAAGCCACGATGGGGTGAGACAATGTCTCAGCGAGTTCACGCCCTAAACCCCAATTAGGAATATAATACACCTAGAGATAGCCTATACACACATTGTAGAGGACTTACCTCGCCTCAGCACCTCCCTGCACGTCAGTACAACTCATATCATATATGCCTACAGTCAATGTATTAGATAATTGATGACACGTCCTATTCCGTGCCACACAATTTTATCCCATAATTAGGTGCGGTCATCTCACTCATTCAAGCATTCTAATTAATTACAGCCCCACAAGCACGGCCAACTCAATAGTTAGCGGTCTTCCGGCATAACCGGGCATCGTCTCACCCCATTAAGTATGGCAACGTCTACCTCTAAATGGCATTCTCGAAGGAGCATTTATTCGGTCTCTACCATAATTCGGCATCCGTTGATGTGGGGCATTCCACATAGGAGCATCGTCCACCCAACCTTCATCAGGTGACAGATTCTCATAGTGATCACATGCACAATCAACCTCGACCAAGAATATCGTGCCTTGCACTCAAATGCCTCAATTTAAATAATGTGCTTGGCCTATTTTCTTCATATTAAAAACATCTAGTAAAACAGGTGTGCGTAGATGCACGGTCAAATCGAACCATAGAGCGTGATATCCCATCATATTAAAAAATCTAGTAAAAACATTTTCGGCATAAAAAATCGACACCCGGTATTTTTCTAATTAAATACCAAAATTCATTATTTTTGAAATTATAAATAAAAAAATAATCAATCAGCACCTAATTCCACAAATTAATAATTAATTGCACAAACTAACTACACCACAACAATCAGCACGAAATTCTAACGATTGGCTATCTCGGTATAATTTACAGAAATAAATGAATTACAAAATAATTAAATAAACCACTAATTAAGCTATATACATTAATCTAACCACCTAATTGAACTAGTTAAATTAATCTACTTAGGCTAAATGTAAATAACCTACTAAACTAAGTAATAAATCAACTAACCACCTAATTGGCCTAACTAATTAATCTAATTTAACTAAACAAGCTAAATAATTACACTAACCTTACTTAGACTAATCTAAACCTCCCCTAAGCATAATTAACCTCATAATTAAGGTTTAGAAAGTAAACTCATCGAATTAGCAAACTAGTGAGTTCACGGTGACGGCGACATGGAGGCAAGTGAGACTCAGTCCTACGGCGACACCTAAGAAGGCTTGGAAGGGCCCGAAAATAGCCCTCAAAGCTCTTTGGCAAAAGCTAAGAGTTCGGTTCTATTGTAGGCTAAAGAAGTTGGTCAAGCAGCTCGACTGGTGCGGGAATGGGCAAGGCTGGATGGTAGCATGAGCAAGGGAAGGCAATGGTGGCTCGGGCGATTGGAACAACGGAGGTGAGTTGGCGACGTCGGGCTTGGTGGACATGAGTAGGGACAGCTTATGAACGACAAGGACACGAGCATGAGGTGCACCAGCATGGCAGGGATGGCAGGCTCGGGCACGGCTTGGACGGTAGCGAAGGGGCTTAGTAGTGGCTTGTGGGCCACTGGCTAGTCTTGGCTAGTTTTCTACTTCTACTTCAGCAACAATGGAGACTAAAGAAGTAATGATGAAGAAGAAGAAGAAGAAGAAGAATAAGAAGAAGAAGAAGAAGAAGAGGTTGATGCTATTAGAAGGGGGGACAAAGGCCTCAAAAGTCCACCAAAATATCTCAAACACTCAAGTAGAGGCCACCACCAGCTTCTGCCTCATCTAGCAGCTAATTTCCCCTCCATTGCTTCCCAACAAGTGACAATGGAGGTCCAAATGTTGCAGCCCCCATGACCTACGAATTTCATGCTTTCCAACTTCAATTTCTTCACAATCCTCTCCAATTCAAACCAATTTGGTCAGCAAAAATACTTGCTAAGGTGCCCACACCAAATCCACAATTTTCCTTGTCAATTGATCAAACTTGAAGGTAAAAATGCACACATCCGAATTTCTTGGTCCAATTTTGCCAAAATTTGATTTTTTGCCAAAATTCTGTACTTGCCGAAAATTCTTCGAATGATGAGTCGACATTCTTAAAATAAATTGTGACATGACAAAACCTTCAACTCCTGAAATTGGGTTCAATTGTGTGGTTAATTTCAACCGGACGCGATTTTAGCATGAGCTAACCTACTGTGTAACTTTTAGGAATTTTTAGCGCATTTGATAAGTGGTTGATTTTTTTCAATCCACATTGTGCATCTTCGACTCATAGGCAACTCTCGGTTGTTGTAACAATCTTAAGATTTCAATTACGAGCACCGGGTACGAAATCGGCAAAAAAATCGGTGTTACATCCGAGCTTTTCAATCCTAATTCAATTGAATAAATTGGGTCTTTCATCGATGCACCTCTAGTGCTATTCTCAGAGCTAATCACTTATGAGATAACTAGACTATCTGGGGAAGTCATTAAGAAATTTTAATGTGATAGACTTGAAGATTCGACCAAGCATTGACAGCTCGACCGTGCTCATTTGCTGAGATCATGACGACACAGTAAGATTGATTAAAAATCAAAGATCGGTTGGTTCGATTCAGGTATGTGGTTAAACGTGGGTGATTCCACTAAATTGGAAAATTCAAGTCGGCCGGCACTAGACTAATTCTTTTATCGTTTTGGCACCCTATGGCCATAATTGAATCCTCAAAATTTTCACAACAACCAAGATTCGCCAATGTGTCGAGTGTGTTCATTGTGGCTCAGAAAATCGACCATAGCTCATTTGTACAAAAAATTTCTGAAAGCTACTTTGTAGCTTAGATCACGCTAAAAATGCGCCAGAGTGAATTAATCGCGAATTTGAATTCGATTTCAGAAATTGAAAATCCTGTCATGTCACAAATCATTTTAACAACGCCGACTCATCATCTGAAGAATTTTTGAGATTCCGAGATTTTTACTGGAAATCGATTCGGACGTTGCAGAAATTAACGGAAATTTGAACGGGCAGAATTGAAGTGAAATTTGGACTTCCAAGCTGAGCTATTGAATGATGGGAATTTGTGGAAATATGTAGGATTTTTCTTCAACAAATTTGGACGTCGATTTGGGAAATTTCATGAAGAAATTGAAGCCAAAACTTAAGAAATTCGGAGCTATGGTTGGTGAGTTGTATTTTGGCCTCAAATTGGACAATTTGTGGAAATTCTATTCAATAAAGTATTAATGGACAAAAGCATTTATGTTTTGGCTAAGCATGTGGATCACTCTGCTTCTGCTTTTCAATTATTTTCTTTTGGCCTTACAAACCCCCGAAAATTCCATCGCTTGCCAACTATTCTCCTTCATCTCTACCATCCACCGAAGCTTCCATTTTCCCTTGCATCCGCTCACCTTACGCCCATACGTCCAAGCCCCCACCACCGTTGCTCAAAGCCCCAATTGAAGTGTTCCATCATTGACTCCACCCTCCTACAGCAACATGTGAACGCCAGCTGCCCCACCAAAACAACCACACGACTAGCCCATCTTAACCTGCAAAATTTGGCTCGTCTCCAGCATCTTCAATCCATGAAACCACCGAGTCAAGCCTAACAAAAGAAAACCCTATTGTTGACTCCATCAATCCATAGACGCGTCAACGGCTTCGTCTTTGACCGAACGCCAGTGAAGCAGCTTCATTATCGTTCGTCTTCAACGGTTCAAGTCCTCAAGTGACGTGTCTTCAGCCTGATTGTAGTCAGGCCTAGCCGTAGGCTTCAACTTCAACAACCCACAAAGCGTTCTTCTTATCCCTGCGAAATCAATAGTCCATCTTCAGTCGAGCCTAGCAAGTGTCGCAAGCCTAGTTCACAATTTCAACTTTTGGTCCAGCCCACTTGGGGCTTGCGAAGCAGCCCAAGCCTAAAGCCAAGCTCACTTTGGAGTTTTTCGTCCCTCGTTGCATCCCCGTCATGTCCCCGTCGAATTGAACCGAGCTGTTTAATTAACAAGTGAGTTTAACTCACTAATCATCGCTTAGTAAGTTAATGATTTTTAAGTGTTTATTATTTTAGGTTAAGTATGGATTAGGTGGTTAGTTAGATTAGATTAGTAAATTTAATTATTTATCAATGCATGTTAGGTGGATAGTTAATGCAATTAGGGCCTAGACAAGCTCTAGTATTTATCTAGAGTGATTCGAAAATTTTCCGGGTCCATCTCAGCGTTCAATTAGGCTTTTTCGAGCCTAAGTCACATTTTCGGTATTTAATAATTAATTTCTGTAATTAATTAATTAATTAATTTTCAAAAATTAGACTCGGATAGCCGGTGACCCGAATAGAGGTTGTGCCCATTGGGCTGTAATCAACCACCTCATAGAGGTTGTACCCATCAAGCCCTAATCTACCACCAAACTCAGAATTGGGTGTGTTCCTTGAGCCATAATTCAGCATTACCGCCTAATCTAGGTTGTGCTCTCTGAGCCCTAATTTAGCATTACCACATAATCTAGGTTGTGCTCGTCGAGCCGTAATTCAACATTACCACAAAAGTATGGTTGTTTCCACTGGATCGTAATCTACCACTAAATTTGGAATCGATTATGCCCGTTGAGCCGTAATTTAGCATTACCGCCAAAGTTTTAGTAGGCCGTGCTTGCTAAGCCGTAATTCAGCGTTGGGGTTGAGTATTTGAGATGACCGTGTAGGCTGTGCTCGCTGAGCCATAATTCAGTGTTGAGTTTGAATAATTGAGATGACCGAGGAATGGTCTAATTGACATGTAATCAACTGAGTCGATTGATCAATGACTTGATTTGAATTCTTGATTTGATGTGATTCGATGATTGCTTATTGAATTAACTTGCAAGAAGGAACTGAGGCCAAGGTAAGCCTCCGATTCGTGGTTGTGCTTAGGCAACCCTTTGGGCATATTTTCTTCCTAGTTGGGTCTTAGTGGGTTAAACTTATTGAGACATAGTGTCACCCCATTGTGGGATAATATTTTCAAGTTCCTAGTTGATAGTGGTGGAGGACTCGAGGCCCAAAGTTTAGAAGGCGAAGCCCAAAGAATTGGCGATCTTGTTTGACTAGTTAGTCATAGGACAATTAACTTTTGTTGGAAGTTGATTCCTTTTTATAGGCTTATGTGTATAAACCTTCGTGTTTATAAAATGATATTTTGCAAAAAAAATGGGCCCTACTTTTCTATCCCATATTGTTATTGTCTGGGGAGTTATTAATCATTTTTGCATGTGCACAGAAATGAATGGGTTGGAAATGCATCCTAGGACATCGCTAATTTATTGACCAAATAGGGATGGGCATGTGCTCAGAGGATCAGGATGTGATATTCCCGTTTAGTAGTATCAAAGCATGGTCGTTAAAAATTGGAGTGATGCGATGGATGTGGGATGGTAAGTAGGATTGACTTTTAAATTCATGCTAATGCATGTCTATGATAGTTGTTTGGTAGAGTTGTTTGTTGTGTGGATCGCTCAGCTTTTAATTCAGTGTGGAATTTGAAGTAGGTTTCTTTAAAGAACCTTTGGCATGAGTAATTAGGAGGAGAGGACTCCTAGTAAGAGAACCGTGAGGCCTACAACTCAGGGTAGGACGTCGACCAAGGTGGGTACCCGAGGAGGCCAAGGTCGAGCACCAGCTCAAGCTAGCGCAAGTGGAGTGGCACCACCTCTAGTTGGTGCTAGGGTAGCAGCCCCTAGTGATCCTAGAATTGATGGGATCATGTAGGCGCTAGAAGCTATGAGAGACATGATGGCACAGCAGGCACAAAATCAAGCTGTTGTTGTTGCTGCCATTGCCGCTGCACTTGTTGTCGCACCTATCGAGGTTCAACTTGAGAACGTAGTGGTGCAGAGAGAGAGGCCGATACACAAATTGGTGGAGCAATTTTTGAAGTTGAGTCCACCAAGGTTCACGGGTAACAGAGACCCCGAGGCCGCATATTTGTAGATCCAAGATCTGGAAAAGTCTTTTGCACTCTTGATGTGCACGGAAGAAGAGAAGGTGACCCTGGTTATCTATCAACTATAGGATAATGCCAATACCTTGTGGAGAGCCGCCAGAGAGATGCTGTTTCTAGAAGGAGTGGTTCCATTATGGGACGCCTTCCTTCGAGCGTTCAATGAATAGTACTTCTCAAGGAACACCAAGGAGCAGAAAAAATAGAAGAATTTCTGCATCTCCGTCAGGGGACAATGACTATTGACTAATATGGGGTCAAATTTGCAGAACTTTCTTAGTATCCTCCGAGACTGATTGAAGATCCTGAAGAGAAGGCTTGAAGATTCAAGAATGGCCTTCGACAAGAGCTGAAACAGTCGCTGGTGTCGTTCGATTTGATTGATTATCAAGAGATTTATCGTCAGGCACAGTTGCTTGAAAGGAGTTTGAATAAACAAGTCACCTCGTTAGGATCGAGGTTTAGTTCGTACTGAGAAGGAATTCGACATGGAAAGATTTCAAGTTCCACCCAACATGGAGGGTGGAATTGGAAAGGCAGGGTCTTGCTAGAATGGCATGTGTCGCCTGTGTGGAAGACGACACAGATCCACCCCATGCCATTCTAGATCGGGTACTTGTTTTGTGTGTGGCCAGCTGGGTCACATAGCCAGGGACTATCCTAAAAGACAGGGGAGATCGCATCAGTTACCGCCACCACCACAGATTGGGTCCGAATCGAGGAATTGCGCTATAGAATACACAATATGGTAGATTGAATGGGCCGCTAGCTCATAGATGAATCAAGTTATGCAATGAGCAAGAAGGGTAGTGTCCCTAGAACAATTTTATCAGAGCGGCGCAACCAAATTTTGGTTAAGTTTATAGAACCTCGGTTGTTACAATGAAGTCATAGAAAGGAGAATCATTGGTTATAGTTGTAATTGAATATTATACCTATGTATAACTTTGATACCATATATAAAAAGGTTTGGCTCGAGGAGCTTTTGTTGTAATGATTTGTTGTTGCAATGTGATACAGTTTAATTCGACGATTGAGGAAAATTTCGAATTTATCATAAGTCAAGAAGGTCATTTGATTTCCCTAATCTTGTCGCAAGAGGCAACCTGTTTGTTAGATGGGGGTTGTCAAGGTTACCTGGCGACTGTCGTGATTACAATAGTTGAGGAGGAGCTGAAGATTGAAAATATTTCAGTTGTGCAAGAATTTCCATATGTATTCCTCGAAGGAATTGCTGAGGATTGATGACTTGTTTGATTAGTTGCAAGGAGCGTCGATATTTTTGAAAATCGACTTAAGGACAAGATATTATTAGCTAAGGATCAGGAAAGAGGACATTCCAAAGTTGGCATTTCGTACTCAATATGGTCATTACGAGTTCACTGTGATGCCGTTCGGGTTAATGAATGCTCCAGTTACTTTCAAGGATCTGATGAACCGAGTATACAAGGAATATCTGGATCAGCTCGTGATTGTGTTCATCAATAATATTTTGGTGTATCACTGAAGAGCATGAGTCACTGGAGATTAGTGCTCCAGACCTGAGAGTTCATCAATTGCACGCCAAGTTTAGCAAGTGCGAGTGTAGTTTCCTAGAGCTGAAGCAAAAGCTAACAACCACACCTGTGCTAACGATTCCACCTGGTCTTGGAGGGTACGAGATCTATAGTGATGCGTCATTCAGAGGACTAGGTTGCGTGTTGATGTAATATGGTAGGGTTGTTGCATACAGCTCTTGTCAATTAAGACCTCATGAATTGAACTACCCGATGCATGACTTAAAACTCATAGCAATCATCTTTGCGTTGAAGATTTAGAGATATTACTTGTGTGGGGAAAGATTCCAGATTTTTACTGATCATCAAAGTCTCAAAGTATTTATTCTCTCAGAAGGAGTTGAATATGAGACAGTGTTGTGAGTTAGAATTTTCGAAGGATTGTGTTTGTGATGTCTTGTGTCACCTAGGGAAGATGAATTAAGTCGCAAGTGTATTGAATCAGAAGTCTTTAGTGGCAAAGATGGTGATCAAGGAGTAGAATTTACTCGAGTGAGCTCGAATTTCGGTTTTCAAATTTGAGGTAGGCCACCTTTTGAATCTTAAGGCCACCCTCAAAATTGAACTGGAAGTTTGGTTTAGGATCAAGACGTTTCAATTGATGAAACCAGATGTTCAAGAAATCCTGCAAGAGGATACCGGTAAGAGAAATGTTGACTTTCAGATTTCAGAAGATGGAATGTCGAAGTATCGTGGGTGATGATAGGTGTCAAACAATACGGAACTTAAGGAGGAGACCTTGTTAGGAATTCACCGTAGTAGTTGCAATATTCGAGTAGATAGTACAAAGTAGGTTAGAATCGGCGTCAGCTCAATTGGTAGACCGCTATAAAGATAGATATCATCGATTAGGTTGCAAGTGTCAGATGTGCTGGTAAGTGGAAGTTCCGTAAAGCAAGCCAGGAAAACTTTTACAATCACTCGAGAGTCCCGAGTGGGAGTGGAAGTATGTCATGATGGAAGGTTGTAACAAGCTTACCAAGGAATCGGAGGAGTAATGATTCCACTTGGGTTGTGGTTGACAAACTAAAAAAGTCGGCTTGCTTCTTGGTAGTATGAAAGGATCTTGATTTGGATAGACACGTAGAAGTGTATGAGTCAGATAGTTCGTTTGCATGGAGTGCAGTGACAAAACTATATCAAATCTAGATCAAAGGTTCTCAATTTCAGCAGAGCAGTTAGATGGTTTCTTTTAAAGTAGTGCATAGCAAAGTGTACAGAATTTCAATGGTGAGAAGTAAGTGAGATGAAGAAAGATCATAGGTCCGGAGTCAGCTTAGTAATCAGTGATTGCAGTTGCCGTGATCAGTGCCAAAGTAAAGACCACTTGGAACTGCCATAAAAGTTGTATCGTTGAACATCAAAGGCCCTTAAAGTTCCAAATTGATGATTATATCTTCTTGAAGGTGTCGCCAATGAGGGATGCCTTGTGCTTCAGCAAGAAGGGAAAATCGAAACAAAGGCATGTAGGTCCCTTTGAGATTCTAAAGAGAGGATCGAGATCCTAACATATTGCCTTGCATTGTCGTCGAGATTGGCGCAAGTACACGACGTCTTTCACGTGTCGATGTTAAGGACGTATGAGCTTGACCTGACCCACATGCTGAATCTTGAAGAATTAGAAGTGGATGACAAAGTGTCGTACGTGGAAAGCCCGATTTAGATTGTGGTTCAGAATAGATTAAGTGTACCAAGATAGTCCCCTTGGTCAAAGTGGTATGATAACACCACGGGATTGAAGAAGCAACTGGAGAAAGTGAGACTTGATGAGGCAACGATACCCCAACTTTTTGTTTAAGGATTGGTAAAGGTTTAAATTTCGATGACGAAATTTTATAAGAGGGGAAGAGTTGTGACATCTTAGATTTTCAATCCCAATTTCAATTGAATAAATTAGGCGTTTCATCGACGCGCCTTTAGTGCTATTCTTAAAGCCGATCACTCATGAGATAACTAGATTATCTGGGAAAGTCATTAAGAATTATAATGCAATAGACTTGAGGATTCGACTAGGAATCAACAACTCGACCGTGCTCATTTGTTGAGATCATTACGACACAATAAGATCGATTAAAAATCAGAGATAGGTTGGTTTGACTGAGATATGTGTTTAAATGTGGGTGATTCCACTAAATTGGAAAATTCTCGTCGGTCAACACTAGACTAATTTTTCAATTGTTTTGCTACCATGTGTCCGTAATTGAATCTTCAAGATTTTCATGACAACCGAGAGTCGCCAATGTATCGAGTGGGTTCATTGTGGCTCGAAGAAAATGGACCATGAGTCATTTGCACTAAAAATTTCTAAAAGCTACCGAATAGCCTGGATCACGCTAAAAAGGTGCCAGAGTGAAATTAACCACGAATATGAATTTGATTTAAGAACTTGAAAGTTCTGTCAAGTCACAAATCATTTTAGAAACGTCGACATCCTCTTAAAAATTTTCAAAGATTTTGAGATTTTTATGGGAAATCAATTCCGATGTTGTAGAAATTAATGGAAATTCATACGGGCCAAATTGAAGTGAAATTTGCACTTCCAAGCCAAGCTACTAGATGATGGGAATTTGTGGAAATGTGTAGAATTTGGGATTTTTCTTCGAAGAAATTGAAGCTAAAACTTAAGAAATTCGAAGCTATGGTCAGTGAGTTGTATTTTGGCCTCAAACTAGACAATTTGTGGAAATTCTATTCAAGAAAGTATTAAGGGACATTAAGATATGATTAAAGACCAAAGGAGGGACCAAGCATTTATGTTTTGGCTAAGAATGTTGACTTTTTGCCTTTCTCTCTCCACCAATCTTCTTGGACAATCCTCTGCCAACCTCCTTCTTCCTCATTCGATCCTTGCCTCAGCCAAAGGATCACTCTACTTCTACTTTTCATTTATTTTCTTTTGGCTCTGCAATCCACCCAAGCTTCCATTTTCCCCTACATCCGCTCACCTCATGCCCATGTGTCCAAGCCCCCACCACCGTTGGTCAAAGCCCTAACTGAAGACTTCCATCATTGACTCCACCCTCTTGCAGCAACATCTGGATGCCAGTTGCCTCACTGAAATAGCCGCACAACCAACCCATCTCAACCTACAAAATTTGGCCCATCTTCAGCTTCTTCAATCCATGAAGCCATCGAATCAAGCCTAACAAAAGAAAACCCTGTTGTTGACTCCATCAATCCATCGATGCATCCACGACTTCATCTTTGACCGCACGCTAGTGAAGCAACTTCATCATTAGGTGTCTTCAGCTAATCAAGTCCTCCGGCGACGCGTCTTCAGCCTAATTGTAGTCAGGCCCAGCCGTGGGCTTCAGCTTCAGCAACCCATGAAGCATTCTTCTTATCCCAGCGAAATCAGTAGCCCATCTTTAGTCAAGCCAAGCAAGTGTCGCAAGCCCAGTTCGCAATTTCAGCTTTTAATCCACCCTACTTAGGGCCCATCGGGCTGTACTCTACCATCGACCTTGGAATCGCTTGTGCTCGCTGAGCCGTAATTCAGCATTACCACATAATCTAGGCTGTGCTCACTGAGCCCTATTTCAGCATTACCACATAATCTAGGTTGTGCTTGCTGAGCCGTAATTCAGCATTACCACCAAAGTATGGTTGTGTTCATTGGACCGTAATCTACCACCGAATTTGGAATCGGTTATGCCCACTGAGCCATAATTTAGCATTACCACCAAAGTTTTAATAAGTTGTGCCCATTAAGTCGTAATTCAGTGTTGGGGTTGAGTATTTGAGATGACCGTGTAGGCCGTCCTCGTTGAGCCGTAATTCAGTGTTGAGTCTGAGTAATTGAGATGACTGAGGAATGGTCTAATTAACATGTAATTGACTGAGTCGATTGATCAATGATTCGATTTGAATTCTTGATTTGATGTGATTCGACGATTGCTTATTGAATTAACTTGTAGGAATGAACTAAGGCCAAGGTAAACCCTTTGATTCGTGGTTGTGCTTAGGCAGCCCTTTGGGCGTATTTTCTTCCTAGTTGGGTCTTAGGGGGTTGAACTTACTGAGACATAGTCTCACCCCCATTGTGGGATAACATTTTCAGGTCCCTAGTTGATAGTGGTGGAGGACCTGAGGCTCGAAGTTTAGAGGGCGAAGCCCGAAGAATTGGCGATCTTGTCCAACTAGTTAGTCATAGGAAAATCCACTTTTGTTGGAAGTCGATTCATTTTTATAGGCTTCTATGTATAAACCTTCGTGTTTAGAAAAAGGTATTTTGCGAAAAGTGAGCCCTACTTTTCTATCCCATCTTGCTGTTATTTGGGGAGTTATTAATCGTTTTCGCATGTGCACAGAAATGAATGGGTTGGCGATGCGTCCTGGAACATCACTAATTTATTCACCAAACAGAGATGGGCATGTGTGGCATCCCAAAAATTCGAGTCACCCTCTAGAGGAATTAAAGCGGTAATGAAAATTTCCTATGGTTTATGTTTTAGCCATTAGTTTTCTTAAGGCTATGTGTTATTGTGTTTGTGTTTATGAGATTTTAAATTTGATAGATTAATGATAATAATCTATGCTTGGCCATGCACTTTATAAATTAAATTTCTATAAATAAAATGTCACAAGAATTTGGCCATGTGGAATTTAAAATTTAAAATTTATAGAACAAATTATAAAAAAGGAAAATTTAAATTTTATTAGGATGGGCCTTAGGCCCATTGGCCGAAGCCTTGATGGGCCAAGCTAGTCGGCCCAATTAGGCCCACGAAAGGGGGCTGTCGACCAGCCCAAGAGGAGGCCCAAGAGTGGCCGGCCCAAGCCCAAAAGCCCAAGCCCATTGTGCATGTATTGAGACAAGTGGCACAAAGGAGGATGGCATGCATTGGTTAATTGAAAGGAGAGAGAGGTGGCCGGTTGCTTCATTCGGCCAAGAGAGGGAGAGGGAGAGAGAGAGAGAGAGAGGGAGAGTGGCCGAGAGGGAGGAGAAGCCGAGGAGGAGCCGCCGTCCGTCCGCTGTGTTTGCCGCTGTGTGCCGCCGTTCGTGTGGTCTAGAGGCAAGTTGGGGTCCTTTGCTGCTCTTGCATGTGTGTGTTACATGTATGTTTGGTATAGTGTCGAATTTGAGTGATTGGCAGGGGGAAACCGAAGCTTGGATGGCTTGTTCTTGAGTGGTGTTGCTGTTTTCGCTTGAACAGTTTGAGTCAGAATGTTGTGTGAGCTTGCATGCATGTTTAGAGTTCGATTTTGACCTTGATCTCTTCATGAAAGTTGTATCCAACATCTTAAACTACAACATACTAAAATTTGGTGGAAAATGATGGAGATTTATGGGGTTAAACTCTCATTCTACGGAGACCTCAGATCTGGAACGATTTCACTGACATCTTGTTGGATTTGTGGTTGCATATTGATTTTTGCTAAGAATCTCTCTTCGATTTATTCATGAAAGTTGTAGGCAACATCTTAAACTACAACATACTCACATTTGAAGTGAAATGAACAAGTATAACCTAGTAAATCGACTAAATCTTGGAGACAGTAATTCTGGAGATGTATTACAGGACACCTGAGACTTCATGGACCTAAATGACGACTATACTCTGGTTATTTGACTTATATATCTTCATGAAACTTGTATAGAACATCTTTATGTAGAACATATCTAAATTTAAGAGGAAACGAAGAAGAAAAGGTAGGTGAAAACTCAGTATTTCAGAGAAGCATGTATTGGACGATTCGGTGTTGGATCCAGAAGCTTCGTGTGACTGTAGAAAATAATCTAGAAAGAATCTGACTTGGGAGTCTGCATGAAAAATGTACTTTAATTTCTTGGCTATAACTTGGTAAAATTTCGTAATTTTTGGAGGTCGTATGGATATTTTAATCGAATTTCTTTGGAGACTGCATTCTGATTTCATCCGAAAATTATATAGTGTTTTGTGTGAATTATGGATTTGTGTGGAATTCTATTTGGCCATGTATTTTGCATGAAATAATTATCCTATTATCTTGATTATCACTTGCCTTAATTTTTATGATTTTTGAAATTATATAAATAATTAAATTTAATATTTTTGAAAATGGCACAAGCTGGAATTTAAGTAAATGTAAAAAGGGCATGATAAATGGATTATTTTAATTGGCATAAATTTCATGAATTTTATTTTATAAATAATCGCACCATGTAGTATGTGTGATGAGGTCTTGATGTATGCATTGAGATGCATGTGTGAATTCATTGTTGAACATGATTTTTGGTTGCCATTGCATCATATGCCATACTAAATTAAGACCGAAATTAGTGACATGGATAATGTTAAATGAGGAGATTGTTGTGGTGGATGATGATGCCATACATTGTCGGATGGCCTTCGGAGATTCAGGATGCCCGGAATGTGGGGGTGCCGGAAGCCCTGTCGGAGGTCGTTGCCCAAGGGGAATGCCTCGCGATGCCAGGATTGGGGTGTGGGATGCCCGGCCAGGGAGTGTAAATGCCGGAAGCCCTATCGGAGGTCTTTGCCCAAGGGGAATGCCTCGTGATGCCAGTTGGGATGCAAGATGCCCGGAATGTGGGGGGCCGGATGCCCGGTGGCCTGGAATGGCTGAATGCCGGAGGT
This sequence comes from Eucalyptus victrix, assembly GCA_016097545.1. NCBI lineage: Eukaryota > Viridiplantae > Streptophyta > Magnoliopsida > Myrtales > Myrtaceae > Eucalyptus > Eucalyptus victrix. Next base: position 29,819,816 of record CM027837.1, read on the forward strand.
TTTTCTTTCTCACATGGGATGCGAGTGTAAAATATGAGATGAAATTGATGATCCGAGGAAGGGTGATGTGGTGATCAAATTGAAAGCTAAAAGTGGAAATTGAACCATGCATGATATGGTATGGCATGATAATATGCATGATGATAATGATATATGACATAATGATGATCACCCATGGTACGATGATATGCATGATATGATGATGATATATGATATGGCATGACAACATGCATATATGTGTGATATGATGATGTTATGATGATGATGACATGTGCATAATATGATGATGACGACATGTGTGATATGATGATGTCATGATGATGATGACATGTGTGATAAGATGTTGCCATGATAATGATGACATGTGTATGGTACGATGGTGTCATGTATATGATGATGATGATATATGTATGATAAAATAATGTCATGATAACGATGATATGAGTATGACATGATGATACACATGTATATGTTATGATTGTGGTGATGATGCATGATGATATATGCATGGCTTCAAGGTAAGTAATGCCTGCAATACATGTATGACTTGTATGATGCATTGAGTGGTTATTGGATTCCTTTACCTGCTGAGTGGTTGTACTCACCCCTTTTGGGGACCAACATTTCAAATTAGCAACATGCCACTTCCTGCCGTTACGTGGAGCGTATTTTACGGTATACCTTCGGACGTAGAGGTCGAGTGCGGGGAGTTTGACTGTCTTTCTGTTCCCGGTCTTATGTATATTCGAGTGTGCTGTCTAGTTATGTACAACGTGGGCCTGGCTGGGGGTCCTATTGTCCAGGAGTTCATATCTGTCCATGTTCGACGCGACAGAGTGATGCGTGGGATGCTGCCGCCGCCACCGCCTAATGCACCGGGATGGGTGTGAGGGTCCGGCGTGACGAGTAGGAGCTAGATCTTTTTGGATAATTAGCCGACACTGATGATGGGGGTTGTGCACGTGAGATGTAGTTGGTCGAGGGTTCTTTTTGGGATTTTAGGCCGGACGTGGCTGAGTCCTGGCTTTTCCTTTTGATGTACCGACCCAAAAGAAGTCCCATCTTGAAAATATATGTAAATAAAGTGTCGTGGCTTGTCTATAAAATCATGGTGATTAGTGGTGTGTATTTGTATCATGATTGATAGGGGGAGAGATGGTGATGTTTTACTTTGCTTCCGCTGATGAGTCGCGCTGGGACTGTTTTATATTTTTTTTTTAAAAAATTGTGTCTATGAGTTACGACGCCTCTTCTAAGATGAAAGGTAATAAGGTGTAACATTGGCACTTGTGGCGACCTACGAAGGGTTCGGGGTGCCATAGCATGTGCTCGGTGGATTGGGACATGATGGGTGGAATCACCCACAATTTAATTACATGCCTATGTCAAACAGACCTATCTCCAGTCTCTAGTCGATTTTAACGGTGCCGTATTGATCCTTACAAATTAGCACGGTCGAGCAATCGATTTGTGATTGAATTCTCAAGTCTGTCGCATTTACATTCCTTAACAACTCCACCACATAGATTAGTTATCTCGTGAGTGATCAACTCAGAGAAAAAAACTATAGGCACATTGATAAAAAAAAAAACCCAATTCAAATTATCAGGACAGGGTCGAAAATTATAATGTCACATAATTTGTCCATTGATCAATATGAAGCCAAGTTCATTGAGCTATCAAAGTACACGCTGAGGATGATCGAGGACTTGCTACCCGCTACACAAAGCGAGGAGATTCTGGGATGGCATGAGCCAAAAATCCGCAGCTAGCCAAGGCAAATCTCAAGCCATTATTATCAAGCCAAATGGTCCACTCTAATTTTTCCAAGTGTCCCACCTAAAGCCCTTGGGTGGCAAGTTTATTTTGCCTCATGATTGTATCTAGAAGATGAGTTGGCCAAGCTAAAGGCCTTACTTGGCAATATAAGCTCCTAGGCATCATCAACGATGGCCTGCTTTTCGCTTTTCCATTGGTCCACCGATATGCTGCATTTAATAGGTATTTAATGAAGTCTAATGATGATGCTACTCTAGGTTGCCAACTTGGCTATTTTAGAATATTCGGTTATAATGAGGGCTCATGTAACGTGTTCCAATTGGTCCACATATATGTTACTTTTTCTAGAACCTCCAAAGATATTTTGCCGCCATCATAACGTTTGACTTTTCAAGGGGACAACTCATCCTTTCATTAAATGAGGTGATTCTAGAATTCTCCTTGTTTTGTCTTTTTCTTCATTAATGAGGCGGTCTAGATAATTCTATCATCCAAGTTGATTTTGGGGTTAGAGAAGGGATCATTAGGTACACCTCAAAAAATTGAATCATGTACACCTAAGATTCGGCTATCACGCCCCATATTCGCCCAAACCATTCATTTGGACGATTAGTCAACCAATAGGCTCGGTTGTCCTTTGATCCATTCAAGACCAATCCTAAGGCTACCTAAGGCCTAGCATAAAGCCAAAAGACTCATGGACTTTAGAATTTGTGACGGAATAGCCGGGTCTATCCCTAGGCTCATTCCAGTTGACATCCGATCCACTAGTAGGGCTCATGGTCAATGTATTACCAATCCATGATCGTACATCATCAATTCAAGATTTTGTTTTGATCACTAAGAATTAAATAGGGAATTATGCATTTTTGGTTGGAAGATGGTCACATTTGATCAATTCCGATTGTTTATGTATCGGAGCATAACCGAGCATAATCACCTGCGACCATAAATTGCGACCAGTTGGATCGACCCATGACCATCCGCTGATCCAAAATCATCCTGTGACCAATTCTCATGATAAAAAATTCATCTTATGAGCTAGTGATCATATTCCATCGATATGGTCAGTACAAATTCACAGCCGACAACTCGACCAATTTGTGACCGATTCGTCGGTTGGTTGGTCGTGACCGATTCGTGATTCCTTGCAAATTGAACTAATCGATCCATGTCCAATGGCCCATGATCAATCCTCTTGGGACATTATGGCCAATCCTCATGGGGTCAGAAACGAGGATGTTACAAAATTGATCAATTCTCCCTTTGATGTAGACATCAAACCTAATCCAGTAGTTCCAACCAAATAATAAAAGATCCACTTAACAGTTCCCAAATGCTCCTTACCCGAATTGCTCATGTATCGGCAAACAAGATTCACCGCATGAGCCAAATTTGGTCTATTGCAAACCATAGCATACATGAGGCTCCCTATTGCACCGGCATAGGGTACTTGAGACATCTTAGTAACCTCCTCATGTGAACTAGGGCATTATTTCTCGAATAATTTGAAGTGATTTGTTGAGAGTGTACAAACCGGCTTAACCTTCCTTATGTTGAACCATTCTAAGACCTTCTCAACATACTTCTTTTGATTTACCCAAAGCTTACTCGCATGCATTTGGAAAGATTTCCATGCCAAGGATTCTCTTTGCAACACCAAGATCCTTCATTTCAAACTCATTGCTTAACTAAGACTTTAGGGAAATTATGTGGCTCATTTTTCTTGCAGCAATCAACGTATCATCAACATAGAATATCAATAGAATAAGCAACTTATCATCCAAAACTCTATAGTAGACACAAAAAATCATGCACACTCCTCATGTGGCCAATATGAAGCATAAAAGAATCAAACCTTTTATTCCAATGCCTTGGAGATTGCTTCAAACCGTGAAGTGATCTCTTGAGCACAAAAACATGATTATCTTTCCCTTCCACCTTGAAGCATTCGGGCTGCTCCATGTAAATTTTCTCCTCCAAGTCACCATGAAAGACTGCCATTTTCACATCTAGCTACTTGAGCTCCAAGTCATGCACGGCCACTATAGCTATAAAAAACAAACTGACGTGTGTTTTACAACCAAAGAAAATATCTCATCGTAATCGATCCCCTCCTTTTGTGCATAGTTCTTAGCAACAAGTCAAGCCTTGTATCTCTCTTGTTCTTTCTCTATTGCTACTTCCTTTCTTTAAAGAACCCATTTGCAGCCAATTACTTTCCAATCCTTAAACATTTTCACAAGTTCGCACATCTCATTCTTTTGTAACGACTCCATCTCCTCCATCATTGCGGTCATCCACTTTTCTTTGTGATCACTAAAGTCAAGACATTCTTAGCACATAAACATTAACATTTGTTCGAACTTGCTATGAAATTCACTAATCTCTGTTCATGAAGTAGGTTGACATAAAGGAACCCTGGAGAGCCTATTCACAAACCAGAATTAAACCCAATAAAGCATTAATCTCCTCGTATTCACAAAGTTCGGAAAAGCAAATCATAGAGGGCATGGAACAAACTTCTTTGTCCAGGGCCAATCCATACCAGTTTTGCCTAAACAAGCAAATCCATATGGCCACAAATTTGATGTCCTCAGACAAAACAAATTCAACCTCCCAAGTCTTCCACTTCCATTCCTAGAACATCCAGGTACTTGCCTATCAGCTGCTCTTGACAAGCCTTGAGCCTGACGGCCCATCCAGCAACCGCGTTTGCCTCTTTTTCTTTTTTGGGTAGGGGAGCCTTATGTATTGGTATGGAGCCATTGTTCAACATTTTCATAGTCAAAAGTCTACAAAGAAAAGATGAATAAAAAATGACCTTCTTATATATTGGAATAAGGATTAAGAGGAAAGATATAATTATATCACATCATATTCGAACAGCTCGGTGGGGCGAAGGGTAGCATGGTGATCATGGTGGCGATGGTGGTGGTCGATCAATTGGTTTTCTTCAAAACTTGCAATCTCAACATTTAAAAAAAAAAAAAAATTGGAACCATATTTTTTAAACAATTGGTGCGTTGGCTTTCTGTAGGAGCAAACATCAAGTTAATGAAACATCAAATAAAAAATTTTGTCCAATCAAAATTTGGTCCAACTTTGTTAATATATATATATATATATATATATATATATATATGTCAAGCTTTTTTCAAAATTTTCCCTAGTAGATTGTTTGAAATGCTTGACCTTGTGAGATTAAGAGCTTTTTATTCATCAAAATTATTTATGGTGTTTGGTTTTTCCCTAAAGACCAATTTCTCAACTCAGTCTCAAAATCAAAAGACACATTCTTAGAGACATAGATATTAACATTTGTTTCGAACTTGTAATGAACTTCACTAATCTCCTAGAAAGCCTATTCACATTGCCTCGAAAGTCTCAAGTCCCATGCAAATAGGGCATAGGGTAGCATGGTAATCGTCGTGGTGATGGAGGTGGTGGTGGTAGAGGCAGAAAAAAGAGACGCTCAAATAAGCACTTCATGGGTGGGGATGTGATGTGAGGGAGACTGGTTTTGGGAAGACAGGAAAAAGAAGAATGGAGAAGAAGCTACTGCAATGGCTTCACTTGAGGCCCATTCTTTTATAGGCCGCCACAAGTTCGGTCTGAGAGGCATACCATGTGAACACGCATACTTTATCTTTCCGCCCACCACCAATCCAACTCCCACGTAGCAATAGCACTCGATCCACTCTTTTTATTGAAAATTCACGATTCCAACATTTTTGTGAAATTCGAACAATATTTTGGAAATAATTGGTTCATGAGCTTTTTTGTCGATGCAAAAATCAAGTTGACGAGATTCAAAATAAAAGAGTTTGATTTGAAATAATTGATCTTGAGAGGTTTAGAGTTTTCTAATTATCTAAATTACTTAGATTCAATCATGGTGATCAGATTTTTAAAAAGAAAATATCATGTGTGTTTCATTCGGTTTGATTATTGAACATTCGTGATCTCAACTTTTTTTTTTTTTTTTTTTTATTAAATTTTGAACAAAGTTTTTACATAATTGGATAAGGGTATTTCCTAAGTGTCAAAATTAAATGAAAAAAATTATGATGAGTCAAAACTCGACCTAATTTGGGTAATATATATATATATATATATATAAATATTTTCAAAATTTTCCCGAACTGTACTCCTCCTTCATCGCCCATTTCGCCCCCCACTCCCAGCGCCTCCATTGCTACTTCGGAAGACGCTATCGTGGCATCTTCATTACGCGCAAGACACGTGGAAAGAGCTACATGGCTTCTCAAAGCCATGAATAGAGTTATTGCCTCTGTTCTAGTACGGAAGCTTCACTAGGCTTCCTCCCCAGCACTTATAAACCCCTAAATCGCCCGTAAACCTCTTTTCGTGCGGTTCTCTCCGCAATCCTCAACCCTAAATCGCCCCAAACCCCTTCGCTCTTTTTCTTGCAATGGACTCAAATCTGATTCGGTGGATAATACTACATTAGATTTTAATCGTCAGAATATCATGTTGTTCAATGAGCCTAAGTCTTTCATCAATTTCGAAAGTATCCATATCACTGGCGAACATTAATTAGTTGGTCTCTTCATAACATCATATTGCATAATCTAATATGCAAATGAGCAAATTGGTAGAATGGAACTTTTGTTTGGTCAAGCCACATCACCACAAAGAAAGGGCTTAATTACCTATTAGCAACTACATTGATGTACTTCTGCATTAGTTTATGCAACTTATTAATTTAGCTGTACTTTGATATATAGTTATTTTTCATATATGAATTTGAATAGAATTGGGGTGTGTATGAACTTGAATGGACTTAGGGCTCACGAATATAACAGCAGAAAGGAAAACACGGATACTCATATGAACACCAAAAAGAGCAGTTAAGACATTAGTAAGCAAAAAAGAAACAACAGAACCTGTTGTGCAGCTAGTGACAGACGGAGTGCTTCACAAATCACAAACTAAAGCACTCCAGAAAAGCTAAGAGAATAAATAAAACTCTAGTTCACTGGCAACTTAAACAAAAAGGACCAAAGATAAAGAGGAGTCACTGTCCAGCGCCACTCCAAACTAGATTTGCTTGATACGACCAAATCCAAATGGCCACGAACTTTACCTCCTCCAACAAAGCGAAACCAGCATTTTCTCTTAAGTTCCCGCGTCCACTCCTAGAGAACCACCAAATGTCGACCACCATTCAGTGAACGCCACCTCAATTTCAAAAAAGGCAAGCACCATGCGCACTCATGGCTTTCCATAGCTGCAAAAGTCGATTTAATGGTACATCGGATGGAAAAGTCCGATCTGGACAAAATTTGGTCAAATTTAAGCAAAACATAAATATAAATATTATTTTTCAAATATTTTCCAATTAGATGATTTAAAATATTTGATATGAGGTTTAGAGTTTTCTAATAATCTAATTTGGAAGCCGGACATTTGAAGCGCAAAAACTTGACACGAAATGACATTTAAATATAAAATGTTACGAAAATGACATTTAAGTACAACTTTTTTGAAAAATAAGACACTTGAGTGCCAAGTTCGGTGAATGTGGCCGAAAATCTTATGTGGCAATTTTTTTTTTAAAATATAACTCGCCTACGCGGCATGCCGACGAACTGAGCTAGCGACAAAGAATCAAAATGACATTGTTTTGTTTGTTTTTTAAATTTTAATATAAATATAAATTAAATTAAAATATTTATACTTATAATAATAAAAAATAAAAAATAAATAAAAAGAGAGAAAAGGGAGGAGGAGGCAAAAGGCAAGGGCCGAGCCCTTGTTGCTGCCTCCCCATTGTCACCAGAAAAGGTGAGCATGGCCCTTAGCTGCCTGCAATGTTCATCTTTTGCCTCTTTATATATATACAATGTATAAATAAATTTAGTTTTAAATTTAATTTAATTCATATTTTTATTAATTATCTAGTCACGTCAGCAAAACGGCATTGTTTTTACACTTATCTCATCATGTTAGTGTGCAAAACGACGTTATTTTGCACTTGTTTCGCCGAAAAATTGTCACATCAGCATTTTGGTTGCATTTTCTCGCTGTTGGCACTTAACTGATTCATTTTGCTCAAATTTTGGTAATTAAGTGTCACTTTATTAAATTTTGACGTTTAAGTGTCCTCTCGTGTCAAGTTTTAGCACTTCAGGTGTTCTTTTTGCCCATCTAAATTACTTAGGTTCAATCACAATGATCGGATTATCAGAAAAAAATATCACGGTTGTCCATTTCATGATCTTTGACCTTCTTTTAAAAAAAATCAAAATATATCTTTTAAAAGTAGGATAAGGGCTTTTCGTAGGTACAAAAATCGTGTTAAAAGAAACTCAAAAAAAAAAAAGGGGGGGGGGGGTTTAAAACTAGCTTCTTTGTTGGTTTTTTTATTGTTCAGCTACTGCCCATGGAAATGGCTAAGTGAATATGTGGGGTAGTCTAGTTTCATACCTTTGACGAGAAAAATCAGGAATAGAATAACAGAGGGCAAAAAATAGTAAAACCACACACATTCTTAGGTTTTTTTTTTTTTTTTTAGTGCATGGATCCCAGTCACATGTTCACCTTTTATTTTAGACTTCACCTTAAGGTCATTCTACTAATCTCAAGCAAATAACTAGCACACCTTTTGGAACAATGAACCTACAAAGTTTATCATTATGTACCAAAAGAAGGCATTGGGAGATCTTTTGAATATACATGGATCATGTCCATCATCATCAATGGTCTTCCCTTTCCAATTAGAAAAATTTGTATGGAACATTACAACATCAAAACTCAATAGGTGAATAGTTTGTCCATAGATTTGGTGTGCACAGCTTGTTTTCAGATGAACGATTGAAATATATAGCCTTGATTTGCTCCGAGCTCGGGAGCATTATGTCAGAGTCTGCATTGGAGTGCAGACTAAATCTGCGTGAGGGTTCGCTATAATGTGAAAAGTGAAAACCCACGTACGCATTATGAATAGCTACTGTTTTCATAGCTTTTGAGGGTGGGACCACATAATCATACGGAGATGCGAATATGGTCCTTCATCTTCTTCGCTGAGCTTCATTTTCTTTCACCTCTGAAACGGTATATTACCTATTGGGGACCAATCGGGCATAGCAATATCTCATTAGCTCAATTTTTGCATCTATGGAAAACGCATGAACCAAGCCTTTGAAAAAATAAGGTTTGAATTTCAAAAAAATGCCGCGATCACGAATTTTCAATAAAAATAGTAGATCGACCACTACCACAATCACCACCACAGTAACCATGCTACCCTTCACCTCATATGTGTGGGGGCCTCAAGACTCTTGAGACAATGCTCAAATACAACACAATGTAAGTATTTCTTTTTTCTTATTCCTTATCCTTGTATACAAGAAGATCATTTTTTTCATTTAATTTTTTGCAAACGTTGGGCTATGTTGAACGATGGCAGTGATTGAACCTAAATAATTTAGATGAATAAAAAAAATTTAAAGCTCACAAGATCAAGCATTTTAAACTATCTAGTTGGGAAAATTTTGAAAAATGATATTTGTATATTTTTCTACCTAAATTACCAAATTTTGATTGGGCAGCATCCATTGACTAAATTTTTGCACCTACAAAAAGCCCTTACCCAATTATTTAAAAAATATGGTTCAGATTTAAAAAAAAGAGTCTAGATCACGAATTTTGAAGAATTGAACTGAACGAATGGTCATGATATATACATGTGTGTGTGTGTGTGTGTGTGTGTGTTTTAAATATCCGATTGCCATGATTGAATCTAAACAATTTAGATGATTAACAAAGATTTAGACCTCACAAGATCAAGTATGTCAGATCATCTGATTTCAAAGCACACATATGTTTTACTCAAATTTAGCCAAATTTTGGCTGGATATAACTTTTTTGTCCAATATCCCACTAAAAATCGATTTTTGCACTTACAAAAAGCCAGGTGATTGTGGTGCTCGCCTTTTTTGAATTCAAGAGGTGGCGCCCACTTCATGTTGGTCGACATGTGATGGTTCGCTAGGCGTGGATATCGGAAGTTAAGAGCAAATGTTGGTTCCCAAGGCGGTTCACTCAAAATGCAATGGCTTCATGGCCGCGGATATGAGGTGAGAGAGACTGGTTTCGAAAGAGAGGAAGAAGAGTGGGGGTGGGGTGGAGGGAAGAAGCTGCTGCAATGACTTTGCCTTTTGCTCATTTCCGCTTTTCGTTATTGATCTATATGCTATTAAAAAGTTAACTCACGAATTTTATCTCCATTCTCTGGAAGACTTAAATAATTTTTAGATGAAGGATAAAATGGTAATCTTTATTGCTTTTAAGGGAAAGTCTTTTGCAAAAATTATGAGGAATTGAGATTATGTATACTGGTGTAAAAATTTCTACCAATGTTGATTTTCAAGAATATTTTGTGTCTTGGAAGATTATTTGTCGAATAATTTTTTAAATTAGAGGATATGGTGACATACAATTTTAATTTCGCCATGAAAGATTACTATATATATCAAAGTACACCTAAATTAATAAGCTATATAAAATAAGCGGAAGTCCATCAATGTTGTTGCTAATAGGTAATTAAACCCTTTATTTTATTTTTGGTCTAGTTAATTTAAAGATTAGCGAGAATGGAGCGATCTAGTGATGTGACTCGACCAAACCAAATCTCCATTCCACCAATTTCCAATGGACGGCTATGATATTTTCATCAAAGCCATGGTGCTCAATCTCAATCCATTGAATGGAGAAAGCTGAGACTGATGGGAGCATCCACCACGCTCCAAGCGCTCCAAGTGAGATGGGTGGATGTGGTAATTTGTTAAGAGAGACAAATTTGTAGGAGCAAGTGCATTAGAATTCAATCAAATTCCCATTTCTACGTGCAGTACCTTCTAGGTTCGCTATTGCTTCTTAGAAGGATCTCGGAAGAGTCAATATTTGGCACAACGAATGAAGTATGTTGAAATACAAACAATTCTCTTCATATAAACTATCTTATGCATTACGATTCTCAAGCATGCTTGGAAAAACCCGAAGGTGATGGTTAAGATCTGAAGAATTTACCCTTCAAAAGTTAATCTTTGCAGCAGTTAACCTTTACAATTCTAACAAAAATAAGGCCAACCTTAACCAAATAAAATCTAGTAACCCAAAATTTACCATTATTAGAACCTCATAACCGTGAACATTTCTTTTTGGCTTATAGTTCCAATAACTTACCATAAGTCGAAAAAATCTCGTGTGCCAATAATAAAACAGGGGACGATCACGAATATTAGTAAGATGAGAAGAGTCCTGAACATAATTTATAAAGAAAACTGATGTTTCCAAAAAAAAAAAAAAAACGAAAGAAGGAAAAAAAACGAATCATCTATCGTCAACTCCAACCTCCTTGCTTGGCAAACTGTGACTTAAGCATAAGTTAAGGTAGAATGGACGATTAACATTCACGGCACAAAATGGGAGAATGATACAAGAAGTGCCAAAAGTTGTCCACAGAACTCACTTTAGCATAAAAAATTTTCGCTAGCTCACTTACATGTCAAATCGAAGAAAAACGATCACTCAAGTGCCTCTAGCGAGAAATTCTGACCAAAGAAATTGTGTTGTTTTTATAATGAAAATTTTTATCTGATGTGGCATGTTTGTGACATTGAAGTGGTCACTTTTTCATCTATTATACGATGTCCTTTAAGGGTAATATGCTAATTGGGCACTTTGGTGAGCCACATTACAATTGAGAAAATAATAAATTATGGCCAAAGTCCAATTTCCAACGACCTAAACCGGAGTTGTCATTTAAATGATTATTTTTTTAAAAAGTGGCACCTAAGTAATTCGAAAAGAACTTTTTACACTAAAGTGAGTGTCGTATACAACTTTTAGCACTTCTAGCATCCTTCTCCCACACAAAACTATCAAAGTCATCCATGGAGAAATTTATCATTGTATGGCGCTAACGTTGGCTCTAATTTTCCTTAGCATTTGCTTTTTTCTTTTCCTCCTTCTTCAAGTCCATGGTGTATCGAAAGCGGCGAGACGCATTGAGGACTTGTGCTGCTTGCTGCATTAGACATTTGGCCAATTTGCATTTAATAATTGCCTGACGGAAAATTAGGAGTGCAGTACAACAGAATAGCCCCAAAAAAAAGGTCGAAAAAAAAGACATCAAAGAATAAGCCTCAGGAATATAAATAAGCTCGTGAAGAATCATCAGTTAAAAGAAAAAGAAATGATCACATTTACAAATTTTAAGAAAACATCGTCATATAGAAATATATGATCACATGAAAAGCGGGCGTCACATATCATACTTTATCCCACAACATGACATGTGCAATTTGCACGTGTGCCCCAACTAATACATCAGTATTAAGGAGCATTACCTTTCCCAAATAAAGAGATCAATCATGAGCCAATGAGAAAAAGACAACGGTTGATGAGTATATTTATAGATATTTGGTTAATTAGACAAGTCTTTTTCAAGCAAAAACTAACTTATTGATTGTCCAGCCAAAACTTTCAAAATACTATTCGAACTACAAAACACTATGGAAGACGGAATTGTACACGATTCAATGTGTCAATTTAGTACATTTTGAAAGGTTACAAGATCTTTACGGGGCTATAGGATGTGTTCAGCAAGCAAACTTTAAGGGGGGTTAATAGCATACAATATTTCATGACATTTAAGCCAATTAACTTCTCCATGTTAAATATCTCGCCTAGACATATCCTAACACAGTCGCTTGAATTCTGCAACTCAACCTCCTAACACATGAAAATTTCCATTATCCTGATACGAAGGCAGAAGGCAGAATATAGAGAGTAACGTACCCCACCAGCGCTTGAGGCGGTCGGCTGGAGCATTCTTTGTGCTGGTCATGTCAAACGGATCCAAGGATGAACCGTCACCGGAGGCTCCGGCTCCGGCTCCGGTCTTCACTTGGCTCGACTTGGTAAAGAAAAGTAAATGGGAAAAGCTTTTTGGCAACTTTGTCAGAAAAGAAAAGAAATGAAAGGAAAGATGTTAATGCTGCATAACTTATCCTTTTATTCCCATGCTATGAACTTTTATCAACTTTATGCTTTTTCTCGGTCAAAAGAAATTAGCTTTATTCTTTCAATTTTACTTTATCTATTTAAGGATGCATATTTACGTGACGTATAATTTAACAAAATAATACGCATGAGTGAACGGTCTTTTCTTTTTCTTTATCTAAGTTAAGCAACTTGAATAATTAGTAGAAAAATTGTAGCATCAAATAAGCGTTGTATGGAAATTATGACACTATTAGTGTCATTATCCCTTTCCATATCAATAGATATCTACAGCTGGGTGTGGTGTTCCATATCTTTGAATGCAATTTGAACATAATGTACTATTGCACTGCATCATGGTAAAGCTTGTGGTTGAAGGTGGTGGCGTTTTGATTGTTGGTGGCGGAGTTGGAGAAGAAGGCCGTTGTAAAAATAGCTCTGGCGATACTATAGAGATGGCGGGGATGGTTATGGTGGAAGCATCAACATGGTGGCACGACCTGATTTTTTTGGCATGGAAAGATGAAAGAAATTTCACTTGCAATTTCTGTGTGGAATTAAATCAGTGGAAATTAAGTTTCAATCTGTTACGGGTAATCACTTCCAATTAATAAAATTGTTGGTGCTTCGAAAACTTGTGAGTTTTAAAGCTTAGGTTGTTAAATATTTCATGTTCCTAGACAGACCATGAAAGAAGTGGCAAAAACAATGAAGAAGGAGACCACTGCTACAAAAGCCATCAAAGCGACTGATCTCTTATCGTGTCTTGGAGCTTTTACCTCAGGCCAAAGTTGCATGGCGTTAGGACCATCCAACCTGTAAAAGGCCTTTCATTCAAAACTTAGAACATGTCCATCTAATTAGCCTATCAATCTCTATGGCTAATTAGCCGCCAATTAGTCCACCAATACCTTCCTCGAGAGACGCTTGTCAATTTATTGAGTGGAGGGATTAAGTAAAGTTGGATTGTTGTAGATGGGAGATAGGAGTAAGGCACAAGTGAAGTGATGAACATATTCTCTATCGCTCTCTTTTTTCACAGGAGATGGAGGCACAGCACAAGTTGCTCTCTCTCTCTCTCTCTCTCTCTCTCTCTCTCTCTCTCTCTCTCTCTCTCTCTCTCTCTCTCTCTCTCTCTCTCTCTCTCTCTCTAATCTCAAGATATCGATTATCCTGCATGAAGCAATAGCACAGCTTTTTGGAATGGTTGACATGTTGAGAGAATTCCCCGAATAACAGAATCTCAAGATATCGATTATCTTGGGAGGTAGAGAGTGAGAGTGAAGTGTCAAAAATTGTTGGCCTAAGGCGAAATCAGTCCACTTATCGAATTGCGCGACCGATCTCCACGCGAACCATTCTGTCCGCATGCATTGGACAAGCGGTAGCAAATATAATTTTCGCAACGGCATTATTACACAAGTAAGCTCGGAAGACAAGCTATGATTCCACGAGCTAATGTCCTGGCAATCTAATCAAAGGGAGCGACCGGTTGGTCGGCCAAAGTCGAGATATGAAGCTGTGGACGGAAAACAGAGTAAATTGATCTGATATGCTCACGAACTAATCAGCCATGTGAAAAGACTAGGACAAACCATTGAAAAAACCATTGGAAAATTAGAAGAATTAACGTATTGGAGGAAGAATACATAACACTATTTATTGTATCCAAAAAACAATAACTCTAGAAAACAACAACATAAGATAAATAGAAAGTGAGGTACGACTAACCAAATCTCTTTGGGCAATTAGTTCCTACCAATGATGTTAAGCAGTTTCACAAACTATGCATCTTAAAATACAATACCTGGAACTCGTTTGAATTAGCACTGCAAACAAGACTCCATTGAATGCTTCTTAAAATCGACATATTATAGAAAAATTGAACTGACGGATGTGGGTTATGCTTGGAATATGGAAGTTCAAATCTATTTATAGAGTTTGAGAGTTCGTGTACTTAGTACAGGAACTAAAGAGATATTTGAATTAAATAGATACAAAAATCGATACATAAACTCAAGAGATACATGAATTAAATGACTATATTAACACAAGAAATACCTAAATTAATGAGATACATGAATCAAAGAGACGTATCTCATTTAGCTCACTTTCATTGATCCATTAACCCACCATAATTACAACACAAACAACACCTAAGCATCTCTTTTTCGGGTTGACTACTGAAGCCATGTTGCCTGATTTTGCTTCACAGAGACATATAATTATGCTCTGACTCAGAATGCAAATGGGAAACGGAGAATTCAGGAAGGTGGCGCTCCTTTTCGGGTCTCGTGGCTCAAAATATTGTCACGGATCATCCATCTATTTCACTTGGAAGTTCGAGGTTCTTAAATTGATAAGCAAAAACAGCCAACTACAAAAGGACATGTCATAACTGACTGTTAAGCTATGTCTCGAGTTTGTAATTCAAAGTCCGACCTCAATTGAAGGACATAGATCGGCCCCTTATGCGAACCATTCGGATGTGCATTACTAAGAAAAGTCTTAATTGGACTTTGTCTCCAAACAAATTCGGTCGAGTCCAATGTTTGCTGGAATGTAATCTTGGAATTAAAACAAAGCTAAAGATGGAACAGTGCGTTCCATGTTTGAGTCGGCAAGCTCATCGACAAGTTTCTCTGACTTCGTCTTTGACCACCGAAGATGCGTTCGGATTTGGTTTAAGCGCATAATCCTTCTCGGTTTCAATTTCGTATAACCATTTTGATCAATATGAAAAGCACGCAGCCATTATCGAAAGCGGGTTGGGATATACTCGCGAGTTACACGATAGAGCAAATGAGAAGAGTGCCAGGGTATTTTTCCCTAGAAATTTCCAGAGTTTTCTGTGATAGATTATGAGAAAATACCTCGGGAAATTTGCTTTGGATGTGTGGGGCTGAAAAGTAATTAACGATCGTATAGATGATTTCGTTACGGCTAGCTCTTCTCTTAGGTAGGTTCCGCTATTTGGATCGGATCGAGTAAATTTTTTTTGCCCTTAATAATTTATTCTCTTGTACTTGATATTAAGCTTTCACGTTATTTCACAGCACGAACTACCAAAACCCATCAAGAAATTGGGCAACTTTCATTTCGTCCAGAGACCAGCAATGGTTAAGAAATTGAAACCAATTAATCTGGATCTTTATAATGTATAGCGACAGAAAGGACGCTAGTTGTTCCTCTCGAGCCGGTCGACTCTACTGGGGCCGTGAAACCTTTGACGACACGGCATCTCCAAAACTTTGTCAGTCCCGTTCAGTTCTTCCAGACAAATGCAGCAGCTCTCGACCGCATCACCTTCCCGAGCAACATAGATCCTCTGCCTGAGCCTTCCAATTGCACTCCTCGACGCGCCACGCATGCCGATGTTGAAGAACACCGCCTCCTCTCTCTCTCTCTCCTCTCTAGATATTTCTAGACTATAGTCCTTCATTGAACATTCTGCATGATAAGGATAATGAGTGGTTAGAAAAATAGATGAGGAGGAAGTTAGGTCTTGTGGAGTGTAGCTTGGATTGTGGTAGGTAGAACTTGTGGCTGCAGAACGTCCAACATGAAAAATAGCAGCAAAAATCTCCCTTGTGTGAGAGATAATTTGCTGAGAGTTGCTGAGAGAGTCGGTGGAAGGAGGCTATAAATTGCCTAGCCTCATCTACTTGAGCTCACGCCTCAAACAAAAGCGCAGGTGTCTTGTGTAGTGAGTGGGTCTTCAAGTATGTTGTGCAGAGTGCATTAGAGTGTTGTGTGGTGTGCGGTGTGGTGTGTGGCGAGAGTAGAGTGGAGAGAAAAGTAAAGAGTTTATCGCGTGTTAGACTTCTTAGACATGAGTTATGTCTTCGGTATAAGTGTGTACTTGAGTGAACTCGTAATAATATAAAAGAGAGTTAATTGTAATCGGGCAATCAGCTGCTTCACGACATTTTGATATCAGAGTTACGCCGACAACTCAACAACCAAGATCCAAAACCAGCTCAAACGCCTGGTGATCGGCTCCAGAATTAGGTGCACATCCAGTTATCACCACGCACTCCCTGAGGCAACTTTGCATGATTGGTCGCTTGGTTTCTGGCAGGACGACGTGCTCGAGGCGGAAAGATATGAGGACGCTCCTGAGGAATATCGAGTGATCTGGTTGCTAGTGAAGGATGTCGAGCGACACCTTACGTTGGATTCTTGAGTCAGGCTCTGGAAAGTCCGACACTGGTGGTCTGCAGGAATTGACCAAGAAGAACTGGTGGCATCTCTCGACCAAGAAGTGGATAGCACTGGCCTATTCCGGTGGGTGCTCGAAGAACCCATGACGCTCAAGCCATAGATGCAATCCATGATACCTCTAGACGATAAAATTTGATATCACTTTGAGGTGTCGTATTAAAATCTCTCAATGACAGCTTGAAGAGAGAGAGAGAGAGAGAGAGAGAGAGAGAGAGAGAGAGAGAGAGAGAGAGAGAGGGGTTTCTGCCTAATCACGAATTCTTTAATACTATGCACTTCAAGCCTGAAAAATCGTTGTTGAATTTTAGTAAGGCAATCAGAAAAGAACACAAGGATTACGAGGTTTAGCAATGTGCCTACGTCCTCAGACAAAACTCTCGACTCTCTTATTTTTGTCATAACATTCTTCTGCAATTTGTACATAGGGTTCACCACAACAAAAAAGGGAAATTTCAAAAATAGGAAAACTATCAATATAGAGATTTGCCCACAATATGTCCTTTCCTTGAATAGGAGAGCAAATCTCGCCAATATCACCAATACTCCCCCTCAAGTTGGAGCGAAGACATCGACAGAGGTCAACTTGTTCACCATATCCTAAAATACTCCCTTGGATAAAGCTTTGGTGAAGACATCAGCAAGTTGATCCCCACTACGAATATATGGTGTCTCTATTGTCTTGTCTTGAACCTTTTCCCTTACAAAGTGACAATCGACCTCTATGTGTTTGGTCCTTTCATGAAAGACCGGATTTGAAGCAATGTGTGGTGTCGCCTGATTATCACAAAATAGCTTCGTAGGTTTAGACATGGCATCACAACCCAATTCTTGAAGTAATAAATGAAGCCATACCATCTCACTAGTAGCAGTAGCAATGGCTCGATACTCAGCTTCTGCACTAGATCTAGCTACAACTGTTTGCTTCTTACTTTTCCAAGTAACAATATTTCCACCAACAGAGGTACAAAAACCCATGGTAGATTTTCTATCCATGGGGTTCCCAGCCCAATCAACATCAGTAAATCCCACAATCTCTGTATTACCATTATTCTTCAACAATATTCCTCTTCCTAGGGAAGCCTTTAGATATCGAAGGAGCTGGTTTAGCAACTCCATATGTCCTTGTGTAGGTTTTTGCATAAATTGGCTCACATAGTTAACAGAATAAGCAATGTCAAGTCTAGTAATGGTTAGGTAAATCAATCTCCCTACCAAACGCTAAAATTGCCCAATATCCTATAATGGTATTTCCTTAGACATAGTCTTATTGTTGTAATCCATAGGAGTGCTAGCAGGTTTAACACCCAGCTTACCAGTTTCCTTCAATAGATCTAGGATATATTTCATTTGAGTTAAGAACATACCTTTGTTAGAACTTGCTACCTCTATCCCCAAAAAATACCTCAATTTTCCAAGATCTTTAACGTCAAACTCCTTGCTCAACAACTGTTTAAGTTCTACAGTAGCTACTAAGTTACTGCCAGTAATAATAATATCATCAATATAAATGAGAATAGCAACAATACCTTCATTAGTTACTTTAGTAAATATCGAAGAATCAGCTGCGCTCCTTTTCAAACCAAATCTAACGAGTATGGAACTTAGCTTGCCATACCATGCTCTAGGTGACTATTTGAGACTATATATTGCCTTCTTTAATTTGCAAACCATTCCCTTATTATTCTCTAAGGGATGTCCTGGAGGAAGATCCATATAAACCTCTTCTTCTAAGTCTCCTTGGAGGAAAGCATTCTTCACATCCATCTGAAATAATGGCCAGCTACAATTAACTACCACAGATAGAATGACACAGACAATGTTTATTTTCACTATAGGAGCAAATGTGTCCTTGTAGTCTATCCCATATGTTTGAGTATACCCTTTTGTGACAAGTCGAGCTTTGTACCTATCAACCGAACCATCACTATTGTATTTGATCTTGTAAATCCACCGACATCCAACTGTCTTTTTCCCGTTTGGCAATTTAACAAATTCCCAAGTATGGTTACGGTCCAATGCTTGAAGTTCATCTTTCATGGCATTCACCCACACACTACTTTTACATGCTTCCAAGAAGGTATTGCGTTCCTGCTGATTTTCAATGGTAGATAAGAAACTTAAATAATTATGGGAAATTCTATCATACCCAATAAATCTTGAATAGGATGCGGAGCCATATGATATGTTACAAAATCACAAAGCCGTGTTGAAGGCCTTGGAATGCGTGATGACCTATGAGTTGAGGCTAAGATATTAGGTACTGTATCTGCTAGATCTACCTCTATTGCATTTTCAACCTCTACTTCCAAATCAGCCCATATGTTGTAGTGACAACTATATCAGGAACGGCATTGACATTAGGGACAAGTTGACTCCCTTGAATAGCCATTGTTGGAATTTCCTCTTGATCCAACATTGAATCCCTGATAGGTAGGATAGGAAGCAAAAATTCAGAATAGTCATCTTGCTCCCCCTGAATTTGATTCCTAGCAAAAAACATGTGAGCCTCATCGAAGACAACATCACGAAAAATATAAACACGTCTAATACTTGGTTCATAGCATTTGTATCCCTTCTTGACATTTGAGTATCTCACAAACACACACTTTCGAGCCCGTGGATCCAACTTGTCACCAGATTGAGAATGCACATAACACACACATCCAAAAATTCTCAGATGAGAGATACCAAATTTTCGGCCATACAGACTTTCAATTGGAACTTTATACCCCAACACTTTACTAGGCAAATGATTGATTAACTAGCAGCTAGTAAGGACTGCATCAACCCAATATGTCTTGGGTAAATTTCCTGAGAATAACAATGCTCAGGTAACCTCAAGTAGATGCCTATTTTTTCTTTCAGCAACTCTATTCTGCTGCGAAGTTCCAACGCAGGAGGTTTGATGAATGACTCCCAAGCTACGTAGGAACACTTGAAAAGCCCAATTGGTATATTCAGTTCCATTGTCTGTATGAAGAATCTTCACCATATTGTTAAATTGATTTTTCACCATATTGCAAAAATCTTGAAATACAGTCATAACCTCACTCTTGGATTTAAGCAAATAAAGCCATGTAGCTCGAGATTTATCATCAATAAATGTAACAAAATACTTGAACCCCTCCTTAGAGTCAATAGGAGAAGCTCCCCAAACATCCGAGTGAACTAAATCCAAAAACTGTTATGATTTATGTGTACTATGTGGAAAAGGTAACCTATGTTGCTTAGCATAATGACAAGGATCACAACAATTGGAATCATAACTTAAAGTCATATCAATAGCATGTAACACCCGATCAGAGGGATGATCCAGATGCCAATGCCACAACCAGGAAGTGTCAACAGTCTTCCTTTGTGCCATCAACACTTCGTTGTTGAGGTCCACCACATATAGCCCATTCTGCAACCACCCTTCACTAATCATCCTCCTAGTAGTTCGATCTTGGAAAAACACCTTTTGAGGAGTAAAAATAGCATTGCAATTCCACTGATTAATATATTTGCTAACTGACATTAAATTTGAGGATAATTCAAGTACCAACAATGCTTCATAATTATTTGAAAAGAAATTAATTTGCCCAACACCACTAGTTGGAACCTGCCCACCATTAGCAATAGTAATAGGTGGATATGACACACTTGAAGTAATATTGGATAGCAAGTTTGGAGAACTACACATGTGGTCTGTAGCCCCTGAGTCAACAATAAACTAAGTTTTGGATAAAGCTGAGTAAGCATGGACATTACCAGACGTCATAGCCAAATTTCCGATTTCGGTGCTAGAAGCATTCGTTCCATTGCCATGTATTTGAAGTAATTGCTGAACTTGTTGAGACAAAGCCTCCAACTTGGATTGAAAATCGTTTGGATTTTCTTGGATTGCCACCTTAGCTTCCGAACCCCTGTCTTTGGAAAGACGCAAATGCAAATGAAGAACCCAACACCTCTCTTTGGAATGGCCATCACGATTGCAATGGTCATAATGGAATCGTGTTGGTTTCTTAAATTTTCCTTTGGCAAATCGAGTAGTGGAGTCTCCTTGCTTCATGTTGATAGCACTGTGGGCCAATTGTTCACCAAGCTCTCCTGATGTAATTGGAACTGAAGGCATGACACGTCTCCTTGTTTCCTCACTTTGGATTATGGCACAAACTTCATTGAAAGTGGGCAATTTAGGACTCATAAGAATTTGACACTTGGTGTCCTCAAATTCAAGCCTGATACTTGCTAACAATTGAAAGATTTTATCTTGCTCTTCTCAATTAACATAATCCATCACATTCTGGGTCGCAGGTCTATACTAACGAAGCTCATCCCATTACTTCTTCATTTTTCCCAAGTGTTCAGTGAAAGATTGTGTTGCGCCTTGCTTAGAAGAAGCAAGTCCTTGTTGCAGTTCAAAGATCCGAGATGCATTCCTGGCTTGACCATACATCTCATTTATCGAATCCCACAATGCCTTGGCTGACTCTGAATATGCAAATATCTCGTAGATCTCTAGTTCTATGGAATTGAATATCCAAGACATCACACTGTGGTCATCTGCTTGCCATTCATCAAATTTGGTATCTATCACGGGAGGTCCCCCGAGACCAACAGTTGCAGCTCGTGACCAAGGAAGGTAATTTCTTTCGTTTAGCAACAACAAAGTCAACCATTGATTGTTTGTCTCATGCACCTTTGTTGTGTTGGATGCATCTCCTGACTTCTTTGACCCATCCATGGCGCGTTGCTGGTAATAACAATGATATGACAGCAACAAAGAGAGGAACAAACACTAACCGAAGAATGCAGATTGTCGTAGAACAGGAACGGTCTCGAGCATAAGCAGATCGAGACAATCAGATGTGCAGAAAACAAACCAAAAAAAAATCACAAGTTGAATCAAACCTACTCTAATACCATGTTGAATTTTAGTAAGGCAATCAGAAAAGAACACAAGGATTACGAGGTTTAGCAATGTGCCTACATCCTCGGACAAAACTCTCGACTCTCTTATTTTTGTCATAACATTCTTCTGCAATTTGTACATAGGGTTCACCGCAACAAAAAAGGGAAATTTCAAAAATAGGAAAACTATCAATACAAAGATTTGCCCACAATATGTCCTTTCCTTGTATAGAAGAGCAAATCTCGCCAATATCGCCAATAATCGTCCATGGAGCAATCCCAGAAAACAGACAGTTATACTAAATCAGAGCGATGAATATCATAAATACTGAAGAAAAAGAGTTTCGGTGACATCAGCAAGTTACATACGAGAAACCAAGCTCGTGCAAAGGACGATGAAGAAGAAGACGACAAATGCGTAACCGTACAAGGGTTTCTGCAAAAACCGCAACTTTTCAGCCCTAGAGAATTGCAGAATCGCACAGAGGAGCAAGAAGAAAGAAAGAGCAAGGCCCATGCGTGAATGTCGGAGGGGAAGTTGGTAGTTTGCCATTTACGGTCTTAAGAAGGCGAGCCAAGGTTTCCGGTTTCGTCGAGTCATTCGTTTCTGGCAGCAAATTAAAGAGCCATTGAGACAAAATCCGCAGGAATGTAAGAATGAGTTCGAGGCTTACTCAGTTTCGTAGCTGAATGATGCAGAGAGTCTGCATCTGTCAGAGGCATATAGCTGTTAAATATTCTTGAAGCTTTGCTTAAATTTAATTTAAACGAGATTTTGGTGCTCAAAAATATATTTCACCTGCTTTCCATCTCAACCTTTGATAACAATGACCAATGATTGATCTAATAAAACTAGAACGACTCATTTCTATTTTTTTCTTTATCTGTCTATCCATGCACTTCTTCATTCTATCCTTAGTCCAATTTATTATTTCGGATCAGCACATTCTCCCCATCAATCTCAATAATAAACCTTATGATGCTACGTAGTTCAAACTAGGGATAAGCATGGTTTAAAGGTAGAATCAAGAATCGCTTTAGATTCTAGTTCGGTCTAGTTCCGGTTCCATGTATTTTGAAATTTCTATCATGTGGTTTGATCCCAATTCCTAGGTAGGAATCAAACCGAACCAAACCAGAAACCAGACCACCTACATAATGCACAGACCAATTCCAATCACAGATTTCTCTTGAAACCACAAACGAGAGCTAAACTATAGCTCAAGTCATTAGCTAATCCTAGGCGATGCGACCTCAATCTGCAACTTATCAATAGTTAACAAAAACAAGAGACCGAAGATCAAGCATAGCACAGACTCTTATACTTCCTCACTGAAGCACCATAACAATGCCAAGCCCTTTTAACGATGGGCATGTAATAAACCGCGAGCTACTGATAATGCCGATTAAACTCTTTTTTCTTTTTCTTATGATTTGTGCTATTGACATATAGGGAATTTTCATTTTTTTTATTGTAATCGTTTTGCTTAATTAAAAATAAAACAAAAAAAAAGGCAATTGTCTAGTTCTCGCATAGACTTGGAACTTGTGACAGGGTAGGTTCCAAATTTCATGATGGGTTTTTGGTTTCAAAAATTGGGAAATCAATTTCAACAGGTAGACTCCAAGTTCTACATGCAACCTAAATCAATCCTAGAATCACTCACCCCTAGTTTGAACCAAGAACAATTATCATTCACATAAATGATGGAACATAGCAATAATAAGCGAATTTGGATAAATTAATAGAAGCAATGTCTTATCTATTATCCTTATAGACTATGCATACTTGACAACTTAAATGTCTTTTTAAATTTTTTTTATGTGAACATAATTTTTTTTTAAGTGCAAGCGTGAATGAATTTGGGAAACAAGCACAATAATTTGTTGGTATGTGAATTTTAATATATTATCCCATTGGTTGAATATATACTTTATTCCAATTTTAGAACATGACATCCTCATTCCGATCCCTATCTACGGAGCTAAATTATGACAGTAATCAACAGATTGTGGAAAATCTAAGGATGGCCACTTTAGGAGGAAAACTCAATTTTTCATTGGCGAATCTTGAAATTTTGAAAAAAGTGAAAATAGTTGTGAACAAGGTGCCATGAGAGTTACAAACGAACCCCATGGGTCTCATGCCCACTTTGGGCTGCCCTAGAAGGCCCATTAAGTCAACCAAGCCCACCTTAGTCTTTTGGGAGCTTGCACATTTATATGTCCATGTGCCTGAATAGTGAATTGAACTATAATTTGAATTAATTCCTATTTTGCCCCTTCTAGAAGCTTATGGCTAATGAGACAAAATTGTGGGCATGTAAGGTGAGGAAAGTGGGGCCAAGGAGGAGGAGGAGAGAGGAGGAGGCCTACCTAGCTAGTCTACCTAGTCTACTTCCTAATTCTAGCATGTGCGAAATCTTAGCATTGATTGCCTTGGATAAGATATCTTCATGAAGCCTTCTCAGCCATGCAAATGGCTTGGGCATGAGGGAATTAATGGAATTGTACAATGACTCATTAATGCTTGTAGAGAGAAAATCTTAGATTGCACTCATTTGTCTCTCTCATTCTCTCATTCTCTCTCCCCCTAACTCTCTCGGTCACTTTCTCTCCCTCTAATTTCCCTCAGTCGAAATCCCCCTCATACCCATTTCTCTCTCTCTCTCTCTCTCTCTCTCTCTCTCTCTCTCTCTCTCTCTCTCTCTCTCTCTCTCTCTCTCTCTCTCGTGTTTGTCCTTCACGACCATCCACCACCATTGCCTGTGCCACCATTCACTACCACAAGCCCATGGCTCCATCCATCGTGCCAAGCCACCTTCACCTCATCGTGGACCGCTATCCACAACCTTTTCTAAGCCACGCCCTTACCATCTCACCATGAGTCGTTACCTCACACTTGTGTAGTCCTCACGCTCACCATCACCACCTCACTGAAACTCCACTATGCCATGCCATTCTCACGCCTTGTCATAGCCTCACCACCATGAGCCACCACCCCCTTTCTGTGCTAAACCACTACCGTCATAAGCTGTGCCTCACACCGCTGTCCCCACCATCCAACTCCATAAGCCTTTCGCCACCACTGCTGTTGCTCGCCGTCAAAGTCTAGATTCGAACCATGAGTAGCTTGCTAACCCTTGCCTAGGGTGCTAGTTACGCTTAGGATCAAGGTTAAATTAAGGCTAGTGATAGTTAGATTAGGTGATAAGTGGATTAGGATGATAACTTATCATTGATATGTGATAAGCCATGTGATAGGTTATCATTGGTAGGTGACAAGACATTTGATAGGTTATCATCGATAGGTGATAAGTGTGACAGTATAATTTTCTACTTCTGTTTTCAATTGAATAAATTAGGCTTTTCATCGACATGTCTATAGTGCTATTCTCTAAACTGATCACTCATGAGATAACTAAACTAGTTGGGGGAGTCATCAAGGGATTTTAATGCAATAGACTTGAGAATTCAACTAGGAATCGACTGCTCGACTATGTTAGTCTGTAAGGGTCATTACGGCACAGTCGAAAATCGATCAGAGATCGGAAATAGGTCAATTTGATTGAGATATATAATAAGGCATGGGCAATTCCATCTAATTACAAAATTCTCATCGATCGGCACTAAAACGATTTTTCTGTCATTTTGCTACCCTGTGCCTGTAATTGAAACTTAGAGATTTTCATGATAACTGAGAGTCACCAATGAGTCGAAGATGTACATGGTGGCTCGAAGACAATCAGCCACGAGTCCATTGATTGAAAATTCCAAAAACTACCCAATAGTTTAGTTGCGCTAAAATCACGTTTGACTGAAATTAACTGCGAAATTTATTCCGATTTCATAAATTGAGAACCGTAAGGTGTCACAATTAATTTTAGGAATATTGTTACATCTTTGCAAGATTTATTGACGACGGGAATCGTTGGCAAGAAATGCAAATGTAGCAAATTAAAGGAATAAGAGAAAGGCCATATTTTAAATGGATTGTTAGTCCTCAATGTGGAACCAATGGAGTTAAAAATTATAAGAGTAAATTGAAGATTTATCTCGGTTAGTAAGATTGTTAAATGGTCAAGTGAAAGAAAGGAAAAGTGAAGAGTAAAGGTAATGAAATTTGAATGCCTTCATGTAAGGGGGAATTCACTTACGTTTGAATGTCATTTAAAGAGTAAAGAGCCATTCCAAGAGAGGTAGGCCCCTTGAGAGTGATGGGGACTTAGTTTCCATGGAAAATAACAAATGGGTTGTGGAAACATGGAAAGGGTGGACCCCTATGGTCCTTTTTCCTTCTTTCTTATTTTCCATCCATGCACTTCCCCTCTATTTTTCTTTGGAGCCGTGCGACACTTATCCCCCTCCTTTCTCTTTCTTTTCTTTTCCTTTCCTTTTTCTCAACTGTAAAACCTTTTGTCTTCTTCTTCCTTAAGCTATTGTATTCGGCCTCCCCTGCTCCCTCTTAGACAATAAACCAGCAACCAAGAAAACAGAGGAAAGCTCTGTTTTGACGTTACAAATTTTCTAAATCCACAGAAGCTTCGACCCAACTACCTCTATGTTTTGTTTCTCTTTTTTGTGGCCTTTATTTGCTGAGCAACCATCTTCACTAGCAAGCCCACGGCCCTCTAAAATCAACACCACCATTTCCTTTGTTTGCCAGAAACTCTTTAGCTCAGTTCACGGTTGTTGTAGCAACACCTCAGCTCAGCTCTCCTCTGTTGCAGCCCAACTTCACCACCGAAGGACCCAAAACCTTCCCCTGTGTTGCTATCCAACCGCCAGCAAGTGAGCCAGCACCGCCGTGTCGCAACCACGCCCTTACGGTTACAAGTCCTTCATTGCTCGACTTCCACCGGCCGAGAGCTAGCCCTCTCCGTCATGAGCCGAGGGCTTCCTAGCCTTATTCCAGGCTGACCGAAGCTACTCCGGCATCCCTAGAGGTCGCAGCTTGGCTACTGCCGCTCAATCAATAAGTGCAACCTTGGGTTTTCTTAGTCGAGTGAGTTGTTTTCCTAAGACTTGATTAGGGGTTGTGTACCTCTGTTTAGGAAATTAAATAAGTTAAGAAAGGTTTATATGATGTTAAATATAGTTTAGTGTTAGTTTAGAAATATTAGATTAGCCATGGGAGAGTTTAGTTTTAGTTCAAATAGCAAGTTAGTGCTTTAGAGGATAGTTTAGCCAAAGACAGGGGCTGTTCTCCAGAACCAATCTTTAGACACTTAAGGTTTGCTATTTTTGTAGACTGAAATATGTTGCGATTTTGAAGTGATTTCTTTCTGAAGAAATGTTTTAGACATCTTCAATCATAACATATATTTTTCTTAGGATTCTTGGAAATTTAAAAGAAAAATATTTAGATTCGTTATCTTTAAGTAGAAAGTCGGACTATACTAGAAGTCTTGACCTGTTGGGATTCTAAGGGCTTTTACTAATCCTTAGAGTTCAAAATTCCAATGGATTCTTCACAAAAGTTGTTTCTTATATCTTCTAGTTTAACATACTCGAATTTCATATCAAACGGACCTATTTCGGACCCCAAACTAATCTGATTTTGGAAAATAGACCATATGGAAGCGGACCCAGTTTTGGTGCTGGATTGAGTGAATTACTAGACCGAATCCAAAAGGAGCTGGGTCTCTATGTCTTCATAAAAACAATTTGTTTACATGTCCTTTGTCACATGTCCAAGTTTGAGAATTTTTCGAACTCATCTGATTGATTTTTGGTGTTAAAATCATAAGTGCGCAAATGGACAGTTTTTGCCGGTTAGAGTAGGTAGTAATGTGTAATTGTTTTTAATGACCTACTTACTGAAAATTTGCTTATTTAATGATATGGCTAAGATGCACAATTAATTGTTAAATTGTGAAATTGGATAAATGTATATGCTACATGAGAATCAGCCACTAGCCTTTGGAGTCGGATGATGCTCCTTTGGGAATGTCCCAAGTCAACGGATGCTAGTCGCAGTGGATGCTAGACCAATGCTCTTAATCAGAATGCCGTTTAAATGTAAACGTTGACGTGCTCAATGATGTGAGATGTTGCTCGGCCATACCAAATGACCGTTATCTATAGGGTTGACCATATCCAGTGAATTGAAATTTGTCGAGACACATGAATAATTGAACGTGAGGGACCTAATTAGGAGACGGAATTGTGTGGTGCAGTATAGGACGTACCATAACAATTTAGTCTGGTAATTGGGGGCCCATACTATTATGTTAATATTTACATTCCTACCTATACATATGTGGAAACATTAATATGATATATGATCTTGATACTAATGTACAGGGAAATGCTAGACTTAAAAAAGTTGTGAGAAACGTGACTAAGTT
Organism: Eucalyptus victrix; assembly: GCA_016097545.1. Classification (NCBI taxonomy): domain Eukaryota; kingdom Viridiplantae; phylum Streptophyta; class Magnoliopsida; order Myrtales; family Myrtaceae; genus Eucalyptus; species Eucalyptus victrix. The sequence continues at coordinate 29,848,096 of CM027837.1, forward strand.
GCATGTAGATTGTACTCTTCTCCTCGAGATATAAGGGATGAACTCGCTAAGAGGTGATCTCACACCATAGTGGGTTAAATTTTTTAGGTCCCTAGATGGAGGATTTTCAAGAGAAGTGCAGGGGTTCGCAAGAAGCGAAAGTTAGGTCTTTATTTAGTCTATGTCAGAAGTTGATGGGTCTTCTATCTAGTATGGACAATGGGTGACAGTTCACCCTTTGGTTAACAAGAAGTCTGATGGGATCACCAGGGACCCTATTCCCATGGATGAGGAGCTCGGAGTGTAGATAGCCTAGAAGCTCTTCTTTTTGAAACAGATCCATGTCATGTTAGACTCTTATGTATATAAACACTCTTGTAAAAATATACATGTTTAATGTGAATATAATCCTATGTTTGCTATCCCATCTCCGTGTTGTCTGGAGGTTATTATTACGTTTCCGTTTGTGCAATAAAATGAATGGGTCGGCAACAATTCCTGAGAGGTTGCAAATTTTTATCAACATTGTGGGATGTGCATGCACTCGAGGTTCGGGTCGTGACAATAAGTACTTATGATAGGTTATCATTGATAAGTGATAAAAACTTGTGAGAGGTTACCATTGATAGGTGATAAATACTTGTGATAGGTTACCATTGATAGGTGATAAGTACTTGCAATAGGTTATCAGAAATAGTGATATGTGGATGTGATAACCTATCGTGAATTGTGATAAGTTGACGTAATAACTTATCATAAATAGCATTAATTATTAGTGATAGCCTATTGTGAACAGTGGATAGTGCTTGTAGCTTATCAAAAGTGTGATAAATGTTTATTATATTTTGATCTTTAATGTGATAGTGCTTATTATCTTCTAATTTTAAATGTGATAAGTACTTATTAGTTTGTAATTTTTAAAGTGATAAGTACTTATTATTTTCCAATTTTATATGTGATAAGTACTTATGAAATCATAATTTTTAAAGGGATAAGTACTTTTGAAATTATATTTTCATAAATGATAAGTATTTGTGAAATATTATTTTGAATTATGATGTGCTAAGTTGATAAAATTAACTCATGGTGCGATATTATATGTTATGAGGTTATTGCATGATTATTTTGGTGGTCGAATAATCATTAGGTGATCACGTGAGATTATTTCATGGCATTTTTGTATGGGAATATTCTGGTATATAACGTGTGAGCACTAAACACTCTTGCATTGGTTAATGAAAAAGATAAGAATTGGCTTGAGTAGTTAATGTGCTTGTATAATCACATAATGGTTCCGTACTAGTATTATTATAAGGGACGATGCCCAATGGACTTTGGATGCCCCCGTCAATGGGATGCCATTTGTGATTGGATTTTGGAGTGAAACTCCTTAAGCAGAATGCCATATTCGAGTGAGGTCGAGATGATGCCGTACCCAATAGGGCGGAACGATGCCTAATCACACTGAAAGACCACCGACACGAGTGTTGGTTGTGGCCGAAATTGGTCGTAATAATTTGGATTAATGGTCTCAAGAATAGCAAGGTAGTACGAGATACCATGCGATTCTCAAGATACCACGTGTACAAAGTGCATAAGTTTTAAATGCATATTATGAGAGTGATGTTATGACTTGCATATGTATGGCATGGATATATATATATATATATATATATATATATATATATATATTTATATATATATGAATCGCATGAGACATACACGTGAGTTAATTATCATATTAAGGACTTATGTGGCATGTGCATGCTTGATTGACCCTATCTATGATTTGAGAGGTACGTGGATTGTGCATGTTTAGGGCATCTCCGAGGCGAGATACCTTCCTGCATGAGGTTTAGGGAGTTTACTTTCTGAATATATCTCATTTGTTGTTGTTTAAACTTTTTAGGCAATAATCAGGACTAGCCTGTTCTGCCATGTGTATTTTGAGGTACCCATAGATCAGGATACCCAAGTGATTACCTTCCCAATAAAGGAACTAGACTAAGCTCAACCCCCTTTTGAGGGACCGGAAGGAATCCGCATTGTGGATGATATATATGAAGCTTTCGAAGTGTTCAACTATTGTGTAAATGCCAATATATAAAAGTGGTTGTCATTGTGTTCTATGCTATCTTTATTGATATGAGTGATTGTGTGACATCCTGATTTTTGACCCTGCCCCAATAATATGAATTGGGCATTTCATCGACGTGCCTATAGTCTTTTTCTCTGAGCTGATCACTTACGATATAATTAATCTATCAAGTGAAGCCGTTAAGGAATATAAACGTGACTGACTTGAGAATTCGATCAAAAATCAACTGCTCGACCATGCTAATCTGCAAGGGTCAATATATCATTGTTAAAATCAATTAGAGACCGAAGATAGGTCAATTTAGTAGAGGCATGTAATTAAATTGTGAGTGATTCCACCTGATTGCAAAATTCATATCGAATGGCATTAAACTGATTTTTCTATCGATTCTGTACCTTGTGCTCATAATTGAAACCTTGAGATTTTTACGACAATCAAGAGCTGCTAATGTGTCGAAAATGCACAATGTGGATTAAAAATAATCAACCACGAGTCAAGTGCATTAAAAATTCCTAAAAGCTATCCGATAGGTTAGGTCACGCTAAAATAGCATCCGGTTGAAATTAATCACGAAATTGAACCAAGTTTCAGGAATCAAAAGTTTTGGCGTGTCACGATTTATTTTTAGGACGTCAACTCATCTTTTGAAGAATTTTTGATGAGCTAGAATTTTCAGCAAAAAATCAAAATTCGGCAAAATTGATTCAAGAAATTCGGATGGCCATTTTTGGGTGGACTTTTGGCATTCGAGGTGGAGATGGTGAAGGAAATTGTGGAAATTGGTGTGGGCTTCCTCCTCAACAAATTTGGCCATTAAATGGAGAATATTTGGAATGAATTGGTGTGAAATTGAAGTTGGAACACATGATATTCGTAGGGCAATGGGGGCTACAGCATTTGGGTATCAACCTTGGCTTATTGGAGAAGCTTAGGAGGGGAAATGACTACTGGTGATAGCTGAAGACTTTGGGAGCTTGTACTCTAGTATTTGGGATATTTATCATTGACTTTGAGGCTCTTTGTCCCCCTCCTTCCCTGCAGCAGCTCCTTCTTCTTCTTCCTTAGCTTTTTCTTCATGTTCTTTAGTTGGAAACTCCATTTCCAAAGCAAGCAACCACCTCTAGCCCCTTACCAAACCAATAGTAGCCCACAAGCCAATGCCAAGCCCTTTCGCCACCCGTTTGAAATGCTCGAGCCGCCTGCTTGCCTTTGTCCGCGAGCCCATCTGAGCTGCCCACTATTCCCTCCAGTTCACAACTAGGGCCACCGTCCGAGCTGACCATCGACCAAGCTACCTATCCATTGCTCCAGCTCATCCCTGTCGCCGCCTGACCGTCTTCGCCATTCCCCCGCGGTGCTTGACCAACCAAGCCGAGCCTGATCCAGCCCACAGAACCAAAGGCCAGCTCCAAGCCATGGGCCTTATGGTTGTTTTCGGGCCCTTTCAAGGCTCCTTTGGTGTCGCTATAGGCCTGAGTCTTGCTCGCCTTTGCGTCGCCGTCTCTGTGAACCGGTTTAGTCGCTAATCCAATCAGTTTACATCCTAATCTCTAATTAGGATACTAATTACTCTTAAAGGTGGATTAGTGGCTAATTAAGGGATTAGTTAGGCTTAAGTGAGGTTAGAGTAAAATAGTTAGTTTCATTAGTTAATTAGATTTTGTAATTAGTTTAATTTAGCAATTAGGTGGTTAGCGATTTTAGTTAGTTAGCCTAGTAGGTTAGATTAGTTTAATTAAGTCCAATTAGGTGGTTAGTTTAGTGTAAGTAGATTAATTAGTAATTTATTTAATTATTTTACAATTTATTTAATTAAATGCAATTTATTTAATTATTTATTAATTAGCGAAAATTATATCGGGATAGCGGTCGTCAAAATTTCATGTTGATCGCCATGGTTGTATCGGTTTGTGCAATTGAGTGCTAATTTATGCAATTGAATGATGATTGGTGATTTTTGATTTATTATTTCAAAAATATGAAATTTTGATATTTAATTAGAAAAATACCGAGTGTCAGTTTTTTACGCAAAAAATGTTTTTAAGTACTATATAAAATCGTGGGATTTTTAAAAGAGAGGAAATTGCATTTTATGGTTCAATCTGATCATGTGCCCATGCACAATTATTTACCGGGTGTTTTTAATATGAAGAAAATAGGCTAAGTTCATTATTTGAAATGGAAGTATTTGAGTGCAAAGCATGATGTTCTTGGCCGGACCGGATGTGCGTGTGATAAATTGATGGTTAGAGACATTTATGTACTTACAAAAGTTGAAAATTTTCTCATACCTGCAGGAAACTAACTCGGTCCTCCCTGGTTCAGTTTCTAGGTCCATTCAATGGTATCAAAGTCGATGGTTTTGTTTCTGATGATATTCGTTTCATGCGCTTAGTAGGTGATTCCAGTGCTGAGAAGATTTCTATACACCATGTCTACCGAACCAGAAATTCTCGAAGCACTTGTTTCTCTCACTACAACCACATCATCCTCAACCCCTTCAAATTTCCGCATTTCAAATGCTTCTAAAATAGACTATCTTTATGAAGTCTCTCTTAGTGATGAAACTAAGATCTCTAAAACCTAGCTTCCTTTGATGAACCCCCATTCAGCCTTTGCTAAACCCACTTCATCATTTTCACCCATCCATGCTATTCGCCAACTCATTCCCCGGACTCCAAAGGAAGTAAAGGAATATGTCCAGTCCTCCAAGTTCGACCAACACCCCATTCCTTCTACTGAAAAGAGTACTTTGTTACTCTTCAAATCCCTCAGAGTTTTCCTAATAATGGATCCAGCAAGGATATTCCCATGTTCATTATGGAGCTGTTCGTCTTACTCTTACTTTTCTTGGCCAAAAAGGTTTGCTAGTAGTGACAAGAATTATGTTGTTAGATACCGGATTTTTAGAATACCAGCATGCTTGCATAGGAATTGTTCAAACCACTTTAAATGTTGGAATAGTCTTTGTAACACTGTACCCAAATTTCAACATCGCTCTCTCAGATCCACAATTATTTTCCTTTCTGAAAGTCCAGATCCAGCTCATTAGAGCACCTTAGACTGCTGATTCTATAGCAGCAACTTTGCATTACCAAATGGTCTACAGAGTGTAGAACCATGCACTTGACTTAAATTTCCACAATGGCAATGAAGATGCCTTGTTCATTTCTATGAAAAATGATCAAGCATCATGCATTCATGTCCCTAGACAGATCCCAAAGGAAAAGTTGGCCACTCTCCTTACAGGGACATGGATTACCAACTATGAAAAGCTTCACCAAAGCAACAAGCATTTCTAGTCATCAGATTTTGAGTTCGTCAGAAAAAGAGATGGAACTGTTTCCATCAAATTCGGCAAGGAAAAGGAAGAAAGTCCTTCTATCTTCCAAACTCTCTTTATGATTGAACCATGTGTTCCTGAGACTATTTTCGAGCCAGATCCAAAAAAGCTTGTTCGTCACTTTAACAGTGATGGACATCCTGTCTATTACTATAAAGACCAATATGGCCATTGTTTTTGCGACCCTTTCTGCCAATGTTCTTATTGTACACATTCTCCTGATGAGGTAGATCCATTTGTAAAATCTCCGCCTCGGAGAAAAAAACCCAAAAACCCTATGTACCGAAGGCACCTGAATGGAGACCCCTCTGTTGACACTCTTGGTGAGTGTGATAAATTTCAGTTCATGCTCTCTTATGCACCAACTCCACCACCAGAGTTCACTGCTCCCCCTTCAGTATCACCAGATCCACCATAATCACCTCATCCATCTCCTCCTCACAAAAAACCAGCCATTTCCCCATTTTATAAGCCAATTGTAAAATGGGCCAAGAAACATTCACACCCACTTGAGGTTCCATTAGAAACATCACCGAGTTCTTCCATTGCAATGTTCCAAGAAACAGACTTCCCTCCTCTTGTTCGGGAAAATTCTAAACTCTATTTTCTTGCCGCAGAAGAGTTTATTGATCCACAAAGCAGATATAGGCATGTTCCTAAAATACCTGCCCCAATTGATGTGGATGAGCATGGAAGACAAAAAAGAACTCATGTTGCTAAAGCTGTCTTAAATTGACAATTAGAGACTCTCCTGGCACACAACTATGCTTTCAAAGCAATTTATTCTAAGATTGGAAATGTGCAACAAGATCTGCAAAGATATGATGAAACCACAAAGAAGATGCTTTCAGATTTCCAGAAAAGGCTTCATGCTTAGAATCTGGACAACATCTAGGCTATCACCATCTTGAAAGTCCTAGAGCAAAATAGAAAAGCTTAAAAGGCAAATTCAGATCCTTGAGGAAGAAAGGCTCAACCCATTTCCAACTAATCTGTGAGCAGATCCTCTCCCTCCTCCACCACCTCAGACGTCTATCTTTGCTGCTATTACAGATACACCTATCAAACAGGACAGGACATATGTGGCTGAGATGAGGAATTGTCTCAGAGAACTTGATCGCATAAGAAAAGAAAAGGGAAAAGAAAAGATGCCCGAGAAATCCTCTCTTATCATAAGGGAGCTTGATCAAATGATGTTGTCAAACCCATTGGAATCTTTTTTTAAGAGATTTGGGCAATCAGGAACCACAGCCTGATCTTGATTCTATTATTCCACAACCTCCACCCCAAATTGATCCTATTATTCCAACAGATCAAATTCTATTTCCAACAGAACCAGCTTTTCTAAATATTTTTGACACTGAATCAGACTCGGTATCTCTTTCATCCTCATTATCTTTTTCAATCCCTACCATTGATTCCTTTCCTATGGCACCAGTAATTTCATCAATATTCATGGCCGATCCCCCAAATTATGATATGGAATCAAATCCTTTTGAACCAGAGGTTGTTCAACCAAACAGTCATTCCCAGAATGTATCCACTTCATCAAAAAAAAAAATTCACTATTGATGACATACCATACCACAAATGGCCTAAAGGACTTGAGGAATTTCATACTTGGCTGAATACCCAAGCTATTACCAATCAAGACAAGTATGACGTTCTTTTCAAATTTGTCACAAGGTTCACAGGTAGCCTCAAACTTTGGTGGCAATCTTTAGTAGAACAAGATCAAATACATTTTTTACTCTCCCCAAATTTTGGCCATGCCATTACCCTTCTATATCACTTCTTTGTGGGAAAACCTGTTGATCTCATAGAACTCAAAGGAAGATAATTCTTTGAAAGAAGATGTTGCTCTCTTTAGAAAAAACATCTTGATAAGCATTATCGTGAAATGCTTAAGCTCTTCTATCAAATTGGAGCTGATGCAAACTTGAAACATATTTTTTTTACCTCTATCCCTAAAGAATTATCCCAGATAGTAGAAAGGACCTTTCTGTCTAGACAAAGAAGGATCCAAGATGTTCCGTTGGGAGAAATCCAAAAAGAAATTCATCTGCACCTTGAAGAAATGTGCATCAAACGCCAAATAATCCAGTCCTATGCCAATGACAACAGAGAGCTTGACAGGGCCTGTTCTCGCCAGAACCTGAAAATTGAATGCTCCAAAAAGGATTGTGATGGTTCTTGCGGAAAATCTTCCAGAAGAAAGAAGCACTTCAAGAAGCTCTGGATAAATAAATCCAGACATGGCTCTAAGCACTTCAGAAGGAAGAAGAAATAGCGATACTTATGCAAGAGGAAGGAACATTCAGGCCACAAGAAATCAAAACGATGCTTCATCTGCAACCAAAAAAGACACTTTGCCAAAAACTGTCCTCATGTGAAAAAATGTCATAATCATTTAATACATCAAATAAAGAATAAAACTGGTATTTCTATTGAAAATGATGATATTGAATCTTTATTCTCTACGGATGAAGAACCATGTGAACAAACTCTTTGTGTCTTCATTGTTATCAAACTCCCAGTGAAACTAATTCTTATTCAGATCCTGAAGATATCTTCCACATATCTTTGACTCCTTCAGAGGAAAGTACTGATATATTTTCAAACCAAACTCATTGTCCCCATTTTCCTGTGAAAATATTCACTTCAAAGTTTGCTAAACCAATCACTGTTATTACTCTTATAGACACTAGAGCTGCCTCTTCCATTTTAGACATTAAAGTTCTTCCTGAAGAATATTGGACTTCCTGTGTCCGATACTTCAATTCTACTTTAGGAGATACATTTTCTACAAATGTCAGAACCACTCCGATCATCGTCCAGTTTTTTCCACGGTGTTCTATAACCACAAAGATTTTTGGTTCAAGTCTCCCCAACAAAGATTTATTCATTGGTTGGGACATTTTGACTCAAATTTTTCAACTTCGCATTATTCTTGGAAAATGTCTTAAGTACAAAGATCAATTTTCTGAATTTGTCAACATTTAGACACTTTTTTCCATCCAAATGAGTCTATTGGATTCGATCATGCAAAAGTTGTTAGAATCTTGTTCGGAATCTCATTTTTAGTTCGCTCAGAAGTGTTCCCATCCTTTATGTAAAAATCCAGAATTCTTTGTTCGCCTTCCTTTAAAAAAAATGAGGATATCAATTCAACCAAAGCGAGTCATATGAGAATGAATCCAGAACATCTAGTTTTGGCTCAAAAGAAATGCTCAGAACTGCTGCAACAAGGCCTTATTGAGATCTCACATTCTCAATGGGCATATGAAGCATTCTACGTTAACAAACATGCTGAGCAAAATCGAGGAAAGATGAGACTAGTAATTAATTATCAACCCCTTAACCTTTTCCTTCAAGATGATAAATTCCCTCTACCTTCTAGAAACTCTCTTTTTGTTAGATTATCCAAGGCCCAAATTTATTCCAAATTTGATCTCAAAGCCAGATTTTGGCAATTGGGCATTCATCCTGAAGATAGACCCAAGACAGGGTTCTATTTTCTAAACTAGCACTTTCAATGGAAAGTTCTTTCTTTTGGCCTAAAAGTTGCACCATCTCTTTTCCAAAAGGCGATGCGTCGAATCTTCCAATTGATTCTCTCAAGTGCTACAATATTCATTGATGTTATCCTGCTCTACAGTCTTGATGAGCAGTCACACTACCAACTTCTCGAGCAATTCGCTGAAATTATGAAAAAGCATGGAATTATGCTTTCTCAAAGAAAGATGAACATCGCGCAGACAGAAATTGAATTTCTTGACATGCACCTTAACAAAGGGACATACTATCTAGGGCCACATATTGCTTAGGAATTATTAAAATATCCTGAAGAAAACTTCACAATTAAAAAAGTTCAACAATTTCTTGGGATAATTAATTATCTTAAAGATTTTGTTCCAGATCTTGCAAAACTGCTAATCCCATTGTAGACAATGTTGAAAAAGAATCCCCCACCTTGGGGAAAATCTCAGACTACGGCAGTTGTTGAACTTAAAGAGATTATGTAGTCTCTTTCTCCGTTACAAATCCCATCAACTGGGAAGAGAATTCTCCAGACTAACGACAGTGATGAATACTGGGCCGCCATCCTATTCGAAGAAATTGATGGTAAGAGACATTTATGTGCTTACAAAAGTGGAAAATTTTCTCAAGCTGAGATGCATTATCATTCCACTTTCAAAGAAATCTTGGCGGTGAAAAATGGCATAAAAAAGTTTGAGTTCATCTCATTGGTCATCATTTCCTAGTAGAATTGGATATGACATCTTTCCCTCAGATGACCAAATTCAAACATCAGCAAATTCTAAATTCCCAGCTGCTTTAATGGGCTGAATGGTTTTCAAAATATTCTTTTGAAACCAAACACATTACTAGAAAGAAAAATGTGCTTGTTGACTTTTTGTCAAGACCAAAAGCCCCGGCAGAAATCAACATGTATATCATGAGGCATGTCTTTCATACTACTCATCAAAATGGGAAGTAAAAAATTGAGAAAGTAAAAGATTAGCCAAGCTGGCAATCCCCCCCAAAGATCATTGAACAAATCCAAAAAGACAGTCTTGCTGAAAATCTAGATAAACTCATGTGGCAATGCCATGTAGACTTGTTCAGACTCAATGGAGGTTCAATTCTTTATCCTTTTGGATTAAATGCAGATTATCCATTCATATATCCTTTGATTTGGAAAGAAGATGACTCTTCTGATCAACTTCGATGGTTATTATGGTACTTAACCAATAAGTACTTAATAGCTATTGAAATTTCAACTAGAAAATTCATTGCCAACCTCACCAAGATATTTGGGCTTGGTAGAGGTAAGATTGAAAATGAAAGTGACAAAAATATTTTAGATTTTCTTAATTGGTTTTATCCTCCAACTCACTGGAAATAGCTCTTGGAAAAAGAATTGAGAACCACACAGCCAAACCCCGAAATCGATACCATCCTGTTTTTCCGAAGACTATGGGCTTCTCTCACTAATAATGGTAACATCATTAAAGCTCCCCTAAGTACAAGAACCTCATCTTATAGACCCGTTCCACATAGTGTAGAGGCTCGAGTTCACAAATTTTATCCAGAATCTGTTGGTTACTGTGAGCACCAATATCGAGAACTTCAGAGAATCCTATGCCAAGAAAATAAAACCATTCCTCTAGATGCATGGAATTATGATGTACCCACTGCATGGGATCATTATAACCTAGCATCAGAAGCCAAAGAAGCACTCGAAGAATTCAGACAAGCTGCATCATCCGACGAACATGCACAAACCTCTCAAGACCCCTATGCTAGATGGGGAGGTCCTCTTTCTCAAGACCCTTATAGCCAAGGACCCTTGTCCTTATCTCAGAACATGGATACATCTTTTTATGCACAGCCATCCAATTGGCCACAACCAAGCACTCATACCCCAAATGATGACAATACAGACTAAGCTCAGGAAGAAGCATCATATTGGGCTCATGAGGAAGCATCCACATCCATAACACATCAGCTAAACTGGATCCTCTCACCAGAAGACCTTGAAACCCTTGAGCAAAAATATGATGAATATGTTATGGCAACAGTCCACAACTCAGATAACTTAGACTATGACTATAATGCTCATGATGGAAGAGACCACTGATAAAATCACTGTCCGTACAAGTTTACTATAGCAAGTTATTGTACACTTTTATTTTAGTAGTAGATTACGGAAGTTACTATTCATTGTCACTGTTCATACCATGCGAATAATTCCCTACCGAGATTTTTGAAAGCCTTTGTTTATTCCCGGACCTATTAGCTTGGTCCTTGTTTGTGTGTGACCTCTTATTGCCTATAAAAGGCGAGGAGGATGTAATGTGTTGGGCAAAGTCCCTTAAATTAAAGTGAGTGTTTTGTGAAATTCTCTCATGGCTTTCTAAACTCCTTCTTCTTCTCTAGCCTGGTAGGATCCTCTAAGAAATGCAGCTTGGATAGTTAGCAATGCTACCATCTTGGTTGTATCTAGGTGTCTCTAGACTCTGAACTAAAGGGCAGAGTGGTTTTCTGCTAAAAGGCTGTCCCTAGAGGGCTTGAACTGGTTGTTCGCCTAATGTGGGAAGGCATACCTGCAGGAAACTGACTTGGTCCTCCCTGGTTCAGTTCACAAGCGTTTATGTCAGACAATGCTCCTTCAGGAATGCCCCATGTCAATGGATGCCAGTCACAGAGGTAGATGTTGTCGTGCTCAATGGGACGAGACAACGCCCGTTTATGCTAGATGATCGTCGACTGTTGAGTTAGCTGTGGCCATTGGGTCATAACTAATTGGAACGCTTAAATGAGTGATTTGACCGTACCTGATTATGGGACAAAATTGTGTGGAACAGAATAGTACATGTTATAATGATTTGGCCTTATAATCAAGATCCCTGTAATTGATTGAATATGATTGAAGCGTTCCAATTACCAAGTACATTTATTGTATGCATACGTTATATGAACTATACTAATGTGCAGGGATGTGCTAAGGCGAGGTAAGTCCCGTTTGATGTGTGTTTAGGCTGTCTCTAGGTGAATTATCTTCTTAATCGGGGTTTAGGGTGTAGACTCATTGAGACATTGTCTCACCTCGTCGTGGTTTACAATTTTCAAGTCCTTAGATGGAGGTATGCCTAATTCGTTTTGGGTGGCTGCGAGAGGCCGATACTGAGCGTACCATCTTCCCTGTCCCCTTGGACCCATGAGCTCGTCGTGACCACGATTTGGGTCGATGAGGGCCAACCTTAGTTGGTAGCTTATTGATTCAAAGTGTGGTTTCATCACGGGCTTGACGAGATCTGGGAAGGTCCCATGGATGGTTTCAATGGACCTACCATCAAGGGTGAGGGTGAGGTTGTACTCGACCTTGTCATGAACGCTAATATTATTGCAAATATCGCAGAGAACCAGTTGCCTGAGGCTGATGAGCTCGAAGTAGAGGAGGTAGCTGATCCTCTAAACCTCAATATCCCTGACGGTGTCGTAGTGGACCTGGATCCCAAGTAAGAGGGTCTAAGGTAGGGTAAGCTTAGTAGCCTTTTTGGATCTTGACCTCCTACATATAATTTTGTAGGGTTGACCTAGTTTATTTATAAAATATGTTTTGTTTAAATTAATTGTCCTACTTTTCTATCCCATGTTTGTTTGTTGTTCGCTTCTGCTTGTGTTTAAAATGAATAGGTCAGCGATGAGTCCTAGGAACATCGTAATTTAATCAACCACTGAGGGATGTGTGCGCGCTCGAGGTTTGGGGCGTGATAGATTGGGTGGTGTACATTCTGCCACCCGTTGCATATAATTGAAAGATAAATGAATGGATCAACGATGTCTCTTGGGACGTTGCAATTAAATGATCAAAGAGAATGAGGGTTGTCGGACATCCAAGGGTTAGGGCATGACATAGGAAGTGCTTTGGGTATGGATATTTTTAATATGCAATAAAGAATATTATTGATTGATATCTCAATAATTTTCAATTAATGTTGGTGCATTCGGGTGAAACCATTATTAAAATACAAAATAATTAATAAACAAAATTAGGATTTGACATGTCACACCCAAAATCATATAAGGATGAGGGAGTGACACAACTGCCTTTTCTCCAAAGCATACAGCTTGAACTATACCTAAAATATCCATCTTCCAAAAGTTTTCCCAATAATACTCACATTCCAACGACCACTAATTCAGGGACCTAAAAAACATGATAAAAAAGAAGAAGAGAAGAGAGTGGGTTCATTCACGAGAAGGGAAAAGGGGGAAGAGAGAGAAATTTTGGTGCGCTCACGGTTTGCAATACCGGTAAGTGATCAAAACCTCTAACCATCTATTCAAAGGAATTGTCGAAATTAAGGCTTGAAATTTGGATTTAGGTCAATTATGACTTGCTGCGTTTGATTGGGGAGTTTTTGAGCAGTGTACATATATTGAAATGATATGTTTGGGATGTTGTTAAGTTATAGCATTTTACGAATCTCAATTTGAGTTTACGGTTTGCCCAAAATGAAATTTTTAAGTTTGTCGTGCATGTTGGACAGATTTCAAATAGTAAACTTTTAGACTGATTTTCAGCCCTTTTTGGCGGGGTTTTGGGGCAGCTAAGTTGAAGTTCTTGTAACATATCAAAAGGGCTTTCTATGGATTGTACGCTTGCTTAAAACAAAGTTCTATGGAGGAAGTTATCGCATGAATAAATTTAGCGCACGAGCTACACATGGCTAACAATAGTAGGTTTCCACTATGGGTGAGCTTTTCATTAGCACATAAGTGTCATTTTATCAATGAATAGGCATAGTGTATTTGAGTTATAAATTCAAATATCACTTTACTTGATTTTTTTATATCATTTTTCAATTAATTGTTATGAATTCGAGTATGCTAACTTGAGTAACCACTGTAGGTTGATTTTCAATTTTCCCAAATGAGTGATACTATTTCTTCTTTGATTTTGCAAACTCATATTTTGAAAATGAAATTGATTAGTTATGTTATGAGTTAAGAACAAGCATGTTTTGTACATAAATGGGATCGAGCATTTACTACCATTTGTGTATAGATATGGAAATGTTATCTTTGAATTATAGTCTAAATTGATTTCTTGCAAATGGGTTTGTGAAACCTTTTGGGAAAGACTCGCAAGAAGTTCTTGATTTTAAATATGGTTTATGAAATGTTATCTATTGATTTGTGAATTGGTTTGCAAAATTAAGTTTAAAATAGTTTTGGAAATGTATTGTGATGTATAAAATGTAATTTAATAGAGTAATATCAATGGACTTGACCATTGATATTTGAATTGTGACACTGAAAAGTTGTAATTTGGTTATTAAACCTGTGTTGTGAGATGCTATCTGATTTTGGTTGTGGATTTTTGGAGATTAAGGTTAATAGGTTATGCTCAATGTCTCTGTGAACCTATTGAGGAGTGTGTAAGTATGTGCATACTAATTTAGGATATCCTTGTTGATGTTGTCTTAAATTCCATGAACATTATTTCCATTTTTTGGGCTTATCTACATGGGATTTCATGGGAAATAGTCCTAATTCAATGTAACTGGGATATTTTATGGTATTCCTACTATTTGAAGGATAATCACTAAAGATTTATCAATTAGTTTCCTATATTGATAAAATCTTTAGAGTGGAATTCCTTTCTTATTGGGATTAGGGAAGTGGGGATCTAAGGATCTATTTATTCAGCATTGTACCTTGTATAAAAAATACTCTCAAATAAGAAATTGTCTCTTCCATCCACCCCCGTAAGTGTAGGTGGCTTTTTTCACTAAACCACGTAAATCTATTAAGTTCTTGATTATTCTTGTTTTTCTTTTCCATTTCATCTAGTTGGAGTACTCTTGTAACATCCTCGATTTCAACCTTTTGGGCCTTACTAGTAGGCTAAGAATCGGTAAATCAATGGTGGACTAGGCCATGAGCCGACTCAAGAGTCGGTCCTAAGTCAGTTAGCTTGTTTGGCAACTGTCAACTATAAGATTGGTCCTAAAATGTTCGACCATGTAAATGTTATTTGACCATAAAACTCGGTCGTTGGGATGATCATGTACCATCGTGGATCGATGGACGATCATGGCTCAATTCTGCCCGACCAATTCACTAGTCATGGGTGATTCCACCTGGTTGTGCATGATCATAAATCAATCCAATGTGACCATGAATTGAGACGGATTAATCAATCCCACACGATTATATGAAAACTGATAATCGACCATGGATTTGAACAAACTCAATGTGATTCAAATTCAGATTGGTCATAACTTGTGGCGTAGGACCTTAGATTGGCCACAAGACTGGCCACGAGACCAGTTGACTGGCCCAAGGACCAACCAGAGGGACTGGCCCGCGGATTGGCTCACGGATTGACTAAAGGACCGCCTGACTGGTCTAAGGCCCGGCCATTGAGCCCAAGACCAGGGCCACCAACCTAGCCAATGAGGTGAATTTTGCCTACAACAACTACGCTAAAGGTGGCTTTGCCACAAAACTTAGGTACGTTGGAATGGTCATTAAGGGATGTACACAAAAAGCCATTGCCCGATTCTAGTTGCACTTCCAATGACCTATTTCCCATTGTTGCCATATTGCTTGGAAATGGACAAAAGAGAAGTTTCTAGAATACCGTAGCTTCTTCGTGAAGGAGGATTGTAACATCCTCGAATTCTAGGCCATGAGAATAAGAATTGAGGGTCGATCATACGAATCAATGACATAAACCTTGGATAGACCAAGACATGCTCGGCCATGGACCCGGTCTACCCAATCAAGACCTAGTTAGGGCAAATAACCAAGACCAACCACGAGGTTTATCTTAAGACATCCAATAGACCAATTCTAATTGGAAATTGTCATGGACAAGTTTAAGAAGGCTACGGACTTAGTTGCACTCATTTGATTAAAGTTTAGTAAATTTTAGTATGAACCTCGGTTTTCATGGAACCATCAGTCGTGTACAAATATTAACAACTTATCCAGTTAGGCGATACCCTATGTTAGTCTCATGATTGCCTTGGATGAGATTTTGACACAAATCAATTAATGCAGGGATGAATCATTGGACAAGTGTCAAGAGATAATTGGAGTTCTAGAATCTTCCATAGTCTTTTGACCTAATCCATCCTTATCCATTTAAGTGCCACATGACCACTTCAAGAGAGAATGATAAAACTTGCTTCTTAAGTAGCTCGGCAAAAATATCGATGCCTCATTTAATGATTTTGGACTTTAGTTCATTAATGGCATGACCCACTTAGGTGTCTCCTAGAAGATTAGATCATAATGACCCTAAAACATAGCCTTGGTGAACAAGGCAAAAGCCAACCTATTAAAAAGAGACATTAAGCATCAAAGGGGCTTATGCATCCCCTAGGGCCATAGGCACCAATATGAAAAAGCATATGCACCAACTAAGGAGACTAGATAGGTCAACTCGTTCCTTAGGCTCAATCATGAGATTGGCACCAATAATTGAAGAGGAGCAGACCTATAAATAGAAGAAGGTATCCTCACATTTTGAGGTTTAGCCATTCTCTCCTATCCTTTCCCTCCTTCTCCTCTCTTTCATGCCATTCTCCTCAAAGCCACCCTAGAAGCCAACTGACCACCAAAGAAGCATCTTGAAGCTAGGTCCAAAAAGTAGTAAGTAGACTTTCCTAACTCTTCAACTCTTCAATAGGGCGATGTACGTAGCACATTGATTTTGGGATCATGTCATCTTTTACTTGTGTTGGCTTTATATTGTTATGCTTGTTGTGTTTCTATTTGTTTGTTGTTGCATCAAGTAAATTCATGGTCTCGCATGGATGTCGAGCACACCTAGATGTTGAGGAAATGTCTCATGTGACTTTGGACGTGTGCCGAGATGGGTGCACAACCCACACGTGATTTCGGGACAACATTGAGATGTGTTGTTACAAGAGACAAGTCACGAGTCGATGTCGAAACTAGAGCAAACAGCTCCAAGTTCGAACCACGAGCTCAAGTCACATCCGGCATGAGTTTAATTTAGTAAAACACAAGAGTCATTTATTAGTTCACCCTGCATGGCATGCCTTCGGGCCTTTCATTCGGCTAAAAGTTTAAATATAAAATGAATTAGTTGATGCTTGAAACGCATGGACACATGGTAAACTTATATGCTCCGGATGTCAAGTCATTGCCTGGGGTAAAAGTTCGGATGTCGTCTCGATAGTGAGATTGTTGACGATGATGCCAACCTGGGTGAGGCCAATGCTTGGGGGTCACCCTAGATGTCATTTTGATAATGAGATCAGGACAATATCGGGTGCTAAGGGGGGACTAATGCTCGGTTGTTGCCGAAAGAGTCGATTAATTTTGACTAATATGATACTAAAAAAGAAAGATGAAAGTTCATGTGTGATGCTTGAATTGATGCTTGCAAAAGCTGAGTTTGTTTTGATATGTGCTATTGAGTCTTTGCATCGATTTGAGCATATGTTGCATCATGTCACTTAGTGCTTGAACGGGTCTTATGTGATGCACACATTTCTCTTAGTGACCGAAATTATTGTAAGCCATGGATTTTTGGGAAGGCTTGTTCTTATGCACTACTTAATGTTGGAAAACATATAGATGATTGAGAGCTATTCATATGCATAAGCAAGGCAAGGCACGAACTTTGCTATTGATTTGTTATTGACAAGTGGGTGGTGATTTTGTATCAGATGATCAATGGCAAGACGTCCTCCTATAAGAGAATTAGGAATGTCTAGTTATTAAGTCACCGACTCATTCCTGTTGTTTTCACCATTTCAGGTGTGTGATGGATGAACCAATCCCACTGCCCGTTCGTCTCGGCCTTCCCATCGATATGCTTTGCACCATGATGTACATAGTAAATGTAAAAGAGGACATCACCTACCGGAAATACACCATCACCTTTTGGGTCCAAGAAAGAGTAGACATTTTGTTTCATGTGTACAAGGCCTAGTGCCTCATTTTTTTTATGGGGACATCATAGGTCCCATTTGTGGCATCATCCCTCCAGCGGATCCCATGGGAACGTCGTAAGGGAATGAGCCTAGGATGGGGGCCTTTTTTTGGGAAAAGCTCGGTAGAGGAGCTAGGCTACCCCAGCCTTTTGATTGATTATGTATGGAAATGAAAATAAGTAGCTCAAGACTAGAATGGACATGCAATCGAAACAGTTTTTGATATGTGTATATGTGTATGAATATATGTTGCTTTTAATTGCTTAGCTTGTATATGTCTTGCCTAGCTTCCATGTTTGTTTGTACGTGGATTGTTTATGATCGCTTCTACACATACTTAATTAAAGATAAAAGACTTTCAGGACATTTGATGTTACCTAGGGCATCAATGCTAACCCGTCAGGTCATGCTCTCATACTAGGGATGGAATGGGGGTATGACAAGGATGACTCATCATTTTGGACAAATCCTTCTAGATTTGATAATGATTAACAAAGATTTGCCTTGAACATTAGGTAAGGGCTATCCATGCCAAATGTCCCAATAAAAAATGAGACATCTTGGGACAAATTATGGCTATCATTTGGCCTAGATGCCACCTTATCTTCTTAGGATGCCACCTATTTATGATGACTTATTCTTTAATAATGGATTAAGTACTTATGTGGCCCAATAAGAAGAAGACAAACAAGCATTCAAATGATTACGCTAGGCCATTAGTTCTCCACCTAATAAGCCTAGGTGTCCACTCGAAGATTTGATAATGATGGCTTAAGATTTTCCTTGAGGAAGAAGTTGGTGACTCATAAGCTTAAGTGTCAATGAAAGATATGGTCATAATTACTACAAGATTCTCTTGGAGAACAAGTAGGTCAATTCATGATGATATGGTATAAGTTGTCCAATGGGAGAGAAACAATTAAGTCTCCAATCATTACATTAGGTCATTAGGCATGCCACCTTTTGAAATAAGCAGGACACCTTACAATTTAGGCTTGCCACCTCAATGCTATACGTGCCACTCCAAGAAATATGATTGGGCTATTTAGATAAGTAATGATGAGGTTGGTGCCTACAAATAGGATAAGCTCCTCATTCATTTCCTACCATTTGAGCTCTTTTGCCATGCATACACCATTCTTTCCTTTCTTTCCTTTCTCTTGACCTTGCACCACCGCCCCACGTCAAGCCACTCGCCCTTGCTTTCTTGAGGTTCATCCAGATAAGTTTGTTTGCATGTCTTCTATAAAAAGAGATGAATTGTCAAGTGTAATGCAAAGAAATTTGATGAACTTATAGAATTCCCCTGTGAATTTCTATCCGATTCTTTATCTAACGTTGCTGGTAGTGAATTAAACAAATCTTTGACATTAATCGGTGAAACAATCCTTTACATCTTGAAGGTGAGCTATCAATATTCTGCTTCTCTAACCTTGGCGGGTAGCTTGTGTTTTCTAAGCTTTCGTGACGAACCTTTCTTATCCAATCCTTTTCAACACATCCATTTATACATTTAACAAATTCCTATTTCTGGAATCACTAGTCCCTCGCATGCATCAAGCAGGACCAAAAGTCTATTAAGGTATGTGTTTGCTTTCATTGAAGGAAAAATAAGGCAATTTCGAAGAACGTTGTGAAGCGATGAAGACCATACTGATCAATATTCAGTATGTACGATAATTAACTTAACGTATCGATAAAAGCAAAGAAGATCAACAATCATCATTTAGAATCGATTCTTACCAAAAAAAAAAGAAAAACATTTAGAATCAATACTAGGCTTAGACCCGGGTGACGCATGAGCATCTCTCTAGTACACAAAAAAAAGACCGCTTATCAATACATCAACACAACTTTTGCAGCATTTTTTGTTTTTTGCTTCATCTGTATTTTTATTAAGACACACCCTGAGTGCTAGGGATGACAACTTAACAAGAGCATTGCTAGCGTAAAAGCCTCCTGACTCCTGAGAAAGAAGGCCCATTGAATTCCAACCCACCCAATCTCACGTAACAAATAAATAATTATTCATAGCCAAACCTTGGTAATAGGGACTAAGCATATATTTTGAAAAGCTCAAGAAGAAGAAGATGATACCTTCCCCGCCAGAAACCTAAACAATCATATATTTTAGTCACTCATGTACACAAAACCCTCTGCTCCAACTTTCTTTCCGTATCTTTCTTGTCGAGAGAGATCGGGAGAGAGAGAGAGAGAGAGAGAGAGAGATGCCATCCAGTACAGAAAAAACGTACTTGGAAGTGTTGGGTCTTTGCTGTGCCTCAGAAGTTCCATTGGTCGAGAAGATCTTAAGGGCACTTGACGGAGTCAACGACATATCGGTCATCATCCCGACAAAAACTGTCATCGTCCTCCATGATCCTCTAATCGTTTCTCAGTCCAAACTCGGTATGAATATGATCAATCGCAGCTGGTTTTGCTGAGCTTTGTCCTGGAATTGCAGTTTAGGTGTTGTATTTGATGGTTTCATGTACTTACTATGGCAGTTGAGGCTCTAAATAGGGTGAGGTTGGAAGCCAGCATTAGACATCAGGGCGAGATTGATTCAGCGAAGAAATGGCCATCGCCGGCACTGATTGTTTGCGGGTTGTTGTTTGGTTTATCGTTTCTTAAGTACGTTTATCACCCACTGAAATGGCTGGCTCTGCTTTCTGTTGTGGTTGGCCTTCCGCCAATTGGGTTGAGGAGCTTGGCGTCCATCAAGAATCTAACTCTGAATATCCATGTTCTTGTTCTGATTTCAGGTGATAACCTTTTTCAAATAATTAATTGTTTTTCACTAGATGGTATGCGAGTTCATGTCAATCTTTTGTTAGAGGTCAAGCTTTTTAGGAAATGAAGATTTCTGTAAAGGACCAAAGTAAACAATCTAAAGGTTGTATCGCATAGCGTGGGCTGAGGATGCAATGTTGCCAAACTAACCCAGCATTCTTGATGTCAAAACATGGGCATTAACCATCAGGCAATGTGAAATGAACAAGAAAAATTGATGGTTTGGCTCGTTAGTAAGATGCGATGTACGTTAGGTACACTCCAAATGACCCGTCTATTGTTGTGACTTAAAGGGACATACCACCATGTAAGTTATGCAGTGAAAAAGTGTTCTTGTTTCATAGGATTAGGTTTAGGCATGAACAAGTCACTCCCCATGAATTAGAATCCAGTTAAATAGATGAGATTGCTTTTGACCAGACAGGGAACTCGACTTAGCCTAGTATTGGACAACTAGGCTAAGATATTACCTACCCACAACACAGAAAGAAAAGGTTTTGGACAGGCTGTCGAATAACAAGAATCAGTGGGGTTAATTTCTCACTTAAAGAAATAGTCATTGATCTGACATCTGTATATATGTGGAAAGTAGATCATCTTGTGAAATTGATTAAAGTTTTGTAATCTTGTTGCAATGCTGTATTTGCAGTGATAGGAACACTTGCCTTGCAAGATTACTGGGAAGCTGCTTCCATAGTCTTCCTGTTTTCCATTGCTCAGTGGCTTGAGTTAATGGCTAGTCACAAGGTTTGATATTCAACTCTCTGTTCAGTAACAAAATAGGAAAGAATGCATGTTTTTCCCACCAATCTTTCTTCCTGCTAAAAATATGTACAAGTTGCTCTTTATCTATCCTTCTTCATTAGCTCCCAAATGAATTCAAATCTTTTTATTTGAACTGGGAGGCTATTGAAAGTACTTGATGTTGACATTGATCTAGAAACAGCCCCCTCTAAATCCATGCATTTGCATCATATTTCAAAAGGTCTGTGGTAATTAGGCTGGTTAGTTACCTAAAAGAAAAGAAAAATAACTTGGTTGGGCAGTTTAATAGAACTATGAATTTAAATCTTTCAAATCAATACATTTTGGCTGAAGGCAGTAAGGCATTTGATGTTACCCCATAGTCTTAAACGAGTCATACAGAAAGACGTTACTTGAAAGCTTATTGCCTAATGAAATTTGGAAAAAGAAATTGTACACTGTATTATGCTTACACCATGCAAAATCAGACCAAAAGATAGCCTGGAAGTGCACCATTCCATGCTTGCAACAGCTTATTTCCTCTTTGTCTCTCGCAATCGGGAAAGATACATGATTCCGACGATTTGTTAAATCTTGGCCGGTGATTTGATCTTTTCTGTGAGAAGGCTATGGCAACCATGTCATCCTTGGCAAGCATGACTCCAGAAAAAGCTGTTATAGCCGAGACTGGAGAGTCTGTTGATGTTAATGAAGTGCGAATGAACACAGTACTTTCAGTTAAGGCTGGTGAAGCAATACCGATTGATGGAATTGTTGTGGATGGGAAATGTGACGTGGATGAGAAAATGTTGACAGGGGAATCATATCCTGTAGCCAAAGATATAGGTTCGACTGTTTGGGCTGGCTCTATCAACTTAAATGGTTAGAGTTCATAAATGGCATCTCTTGCTTTCCTCTTTCAGCAACAGAGCATGTGCCCACTATTGAGTCATCTTTCCATCATATCTCACTTTTCTTTGCAGGCTACATTAGCATGAGAACCACAGCTTTGGCTAAAGAATGTGTGGTGGCCCGAATGGCTAAGCTAGTCGAGGATGCTCATAAGAAGAAGTCTCATACACAAGGCCTCATAGATAACTGTGCAAAATACTATATTCCAGGCAAGCAAGTAACCGATTATGCAGGACACCTACATATGTTTTATAAATATGTCCACATTTTAATGGAGAGTAATGAAGTATCATACCAGATGCTAATTCTGGAGGAGAACTGCTGAGTGATATTCCACGTTATGGATATTTTTTAAGTGAATGACCTGAAACAGGAAGCACAGTGATAATTGTTGTCAGTTTAAAATATTCAGTTGCTTTCACTTGCAAGACGACTGACTTGGTTAGAATCCATAGTAACCAAGGACTTTCTAGATTTCAAAGTGATTTTTGGGCGTGCACAGTCATATTGATTGATAACAAGATAGTATTCATCTTCGAAGCATTTCATGAGCTTGACAACTATCATTTTCTGTAGGAGTTGCTTTGTTATCGGCTTGTATTGCTGCGGTTCCTGCTGCACTGAAGCTTCAGAATGAAGACCACTGGATTCACCTGGCAATAGTTGTTCTGATCAGCTCATGTCCTTGTGCACTCATCCTCTCTACACCCGTCACATTCTTCTGTGCCCTTTCAAGGGCTGCAAAAGACGGGCTTTTGTTTAAAGGAGGTGGGTACCTTGAAATTCTGGCAAAGGTTAAAACTGTGGCTTTCGACAAAACTGGGACAGTGACAAGAGGAGAGTTTGTGGTGACCAACTTCTAATCAATTTGCAAGGACATCGACCTTAACACTTTGCTCTACTGGTAATCTGACTCATTCATCCCTTAATCAACTTAATCAAGAGCTATTCAAGAATTCTAATCTTTGGCTCATGTTTGAGATTGGAATTGAGAGTATCAGGCATCACAATGTAAAATCTGAAAGCAATTTTGCAATGTGAAGGGTATCGAGCATCGAGAGTAAGTCAAGCCATCCAATGTCAGCTGCAATAATTGATTATGCCCATTCTCTCTCTATTGAAGCAAAGCCTGAAGATGTGGAGGATTTTCAAAATTTTCCTGGGGAAGGAATTTATGGTCGAATCAACAGTAAGGGCATTTTTATTGGGAACCAGAGAATCGGTCTAAGGGCTGGCTATGAAACAGGTTGGTTTATCTGCTACAGAAATATAGCGAATTTCGCATAACTAGGGTCGAACAAATAATTAATTATCTGTAATAATCTTCTTCCTTATTTTTCTTCCATATTTCTCATTAACCACTCATCCAATTTACTGGAGTGCATCACAGCAAGCAGCATTGAAACAGACACAAATGGGTTCATATACACTGGACAAAGGCTGGTGGGCAAGTTCAGTCTCTCAGATGCTTGTAGAACAGGAACAATGGAGGCCATTGAGGATATTAAATCACTAGGCATCAAAACTGCCATGCTCACAGGTGATAGCCAAGCTGCAGCCAGGTCCGCACAGTCTCAGGTGCTCTTTTGTCATCTTCTTCTTGCTACGTTATTCCTGAATCATAGAGATGATCTTCAACATGAGCTAATCCTTAATCTGAGACTGATATTTTATTGATAAGAACCATCACAGTTTTGAGCTCCAGTGGATCTTTTTGGTCCGAAACAACTTGGAACATGACTTGCAGAGAAAGACCAAAACTTAGAAAGTTCAACCATCTTCTCTTCATTTTGTCCCCTAAAGAAAATGGAGCGCTGATAAAAGAAATTGAGTCTTAACAAAGAAATGCAACTTTCTATGCTAAAATCAAATGATAAATTTTGGCCATATGTAGGCATTTGAACTTGAAGATTCAGCATAGCAAGAATCTACTGAGGTTCCTTTACTTTCTACCAGCGAAACTGCCTCCTATTGAGGTTCCTTTACTATTGCTGAGTTTGATAACACCAAAAACCTAAAACTAGTACCTTTATGAGAAATTACTCTCTGTTAGTTTCCATTAAATAGATTAATATCATAAAAAAATAATAAACTAGTACATATGTGATAAATGGGGGTAAATCCTCAAACTAATATACATCCATCAACTATCATGTGTTATCAAACTCAGCAATTCGACGATAAAATTTAATGAAAACTAATAGAAGATAAACAAATACCAATTTGGGGATTTTTTTGGTAGTCAAAAGATTAGTTTGTGATAAATTTATCATACATGTATTAATTTGAGGTTTATCTTAGTGTTAATCCAAAATTAAAAAGAAGAGTACCCAATTTGTTTCAATTGATACTGAGTTCGATTCTACCAAAACGAAAAAGTACAATTAGATCAGCGTCGACGTTGATTAAATTGCCTCTACCTACATTTGATTAAAGGAGGCCCAACAAAAGACATGCCGCGTGGCCCATAAACAGATTTTCTACTTTTAGAAGTATTATATTTTCTACTCTGGAGAAGCGTTATATTATTTAGTGTATTAAAATTACCATGTCAAAACACAGTACTTGAAAATTTAGGGAATTAATTTGGGATTTTTATCACGTTCCTAATGATTCGAGTGAATATTGATATTACAATCTTTTTTACCTGGTCTCTTTCACAAATGAAGTGCCAAGAAAAACTTCGGAAGATTTATCATCATCATGTAAGTGTCAAGCCTTGGTCTAAAAAATTTAAGAAATGATAACATCAAGTGATTACAGAGGTGAAAATCGGCAATTGCATCCACATACTTTTTTCACCAATATAATAATATTTTTCACCAATATAATAATATAAAAACAATATATATATTTCAAATCGGTCCTTGTAAGTGTATTTGAAAATGCTGACATGATTGCCAAATGCCACTATAGTACCTCATGCGGCACTCCACGTGCCATCAAATGAAACTAAACACATAAAACAAAACAATTTTTTTTTCAAAATTTAGGAAATAGAAATTTGAAGAAAATAACAAAGTATAAATATAAACAGAGGAGGAAAGTAGCGGCGGCGGTGCTGCCGCCGCCGACGAGGGGTCAGCGTACTTTGCCAAGCTCCAACAAGCCGGCACATACACCACCGACACCTTTATTGCTGAATCAGGCCAAAGAGTGAGGGACGGGGCGTGCGGTGAATGAGCAAGTGAGGGCCGTGGCCCTCGTCAGCCTTGCATATTGCCAATGAGGTCCACCACGACCTTGCCCCTCCACAACAGAGTTGTGGTCCTCGCGTCAAATCTAGGCAAGGCAGCATCCTTGGATCAACCGACAAGTTGGAGGATGCAAAGCTAAAAAAAAATAAAAATAAATAAAGGAGAGTGCAATCAAGTTAGAAATTCATAGGCCTTACCAACGCCACTCTTGCAATTGCGCTTGCATGTCACAAGAA
Organism: Eucalyptus victrix; assembly: GCA_016097545.1. NCBI lineage: Eukaryota > Viridiplantae > Streptophyta > Magnoliopsida > Myrtales > Myrtaceae > Eucalyptus > Eucalyptus victrix. The sequence continues at coordinate 29,873,886 of CM027837.1, forward strand.
ACCCACAAGAGAAGAGCAACCGCAGGCGCATCATCCACATCAACAACGAGAAGAAAGAAATAGAAATCCCCAAATACCCAATTGTCATCCCTCCATGAAAATCCAAAACCCACATTGCAGCTCCACGCAGCAACAACAGAAATGAAACCTTGTTGTTCACCGTACTCTGCTTCTTTCGTTCGTAATTTCAATGGGAGAACTAACATGACGAGAAAATAAATAGTTTAGGGCCACATTAACCAAATAATAATAATAATACAAGGATGCCATCAAACAAATTGAAACAGCACAGGGAGGATCGGTGCCTTTATTGTTGGGATTTTTCCCAACATGCATTAGTAAAATTAAGTAAAAAATGACTCACAACAGAAGCAAAAAACCCATGCATGTATCTCAAAATCATTATTCGTGTATTTTAATAAGAAGCATGTAGAAACGAAAAGGAGGGATAATTCCATTACCTTGTGCCGTGCCCAAAATAATTTGATTTTGATGTTCTTCAGTTCCGACCAAACATATTTGATCTCTTCATAGCGTGATCAAAATAATCTGATTTTGATGTTCTTCAATTCCAACCCCACATATGTCGAATCTTTAGTTCAAACACTTTCAATCATGCGTTGAATAGTAGAGAGAAATTTGAGAGAGTTCACTACTTCAATTGTGTTAGCAATTATTCTTGTGTGTGACTCATTTGATTGATCTCAATCATCACTAATTATCAGCCTCACATCCAATTTATTTAAATAAATTTGGCCATTAACTTTGAAATCATTTCAAAGCATTAATTCGGCCATTAACTCTGAAACTGTTTCAAAGCATTAATTCAACAATTAATCCCACCTTTGATCGGTGGGAGCTCGTGTGTCCACGGTGACTTCTATGGTGGCGGTGATTCAGCGAAGATTTGCACTTGTGAAGCAACATGAAACTCTGCTTAACTCTATTGTAGAGACAGAGAGAGAGAGAGCACGCGCACACAGAGAACGGCGTATTGGTATATCTATACTCAATCCTGTGTATTTAAAGGGAAAGAGAAACCAAACGAAATACTGATAATTTACACATAACTCAACTCTATTGCACAGAGAGAGAGAGAGAGAGAGAGAGAGAGAGAGATTTTGAAGGCGAAGTTTTTTGTTTGACTTTCCCAGGCCTTCGTCGATGGCATTTGCTTATGAGAGATTGAAGGCGACATTTTACTAACTTATAATGTGCTCTCGTACGCGAGAGCTCAAGTCATTGCATATAGGCATTTCAAGAATACTCAAGTACTTTGGGTGCTTATTCAGCCCGGATAAAAGGTCAGAGAAGATATCTATCATGACGCAAGAGGTGGATGCAATTACCCACCCAGATCTAATATAAACAAGAGTAGCGAATAGACGTGTCTTTTTCTGCACTTAGCGATGCCACCATGGTGCTGCTGTCGACCAAGCAATGTCACCCCTGTCGACCACTGCTTGGTGGTCACCGCGAGCCACTGCAGGTGTCGGATAACGACCCAACGGTGGTTGGCTACGGTTTAAGTGGTCACTAAAGGAAGGCGACCGTGTGGTCACTTTGCTTCAGTGCTCGCTAGATCTCTTTGTCACGGTGGTCGGCAAACCACACCGCGGAGATCGCTGGCAAAAGTAATGATCACCACAGGCAATGGCCGCTCCCTTCACAAGATTACGGTAGGCTTTTCTTTATTGAGGTTATCTATCCTTTTATTCTTTAATCTTGGTTTTATTCGGTTACTTACCTAACAAAATATGAGATAGGAGAAAATCTCCCCTAAGTTCTTGTCCTATGCTATCACGATCTTTTCTTCAATATCAAACGGAACCTTAAGCCATTATAAAGAAAAATGATAATATCACGAAAAACCCTAAACTAGTACATATGACAAATTTACAAAAAAAAAAAAAAACTAATTTTCTAATCACAAAAAACCTCAAACTGATATACTTATGATCAATTTATTCCAAACTAATTTTTTGACCATCAAAAATCTCAAATTAGTATATTTGTGACAAATTTACCCTTTATTAGTTTCCGTTAAATTGAATTAATAACACGAAAAACTCAAAACCTGTACACACGGAAGGTAAAACTCCACGTGCGTCGTCTAATTCAATAATTTGACCATAAAATTTAACAAAAACTAACACAAGGTAAATTTATTGCAGGTGTACCAATTTAATATTATTTATGTAAATTTGTCATAAGTGTACTAGTTTAAGATTTTTTATGATAATAATTTTAGAGAAAAAACCAAAAGTGCTTGAACAATTTAATGATATAATGTCTGCATGTCACATAACATATAAATATTTTAAGCTATAGTTTCTCCAAGCGTACGCTAACGCACTATGCAGTGTGCAGCAACTCACTAGACTTCGAGGCCTTTCCTTTGGCGTTTGGTTTTTGGTTGGATTTAAAAATTTCTTTTACTCTTCAATGAATTATGGATTTGATTCCTGCTCAGACGATAGTTTTTCTCCCCTCAATTTCATTGCCAAAGCAATATAATTTATTCTAATCTAGCTTCATGATTCAATGGTTAGTCGGTAATCAAAAAAATTATCCAAAAAATCTTAAATCTATTGAATGATGGCCAATTCAATCCTAAACTTTTAATTTTGCCAATTGAGTCCTAAATATTTTCACATTTTGCCAATTAAGTCATTCGACAATTTTTTAACTGAAAAACGCTAACTTGGATACTAGCTAGTAGTCCCACGTAGGAGGGTTGCCACAAACGTGGACAATTTTTTACAATTTTTATTTCTTTTTTCTTCTTTTCTTTTTCTTTCTTTGTCTTCCTTTTTCTTTTCTAGCAAGTCCAATGATGGTTGGTCGGCCCTCGCCCAATTTGGAAGAAGAAAAATAAAAATAAAGAAAGAAATAAATAAAAACATTTAAAAAATCAGAAAAAGTATAAAAATTATTCACATCAACACCGGTCGTGCCATGTAGAATAGCCAGCATCCACATCAGGGATTTCTAGCTAAAATTGGTCAAATTGACTCAATTGGCAAAACGTGTAAAAGTTTATGATTTATTTGACAAAATTGAAAGATTTAGAACTGAAGTGATCAAAGTGTAATAGGTTTGAAACTTTTTAGACAATTTTTCCATCGGTAATCCTATATTGACTTTTTTATTGTCAAATAAACGATGTTGCGCATGTACTTTATAATTTCTATAATTTCCACAAGTCGATAGATGAATTCTATGGGTTGGAAATCCAATTTATGGGCACAGCTAAGGATAAAGATTAAATATATAGATTTTGGAAAGCGAAGGAATATTGCAATTGCATCAGTTTGTTGCCTACCCCGAGCACTTTTTTTTTTTTTGTCAAAACAATTTCCTTTCATTGTTTCAAGTGATTCCAGAATTACGCCCTACATGGGCCTCTAAACATAAAAGGTCCCATAAAACTTGAGGGGGATTAGTAATCCAATCACAAGGTAAATTCTTTCGTCTATGAGCCTTGGTCCTCAGCCACTTGGTTCTCTTCTCTTCCGCAATGGGCCACTCAAATATGCTTATATTGGCCCATTAAAGTAAGGCACTCAGTGATAAAAGGCTACTTCCCACAAGCACCTATCATGATCAGTAAGTGTACAAATCAACTTAAAGCAATCTGATTCTATCATGACAAGTAGTTTAGATCCATCTCTAAACAAATGGAGTGCTTTAAGGCACGAGTGGGTTTCAGTAGGGGTGTGTACCGGGAACCACCCAAACTGGGAATCGCTTGGACTGGACCGGACCGGACCAACCGATTTTGGGTGTTTCCCAAAGAGGGCGATTTGATTCCCAATTCCTGCTTTTGGAACTAGTGGCCAGTCAATTGGGTTCTTGGTTCCAAGGTGGAAACCGAACTGACTAGACCGACTGGACCGGATTGGTTAATATATATATATATATATATATATATATATATATATCTTAAGAAACAAACCCTAATTCTTCCCAATTTCTCCTGTTTTTTATTTTATTTTTGGCCAAAAACAACAAATTTACTAGTTCCATTGGATCAGTCTGTAACATCCTCAATTCCCACCCCGTAAAGATCAGCCATAAGGTCCAAAAGGGAATCGATCATGGGCCATTGGCCATGGATTGATCGGTTCGATCGGCAAGGTGTCACGGATCAGTCATGGTTCGACCGACTGACCGACCAGTCACAAATTGGTTGAAGTGTTGGTTGTGAATTTTCTACCGACCATACCAATAGGATAGGATCACCAGCTCATAAGATAACATTTTGATCATGAGAATTGGTCACGGGATGATTTTGGATTGGCGGATGGTCATGATCGGTCATAGTGCTTAGCCGCGGGTGATTCCGCCTGGCTATGCACTGATACATGAACGATCCAACACAATCAAATGCAATCATCTTCTGATCAAAAATGTATTATTCCATATTTAATTCTTAGTGATCAAAAAGGAATATCGAATTGATTATGTCCGATCGTGGATCAGTAATGCACCGACCACGAACCCTTATTAGTGGATCGAGTGCCGACTGGAATGAGCCCAGGGATAGACCCAACTATTTTGTCACTACTTTTAAGGTTCATGAGTGTATTGACTTAGTGCTAGGCCATGAGTAGCCTTAGAATTGACCTTGAACCGACCGAAGGACAATCGACCCTTTTGGCCGACTAACCATCCGAAGGAACGAATCAAGTGAGCATGGGGTGTGATGGCCGAATCTCGGGTGTAAGTGATTTGGTTTTTTTAGGTGTATCTAATGATCCATTGTCCGGCCCCAGAACCAACTTAGACAATGGAATTCTCTAGACCACCTTCTTGATGAAGAAAGAGACAAAAGAGAAGAAAACTCTAGAACAACTTCATTAATGGAGGGGATGATGTGTCCTTTGACTTTTCAAAAGTAATGATGAAGTTGTGGATATTTTTGCTAAACAAGAAAAGGGTGGCGTACACATGGACAAATCGGAAAGCGAAACTCAAACCCCTCAATTAATGCCGTACGAATCTAGATGCCGAGTTGGCAACCTAGATGCCATCATCATTAAACTTCATTAAATGCTCATTAAATGCGGGGTTTACGTGGTCTAATAACAATAGAACTTGGTGGAATATTCTAGAAAACCAAAAATTAGAAAGCAAGTTCTTGAATTTAGGCAATGTGCTAAATATCCAAACATCATGATTAACTAAATCTAATCATTTAATGAGAATGGTGAGTCATTGGCTTAGGTGTCCATGAAAGATATGGTTATCATTACCATAAGATTTTCTTTAGAGAACTAGTAGGCCAAGTCATGATGGCATTATATAAATGGTCCAATGAGAATGAAACAAGTAAGCTTCCAATCATTACATTAAGCCATTAGGTGTACCACCTTTTAAAATTGGCATGACACCTTGCAACTTAGGCTTGCCACTTCAATGCCATAGTCGTGCCACTCTAAGAAACGTGATTGGACTGCTTGGATGAGTACTGATGAGGTTGGTGCTTATAAATAGATGGAGGCCCCATTCATTTTCATTGGAACCCCTTTGCCATTCACACACCATTCTCCCCTTTCTTTCATTTCTCTTGGCCTTGCACCATCACCCCATCAAGTTATCCAAGCTAATTCTTGAGCTTTGCTGAGATAAGTAAGATTCCTCATTTTCCTCTAAGAAAGTAGATCCTATCATTGAGGCTAGTTAAGTGCTCACCAATCAAGCTGTGGGTAGTGTGCAATGTCTTTTGTTTGATCTTGCCTACTATGGGACATGGCTGTGTACTTGAGTCATTTATGTTTGGAATGAAATCGAGGTTCGTTTGAGTTGAGTTCATCGCAAGACAAAGTCGCCCAAGCCATAAAGCATTGGTTCGGCATAAATAGGATGTTGGGTCCAAGTCTTGCTTGGTGCCGGAATCGCCCAAGGCCATAAGATCCTAAGTCAACATTGAGGCGTGTCGATCTTATGCCTTGATCGGTACAAGAATCGTCCACATTCATGAGGTCTTGGTGAGGCACCATGCATGCCAATTTCCATAATTTAAATGGACACGAGGACTTTGTGCTTGGTGTTGAACGAAACCGTGAGCTGGTGGTCATTCTTGATACATGTGTATTCACATCAAGTTGGAGTCGAGGTCCGTCATGCTTAGGATTGTCACTAAAGCGAGGTGCACCCAAGCATCAAGGTCTTGGATCAGTATTGAGGCATACCATTTCCAAGCCTTGTTCGGTACGGGGATTGACGCTAAATGATTGATTCAAGTTATAACCAAAGATTGTTCTTGACATATTTGCTAGTGAAGTATAAGAAACTCATGACACACACGAATGAATGAGCACGCCTTTGGGCCATGCATGTGTTGGCTAAGGGAAAAGATAAGAACTGACTTGTGTGATGCACTTGTGTGTGTACACTTAAAGAGGAAAAAGCGTCCGTCGTCACATGGCGTTGGCAACAATGCCTCATTCATTGAACAAGATAACCTAGTTGAGCTAGGAAGCCCCTTAAAGTATGAGGAGCCTGACTTAATGGCCGGATGCCCTGGTTGAGCCAAGAAGCCCCTAAAAGTATGGGAAGCCCTTGAGAGTATAGGATGCCTGGCTAGATGGCCAGATGCCCTAGTTGAGCCAGGAAGCCCTTAAGAGTATAGGATGTCTAGTTTGAGGTCGGATGCCCAGCCTACGACTGGAAGCCCTTCAAAGTATGAGAAGAATCGTTGATATGGTTAATAAACTTATTGAACATGTTATTATGTGCTAGTGATAAGCTTGCTTGGTGAAATTACTCATTTGGTAAGTTGAATGTGGATCACATACAGATAGTTGAGAGGTGGCAATAGACTTATGATTGATTTGCCATCGACACTATTTGCGAGTGTTGTACTTGCTTGGTTTTGATGATGAGATGCTTTCCTAGTAGAGAACTAGGAATTTTACTTGCTAAGTTTCCCCAAAACTCACCCCTCATCTTTCATTCTTATAGGCATGGAAATCTCACATCAGTTTTGGGAGCTATAGTCACGCTAGAGGAGATAGGATTTCCCTTGGCTTATGTGGAAATCTTGTACTGTGATGTAAAAAGATAAAAGGACCCATAGAGAAAGGGCTTGTAAAAGTCTTATTACAATATTAATTAGTGTGTTCTATGTGATGTATGTCTCAGTCTTCCAGCTATTGTTTGTCCAAGGAGTTGTTTATTCACGTTTTCGCATGTGCATAATAACAAGATAAAAAGAATCGGGATGGCGACGAGCCTGGGACGTCGCAAAAATAATCCTTGTTGCTCACGACCTTGGAGATAGGGTTGAGGTTGTTACACGGTCAGTTTGGTTCCCGATCCCAGAATTTGGAAACCAGTTCTCCCGGTCCAGTTCCCGATTTCACCTTGGAACCAGATCAAACCGAGAACTAATCAGTCCTAGGTTTCGGTCTTCTTTGATGAAGTCGCTCGAATCTCCTTGGCAAAACTAGCAATCAATCTTCTTGCTTCGTCCCAACATACTATGGCAACACTTCCTGTGTTATTGCCATCCATGAATGACCCATCAACATTGATTTTCAACTCCTCTTTGCTTGGTGATTTCCAGATTTGAGGTGAGGGGCTGATCTGGTTTTTGGATATGTTATTTCTAAGTGTTGAAAGATGAAGTTATTACACGTCTTCCATAAGTTCCAGAGTACCCTTGCCATCATATCCATGGACGGTGAGTTTCCTTCTAGATTTGCTCTCTACCATTCCTCTACACGTCGTAATCCTTCTTTCGAGACTCTAATTTTCAAAATTGGATTTTTCCAGACCTCTCGAGTCCAGTCACAAAACAAGAAGATATGTTTAATCGTTTCTGGACATCTCCGACATATAAGGCAAATTGGTTCAGGTATAATTTTCTGCTTGAATAGATTCTCCGATGTTGGTAGTGCGTTCTAACGTACATTTCATGTGAAAAGTTTGATTTTTGGGCTAGTATGCATGTTCCACACCAGTTGCCATAGCTATTTGGGTGTTTCATATGATGTAGATGGTTGTTTTGCTTGCAACTTTTCTTTTGTTGTTGTGATAAAGTGATATGCACTTTTCACTGAATAATTGCCTAAGGATGTGCATATCCAAACCACACTGTCTTTCTCCTCCCTTGATCTGATCAGGATAGCTAAAGGCTCTCTTGCAACTCTTGCTTCAAACAACTCAATAATTAGCCATTCTTTCCACCTGATCTTCTCTTGATCAACTAGGTCAGCTACTAAATATGGACACGCGGACTTTGTGCTTGGCGTTGAATGAAACCTCGAGCCGATGGTCATTCTCAATACATGTGTATTCACATCGGGTTGGAGTCGAGGTTCTTCAAGCTTGGGATCGTCACTAAAGCAAGGTGTACCCAAGCCTCAAGGTCTTGGATCAATATTGAGATGTACCATTTCCGAGCCTTGTCCGATGCGGGGATTGGCGCTAAGTGATTGATTCAAGTTACGGACCAAAGATTGTTCTTGACATATTTGCTAGTGAAGTGTAAGAAACTCATGACACATACAAATGAATGAGCACGCCTTCGGATCATGCATGTGTCGACTAAAAGAAAAGATAAGAATTGACTTGTGTGATGCACTTGTGTGTGCACAAGTGCACTTATAAAGGAAAAAGCACCCATCGTCACATAACGTTGGCGGCGATGCCTCGTTCATTGAATGGAACGCCCTAGTTGAGCCAGGAAGCCCCTGAAAGTATGGTATGCTTGGCTTGATAGCCGGATGCCCCGGTTGAGCCAAGAAGCCCCTGAAAATATGGAAAGCCCTTGAGAGTATGGGATGGTTGGCTTGAGGCCGGATGCCTAGCCTATGACTAGAAGCCCCTGAAAGTATGAGAAGAACCATTGATACAGTTAATGAACTTATTGAACATGTTACTATGTGCTGCTGATAAGCTTGTTTGGTGAAATGACTTCTTTGATAAGTTGAAAGTGGATCACATAAAGATAGTCGAGAGGTGATAATAGACTTGCGATTGATCTGCCATTGACACTGTTTGCGAATGTTGTACTTACTAGGTTTTGATGATGAGAAGCTTTCCTAGTAGAGAACTAGGAATTTTACTTACTGAGTTTCCCAAAACTCACCCCTCATCTTTCAGTCTTGTAGGCATGGAAGTCTCACGTCAATTTTGGGAGCTGTAGTCATGCTAGAGGAGATAGGATTTCCCTTGACCTATGTGGAAAACTTGTACTGTGACATAAAAAGAAAAGAGGGCCCGTAGAGAAAGAGCTTGTAAAAGTCTTATTATAATATTAATCAATGTGTTTTGTGTGATGTATGTCCCAGTCTTCTAGCTTGTCCGGGGAGTTATTTGTTCACGTTTCCGCATGTGCATGATAATAAGGTAAAAATAATCGGGATGGTGACGAGCCTGGAATGTCGCAAAAATAACCCCTGTCGCTCAAGACCCTGGAGGTGGAATTAGGGTCGTGACAGCAACAGTATGGCAATGCAGCACGGCGCGATGAACAACACAATGACGACAAATAGCGGCGTGGGCAACATCAATGTAGCGAAGTGAGAGGGAGAGAGAGAAAGAGCGACGTGAAGGAGAGGGAGGGAGAGAGGGTCGGTGAGAGAAAGAGTTGTAAGGAGAAAGCATCAATGAGAGAAAGAACTTGAGGAAGAAGTAGAAAAAGAGAGACAATTGGGTCTCCTCAAGCTTTAAATACTAAACTTAATTATTTGAGTTGTAATGATGGCTTCCTAAGCATGGTGAGCAAGGATGAATCTCCAGCCTACAAGTTTCAACCAATGAGCTTATCTAGGCAATCTTGTTCTTCAAGCTCTAAGGACTCAATTATTGGCTAGTTCAAGGGCAACTAGTCTAGTTACACAAACTAGATTGTCCATCCTCCTAGTTCCCTCTTAATTAGGCATTTATGTAATTAATTTGCATTTATTTAATCAATTTTTTAATTTATTTAATTATTTAATATTTTCCGGAAATTATACCAGGATAGCCAATCATTAAAATTTTGTGTTGATTGCCGTGGTATAATTAGTTTGTGCAATTGAGTGCTAATTTGTGCAATTGAGTGAGGATTATGATTTTTGAGTTATTATTTCAAAATTGTGAAATTTTGGTATTTAATTAGAAAATACCGGGTATTGGGTTTTCACGCTAAAAATGTTTTTAACTACTATATTAATAATGGGATTTTTCAAAGGAAGGATATCACTTTTTATGGTTCGATCTGACCATGTACCCACACACGATTATTTTATCGAGTGTTTTTAATACAAAGAAAATAGGCCAAGCACATTATTTTAATTGAGGTATTTGTGTGCAAAACACCATGTTCTTGGTCGGGGTCGGATGTGTGTGTAAACACCTAATACCCCGATGTGTTTACGGGGGGTAGTGAACCCATCCTGATGTGTCTACGCGAGACGTTGCTCCTATATGGAATGGCCCTAACAACAGATGACAGTTACAGTAGAGGCTGGGCCGAAGCTCCTTTAGGAATGCCATCTAAAGGTAGATGTTGCCATGCTTAAGGTATGAGATGATGCCCAGTTATGCCGGAAGACCGCCGAACGTTGAGTAGGCCGTGCCCGTGGGGTCATAATCAATTGGAATGTGTGAATGATTGAGATAAATGCGCATAGTTATGAGACAAAATTGTGTGACACGGAATGGGACTTGTCATAACGATTTAGCCTTATAATCGAGACCCCTATGATTGTTTGAGATATAAGTTGAGGCATTCCAATTGTTGAGTGTTATTACTATAGATATCTATTATATGAACTGTACTAACATGTAGGAAGGAATTGAGGCGAGGTGAGTCTTCTGTGATGCGTGGTTAGACTACCTCTAGGCGTATTGCCTTCCTAATCGGGGTTTAGGGCATGAACTCGCCAAGACATTATTTCACCCCGTCGTGGGTTTAACTTTTTAAGTCCTTAGATGGAAGTGTGCCACGTCCGTTTGGGGTGGCCACAGGAGGCAGAGACACAGCACCGTCTTCCCAATCCACGAGAACACTAACTGGACCCGTGAGCTTGTGGTTACTACTATCTAAGTCGATGAGGGCCTACCTTAGTTGGTACCTCATCAATTCAAGGCGTGGTTTTGTCGCGTGCCCAACGGTGTCCAAGAGGGCCCCTTAGATGGCTTTGACGAACTTGCCATTGATGACGAGCATTTTTGAGCTCGATCCCGTGCGTGACGCCGAGGTTTTGGCTGAGATTACGGCGAACCAGGGGCCGTGGTGGAGGAGCCTACAGTAGAGGAGATAGCTGATCCACTTGACCTCGACATCCCTAATGGTGTCGTGATAGACCCGGATCCCAAGTAGATAGGGTCCAGGATAGGGTTAGCTCGGTAGCTCCTTTTGGTTTATACTTATGTATATAAACTCCTCGTGTTTATAAAAGTGTGGTTGTTTTGATTGTCCTGCTTTTATACCATGTTTGTTGTTATCCGGGGATTGTATCGCTTCCACTTATGCATGAATTGATTGGGTCAGCAATGCATCTTGGGAACTTCTCAATTTAGTCAACTGCCAAGGGATGTGTGCGTGCTCGAAGTTCGAGGCGTGACATTACAATTTAGGCTTGCCACCTCAACGTTATAGCCGTGTCACTCCAAGAAATATAATTAGGCCATTTGGATAAGTAATGATGAGGTTGGTGCCTACAAATAGGATAAGCCCCTCATTCATTTCCTACCATTTGAGCCCTTTTGCCATTCACACGCCATTCTTTCCTTTCTTTCATTTCTCTTGACCTTGCATTGTCGCCCCATGTCAAGCTGCTCACCGTTGCTTTCTTATGGTTCATCCAGATAAGTAAGATCCCTATTTCTCCTCTAGGGCGATAATCTCCATTGTCGAGTCTAATTAAGTGCTCACCCATTAAGCTGTGGGTAGGATGTTGAATCTTTTGTATGGTTTTGCTCATGATTGTGTTTGAACATGTGCTTGAGTTGTTCAAGCTTAGTTTGAAGCTAAGATTCATTCGGATTGAGTTCAAACACGAGGCAAGGTCACCCAAGCCCACAAGGCCTTGGATCAGCATTAAAGTGTGCCAATTTCAAGTCTCGTTCAATGTGGGGATCAACCAAGGCTGCGAGATTTTGGAATGACATTAAGGCATGTTGGTTCCAAGTCTTGATCGTTAGGGGGATTGCCTAAGCCCACGAGGTCTTCGTAAGGCATCAAAGCATGCCGACTCTAAATCTCAATCGGTGCGGGGATTTTGTACTTGGCAATTGAGTCAAGCCATGAACCAAGAGTTATTCACTACATGAAGTTTGTTCACATCGAAGGCCAAGGTCCCTTAAGTTTACGATCTTCACGAAAGCAAGGTGTACCAAAGCCTCAAAGTTTTGGATCGGCATTAAGGCGTACCGTTTCTGAACTTTGTCCGATGCAAGGATCGGTGCTAAGTGATCGATTCAAGTCACGGATCAAGGGTCATTCCCAGCATGTTTATTGTCGTAATACAAGAATTCATTACACACAATTATGAATGAGCATGCCTTCAGGCCATGTATGAGTCGGCTAAGAAGAAAAGATAAGAACTAACTTGTGTAATGCACTTGTGTGTGCACTTACAGAGGAAAAAGCACTCGTTGTCATATAGCATGGCAACAATGCTTCGTTCATTGAACATGATGCCCTAGTTAAGCTAGGATGCTCGGGTCTTGAACTCGAAAGGCTCAGTCAGCTAGCCTTGAGAAGCCTCGGTCAAGTTAAGATGCCCTGGCTAAGCTATGAAACCCAGCAAGAAACTGGAAGCCCTGGTCGAGTTGAGAGGGCTTGGTCGAGCTAGGATAATGGTAAATAAATTTGCATGAGTGCCGGTTATGCATAAGCATGATATGTTGATGTGTTCATTGTTAAGCCAAATGTATTTTACATCGACATCATGTATTTAGTGAAGGTATGGCAAATAATTTGCTATTGATCTGTCATCAACACTATTTAAAAGTGTTGTACATGCTAAGCTTTGATGATGAGATGCTTTCCTAGTAAAGAACTAGGAATTCTACCACTATCTCATCTTTCGGTCTTATAGGCATAGAATTCTCACATCAATTTTGGGAGCTGTAGTCATGCCAGAGGAGATAGGAATTTCCCTAGTCTATGTGGAAACTTATAGTGTGATGTAAAAAAAAAAGGAGGGCCCATAGAGAAAGGGTTTGTAAAAGTATTGTTATAATATAAACTAGTGTGTTCTGTGTGATGTAGACCCAGTCTTCCAACTGTTGTTTGTCTATGGAGTTGTTTGTTCATGTTTTCGCATGTGCATGATAATAAGGTAAAAAGAATAGGGACGGCAACGAGCCTGGATCATCGCAAAAATAACCCGTACCACTCAAGACCCTCGAGATGGAGTTTGGGTCATGACAGCTCTTCTGCACAACAATCTTGGTGTGCCGAGCCACCAATTTATGATAAGTGGAGACTTAATCAAGAGGGCAATCTTGGTCGCCTTGTCACGGAGTGTTATCTGTGACTATGGCTAGATACTTGAGCTTGAGTTTAGTCGATGGAATGGACCATCGAAGTGTGTTTTTATGAGATTAATCAATGGACTGGACCATTGATTATTTGTTTGATATTAGTGATGGAAATGGTATTTCTACTATCAATATAGTTATGATGGAGCAACATATGACACATTTTGATCTTGTAAATTTGATATATTTTGAATTTGGTGTAATTGAGTTGTGATTTGGTTTTTTAAATATGCATAGTAATTGTTCGATCCACTTAAAAGAAATATATTACTCACTAGGCCATGGTTGCTCATTCCTTTTCCTTATCATGTTCTTCAAGTCCCTAAGTTAGTGGTCGTTAGAACAAGAGTATTATCAGGGAAAACTTTTGGAAGCTGAATATTTTGGATATAATTGAGGTTATGTCCTTGGAGAGAGGACGGTCATGTCACTCCCTCATCCCTGTAGGATTTGGGGTGTCATATAACATTTTAGCCATTGGTCAATTGAGAATTTGATGGTTCAATATAGTCAATTGAGGACGTATGTTTTAGAGGAAACCCCATTTCAAGCATCGGAAATTTGATGTCATGTGTGCCATTTCCAATGACTGAATTTGAAGACCTATGATTTAAAGGGAACGCCATTTCAAGCATCGGAAATTCGATATGACATATGTCATCTCTGATGACTGAATTTCACTTATGGTGTGCTAAAGACTTGAGTAGGGTTTTCTTTACAGCCCTCACTCTTCAACTAACCAAAATAAACTCGTATTGCCTTAATTGACCAAATGCAAAAACTAAATGCCCAAACTATAAGTCATGTTTCTGCATGTATCCCATAAACAAACGTATTAACAAAATAGTAAAGTGGAGATTTCATTTTGCTCCTTAAACTTTGAGCAATGCGTAGTAATACTGAATTTTAAGGCACTATTTGGTAATGTTTCTCTTCCTCAATTTTTCTATTCTTTTGTTTCTCAGAACAGCAAAAGAGTATAAATTTGTTTGGCAACATCAGCTAATATTTCTATTCCCTGAAACAAATCAGTGGTCATTGAATAGATTTGAAATAGAAATAAAAAGTAGAAAAAATTAACTTCTTTATTTCTTGAATTTTTTTTTTGAAATAGGTCATTTTCTTTTCTTTTTTCTTTTTTTTAATCTTTTCTTCTTCTTCGTTCTCTAGCCAATCGCCAACCTTAGGGGGCCTCGCGGACCCTTGGCGAATTACATTTGTTACGGTCTTTAACCCCATTAATTTGTTTTTATTAGCATGTGTGGTGCATATGGCTTTCAATGGTATAAAGTGCATTTACCCATAAATGTCTCTTCTACCCACGGTACATATAAAATAATATAAAACATAGAAAAGAAAAATCGTCACTATTAAAACATGAATTTAATTGTTTAAAGAAGAAAAACGATAACAAAGTCATAATTTAGATAGAAAAATAAAGAAAATATTAACTTCAAATGAAAAAAAAAAATTCAAGAAAAACCCCGAATTGATACTATAAGGATAAGACCGATATTTTTTTTTTTTTTCATCAGTGGATAAGACTGAGTGGAAGGGACATGATTAGGCAAATTCAACCTTTCTTTATTGTGTTTAGACGCAATTAAGTTATTAAAGCTCCATTAATTCAATATAATTGAGTGTTAGTGATTGCAACTTGTTCTGTTTATGTATATCATTATTCTCATTTGAATTGAGAGCAAAGGGGAATTTAATACAAAATAAAATAAAAAGTTGCACACATGCACGGTTTATGCGAACGGAAATTCATGAATAGATCGTTCATTCCAAGCTTTGTACACAACACAAGCCATCGATATTAGCTAAAGTGAAGTTATTCCCTCATATCTAGCGTCTTAAAAGTCAGTCACCAAGATAGATAAACGATTATTCCTTTCATAAGTAAATTATGCTTAAGCAATCCAGTAGCATTCTTCGAGCATGCGTAAACTACTGCAACAAAATTTGGCTGCTCATTGTCTTAATTCTTATAGTCTTGATTTTCTCGGATACTGTAAATTGATTGTCGTAACATTTTGTACATAGCAAATATATAAAAAAAAAAATGATTAGAAGTTCGACTAGGATAAAGAGCAGCAAGCAGATAATTGGAACTCTTACTTCATTTATCAAGCTGCTCCAGTTCGATTAGACAGGTGGAGTGGCTGGACTCGCTTTGCTACACCAATTGTTTGTTTGCCATTAATTGAAAAAAAAAAAGTAGTTTTCTTTGGTTTCCGATGATAATTTAAAATATTATCAAAATGTTGAAATTATGATAAAGTTACATGTTAATTTACGTGTCCACATTTGGCTATTGAAAAAGTATTGAGTGTTTTAGACTAAAGAAGGACTTATATTATATAAATTGCAAGATTGTGATTTAAGTAATTTTCAATCTTTTGTCCTCTTAAGAAAGAGTATGTGGACTCATACTATCATTGAATAATAGCATGATTGACTTGACCAACTTGAACTAGTTATGAAGGTGGTGTAGCTGTTCAAAAAGATTTCTTTCGCATGTGGCACATCTTTAAACCGCTAATGCAATAAAGTGAAATACCTCAAAATGAGGTGGTATGATATATTAGAGTACCTTACATTTTTTTTTAGAGAGAAAGGCCCGCCACGCAATATATAAGCAGATAAATTTTCAACCAAAAAAAAAAAAAAAAAAAAAAGTAAATATAGCTCGCATGAGACTTCGCCACATGACACATTGACTTGCGAGCTTTACTCAATAATTTGCTTTTGGTTGTTAGTATAGCAAATCGCTAATTCTAGCGAAACTTCAACCCAAGAAAATTTTAAATTTTGCATCTATATTACTAATGCATATTTTGGTAATAAATCTCTAATTGATGTAAAAGAAATTCCAAAATTATGTATATTATTTAAGACATGTTTATGTACTTAAAGATTCTCTTTTCAAAAATCTGCATATAGTTTGTATAAAAATGACTGTCTATGATGAGGTTTTAAAAGAGTTTTAACAATATAGGGATACCTATATGATATTTGACCAATAATAATATAGGAAGATCAAGACCATATTGGGCACATCTTTGACAAATAAATGATATTAAATTCATATTCGAAAAACAATGATTTTAAAGATCAATAATAAAAAAAAATCCATCATCATGAAAGTAATCGCATACCATGCTTTACAAATAAATTAATGTAATAAAACTACCTGGAAGAAAAAGAATACATCTTTATAGGGTAAAGGGGAGAAAAATACTAGAAGTGTCAAAGATTGTGAACGGTACTCACTTTAGTGCCAAAAGTTTTTTTTTTTCCAAAATTACTTAAATGCCAATTAAAAAAAAATCACCTAAATGCCTATTCCGATTTAGATTACCGAAAATCTAACATAATTATATTTTATTAACTTTCCAATCCTACATGATTCATTGGTGTGCTTAGTCAACATACAACTCATATAATCGACATCATCTAAAAGTTATAAATAGTGTTTGTTTGGATGTCAAATTTTGTTTAAAAAGTGATCACTTTAATGCCGGTCGTTATTAAAAAGCAATGACTTCAATCCAAGCATGCCACATGGACGAGATTTTTTTAAAAATATGCCAAGTCACATGAAATTTTTAAAATCACATATTATTTTCTGTTAAAATTTCTCGCCGTTGGCACTTAAGATAATTTTCTCTCTAATTTGGTGCTTAAATGATCCAGTGAAAACTATGGTACTAAAGTCAGCATCGTATACAATTTTTGACACTTCTAGTGTTCTGTTGCCAAGAGTAAAATATAGATAAAAAGGTTATTTATCATCATGAAAAATTAATAGCACATATTTTACAAACTAATTATCCTCACAAATGAATATGTGTTATTTTTTTTTTCCTTTCCTATTTTTGCTTTTGCTGGATTACAAACCCAGCAAATGCCACCGAACCCACCCTTCCCTTACCAACAGTGATGTGGGAGCATCGGCTCTATCGATCAACTCGCAAATTCCACTAAGACATTGTCCATTCATTTTGCTCAATCCTTACGTTTAAAAGCAAAAGGCTGATTTCACTATACTTGGAATCTAAGAGTTCAAATTGAAGATGTTGATCCTACAAAAGTTGTCAATCCGTAAATAAGTTGTCAATATCATGGTTGTCAATCAGCTAGACGTCAATTTACAAGTTCATTATTGATTCCGAGACTAGTAATCGATTACCCAGCAATTGTTTGCTGTTTTGGTCGACTTTTGTTTGTTGTTTTGATCTCTTCCATGGTTGTCAATTGACTAGACGTCAATTTACAAATTCATTATTGACTCTGAGACTAGTAATCGATTACCTAGCAATCGGTGGCTGTTCTAGTCGACTTTTGCTTGTTGTTTTGATCTCTTCCAAGATGTTGATTGGCTACCTTGGCAAGTGAACAGATTTTAAGTTTAATTACTTTGCATCTTGTCAAATGTTTTAGTCCTAGTTTTATCAGTCTTAAAGTGTGTTGTAAGTTTTAAGAGTCAAAGTTCAAGTTCCCATGTATTTTAAATGTGTTTTCCAGTTCTTAGGTCTTTATTGTGTTTTCTATTTCCAATGTCTTTATTAGTTGGGTAGTTCCCATGTCTTTAGTTGGACTTCTTTCGTTCACATGTCTTCTATAAAAAGAGACGAGTTGTCAAGTGTAATGCAAAGAAATTTGATGAACATATAGAATTCCCCTGTGGATTTCTATCCGATTCTTTATCTAACGTTGCTCGTAGCGAATCAAACAATTCTTTAACATTAATCGGTGAAACAATCCTTTACATCGTGAAGGTGAGCTATCAATATTCTGCTTCTTTAGCCTTGGCGGGTAGCTTGTATTTTTTAAGCTTTCGTAGTGAACCTTCCTTATCCAATCCTTTTCAACGCACCCATTTATACACTTAACAAATCCCTATTTCTGGAATTACTAGTCCTTTGCATGCATCAAGCAGAACCAAAAGTCTATTAAGCTATGTGTTTGCTTTCATTGAAGGAAAAATAAGGCAATTTCGAAGAACGTTGTGAAGCAATGAAGCCCATACTGATCAGTATTCAGTATGTACAATAATTAACTTAAAGTATTGATAAAAGCAAAGAAGATCAACAATCAACATTTAGAATCAATCCTAGTCTTAGACCCGGGCGACGCATGAGCATCTCGCTAGTACACAAAAAAAGACCGCTTATCAATACATCAACACACCTTTTGCAGCGCTTTTTTTATTTTTCGTTTCATCTGTATTTTTATTAAGACATACCCTGAGTGCTAGGCATGACAACTTAACAAGAGCATTGCTCGCGTAAAAGCCTCCTAACTCCTGAGAAAGGAGGCCCATTGAATTCCAACCCACCAAATCTCACGTAACAAATAAATAATTATTCATAGCCCAACCTTGCTAATAGGGACTAAGCATATATTTTAAAAAGCTTAAGAAGAAGAAGATGATACCTTCCCCGCCAGAAACCTAAACACTCATATATTTTAGTCACCCATGTACACACAACCCTCTGCTCCAACTTTCTTTCCGCATCTTTCTTGTCGAGAGAGAGAGAGAGAGAGAGAGAGATGCCATCCAGTACAGAAAAAACGTACTTGGAAGTGTTGGGTCTTTGCTGTGCCTCAGAAGTTCCATTGGTCGAGAAGATCTTGAGGGCATTTGACGGAGTCAACGACATATCGGTCATCATCCCGACAAAAACTGTCGTCGTCCTCCATGATCCTCTAATCGTTTCTCAGTCCAAACTCGGTATAAATATGGTCAATCGCAGTTGGTTTTGCTGAGCGTTGTCCTGGAATTGCAGTTTAGGTGTTGTATTTGATGGTTTCATGTACTTAATATGGCAGTTGAGGCTCTAAATAGGGTGAGGTTGGAAGCCAGCATTAGACATCAGGGCGAGATTGATTCAGCGACAAAATGGCCATCGCCGGCACTGATCGTTTGCGGGTTGTTGTTCAGTTTATCGTTTCTTAAGTATGTTTATCACCCACTGAAATGGCTGGCTCTGGCTGCTGTTGTGGTTGGCCTTCCACCGATTGGGTTGAGGAGCTTGGCGTCCATCAAGAATCTAACTCTGAATATCAATGTTCTTGTTCTGATTTCAGGTGATAACCTTTTTCAAATGATTAATTGTTCTTCGCCAGATGGTATGCGAGTTCATGTCAATCTTTTATTAGAGGTCAAACTTTTTAGGAAATAAAGATTGCTGTAAAGGACCAAAGTAAACAATCTAAAGGTTGTATCTCATAGTGTGGGCTTAGGATGCGATGTCACCAAACTAACCCAGCATTCTTGACGTCAAAACATGGGCATTAACCATCAGGCAATGTGAAATGAACAAGAAAAATTGATTGTTTGGCTCGTTAGTAAGATGCAATGTACGTTAGGTACACTCAAAATGACCCGTCTATTGCTGTGACTTAAATGGACATACCATGTAAGTAATGCAGCGGAAAAGTGTTCTCGCTTCATAGGATTAGATTTAGGCATGAACAAGTCACTCCTCATGAATCAGAATCCAGTTAAATAGATGGCATTGCTTTTGACCAGACAGGGAGCTCGACTTAGCCTAGTATTGGACAACTAGGCTCAGATATCACCTACCCACAACACAGAAGGAAAAGGTTTTGGACAGGCTGTCAAATAACAAGAATCAGTGGGGTTGATTTCTCACTTAATGAAATAGTCATTGATCTGACATCTGTATATATGTGAAAAGTAGATCATCTTGTGAAATTGATTGAAGTTTTGTAATCTTGTTGCAATGCTGTATTTGCAGTGATAGGAACACTTGCCTTGCAAGATTACTGGGAAGCTGCTTCCATAGTCTTCCTGTTTTCCATTGCTCAGTGGCTCGAGTTAATGGCTAGTCACAAGGTTTGATATTCAACTCTCTGTTCAGTAACAAAATAGGAAAGAATGCATGGTTTTCCCACCAATCTTTCTTCCTGCTAAAAATATGTACAAGTTGCTCTTTATCTATCCTTCTTCATTAGCTCCCAAATGAATTCAAATCTTTTTATTTGAACTGGGAGGCTATTGAAAGTACTAGATATTGACAGAGTTCAGATTGATCTAGAAACAGCGCCCTCTAAATCCATGCATTTGCATCATATTTCAAAAGGTCTGTGGTAATTAGGTGGTTAGTTACCTAAAAGAAAAGAAAAAGAACTTGGTTGGGCAGTCTGATAGAACTATGGATTTAAATCTTTCAAATCAGTACGTTTTGGCTGAAGACAGTAAGACATTTGATGTTACCCCATAGTCTTAAACGAGTCATACAAAAAGACGTTACTTGAAAGCATATTGCCCAATGAAATTTGAAAAAAGAAATCGTACGCTGTATTATGCTTTCACCATGCAAGATCAGACCAAAAGATAGCCCGGAAGGGCACCATTCCATGCTTGCAACAGCTTTTTTCCTCTTTATCTCTCACAATCGGGATAGATACATGATTCTGATGATTTGGTAAATCTTGGCCGGTGATTTGATCTTTTCTGTGAGAAGGCTATGGCAACCATGTCATCCTTGGCAAGCATGACTCCAGAAAAAGCTGTTATAGCCGAGACTGGAGAGTCTGTTGATGTTAATGAAGTCCGAATGAACACTGTACTTTCAGTTAAGGCTGGTGAAGCCATACCGATTGATGGAATTGTTGTGGATGGGAAATGTGACGTGGATGAGAAAATGTTGACAGGGGAATCATATCCTGTAGCCAAAGATATAGGTTCGACTGTTTGGGCTGTCTCTATCAACTTAAATGGTTAGAGTTCATAAATGGCATCTCTTGCTTTCCTCTTTCGGCAACAGAGCATGTGCCTACTATTGAGTCATCTTTCCATTGTATCTCACTTTTCTTTACAGGCTACATTAGCATGAGAACCACGGCTTTGGCTAAAGAATGTGTGGTGGCCCGAATGGCTAAACTAGTCGAGGATGCTCATAAGAAGAAGTCTCATACACAAGGCCTCATAGATAACTGTGCAAAATACTATATTCCAGGCAAGCAAGTACCCGATTATGCAGGAAACCTCCATATGTTTTATAAATATGTCTACATTTTAATGGAGAGTAATGAAAATATAATACCAGATGCTAATTCTGTAGGAGAACTGCTGAGTGATATTCCACGTTATGGATATTTTTTAAGTGAATGACCTGAAATTTGAAGCACAGTGATGATTGTTGTCAGTTTAAATATTTAGTTGCTTTCACTTTCAAGACGACTGAGTTGGTTAGAATCCATAGTAACCAAGGGCTTTATAGATTTCAAAGTGATTTTTGGGCGTGCACAGTTGTATTGATTGATAACAAGATAGTATTCATCCCCAAAGCATTTCATGAGCTTGACGACTATCATTTTCTGTAGGAGTTGCTTTGGTGTCGGCTTGTATTGCTGTGGTTCCTGCTGCACTGAAGCTTCAGAATGAAGACCACTGGTTTCACTTGGCAATAGTTATTCTGGTCGGCTCATGTCCTTGTGCACTCATCCTCTCTACACCCATCATATTCTTCTGTGCACTTTCAAGGGCTGCAAAAGACGGGCTTTTGTTTAAAGGAGGTGAGTACCTTGAAATTCTGGCAAAGGTTAAAACCGTGGCTTTCGACAAAACTGGGACAGTGACAAGAGGAGAGTTTGTGGTGACCAACTTCCAATCAATTTGCAAGGACATCGACCTTAACACTTTGCTCTACTGGTAATCTGACTCATTCATCCCTTATTCAACTTAATCAAGAGCTATTCAAGAATTCTAATCTTTGGCTCATGTTTGAGACTGGAATTGAAAGTATCAGGCATCACAATGTAAAATCTGAAAGCAATTTTGCAATGTGAAGGGTATCGAGCATCGAGAGTAAATCAAGCCATCCAATGTCAGCTGCAATAATTGATTATGCCCATTCTCTCTCTATTGAGGCAAAGCCTGAAGATGTGGAGGATTTTCAAAATTTTCCTGGGGAAGGAATTTATGGTCGAATCAACAGTAAGGGCATTTTTATTGGGAACCGGAGAATCGGTCTAAGGGCTGGCTATGAAACAGGTTGGTTTATCTGTTACAGAAATATAGCGAATTTCGTATAACTAGGGTCAAGCAAATAATTAATTATCTGCAATATTCTTGTTCCTTATTTTTCTTCCATATTTCTCATTAACCACTCATCCAATTTACTGGAGTGCATCACAGAGAGCAGCATTGAAACAGACACAAATGGGTTCATATACACTGGACAAAGGCTGGTGGGCAAGTTCAGTCTCTCAGATGCTTGTAGAACAGGATCGATGGAGGCAATTGATGATATTAAATCACTAGGCATCAAAACTGCCATGCTCACAGGTGATAGCCAAGCTGCAGCCAGGTCCGCACAGTCTCAGGTGCTCTTTTGTCATCTTCTTCTTGCTACATTATTCCTGAATCATAGAAATGATCTTCCACATGAGCTAATCCTTAATCTGAGACTGATATTTTATTGATAAGAACCATCGCAGTTTTGAGCTCCAGTGGATCTTTTTGGTCCAAAACAACTTGGAACATGACTTGCAGAAAAAGACCAGAACTTAGCAAGTTCAACCATCTTCTCTTCATTTTGTCCCCTAAAGAAAATGGAGCACTGATAAAAGAAACTGAGTCCTAACAAAGAAATGCAACTTTCTATGCTAAAATCAAATGATAAATTTTGGCCATATGGGTAGGCATTTGAACTTGAAGTTTCAGCATAGCAAGACCTACTGAGGTTCCTTTACTTTCTACCAGCGAAACTGCCTCCTATCGAGCATGTCCAAATGTATCTTGGTTTACATTTCTTCTCTGGATATACTTCATACTATTGTGCCACTATTATGAAGAGTGTACTATAAAACTGAAAATTTGTTTGCAGCTCGACTATGCCCTAGACCTTGTTTATGCAGAACTCTTGCCGGAAAACAAGGCAAGGATCATAGAAGACTTCAAGAAAGGTGGACCAACTGCAATGATTGGTGATGGAGTAAATGATGCTCCTGCATTAGCCACAGCTGATGTAGGCATCTCAATGGGGATTTCTGGTTCAGCCCTTGCAATGGAGACAGGCCACGTGATTCTCATGTCAAACAACATTGGAAAGATCCCAGAAGCTATTAAACTCGCCAGGAGGACCTTCAGGAAGCTTGTCGAGAATGTACTTATTTCTATATCTCTGAAGGGCGTGATCCTTGGATTAGCCTTTGCTGGGTACCCATTGGTTTGGGCTGCAGTTCTTACAGATGTGGGCACGTGTTTGATCGTGATTCTCAACAGCATGCAACTTCTAAATGTAACGTCAAACCATGAAAAGAAGTTCTCAAGATCCAAGTATGGTACCTTCTTGCCAAACTCGTGCAAGAAGAATGAAGTTGGTTGCGCTGTCCAAAGGAGGAACACTGATGATAAACAATGCAGCAGCTGCTGCTCTATCACTGCACATCAAGACTTGACCTTGTCATTAAATGCATTAAGTGATGTTAATTCTGAAACGAAATTTAGCTTGTGGAAAGGAGATTGTTTAATTAACCTTGAAGGGTTTACTTGCAAGCCAACAACACAGCCTGCAGGAAACCTGTCTTCATTTGGAGAGATTGATTCTATTACAGACCAACCAAAAAACTTCCACAGCTCAAGTGACGACTGCCCATCAGTTTGTTTCGTTAAATCAGTTGGTAAGTGCCAGTCATCCTGCTGTTTACATGTCAAATACATAGAGAGAAGATCACAATGTTCTTCTCACTGTTGTCCTTCAAGTCCAGATATTCACGAGGATGAAAGGAAGCTGAATTTAGGAAGTGACGCATCATGGTTGTTCAGCAATGCACCAGATGCTGGTGATGCTGAATCCATGGCTCAAAGAGTACCCAGTAATTTCTATGAAGAAGAAATCATCAAGCACTGCAAGCAAGTCAGAACGAAATGCTGTGTTGAGGCTGAAGCAATTGAAATCACTCCGGGGAAGATGAGTGCTAACGGGTGCTCCAAGCAATCAGGCAAGAAATGTTCCTGCAGACTTGAGCAGCATGATGGAGGCAGTGGAAGCAGCACGTCAGGAATAGTAATAGAATAGACCCTTTAAATCTTTCGGTCAAAAGTAAAATTCTCTTGGATGCTAACATCAGTTTGGTTTGGTCAAGCTGGTTTCATAAACTAGCTCTCTTTCCTTTGCCTCTTATATGAAGCTTAACCATCTACACTATAGATTTCTAGTGTCCTAAACAGAATTGAAAGAATCTTGCTGCGACACATCCATATATAAATTTTGTCGTACTTAGCTTCAATTGCCGTCAGTTTAGTGATCTTTGCTAGAATTTGTTAAGTAGAGATGAACAAGATCGAGCTTTTCTCTCTCCCTCATTCTCTTCCCAAATGCTTCTCTCAAGCTTTTGGCACAACGGCAATCTCCTATCTGACCAACCGAAACAACACTCCAGATCGAGGACCAACTGCCCATCTGTTAGAGCTGTTAAATCAGTTAGCAAGTGTGATCCATCCTTCTGTTTATCTGTCTGATGTCCTCCGAGTCTGAAGATCAAGAGGATGAAGGGAAGCAGTATCTAAGAAGTGAGACATCATGGTTCAGCATGCACCGGATGCCGTAGCTCAAAGCATACCCGCTAAATTCAACGAAGAGGAAATCATCGAGCACCGCAAGCAAGTCGGAACAAAATGCTGTGTCAAGGCTGAAGCGATCGAAAATACTCAGGGGAAGATCAGCACTAGCAAGTGCTGGAAGTGTTCAGGCAAGAAATGCTCCTGTAGACTCGAGCGAATTCTCGAGAATCGAGATTCATCTCTAGCTTAATCAAACTTTGGAGCTCACGGTTTTGTGTCGTGCTCAAACAGACTTGACTTCAATGTAATTCTGTCGCGGATCACTTGCCTTTAATTAGTTTGGAAAATACACTACTCTGGTATGCAAAAAATGATCCTTTACCATATGACTGGAAAAACAAAATATAAAATTGTATCTCTCGGAAGAAATGTCCACTCTCTTTTCAAATTCATATCTCTAAAAGGTTGATCTATCTACGTGGCTATTTAGGTTACTATAACAATATCAAAAGAAAAATACAGGGGCACAGTCGTGGAGATTCAATTACTTGGAGATCTATAAAACACTCTACAAGCCTCGTAAGCCAGTTAAATCTAGACATATGACTTGTACAGGTCCTTTAGACTTTTTATTTGGACATTTACATGATATCTTTGGCTTGCCTCGTGTCAATCTCTTCATTTTAGGCTTTAGTATGGTATTTCATGGCATCTGCAATCTACCACATAAATTTTAAAAAGTTAATATCATAAAAATTTCCAAACTGACATATTTGTAACAAATTTATTCCAAAATAATTTTTGACTACCAAAAATCCCAAACTAATATACTTATAATAAATTTATTTTAAACTAAACTTTTGAACACCAAAAACCTAAAACTAGTACCTTTATGAGAAATTTACTCTTCGTTAGTTTCCATTAAATAGATTAATATCATAAAAAACCATAAACTAGTACATATGTGATAAACGGGAGGTAAATCCTCAAATTAATATACATCCGTCAACTATCACGCGTCATCAAACTCATCAATTTGACGGTAAAATTTAATGAATAATATACCAATTTGGGGATTTTTTTGTAGTCAAAAGATTAGTTTGTGATAAATTTGTCACACATGTATTAATTTGAGGTTTTTCATGGTGTTAATCCAACATTAAAAAGAAGAGTACCCAATTTGTTTCAATTGATACCAAGTTCGATTCAACCAAAACGAAAAAGTACAATTAGATTAGAGTCGACGTTGATTAAATTGCCTACATTTGATTAAAGGAGGCCCAACAAAAGACATGCCGCGTGGCCGATAAACAGATTTTCTACTTTGAGAAGTACTATATTTTCTACACTAGAGGAGGGTTATATTATCTAGTGTATTGAATTACCATGTCAAAACACAGAACTTGAAAATTTAGGGAATTAATTTGGGATTTTTATGACGTTCCTAAGCGTTCGAGTGAATATTTATATTACAATCTTTTTAACCTGGTCTCTTTCACAAATGAAGTGCCAAGAAAAACTTTGGAAGATTTATCATCATCATGTAAGTTAATGTCAAGCCTTGGTCTAAAAATTTTAAGAAAGGGTAATTGCAGAGGCGAAAATCGGCAATTGCATCCCCATACTGTCTTTTTTCACCAATGTAATAATATAAAAACATATATATATATATATATATATTTCAAATCGGTCCTTGTGTTAAAAGTGTATTTGAAAATGCTGTCATGATTGTTAAATGCCACTACAGGACCTTATGTGGCACTCCATGTGCCATTAAATGAAACTAAACGCATAAAACAAAACAATTTTTTTTTTCAAAATTTAGGAAATAGAAATTTGATGAAAATAACAAAATATAAAATATAAACAGAGGAGGAAAGTAGCAGCGGCGGTGCTGCCTCTGCCGGCGAGGGGTCAGCGTACTTTGCCAAGCTCCAACAAGCCGGCACATGTACCACCGCCACCTTTGTTGTTGAACCAGGCCAAAGAGTGAGGGACGGTGCGTGTGGTGAGTGAGCAAGTGAGGGCCGTGGCCCTCGTCAGCCTCGCATATTGCCAATGAGGTCCACCACGACCTTGCCCCTCCACCACGGAGTTGTGGTCCTCACCTCAAATCTAGGCAAGGGCAGCATCCTTGGATCAACCAACAAGTTGGAGGATGCAAAGCTAAAAAAAAATAAAGGAGGGTGCAATCAAGTTAGAAATTCATTGGCCTTACCAACTTGCAATTGCGCTTGCATGTCACAAGAAACCCACACGAGAAGAGCAACCGCAGGCGCATCATCCACATCAATAACGAGAAGAAAGAAATAGAAATCCCCAAATACCCAATTGTCATCCCCCCATGAAAATCCAACACCCTCATTGCAGCTCCACGCAGCAACAACAGAAATGAAACCTTCTTGTTCACCGTACTCTGCTTTTTTCGTTAGTAATTTCAACGGGAGAACTAACATGACGAGAAAATAAATAGTTTAGGGCCACATTAACAAAAAATAATAATAATACAAGGATGCCATCAAACAAATTGAAACAGCACGGGGAGGATCGGTGCCTTTATTGTTGGGATTTTTCCCAACATGCATAAGTAAAATTAAGTAAAAAATGACTCACAACGGAAGCAAAAACCCATGCATGTATCTCAAAATCATTATTCGTGTATTTTAATAAGAAGCATGTAGAAACGAAAAGGAGGGATAATTCCATTACCTTGTGCCGTGCCCAAAATAATTGATTTTGATGTTCTTCAGTTCCCGACCAAAAATGTTTGATCTACTCTTAGTGTGTTCAAAATAATCTGATTTTGATGTTCTTCAATTCCAACCCCACATATATCGAATCTTTAGTTCAGACACTATCAATCATGCGTCGAATAGTAGAGAGAAATTTGAGAGAGTTCACTACTTCAATTGTGTTAGCAATTGTTCTTCTGTGTGACTCATTTGATTGATCTCAATCATCACTAATTATCAGCCTCACATCCAATTTATTTAAATAAATTTGGCCATTAACTTTGAAATCATTTCAAAGAATTAATTTGGCCATTAACTCTGAAACTGTTTCAAAGCATTAATTCAACAATTAATCCCACCTTTGATCGGTGGGAGCTCGTGTGTCCACGGTGACTTCTATGGTGGCGGTGATTCAGCGAAGATTTGCACTCGTAAAGCAACATGAAACTCTGCTTAACTCTATTGCAGAGAGAGAGAGAGAGAGAGAGAGAGAGAGAGATTTTGAAGGCGAAGTTTTTTTGTTTGACTTTCCCAGGTCTTCGTCGATGGCTTTTGCTTATGAGAGATTGAAGGCGACATTTTACTAACTTATAATGTGCTCTCGTACGCGAGAGCTCAAGTCGATTTTGAAGGCGAAGTTTTTCGTTTGACTTTCCCAGGTCTTCGTCGATGGCTTTTGCTTATGAGAGATTGAAGGCGACATTTTACTAACTTATAATGTGCTCTCTTACGCGAGAGCTCAAGTCATTGCATGTAGGCATTTCAAGAATACTCAAGTACTTTGGGTGCTTATTCAGCCCCGACGAAAGGTCAGAAAAGATATCTATCATGACGCAAGAGGAGGATGTAATTACCCACCCAGATCTAATATAAACAAGAATAGCGAATAGACGTGCCTTTTTCTTCACTTAGCGATGCCGCCATGGTGCTGCTGTCGACCAAGCAATGTCAACCCTGTCGACCACTGCTTGGTGGTCACCGCGAGCCACTGCAGGTGTCGGATAACCATCCAACGGTGGTTGGCTACGGTTTAGGTGGTCACTAAAGGAAGGCGACCGTGTGGTCACTTTGCTTCAGTGCTCGCTCACGGTGGTCGGCAAACCACACCGCGGAGATCGCTGGCAAAAGTAATGATCACCACCGGTAGGCTTTTCTTTATTGAGGTTATCTATTCTTTTATTCTTTAATCTTGGTTTTATTCGGTTACTTACCTAACAAAATATGAGATAAGAGAAATTCTCCCTAAGTTCTTGTCCTATCCTATCACGATCTTTTCTTGAGTATCAAATAGAACCTTAAGCGATTATAAAGAAAAATGATAATATCCCAAAAAACTCTAAACTAGTGCATATGACAAATTTACAAAAAAACTAATTTTCTAATCACAAAAAACCTCAAACTGATACACTTATGATAAATTTATCCCAAACTAATTTTTTGGCCGTCAAAAATCTCAAATTAGTATATTTGTGACAAATTTATCCTTCATTAATTTCCATTAAATTGAATTAATAGCACGAAAAACTCAAAACCGATACACACCTGATAAACGGAAGGTAAAACTCCACACTTGTCATCTAATTCAATAATTTGACCACAAAATTTAACAGAAATTAACGCAAGGTAAATTTATTACAGGTGTACAAATTTGAGATTATTTATGTAAATTTATCATAAGTGTATCAAAGTATAAAATTTTTTATGATAATAATTCTAGAGAAAAAACAAAAGTGCTTGAACAATTTAATGATATTATGTTTGCATGTCACGTAACATATAAATATTTTAAGCTATAGTTTCTCCAAGCGTACGCTAACTCTTAAGCTTTGATTCATGGCTCCATGCAAACAATACGCACTATGCAGTGTGCAGCAACTCACTAGACTTCAAGGCCTCTCCTCTGGCGTTTGGTTTTTCGGTTGGATTTTAAAATTTCTTTTACTCTTCAATGAATTATGGATTTGATTCCTACTCAGACGATAGTTTTTCTCCCCTCAATTTCATTGCCAAAGCAATCTAATTTATTCTAATCTAGCTTCACGATTCAATTGTTAGTCGGTAATCAAAAAAATTATCCAAAAAATCTTAAATCTATTGAATGATGGCCAATTTGATCCTAAACTTTTAATTTTGCCAATTGAGTCCTAATTATTTTCACATTTTACCAATTGAGTCATTCGACAAATTTTTAACTGAAAAATGCTAACCTGGATGCTAGTAGTCCCACGTAGGAGGGTGCCACAAACGTGGACAATGTTTTACAATTTTTATTTCTTTTTTCTTTTTTCTTCTTTTCTTTTTCTTCTTTGTTTTCCTTTTTCTTTTCTAGCAAGTCCAGTGATGGTCGGCCGGCCTTCGCCTAGTTTGGAAGAAGAAAAAGATAAATAAAGAAAGGAAAAAAATAAAAATATTTTAAAAAATCAGAAAAAATATAAAAATTATCCACATCAACACCGGTCCGCCATGTAGGATAGCCAGCATCCACATCAGGGATTTCTAGCTAAAATTGGTTGAACGGACTCAATTGGTAAAACGTGTTAAAGTTTATGATTCATTTGACAAAATTAAAGGATTTAGAACTGAAGTGATCAACATGTAATAGGTTTGAGACTTTTTAGACAATTTTTCCATCGGTAATCCTATATTGACATTTTTATTGTCAAATAAACAGTGTTGCACATGTACTTTATAATTTCTGTAATTTCCACAAAGTCGATAGATGAATTTTATGGGATGGAAATCCAATTTATGGGCACGGCTAAGGATGAAGATTAAATATATAGATAATGGAAAGAAAAGAAGCGAAGGAATATTGCCATTGCATCGTTTGTTGCTTGCCCCAATCACTTTTGTTTTTTTTTTTTTTTTTATCAAAACAATTTCCTTTCATTGTTTCAAGTGATTCTAGAATTACACCCTACATGGGCCTCTGAACATAAAAGGTCCCATAAAACTTGAGGGGGATTAGTAGTCCAATCACAAGGTAAATTCTTTCGTCTATGAGCCTTAGCAACCCAATTAGTCACTTGGTCCTTAGCCACTTGGTTCTCTTCTCTTCTACAATGGCCACTCAAATATGCTTATATTGGCCCATTAAAGTAAAGCACTCGGTGATAAAAGGCTACTTCCCACAAGCACCTATCATGATCAGTAAGTGTACAAATCAGCTTAAAGCAATCTGATTCTATCATGACGGGTAGTTTAGATCCATCTCTAAAGAAATGGAGTGCTTTAAGGCACGAGTGGGTTTCAGGAGGGGTGTGTACCGGGAACCGCCCGAATTGGGAACCACTCGAACTAGACCGGACCGGTCGGTTTTGGGCAGTTCCCAAAGAGGGCGGTCTAGTTCCCAATTCATGCTTTTGGAACTAGTGGCGGTCGATTAGGTTCTTGGTTCCAAGGTGGAAACCGAACTGACTAAACCGACCGGACCGGACCGGTTAAGTTTATATATATATTTAAATTTCTTAAGAAACAAACCCTAATTCTTCCCAATTTCTCCTATTTTTTATTTTATTTTTAGCCAAAAACAACAAATTTACTAGTTCCATTGGATCAGTCTGTAACATCCTCAATTCCAACCCTGTAAAGATCGGCCACAAGGTCCAAAAGGGGATTGATCATGAGCCATTGGCCATGGATCGATCGGTTCGATCGGCAAGGAATCACGGATCGGTCATGGTCCGCCCAACCGACCAACTGGTCACAAATTGGTCGAGGTGTTAGCCGTGAATTTTCTACGGACCATACCAATGGGACAGGATCACCAGCTCATAAGATGACATTTTGATCATGACAATTGGTCATGGGATGATTTTGGATCGGCGGATGGTCATGATTGATCATAGTGCTCGGCTGCGAGTGATTCCGCCTGGCTATGCACTTACACACGAACAATCCAACGCAATCAAATGCATTCATCTTCTGATAAAAAATGTATCATTACATATTTAATTCTTAGTGATCATAAGTGAATCTCGAATTGATGATGTCCAATCGTGGATTGATAATGCACCGACCATGAACCCTACCGGTGGATCAAGTGCCAACCGGAATGAGCCCAAGAATAGACCCAGCTATTCTGTCACTAAATCTAAGGTTCATGAGTGCATTGGCTTAGTGCTAGGCCATGAGTAGCCTTAGAAATGACCTTGAACTGACCGAAGGACAACCTACCCTTTTGGCCGACTAACCATCCGAAGGAACGCATCAAGCAAGCATGGGGCGTGATAGTCGAACCTCAAGTGTACGTGATTTGGTTTTTTGAGGTGTATCCAATGATCCATTGTCCAACCCCGGAACCAAATTAGACGATGGAATTCTCTAGACCACCTTCTTGATGAAGATAGGGATAAAAGAGAAAAAAACTCAAGAACAACCTCATTAATAAAAGGGATGATGTGTCATTTGACTTTTCAAAAATAATGATGAAGTTGTGGATATTTTTGCTAGACAAGAAAAGGGTGGCATACACATGGACAAATCGGATAGAGAAACCCAAACCCCTCAATTAATGCCGTACGAATCTAGATGCCGAGTTGGCAACCTAGATGCCATCATCATTAAACTTCATTAAATGCTCATTAAATGCGGAGTGTATGTGGACTAATAAGAGTAGAAATTGGTGGAATATTCTAGAAAGCCAAAACTTAGAAAGCAAGTTATTGAATTTAGGCATGTGCTAAAAAACCAAACCCCATGATTAACTAAATATAATCATTTAATGAGAATGGTGAGTCATTGGCTTAGGTGTCCATGAAAGATATGGTTATCATTACCATAAGATTTTCTTTAGAGAACAAGTAGGCCAAGTCATGATGGTATTATATGAATGGTCCAATAAGAATGAAACAAATAAGCTTCCAATCATTACATTAGGCCATTAGGTGTAGCACCTTTTAAAATAGGCATGACACCTTGCAACTTAGGCTTGCCACCCCCAATGCCATAGTCATGCCACTCTAAGAAACGTGATTGGACCGCTTGGATGAGTAATGATGAGGTCGGTGCTTATAAATAGATGGAGGCCCCATTCATTTCCATCATTGGAACCCCTTTGCCATTCACACACCATTCTCCCCTTTCTTTCATTTCTCTTGGCCTTGCACCATTGCCCCATCAAGTTATCCAAGCTAATTCTTGAGGTTTGCCGAGGTAAGTAAGATTCCTCATTTTCCTCTAAGAAAGTAGATTCCGTCATTAAGGTTAGTTAAGTGCTCACCCATCAAGCCGTGGGTAGTGTGCAATGTCTTTTGTTTGATCTTGCTTGCTATGGGACATGGCCATGTACTTTAGTCATTTATGTTTGGAATGAAATCGAGGTTCATTTGAGTTGAGTTCATTGCAAGACAAAATCGCCCAAGCCATAAAGCATTGGTTTCGGCATAAATAGGACGTTGGGTCCAAGTCTTGCTTGGTGTGGGAATCGCCCAAGGCCGTAAGGTCCTAAGTCGACATTGAGGCATGTCAATCTTATGCCTTGATCGGTATGAGAATCACCCAAATCCACGAGGTCTTGTTGAGGCACCATGCATGCCGATTTCCATAGTTCAAATGGATGCGGGGACTTTGTGCTTAGCATTGAACAAAACCGTGAGCCAATGGTCATTCTCAATACATGTGTATTCACATCAGGTTGGAGTTGAGGTCTGTCAAGCTTAGGATTGTCACAAAAGCAAGGTGCACCCAAGCCTCGAGGTCTTGGATTGGTATTAAGGCATATCTTTTCTGAGCCTTGTTCAGTACGGGGATTGACGCTAAATGATTGATTCAAGTTACGACCAAAGATCGTTCTCGACATATTTGCTAGTGAAGTATAAGAAACTCATGACACACACAAATGAATGAGCACCCCTTTGGGCCATGCATGTGTTGGCTAAGGGAAAAGATAAGAACCGACTTGTGTGAAGCACTTAGGTGTGTGCACTTAAAGAGGAAAAAGCGTCCGTCATCACATGGCGTTGGCGACTATGCCTCATTCATTGAACGAGATGCCTTGGTTAAGCCAGGAAGCCCCTAAAAGTATGGAAAGCCCTTGAGAGATGGGATGCCTAGCTTGATGGCTAGATGCCCTAGTTGAGCCAGGAAGCCCCTAAGAGTATAAGATGTCTAGCCTGAGGTCGAATGCCTAGCCTACAACTAAAAGCCCTTCAAAGTATGAGAAGAATCGTTGATATGGTTAATAAACTTATTGAACATGTTACTATAAGTCACTAATAAGCTTGTTTGGTGAAATTACTTATTTGGTAAGTTAAAAGTGGATCAAATACAGATAGTTGAGAGGTGGCAATAAATTTACGAGTGATTTGTCATCGACACTATTTGCGAGTGTTGTACTTGCTAGGTTTTGATGATAAGATGCTTTCCTAATAGAGAACTAGGAATTTCACTTGCTGAGTTTTTCCAAAACTCACCCCTCATCTTTCAGTCTTGTAGGCATGGAAATCTCACGTCAATTTTGGGAGGTATAGTCACGCTAGAGGAGATAGGATTTCCCTTTGGCCTATGTGGAAAACTTGTACTGTGATCTAAAAAGATAAGAGGACCCATAGAGAAAGGGCTTATAAAAGTCTTATTATAATATTAATTAGTGTGTTCTGTGTGATGTATGTCCCAGTCTTCCTGCTGTTGTTTGTCTAGGGAGTTGTTTATTCACATTTCTGCATGTGCACGACCACAAGATAAAAAGAATCGGGATAGCGACGAGCCTAGGACATCGCGAAAATAATCCTTATCGCTCGCGACCTTGGAGATGGGATTGAGGTGTTACACGGTCAGTCTAGTTCCCGATCCCAGAATTTGGAAACCAATCCTTCCGATCCAGTTCCCGATTCCACCTTAGAACCAGATCGGACCGGGAAATGATCAGTCCTAGGTTTCGGTCTACTTTGCTTAAGTAGCTCGAATCTCCTTGGCAAAACTAGCAATCAATCTTCTTGCTTCATCCCAACATATTGCAGCAACACTTCCTGTGGTATTGCCATCCATGAATGACCCATCGACATTGATTTTCAACTCCTCTTTGCTCGGTGGTTTCCATATTTGAGGTGAGTGGCTAATATGGTTTTTGGATCTGTTATTTCTAGGTGTTGAAAGATGAAGTTATTATGCGTCTTCCATAAGTTCCAGAGTACCCCTGCCATCATATCCACATACGGTGAGTTTCCTTCTGGATTTGCTCTCTACCATTCCTCTACACACCGTAATCCTTTTTTCGAGACTCTAATTTTCAAAATTGGATTTTTCCAAACCTCTCGAGTCCAGTCGCATAACAAGAAGATATGTTCAATCGTTTCTCGACATCTCCGACATATAGGGGAAATTGGTTTAAGTATAATTTTCTGCTTGAACAGATTCTCCGATGTTGGTAGTGCGTTCTAACATACATTTCATGTGAAAAGTTTGATTTTTGGGCTAGTATGCATGCATGTTCCACACCAATTGCCATAGCTGTTTGGGTGTTTCATATGATGTAGACGGTTGTTTTGCTTGCAACTTTTCTTTTGTTATTGTGATAAAGTGATATGCACTTCTCACTGATTAATTGCCTAAAGATGTGCATATCCAAACTACACTGTCTTTCTCCTCCCTTGATCTGATCGGGATAGCTAAAGTCTCTCTTGCAACTCTTGATTCAAACAACTCGGTAATTAGCCATTCTTTCCACCTGATGTTCTCTTGATCAATTAGGTCAGCTACCAAATATGGACACGGGACTTTGTGGTTGGCGTTGAACGACACCTCGAGCCAATGGTCATTCTCAATACATGTGTATGCACATCAGGTTGGAGTCGAGGTTCGTCAAGCTTGGGATCGTCACTAAATCGAGGTGTACCCAAGCCTCAAGGTCTTGGATTGGTATTGAGAAATACCATTTTCGAGCCTTGTCCGGTGCGGAGATTGGCACTAAGTGATTGATTCAAGTTACAGACCAAAGATTGTTCTTGACATATTTGCTGGTGAAGTATAAGAAACTCATGACACATACTAATGAATGAGCACGCCTTCAGGTCATGCATGTGTCGACTAATAGAAAAGATGAGAATCGACCTGTGTGATGCACTTGTGTGTGTGCACAAGTGCACTGATAAAGGAAAAAACACCCATCATCACATAATGTTTGTGGTGATGCCTCATTCATTAAACGGAATGCCCTAGTTGAGCCAGGAAGCCCCTAAAAGTATAGGATGCCTGGCTTGATAGCCGAATGCCGCGGTTGAGCTAGGAAGCCCCTGAAAATATGGGAAGCCCCTGAGAGTATGGGATGCTTGGCCTGAGGTCGGATGCCTAGCCTACGACTAGAAGCCCCTAAAAGTATAAGAAGAACCATTGATACGGTTAATGAACTTATTGAACATGTTACTATGTGCCGCTAATAAGCTTGTTTGGTGAAATGACTTCTTTGATAAGTTGAAAGTGGATCACATAAAGATAGTTGAGAGGTGATAATAGACTTGTGATTGATCTACCATTGACATTGTTTGCGAGTGCTATACTTACTAGTTTTGATGATGAGAAGCTTTCCTAGTAGAGAACTAGGAATTTTACTTACTAAGTTTCCCAAAACTCACCCCTCATTTTTCAGTCTTGTAGGCATGAAAGTCTCAAGTTAGTTTTGGGAGCTATAGTCACGCTAGAGGAGATAGGATTTCCCTTGGCCTATGTGGAAAACTTGTACTGTGATGTAAAAAGAAAAGAGGGCCCAGAGAGAAATGGCTTGCAAAAGTCTTATTATCAGTGTGTTCTGTGTAATGTATGTCCCAGTCTTCTAGCTTGTCCAGGTAGTTATTTTTTCACATTTCCACATGTGCATGATAATAAGGTAAAAATAATCGAGACGGCGATGAGCCTAGAATGTCGTGAAAATAACCCCTGTCGCTCAAGACACTGGAGATGGAATTGGGGTCATGACAGCAACAGTACAGTAGTGCGGTGCGGGGCAACGAACAACACAATGGTGACGAACAGTGGCGTGGGCGATGGCAATGTAGTGAAGTGAGAGGGAGAGAGAGAAAGAACGACGTGAAGGAGAGGGAGGGAGAGAGGGTCGGTGAGAGAAAGAGTTGTAGGGAGAAAGCATTGGTGAGAGAAAGAACTTGAGGAAGAAGTAGAAAAGGAGAGACAATTGGGTCTCCTCAAGCTTTAAATACTAAACTCAATTATTTGAGTTGTAATGATGGCTTCCTAAGCTTGGTGAGCAAGGATGAATCTCCACCCTATAAGTTTCAACCAATGAGCTCATCTAGGCAAGCTTGTTCTTCAAGCTCTAAGGACTCAATTATTGGCTCGTTCAAGGGCAACTAGTCTAGTTACACAAACTAGATTGTCCATCCTCCTAGTTCCCTCTTAATGGGCACCCAACCCTTCTTGAATGGCCACCAAAATTTTGTCTTCTCTCAATTTAATCTCAAGAAGTTAAATTGGTCTTACCTCTAGGGTAAATAAAGTCTATGTCCTTAAATTAGCAAATGTTTTCCAATTAATGCACTTATGAACTAACCTAAAAAATTCTAAGGATGGTTTAAAGCCTTACAAAACAACTTGTCCCACAAGTTTATCCCATTTAGGCATGTAAAGGGGGGTCTCATTGGCTTCCGGGTTCACTCTCAAGTAATCCAAATTCAAGAGGACAAGATATAATAAAAACGACTATCTAATTATCGTTTTAACCGGATAGAAATAATTTGAGATCACCTACGATCGACACCGGTAATCGGATCAAAGTTTGTAGTTCAGTTTCAATCAAAAATGGCCTTAATGCAACCTATGCTAATTAAATGGCCTTGGAGCTGCTAGCACTACCAGGCCCGAACTAAGTTCGACATGTGTCCGAGGTTTTATGTGTGACCTATGCTTGAGCCTGGTCAATCCATGAATGACTCGATGGCGTTCTGTCGGGTTGATGCAGCGGCATTTGGAATCGATGTATCACCTTCTTCGGTGCAATTGAGACCTCAACTTCTTCTCGGGTCTTCTCGGAGATTGTCTTAGATCTTCAACGAAGATGAGGTATAGACCTCTCTTGCACGCTTACTGTCTCTATGACATCGAGAGGGAAGAGTGATGATCATGCTCTTGATGTCCCTTCTCTCCAGCATTTATCAGCAGACATTTCTTTTTCTTCTTCTCCTTCATCCTCAACTTCTTTCTCCTTTCTCTCTCGTCTTCTTCTTCTACTCGCTGAATTTGATAAGACATTTAACGTCTTGTTCTTGTCAAACTGGATAGTAGGATCTTCATCATCTTCATCTTCATCCTCATCCTCCAGATAAGAGTTCTTTTCCTCTTTTTCGATGAGGCACCAATGGCCTCCTTTCCCTTCCTTTGAAGGCATCGGATCGGAGATTTCACTTTGAATTTCTCCATGGCCTTAGAGAGTTCTTGCGTACGCATCTTCATTAACATTTTCAACCCTACCACCATCTTGTCACACGGTACGAACATGTAAAGTATGTGCGCTTCAATATTCGATCCGAAGATCTTGGTCACCATACCAGGATCATCGAGCAAAAAGTCTCAAGTTGAAGCAAATTCAACTTCTCTTAAGTTCAAGTTGATGGAACTTAAAATCAAAATCGACACTTCTAGGGTTGATTACCCCTCTTTTCAACAAATTTCGAAATACACTTTTTCCTGATCCTTGATTTAAACAAATCCATCCGATTTCCTTTCACCTTTGCCGCCACACCCATTCTAGGTTTAAATTCAAGGAACATTTTGTCATCATCGTTGTCAATCGCCAATATTCCCGGCATACGAGGATCACTTGGAATGTTCGCAAGATGAGCAATTCCCAACTCTTCCATTTTCCGAGAAAAAGATACTCATTCCCATAATTTTTGTCCTTAAGAAAGTCATCTATATATTTTTGGTGCTTTTCAACGCACGATAAAGCTTATAGATACAGAGGGTTTTTGGACTATGCATCCTCGATTATCTCTTCTTCTAAATTTTGACTCGCACCTTGTGGGTCGGAGATGCTGAATGACGTGGAGGAGAGCGAATCGGACTTTGTCGCGACTTGGTGAGTCTTCTTCCTCGATAAGATCAAGTGAGTCAGTCCTTCTCCATTCTTTGTGGTCCCCCGCTT
This sequence comes from Eucalyptus victrix, assembly GCA_016097545.1. Classification (NCBI taxonomy): domain Eukaryota; kingdom Viridiplantae; phylum Streptophyta; class Magnoliopsida; order Myrtales; family Myrtaceae; genus Eucalyptus; species Eucalyptus victrix. The sequence continues at coordinate 29,912,740 of CM027837.1, forward strand.
GCGATTCTTGATGATTTCCTCGAAGACGACATCTTTTGTCTATTGAGGATTCCTTCACTTGCTTTTCCCAAGAAAAAATGACCACTTTCTCGACGATGAACAAAGAGTAGAAACAGTATCGGGAGAAGAGTGCTTTTAGGGTTTTTGAAAAATTGGGGTAGAATGACTGTGTGTATTTATATAATTTGAAAAGAGAAGCCTTAAGGAAAGTACTTAACACTTCTTTTCAAAATCAATAACCGCCAAAATTAACTTCCTTTAAAAAAGACAAGTTTTCAAAATTTCACACGAATTATATCTCAATAAAAGAACGTACCTTACGAGATAAGATAAACGAGAAACCTTTTAAATAGAATAGCAAGTCTTTCGATGAATGATTGAGTCTCGTGATTTAAATGATCGAGTCTTAGAGATGGTGAGTCTCTAGACTTTAACTTCTTCAAGCTTCAAAATGTTGAGTCTTGAGCTGATGAAGTCGAATTGATTCTTCTCCAAAGGCTTTGTGAATATGTCCGCTAGTTGACTTTTTGAATCAACAAATTGAATCGAGATTTCTTGTGGAATTGAATTAGGGTCCAAGTACAATGACTATGCGGAGTCACCCACGATCGGTATATACTCGAGTTGAATAGATCTACATCCATTCATTGATGGACTCATGATGGCACATGATCTTTAACATCAATCCTTGTGGTCGAACAATCTTTTTATGGTGGAACGCTTTGGTCTAACATAAACCTGATCTAAAGTTGCCTCAACCCTAATCTGCTAGTTGGCTTGTGAAAAATCTTAGGATTGACTCATGGCTCATTCTTGTTATTGGCGCATTGATCCTTAGTCCATTCCCCACACTTAATATAGGGGTCCGAATTGAGGATGTCACAAGCGTCATGTGAAAAGATGCTCCTATATCGATTATCCATGTACTATTATTACCCTACGATGAATTGCAGATGTTGTTGTCATCTTGTACTAGAGGATGATGCATCCTCTCACCTCTTTGGACCCAAACTCTCACTTTCACAATCCTTCTTCAAGTGTACAGGCTTTTGGCACTTCCAACACATTATTTCTGTCTAATCTTGGCTTTTAAATCTTCCTCTAGGCTTATTCTTGCCACCAAATCTAGATTTGGATTGTTCACCATTCTTTCCTCTTACAAAAAGAGCATCTTGTGTTGCATTATCAGAATTTACTCTCCTCATCTCCTCATATAACAAAGTAGCTACAACATCATCAAAGGATAACGCATTAACACCAATGCCAATCGAAATAACTATATGTTTCCATGGATTTGGCAACAAACAAAGCAAAGTACATGATTTATCATCCTTATCCAAATTGACGTCGATCGATGCAAGTTGCCCACAAATAGCATTAAACTCATTTAAGTGTACAGGAAAGGAATCACTTTGAATCATCTAAAGGTTGTATAGTCACTTCTACAAAAATAGCTTATTCACTGATCCAAAGGTTGTAGAGCCGTCTTCTCAAAAATCATGTTTATTAGGATGTTATCAAAGGCATGCCTTGTGCCCTCTGATCACTAATATTCCACTCCTTCAATTCAGTAGATGTGGATTCCTTTGCCTTGTCCTCCTTGACTTCCCTTTGATTATTCCTCAAGTTTATCTTATTTGATCACATGTCATAGATCTCTATCCATGAGCAGAGCCTCCATCTTCAATTTCCATAACTTGAAACCCTTTTGTCTGAATTTCTCTACTTCAATCCGTGATTGACCAACCAATGACATCCTCGCAAGATTTGAATTTTTTTGGATCTCTCTTCACCAAGAAACCCTAACCCCAAACCAAGCTCTAATACCCGATGCTGGGATTCGCCACACAATCACAAAGAAAATAGAGATATAAACGAGATAAATAATTTGAGACGTAAGATTTTATCCTAGTTCACCCTTAAACTAGGGTTATGTCCAGCTGAAGATTCCACTATAATTAGCACTTCACACCTCTCTATTGCATTATTCAATTATAAAAGAAAGAGAATATATATCCAAACATAATATATATATAAATATATATATCTAGTAACTATTCATGAGTTTAAAACCCAAACTACCAATAAAATATAAAAAAAAATAGTATATATATACATATACAGTGTCTATTCATGACCTCAAGCTCATACTACAAATAAAATATGAGCTCAAATTTTAAAAAATCCTTTAACTTAGTTGGGGCATTGTCCCTACACAATTAATAGGGAGTATGAACAACACCCCAATTGTATCATCCTCGATTCCAGGCCATAAGAATAAGGTTTGAGGTTCGATCATGGGAATCAATGACATAGGCCTTGGGTGGACCAAGGCATGGCATGTTCGGCCATGGACCCGATCCACCTGACTGAGACTTGGTTAGGGCTAATAACCAAGACTAACCACAAAATTTATTTTAGGACATCCAATGAACCAATTCTAATCGGAAATGGTCATGGACAAGTTTAAGAAGGCTATTGACTTAGTCACACTCATTTGGTTAAAATTTAGTAAATTTTGGCATGAACCTCAATTCTCATAGACCTGTCGATCATGTACAAATATAAATGACTTCCCTAATTAGGCAACATGTTGACGCCTAAATTTTCCTTTTAATTAATTAGGATTTACTTTTATTTTATTTTATTTTTATCTTATTTCAGATAATAAATAAACCAAAAAAAGGAAAAGAAATAGAAAAAACCATAATAAAACAAGAAAAACGGAAAAAAGCAGAAAAAACCGGAAAATAGCCCCTCATTGGGCCTTCGCGGCCCAGCCTGCAGCCCGGCCCGTGCGCCTTCGTCTCCTTCCTCGTGTCGTTGCAGCACACGCGCCGGAGGCGCGGCACCGGAGCGAAGGGGAGGAGCAGCGATGGCGCACATGGAGCAGGGAGGAGCAGGTGGTGACGAGACGTGAAACAGGGGGTGGTTGGCGTCGGATGGGACGTCGGTTCGGCCGGCGAAGCTGTGGCAACCGCCGGTCGAGCTCCATCAACTGGCCGCCCCTCGGCCTATAAATAGGCCTCCATTTCCATCGTCGAAGGCACACAGAGGAAGGAGAAAAGGAGAGGGATCAAGGTCGCGACCCTTGGACACCCCACTGAGAGACTTCAGGGGGGTCGAGGGCTCGCGGCTTCGAATCTGGGCTTCGCCGAAGTAGAGAGAGAGAAACAGAGACAAAAACAGAGACACACAAAGGGAGAGAGAGGCAAAGGGGATCGAAGTCGCAACCCTTGGACACCCCACTGAGAGACATCAGGGGGGCCGAGGGCATGCGGCTTCGGATCTGGGTCTCGCCGGAGGGAGGAGTAGAGAGAGAGAGAGAGACGCCGGAGAAGAAGAGATTTGCGGGGGTCTCGCTGTCATCACCGCCCTCGTAGCGCCGTCATCACGAGCAGGTACCACGCCGTCACCGTCGCCGCCATCATTGCTGTCATCACCACTACGCCTCCTCGGCGCCTTGAATCGAAAACCCTAGGGTTCTCGATTTTCCGAGTCACGATCCTAGGTTATCGGGTCGGACCCGAATCGGGAACCGGGTAGGGATTCCGTAAATCCCAGGGGCGACGGAGGTCGAGTCGCGAGTCGGGTCGGATCCGGGTAGGGTTTTCGCAGGGGAGCCGGGCCATGGAGCGGGCTATTGAACTGGGTTGTCAAGTTGGGCCAAGTGTCCCTAAACACCTGTTCCGTGACATCCCGATTTTCCAATTCTATTTTCAATAAATTGAGACGGGCATTTCGTTGGCACACATATAGTTCTTTTCCTTGAGTCGGCCACTCATGTGAAAACTAGTCTATCGGGTGAAGTCGTTAAGAAATTCTAATGCATCAGACTCGAGAATTTGGCCAGGAAGCGACCTTTCGACCAAGCTAATCTGCAAGGATCATTACGGCACAAATAAAAATTGATTAGAGACCGAAGATAAGTCGACTCGACAAAAGCACGTGATCGAGTGTGGGTGATTCCACCGGATCGCATAATCCTTGTCGATCGACACTGGACCAAGTTTTCTATCGATTGGGTACCCTGTGTTCGTATTTGAAACCTTGAGATTACCCCGACAACCGAAAGTCACCAATATTTCAAAGATGTACATTGTGGCTTGAGATGATCAACCACAGGTCAAATGCATGAAAATTTCTTAAGGCTACCCGGTAGGTTGGTCCGCGCTAGTATCGTGCCAAAGTGAAATTAACCGTGGAATTGAGATCGAATTCAGAAATTGGAAGTCTGGTGTGTCACAAATCATTTTATGAATATTAACTCATCTTTGGAATATTTTTCACGCAATCAGAGTTCTTTGGCAAATTAAATTCGAGAATGGCTATTTTAGCTCAAGAAATTAGTAGGCCGCTTTTGATCGCGCTTTTGGGACTTAAGTTGATTATATAAACAAGTGAAGATGTGAATTGAAGTGTGGTGACATTGAATTAATTTTATGGGCTTTAATTTAATTTAATTAGAAGATAATCGAGTGAAATTGAAGAAGTTATTGTACAAAGAATTGGACCCCGGCGGAAATTGCAAGTGAACCCATTGGAATAAGGTTGTGGGAGATGGTGGAGTATGACATCATCAAGTGATGTCATGGTGGGCCATTTGTTGGATTAAAAGAAAAGGGAAAAGAAAAGAAAAGGGGCCCCCTCCTTCTCTCTCCTCCTCTCTCCTTCCTCTCTCCCTTCCGTTGGTTTCTCCTCCATCTTCTTTGTGCAAAAGACTAGAAGATTTGCAGAGGAGAAGCTGGTGCAACCATGGCCGGCCACCTGCTCGCACGCCGTCGTCGCCGCCGCCGCCGTGCGTCCATCCCGCGCCGCCCGCGCGCGCTCACCGGCCCGTCGTCGCACCGTCTCTGCCTCCCACTCACCTGCCCTTGCATCGCAACTGCTGTATCAGCCCATATCGGAGCCGTTCGGCCATCTCCGGCCACCGTTCGGGTCCCGCCTTGGTCCGGTTTGACCCCTCAACCTTCCCCGGTCCTTTTCCATCTCATCCAAGCCCCGGATCCGCCCATTCTCGGCCTCAACCAGCAGTGGACAGCAGTTGCAGAAAATGGGTATGGCAGCGGGCGTTTGGCCCGTTTTGGCTGCATTCCCAAGCCCGGATGCTCGGCCCGCTTTGAGGAAAGTCGATCCTCGCGTCGTCCTCGTCGTTTTGGTTCGCTCGGTTCGCTAATCCGATGAGTTTAACTCACTAAATCTTGATTAGACGGTTAATGATGCCCTAAGTGTGCTTAGTCTAAGTTAAGTAATCTTAGGTGGTTAATTTAGTTTATTTAATTGTGATTTAGATTAAGATGTTTGTTTAATCTATAGTATGTTTAATTAAAGGCTAAGAGAGTTTATTTAATGTTAAGCCTTAATAGGACATAATAGGGTTTTATTTTTGAATTATTTAATTGTTTAGAAATTTTGGAATTTATAATATTATATTATATTCCGAAATTATTAAAATATTATTATATAAAAAATGGAAAAATTATTTTTGACCCGGTTGGTCAGAATTTCGTGCCGATCGCTGCTGTGTAGTCAGATTTTGAAATTGATAATTGGATATTATAAATTGATCGTGGATCATGAAAGATATGGATATTATTATTTAATTAATTTTCGGAATAAAATTAATTATTTAATAAATTCTGAAAATTTTCTCGGGACCTTATTTGCTCAGAATTTCGTGCTGATCGCGGCTGTATATTCAGATTTTAAAATTGATAATTGGATATTGTAAATTGAATGTGGATTGCGAACAATATGGATATTATTATTTAATTAATTTTCGGAATAAATTTAATTATTTATTAAATTCGAAAATTTCATCGGGACCTTATTCTCTTAGAATTTCATGCCAATCGCCACTGTGTATTTAGAATTTGAATTTGATGATTGATTGTGGCAAATGGAGTGTGATTGTGATAAATAGAGAACCTCTTTATAAAATCCTAAATGTGGGATTTGATGGGCGATTGGCCGTGATATGCCACCTATTAGAGGTCGCGCCCAGTGGGGCCGTGATATGCCACCTATTAAAGGTCGCGCCTAGTGGGGCCGTGATATGCCACCTATTAGAGATCGCGCCCAATGAGGCCGTGAATTGCCACCCAATAAAAGTCGTGCCCAACCGGGCCGTAATCTATCACCTTTTTAAAGGTCGTGCCAAGTGGGGCTATGATGCCACTGATTCTAATTGCGCCGAGTGGGGCCGTGATTGCCACTGGTTGTTAAACCTTCCTATAGGGATATGACTGGAGGCAGTGATTGATTTGCTAGAATGACATGTAATCGGCCAAGTTGATTGATCGCTGAGACGATTCGAGTGGTTGAATTGTTCTAATAATGTGAATGTGCCTCATTTGTTTGGTTATCATAATTGTACGTGGTTGAATTCTATAAACTGTGCTAACCTGCAGATGAAGACTAATGTGAGGTAAGCCTTTGTGTGATGTCGCTAGGCCACCCGGGGCGTATTTTCTTTCTAATAGGGGTTTAGGGGGTTGAACTTGCTGAGACATCGTCTCATCCCGGTTGTGGGATTAAAATTTCAGGTCCCTGGTGGACAGAGCGGCCAAATAACTTTGGTTGGCCTTAAGGAGTTGTGGAGGTGAAGTCATAAGGATTGGAGAACGTGTCTGACTTGTAGGTCGTAGGACAGTTCCTTTTTAAGAGCCCGTCTTTTGTAGGCTTTTGGCCGTAGACCTCTATTTGTAATTCTGTTGAATTATGAAAATGTTATGTTGTGATTTTATTTCATGCTTTTCTATCCCGTATTTTATTATCAGGAGTTTTATAATACATTCCGCTTGCGCAATAACAAATGAATGGGGTCGGCGACACTACCTGGAAATGTCGTATTTGCATGACCATAGTGGAATGTTGGCGCGCTCGAGGTTCGGGGCATTACATGTTCATGTCACCGTTTCTTTAAAAAAAAAAAAAAAAAAAAAAAGGAGAAAATCCGAGTCAGGCCCGCAACGCGGGCCCGTCCACACTCGGGTTCGCTAGCCCGGGTTGGACCCAACCCGCGGATCCGCACCGGGTCGATTTATTTTATTATTTTAATATAAAATAATTTTTTCATAAATAAATAAAAAATAATTTATTTTAAAAAATAATTTATTTTCAAAAAATATTAAAAATATTTTAATTTCCAGAAAACCAAAAAAATATTTTAAAATGCCGAAAAATGTTTTATTTTCCAAAAAAATCAAGAAAAATCAAAAAAATAATTTTTTTCCAAAAAATGCCAAAAATCCAAAAATGCCAAAAACTCATAAAAAGTCAAAAATTTCATAAAATGCCAAAAAAAAAACTTGTATTTTCCCAAAAAAAGCCAAAAAAAAAAAAAAAAATCCCTTTTATGTCCAAAAAAATTAAGAAAAGACTAAAAAATGTTTTTCCTCCCAAAAATGCATGAAAAATCCCTCGAACATCCAAAAAACCTCAAGGTTTAAACAAGATTAAGTACCGAAAGGGCATTAATGATTAACTAGTGTAATCAAGTCCCTGATCCTAATTTCTCTGGTTGCGCAGGAGTGAGTATTTCTCCCGATACTTCGCTTGGGTTTCTAATCAACCCACCCCAAATCGATTAGTGACAACTCCATTTTAAAAATTGATTTACAGGTTAAAAACTTAGACTATTAAAGTCCTGAATTGGTGGACTTGGGAGAGTCCGGACATAACTAATTTCAGCCGAGCCATTAGCCTCCTTAGGCACTCGTACCCGACTACAGGCGCAAGAAAAAAGAGGTCCGATAGCTTGGCGACTCCGCTGAGGACTTTGAGGACTTAGGCCATTTCTATCTTGTTTAAACACTTTACTGACTTGATTTTTTTTTCTTTATGTAGGTCAGTAGCTTAGAAGTTTTATTTTAGTTTTGCCTAAAATAGATTATCTTGTGATTATAAATTGTTGTGCATGCTTTACTATTTTAAGCACTACACATAGCACACACAACCCGACCGCCGGACCTGGGCCGCCATAGGATTTCTAGGATGGTGTTAAGAAAGATACGACCTCAAACGCGAGACTGCGATGTAGAGGTTGCCTTTCTTTTCCCCGAATTTCTTAGCCAAGATTAAGGGGGTACGCTGCTAACGCGAGACTGCAACGAGCGGATACCCTTTTAATTTCAACAAGCCTTCTCAGTTAGAAATCGAGCCGCACGTCCCATCTGTATGTCTCTATGCTTGCCATTTTATTTAAAAGCAAAGCAATTTATTTACTTTTACTCAGCATTTTTATTGGCCCATGGCAATTTAGGATAAGCTTTTCAAAGTCCCAGTTTATATGCGATGGGGAAAGACAATATCCAGTTCATTCCTGCTCCCAAAGTGGAACTCTTCAGATGGTGGGGTCAATTGGATCAATTTGCCCAAGAGCGCGTGAAGGCCAAAGTCAGTCATCTCCTATCTCCGATCCAAATCACTGTTCGTCCCAAAGTCATACAAGCCATGGCACATTTCTGGTGCCTGAGAACACTTACTTTTATGTTTGGAAGGTTTGAGCTAACTCCAACCCTGGAGGAATACAGCATCATCACTGGAATGCCTCTAGAGAAAAAGCTTGTCAGACCATCAATAGGCATCATCCCATTGCGTGGGTTAGCACGACTTTTAAGAACTAAAGTCCATGCTATGATACAAATTCTTGAAAACAACCATAATACCTGCCCACTAGAATTTATGAATGCATGTTTCCAAAATCAGCCTATGACCTAAAAAAGTGAGATTTTCCTCCTAGCCTTTTTGGGGCTCATCATTTTCCCCCATCAAAGAAATGCCACAAGTCCTAAGATGGCATGGATAGTTGATCAGATCTTGAGAGGGCAAAATTATGTCAACATGATTTTAACTGAAACATTCTTGTCCTTTAATCGTTTTAAAGACAACACGGAGAAAATCATGCGAGCCTCTCCTAAAATTTTACAAGTCTGGTTCTTTTCTTACTTAAGTGAATTCCGAGACTTCATGCGATCATTTGAAACAAATGCTTTCGAAAATCCTTTACAAAAATTTATGGTTTTAGAACCGTATATTCCCATTCAAAGCTGTTTAAATTGGGTTGACTTCCTAAGAAACCCAGCTCCTGGGGCGTTCCAATGGTGTGCTGGTTGGTTCCATGAAAAGAGGGCCCGCTTTGCTTACAAACGCACCCACCCAATTCCATTGCTTGGCTACACCGGCGCTGTTCCCTATGACCCATATCGGGTGGCACGACAATTTAGAGCCCTTCAGGAGATTCCACCGCCTTCCAGGAGGAGAATTCCTCCAGTCCTTTTCAACACAAGCCGTGACTATGCAGTCGAAATTTCTATCATTGAGGAAACTTGGGACAAGTGCCATCGCAAAAGGATCGTGGTACCTGAAGGGCTTGAGGGAGAAGAAAAAGCCCACCATGCCTCTGCGGCCTACATCCACAATCATCACATCCCAACAAGGTGGAAGCCATCGGTCCCTCACTCAATCAGAGAGAGTAGCCCGCACGAGCAAGCAGAGCTTATGCAGAGGATATGGGAATAGGCCAGATAATCATCTCAGAGCCAGTCCAAGAAAGCAAGCAGCCTTTGCAAGAACAAGGCTCCCTGTCGCATATAAATTAGCAGCCGTGTCTCCCTTAGTGTTAATATCGTGAAAGTTTTGTCCCATTGTTTAAGGACTTTTGTTTCATTATGTCATTTCAATTTCAAGTTTTAGCTATCAGAAGTTTGCGGTCTATAAAATCCTCTTTTGATAAATAAAAAAGCAGTTAGACCATTGCTATGGGTCAATCTTTGTTTACTTTTGTGCTCATTCATTGTTTTCGCAACGACAGGTAATTATGAATCATCGGCCACCAATCGCCCGTGAATGGCCTCATGCAATAGGGGCCAATCAGAATGATGTACAAAATCGCCTCACTAACATTGAAGACGACGTAGGATATATGTCCATTGTCCTTCGACAACTCTCAAAGCAAATGGAATCCACTCAAGTCAAACCCAACTCTATAGCTGCTTTAAGCACCGTCATGACACTTGCAAATTTGCCAGAGAATAGCCAACACCATAGACAGTTTGAAAAGATCATGAAAAAGTTAAACCAGCTGCAGGGGCAGAATCCCATGGACCTGTCCAATTACGCCGGCATTGAGATCCTTGAAGAGCTCAAAGCACTTGAATGCGAAAGGTATGCTGATACCTCCCGCCCAGAGACCTACTTGCAAGCCTACTTGGTCCGAAGGATAATTCAATCATACCAATCAAGCTTGACTGGCCCCGCCTTGCGATGATACATTGTCAGGAAGATTAGTCCCCTTAAAACCTGGAGGGAACTAATTCATGCTTTCCATCAAGAATATGATATTGACATTAGCCCTGACAAAGCCTTGCCCTATGAAGAACCGATGATCGCGGAGCACGAGGAACCGTTAGTTGCTGAGATAGGAAAGAAACATGTCGATGAAGCCTTGCATAATGAGTGGGCAGCTGAGCAGCATCCTGTTATTGAAAAGTTTCCCACTAGGAAAGGCAAGGAGCCTTTGTACAAGATCCAAGACACAAAGCCTGTTCAAGACTGGGGCACGATAGGTCAACTCCCCAAGCTTACTACAAGAGCTAGAGTTCAGAGAATACTAACCCCTATCAACCTAGAAAGTGAATCAGAGAGTGACACTCTAATATCTCTCACTTCCCTGGACAGGATCGAGCTGGCAAAACGAAGGGCCTTACTCAAAAGGCCTGGACCAGGAGCCAAGAAAAGAAAGCCTAAGCAAATCGATTCAGCATCCGCCGAGCATTCCCTAGAATACAACCCTGAAGACTTCCCCTCCCTAGAATATAATCCCAAGGACTTCCAGCATTATTTGGACAATGAAACTGACGATTCATAGTATAACTGTTTCCTACTCTCACCCGGGGATGAAGGCCCATCAAAAGAGGAAGCATACATCTTTATCCGCTACGATCCTAACAAAGTACTAAGCTCGTCACCTGACCATGAGGATAGCTTAAATGCCTCATCCTCCTTCGGTAATTTTGACCCAGAAGAAAGCAATGGGGTAATCTCGATAGAGTCCAGCTTCCTTGAAGCGGAAAGATTCACCACTACAATGAACATGCAGTGGGAAAACCAGTGGCCTAACCAAGACATATCAGGTTCATCTTGCCCTTGTAGGATCCTAACCCCCATAGAAATGTGGATACCCAATCTTCGCAAGTACAACGGCACGACTTGCCATGTGGCTCACTTACATATCTCCACACTGAAATGAGCCAGTACTATGGCTCAATGTCGTCCACAACCCAGGTGTTCCAAGAAACTCTCACGAGATCCGCATTGCAATGGTTCATCACAGCAAGTATTTACCTCATAAAGGATTGGAGGGAGCTGTCTTCCACATTCTTACATCAGTACCAAAACTAGATTGGAACTAAGCTGCCTTGTGAGAGTTTGGCCCACTTCATAAGAGGACCAATGGAAGATTTCCGAGCGTATGCAGGGAGGTGGAAGGCTTTTCATGATGCAAATCTACCCTGAATTGGCCGAAGAAGAATTGATAAAACAGTTTATAGAAGCCTAATCCTACAAGCATCGTTGTTGGCTGCATAGGTTACACTTCCGTAGCTTCAACGAAATAGTCATCGCATGCGAATACTTCGAGTCTACTGAAGGCGAGGAATTCAAAGATGCTTACCTTCTAGACCAGCACTATCAAAGCACTCCTTTACACAGGAGTTTTCATGGGTTTTACTTGTTTTTATAATTTCATGTTTCCTATCTTGTCTAGTGTGCTACTGTTGTATTTTCCATTCCAAGTACTTTAATGAACGGTTCTAGTATTTTGTTTTGAAAGCATGAGGCGGTATTCCAAAACTAGCCTAGTGATGTTATCCAACCATGACAAGAAAATATCATCCAAGGAGAATACTGAGGGCTGGGCTTCCTCATGCTTTTTCTTCTCAAAAAATATTTTGAAAATGAAAAGTATTTCCTCACCAAAAGCTTTTGTCAAAATAAGATGATGAGTTTGAGCATGTTTGTCTTTCTAACTTTCTCACTTCATGTCCCAGAATATCATCCCCTTTTGATTTAGTGTGACAGAGGATAGTTGAAACTGGCGCATCATGTGAACAGACCAAATTCAAGGATATATTTTCAAGTAGGGGCAAACAGAAAAATCATCTCGCCTAAAAAAAAGGGGTAAGTCTTATTCCCTTAACACAATATTGAGAATGACAACCCCTCTCTTCTATTTACAGGATACAAAAGATGAGACATAATAGCTATAGGCATACAGTTGAAATCGAAGCATCCATGACATGCCTCCCTCCTAGGCCAGAGAACTATCTTGCCGCACAGCGCACCCAAACAGCTAGATGTTACAGTTTCAACTTCAACAAACCTAGAAGCATGAGGAAGAAATTCCTTCTCTTCCTTTAAAGTGATTACTATCCACAGGGAGAAAATCCAAACAATCAAGGCGATCTATAGCCCCACACCCTGGACAATAACTTTGGAATCTAGAAGCTTCACTCCAGACGCATATTCTTCCAAGGAGTAATTGCCATCAGAAAGCTGAAGTCAAAGACAGAAGGAGAAATTCCACAAGAGGAAGGCATTGAAGACGAGTCAACAACCAACAATCGTGCATACATGGTCACAAATGAGGAAGGCCAACCGAAGGAAAGATTGAACTATGCCAAGATAAAGAGGCCATCATCGACATTCCAATATCCTTAGGAGCTAGCACAAACAAACTCTGGGGAAGGGTAGTTTGGTATCGTTTCCAATACTCCCACTATCTGAACCCGCTTTTGACGTAGTTTCCCTATTTGACAGGGAACATTACAACTCAAGAACCAAACTCGATGGTTAGGTTTGACAAATCAATACTGGCCAAGCTAGTATACATCAAATTCACTTCGTGTAAAGGGACGTGTCATCCATGAGCCAATAATTGACCTGATGAAATGGGAAACATGAGACTTCATGTCCCCTACGTACTCCAGGTCCACTTAATCATTTGCAAACCAGTGAAGGGTAATGTTGTATCGCTTCCAGTTGCTTGACTTCTGAAAAAAAAAAATTCTTGAGTAAAACGCTCTCTCTTGTCTTTTACAAGATTACCTGACCGTCCAAGATGCGGAAAACAAATCAATGAAAGGCATGTCAGACTTTGATAAGTTTTCCCAAACAAAATAACGTCTCAAAGCAAATGATAGAGATCCTTCAGGCCTCAAGCCACTTATAATCTTGGCCCTACTGGTAGAGCCATTTCCATAGCTTCTCTTCTACAAGAGGCAAGAGTAGAAATTCCTGATTAGATTCCCAATCCCTGGCTGATCATTCATATGTCATGTCCCTAACCAATAGGAACAATTTATTGACACCCATCTGTAATAACCATTTGTAAATAACTCTTTTGATGTTCAAGTTTCAACACACCTATGAGCACCATTCCACCGAGTAAGCACCCCTAAAGCTGTTAATAGGTTTTTCTTGAATAAAAGCCATTCATTTATTTTGAAATGTACAAACTCTTTCACATCACATACCGCATGCCTTTTTCCAGGAAAAATTTTGCATGATGATTTTGTCTGTCTAAATCTTGGATTCTATTGAGGACTACTAGAATAGACAACTAAGTGAAGAATACAAGATTAATTGAGCATGCTGGATGAGGCGCGTCAGAATGATGACAGGCAAGCCATATCCCACACACAATCCCCCACCTATACACTTGTGAGATGAGTGCAGAAGATTCCATGACTACAGGGTAAAGAGTTCTCTCGCAAATGGTACGATGACCAAAATAATGGGAGGCATTTCATCGCTCACTTTGAGCCCCATACACTGGCCAAATTTCTGTCTTACCCCCCATCAAAGAACCACCCCACACTAGGGCAAGTTGAAGGCAAGTCAAATCACGAGGTGAGAAAAGGGATAGAAATTCTCTTACTTGCACTGGCATCAATCTTTGAGTGTCTTTATTGCATATGAACACTCACATTAATTTAAGTGCCCTAGAGTCATGAAGAGTAATTCTTTCTTTACACACTTGTATTCATTGTACAACACAATCGGGTCTGTAAATTCACCCTCACATGGAGGCAAAGCAAAAGTTACCGCCATTCAAGTAGCATAATCAGAAGCACCAGCAAAAGATGAAGACTAAATAGTCTAACAAAGGCATTTGCCTGAACTTGTCAAGATCAGTTCCTCAAGAACAAAAATTAAGGGCATAAAAAAGTAGTGTACCTGGTAAAAGTAAGGTCAATGCCCATGAATGAAAAATTGAAAAGAGAAATAGGGGTATGAAAAAACAGTGTGCTTGGTAAAAGCAAGGCCGATACCCCAAACAAAAATACAGCCATTTGTATTCCCAAGAAAAGTTGCTATTGTGGTCCATGGAGCCTTCATCGGACCGTGAGAAGAAAGGCCGGTGACAAATGCCAAGGCAACCACTAACTCTCACCCTTTTACACATAAGTCAAGCCTACATTGCATCCCATTGTAAAAGTCTCTTCAGACTAAGGGCACTTCAATTAACGTAGGATTTCATATGTTTATAAGTAGCGCTGAAGAAGTACGAGCAAGATTATTCTATCTCTTTTCGCAGGATTCTTGACTTGCGAACCTGGAGATGATCATGCAGCATCTTTTTCACAGAGCCATGACCTTGCTGGTCCCCTTTGATAAGCCATCAACCAAGCCTTCACCACAAATTCAAACAAAGACCTCTCACATCAGTAAAATCGTATCATTTGTGAGAATACATGGACCCCTGCTAACGTGATGATAGTGAGATAGTGTGATCCTTATAAATCCTGCATCAATGGTAAGGATAAAACAGCCTTTCCCATGAGAGTGAGTGAAAAGTCCTTTTAGACTGAAAATCCTTTATCTGGCATGCTCAAGACATCCACATTCTAAACAAAAGCTGTCTTTCAAAATCTTCCCCAGTGGAATTCAAATAATGCAAAACTCATGATATCATCATGCATAAATCACATTTAATTTACAAATTTTACAGCATATACAATCATTGTGTACATGTGTGCATATTGCGCAAATAGCAAGCATACTCATAGAGATTAGAGATGTCGCCAAAAAGCATATCCCCATTCCTATTCCCGGAACTTTATGTACCCATCACTCACCAAGTATTCCTTTTTATTGACACTCAGCTTGTTCGAGTTGTCCCCAGAGTTTTGATACTTGTGACTGACCAAATATCCCTTCATCTTTGAGTACCCACCACTGTCTAGGCATTCCCTCTTACCGATACTCAGCTTGTTTGAGTTGTCCCCAAGTATTGATATCTACGATTGTCCAAGCATCCCCTTGTTTTCAAGTATCTGCCGCTACTCAAGTGCTCCCTCTGTTCACAATCGACTTATTCAAATTGTTTTTAAAATTTGGATACTCATGATTGTCCAAGTATCCTCTTGTTTTTTAGTGTCGCCCACCGTTCGGATACTCCCTTTCCATAACACTCGACTTGTCCGAGTTTTCCTCAAATTTATGTCATTGAACACTAGAAGTTGTTCAAGTATTCCACCACATTATACGCCTGCGATTACCCAGGTAAGCCTTGTGCTACATTCAAATTCCCAATTATCAGGAGGTGAGAAACCTTCATGAATATGCGAGGCACATCCTCGATATTCCCATTACCAGGAGGTAAGAGACCTTCACAAATATGCGAGGCACGTCCTCGATATTCCAAACTACCAGGAGGTGAGAGACCTTTACAAATATCTCAGGTACATCCTCGATATGCCCAATTACTAGGAGGTGAGAGACCTTCATGAATATCCAAGATACGTCCTGATATTCCCATTACTAGGAGGTGAGAGACCTTCATGAACATGCGAGGCACGTCCTCGATATTCCCAACTACCAGAAGATGAGAGACCTTCAAGAATATCTCAGATACGTCCTCGATATTTCCAATTACCAGGAGGTGAGAGACCTTCACGAATATCTCAGGTACGTCCTCGATATTCCCATTACTAGGAGGTGAGAGACCTTCATGAATATCCAAGGTACGTCCTCGATATTCCCATTACCAGGAGGTGAGAGACCTTCACGAATATCTCAGGTACATCCTCGTTATTCCCAATTATCAAGAGGTGAGAGACCTTCACGAATATCTCAAGTACGTCCTCGATATTCCCAATTACCAAGAGGTGAGAGACCTTCATGAATATCCAAGGTACATCCTCGATATACCCAATTGCGAGGAGGTGGGAGACCTTCACGAATATGCGAGGTACGTCCTCTATATTCCCACTACCAGGAGGTGAGAGACCTTCACGAATATCTTAGGTGCGTCATCAATATTCCCACTACTAGGAGGTGAGAGACCTTCACGAATATCTCAGGTACGTCCTTGATGTTCCCATTACCAGGAGGTGAGAGACCTTCACAAATATGCGAGGTACGTCCTCGATATTCCCAATTGCCAGAAGGTGGGAGACCTTCACGAATATCCAAGGTACATCCTCGACATTCCCAATTGCCAGGAGGTGGGAGACCTTCACGAATATCCAAGATACGTCCATGATATTCCCAATTGCGAGAAGGTGGGAGACCTTCACGAATATCTTAGGTATATCCTCAATATTCCCCATACCAGGAGATAAAAAACCTTCACAAATACCCAAGGTATGTTCTCGATATCTCCAATTATCAAGTACCCCTTCAATACTTGTGAATGTCTAAGTATCCCCCAAGAATTCGTACTTGTGATGATCCAAGTACCCCTTCAATGCCTATGATCAGCCAAATACCCCTTTTGACGCCTGCAAAGGCCCAAATATCCTTCAGGTTAGTACTTGTGAATATCCAAGTACTCTTTGATATGCCTGTGAATGTCCAGGTATCTTCCAGAACAAATGCCCTGAGAAAGGTCGGTGCATCCTCCCAAGAAAGGTCGGGTTCCAACTGGTGTCTTTGACAGAGGTCAGACACCCCCACAAAATAGATGCCCTGAGAAAGGTCGGTGCATCTCCTGAGAAAGGTCGGGTACCAACTGGTGTCTTTGACAGAGGTTAGACACCCCCACAAATAGATGCCCTGAGAAAAGTCGGAGCATCTCTCGTCACAGCGACCAAAGAAAGGTGCGGGTCTTAGACAAACCATTGATTTTTTTAACTAGCAACCAAAGAATGGTTCGGGTCCTGGAGAAGCAATTTCCCGTCAAGGTGACCGAAGAAAGGTTCGAGTCCGAGACAAACCACTGATTATTTTAATAGGCAACCAAAGAATGGTTCGGGTCCTGGAAAAGCAACTTCCCGTCACGGCGACCGAAGAAAGGTTCAGGCACAAGACAAACCACTGATTGTTTTAACAGGCGACCGAAGAATGGTTCGGGTCCTGGAGAAGCAATTTCCCATCAAGGCGACCAAAGAAAGGTTCGGGTCCTAGACAAATTATTGATTGTTTTAACAGGCGATTGAAGAATGGTTCGGGTCCTGAAAAAGCAATTTCCCGTCAAGGCAACCGAAGAAAGGTTTGGGTCCTAGAAAAATCATTGATTGTTTTAACAGGCAACCGAAGAATGGTTCGAGTCCTAGAAAAGCAACCTCCTCATATCACCGGGTAAGATGATGCCTTGATACTTGCCAAATTCGGGGTTCACACCCTATCTCACTCACTCTTGGTAAGTAACTACAGGTATTTTCTTATCTGTCTTAGTATATATAATGTTATATTGCTCTTTTTGCATAGGATAATAGGTCCTAAATAAAATATGACCTACTACGCATATATGGATAAAATTTAAGCATCAGCTTTGTCTTTGAATGCAACCTCTACGAGCTCACCTTCAAAGAAGGGCTACTGTTGACACCTAAATTTTCCTTTTAATTAACTAGGATTTACTTTTATTTTATTTTATTTTTATCTTATTTCAGATAATAAATAAACCAAAAAAAGGAAAAGAAACGGAAAAAAAACCATAATAAAACAAGAAAAACGGAAAAAAAAAAAGCAGAAAAACCGAAAAATAGCCCCTCCTTGGGCCTCCGCGGCCCAGCCTGCAGCCCGGCCCGTGCGCCTTCGTCTCCTTTCTCGCGTCGTTGCAGCACACGCGCCGGAGGCGTGACGCCGGAGCGGAGGGGAGGAGCAGCGATGGCGCACGTGGAGCAGGGAGGAGCAGGCGGCGACGGGACGTGAAGCAGGGGGTGGTTGGCATCGGATGGGACGCCGGTTCGGCCGGCAAGGGCTGTGGCAACCGCCGGTCGAGCTCCATCAACCGGCCGCCCCTCGGCCTATAAATAGGCCTCCATTTCCATCGTCGAAGGCACACGGAGGAAGGAGAAAGGGAGAGGGATCGAGGTCGCGACCCTTGGACACCCCACTGAGAGACTTCAGGGGGGCCGAGGGCTCGCGGCTTCGGATCTGGGCTTCGCCAGAGTAGAGAGAGAGAGAGACCGAGACAGAGACACATGGAGGAAGGAGAAAGGGAGAGGGATCGAGGTCGCAACCCTTGGACACCCCACTGA
Organism: Eucalyptus victrix; assembly: GCA_016097545.1. Classification (NCBI taxonomy): domain Eukaryota; kingdom Viridiplantae; phylum Streptophyta; class Magnoliopsida; order Myrtales; family Myrtaceae; genus Eucalyptus; species Eucalyptus victrix. Next base: position 29,931,231 of record CM027837.1, read on the forward strand.
GAGACTTCAGGGGGGCCAAGGGCTCTTGGCTTCGGATCTGGGCTTCGCCGGAGTAGAGAGAGAGAGAGATAAAGACAAAGACACACGAAAGGAGAGAGAGGCAGAGGGGATCAAAGTCGCGACCCTTGGACACCCCACTGAGAGACTTCAGGGGGCCGAGGGCTCGCGGCTTCGGATCTGGGTCTCGCCGGAGGGAGGAGTAGAGAGAGAGAGAGAGACGCCGGAGAAGAAGAGATTCGCGGGGGTCTCGCTATCATCGCCACCCTCATCGCACCGTCGTCACGAGCAGGTACCGCGCCGTCGCCTTCGCCGTCACCACCTCCCTCTCTTCAGTCCAGTCATCGCCACCATTGCCATCGTCGCCACTACACCTCCTCGGTGCCTTGATCCGGAAACCCTAGGGTTCCCGATTTTTCGAGTCACGATCCTAGGTTGTCGGGTCGGATCAGGATGGGAACCGAGTAGGGATTCCGTAAATCCCGAGGGCGGCGGAGGTCGAGTCGCGAGTCGGGTCGGATCCGAGTAGGGTTTTCGCAAGGGAGCCGGGTCGTGGAGCAAGTTGTCGGACCGGGTTGTCGGGTCGGGCTAGGTGTCCTTAAACACCTGGCCACGACGCCGTTTCTTTAAAAAAAAAAAAAAAAAAAAAAAAAAAAAAAAAGGAGAAAAATCCAAGTCGGGCCCGCAATGCAAGCCCGTCCGTGCTTGGGTCACCGGCCAGTCGGACCCAACCCGCGGATCCGCACTGGTCGGTTTATTTTATTATTTTAATATAAAATAATTTTTTAATAAATAAATAAATTATTTAAAAAAATAATTTATTTTCAAAAAATATTAAAAAATATTTTAATTTCCAGAAAAAAAAAATATTTAAAAAATGTTGAAAATTGTTTTATTTTCCAAAAAAATCAAGAAAAATCAAAAAAATTAATTTATTTTCCTAAAAATGCCAAAAATCCAAAAAAGCCAAAAACTCATAAAAAGCCAAAAATTTTCATAAAATGCCAAAAAGACTTGTATTTTCCCAAAAAAATACAAAAAAATCCAAAAAAAATCCCTTTTATGTCCAAAAAAATTAGGAAAAGACTCAAAAATGTTTTTCCTCCCAAAAATGCATGGAAAATCCCATGAACATCCAAAAAACCTCAAGGTTTAAACAAGATTAGGTACCGAAAGGGCATTAGTGATTAACTAGTGTAATCAAGTCCCCGATCCTAATTTATCCGGTTGCGCAGGAGTGAGTATTTCTCCCGATACTTCGCTTGGGTTTCTAATCAACCCACCCCAAATCGATTAGTGGCAACTCCATTTTAAAAATTGATTTACAGGTTAAAAACTTAGACTATTAAAGTCCTAAATTGGTGGACTTGGGAGAGTCCGGGCATAACTAATTTCAGCCGAGCCATTAGCCTCCTTAAGCGCTCATACCCTACTACGGGCGCAAGAAAAAAGAGGTCGTGACAGGCAACACCCTATATTAGTCTCATGATTGCCTTGGATGAGATTTTAACACAAATCAATTAATACAGGGATAAATCATTAGACAAGTGTCAAGAGGTAATTGGGGATTCTAGAATCTTCCATAACCTTTGACCATAGTCTATCCTTATCCATTATATGCCACATGTCGATTGGGAGGAGAGAAAACTTGCTTCTCAAGTAGTTTGGCAAAAATACCTAGGCACTCATTTAAGGGCTTTGGACATTAGTTCATCAATGATTTTGATGAATCATCAACTTAGGTGTCCTCTAGAATCTTAGGTGAATCTTAGGACATGATGGCCTAAATTATAGCCTTGATGAACAAGGCAAGAACCAACCAATTAGAAGAAGACATTGGGCATTAAAAGGGCTTATCTGTCCCTTAAGCGCCATAGGCAATAATGAATCTAGAGTGAGCCTTAAAGGATAAGCAAATAGGTGGACCAATCAAAATTAAACACAAATAAGCATAAGTGCCAACTAAGGAGGCTAGATAGGCCAACTTGCATCTTAGGCTTAATCACGAGGTTGCATAAAATATAAGAGGGAAAGGCCTATAAATAGGAGAAAGCATCCTCACATTTTAAGGGTTAGTCATTCTCTCCTTTCCTCTCCCTTCCTTTCCTCGCTTTCACGCCTTCTTCCCCAAGCCACCTTACAAGCCATCCGATCACCAAAGGAGCATCTTGGAGCTAGGTTCAAAAGTTGTAAGTAGACTTTCCTAACTCTTAGATAGAGCGATGTGCTATGCGTATCGATTTAAGATCTTGTCATCGCTTGCTTGTATTTGTTTGTATATTGTGCTTGTTGCGTGTTTTCAATTACTTGTCTTTGCATCAAGTAAATCATGATCTCACGTGAGTGTCGACCACACTGAGATGGCAAGGAAAGATCTCGGCAAATTGGACGTGTACCGATGTGGGTGAACAAACCACACTTAATCTCAGGATAACATTGAAGCATGTTGTTACTTGGGACAAGCATCGGGTTGATGCCAAAGCCAAAGCGAAGATTCCAAGTCAAGACCACGAGCCCAAATCGCATTCTGCATGAGTCTAGTTTAATAGGACACAGAAGTCATTGATTCACTTTGTATGGCACACCTTCGGGCCTTTCATTCGGCTAATAATTCAAGATAAAAATGGATTGATTGATGTTTGAATGCATGGATACATGATAGACTTTTACTGCCAATGCTAGGGTATGCCAAGTCGTTGCTTGGGGTAAAGCCTCGGATGCCATCCCAATATTAAGATCGTGGATGATGCCGGCCTGAGTGAGGCTGATGCCTAAGGATCGCCCTAGATGCCGTCCTGATAAAGAGATCGAAATGAAGTCGTTTGCCAAGGGGGGATCGATGCCCGGTTGATACTAGAAGAGTCAATGGATTTCGACTAACTGAACTAACTGAAATAAATTGGAAGTCCACGTGTGGTCTATGACTAATGCATGTGTAATACTTGAATTGATGCTTGCACCGGTACTGGAATTGAGGCCTACAAAAGCTGGGTTTGTTTGATATGTATTGTTGAGTCATTGCATCAATTTGAGCATATGTTTGCGTCAGGTCACTTAGTGCTTGAATGAATTTTATGTGATACACGCATCCCTCTTAGTGATTGGAATGATCATAAGCCATGGATCTTTGGAGTGCCTTTTTTTATGCACTAACTCTTTGTCTTTGATGCATGAAAGCACATAGCCAATTGAGAGCCCTTCATATGCATAAGCAAGGCAAGGCACGAACCTTGCTATTGATTTGCCATCGACAAATGGGTGATAATTTTATATTCGAGGATTGATGGCAAGACATCTTCCTATAGGAGAATTAGGGATTTCTACTTACTGAGTCATCGACTCACTTTTGTTGTTTTCACCATTTCAGGTGTGGAATGGATGAATCAATTCTACCACCCGTCCATCCTAGTCTTCCGATTGATACGATTACTATTGTGATGGACTTAGTAGACTTAGAAAAGGACGTCACTTACCGAAAGCATACTCCTACTGTATAGTTCCAAGAAGGGGAAGACACCTTGGTTGCCCATGTGTACGAGGCTTGGTGCCTCATTTTTTATGGGGACAATTTAGGTCCCATCCGAGACCTCATCCTTCTGGTGGATCCTACGAGCGCATCATAGAAGAAAGGGCCTAAGATGGGGGCCATTTTTGGAGAAGCTAGGCTACCCTAACCTTTTAATCATCGATGTCTGGTAATGAAGATAAGTAGCCCAAGACTAAGATAGGCATGTAATGATAACAACTTTTGATACATGTATATATGTAAAAATATGTGTTGCTTCTGTTTGCTTAACTTGTATACATGTTGCCCAACTTCCATATTTGTTTGTGTACGGGGATTGTTTTTAATTCGCTTCCGCATGTGCTTAATCAAAGATAAAATATTTTTGGGACAATCGACATACCTGGGATGTCAATGCTGACCCGTCGGGTCATGCTTTCTTACCAGAGGTGGGGTGGGGGTGTGACACCAACAAACTGAACTCTCGACTTGGTTGATGAGCTCAGTGTCCTCCAGTTCCACTGGATCGCTTGGGAATCGATCACCCCTACCTGGAATCGGGAATTGAACTGACAATTACCCATTCCAAATTTTAGGAATTGAGAATCGCCTTTACCTGGACTGTTTGGCCCAATTCCATTTGCTCACCCCTAGACTCATGAGCACCACCGAGCACCAGAAATAAGAAGTGCATTGCTCATGTAATAGTCTCCCGAGGAAAGCTCACTGAATTCCAACGCCCCAACTTTCACGGAGTAAATAAGTAATTATTCATAATCCAACCTTGCCAAGATGAATTGCGAAGAAAAAATAAGATAATTTCGATGAATTTGTGATCAATATGATACTGACCAACGTTGGATGTATCCAATAGTAACTTGACGTGTCAATAAATGCAAAATAGATCATCAACAGAATACTGCCAAAAATATAGTTTCATACTACAGCATCTTTGCTAGTATATAAAATTAGACCCCTGATCATTACATCACCACACCTTTTACAACATTATTCTTTTTCTTACGTATATATTTGTATTAGGATTTAGATACGCCCTGAGCACAAGGATTTCAAGTGCATTTCTCATGCAATATTCTCCTGAGGAAGACAAGTTGACTTCCAACGCACCAAATCTAATGTAATAAATAATTTTTTGTTGATAATTAAACCTTGCCGATGTGAATTGATAACCAAAAGATAATACAATCTCTATGAATTTTGAGAGAAATAATTTTCCAAAAAATGCTAAACCTATTGTACAACAACCAATTCCATCCTAAACTTTTCAATTTGACCAATTTAATCCTAAATTTTTGGATGATTTACCAATATAGTCCTTTCAATTGAAATTGGTTATAAATTGATGGCGTGCCCACTAACCATCCTACGCAGCACAATCGATGCCGACCTAGACATTTTTTTTTTTAAAATTTCTAAAGTTTTATTATTGCTTTTCTTTTCTTTTCTTCACCATTCACTTCCCGAAAGAACCAACGGTGAGCCATTGGGGCATCAACGATGGTTATCTACCATTGCTAAGGTTCTAGCCTTCCCCATCGGTTCTTTTGGGAAGTGAACGGTGGAAAAAATAATTTAAAAAAATGAACAGAAAACTTCAATAAAAATTGTAAAAATTGTTTATGTCAACGTTGGTCATACAATGTAGAACAGCTAGCAACAAAGTCAGTGGTTTCTGACCAATTTTGATTGGAAGGACTACATCACAAATCATCAAAACATCCAGGACAAAATTGGTCAAATTGAAAAGTTTATAACTAAATTGACCGTTGTACAATAGAATTATGACTTATTAAATAATTTTCTTATTTTTGAAAGTGACCATTACTGACCAACATTCACTATATCGAATAATTAACTTGACATATCAATAAATGAAAAATAGATCATCAAGCAAGATTTGGAGTAACACTGAAACTATAGTTTTAAACCACATCTTACCAATATATTATAATGACCACTTATCATTACATCACCACACATTTTACAGCATTTTTTTTTCTCATTTGTGTCTGTACTAAGAATCAGACCCAACACCTTAACAAGCACATTTCTCAAGTAATGTTCTCCTGAGGAAATCTCGTTGACTTCCAACACACCAAATCTCATGCAATAATAATTTATTGGTCATAATCCAACCTTTGCCACTAAAATTTGAGTAAACCAAATCTCATGCAATAAATAATTAATTGGTCATAATCCAACCTTTGCCAATAAAATTTGAGTAAGTATGAGAGAGAGAGAGAGAGAGAGAGAGAGAGAGAGAGAGAGAGAGAGAGAGAGAGAGAGAGAGAGAGAGAGAGTGAGTGAGTGATGTCATCCAATACATCAATCTTTTTTCTTCTTTTTTTTCTCATTTGTATTTGTGTTAAGAAGAAGACACCCCGAGAACAAGGGATCACAACTTGATTAGTGCATCGCTCGTGTGACAGACTCCTGAGGAAGGCTCATAGGATTCCAACGCACCAAATCTCACTTGACATATTCTTAGTAATTCATTGTCAAACCTAAATATTTTAAAGCTCAAGAAGATGATACCTTCCCCAGCGGAAACCCAAAAGATCATATATAGGTCACCCATCTACGTGCCGAACGCTTTGCTCCATCTTTCTTGCCCAGAACGAGAGAGAGAGAGAGAGAGAGAGAGTAATGTCATCCAATACAGAAAAAACGTACTTGGAAGTGTTGGGCCTTTGCTGTGCCACAGAAGTTGCGTTGGTCGAGAAGATCCTGAGGCAGCTCGATGGGATCAACGACATCTCGATCATCATCCCGACAAAAACGGTCATCGTCCTCCATGACCCTCTAATCGTTTCTCAGTCCACGCTCGGTATGAATATGATCGATGGAAGCTGCTTTGGGTAAGTCCTACTTTGTCCTAGAATTTCAGTTTAGGCGTATGTATTGATGGTTCTATGTACTTAATATTGCAGTTGAGGCACTAAATAAAGCGAGGTTGGAAGCTAGCATTAAAAATCGGGGCAAGATTGATTCGGCGACGAAATGGCCATCGCCAGCACTGATTGTTTGCGGGTTGTTGTTCGGTTTGTCATTTCTTAAGTACGTTTATCAGCCACTTAAATGGCTGGCTCTGGCTGCTGTTGTAATTGGCCTTCCGTCGATTGCATGGAGGAGCTTCGCCTCCATCAAGCATCTCACTCTAAATATCTACGTTCTCATTCTGATTTCAGGTAATAATCTTTTCCAAATGATCAACTGTTCTTTGCTAGATGGGATGTGAGTTCATGTGGTTCTTTTACTCATGGTCATGTTTTGTACGGGATGATGATCATTGTAAAGGGCCAAAGTAAATGATGGATCGGATGTATTTGCGCTGTCTAGACATGGGCGTTAATCATCTTGCAAAGTGAAATGAACAAGATAAATTGATGGGTCAGCATGTTTATACACAGCTATATACATTAGTCACACTCCTAGTGACATATCTACTTCACGTAAGTTATGAACTGAGTTTTTTTTCTTAGAATTAGGGCATGAGCACGTCACTCCTCATGAATTCCCAATCCAGTTCATAGATGGCTTGCTTTTGACCAAAGAGGGAGCTAGACTGTAGCCTTGTATCGGAAAGTTAGACTCGGATATCACCTACACAATACACAAAAAGATAAGGCTTTGGACAGTAGATGAAGTAATGATACTGATCCATCTGAGAAATTCTTGAGTAGCAGGCTGTTGAATAACGAGAAAGGGCAGGACTCGTTCCTCACTCAATGATTTTGTCATTGATCTGACATCTGTGTATATGGGATAAGTAGATCATCCCGCGAAATAGATTAAAGTCATCTAATCTTGTTGCAATACTGAATTTGCAGTGATAGGAACACTCGCCTTGCAAGATTACTGGGAAGCTGCTTCCATAGTCTTCTTGTTTTCCATTGCTCAGTGGCTCGAGTTGAGGGCTAGTCACAAGGTTTGACATTCAATTCTCTGTTTACAAACAAAATAAGAAAAAATGAACGTTTTTCCCCCCAATTTTTTGTCCTGCTAAACATAGGCATACATTGCTCTTTATCTATCCTTTCCCTGGGAGGCTATTGAGAATACTAGACTTCGACAGATTTAAGGATTGATATATATAGCCAACATCCTCTAAATCCATGCATTTGCATCACATTCAGAAGGTCTGCATTAATTTGGCTAGTTAGTTACTATTGGTGTTTTTGCGGAAGCGTGTGTGTGTGCAAGTGTGTATGTGTGAAATATGGGCTACAAAGGCAAGGGTGTATGGATTAAAAAAAAAAAAAAACAGAACTTTTATTATGAAAGTAAGTATTACAAAGGAAGGAGTGGTTTTGGTTTTTTCAGCCAACTAAAACAGACGCCACACCTCTATTTATAGGCGTGAGCACCGCCTCTTCTTCACCGACATTGAGTACAAGAAATAATAAACAAAAATTTCAGCTTGCTTTTTTGTCCCTGCATGTTGCGGCTTCTCTCGATTATTCTGGTCTCTCCTACATTTTTCTGCATTTTTCCGCATTTTTCTATTCTCTCCAACTCTCAGCCACTTTTGTTGACTTTTCTTTGGCCTATTTGCTGTCCACATGTTCTGCTGCCCACGTACCAGAAAATTCTTCGGCATTTGAGAGTCTTCTTGCTTTTTGCCGGTTTGTTTCCGCCAACTTTTTCTCTAATGTAGTCTAGAATTTTTTTAAAAAATGGATCACTTTTTTAACACTCCTCCTTGATCCATTTTTGTGATACTTCAAGCATGCTTCTCAATATCTCGAATTTTGCTGTTGATAGTGCTTTAGTGAATATGTCCGCAATTTGATCTTCAGTCTTACAATACTTTAGCTCGATCTCTCCTCTGCTTTGCACTTCACGAATGAAGTGATATTTTATATCAATATGTTTCGTTCTTCCATGAAAGACTGGATTTTTTGATATTGCGATTGCGGACTTATTGTCGCAAAATATTGGCGTTGATTCCATTTGTTGTTCTCCAATGTCTTCTAAAATTCTTCGTAGCCATATTGCTTGACTGGCGGTCATTGCAGCTGCAATATATTCAGCTTCTGCAGTGGATTGTGCCACTGAATCTTGTTTTTTAGATATCCATGAAAATATTCCAGAACCTAATGTGAATGCATAACCAGTGGTGCTCCTCCTATCATCAGATGATCTAGCCCAATCGCTATCAGTGTAGCCGATGAGCTTGGCATTTGCACTTGGGCGATACCAAATGCCATAATCTGTAGTTCCTCGTAAATATCTTAGAATTCTCTTGGCTGCTCCAAAATGAATTTGACTTGGGTTCTGCATAAACCGTGATAGTAAACTTGTCGCGTACATAATATCTGGCCATGTAGCAGTGAGATATAGTAGACTCCCAATTAAACTTCTATAGAGGGAGGCATCGGCTTTTTCTGCTCCATCTTCCTTTAATAGTTTTTCATTTGTCATGAGCGGGGTTGAAACTACTTTGCAATAGTTCATCTTGAATTTCTTTAGGAGATTTTCGGTATATTTCTTTTGCGAGATGAAAATTCCTTCATCTTGATTGACTTCAATACCAAGGAAATAGTTCATCAAGCCCAAGTCCGTCATTTCAAATGTTTTCATCATTTCTTCTTTGAATTCTTGGATCATTGTCTCATTATTTCCTGTATATATGAGATCATCTACATATAGAGAGACAATGAGAGTGTCGGACTTACCTTGGGTCTTGATGTAAAGTGTCGGCTCACTCATACTCCTCCTGAATCCTTGCTTGATGAAGTACTCATCGATTCTACTATACCATGCACGTGGTGCTTGTTTTAACCCGTATAGGGCCTTCTTAAGCTTTAAGACTTTTTCTTCATTGCCTTTAACAATAAAGCCTTCTGGTTGAGCTACATAAATTTCTTCTTGAAGATATCCATTTAGGAATGCCGACTTCACATCTAGTTGATAAATCTTCCATTCTTTTTGTGCCGCTAAGGCTATGAGTGCTCGAATAGTATCAAGGCGGGCGACGGGAGCAAAAGTTTCAGTATAGTCAATACCTGGTTGTTGCAAGTATCCTTTCGCCACAAGCCTTGCTTTATGCTTCGGATTGATCCATCTCGCATTGAGCTTTGTCTTGTAAACCCACTTAACGCCAATAATCTCTTTGTCTTTCGGTCGATCAACAAGCTCCCAGGTTTCATTTTTCTGGATCATCTTGATCTCTTCTTCCATGGCTTTTATCCAAACTTCATCTTTGGAGGCTTGTTCATAGTTTTCCGGTTCCAAAATAGCAAAATTGCATGTGTCATAAATTCTTCTAAGGGCTTTTACCCTTAATACTGGAGACTCTGGAGTAGATTCTTCTTGCCTTACCCTTGGAGAGCTTGGTGGAGTTACGTCGTGAGTGGTAGAATCCGGTGCTTCTTCTTCTTCTTGTGATGTTGACTTCTCTTGAGTAGGTGGTGTGTCTGGCAAGGTTATGTACTTCTTCTCGATCTTCTCGTCTTTCCAATTCCAGGCAGCATTCTCATCGAACTCGACGTCTCGACTAATAATAAGTTTCTTAGTTTTTAGGTTGTAAATCCGATAGCCTTTTGATTGGTCACTGTAGCCAAGGAATATTCCTTTTTCTGTCTTTTCATCTAGCTTACTCCTTTTTTGAGCAGGGATGTGGACGTAGCAAATGCATCCAAACACTTTGAGATGCTTTGGTGAAGGCTTCCGTCCACTCCATGCTTCGACGGGAGTTTTATTTTGAACCGCTTTAGTTGGACACTGTTTAGTAGGTATACAGCAGTATAAACCGCTTCTCGCCCGTAAAGTGTTGGGAAGGCCTTTCTCCTTTAGCATGGACCTTGCCATCTCCATGACGGTTCTATTTTTTCTTTCAGCTACTCCATTTTGTTCTAGGGCGTAGCCAACAGTTAGTTGATGATGGACTCCTTCATCTTCACAAAATTTATTAAACTCCTTTGAATTGTATTCTGTGCCTCTGTCACTCCTTAGGACTTTGATTCTTTGGCCACTTTGATTCTCGACGTGGTTCTTGAATTTTCTAAAGATAGAGAAAACTTCAAATCTTTCTCGAAGAAAGTACACCCACGTCATTCTTGTATAATCGTCAATGAATAAGATGAAATATTTATTTTGACTGGGTGTAGGTGTCCTCATCGGACCGCACACGTCCGTGTGGACAAGTTCCAAAGGCTTCTTAGCTTTCCATGAAACTCCAGATGGGAAGGACTGTCTCTGTTGTTTTCCCAGAAGACAGCCTTCACAAACATCTGAAATTTTTGTGATTGCTGGAAAATCTCTCATCATATTTTTCTGATGGAGAATTTTTAGCCCAGCAAAATTGAAGTGGCCAAATCTTCTATGCCATAGCCATGAATCATCAAGTTGAGCTTTCATCTTTGACCAATTTCCATTGAATAGGAAAATTGTTATTTTTCATCTTAACAAAAGCAATGATATTTTTATATTTATCATAGATAAAGTAGGCATCTCTATTAAAATATAGAAAATTCCCACTTTGTATCATTTGGCCCACACTTAAGAGATTTTGTGCAAGACGAGGGACTAGATATACATTACGTATATATTTTGGGCCTTTATTCGTTTCCACGGCGATGGTGCCTTTTCCTTTGACATCTACTAATGCACCATTGCCCAACTTTACTTGAGATTTCACCGACTTATCAATATGAGTGAATATAGATTCGTCCCCTGTCATGTGATTGCTACACCCACTATCGATGTACCATGTTTCATTTTTATTATCATTTGCCGCTTGGCCCGCGTAGAATGTATTTTCTTCACTTTCTTTTTTTTCTACATAGTTTGCTCGATTATTTGTTTTCGAGCGACAATCTTTTTCTACGTGGCCATATCTTTTACAAAAGCGGCATTGTTTTTTATTTTTAAACCAACAATCCTTCTCTAAATGATTTGTTTTCTTGCAAATACCACAAGGTGGATAATTTTCTTTTTTAATAATTTCTCCTCCTCTTTTGTTTTTCCATGAGCTCCTTCCATCATTTTTAGTTTGTTGAGACCGTATATTTACTTTAGACTGAAAGGTACTTTCAACTGAATCTTCATCTTGTGCCATTAGTCTTTTCTCATATGCTTCTAGAGAGCCAATTAATTCACTTATTGATAGGGTCGTCAAGTCTTTAGTTCCTTCTATAGTTGTAACTATGGAGTTGTATTTGGTAAGTGACACCAATATTTTCTCAACAACCCTTTGATCAGTTACCCCATCTCCATAGGCTCTCATTTGATTAATGAGTTCCTTTAATTTTCCACAATACTCTTGTACGGTCTCATAATTTTTCATTTTAGAATTCTCAAAATCTCTTCTTAGAGTTTGAAGGCGAATAATGCGTACCTTTTCCGATCCTTGAAATTCTTCTCGTAGTATATCCCAAGCCTCTTTTGCAGTCCTCGCTCCAATAATTCTTGGAAATACAGTTTCCGAGAGTGCTTGTTGGATAAAATATAACGCCCTTGCATCCTTTTGTAGTTGTTCCTTCGAAACACTTGCACCTTTTGGCAGGGCCTCGCAACCTTTTTCCACGATGTCCCATAAGTCTTGGGCCATCAAGATCATTTTTATGCTCCAAAAGTCATAGTTGTTCCCATCAAAAATGGGAATGGGAAATGAGGATGAGGTTGGGTTGGCCATGGTTTAGTTAGTGAGTATTTGGAAAGGTTAGTTTTAGGAATTGGTGGGTAGGACAAACGCCTGACACCAACCAAAGACGTGGCTCTGATACCACTATTGGTGTTTTTGCGGAAGCGTGTGTGTGTGCAAGTGTGTATGTGTGAAATATGGGCTACAAAGGCAAGGGTGTATGGATTAAAAAAAAACAGAACTTTTATTATGAAAGTAAGTATTACAAAGGAAGGAGTAGTTTTGGTTTTTTCAGCCAACTAAAACAGACGCCACACCTCTATTTATAGGCATGAGCACCGCCTCTTCTTCACCGACATTGAGTACAAGAAATAATAAAAAAAATTTCAGCTTGCTTTTTTGTCCCTACATGTTGCGGCTTCTCCCGATTATTCTGGTCTCTCCTACATTTTTCTGCATTTTTCTGCATTTTTCTATTCTCTCCAATTCTCAGCCACTTTTGTTGACTTTTCTTTGGCCTATTTGCTGTCCACGTGTTCTGCTGCCCACGTACCAGAAAATTCTTCAGCATTTGAGAGTCTTCTTGCTTTTTGCCGGTTTGTTTCCGCCAACTTTTTCTCTAATGTAGTCTAGAATTTTTTTTAAAAAATGGATCACTTTTTTAACAGTTACTTATCCAAACAAAATAGAAAAAGAACTTGGGGACACAGTTTAATAGAACTTTGGACTTAAATCATTTAAATCAGTACATTTGGTCTGAAGACAGGTTAAGATGTTCTATGTTTCCCCATAACCTAATGAAACTTGAAAGGAAAAATCATACACCATGTGCTTGGAGATTATACAAGATCAGACCGAAAAGATAGCCTGGAAAAGCACCATTCCATACTTTCACGACAGAATATTTCCCTCTTAAAATCATACTATCGAGAAAGATACACAATTCTGTATGATTAGATATATCTTGGCCTGTGGTGTGATTTCTTTTCTATGGCAAGGCTATGGCAACCATGTCATCATTGGCAAGCATGACTCCAGAAAAAGCTGTTATAGCCGAGACTGGAGAGTCCGTTGATGTAAACGATGTGAAAATGAGCACAGTACTTTCAGTAAAGGCTGGTGAAGCCGTACCAATTGATGGAATTGTTGTGGATGGGAAATGCGACGTGGATGAGAAAATGTTGACGGGGGAATCATATCCTGTTGCCAAGAGTATCGATTCGACAGTTTGGGCAGGCTCTATCAATTTAAATGGTTAGTGTTATACATGGCACCTCTTTTTTTCCTTTTCCGGTGGCAAAGCATGTTCTGATTATTGAGTCTTCCTTCCATTGGATCACGATTTTTTTTTTTTTTCGCAGGCTATATTAGTGTAAGAACCACGGCTTTGGCCACAGATTCCGTGGTGGCCCGAATGGCTACACTAGTCGAGGAGGCTCATAAGGAAAAGACTCATACGCAAGGCCTCATAGACAAATGTGCGAAATACTATATTCCAGGCAAGCAAGTTACCCGATTTCCTTTCCCAACAAAATGCACGACACCCAAATGTGTTTTATAAATATATCCCATATTTTTATGGAGAGAATTCGAAAATATCATCCCAGATGCTAATTTTAGAAGCGAACTGCTCAGCAATATTCCAGAGTACGGATTTTTTTTCAATTGAATAACCGGAAAATTGATGCATGGTATTTTTGTTGCAAGGGTTTAGACATTTCATTACTTTCTCTTTCAAGATGACTGAGTTGGTGAAAATCTGTAGTAGCCGAGTACTTTTCAGATTTCGACATAATATTCAGGCACGGACAGTCTCATTGATTGACAACAACATAGTATCCATCTTTAAAGCGTTTCATGAGCTTAACCACTATCATTTCTTTGTAGGAATTGCTTTGGTGTCTGCTTGTATTGCTGCGGTTCCTGCTGCACTGAAGCTTAAGAATGAACACCACTGGTTTCACTTGGCAATAGTTGTTCTGATCGGCTCATGTCCTTGTGCACTCATCCTATCTACACCCATCACATTCTTCTGCGCACTTTCAAGGGCTGCAAAAGATGGGCTTTTGTTTAAAGGAGGTGGGTTTCTTGAAATTCTGGCAAAGGTTAAAACCATGGCTTTTGACAAAACAGGGACAGTGACAAGAGGAGAGTTTGTGGTGACCAACTTCCAATCAGATTGCAATAACATTGACCTTAACGCTTTGCTCTACTGGTAATCTGACTCATTCATCCCTTATCCAACTTAATCAAGAACTGTTAAAAATTCTGTTTCAATCTACGGCTCATGTTTGAGATTGGAGTTGAAAATTTCTAGAGTCGCACTGAAAGACCTGAAAGCAAATCTTGCTATGTGAAGGGTATCAAGCATCGAGAGTAAATCAAGCCATCCAATGTCAGCTGCAATAATTGATTATGCCAATTCTTTCTCTATTGAGCCAAAGCCTGAAGAGGTAGAGTATTTTCAAAATTTTCCTGGGGAAGGAATTTATGGTCAAATCAACGGTAAAAGCATCTATATTGGGAACCGGAGAATCGGTCTAACGGCTGGCTGTGAAACAGGTCAGTTTCTCTAACTATCTCGAGCAAATAGTTTTTCAACAGTAATATTTTCTTTCCTTATATTTCTTTCCTGTTTCTTATTAATCTCTACTTCGATTTACCGGAGTGTGCCACAGCAAGCGGCATTGAAACAGACACAAATGGATTCATATACATTGGACAAAGCCCGGTGGGAAAGTTCATTCTCTCTGATGCTTGTAGAACTGGGTCGATGGAGGCCATTAATGATGTTAAATCACTAGGCATCAAGACCGCCATGCTCACAGGTGATAGCCAAGCTGCAGCCAGGTCCACACAGAATCAGGTGCGCTTCTATCATCCTCGTCTTATTACATTGGCACTGAATTATGGGAATGATCTTCCACACAACCTCAACCTTAATCCATGACTGGTATTTTATCGATTGAGAACAATTACAGACTTGAGCTCCAATGGAACTTTTAGGTCTAAAAGAACTTCGAACACAATTTGCAAAGAAAGACCAAAACTTGGCAAGTTCAACTGTTTCTCTTCATTTTTTCTCCTAAAGAAAATGGAGTGCTAATAATAGAAATTGAATCCTAACAAAGAAATTGAAGATTCATCATAGCATGAACCGACTGAGGTTCCTTAACTTTCTACCTGCAAAACCGCCTCCTATCCAGCTTGTCCAAATGTATCTTGGTTTACATTTCTTCCGTGGATATTTACTATATACTACTGTGCCACTACTACGCAGAGTGTACTGAAAAAACAAAAAATCTGTTTGCAGCTCAACAATGCTCTAGACATTGTATGTGCAGAACTCTTGCCCGAAAACAAGGTAAGAATAATAGAAGACTTCAAGAAAGATGGACCAACTGCAATGATTGGTGACGGAATAAATGATGCTCCTGCATTAGCCACAGCTGACGTAGGCATCTCGATGGGGATTTCTGGTTCAGCCCTGGCAATGGAGACGGCAGATGTGATTCTCATGTCGAATGACATTCGAAAGATCCCAGAAGCTATTAAACTCGCCAGGTGGACCTTCAGGAAGCTCGTCGAGAACATCCTTATATCTATATCTCTGAAGTGCGCAGTCCTTGGATTGGCCTTTGCTGGGTACCCATTGGTTTGGGCCGCAGTTCTCACAGACGTGGGCACATGTTTGATCGTGATTCTCAACAGCATGCATCGTCTAAACGCAACCCCAAACCAAGAAAAGAAGTTCTTAAGATCCATGAATGGTCTTTTCTCGCCAAACTCACGCGAGAAGAATAAAGTTGGTTGCGCAGTGCAAAGTATGAACAATGATAATGAACATTGCAGCGGCTGCTGCTCTGCCATGGCAAATCAAGATGCAACGTTGTCATTGAACGCACTCGGTGATGCTTGTTCTGAATCGAAAGTTAGCCCACAGAAAGAAGATATGTCAATGAACCTTGAAGGACCTACTTGCAAGCCAATCACGCAGCCTACAGTAAACCTGTCTGCATTTGGAGAGATTGAGTCTATTACAGACCAACCGAAAAACCACTATGGCTCAAGTTGTGGCTGCCCATCAGTTAGATCTGTTAAATCAGTAAGTAAGTGCGAGTCATCCTACTGTTTACCTGTCAAACACATAGAGGGAAGGTCACAATGTGCTTCTGGCTGTTGTCCTCAAAGTTCGGAAATTCACGAGGATGAAAGAAGCTGAATTTACGGAGTGACGCATCACGGTTGTTCAGCAATGCACCGGATGCTGGTAATACTGAATCTGTAGCTCAAAGTGTACCCGGTAATTTCAAAGATGAAGAAATTATCGAGCACTGCAACTTAGTTGGAGCAAAATGCTGTGTTGCTGTAGCAATCGAAATTACTCCAGGGAAGATGAGCCCTGGCGGGTGCTGCAAGCAATCAGGCAACAAATGTTTCTGCAGACTCGAGCAACATGATGCAGGCAGCGGAAGCAGCATGCCTAGAATAGTCATAGAATAGACCCTTTTAAATGTTGTCAGACAATAATAAGATTCTCAGTTTGGTTTAGTCAAGCTACACATCCATATGTAAATCTCGTCGTGCTTAGCTTCAAGTGCTGTCGGTCTGGGAATAAATGATCTTTGGTCGCATTTGTTGAGAAGAGATGAACAAGATCGACCTTCTCTCCTCCCCTCTCTCTCTCTTTGCTGCATACTTTTCTTAAGCGTTCGGCATAACGAGTAGATCTTCCATCTTTTACTGTGCTCTTAGCCTCATAGTACGTAAACAGCAGTTTTGAGTTGTCAATTACCTCTGTGAGGGTGAGAAGACATGATTGAAACATCAGTAAGTTACTTCATCCGTGCACTTTGTCTAGGACTTGATCCAAGTTTTCGGAGAACTTCCAAATTTGACTTGACAAGAAACCTCGAGACTAGAGATTCACCGCGAGCTTAATCAAGCTTTATTTTCAAGCTCGAGGTTTTGTTCCATTCTCAAACTCGACACAAACAGACTTGACTTCGATGTGATCCCAACGTGAATCAAATGCCTTTGATTAGATTCGTAAATATCCGGTATGCAAAAAATCATCCATGACCACATGAGTGTAATGACAAAATAAAATATATCTAGGTAGAAATGTCACCATTTTTCAAGTTAATATCTCTTAAAGTTCGCTTTATCTACATGGCTATGTAGGTCAATACGGCAACAACTTCAGATAAAACAAGGGCATGAGTGTAAAGACTCGATTACCAAGAGACCCATAAACACTCTACAAGTCTCATAAACCGATTAAATCCAAACTTTTGGCCACCGCAAGCAGCATTGACTTTTTCTCTAGACATTTACATAGTGGTAAGCATGATCCAAGTTGAGCCAATTCAATAGTTAATCCAGGGATCAACCTGCATAGTGTTGATCTCTAATTTTGGGATCAAGAACTGACCTTATTAAGCTAGAGACTAAGGACTAGACCAACCCTATGGATTTGGTCCAACTCTAGGGTCAACACGAGACTAATCGATTATTTTTTGTTTTATTTTTTGTTTTTCTTAAAAGAACAAACATACTATTTCAAATTACATATCCATTAACAATACAACATTGAGCAACCAAACTATGTCGCAAATACATATCAAACATAAATATAAGATAAAATAACAACATAAATTTATACTTACTAAAGGAAACAAACCATAAAATGAATAAGCAATGCAAGGGAATAGAGGTGAGTGAAAGAGAGGTTGGCCACGAGGAGAAGTGAGTGAAGAAGGTTTCTTTTTTGGTTGAATAAGAGATGGGTTTGTTTCTACTTTTTAATTTACACAGAAACCAAACTGCAAAAGAGAACATGGGAAGAGGAGCTAGGGCTTAGAGTAGATAAAAGTTTATAATATATTATATGTACAAGGTTGGTCCGGGTTGGACTAACCCTAAACTCCTAGGATCAAGAACCAACTAACACAATATAGGATCTAGGGGTCCCAAGACTATGGATCAACCCAGTGTCCTTGGGAATCGGACTAAAACCGGCCGAGTTAGGCCAATCCAAGGTCAATTCTAGACCAATGCTCACCCCTACATTCACATGATATTATTAGCTATAAAATGCCTACTTTTTTTTTCTTTTTTTTCATTGGGTTATCTTTTAGGGGCTGACTTGGCTCGTGTCATTCTCTTGATATTGGGGGTTAGTAATCTTTTATGGTATATGCAATTTACTCATCTAAGTGGGTTCCGTCCCAATAGAAATATAAAATATAAAAAATTCCAGATTTTCATTCAATTTAAGTACAAATAGATTAGAGTCAACATTGGTCACAATGTTAGTCGAAAAAAAGGACGTTGATTAAATTGCCTTTGCCTATACTTCGATGAGGAGGAGGAGGAGGAGGAGGTGGAGGATGATATGATGATGATGATTATACAATAGCGAAGAAGTAGAAACATAAGCTGATTTTCTTATTTCGAGGAGGATAATATTTTCCACTTTTGAGAAGGGAAATTTTGAGAATTAATTTGGCATTTTTATGATATTCAATATTTAGATCCCAATCTCTTTATATGGTCACTGAGTTACCTAACAAAACTGCAGATGAGTTATCATGATTACGTAAGTCAACATCACGTCTTGGTCTTTGACTCCCAAAAAAAAAAAAAGAAAATCAGTTCTGGTCAAAATAGTTTAAGAAAGGGTTTTATTTTATTTTTTCTTCTTATTTCTTTTCTCATTTTTTTTTTTTCTAACTCTAGGCCGGCAAGGGCAACAACACCCTTGCCCAAACCAAACAAGGGTCTATCGGTGACCTCAACGGCCCAAGGTTAAAAAATAAAAATAAAAATAAATAAAAATAAAATTCAGAAAAATGTTAAAAATTGTCTATGCTAGCGCCAATTATACAAGTAGGACATTTAGCATTGATTTGGGCCAAAATTGCCTAGAAGGGGCTAAATTCGCAAATTGTCAAAATATTTAAAATTAAATTGGCCAAATTGAAATATTTAAAATTGATTTGGTATAAATACAATAGGTTTATGACTTTTTTTGGTAATGTTCCCTCTCTAGTTGAAGCTCGGTCCATTTTGAAAGAGATGGTGGAGAGATACATGACTTTCGAGGACAAATTGACATTCTTGAGATTACTAACTTGTCAATGCAAGTCAAGCTATATAGATGCAACTGTCGAGATACTCAAGGCCATGAGGTTGAGCTTTCAAATATAAGTAGGTTATTACCATGTCCTAATTGAGCATTTTTGAAAAAATAATAGATATGGTAGAGCCATTAAATAAAACAAATGCAACAGAAAAAAAAAAACAAGTAGGCCGGTTCTCGAAATGGTCGAATCGATTCTCGATTCCAAAAGCTGAGATCCAACTATAGCAGGGTAGATTTTAGATTCTTAGTTTGGAACCTATTCATTTTAGAACTGATCACTTATATCATCAACATTAACAACAAGTAGAAATTGATGTCCCCAAATATCCAATTGTCATCACACCATGAAATAAAAAAATCCACAATGCAGCTCCGCACGACAACAGTAGTATTACAACCCCAATGTTCACCGTACTCTACTTTTTTCGATCTAATTTTAACGAAAGGACTAACATGACAAAAAAAGAAACATATATCTTAGACGTCCCATTGACCCCAAAAAATAGTAGTCGTGATATTGAACAAGTTAGCAAAGTACAGGGAGGATTGATCCCTTTATCCCTATTATTTAGTAATTAGAAAAACTGCACCGTAAAAATCCAAGCCATGTTAGACTTGTGACCCAACTTTTCTAGTTTGGAGCTAAACCATATGGCTTGAATAAAATATCATCATTCTTCTCTTAACAAAGAAATATAGGCAGACATTAATGATTTTTTTTCCTTTTTGGCTCGTTGCGGAGATACACGAGTTACAAAGTCTCCCTAACTTTTGGGGCAAAAATAAGGGTACGTTCGTTTCACGAAAAATATCATGTTTCCGAAAAATATTTTCTAAAAGTCATTTTCCAGAAAAATGACTTTATTTTCCAGTGTTCGGCCAAAACCTAAAATTTGAGTGGAAAATATTTTCCACCGTTCATTAATTCATTTAATTGTTTGGAAAAAATTATCAAAAGTTGAATTTTAATATTTTTAATTGACCAAAAAATTAATTTTAATTTTTATATTTTTTAAAAATTAATTTTTAATTATTTATATTTTAAAAAATTGAAATTTTTATTATTTATTATTTTATCTTTCTTTTTCTTTTTCTTTTTTTCTTTTTTTTTCTTCCTCCTTCCTCCTCCTTCCTCCTCCTTCCGTTCGCCAACGCCTCCTTCCTGCCTGACGATGGCCGGCTGCCCGACGGCCAACCAAGGCCCGGTGGCCAAATCCGGCGAGCTCAAGGCTCGGCCGATCTCACCCGAGCTCGCTGGATCTGGCAGCAGAGCTTAGGCTTGCCTGGATCGGGAGCCCGAGCTCTGCTGCCAGATCCGACCAGCTCGTAGCTCGCCCGAACCTGGCGAAGATCGCAGCAAGCTCAGGCCTCGCCGAATTTGGCGAGCCACATGCTCCGCCCAGGCCGGCGAGAGCTCTACCTCGCCCAATCTCGGCCTCGCCAGATCGGGCTAGGCGGAGCCTCGCCGACCTGGGGTGAGGCCGGCGAGGTCGCCGACCGTTGGCTTGCGACCAGTCACCAAACGCCGCCGTGGCCGATCGCCGGCCACCACCAAAGAAGAAGATGAAAAGGAAAGAAAGAAAAGAAAAAAAGAAAAGAAAAGAAATTAAAAAATCGATTTAAAAAAAAAAGAAAAAAGAAAAAGAAAGCATAAAAATAAAACAAAAATGTATTGATAAAAAGAAGTAAGAGGGAAGAAGAAGTCATGGAAAATGTTTTCCACTTTTCAAAAGTGGAAAACGTTTCCTCATTTTAAAGGTTGTTTTTTTTTCCAATGATGGAAATCATTTTCCTTGACTAGTTCATTTTCCGTAAAACAAACACCGGAAGATCCGTAAAACATTTTCCCGGAAGTCATTTTTCGCGAAACGAACAGACCCTAAAAGTCAATTTTTTTTGGAGCAGAAAATAAAAATCTGAATTAATTCAGCCGAAAAGTGCCAAAAGCCATACTGATGCAATATTGTTCCTCCAACTTTGTTTGCATGCTAGAATGATTGGTAGAATATTCCTTAATTGATGGGAAGCCATATTCTACACACAATTTCCTATCTATACACTTGTAAGATGAATGCAGAAAATTCAATGTCTATAAGATAAAAGGTTCTCTTGCGAATGGTACTATAACCAAAACAGTGAGAGGCATTTCATTTATCTACCCTAAACACTACAGGTTATCCATTGCTTATCTCCTTTGAGCCCCATACACTTGTGAAGTTTCTTTCATACCCTTATCAAGAACCACTCCACACTAGGGCAGATTGGAACAAGATGGCATCACAAGGTGAGAAAGGAGATAGAAATTTTCTTATTTGCACTTGCATCAATCTTCAAGTGTCTTTATTGTATATTGAAAACTCACAATAATTTAAGTTCCATAGAATGACAAAGAGCAATTCTTTCTCTACGCACTTGTATTCATTGTACAGCCCAACTAAGTCTGTAATTTCACCCTCACATTAAGGAAAAGCAAAGTTACTACCATTCAAGCAACATAATCCGAAGCGTCAACCGAAGATGAAGACTCAAGAGTCTAATAACAGTGTTTTGTTTGAACTTGCCTAGGCCAGTTCCTCAAACAACAAGAATGAAAGACTAGGGGCATGAAAAAGTTGTGTACCTAGTAAAAGTAAGGTCAACGCCCATAGATGAGAAAATTGGAATTAAAAGAACTAAGGGCATGAAAAAGCAGTGTGCCTGGTAAAAGTAAGGCCAATGCCCTTAAACAAAAAGTCAATTTTAGCCATTTTTACTCCCAAGCAAAGCTGTTGTTGTGGAGCTTCCATCCGACGGTGAGAAGAAAAACTAGTGACAATGTCAAGACAATCACCTATTTTCACCCTTTTATACATGAGCCAAGCCTACATTGCGTCCCCTTGTAAAAGTCTCTTCAAACTATGGCACTTCAATTAACGTAGGATTTCATATATTCATAAACATCACTCGAAAAAGTATGAGCAAAATAATTCGTATGAGCAAAATAATTCTATCTCTTTTGTAGGGTTCTTGACTTGTAAACTCAGAGATGATCGTGCAGCATTTCTTTCATAAGCCTTGACCTTGATGGTCCCCTTTGATAAGCCATTGACTAAGCCTACATTACGGTCCCAACAAAGACCCCTCATATTGGTAAAATCGTACCACTTGTAAGAATACTTGGACCCCTGCTGGCATGATGATAGTATGATGGTGTGGTCCTTATAAATCATGCATCAATGGTTAGGATAAAACAATCTTTTTCATGAGAGTGAGTGAAAAGTCTTTTCAAACTGAAAGCCTCTCATCTGGCATGTTTAAGACATCTACATTCTAAATGAATGTTGTCTTTCAAAAAATTTCCTCAGTGGAATTCAAATGATGCAAAACTAACAAAATTGTCATGCATAAATCACATTTAAATTTATGAATCTACAACATATACAATTATGTGTGCATATTGTATATAGTGGACATACTCTCAGAGATCAGAGATATCACCAAGTTAGCATATCCCTATCCCTATTATCTTTGAGTACCTACCACTGTCCAAATACTCTCTCTCCTTGACACTCAACTTATTCGAGTTGTTTTCTGAGTTCGGATACTTGCGACTGTCTAAGTATCCCGTCACACCCCAAACCTCAAGCGCGCGCACATCCCTTGGTGGTTGATCAAATTGCAATGTTTCTAGGACACGTTGCCGACCCATTCATTTTATACACATGCAGAAGCAAATTAACAATCTCCAGACAACAAACATGGGATAGAAGAAGCAGAACAACCAATTAACACAAAACATATTTTATAAACAAACCGAGTTTATATACAGTCAAGCCAAACCTAAGGTTTATGTACAAGAGTTTAGATCAAAAAGAGCTACTAAGCCACCTAAGCTCCTAACTCTCCGGTCATGGGCTCCGGGTCCTCCACGACATCATTAAGGGTGTCAATATCCATAGGATGCCCTATTCTCCACTCCTCCCGATCCGACAAGAGGCCCGTCAAAACCCTATATGGGACCCTCCCAACCCCCATTAGGAAAGTTAATGAACCACGCTCTGAAGCGATAAGGCACCAACTAAGGTAGGCCCTCTTCAACCCAGACCATGGACTTAACCAGCTTACGGGTCAGGTTGGTCCCTGGAATAGGGAAATAGGAGTGTTGAAAGTCCATCTCCTTCCGAGACCCTATAACGCATATACGTACCTCCATCTAAGGACCTGAAAATTTTAAACCATGACAGGGTGAGAAAATGTCTCAACAAGTCTACACCCTAAGCCCCGATTAGAAAGAAAATTCACCTAGAGGCAGCCTAAACACGCTTCATATAAGACTTACCTCGCCTCAACACATTAGTACAGCTCATATACATATGCATACTGTAAACATATTTAACAACTGGAACATTGCACCTCAATCATCAAATACTCACAGGGGTCCTGATTATAAGGCTAAATTGTTATGACACATCCCATTCCGTGCCACACAATTTTGTCCCATAATCAAGCGCAACTATTTCATTCATTCAAGCATTCCAGTTAATTATGACCCAACGACCACAACCAACTCAACAGTTGACGGTCATCCGACATAATCGGGCGTCGTCCCGCTTCGTCGAGTACAACAACGTCTACATCTAGACAGCATTCCCAAAGGAGCATTGCCCAGCCTCCACTGCAACTGGAATCCATTAACATAGGGCATTCCCGAAGGAACATCGTTTGACATAAAAGCTTGTGACGGGTTCTCATAACGATCACACGCAGATCCAATCCCGACTAAGGACACCGTGCTTTGCACTCAAATGTCTCAATTTAAATAATGTGCTTGGCTTATTTTCTTCATATTAAAAACATCCGATAAAATAATTGTGTGTAGATACACAATCATATTGAACCATAAAATGTGATATCCTCTCTTTTAAAAATCACACTATTTTATATAGTACCTAAAAACATTTTTGGCGTCAAAAATCGACACTCGGTATTTTTCTAATTAAATACTAAAATTCCATATTTTTGAAATAATAAATCAAAAATCATCAATCATCATTCAATTGCATAAATTAACACTCAATTGCATAAACCAATTATATCATGACAATCAACACGAAATTCTAACGACCGGCTATCCCAGTATAATTTATGGAAAATAATAAATAATTAAATAAATTACAATTAAATAAATAAATTGCAAAATAATTAAATTAAACCACTAATTAACATGTATACACTAATCTAACCACCTAATAACTAATTAACTAATCTACTAAGCTAACTAATTTAATCTAACCGCCTAATAACTAATTAGACTAACTAACCAATCCTACTAACTTAGGCATATAACTAATTACCACTAATTAAACTAACTAACCCCCTAATCTCTAATTAAACTACTAATCCATATTTAAGCATCATTAGCACCCTCATTGGAGTTTAGGACATAAACTCACTGGATAAGCGAATAAACCGATTCACAGTGACGGCAACGCGACGGCGACCGAAACTTGGGCCTATGGCGACGCCAAAGGAAGCTTGGATCATGTTAAAACCCGCAAGGGACGCTCACGGTTTGGGCTGGTTGAAGCTGCTCTAGAGGGACTAAGTTGGTGCGGGCTGGTTAGCGGCAAGTTGGGTGAGCAAGGGGCCGGTGGCTGTTGGAGTTGGGCAGCTCGGGACTGGGCTGAAGATGGTGAAGCAGGCGTGAGGTTGAGTGGAGTTACTTCGGTGGACGTTGGGCAGGAACATGTGTGGGCTGCGGCGAGGATATGGGCGAGAAGTCAAGGGGAAATGATGGGCTGACTAGAGTCGTTGGTGGGGGTGTCGCGAACGTGTGGCAGCGAAAGGGAGAATCGATGGAGATGGGAGTGGAGGGGTGCAGCGAAGGTGACGCTGGCAAAGAGGAAGTGGACCTGTTACTAAAAAGAAAAAATGGAGGGGGAACCGAGCTTGAAAGGAAAATGAAAGAGAAGACAGAAGTAGGAGGGGTCGGTGAAGCTGGTGCACAAAGGGGGAAAAAGAGGCCAAGAAGTCAATGAAAAATATCTAAAGCATTTGAGTGCTTTTCCCCCTTATCTTCAGCCAAGTTGGAGCCAACAATATAATTGGTCACCCAAGGTCAATTGCTCACACATCTTCATCAACTAGAGCTAAATTGAGGACCAAAATACAGCTGCCCCTCAAGCCTACGAATTTTGCATCCAATCACTCTAGTTCTTCACAAATCTCTCTAATTGATGGCCAAATTTGTTGAGGAAGAAGCCCATGCCAAATTCCACACTTGTATTCACAAACTAGTCCCTTTTGAAGGCCAAAAATCCACTTGAAAATGGCCAACCGAATTTCTTGAATTTAAATCGCCCATTTCAAATTTTCGCCAAAAATCCAAGCTCATCAAAAATTCTTCAAAGGATGAGTCGACGTCATAAAAATAAATCATGACATGCCCAAAATTTTGATTCCTGAAACCGGGTTCAATTTCGTGGTTAATTTCAACCGAACGCGATTTTAGCGTAACCTAACCTACCGGGTACGCTTTTATGAATTTTTAGCGCGTTTGACTCATGGTCGATTATTTTCGATCCACATTGTGCATCTTTGACACATCAACAACTCTCAGTTGTCGTAAAAATCTCAATGTTTCATTTACAGGCACTGGGTACAGAATCGCAGAGAAATCAGTTTAGTGTCGTTCGACGGGAATTTTGCAATCAAGTGGAATCACCCACAATTTAATTACATGCCTCTGTCGAATCAACCTATCTCCGATCTCTAATTGATTTTAATGGTGCCATATTGACCCTTGCAGATTAGTATGGTCGAGCAATCGATTTCTAATCGAATTCTCAAGTCGGTCGCGTTTATATTCCTTAACAACTTCACCTAATAGATTAGTTATCTCGTGAATGATTAGCTCAAAGAAAAAGACTATAGGCGCATTGATGAAAAGCTCAATTCATATTATCGAGACAGGGTCGAAGATTAGGATGTCACAATGGAGGCCATTACTGATGTTAAATCACTAGGCATCAAGACCACCATGCTCACAGGTGATAGCCAAGCTGCAGCCAGGTCCACACAGAATCAGGTGCGCTTCCATCATCCTCGTCTTATAACAATAACTGAATTTTGGAAATGATCTTCCACACAACTGCCCCCTTATCGATTGAGAACAATCACAGATTGGAGCTCCAATGGAACTTTTAGGTCCAAAAGAACTTGGAACACAATTTGCAAAGAAAGACCAAAACTTGGCAAGTTCAACTTGTTCTCTTCATTTTCTCTCCCAAAGAAAATGGAGTGCTAATAATAGAAATTGAATCCTAACAAAGAAATTGAAGATTCGTTGTAGCATGAACCGACTGAGGTTCGTTAACTTTCTACCTGCAAAACCGCCTCCTATTCAGCTTGTCCAAATGTATCTTGTTTTACATTTCTTCCGTAAATATATACTATATACTAGTGCGCCAATAATATGCAGAGTGTACTGAAAAATAAAAATCTGTTTGCAGCTCAACGATGCTCTAGACATTGTATATGCAGAACTCTTGCCCGAAAACAAGGTAAAAACAATAGAAGACTTCAAGAAATATGGACCAACTGCAATGATTGGTGACGGAGTAAATGGTGCTCCTGCATTAGCCACAGCTGATGTAGGCATCTCGATGGGGATTTCTGGTTCAGCCCTCTCAATGGAGATGGCCGATGTGATTCTCATGTCGAATGACATTCAAAAGATCCCAGAAGCTATTAAACTCGCCAGGTGGGCCTTCAGGAAGCTCGTCCACTGTGAAGGGCGCAGTCCTCGGATTAGCCTTTGCTGGGTACCCATTGGTTTGGGCTGCAGTTCTCACAGACGTGGGCACATGTTTGATCTTGATTCTCAACAGCATGCATTGTCTAAACGCCCCCTCAAACCGAGTAAAGAATTTCAACGAAAGGAATAACATGACAGAGGGAGTAATATATATTTTAGAGGTCACAAAATAGTAAAATAATGACATCGAACAAGTTAACAAAGTACAGGGAGGACTTATGCCTTTATCCCTACTATCTAGGACTTAGAAAAACCGCCCCATAAAAATCAAAGTCATGTTACACTCGTGACCCAACTTTTCTAGTTTAGAGCTAAATCATATGGCTGGAAATAAAATATCATGACTCTTCTCTTAACAAAGAAATATAGACAGAGGTTAATGATTTTTTTTTTTTTTGGCTCATTGCAAAGATACACGAGTTACAATGTCTCCCCAACTTTTGGAGCAAAAATAAAAGTCAATTTTTTTTGGAGCAGAAAATAAAAGTCTAATTAACTCAGCCGAATACGACTAAAAATAAAAATAAAAAACTCAGCCGAAAATTGCCAAAAGCCGTCCTGATGCAGTACTCTTCCTCCCAAGTCCGGACATAAATTCCAGCTTTGTTTGCTTGCAAGCATCATCGGCAGAAAACATTAAATGACAAGGGAATGCGACAAAGGCCGTAAATGTTTGTTGGGTCGTGTGACACCAAATTGGCCCTTTCTATAGGCCAGTACAAGACAAAAAGAACGAGAGGACTCCCAAAAGAATATGTTGACAACACCGGAAGGAGCGCTAGATCTGAAATTTGAGCTTATATTTGGAGCAGTTATGAGCGAATTTCTAACCTCTTTTCTTTCTTCTTTTCTAGGACAAGTGAAATCTTAACTTGATGTCGCTTACTATGATGTGCTTTCGTGCAAGAGATCAAGAATACTAAAGTACTCAGTGTGTTTTTCTGGGCCCAAAGAAAAAAAGGTTGGGGAAGATAAGAGTTGTCATTTCCAATATCACACACTTCAAATGGGATAAACACCGAATTTGATTGGGGAAAAGCTAGATAATCTATCATGGCCCTAGAGGTGGGATGATTGTCCCACCTAGAAATAATATGAAAAGTTAAAAAAATAAATAAATAACATACATTACTAGTGTGTTTTCTCTCAGTCACATGATAGATCAAGACATTTAGGGCCGCTGCAAGCATCGGAAGACCACCAAATAATGGTCACCAAAGTAAGGCGACTGGGTGGTTGCTTACTCCATTGCTTGCTAGATCTCCATGTTGCAGCGGTTGCCCACAGAAGAGCCTATCGCCACCATGGAGGTGGCTAGAAAATGGCGACCACCATCAGCAATGCTCACTTCCTTCACAAGAATAGAGTAGGTTTTTCTTTTTTAAACTTAACTATTAATTTATTTTACTATTATTTCAATCCAAAATTAGGTTTTATTCACTCATTTACCAAACACAATGTAAGATAAGAAAAATCCTCCTCTCATTTCTTATTTTCTTATTTTATCCAATTCACAATTGTTATCTTAGAGACCAAATGCAGTCTTAAGTGATTAGGGAGCAAAAGAAAATTATATTTGAGCGATTTGATGACATTTTATCAACGTGCTACATCATATATAAATATTTTACAAAATAATTCCTCCAAGCGTAGGCTAACTTTTAAGCTATGAAGCACGGACACGTTGTCCATGCTTCCGTGTCGTGTCCGACACGTGTCGGAGCGTGTCGGACACGTCGACACGCTCGGACACGGTCGGACACGCGGTCAACGCGTGTCGGATTTTCCGACACGCGGTCAACTTTTATCGACACGCGTGTCGACGCGTGTCCGGAATACTGATGAAGGGTGGAGGTGAGGGAGGGCGAGGGAGCAGAGGTCGCGAGCGCCGGCGAGACGGAGCAGAGGCCGCGAGCGCCGGCGAGACGAAACCACGAACGGACCACCGCGACGGCGAGAGACGGCCAGAGAAAGAGCCGAACAGAGAGAAAGAAGAGAGAAGACAAACTCCCGCCGACGAGACGAAGCCACAAACGGACCACGGCGACGGTGAGAGACGGCCAGAGAGAGGTGAGGGCGGCCATTGTTGCGATGGATCGGCGACGAGAGGAAGAGGAGAGGAGGGAAGGGGGTCGTGCGGCGCGGCAAGGAGGATAGGAAAAGGAGGGTTCGCGGCTCGCTAGGGTTTTTCATAAAGAAAACCAAAAAAAAATAATAAAGGAGGTTTGATGGCGTCGTGAGAGAGGGGGTGGGGGAGGAAGTGACAGCTCACCTGTCACTGTCAATTGGGGGGAGGGAAAAATGTAAAATAAACGTGGGTGTGGAGGGAAAAGGACGACCGAAAGAAATTGTAGATTTTGGGGATTATTTTTTTAATCGGAAAATTAAATAAATGAAATTAAAAAATGATTTCGAAAAATAAAAATATTAAATTTTGAATAATGATAAATTTTGGTTATTGTAGAAAATCATGAATTTATTTGAATAAATTGATTCGAATTTCTTATTAATTTTTAGTTTCATCAATAATTTTTGTTAAAATTAAAAAAATGTTTCGCATTAATTATGAATATATCTTTTGAATTTCAAATGAATTGATTTGTTAATATTATTAGTATAAATTTATTATAGGCTCTTTTTTAATTATTTATTTATTTAAAAATAAAAATATTTATTTAATATATAACGTGTCATTAACGTGTCGGAATTCTCTATTTTTTAAAAATGACGTGTCGACGTGTCGTGTCGTGTCGGACACTCGTGTCGTGTCGCGTGTCCGTGCTACATAGCTTTTAAGCTATAATCCGCGCCTCCGTGCCGTATGCAACTCAATAGATTACTAGGCCTCTCCTCGGACAATGAGATTGCCAAGGCAAAATTATTAGTTCTAATCTAGTTTGTCCACTAGCTTTGCGGGTGACTATGTGACCATCTGATTACTTTTCTGTCCTTGTGCCGAGAAAAGTAAGTGATATAAATCATTTTTCTCGTGCCCTATAATTAAAGTCTATACGGTGCCTATGACATTATTAAATAAATCAAGATTAAATTTCAATGTGTTAAATGAATGTGAAATGACACTATATATATACTCTATATCAAGTAGTAAACTCTTATTTATATGAGAGTAATATTAGTTGTCTTTACTCAATTAAGTTACTCGAAGACTATAAATTGTGATGATCACATTAATGCAATGTCTAATATAGTTATATCGGTATCATTATATACATACACCAAACTCTTTTTCGACAAAAGCAAAGTACTTACTAAATCGAATTATTCGAAGCTTAAACATCCAATAGTCAGTCGGAAATCATATATCTTGAATCGGCATGTTTATTCAAATAAAACAATCTTGCGCATCTATCTGAAAATTGTTTTAAAATCCATAAATTCAATAGACTAATTGTATGCTATGTAAATCTATTTTAAGAATCCATTTGTTTTGTGAAAATATATGATTTAAAAGATATTTTTTTCTAAAAACAATCACTTATATCGGT
Source organism: Eucalyptus victrix (assembly GCA_016097545.1). Taxonomy (NCBI): domain Eukaryota; kingdom Viridiplantae; phylum Streptophyta; class Magnoliopsida; order Myrtales; family Myrtaceae; genus Eucalyptus; species Eucalyptus victrix. The sequence goes on from CM027837.1 coordinate 29,961,789, forward strand.
TGAAATAAATAGCGATGAGAAATGTTTTCATTATCAACAACAATTCGTATCTCAATATTTTCGTGTGTAACCGATGAAAATATTTTTCGTTTATTCATTTTTGTAAATGACTAGTGGTTGCTTTTAAGAAAATATTTTTCAAAAAAATGATTTATTTTTTGGAAAACAAACAGAGCCTAATACACAAGAAAGGATAAAAAAAACATATTGATTATGGGAAGAAAAGAAGAAAAATGAATATGGCAATTATGTAACTCCAAGCACCTTAGGATTGTTAGGACTCTCTCTTTGTTTATAGAAAATAATTTGACTTTTTCAAAGGTTTTTCTATCCATAAATTTTGAGTGATATACAACCAATTTCCATGTGGCAATATCTCGCTAAAGTGATGTGTATGAATAGTATTTACAAAATACCATACCATATTTTTACAAATAAATGTCACAAGTATACTAGTCCCATTTTGAGATCGCATCATAAATTATTATTACATGTTCACCATATTGTATAGCTATAAGTGTAAACTATAATAATAATAATAATAATAATAATAATAATAATAATAATAATAATAATAATAATAATAATAATAATAATAATAATAATAATAATAATAATAATAAATGTCTAAACTTGCCTTCCAATTTCCCACGAAAAACAAAAGGAAGATCAACTATCGATTTTTTTTCCGAGTGGGAGTAGTTAGTCTTCACTCTTTCTTTTGGCCATACGTTGACCTTCTGCGCTTGAATTGATCAAGTATTAAAATAATTTAAAAGACATAAAGCTTTTACGCCTCAACCAAACTCCTAACAACTCCAAGAGAAGAGGAATGGGAAAAAAGGAAAAATTGACCCCATCAGCCCTTCTACTATGCAAGCAAACGATTTAATATTTTTAAAAGAATATCAGCTTGAATGACTAATCAATTTTTAAATAAAAAAAGTTTGAGAATGGCATTACAAAAATGATCAATGTATTTTATAAACAAAAATACACTTGCCAAATAGGTGGATCGAGTCAGGTTGAAAATAATCCAATTCAAATTGATTCATTTTTATGTAATACAAATTTAGTGACACATCACCAATTCATATCCTATCCATATTATTAAAATGCTTTTGTAAATTTCATAGATAGACTAAAGTTGAAGCATGATAAGAAGAGAAAGTTATAAAAATAGGTTCGATTTAAGTAAGTTGTGAATTCATCTAACATTGTTATTAAACCTATTTATGCTATAGAGTTTGGTATAAATTCATTTATGACTTATTTACGGAATATAATCAATTCATATATCAACCCAAGTCAATCCATAAATAAAGGTTAAGAAACTGGGTTATGACCCATTTTGACAAGTTTAGACAAAAATAATTCAATAATTCCAGTGAACAAATATATCTGCATAATCATATTCATAAGAGGTTCACAAAAAATGAATTTTTAATTTTTGATTTTTATAATTCATGGTTTCATTGCTGATTTTTTCTTTTGTTTGGTCGAAAGTTCATTGTTGAGTTATTAGTAACTTTATTGGTGCGTATAATTCTCTCCGCCGGTTTCGCCTCAACCCTTGTGCTAGAGGCTGCCACCTCCTTTTCAGCCATCTCTCTTTTTCCTTTTAATTTTTTTTTTTTTGACCCACTTGTTCATTTTTGGAATGAATCAGAGCCGATTAGTCAATTAGGGAACATAACACAGTTCACATGACAAAATTTACTCCAATCTGTGCTCTAGACACTAGGGGTGGGTCTTGAATCTAGATCTAGACAAAAATAAAATATAAATATTTTTCCATAGTGGGGAGGAGGGGACCCAATAGATTAGTAACTTGTAATAATGACAGTGTAGATTCTCATAGGAATGATTAAATAATTATTTTATATAGTTTCTTGATCTGCTCATGATGTTCCAAGAAAGGTTAAAAATGGAAAAGAACTGGAAAGAGAAAAAATATATTTTCTTTTAAAAATTGCATGGAGAATCCTAAGTGAATCACATGTTTGGCGGTCTTGTCATCTGAAAGACTTGTCCGTGGGAGGAAAATCATGGGATTCATATGGTGAATGAGACAAAATGCTTTTGCCCTACCCCCCAATTATTTTCCTCCAATTACTGTGCACCCAACCACTTGCACCCTCAATGCCTGGGACTCCGCATTGGAATTGATGCTCCATCGACAATTATGTCTTGTACTCAATGCTAAAAAAGTGATTAAGACTTTGACATGTCATTAGCATATCATATTAGTTGGGTGCTTAAGGATTCTGACTTGTGAGACAGTGAAAACGAAACGTGGCATGAAGTAATACTTAGCAAGAGAGATATAAAAATGAACCGATTGATTCATGGGTTTCATATGGGAAAGCTGGGACCTATCAAGTTAGCATTGATTATCATTTTTTGGGATCTAAAACTTATCATGGTTGTTTTAAAACTGACCTTGGAACCTACCCTATCTATCTGGTATTCTAAGGTCTACTCATGAATCAATTTTTTTACTTCATTTTAAAAGGAAAAAAATTAAGACAAATAGTAATGATAGTAAAATATTATAAGCAACAAAACAACTTAAAGTAAAACATTGATACAAAACAAACAAAAATATAAGAGTTAATACCATGAAAAATCATAAATTAATATATTTGTGATAAATTTCTCATGAACTAATTTTTTTATATAAAAAACTCTAAACTAATACATCTATGACAAATTACATCCATTAATTTTTATTAAATTTTACTGTTATATTACTAAGTTAAATGAGACATGGCATTGATGAGTGTACCAATTCCATTTGTCTTAGAAATACCGGTTTGTGATTTTTTGTAATATCAATCAAATTTAACCAAAACTAATAAAGGATAAATTTGTCGCAAATATATTAATTTATGATTTTTGTGATCAAAAAATTTACTTTGATAGTAAATTTGGGATTATTTTTTGTCAAAAAATTAGTCTTTGGTACACTTATCATGTAAGTACTAGTTTGAAATTTTTTATGGTATTAAATCAAAATATAAATTTATTGGAAGTTAAGCTTATTTAAGAATATTAAATCATCTTCTTTCAACTTCAAACAATATGTTCTAACTGGTTTTCAAGTGGGAGGGTAGGTTCAACACTCAGAATCTAAAATCTACCTGCATAGCACCAGTTCTAAAATTTTGGAATCGAGAATCGTACCTATTTTAATCTGGAGTCCGGTTCGGCTATAGAGTAGAATTGCCCCGGGTGCGCAGCCCTAGATAGAAAGAGAGGGATGCTCGAATTACGAAAAACTCGGCCTATGAAATCGGCACGTTTTATAGCATGCCAAACTGCGACCGGATGCTTGTATAGAGTGAGCTCGTTCGAAAATCGTACGAGATATGTTAATCAACCTACGCTTGAACAGAAATCGGGCTATCTTCAAAAGGTTCATGGGATCTACAAAGGGAAAGTGCTCTGGGGAACGGAGAAGCATTGGTGGGGAAACCGAACAAAAGGATGACACAAAGGACAAAGTACACGCCTGTAACTAACAAGATCATTATTGATCGAGCGGCAGAAGATATATCCGTAAAATTGAAAGTTGCCAATTCAATTTTCCGATCTATCCTTCTATCTTATGAAACATTTTGTACACAACAGAAACTCATTTTTACATGAATTGATGACCCGCTTAACTGGTTTATATGCGAATTGACATGTTAAAGTTAATGAGTTACATGTCATTTTATTATACGATATAAATAGATATGTTTTAAACACAGTTAATATTCGTGACTAAAGACTTATTTATCCTTAAAAATTTATAAAATCAACATCCCGAATTAAAAAATGTTTGAAATACAAAAATCATGTAGCTTGAAAAATCTAACCCAAAAGTACTCTTTAGATGTAATTTAAAGCTAAATTACTAATATCATCTAGAAATGAATTAAACATGACACAAGTTATCATATGTAAATGTGTCAATTGCAAAAATATGCATATTTATAAATGAATTAGGGTCAATACCATGGTAACACGTTTAATATTTATGTCGTTAGCTACGATAAACATGTTACAAAGATCACTTCATTAGCTATATTGTGTGAAGGCAGTTGGTTACATACTAAGTCTGTCATATTCGAGTTGGTCATAATCGAGTTATGCCCTGTTTCAACACAATATGATTAATTACATGACAAGACACAAATTGCCGGCCTCATCTTGGTAAGAGAGAGATTGCTTTTGTAAGTGGCGTGTTTCAGAAAACCCTTCTACATATTTAGTCATGTCTCTACTTTTCCTAAAATGAATTTAATTGTTCATGTTCTAAACAACACTAATATTAGAAATTTCCTTAGGAGACTATATCATAATAAAAAATTCAAACCGTAAATAGAATAAAGGCCCTTGCTAAAATGGATCAAAAAGTGTATATCAATATGTGTCGTCTAAATTCAGCTTGTTATTATTATAATTTATTTATTTTTTACACCGCAAGGGACTCTCGAGCATTTTGTTGGTTTTGGTTATGTGCTTGTTAGAAAAAGGATTTTGGGAAATGCTAGAAATGATCTTTATACTTTGATCCAACGTGCAATATTGTCCATGTTCTTTTAATTTTTTTTCTAGTTTTTAAATTAATCTAAAGTTTAATCATGACAAATGAGACATTATTTGATAACATGGATTAGTATATATTAAATTAGATTTTTAAAAATGATTAGTCAATATGTCCATCTTTCTATCCATCTGCTTTAAACTAGGAAAATCAAAATTAGGGCATTAACATGTCCATGAAGCACATGTTAGGGGCAATTTAATGGTGAGTCACAGCTTCTTTTTATGCCATGAATATTTTATTGTCCAAATACATGCAATGTTCGCGAGACTAGGGGAAGAATATTTGAAGAGAAGGCGGTCCTAATTTCTTTTTCACAAATTATATATTTGCTTAAAATTTTTTAACTCAAAAACTTTCATTCTCTCAATTTTCTTCCATTTTCCCAAACATAGCATATAATCTCACCTAACGTATATACTTTCGCAAGCCATGATTTAGGGAAAAGCAATTGCTCCAAATGAAAAAATTATAAATAAAAAACCAGCAAAAATGACTTCGAATTTTGAAATAAAATAACGATGAGGTGTTGATTTTACCAAATTGGACAAATTTACAAATTTTCTAAGATCCGCGTAGAAAGTCTTGAAAGCGATTGTGAAGGGCTGCTGCATTTTATGCGGGAGGGGTACAGACAAAATACTAGGGCATTGACATTTTCAAGACGGTGCATCTCGTTAGAAACCGCCTTTGGCAAAGCCTTCGATGCAAAGGCACCCGTCATGTGAAAATGTGGAGATCACAGGGGTATTTGCGGAAAGTGGAGAGAACCAAAGCATTTATCCGGGGCAGGCTGAGGGTGGTGGTGGGGTCAAGCTTCAAATCTTTTGCTTTTGGGCCGGCTCTATCTTTTCTGCTTTTTGAAAATTCCTTTTAGATTGCGCCGCTTTACTTAACCCTCACACCTTCTTATCAAAAAACCTCAAAGTGGGGTTTTTTTTTTTTTTTTTTTCTTTTCCTTAACTATAAAGATCTATTAATGGCAAGGTAATATGTCTATCTTATATTCAGGACTTGCTTTTTTTTTTTTTTTTTATATATAATCTCAAGAATATCCTAAAAGTAATGCTAAATATAGATATTGAGAGTTTTAATTTGAAGAAATTATATCGAATTTTTAAATAGGTGGGATTTACACTTGTCGAGCTTTCACTTGTTTATAAGATATTCCCTTTTGTTGCCTCTCGTGGGAGTCTGGCCGTGTCTCAATCTTGGTGTGGCTGTCATCTTCTCAGACAAGCTATCGATGAAGTAAAGACGTGAAAAGGTATTTGCTACTTAGTCTTCATGGTCTTATTATAAAAATGGGTTCGCAAAGGCTAAACCCTAATGTTAGTTGATTGGTTCATCAACCATCTTGATAAATTAATGTCTTAGATTATTTAATTGCCAAGCTTGGCAGATTTTGCCCAAACATTGATCTTGTTACTAAATATAGTATTTGGATCTTATTGAGGCGGCTTAATCTAACGCATAAGATCTCACCTAAGCCTCAACAGAAAGGGATGGAACGGCTATTTCTGCGGCCGAAATTGCCCCGGGCACAGCGTTTAAGTTGAAGAGACGAAATTGCCCTTGATATGTAGTGGGCCCCACACGGACCATTTTCTTCTTCCGAGTTCCGCGGAACACGGGAGCGTCCTATTGCTTCCCGGGAGGATCGATTTCCGGTTATAATGGAAGAAAGTCAAAGTTTCAAGACCCTGCAAAAAACACGTTTTTGGGCTTCTCACTAATAAAACAAAGCTCAGATACAATCAAAGCAAAGAAAAAAAAAGAATGAACGATTGGACCAGAAAATTTTCGATCTTTCATGGATCTGGATTTCAAGATATCTCGACATTTTCATTTTAGATATATTTTTGATCTCTACTTGTTTTTCAATTTGAGCTGATATTAGCTGGATCACAAGTGTCAACATTGACAAATTCTTCATTAAAATTGATTGGAATGATTATTCTGAAAAATCATCAAAAAGATTTCAAAGTAAATTTATTAAAATTATAAAAGTTAGAACTAAATTGATTATTGCAAAATAAATTTTGAATTAGTCCAGTGCCTTAAAAAGATGGGCTGGAAAAAAGTGCACCCAAAGAGAATAAATAAATATAGTATATGTATTTTGTATATTACTCATAGAGGTGCAAAGAGAATTTCAAACCCAAAGTTCTTGCAAAGAATTTCCGCGAAATACATTCAAGATGTTTTGAATTTTTGTTGTCCGTCTCGATATCACGGATAAAATAATAATTAAAAAAATCAACAAGATAATTGAAAGGTGATTTCCAAAACCTCTTCCGGTTTTCAAAATAGAATCTTTCCAATTTTGCGAAATCTGATTTCATTATTTTTTTCTTAGAAAATATCAAATATTCTGACTCTATCTCTTTCTTCACTTTTTTAAATTGTTTTTCGCTATTTTCCTCGAATAAGTTTATTCCTTTTATACGTGAAAAAGATATGGTATTTGCAAAGTCTGCGTGAGATACTGCTTCATATATTAAAGTCATTCGCATTCCATGCACCGTCACTAACCAAAAGTAGTGTGAATCATACATTTGTCATGGTAGTAGCATCTCCTTTGCATGACCGCTCGGTATGATTCGCGAAAAATGAATAATTTGTAAATTACTTTTTTAGAGATGATTGCTCTTATCACTTACAAAAATGAATGATAGAAAAATATTTTCATCATCTACAAAAATATGTGGATATATATCTATTTTGATAGTGAAACTTTTTTTTTCATTGGTTAATTATTTCAATCGATATAAGTAGTCATTTTTCTGAACAATGCTTTTCAAATCATTCATTTTTCGAGCAAAGCAAATAAAGCCTTAATCTTTCGGGTGTCAATATCTCCGATACACACACAAGGTGTGTGCAGATTTGATAGTGATTACTTGAGGAAATAACAGAGGAAATAAATTTTATTTGGAAAATACTAAATAAGAATATGTTATCATGAAATATATAAATAATTACGCATGGAAGGTTGTTGTGAGATATAAAAGATAAAGATATCTCGAGACTGGGAATATTCTCAGGAAAGTTATCATAGGATACAACTATTTGAATTTCAATATTAAGATGGAGGAGAAATTAAGAGGAATTATTAATTTACACATTTGCCTATGGATACAATAGAAGCAATTACGGATGGTTGAGGAAGAACAAAAATATTTAAATCCTTAGAAAATGCATTTCTCTCGTGCTGGCGCTCCTCGGATTTTTTAAGCATTTGACGTCGGTATTTACTATTTATATTATCCCCGAAAGATTCTGTAAAAATCAAAGTCAACCTTTTACGGGCACCTAACTAGAATAAGAATAGGGGTAAAGAAACTTGTGTCGGCATGGGACCGAAAATGCGGCCTCTCGAACCTCCGTTTTATCCCATCGATCAGCCTAAACCCTAATCTTGCTTATTCAGTCGAAGCTATATACTAAATCCATCATGAAAGGAATCCGTAGCACAACAAAATGTTGCTTTTAGCAGCTGTCCCACCTAGAAACTCGACTCCACATGATACTTGATAAGGATTAAAATGGTTCGACTGCAAAAGGGAAAGAAAAATGACACAAATATTCATCAATATTGATTTAATGTATATTGCGATTCTTGAAATTTTAAGTTGTTTAATATGAAACCTAAATTTTAGCTCAATGTGCGATATTATTTTTTAATTTTTAATTTATTTAATACATAAACTTTTCCATACATTTTTCTATAATGTGAGAACTAAATTGAACATATATCATTATTTTATAGATTATATTAAATGAATTAAAAATTTAAGAATCACATTGTACATAGAGCTAAAGGTAATGAGTCGTTTATATCATTTTCCACTCAAAAGGGCAAGCACAGTTTAGGCGAGGGCAATTGTGTAATTGCGCATAGCACGGGACTCCCAGTGGCGCTAACGTAATAAAGGGAACATGGGAGGCATTAAATCGCGACACCATATTCCGTTTCTGACTCATGTTATTCCTGGTAGCTTTGCTTTTTCTCCATCGCCTCTACTTCTCCCCACCACCCCTCCCAACTTTTCCTTTTCTTCGCTGCCCTGCCCCTCCCCTTTTGACCGTTGCCCCTCTCTCTCTCTCTCCCCGCCTCCCCCTTCTCTCTCTCTCTCTACCAACGTCTCTCTCTCTCTCTCTCTCTCTCTCTCTCTATCTGCACTGTGATTCCCTCACCTTCTCGCATCGTCGCCATCTTCCCTCCTCCAACTCCTCGCTCCTTCGCTCGCTACAGTCCAGGTACGTCGCCATTCTCGCTACCCCGAAAAATGCCATCTTTTTATTCTTTTGCACTTTCATCCCCCCCCCCCCCTCTCTCTCTCTCTTCTTTGTTATACACAGTGACATGGCTTGTGAGCAGATGGGTCCTCTTCCTTTTCCTCCCTCGTTCTTGTCTCTGGGTCCGCTTTGTTTTAGCTCGGGCTCTCGTGACCGGTGTCGTTGTTGCTGCTGCTGTCGTTGTTGCTATCAGAGAGCCTTCTCTGGCAGGGGAGAAATTATGGGTTCTCAGGAATTCTTCGTATTTCCGTGCGGAAAATGTCTGAGCTTTGTAGATATTCAGGGTTGTGTCGATTTTCTTATTCGCTTTTGGTACGCGCCTGTAGATTTTTATGCAGCTAAGTGATCTTTCGGACTCCATTCATGTTTTAATTCTTCGATTCTGGCCCAGAAAAATGCTTTCTTTTTTCTGCCCCCCCTTCTCTCTCTCTTCTCTCTCTTTCTGTTGTTTAATCTACTTTATCTCCATTCCTTTTCCCCAGCCTCTTCTCACTCCCACGTAGCAGCTTTAGATTGGTACCTGAGGAATACCTTTTATCTTCTTTTGGGTGTCTTCTCTCTCTTCTCTTTTGTTTAATTCCGTTCCTCCGCTTCCTCTCTCACTTCTTTTTTTTTTTTTTTTAAGTCGAAATATGTCCGGCAAAGCGATTGCCCGTTCTTTTCTGTGTTTGACTGGTATTTCTTCATAATGCCATCTGCCCATCAATTTTTTTTTGCCTTCCATTCTGCCACCGGTTCCCTTCTTCTCGATTGGTTCTCTCCTTAGGTTGTTTGGAGGCGCCGGGATCTAACATTCGCTTTAATAAGGTATAACTCCGCTTCGAGGGGCCATGAGGTTTTGGAGTGTCTCATTGTTTTCGTCGTCTTTAGCTATTGAAGTTTGTTCTGCTTGTTTGAACTTTGCTCTTTTCAGCTGGCGAGTGCTTAGCAGAATCTTCATTTCTTGCTTCTTAACGTAAGCCGCATGTTTTTGTTCCTATTCCCTGTCCATGACTTAAAATTCAAGAAAAGCACCCCTTAATTTTTTTTTCTTTATATATTGCGCATAAAGCTGCATATGTAGATTGTGCCCTGCTATGGTAACTGACTGTTTTCACTCTCTAAATGTGTGTTTTTAATTGCTCCATAGATATTTGGCCATCAATCTCGAACAGCTTACAGAGATCCTTATGTATCTGGTGATAAGCATAAGAGAACACCCTTGTGAATTCCGTTTCGATTTGCATTTTAAAAGTTCATAGTGTGAAGAGAGTTGGAAATCTGAGGTGCAAGATGGGATGTTCCTCATCAAAGCTTGACGATGAAGAGGCGGTCAAGCTATGTAAGGATCGGAAGCGATTCATTAAGGAGGCGGTGGAGGAGAGAACTCGGTTTGCTACTGGACATATAGCTTACATTCAGTCCTTGAGAAAAGTTTCCAAGGCTCTTCGGGAGTACATTGAAGAGGATGAACCGCGAGAGTTCTTCCTGGGTTCGTTATCAACCCCAAAGGATGAACCGCGAGAGTTCTTCCTGGGTTCGTTATCAACCCCAAAGGATATCAACCCCAACATTTACGCCGATAAAGAAAAGTAGCAACGGTTTCATTTCAATCTCTCCGAGATCATTCTCTCCGGCGCAAATTGAACCAAAACCAAAGTCATCGTTGAAGGTGAATTATTTAAGGTCCGGCGGGACTCCAGCGGTTTCCGTCATGGAGAGACCTCGGTCACCGGAAACAGTTCATGTTCAGAATTATTCTCCAATTCATCAAATGGGCATTGATGGATTCTTTCCAGCGCATCCCTCCCCACAGAATCCTTCGTACTATTCTTACTCCCCCAACAATAGACCCAATTTCCCTCCTCCGTCACCTCAAACTTCACAGTGGGACTATTTTTGGAACCCCTTTTCATCCCTGGACTACTATGGATACCCCACTCGGAGTAGTATTGATCATATGGCTATGGATGATGAGACCAGAGGATTGAGGCAGGTCCGAGAGGAAGAGGGGATTCCAGACTTGGAAGAAGAAACTGAGCACGAAGAATGTGATCACCACTCGAATGTTGATGAAGATAGAGGCAACAGAGATGCTAATTTCCCCACCGAGGAAGTTCTAGTGGAAGATGTTGATGACGAGGAAGAGGATGAGGATGAGGAAACAGACAACAGCTATGAATCTGAGGATGAAGTCAAAGGGCTACAGTCCCATGGTACTCAGAGCATGGAAGTAGTACAGCCGCCACAAAATGTTGGAAAAGTGGAAGTGACTAATCGAGAAGCAGCTGCTGCTAAAGAAGTGCCAGGTTTCACAGTTTATGTAAACCGAAAGCCAACGAGCATGGCAGAAGTCATCAAAGAACTGGAAACTCAATTCACAAATATTTGCAACTCAGCAAATGAAGTCTCATCTCTGTTAGAGGTCGGCAGAGCTCACTACTCAACCTCAAACGAACTTTCAGGTTAGATTATCTTATGCCTTTTCTCCTTCGTTTCAGCTTTTCATTGCAATTTTGCCTATATGAAATTTTCCGTAAGATATTTGACATCTTAGATAAGCTTTGTGTGTACTTTAGAAAGAAGCATTGCTGTTCAGACCGAAAATTCATTCCCCAAGCATTCACAGATAGAAGCTGTGTCTTAACTTTTTCCCCCTATGATACTTGAGAAAATATCTCAGATTAGTTTAAGTGATACTTCATAAACGAGCTTTGCTATTCAGTCCCCTGAATCAGGCTGAAACTTCCTAGAAACACTCACAAATAGCAGTTGGTGTAATTTCAAGAGAAAGTCAGGGCAATTGAGGTGTGAGTAAATCGGACTGTTTTGGCCCACAGTCATCATCAAATCTGTTTGTATTTTATGTCACAAATCATATTGTTAGTACAGAACTGTTTGATGAAGGTGAACTTTTTGATAATGTAATAATCACAAGTATTGATATCTGTTGTTGCAGCAATGAAGATGCTGAATCCAGTGGCTCTGTTTCGGTCTGGTTCATCACGCTCATCCTCATCAAGATTTCTAATGAGCTCTTCAAGTTCTAAAAACGACAGTTCTGAGAGTAACAGTGACTTTTCGGATGAGTCATCTGTTTTTTCCAGTGGTCATCAGTCAACAATGGATCGATTATATGCCTGGGAGAAGAAACTCTATGAAGAAGTCAGGGTATGAAGCTAGACTTCTACAATAGACTTCAACTAAAGGCTTTTTTAGCACACGGTTGAGAATTGACTCCAATTTTTTTCCATAATATTTGTGAAAATGGAGATAACAACACAGTTGGCAAACTGCTTTCAATCTTTAAGTACGAGTCAGTTTTCTTGTTGATACCTGAAGGAGGTGGCACTGGCTTGCTACCTGTAGTACTTTTGAGTTTGCTTGAAACCGAAAAATGGATTTCGAGATAGGCTAGTGGTTTTCTTTTCACCTTAACATTTTGTTGATCACTCTTACTGCCAGCCTTCCTGACTTTTCATCCTTCCTTCAAGAGTGAGATTTTAGTAATGTAAAGGTCGCCTCTATCCCTGCTTCTACCAGTAACATAATGAATCAATATCTTAACATTGTTGTATATATATCCAAGATGATGGAGGAGACTGATATTATATTACTTTTCACAATGGCAATAGGCTGGGGAGAAAGTTCGGATTGCGTATGAGAAGAAATGCTCACAGCTGAAGAATCAAGATGTGAAAGGAGAGGATCCTTCATCTGTGGATAGAACGAGGGCGGCCATCAGAGATCTACATACTCAGATAAAGGTATCTATACACTCGGTAGAGGCCATTTCCAAAAGGATTGAAACTTTAAGGGACGAAGAATTGCATCCTCAGCTTGTAGATTTGGTGCAAGGGTATGTAAATCTAACCACATCAAGCTCTTTTGTTTATTGTTCCAAGCCATTTTGTACAGATGACACAGAGATGGCATGACAGATGGTTCAAACCTGCTTTATTATATGTACTATTTTTAACGTGTATAATTGCTGGTGATTGTGGAAACGTAGCTTTATTTACACTATCACAAGCATAGCAAACCACACGGTAAAAGGGTCATCCGTTGATTCATGGGCCATTTCTTGCATTACTTTTTGTAATAGTTCTTTGCCCTGTTGTGCATCTTAAGAACACCCCTGCCATTCCACCCCAGCACGAGTCTTGTGCCAGTTATTCATTCTTTGGCCTCGTGACTGGATTACAAAGTCGTCATAAAGATGAGATTCAGTCCCAAAGCCCTGGTTCCATTATCAGAAGGATTTTAATTCTTGCAAAACAGCGAAGAACGACGAATCTTTGACGACTGCATACTGAAGTGGTTTTAATTAATGAAGTGGTGTCACATTTGATTTATTGAGTCCCTTTCTGCACAGTTTCCCATAATCTCTTATTTATCTTGGGTAAACCAACTGTATCCAGTGCTACTACACCTGAGATGAGTTGAAGCCGATCTTTTGTAAAATGTGTGAATGAAAAAAATACCGTGTAACCTAGTTTAAAATATATCATCAATTTCTGTTTGCAGGTTATCAAGGATGTGGAATGTAATGGCAGAGTGCCACCAGTTACAGAAGCGGACCTTGGACGAGGCAAAAATCTTGCTGGCCGGCACACCTTCTAAACTTGAAGCCAAAAGAAGATCTTACATGTCTATGACGGATCCAAACAGGTTGGCCCGCTCGGCATCCAATCTTGAGAATGAATTAAGGAACTGGCGAGCCTGCTTCGAATCGTGGATCGCTTCTCAGCGATCCTACATGCGTGCACTCACAGGATGGCTCCTCCGATGTGAGGGGTCCGACCCCGACACCTCGAAACTGGCGTTCTCTCCCAGACGGTCAAGCGGGACCCTGCCCATCTTTGATCTTTGCATGGAGTGGTCGAGATTCCTCGATTCCATCTCGGAGATCCCAGTGCTCGACGGTCTAGACTTCTTCGCAGCTGGGATGGGGTCGATCTATGAGCAACAGCTCAAAGATGATTCCAGGAATGCCCTGGGTGGATCGAAGAGGTTTGGAGGGGTATCAAACGAGGAAAACGGCAGGGGCATGGACATGGTGGAGTTTAGCCAGGTGGAAGAGGTGATGACGCCCGAGAAAATGGCTGATCTCGCCGTAAGGGTTCTGTGTGCTGGAATGTCGGTCGCAATAAGCTCACTGACAGAATTCTCGGTGGCATCCACTGATGGTTATGCCAAATTGGTCAAGCAATGGGAGCATGCCAATAGGCTGCATACCTCAGCAGGGTCTACTGTGTAGCCTCTTTTGTGTTTTGTTTTTGGATAGATCTGCATTTGTAGGGTAGTTCAACTAAGGTTGTCAATGTAATTACAGTATATATACCATGTCCTATACAATGCTAGCAACTAGTGTAGACCTTTTTATGCCAAGAAAGAAGAGCAAAAGCATGAGAGTTTCAATCTAATTAAGCAGAGCCTATTGTTATAGTCTTGACTTGCTTCACTTGATTTTGCAAATCTATCGGGGATTCAGTTATCAGTGCACTGAAAAGGGCCCTTCTTTCTTGGTCAAACAACATGGTTCTGACATGAGGGCACTGACAGGCCCGTCTTTCTTGATCACACAACACCGTTCTGACATATTCCATTTCATCTCTGACTTATGTCTGAGAAATGCCTAGAACTTGAGAAAGAAAGTAAATCAACGGTCTGAGAGTAAAGACAAGAAGATAAAGTGCCATATATTTTGTTCCTGCTGCAGATGGGCACGGTTTTGCACTTGGAAATCCTGAGAAAATCACATGAATGGGGGAAGAAATGCCATGCTTGTTCGGTTTTCTTATTCTGGAAGGCCAAAAGAAAGGATAACTTTGTTGTATTCGATGTGGTATTTCTCATCCTTTTACACTCCAATCCGATAATCACGAGTGGCCTATTATGATTAGATTTGTTAGACCACCCAAACTTAAAATGAAAGAATTCCATGCATATGCAGTTTTCCTGAAATTCAAAAGTGCAGAACACTGCTGCAGAAGTAACCCGGCAATTTAGACGGCTTTCGGTAAACAAGCAACAGAATGCAAGGTTGATTTTTTCAGTTTTAGATAAGAGTACCAAGCAAAGAAAAAGCTGGTTTAAGTTTTTTTTTCCCTTCTTTTTACAACCTTTCAGATTAATCCGAAGGGTCGAAAAAGATACAGACTTACCGTGCGTGACAGACACCTCAGCTAGGAAAGGACATGCGAATGGGGTGAATCACAGTGATGATATGGATGCTCAGCTAGAAAGCTACAGAAATGATGCAGATGCTCGTTGTTTCACTTAGCAAGTTTTGGATCAGAGTAGTCTTGATTCAAGTCCATCGTAAGCTTCGGTGCAGTCACATTGCATAACTAGAGATTTGAAGACCTTGGACGTGTTGGTTGTATAATCTCGTCGACAACTCGATCCATGACACAAAGAATCTCGAGAGATTCTTCCTTTTCAAAGGAAGAGGCAGCGCCTAGATGTCAAGAAAGCAAGGACCTTTGCAACACTGCAAAAAAATCGACTCCGCCAAATCCCACCGACTCCGCTTGCGAGTTCAATTTGAGTACTCCTAGCACAAAATGATCTGCTTATAATATGCTAGACATAGCCAACAAGGAAACAGAATCCTGTCTAGCTCATGTACCAGGATCTTTCGCAGGCCAAAACATCTTGTTACATTAACAATGCTGTCATAAGAAGAAGAGACTCCTTGTTTCAATTGAAACAAACTCAACATGCTCGATCAAGCATATTTTACATTTCCAGCAGAAGTCAGATGTGGTGTCAAAGAACACGTTTTCTCTTCTAATTACCACTTAACCTAGCTCATAGAAAGATTTAAGCTACGTTTGGTCATTTGGATTTTTAACTAGGATATGACTAGATAAAATATAATATGAATTTGCTATATCTTATCCATTGTTTTGTGATTGCAGTAATAAAATCGGATATATATAATATATGTATATTGTTTAACATAAATGGTATATTAATATAAATGAGCTAAAAATTTTACAAACGGAAATGATAAAAATCTCCGCAATACTTTTGCCTACTTTATTTTTGTTTGCCTTTTTATTTTGTTTTCTCTCTTTTTAAATTAATTTATTATTTAATTTATTTATTCCCCTTCAATTATTCTCTAATAAAATTTATTAAATAGTAAACTATACTAAGATACCGAAAATACTAAAATATGTAATAAATTTATATATTGAATTTATTTTATTAATATTAAAATAAAATAACTACATTGTTTATTTTTATTATTTTGAATTTCTTATATTAAAATTCAAATATTATTGAGGAAATTTCAAAAAGAACCCGAATTGTCCTTATTTTTTAAAATAAGGATCCAAAGTAAGTCTTATTTGAAATAAGGATCTAAAATGGTATTGATTATTTCAATAAGGGCCTAACATCGCGGTCACTAGTTGACTAAATTTTTTGACCCATCAAGGACATTTTCTTCATTTGCCATTTTCCCCATTTTTTTATATATATATATATAAGATATATCTAAATAAAAAGATATATATATCTTTTTATTTTATTTATTTTATATATATGTGGTTCTTCTTCCTCTTACTCGGTGGGCAGCTGACCACTGGCAATGCCCATAGAGGGTTGGCAAGGGTTGCTCCCCCCTTGTGTGGGCGAGGGCCATTCACGCCGGCATAGGCGAGGCGACCCTTGCCCTAGGGCCATTTGTGAGGTCAACCCTTGCCAGATCTAGCAAGAATGGCCTCACTCGTAGTTGGTGAGGGTTGGACAACCTCATGGCTACTAGTAAGGGCCTACAAGCCCTTGTTGGCCACGGGGTTCATTGCTCGTTGGCGAGGGTGGTTAACCCTCACTTGGGGCAAGTGAGGTCGACCCTTGCTAGATTTGGCAAGGGTGGCCTCGCTATGGCAGACCCCTTACCAAAAGTTGGTGGGGTCACCCAGCCCTCATCGGCCATGGGTAAGCCCCCTTCATCAATAGATTTGGTAGGGGTTGGCCTCACCTAGGCCTCATAGATGGCCCTAGGGTGAGGGTCACCTTGGCAAAGAGGATGAAGAAGAACCGAAAAATAAAATGATGAAAATATCCCTAACTGTTAGAAATAGTAACTTTAGGTTCTTATATAAAATAAATATAACATTTTAGATCATCATTTGAAATAATATTCATTTCATACTTTTATTTAAGAAAACGATGGCATTTCAAATCCTTATTTAAAATAAAAAGTCTACTTCAAATCTTTATTTAAGAAAATGATGACATTTTGGATCCATTTTTGAAATTTTCTCAATATTATTTATATTAAAATATAATTTTAATTTGTTTATTTAAGAATATTGTTGTTCAAAGAAAATCATTTTCTTATTATAGATGTTAGAAATCTTATTTATCTTTATCACATCTCTTCATGGAATCTTTATCTTGTCTTGAATATGCACCAAATACACTATTCTCCATTTTTTTCTGACTGCCAAATTCAGGCTTATAATTGAAAGCCAAACAATCCTATCTACCCAGCAACGTTCTTGACCAAACACTAGATATTTCTCGCTTGTCGCGGTCAGGGAAATATGAAAAAAGCTAGCTTCTCATTTGTCCGTGCTAAATGCAAGACGGACGGGGGGGGGGGGGTTCTGCACGCCCCGAGATTCGCCGTTCACGTAAGTGCAGTTCGACTCCGCGTGCCCTCCGGGGTATGTGAGGTCGATGCTGTCCAGATTGATGTTCGTGCAAGGCACCTTCGGACTGCATACGAGTTTGACCGCCAGCTGCGAAGCCGAAGTGCCCTGGATCTTCGAGAACCAAACGTCCTTGATCTGAACATTCGACCCCGACTACAGAGAGAGAGAGAGTTCATCGGGTATCGCATGAGAATTGCAATCAAGAATCAACAAGATTCAAGATTAATTGCTATAGTAAGATGTAAATGTACCTCCTTCGAACAACCACCGGCTGGACAGTACTCCTGGTCAATGATAATGGGATTTGACACATTATTCATGGTGATGTCGTGAAACGAGATATTGTAGGCACTGCTTTCGAGCGGAGAAGCCCACGTCTTGATCCTCACGCCGTTCTGAGTGCCGACCATGGAACAATTGCTTACGGACAGCCCGCTCACGTCCCCCTCGCCTGGGTACTTCCCAAGGCGGCCCACGCTGAACCCATGGCCCGGCCCGCACTGGACACCCGCGACCTTGACGCCCTTGGACCCCGGCCCGACCACGCAGTCGTCTCCGGTCGAGATCACCGAGTCGGCAATGGTGATGCGGGATGAGTCGCCTATGTGGATCCCGTCCGTGTTGGGGCTTTCATCGGGGGCGACTATCCGGACGTGCCGGAACTCGAGAGCATCGCACGAGAAGACCACGATGTGGAAGAACTTGCTGTTGACCGAAGTTATGTTGCTGATCAATGTGTTATTGACGTAATTGAATCTCAAGGACTGGGAAAAGAATAGAGACTCGTTAGAGACTCGCCAGAGATGCATCATCATTTGAATCATGAACGAGTAATTTTTCCCAAAATTAGATTGAAATGTCCAACTTTATTAGGAAAGGAAAGTCAACATCAATTTTGAGAAAATCAAGTGAGACTAAGCCTCCATTTATTTCGCGATAAAAGATGGTAAAAATGATTGATTACTCAATATAAAACGCTAATTGAAATTCTTTTAGTCTTTTAATTAATTAAAAGATAGAAAAGTTTACTGACTTTCCGACCTAGTACCCTTTGGTTACAATACAGCGTGCAGGAGAGCGAACTTACTACTGGGAGAAGCTTGCAACTGGAATTCTTGGAGCAATTGTTGTAAGGCCAAGCCTCCTGCCCCTGGCCGTCGAACGTGCCACCGCTGTCGATCAGCAACCTGTCGACGGACTGGAAGGTGATCCAATGGTCTAGGGAGAACGTTGACTTGTCAACGGGCCCTTTGACCACCCCTTCGACCGTGACAGTGATGGGGCCGGCGCACGGTCCCTGGAGCACCACCGGCCAGACCATGTACGTCCCTAGCGGAACGAGCAATCTCCTCTCACTTCCTCCTTCGTAGTGACAGGTTTGGTTCCACGCATCGAGAAATGCCTAGAAAAATGGAAAATTGATAGTCACTTCGAAAAACAAGAAAGAATTAAAGTCAATACTTTACGATGTGATATTTAGTAATTTTTGCCAATTGTAAAGTTCATGTCTTTTCATTTTTAATAAGATTTGGACTCGCGGGTTCGTTCGCATTTTCAGATGAACATGCCATGTTGAGTCTGGCACGCCTCCCTCCGATTCCATGATGCGATCCATGAACTGGGCGAGGTGGTTTTTGCTGCTCTCTTACCTTGCTATCGTTAGTCTGCCCGTCGGCAACGGCCCCGAAGCTCTTCACGTCGAAGACCTTTAGTTGTGCATGGATGGAGGGGACTCCATTTACGAGCACCAACACCGACACCGAACACAAGAGCAAACAGATCTTGCAAAAGCACGAGCTTGAATCCATTTCCATGTGTTGCACTTCTTTGGGCTTGCAATTTTAAGCATGGGATAGAGCTATTTTTTTTAAGCTACTTATAGGGTTCGTGCCCATAGTGAAAATGTAGTAACATAGGATTAGATTAAAATTTCCTTAATTGTGCTCTCTTTATTTGAATTTTTCTTGCCCTTATTCTTTGGCGCCAACGAGTTAAAGTGTAAATTTAGTTTTATTTGGTATATTAATTTTTGGAATGTCTAAGAGCAAAATAATTTAGGGAATGCAAAGAATTTTACCTAATTGACTACGATGGACTTTACTTTTGGGTGGCCAATTAGATCAACTAGTCAAGGAAAGTTGTCCAATGAAAATTACCTTAATAAGCGTATGCAAATCTACTAAAATTTTCTTTTTGGCTCGCCCTTAAAAGGGAATTTCTCCCAAGAATATTACGGAAAAAGATTCTCGGCTTTTTTAGAGATTATAAACATTAGTTAGATAATAAAGCCCCGTCGACTTAGTTGGAGGACGGCTGATAATGCTATTGCATGAGATTTGTAGACTCGTATTGATTTTACATGATATTAATATAACATGAGATTGTCAATAGTCGAGCATTTGATTTAGAAGGATTGTTTTTCTCTTTCCGAACATAATCAGAACGAGTATCCGTGGAGATTGATGGATTTAAGAATTTGGATTATGATGTTATCCTCGAGAAGAAATTGTCAAAATGAGATCTTATTTAGGTGACTCAAGTCTATCCGAATACTTACAAATTTTAAAAAATTTGACGAACGGGATATTCATTAAATGGGTGGGTTGGGTTGAAAATGATACGACTTATATTTGACCAATTTAACTCGTTTTGATCCATATTCATATAATATATACTTGATCCGATCCAAATTACTAAAACTCAATAATATTTTAGGAAAACCCACGCTTAGTTTAAGTATATATGCTAATTGGATAAAAACTTCAAATTAAATTAAAAAAGAAAATTAAACAATCAAAAATAGTAAATAAAATTGAAAAAAAAAAAAAAAAAGCCTATAAATTGAAGTACTTATAAAGAATTTGACCAATTAAATATATATTTATAAAACCTGCTTAAATTTGCCTCGAATCTTAATTGATTTAGTTTAGTGAGGCAACCCTAGGGTTTACTTGCCCAAGGAATGAGAATTGATATATCCTGAGATCACCCATTCAATCAAATGCAGAATCATAAGCCCATTTGAAATACTAATCTCACGTCTATCTTCACTCCCCCAAATGCCCAGCAAAAAGCTCAGAAATTTATCGTATTGAACGTTGACAGGACAAGATGAAGCATATCCAATTCCTGCAAGGACCTTCGCTATGACTCCTTCGTACAAACTCATCAATGCACCACCATGTTCCAACAGCCGGCGAGTAGACTCTAAGCATAGAACTTTCGAGGCATCAGATGCAGCAGGGACGACAGAGAATGCAGCGAAAACAGGAACACCCTTAGCGAACACCAAACGACCCCAGTCGGAATCAAACCTAGCTGAAACAATAATTCTGCACACAACCTCCACGGCAGAATCAGTAAGCACGGGATTGGGCCTAAAGGACTTCCTCACCCAAAAATAGAGGAGCGCGAGATGCATGGGATGTGACTCCTGAGGAAGAGAGACGTTCGGAGAAGAAAGGGTCGAGATCAAAAGCTTGGCTTGAGGTCCACGACATGGAGCAGGAGGCGACAAGGATTTGCGTCGGGGACAGAGAGACGATAAAGATCGAGACAAGGAAAAAAACGAAGACAGAGATGGAAATGGCTTACTTAGATTAGACCTAAGTGAGGAGAAGATAGACTGACGGAGGCAAGTGGCGGAGGCAGCGCAAAGGCGAGCGGTCGATTACTTGCGTCACGGAAGCTTTAGGTCAAGGATGAAGAGCATTGGTCGTCGTCTCCCCTACACTTCTGTTAAGTGGGCTGCGTTATATTTTAAATGGGTTGAAAAATGGATAATGATTTATGACCCATTTTTGACCTGTTTCAATTGGATTAACTTTTTAGACCCAATTTGAGTTGGGTCTTTAAAATCTCTATCCCATATGCAATCCATATAGATAAAATACGAGTTTAAAAGTGGGTCCATCATCCATTTTGACACCTTGTTATGGGGTGAACAAAAGCGAAATAAATTGAGGGTAGAATCTAACTTTGATATCATATTAGAATATTTAACTCAAAATTTTAAATTAAAAAATAGGTGGAGATCACATGCATGTACATGTAGAGAGAGAGAGAGAGAGAGAGAGAGAGAGAGAGAGAGAGAGAGCATATAAACTCAATTCTTCAACCTTGTTAGAAGTCGGAACAAATAAAAAGTTTATTTTTCCGGAGACCAACCATTCGAAAATTGATTTTGTAATTTCTTATTCTGACCATTATTTCAGTCTAAAGAGGGATTCCAACAAGAGGAGTCACATGTAATGTACTCAATATGTAATTGAAAAAAAAATACTAAATACATTAAAATTGATATAGCAAACTCATTCTGTTGAATGTTTAAATTGACCCATTAGCATAAATAATCATTTACTGTTCGTCACATCATTTTGAATACTCATTTAGACTTAGTACTAGTCATAGTTTTGTCACTTGATATATTAATTGTGTAAATCAAGCATTATACATCCAAACAATATACATGAAACTTTAAGTTTTGTTTGTTTTGCGAAAAGTGAATGCTTTGGAAAATATATTTCAAAAATAATCACTTGCATTGTTTATGAAGATGAATTAATGAAAAATGTTTTTATTTTTCATAAAAATATTTAAACATATATTATTATCGATAATAAAAATATTTGAAATTGAATAGTTACTTCAAGCAATCATTTTTAGAGAAAATGTTTTTTCAAACAATCTATATTTCATCCTACTTTAGCTGCCTTGTCACTCGTACGCAAGTATAATTCGCTAACCTTTACCCTTTTTTTTTTTCATTATTTTGGGCTCGGATGTTTCTTTCTATTATTTATCAACGTACCCTTTTCCTCATGCTTTAATCCATCGGCAATTCCAAAAGGGAAAAGGAAGTTGCGGCGATTAGAGATTGGATTTTTCTCCAAAAAGTTTATTCACGCGTGCGAATGTCAAGCCGAGCCGACGGTTCCCTTCCGCGGAAAGTCACTGAAGATACGCCGTCGAATCGGTATTCCGTATGCATTCAAGGCTCTTTCTTTCACTTGTCTTTACTTTTGTACTCGAATTGCTGATGTGACATAGTTGCGTGGTAGCCGAGCAATGTTCATGTTAATGGAAAAAGAAAAACACAAATATCACAACTTTCATATATTATAACTTTTTTTCACTTAATTAAATATCACATAAATCGATCATTTGAGTTCATATAATCATATTCCCATCCAACATGGATCATTTGAGTTCATTTTTTTTTAAGGGTTTCAATTTTTTATGAATTTACGAATTTTTTTTTGAATTTTTTTTTTTGCTTTTTAGGGCCGATGAGAGTTATCCAGAGCAAAAATAAAAATAAAAAATAAAAAATTAAAAATTAAAAATTATCCATATTCATATTGATGAAGTTAAGTAGGTCAACCTATGTTTATGATAGATTTTCCAATAAGGTAAACCATCGATGGTGCTCAAGTAATTAATTTTTCAAATTTATGATATTCAAATGAGTGAAAAAATTATGACCCATGAGAATTTTACAAAAGATATAATAGTTGTACTGTCTCTATTCCAATATTAATGCGGCGCATCGCTAATAATGGCATTGCCAACACAGGAGAGACATGCGGACACGTGAATAGAATGTTGCCAGGGATGACCATTGTCGGTGTCAGTCCCACCCAGCCAACTTCAGCGATCTTGTCCAGACATTGATGCCGGACTCAAGGATATCATAACTTAGATTTGCGCATGTAAACGCTTGGTCACATGAGGGTCAATCCGTAGCGAGGGGGTCACAGCGCCCCACGTGGGACGATCGATAACCCTCGTTTCGGATTTTCGTAGGTGACATCTGACATGATTGCGCCATGCAATGATGGTTGTCACGTCCTTTAGGGATGTCCTATTGGTATTTTAATAGTTCTACCAATTAGCCGTGGCAAAAGGGTCATGGTACGCAAGCAGCCCAAATTTAAATACTCAACTCCTTTTTTTTTTTCTTTTTAAAGAAAAAAGTAAAGGATGAAGTTGGAAGAATAAAATTATGAATATGAGAAGTAAATATAAAATCATCCTCCTAAAATTTAAGAATACCTTCACAAATGATAAACTAATAAGGATTGTCTATTCTTCTATTTACACCAAAAAATGACTAATTTGTTACTATTATTAACAAGTGATAGGCTTTGTCGATAAGAGTAAAATTTAGTCATTTATGAATAGAATTATCGGTGATTTAAAGAGAATCGGTAACTTATTAGTGAAGCCATCAACGATGCACAATGTGAAGTTATCAACAAGAACTTTGAAGTTGATCGATGAAGGGATCGAAATCCACAACGAGCAATCGACATGAAGATAATTGCTAGGTAATTATTTTGCTACTATTTTACAATTGTTATAGATAAATGTTGATAGATAATATGACATCGCAGAGTAACTTCTTGTGGATAATGTTACTTCCCTAACCACTGTGAAGTTATTATTATTATATTTTTTAATAACTGTTTGTAATCTCTATTTCTAACCTTTTTTTTTTTTTTTTTTTTGTAGTTGGGATTGTAGGCTTTTAAATAGCCACATCACGCTTTTCGTAAACCCGGTGAACAAACAACAAAAATCTTTACCTTTCAATTCCACCTTAGCCATAGTTTTCAGATATCTTATAGTTAATTGAATTTTGACATGTATCTCAGTCGTAGCTTTTAGATCTTCGATCGATTAAATTTGGACATTGTATCTTCATGTCAGCTCATTTTGTCATTGATCAAATTTCCATAAAGTTTTCAATCCCATCGCACTTCATTGTTGATTAAATTCCATTGTATCATATATGTTCCTTGTCCTCAATTGACAATAATCTTGTCCAAAATCGCCACAAAACCCATCTCCTATTGGTAAAAACTGAAGAACAAAATTTGGGCAAAGATATTTCACTGCGGATCAAATTCCAACTAAACATCTATTTGGTATTTCTAGTGGGACAACTTGTGTTTTATTACAAGGAATAACCATGTCGAGAACAATGAATCATGCAGGGCCTGATCACTAATATTGATGGCCCTGGTTAAAGGGGTTACTGAATCCAAGACCTCAACCGCCTGCAGTAAAAGAGCCAAGCCTTGGGGGTGACATCAACATCCCACGACACCTTTCAGAAGAACAAACGAGGGAATTAGCCGCGAATCCTACCATAATGGTCACCATGAAGAGATTAGTCGAAGAGTAGTGAAACGATATGGCCAATTACTTTGTAAGTCACATGTCAGATTTGATTAAACCAATTGCCATCAATGCTATGAATGGTGTTCTCTTGAGGTCAGGACCGTCTAATCAATCATTACTATTCAATCTAGTGGTAACATTCTTTTTTCATTTATTGATGCCAATGATGTTGGTCAAAATACTCTTTTTTCATTTTTTTTTTTCATGTCAAAGACCTTCACTTGCGCATGGGAGGAGGGACTCCATTCACAAGCACACGCTGACATCGAGCACAAAAGCAAATAGATCTTGGGAAAGCACGAGCTCGAGTCCATTTCCATGTTGCATTTCTCTGGCCTTGCAATTTTAAGCATGGGATAGAGCTATTTTTCTTAGCTTTACTTATAGGGTTCGTGCCCACAACGAAAATGTAGTAACATAGGATTAGATTATATGTATCCTTGATTGTGCTCTCTTTAATTGAATTTTTCATGCCCTTTTTCCTTAGGCGCCAACGAGTTAAAATGGAAATTTAGTTTTATTTGGTATGGTAATTTTTGGAATATCTAAGAGCAAAATATTGAATGAAAATAATTTTACCAAATTGACTTCGATGGACTCTACTTTTGGGTGGCCAATTTGGTCAACTAGTCAAGTCAAGGAAAGTTGTCAATAAAAATTACATGAATAAGCATATGCAAATCTAGCAAATTACGTGAATAAGTGCATAACTTTAAATACGGCGCTTGGTTATGTGTAATAACTATTTTTTTGCTCACTTAAGTACCACATAAATCGATAATTTGAATACCAATTTAGCATATCATACTCCGTGATTTTTTTTATTAATTTCACATTCGATGTGGAATTTTAATTTTTTA
Organism: Eucalyptus victrix; assembly: GCA_016097545.1. Taxonomy (NCBI): domain Eukaryota; kingdom Viridiplantae; phylum Streptophyta; class Magnoliopsida; order Myrtales; family Myrtaceae; genus Eucalyptus; species Eucalyptus victrix. The sequence goes on from CM027837.1 coordinate 29,987,384, forward strand.
ATTTTTCTTGAATATTTTAAATTTCTTTTGTTTTTCTTTCCCTTTTTTTAGGGTCATCGAGAGTCACCGGTGAGTATAAAAAATTCAAAAAAATAATTACAAATAAACAAATATTTTTTAAAATTATCCATATCAATGCCAATGATGCGATGTAGGATGATCGGTTTCTACATTAGATTTTTAGATGAGGTAAATCATCGATGGCACTTAGGTGATTAATTCTTCAAATTTGTAGCACTCAGATGACTGGAAAAAAAGTTATAACTCTCAAATAAGTATTGCATGAAAGTTATGTCACTTGCATTATTCTTACTTCGATGTTTTGTTTGTTTGTTTTTTTTTTTGGATCCCCAGGGAACCCCGTATAGCTGGCAGTCGCCAGCGGGTAAATCCTGAGGCGACGCTAGTGGAGGACCCACCACCCCAACGTTGCGCTTAAGATCCCGTGCGTCCTGTGGAATTTGAACTCCTCCGTCTTGGATAGACTTTATGGGGGCTCTTATCCAGCTAGGTTACCGCAGGCAGTGGTATTCTTACTTCGATGTTAATATGGGGCATTGCTAATAACTACATCGCCAACTCAAGCATGACATGCAAACGCATAGAATGTTGCTAGGGATGACCATTACCGGTGTCAACGCCACCCAGCCAACATCGGTGATCTTGTCCAGACATTGATGCCTGACTTAACGATGCCGACACTTTGATTTGGGCCATGTAACGCTTCGTCCTACATGAACATGAGAGTCAATCCGTAGCGAAGGGGACAAAGTACTGCACATGGGACGACTGATAACCCTCGTTTCGGATTTTCGTATGTGACATGATAGCGCCATACGATGATGGTTGTCACATGCGTTGGCGATGTCCCATCGGTATTTTAATAGTGCTACGAAATAGTGTTGGCAAAAGGGTCATGGCACACATTAAATATGAGGCATACTCTTGATTTATGATTAATGCTTGCCTCCTCCTCCTCCTCCTCCTCCTCCTCCTCCTCCTCCTCCTCCTTCTTCTTCTTCTGGTTTTTTCCTTTTCTTTCTCATTTGAAACAAAATTTGTTTACTTCTTCTCTGAAAAATATTTTATTTGGTAGATAGCAAATTGATTATTGTGTTTCTGATCAAAAAGCTAATTATTTTATTAATTATATGAATATATATATTTTTTGGTACTAGGAAAGTATTATTAAAAGAATAACCTAAGCACAAGTGAGAGGATAACCTTTGAGTAAATTGTGTATAGTGTATAAATCAATTCAATTTTTGAGTAAATTCTTGTAAATTTGTACTAAAAATCAAAGTCGAAAAATTCACAATCATAAGAATACTCTAGGGAAATAAAGTAAACAATTTGCAAATAAAATTAACATTTTGTTTTACTTTGATATATGTTTAGTACCTACTTAGATTATAATAATGGGGAGTGAATTTAAAAGAAGACAAGCATAAACAAACGTTGAAATGTAATGAGTGCAGAAGAAGTGACTAGGGTGAAAAAAATTATTTGGAAGGGATGTGGATAAGTTTTCTTTTTAGTGAAAGTGAAAAAAGAAGAAGAAAAAAAGGTAAGAAATAAATTTAAATCAAGAGTGGGACCCCACAAGGGATAATGTTGTCAATTTAGGGTGCGTTAGTTTGTGTTCTTTTTTTCTTGTCATGAACATAATTTATGTTATTTTGTTCTGGGGAACAGAAAAATAATAGAAACATGTTTGTTTATGTTTTTGTTCCTAGAACTTGTTTCTGTTTTAGGGAACAAATTTGGAATAGAAACAAAAACAAGAAAAACTCGTCTGAGAAACAAATTTTCTCTCTCATATTTTTTTCCTTCTTTTTATTTTCTTATTCTTTTTTCTTTAGTGACCGACCGGCGACCTCGTTGGAGCGTCGCCGGCTGGCTCGAGGTCGGCCTCGCCGGGGGCCGACGAGCCTCGCGTGGCTAGGCGAGGCCATTGGCCCTCGTTGGCCGGTCGCTGGCCATGGCCAAGGCCGGCGACCGGCCAAAAGCAAGAAAAAAAAAAAAAAAAAAAGAAAAAAAGGAAAAATAAAATAAAAATATTAAAAAATTAAAAGAAACAAAAAAAGTATACAAGTTTACCAAATGTGTTTATGTTCTTTTTCTATTCTAGGAACATAAATTTTGTGTAGTTACCAAATGCTTTTTTTTTTTGTTTAAAAATTGTTCCATAGAATATAAATAGTTTTTTCTATTTCTATTCCCTTGAATAATTTTTGAACAAAAACATCACCAAACACACCCTTAATGTGAATGTGTGTTTTTTTTTGTCGATACTACTTTACTCTTACTTCAACTCTCACTCTCATACTTTTGGCTTAACTCTTGTAGAGCGTGAAAGTCAAAACCTATATTTGAAATTAAATCATTCACACTCCAACCCTCTCGAAGAATGTGAGGATTTTGATCCCACATCTCCCCCTTCCCATTAAGCACTGGGGCAAACCCCAGTGGTTAAAGTGATAGGGATGTTAGAAGTCAATAAAGGGATGGAAATGACATAAGCCTATTTTTTTTAGTAACTGTTTGAAATCTCCGTTTGTAACCTTCACTCATAATCATGATTGTAGGCTTTAAATAACTACATGACACGTTCCGTAAGCCTCATGAATAGACAACAAAAATCTTTATCTTTCAGTTCTTGTACCTTAGCCAACGTTTTCAGATATTTCATAGTCAATTGAATTCAGATGTGTATCTTGGTTATAGCTTTTAGATCTTCTTCATCGATTAAATTCTAACGTTGTATTTTTGTGTCATCTCACTTTGTTGTTGATTAAATTTTGACAAAGCTTTCAATGCCATCGCAATTCATCCTAGATTAAATTCCATTGGATTATTTATGTTCCCGTGCTCAATTGATAAGAATCTTGTCTAGAATCACCACAAAAACCATCTCCTCTCAGTAAAAATTGAAGAACGAATTTCAAGGAAAGATATTTCATTGCCAGTTAAATTCCAGCGAAACATTTTGTGGTACTTTTGGGGGGATAACTCGTGTTTTATAATGAGGAGTAAGCATGCCGAGAACAATGAATCATCCAGAGCATGATCACTCTATGAATAATGGCCTTGGTGAAGGGTTACTCGATCCAAGACTTCAACCACTCATGCGGTAATAGAGCCAAGCTGCGGGGGCGACATCAACATCCCACGGCACCTTACAGAAAAACAAGCTAGGGAATTAGCCGCAAATCCTACCAAATTGGCCACCATGAAGAGATTGCTTAAAGAGCAGTGAAACGATATGGCTAATCACATGTCGGGCCTGATTAAGCCAATTGCCATCAATGCTGTGAAAGATGTTCTCTCGAGGTCAAGACCGTCCAATCAACCACTACTATTCAATCTAGTGTAACAAGGCACGTTCCTAGTCTTTTTTCATTTATTGATGCCGATAATGTTGATCGAAGTAGTCGGCCTCCTATAAGAATGATACAAATGCCTGAATTTTCTAACCAAGGTCACAATGATAAGAATAATCAGTCTAATGTTGGTCAAAATTACCAAATTGATGACAATAATTTGGAAAATCAAATTGGTCGATTGGTCTGTCATTGCCAAATGTTGAAGATGTAAGGCCAGTGGCTCCATTGTTTCCACCCAATGTAAATATTCCTGTTAGGCCTAACATGCATGCCAATTAATGTCCATAATTTGGCAAGACCAGCATTAACACCTAGTGGGCAAAATTACCAACCAAATCCAACCTAGCACAGTTTGTCAAAGAAGTTTGACAATGATCGAGGTTAGACATGAGTGTTATCATACTTATTTATGGGAAACCACATCCTAAATGGTTGAATAACCGGCCTTTTCCAAGAATTCAAGAAGGCTAGGATAGATGCCTTACTTCATTGTTTGAGAAAGAATTCACAAATTTATCTTCAAATGGATTGAAATTCAATCTTAGAGAAAGATTCAAGGCCAAGATTTTGCTGATGTATTCTAATTGGCAATGGAAAGTGCTTGAGTATAAGCAAAAACTTAAAGACAGAGATAAGGGCCACATGAAGACTTTACACAAAACGTGGCTTTGGTGGTTTTCTTTTTCATCTTAACATTTTATTTATCACACTTGCTACCGGCTTACCTGAATTGTCATCCTTCCTTCAACAGTGAGATTTTGGTAATGTATTCATCCCTGCTTCTACCAGTAAACATAATGAATTGATTCTTAACATGGTCGTATCTATATCTAAGATGAAGAATGAGACCGATATCATATTACTTTTCACAATGGCAATAGTCTGGATCGAGAGTTCGGATCACGTATGAGAAGAAATGCTTGCAGCTGAGGATATCAAGACGTGAAAGGAGAGGTCATCTGTGGATAGAACGAGGGAGGTCATCAGAGATCTGCATACGCAGATAAAGGTATCCATACACTCAGAAGAAGCCATTTCCAAGAGGATTGAAACTCAAAGGGATGAAGAGTTGCAGCCTCACCTTGTAGAATTGGTGCAAGCCATTTATTTATCGTTCCAAACCATTTTGTACAGATAACGGAGAGATGGCACGGCAGATGTTTCAGCCCTGCTTCATTATATGATCATTTGACTACTTTTAACATGTATAATAGCCAGGGATTTGAAAAGATAGCTTCATTTGTATTATGACAAGCATAGCAAACCGCATACTAAAGTGTCGTCCGTTGATTGATGGGCCATTTTCTTGCATTACTTTTGGTAATAGCTCATTGCACTGTTCTGCATTGTACGAGAACTTATATAAAGTTTATGAGAATCGAGAGAATTACGAGAAAAAGATTTTCTGCAACTAATACATTTTCCATGAGCTGAGTATATGTATTTATACAAGAGACTATAAGCTGTTAGAATCAATTAAATTAAATTTATAATCCCTTGATCTTAGTACTTGTTTGTTATGTGAGATTCTTCCTTGATTTTAGCACTTGATTGATTTGATTTGATCTTGATTCCTTGATTTGTGCCATTATCCTTAACATGGTCCCGTAAGATGGCGTTTCCATTGAAGACGCCAATCTTGGGTTGTACATAATTTAATCAAGGTTTAGATAATGGTTTTGTGAGGGCATCTACAAGTTGATTCATGGTTGAGATGTGAGAGACGTGGAGCGCTTCGTTTGCAACTAGATTACAAACGAAATGGTAATCTATGGCAACGTGTTTCATTCAAAAGTGAAATACCAAATTTGCACATACATATGTGTCGTTGATGTTGTTGAAGTTTAGAGTTGGAGTGGTGATTGGTTTGATGCCAGGTTTGGACAGCAAGTTTGAACCCATTATAGTTTTGCGATGGCTATGGCAACGGCGTGGTACTTGGCTTCGGTGAAGATTGGGCAATTATGCATTGTTTCCGTGCACTCCAAGACACTAGATTAGGTTTGAGATAGATGACAAATGTAGAGGTGGATAGTTGTTCATAAAATTTTAAACGCAAGTGAACGTGTCGAACAAGTAATATAATGATGGGAAAAAGTATTATCCCACGGAGATTGATGATTAATAAACTAATTAAATACTAAAATAGATTAAGTCTAAAATTTATCTAACAGATCAAAATATAATTGAGAATAAATTAAAAACAAAATTTAGAGACTAAATGTAATAAATCAATCAGATAAATATGTTAGAGCATCCGATTTCACCATAACCACTAGATATGAATTTCATATTATTGTGGGTACGAAAACGATATCAAATATGTGATAACAGAATTTTCTAATCTATTAACTATCATATCTTTAGATGTAACAAACCTATTCAGTTTATTAATCCATTATATCTCTATGTGAATTAAAATAAACATAAGTACATTAAAAATTATGAATATTCGTGATTTACAATGAGTTTTTTGGATCACCTTATCACCGAAAGCTACATAAATAACGCGGTATATCTCTATTACGTTTAATTCATAGTTATGTGTATATATATATATATATATATATATATATATATATATTATATATATATATATATATATATATTATAATGAATAATTGCATATTATCACTTATCAATCTCAAACATGCACATCAAATAATTCAAGTGATGGCCAGTCACTCAAAAGCATTATGCATAATAATATATAACTCACATGAATGAAATCAATTGCAAAACATAAAGATCATGAAATTCACATCATCATGGTTAGGCTACATCATAGCCCTAACAAAAGAAAATTAGAACATAGTAGAAGAATAAATAAAAATATAAATCAAACCTAGCATCTTGAATAAAAAAACAAGAATTTTGTTACAACTTTTTGTTTTCTCTTCAAAATACTTGAAAAACTCTCAGAACAATAAAAAAACGATCTAACAAAAACCTAACTGCTCTCTCAGGCTCTCCATGTTCTCATATTATAAGATAAACCCAAGTTATCTATCTCCCAACACTTATAGATAACATTAGGGAATAAAATTAAGGATTCCCTAATTTGATATTCATATTCCACTGCCTTTTTATTTGAATTCATGATTTTTGCCATTCTTTTCCTTATTTTCTCCATATCTTATTATTTTGCATAAACAAAGAAAATTCAAATAATCAGAAGGAAGTCTAAATATTTTCTCATAGATATTGCATTAATTGTTGCCTAAAATAAGTAAAATGACTATTTTTATTGAGTTATCAATAGTCGATCATTTGCATTGCCTACCTAATTAGCATTGGAGAACCTATGAAGAATAGATGTCGTGGAGTGTGTTAGATGTAACCCATGGAATATGCTTCCTTTCAAGTATCGGTGAAGTCGCCTAGCAGTAGTCCAATGTGCGATAATGGGACATTGCATGAATCGGGAAATTTTTTTTAATGGAGAATGAAATGTCGGGTCTTGTAATAGTGAGATATTGAAAGGCCCCAATAAGACTTCGATACTCACTTGCTTTGGTTGCCTTGGCTAGATCATTGGCAGATAAGTTGATTTCCATGGCTAATGGAGTGCTTACCTACTTGGTTTCATCCATTTTATATGCTTACGTTGAGAGAGAAGTATACCATCTTGGTTGGGATCACTTCAATGCCAAGGAAGTAATGAAGTGTTCCCAAATCTTTGATAGAGAAATGCGTACATAGTGATTTAATGAATTTGGCGATGAAAATGTGTCATTACCTGTGATGATGAGATTGTCAACGTAGACAAGGAAAATGTTGTAATTGGACCCATAGTGTAAATGAACAAGGATAGATCAAAGCGGGAGTTGCAAAAGTCGTGAGTGTATAGGAATTTACTCAATACGGTGTACCATGCCCTCGACGCTTGTTTTAATCCGTAATAACTTTTCTCAATTTGCATACATATTTCAGTTGAGTCATGTGCTTCTTTTTTATTCATTCTTCATCCTTGTGATTGGATTACTAAGTCGTCACGAAGACAAGATTCACTCCCAAAGCCTAGGTTATGTCATCGAAAGGATTTCAATTCTTGCAAGACTACAAAGACAAATCTTTGATGATTGCATATTAAAGTTATGTCAATTAATGAAGTGGTGGCTTAAGTAGTGCTGTCACTGACATGTGACATGTGACAGGACATCACACGTCATTTTCAAAAAACATAGAGAATTTTGACACGTTATGACTCATTGTTATATGTTAAATGTATATATATAATAAATTATTAATTTCATTTAAATTCACAAATAAATAAATAACAAAAAAAGAATCTAGAATGAATTTGCATTAAAATTATTAATTCACCATTTGTTAATATTATTTATTGTTTCATTTTGACAAATTGAGCTCCATTCCAATAAACCATAATACTTGGAAGAAAAAAAGCAATCCGTATTCTGGACTTGCGTGTCAGAGCGTGTTGGAAGAGGAGGAAAAAACAAACTTGGGGGTGAATCGTGCGTCACGGAAGTGAGAGTTAGAAGAGAAGAGAAGATTAGGTTCTTCTTTTTTACCCTTTATTATTTTTATTATTTTTTACATATTTTCGTTTTGACCCTTTATTTATTGAAATTTTTTAAAATTGACCCTATGCTTGTCGGAATCAGGAATTAGAATTTCGAACTTGCGTGTTGGAGAGTGTTGGACAAGTGTCGAAATGTTTGATATGACATAAAGATTCCTAAAGAGTGTCAGTGCTTCCTAAGTAGTGTCACATTTGATTTATTGAGCGAGTCCCTTTTTTTGCACAATTTCTTATCTATTACTTATCTTGGGTAAAACAATTCTATCCACAATAACATTGATTGGCAGAGCTATCATACTTATGAGTTGGAGACAATCTTTCAAAGAAGTTCGTATGAATGAAAAAATATTGTAGTATTTAAGTTCGTTCGTTTCATCAAAAATAACTTTCAGAATGATGTTTTTCGGATTTTTGTTTTTCATTTCATGAAAAATGAATTGATTGGGAAAAATTTTTCCATCAAAGGAAAAAAAGTATTTTATAATAGAGAAAAATACATTTCAAGTAGGGGAAAATATTTTTGACCAAAAAAAAAAAAAAAGAAGAAGGGACAAACATTTACCTCACTCACTCTTTCTTATTTCACACTCCTATTAGGCTCCATTTCTTTTTTCTTTTTTTTTGATGACCCGGGAACTCCTGAACAGCCGGCAGCCGGTGGGGTAAACCTGGGGTGAACTGGGCTACCACCACAGACCCAGCCGCGGGTGAGTTGCACAATGGGGATGCGGGGTTTCAAACCCCTCCCCTCTCGGTGGGGGAGAAAGTGTGAAACCATCGCGGTCACCGCCGGCGGTGGTTATTAGGCTCCATTTCTTTCTTTCTCTTAACTTGAATTTTCAATTGTTTTTATAAAATATTCAATTTTTAAATATATATATTTTTAAAAATCCAAAATTTTAATATTTTTCTTTTTTTTTTTTCTTCATCCTCGATCGGTCGCCGATCATGGCAACGGACCCTAGGCGAGGGCAATGAGCTTGTCGTTGATCTGGTGAGACTTGAGCTTGCTGGGTGCTCTTTGCCAACCCTCACCGTGGCTAGTGATTGGTTGAAGAAGAATAGAAAAAATAAAAATAAAATAAAATAACTACAAATTTCATTTTTTACCAAAAAAATAAAAATAAATATTATTAAAAAGAGGGCATAAAAAATCAAATGGGAATGGCAAAAAAAAAATTTCTAGCTCATTTCTAGGTTTCGGTTGAATATTGGAAAATATTATTATTTTCCTAAAAAATAACTTCTTAAAAACTAATTTTCAAAATTGTCGTTATTTTTGTGAAATGAACGGAAGCTTAAATTGATATAATCAATTTAAGCTTGCAGGTTATCAAGGATGTAGAATGTAATGAGAAATTGCCACCTATTACAGAAACGGACCTATAGACAAGGCAAACATCTCGCCGGTGGGATACCTTCCAAACTCGATGCCAAGAAAAGATCTTACATGTCTGTGACAAATCCAGTCAGTTTGGCCCGCACGTCCTCCAATCTTGTGACCGAGTTAAGTAAGGGCTTGTTTGGCAACGTGCCAAACAGTGCTTGATTCTGATTTTTTGTTCCTAGAATCACTTTGGCACGAGAATCACGTTTGGTAAAATTTTTGTTCCCGGGAACAAATTGGGAAGAGAATTGAGAATAAAAAAAAAAAATATGATTCTTCATTTGAGAATCAAAAAAAGAATCAAAATAGTGAAACTCTCATTCTTCCATTCCGCCATCTCGCAATTGCCATCCACCACCGCTCGCCACCGCCCGCCGCCGTTGTCTGCCGCCGGTTGCCGGTTCGGTGAGCTCGCCAGGCTAGGGCGAGGTCTGGCGAGCTCACCGGAGGCAATCCCAACCATCGGCGAGGCTTGGCCACTGGTGGCCAGGCGAGCCTCATCGGCAGCTAGGCGAGGCTGGCCCAACCCCGTCGAGGCTCAGCCTTGCCAGATTGGGCGAGGCCGAGCCCCGCCGGTGGCTAGGCGAGCCTCGCCCATCCCCGCTGAGGCTCACTTGGCCATCGGCGAGGCTCGGCCGATGAGGGCTGACCTCACCGAGGGCCAGCGATGCTTCGATGAGCATCACCGGCCCTCGTTTAACCGGTCGTCGCACCGGCGATCGGCCACATGAAGAAGAAGAAGAATAGGATAAAAGGGAAAAAAAAAAAAAAAAAAAAAAAAAGTTAAAAAAAGTAAAAAAGTTAAAAAAATTAAAAAATTATTTAAAAATCAAAAGAAATTAATTTGAAACATAATTAATTAGTATGGTATCAAATATAATTTTATTCCAGAATAAAAAAATTTGGATAATTACCAAACGCATTTTTTTACTCACAATCGTTTTCGGAAACAAAATAAAAAATAATCATTTCTAGTCAGAATCAATTCCCGAGAACAGAATAAAAAATAATCATTTCTAGTCAAAATAAGTTCACGGGAACAGAATCGATAACAAACGCGCCCTAACTGGCCAAATCTATTTCTAGTCGTGAATGGCTTCTCAGCAATCCCGCATGCTTGTGCTGACAGGATGGCTCCTCCGATTTGTGCGGTCTGACCAACACCTTAAAATTGGCATTCTCTCCTAGACGGTCGAAGGGGACCGTGCCCATCTTCGGTCTTTGCATCCAGTGGATGAGATTCCTCGATTCCACCTTGGAGATCCTAGTACTCCATGGGCTGGACTACTTCACGGCAGGGATGGGGACGATCTATGAGCAAGAGCTCGAAGATTCCAGGAATGGATGGATCGGCGAGGTTTGGAGGGCGATCAAGCAAAGAAAATGTCGGTAGCCATGAACTCGCTGACGGAATTTGCAATGGCGTCTGCTGATGGTTATGCTGAGTTGATCAAGCAATGGGGGCATGCCAAGAGGGAGCATATCTCGGCGGGGGTCTACTGTGTAGCCTCCTTTTCCTTTTGTTTTTGGACAGATTTGCATCTGTAGGGTTGTTCAACTGAGATTGTCAATGTAATTAGAGTATATATCCCATGTTCTATACAATGTCAGTAACTGGTATGCCAATAGAGAGGAGCAATAGTCTGAGAGTTTCAATCTAATTTAGCGGAGTCAATTTTTGTAGTCTCAACTTTCTTCACTTTATTTAGCAAATCTATAATGGATTGAGTTCCGAGGGCACCGAAAGGCCCACCTTTTTTTATCACACAACACGGTTCTGTTATCTTCCTCAGAGTAGGTCTGAGAAATGCCCAGAACCTCGAATAAGTCAGAAAGTAACTTAATGGTTTGAGAGAAAACATAAGAAGATTATGTGACCAATTTACCTTCGGACCCATAATAGAGTTTGTGCATGTTGCAGATGGGCACAGTATTTTACTTGGAAATCCTGAGGAAATCACATGAATGGTGCAAGAAACACCATGTTTTTTCAGCCTTCTTGGACTGCAAGGCCAAATGAAAGGACAGTTTTGTTGTATTTGACATGGTATTACTTATGTTACACTCGAATCCGATACTCAGAGCGGCCTTTTATTCATGCTGTCGATTTGCTTCAATTCCACCTCAGCTATTTTGGATCACAGTAATGATATAAATGCTCAAGTAGGGAGCTGCGGGAAACCGTCCAGATGCTCATTTTTTTCTTTCAAATTCTAAGTAAGCTTCGGTACAGTCACACTGGACAACTAAAGATTTTAAGATCTTGGATTTGGGGTTTGTGTAACGTCGTCAACTTGGTCCAAAACAGAGAGAATCTCGAGAATTTTTTTTTTCCAAAGAGAACGGGCAGTGTGTAGATGTCGAGAAAGCAAGGAACTTTGCAACACTACGAATAAATCGACCGACTCTGCTTGTGACTCAAGTCTGAGTAGTCATAGAACAAAATGATCTGCTTATGACATAGCCAGCAAGGAAGCAGAATCCTGTCTAGCTTCTGCACAATGAACTTTTCATAAGCCAGAGGGTCGTGTTACATAATCACTAGTGTCATGACAAGAAGAGACTGCTTGTTTCGTTTCAAAGAAAAATCAACATGCTTGATCGAGCGGATTTTTCATTTTCCAGTGGGCATAGGATGTCGCATCAAAGGACACATTGTCCTCTCTTATTACCACATACCCTAGCACATAGAAGGATTTGCATTTGAAGGAAAAAGACAATCCTACTCCCAGCAATGTTCTGGCTTAGACACTAAAGTTTCTCGCTTGTCGGGGTCGGGAGATAGGAACAAAAAGGAAAGCCAGCTTCTTATTTGTCCGTGCTAAATGCAAGGCGATGGCTTCTGTACACCGCGGGCGTTGCCTATCACATGAGCACAGATTGATTTCACAGGCCCTTTGGAGCCGGTGTACTCCAAATTGATGTCTTGGAGGTTGATGTTCTTGCAAGGCACGCTGGGGCTGCATATGAGGTCGACCGCCACCTGCGAAGCTGAAGTGCCCTTGATCTTTGAGAACAATACGTCCTCAATCTGGACATTCGACGCCGCCTAGGAGAGAGAGAGAGAGAGAGAGAGAGAGCTCATTAGGTATTGCATCGGTCAGCCAGCGAAGGAAACATACGAAATGAGAAATGAATTGAAGAATCAACCCAATTCAAGATTGATTGCAGTCCTCTAGGAGTGTACCTGCGCGGAACAACCACCTTTTGGACAGTACTCCTGGTCGATAATAATGGGACTGTGCACATCCCTCATGGTAATGTCATGAAACGAGAAGTTGTAGGCTCTGCTCTTGAGGGGAGAAGCCCACGTCTTGATCCTCACACCGTTCTGACTGCCGGTCATGGTACACTGCCGCACGGACAGCCCGGTCACGTCATTCTCGTTCGGGTACTTCCCGAGGCTACCCACGCTGAACCCGTGGCCCGGCCCACAGTGGACCCCGACGATCTCGATGTCCTTGGACCCCGGCCCGATCGAGACGCAGTCGTCCCCGGTCTTGATCTGGGAGTCAGTGATCTTGATGCGGGACGAGTCGCCTATGTGGATCCCGTCTGTGTTGGGGCTTTCGTCGGGGGCAATTATCTGCATGCGCCGGAACTCGAGATTGTGGCAGGAGAAGACGTTGAAGTGGAAGTTCTTGCTGTCCACCGAACGTATCGACTTGATTATTGTGTTGTTCACGAAATTGAGTCGCACTGACTGGGAAAAGAAAGATTAGAGGCCCGTTAGAGACCATTTCTCATCACAAATGAGAGTTTTTTTTTTCCCCAAAATTCATCACGCGATAAGATAAATACCATAGACATATCCTTTATACCTTTATGTAATCAATATGGTATAATTCCATCTTATCATAAAGGAAAGTAAACCTTATTTTGGGAAAATCAAGTGATAAGAATTGCCTACTTTACTTGTAATATCGGAATTTAAGTGAAAAAAGAAGCGCCGAAAACAAATGGTTAGTTTATTAAATGACCGCCTTATTTGGAAATGAATTTAATTTTAGATATGATTGACGGGTGCTCTTTAAACTCTTTCACAATTTGGATGTACCATTGGGTGTTAAATCAATAAATAATAAAAAAAAAGGTCCCCCTAATTTCTGCAATCGCCTATACAATTATCAATCAAAAAGCTAATTATCAGTCTTTGATTCTTTTTTTTTTATTTAATTAAAAAAAGAGTAAAAAATGTAGGGAGAGGGCTTACAATTGGAAGAGGACTGCAAGCGCATTTGTTGTAGGGCCAAGCGTGGTGGCCCTGGCCATCCAACGTACCGCCGCCGTGGATCCTCATCCCGTCGATGTACTGGAAGGTGATCCAATGGCTCAGGGAGAACGTCGACGGGTCATCGGGCCCCTTGAGCACCCCTTTGATCGTGACGATGATGAGGCCGGCGCACGGCCCCTTGAACTCCACCGGCCATAACCGGTACGTCCCTAGCGGGACGTACAATCTCCTCCTATTTGCTCCTTTGTATTGACACGCTTGGCGCCACGCATCGAGAAATGCCTAGAAAAAAAAAGGGGAACAGAGCTTGTAGAATCATTGATTTTGTGACCATTAATGATCACGCATCGATGGAAACATGGCGAGACGGTTCCGAGATTCTGTACCTTGCTATTCTCGGTCTTCCCATCCCCGACCGCGCCGAACTTCCTCACGTCGAAGACCTTCACTCGTGCATGGGCGGGGTTTCTCTTCGCGAGCGCACGGGAGGGGGCGCCGTTCGCGAGCGCCGCCAGCAGCAGCACCAGTGTTGAGGAGAAGAGCAGAAAGATCTTGCCATGGCACGAGCTCGTGTCCATTTCCAATGTTGCGGCTTCTTTGGCCTTGTGATTTGAGCATGGAATGGAGCTTTACTTGTAGGGCTGGTGGCCATGGAGAATGTGGAGTAATGTAGGATTCGATTAAGTACTTTCCCTCATTGCGCTATTTAATTGGATTACTTGCTCTCTTTAGCTGGCGCTAGGGGAGAAATTATGGAGATTTTGGTTCTAATTTGGTAAAATATTTCTGTGAATTTTAATTGAGAGCAAGATGTTCGAGAAGGGCCAGAACTTTACCTAATTGACTTGGATGGACCCTATTTTTGGGGCGGTCAGAATAGTCAACTCGTCGAGTGAAAGGAAAGTTTTCCAATGAAAATCCATCTAATAATTATAAAGGCCTTTCTTTTGTGGGTTGTGTGTGCAAATGTGGGGATTTTTGTTCTTTTTCTCTCGGGAGATCGAGGGAAAGTATTGTTGGCTGTTTTGGAAATAAATCAATACTTGTTTCTAAAGCCCTATTTACTACTTATTCCATGCCAAATACACTTTATCCTCCTCAGTCTCAAAAGAGCCTTCGGGATGGATTTTGTTTTGAACAATGCTGTGAGAAGATCAATTTGGTCGCTATGGCTGCATTTGCAATCAGGATAAAATTCTTATATTTATTTATATATTTGAATTTCTTTTTGTCTTCTAATATAAATTTAATATATAAAATATATAGTATTTATATATTTATTATATATTTTAGTATTTTAGGTATATTAGTATAGTTTACTATTTAACAAAATTTTATCAAAGAATGATATAAGGGAAAAAAAAAGAAACAAAAAAAAAACAAAGAGCAGAAAAATAATTTAAAATAAGCAAAAAAAAAAAAAAAAACGAAGTAGGTGAAAATATAGTCTCAACATCTCCATTTGTTCAATTTTTATGTTCATTTACACCAATGTCATTTATACTAAATAATTTATATAATATAATGTGAACATATTCAATTTTATTACTGTGATTAATAAAAAATGGATATGACATAATAAAATATTCGAATTACATTCTATCTTATTTAGTATTATCATGGTTAGAAATTTAGATGACAAATGCAATCTAAGATCTAAGTTCAT
This sequence comes from Eucalyptus victrix, assembly GCA_016097545.1. Lineage (NCBI taxonomy): Eukaryota > Viridiplantae > Streptophyta > Magnoliopsida > Myrtales > Myrtaceae > Eucalyptus > Eucalyptus victrix. The sequence continues at coordinate 30,002,603 of CM027837.1, forward strand.
TGGTATATTTGCCGCTAGAACCACAATGGGGAAATTTTCATCTAAAGACAATTTTTTTTTCCGTTTTTTTCTTCTTTCCTCTACTTTTGTTGTCGCAAGTATGACTAAGGGAAATTAATCTAAGCAAAATCGTCTTCCAATAGAAAATGGTAGACTTTCAAAGACTTTTTTACAATATTATTTACTAAATGATGTATTAGACTTTTATTTTTCTAGTGGCGTTGGAATTGTTAAATAGTTATATCTATACTTGCATGATAAACCGGAACTTGTTTGAAGGATGTAGGTACTCCTGTTCACGGAATCTGTTGATGCGGAAAATTGTATATTGACAACATCGTATATTGAATTAGTTTTTTGTTTCATAATTTATAAAGTGGTTTAGTTCGTTTTCGATCCGGGTCTTGCCATTGTCCGAAGGTCTTAAGTGAAAAAATTTCCTACCTCATGGTCACGGCATTAGAAAAAGGCAAAAGGGTACGCGGATCATGCAGCTATGGCTCTTCCTTTCTAGTCTATTTTACCTGTCCATGTCTCGTTCCGCGCGACATAGTTTCAAAGGTTTAAATAGCCCTTGGCAGAAGCCCCCAAACCTAGAACGAAAAACGGAAGCCTTTTGATTTACGCCCCTTTCTCTCGACAATAAAGCTCGCCGGCACAACGTTCGGGTCTTTGCCTGTTGTTCTATTCCGAAACTCACAAAGAACAAAGAAACTGAGAATAAAGAAGTAATTTGGACAAATTAAAGGAAGCGACTTAGACGAATCTTTTTTTTGTCGATAACCTCAGATCAATCAATTGAATATCAATTAATACATAATCAATTGAAGACTGCTTGAAAACAGCTCTTCTACTTGTAAACAAAACCACATTGAGGGGCGGCTGATATTGGTATTACATCATATTGTAGACTTGTAATGAATAAGTCATCTCACATAATGTAGTCTCACTGTCTTGTGCAATTATTATGTTCATTTACACTCATATGCATTTATACCAAATAATGGATAAGATACGATATGAATATGTTTAATTTTATTACCGTGATTCATAATATAATATAGCAAAATTTCTTAATTTCTATTGTATTCTATTCAGTTTTATCATGTCTAGAAATTTACATGACCAAATGTATCCTAAGTTCATAAGTATCTTTTCTATCAGAACCACGACGGAGGGAATTTTTGTTCGAAGATAAATTCTTTTTTCTTTCTTTCTTTCTTCTTTCCTCTACTATTGTCGTTCAAAGGTATGACTAAGGGAAATTAGTCTAAGGAAAATCATCTTCTAATGGAATATTGTAGACTTTTAAAGACTGGTTTACAAAATTATTTACTAAATGATGTATTAGACTTATATATTAAAAGTGACGTTGGAATAATTAAAAAGTTATATCTATACTTGCATGATAAACCAGGACTTGTTGGAAGGATTTAGGTAACTCTTGTTCATGGAGATCTGTTGAAGTGGAAAATTTACATTGACTTAATTTTTTTTTGATAATTTATAAGGTGGTTTAGTTCCTTTTTGACGTGTTTCATGACGTTTTCCTAAGGTCCTCTGTAAAAGCCTTTCCTACCTCATGGTCACAGCATTAAAGAAAGGCAAAAGTTTTTTTAGTATTTTAGTATTTTAGGCATATGTATTTGAATTTCTTTCTATCTTATAAAATAACTTTCAATATATAAATATATATAGTATTTATATCTATTATATGTTTTAGTTATTTTAGTATGTTAGGTATATTAGTATAGTTTACTATGTAACAAAATTTTATCAAAGAATGATGGAAGGGGAAAAAAAAAAAAAAAAAGAGAAGAAAAATAATTAAAAATAAGCAAATAAAAATGAAGTAGGTAAAAATATAGTCTTAGCATCTCCGTTTGTGCAATTTTTATGATCATTTACACTCATGTTATTTACACAAAACAATAGATATGATATAATGTGAACATATTCGGTTTTCTTACTGCGATTAATAAACAATGGATATAATATAGTAAAATCATTGAATTTCATATTCTATTATTTCTAGTTTTATCATAGTTAGAAATTTAGATGACCAAATGCAACCTAAGTTCATTGGTATCTTTGCAACTAGAACCACGATGGGGGAATTTTCATCTGAAGACAATTTTTTTTTTTTTTTTCCTTTTTCCTTTCTTCTTTTCTCTACTTTTGTTGTCGTAAGCTATGACTAAGGGAAATTAGTCTAAACAAAATCGTCTTCCCATGGAAAATGGTAGACTTCCAAAGACTGTTTTACAAAATTATTTACTAAATGATGTGTTAGACTTATATTTTATTAGTGGTGTTGAAATAATTAAAAAGTTGTATCTATACTTGCATGATAAACCGGAACTTGTTTGAAGGATTTAGGTACTCCTGTTCACGGAATCTGTTGAAGTGGAAAATTGTATATTGACTTAGTTTTTTGTTTCATAATTTATAAGGTGGTTTAGTTCGTTTTCGACACGTGTCTTGCAATTGTCCTAAGGTCTCAAGTGAAAAAATTTCCTACCTCAGGGTCACGGCATTAGAAAAAGGCAAAGGGTAGGCGGATAATGCAGCTATGACTCTTCCTTTCTAGTCTATTTTACTTGTCCATGTCTCGTTCCGCGTGACATAGTTTCAAAGGTTTAAATAGCCCTTGGCAGAAGCCCCCAAACCAAGAACGAAAACGGAAGCCTTTCGATTCACTCCCCATTCTCTCAACAATAAAGCTCGCCCTCGAGCCCTGGGCAGGTCGGTCGGGTCTTTCCCTGCTGTTTTATTCCGAAACTCACAAAGAAAAAAGAAACTGAGAATAAAGAAGTAATTTGGACAAATTAAAGGAAGTGACTTAGACGAATCTTTTTTTGTCGATAGCCTCGGATCAATCAATTGAATATCAATTAATACGTAATCAATTGAAGACTGCTCGAAAACGGCTCTTCTACTTGTAAACAAAACCGCATTGAGGGGCGGCTGATATTGGTATTACATTGGATTGTAGATTCATAATGAATGAGTCATCTCACATAATGTAGTCTCACCATCTTGTGCAATTCTTATGTTCATTTACATTCATATGCCATTTATACCAAATAATGGATAAGATGTGATATGAATATGTTCGGTTTTATTACTGCAATTCATAAATAGTAAATATAAGATAGCAAAATTCTGAGATCTAGGAAAATAAATTGCTAAAATGAGATCTTATTTCAATTGACTTGCGTCTTTCTAGTCAAAAGAGATAGTATAAGTACATATCATGTTAGAGTGTCCAATCCAAAAATTTTAATTAATATGTGGAGGGATATCTCATATCTATAAAGAACATATAAACTTTATAGTCTAGCGTCATGTGATATACTTTCACTGTCATTATGGGGGAGTTATTTTTTCTGGAGGCCGACATTCCGTAAATTCATTTTGCATTTTCCTGTCCCGACCATTATTTCACTCTGAATCGGGATTTATACAAGAGGAGTTACATATATATACTCCGTAAGTAATTGAATAACACTAACTACACTAAAGTCAATACAGCAAAAGGATTGCATTGGGCGTTTAAATCGGCCCATTGAACTTAAAAAGCCCATTGCGTCATTTAGAATACCCATTTAGCGGACTTTGAATTAGCCATAATTTTTGGTCACTTTATACATCAATTGCGCAAATCAAGCTTTACACATCCAAACAAAATACACGAAGCTTTATACTTACAATATCAATGAAATCGCTTTAACTTTCCACCTTACTTTAGCTGCCTTGACAATCTTGCGCAAGTATAATTTGCTCACCTTTAATTTATATTATTATGTTTTTAATATTTTGGGTTCGCATGTTTCTTTCTATTATATATTAATATACCCTTTTCCTTATGCTTTAATCCATCGGCGATTCCAAATGGAAAAAGGAAATTGCGGCGATCAGAAGAGGACAATTCTCCGAAAAGTTTATCCATGCACGCATTGTCAAGCCAACGTTCCCTTACGCCGAAAGACACTGAAGATACACGACTGAATCAGAATACTTTCTTCACTTTTCGTAAGTAATTTACTCATCTAGCTGATGCGGCAGTTAAAGTGGGAGGCAAGCGATGTTAATGCGGCGGATCATTAGTAATTACATCAGCAATACAATGACGCATGGAGCTTGGAGTGCCATAAGTTGCCACAAAGGGACACTTAAGTTTTAAAACTTACAAAAGTGACTTAAATAACAAAATCGGAGCAAAATAGATCATTTAAGTGTCAATCCAGCCAAAATCCGGCCAAAATGCTAATGTGACGATTTTAGCGAAGCAAGTAGAAAACGACGTCGTTTTGGTGCTAATGTGATAAAAAAATAATATAAAAATTATTAAATTAAATTAAAATTAATTTATTTAAAATATTAAAAAAAATTAATATTGATTTTTTTAAAAATAATAAAATAAAATTTAAAATTTTAAAAAAAATAAAGAAAAGGGGTAGGCGGCTGAGGCTCAATCTCAGCCGCCTACCCCCTTTTTAAAAAAATTTTTTTAATATTTGTATTTGTATTTTAAAATATTTTAAATAAATTTAGTTTTAAATTAAACTTAATTAATTTTTATATTAATTTATCATCATATTAGCATCAAAACGACGTCGTTTTTGTATTATTTGACCACGTTAACGTGCAAAACGACATCGTTTTGTATTTACTTCTTCAGAAATTGCATACGTCAGCATTTTGGCCGGAATGTCACTTAAGTGATCTATTTATGTTTGAATGTGGCACTTAAGTGTTATTTTCGTAAATTTTGACACTTAAGTGTCCTTTTGTGTCAACTTATGGCAATTGAAGCGATTTTTTGTCACAATACAAGCAAGAGATGTGAACGCACACATTGAAAGTTGCTAGGGACGAGCATTGTCTGCTTTGACACCATTCAGCCAACATTGGGGAATCGATGATCTTGTCCGGACATCAATGTTATAATTAAGGCTATTAATAATATATGGACAATAGAGCCACATGACCCTTATCGAGTTGCAGTGAGAAGGCAAAGTGCCCCACACGGGACGATCGACCAATAACCCTCATTTCAGATGTTTTTGCTAGTGTTGTTGACGTGGCCCCAATCAGGCGACATACTAGCATCATACGAAGATGCTTATCTCCTATTGGTGCTTTGAAAGTGCTACCAATTAGAGATGGTTAAAGGGTTAGAGTGCACAAGTCGACCTAATTAAAAAGCTTAACTCATCTTTTAGGTTGAGATTCTTTGTCTTCCTCCTCATTCTCCCTCTTTGAGATTCGACCTTTCTTCGTCCTTTCAATTTTCATTGAGGAAGTATTTGACCTAAATCTCTCCCTCCCCTCCCTAATTGCTTTTCCTTTTATTTATGTACTCTCTCAATCTAGAACTAGATTTACTGTTTTGCTATCCCAATCTTAAATTTGGGAGTTTTCTATCCTATACAATTTTAGATTTATGAGTTTTAATGAATAAATACTTTGCCTTTAGTTTCAATGATATTTAAAACAATTTTGATGTCAAATCTATGCTTGTTCAATGGATTTTTGTTAAAAGTTTTGGTGTCTTGCACTTGTTAAAGTGTTTGCTTTCATAAGTGTCAAATTTGAGCTTATTCAATATGTTTATGTTGTCTCTATATGATGATAATGTTGGCAATGACGAATCTAAATGTATAGCAAAGCTGTAATTAATAATTAAAATCTTAGCGTATGCTCATCATTGATGATAATGTGTGACTCAGTGATCGGTCACTAGTCCTTTTGCTTTGATGTGGTCACATATTTGTTTTTGAAGAATGAGCATGTGATTATCTTTGCCAATCATGTTTTGATGATATAACTTGATATATGGTGTTTGAATTGTTTTGGGGCTCTATGAGCTCGTCTTGTTATAGTGACTTTTGAGATTTTCCTATAAATCCTCATGTGTCATTTTGATAATGAATGGTGATTTCTTTTGACAAAAATAAACTCTTGTTGTTATTGTTTTTTTTTTCTTAGAACGAAAATAGAGGATGAAATTGGAAACAAAACACTAAATTTGAGAACCAAATATATACTTATACCCTCTTAAACTTTATGAATTCCATCACAAATGAAAAGCTAATAAGATCCGTCAATTCTTCAAATTGACGAGTTCCAAGAAATGAGCATCAACTCATAATCAAGTGATAGACTCAAAAGATCGGACATTTCACGGAGAAAGATTCGGAAACTCGCTATCGTGAACATTAAATGTACTTCTGCACGCATTTCCATGACATGATTTATGATACACCTTGATCAGCGGGAGAATAGAATCTCTAGACATCGGTGGGAATCGCGGGAGTCGGATTTCTTCCAAACTTTCTCACAAATCAGCCAATGAAAATGGCTTTGCCCCACTTTAATTTGGCTGTGTCAGACGTGGATTTACAAGATCAGAGATTGGAGGAGTCTGAAGCGAAAGAGTGGAGAACCGGGCTCAGATCGATGTCAAAAGTGATTCAAAAGTTGCATTTGTTACGTTCTTTTGTCCCCCTTTATCTTTCCAAGGTTTGAAATTTGGAGCCTCTCCCCGACCCTAAAACCGAACCTTTTCTCGAGCCTCGGAGTGTCTTAAGTTGGTCCCACCTTTGATGGCGGATTTATCCTATGAAAATCCCAGGCATCTGGTGAGGGGGCTATTGGATCACTTAATAAATGATTAATTAAAAAAATTCACGACTTTTGAGTACATCAATCGCTTTTCTCTGTGTATATCTAATCGCGGCCTTGAAAATCGAATTACTCCTCTGCTAATGTGCTTTAAAAAAGGTCAGAAAAGAACCGCCTCCCAGTAGTAGCATCGATTCTTGCGTACTTAATAATTGTTTTTTGATATGAAAAAGGCGCTAAAGCCGTAGTATTTTTCTTTTATCATGTAAAAAAAAAAAATGAAGTAACTTTGGAAGAGATGATGGAAAAAATTAGTACATAAGCGGTTATCAATTTCAAGATTAGCAAATCGGTTAGCAAAGCGATTTCTTTATCAAAAGTTACGTTGTACTTTAAACTCAAAGTGAGAGTGCAACAATTTTTTGATATCTTTGAACAAAGCGGGTTAAGCCAATATTATCAATCATAAATACTAGAATAAGAAGACCAATGATGGCTTTAGAGTCATAAACTCTGGGCTAATAAGATCAATGATGATTTAATTAATCATTTAAGTATCTATAAATTTATGCAAGACATCATGTTTTTGCAAAACCTAATTTAACTTTGTCCATGCTATTATTCAAAACAAACAGAACTTTGCAGAGATCTCGATTTTCTTCCCCAACTATCTTTGGTTGCTTATTTCACAAACATTGTATCCATAGAAAAATGAGGTCGGTTATTTAATTCTATTTTATCATTACACGTTTTTATTGTTAATAGGGTGTTTTTTTGGGAAAAAAAAACACCTCATTTTCAAAGAAAATATTTTTCCCTGCTTACTAATTATTTGCAACATCCTATGCGCATGAATGTTCAGAAAACTAATTAATGGAAAAATATTTTACTTAAACAAACATGCCCTAAAATTTGAATCTCTTCCATCCACCCAAGAACGACTTCCTAAGAAAATTTCAACTTCTAATTTTTTTACATATTGTGTGGATATCCAGGGCTTGCGCATTCACTAGTAAAGATAAGATCTAATTCAACTATTGTCTAGACCTATATTTCACTGCACTCGATACAAAATACCTCTTAGACAACAAATATATCAAGATAAATACCAGATACCATCACATAAAGATCGAGAAGGCAACAAAGTTGAGGGAGAATATTAATTATCTAGAGTGGATATTATATACCCATCAACAAAATCTTAAACTTTAAAAAAGCACCATAAAATAAGTTTTTCTGACAAGGTTATTTTTGGGGACCAAAGATTCTGATTTCTCTCATCCTAGGTGGGGATGCGGCCGATATTTTACCTAAAGCAAAGTTTATGAGATGAAACAAAGCATATATCATCTCCGACTAAGATGTATCACATTGAGAGAGAGAGAGAGAGAGAGAGAGAGAGAGAGAGAGAGAGAGAGGAGGAAAAGAAATTATCATCCCCTGACAAGAATATACGATGCGTATGTGAAAACAGAAAAAAAAAGAATCCCTCTCCCCTCATCTTCTCCCGCCGAAAAGCCAAATGTGTATGAAAATAGAAAAAACTTTACTCGGGATCCTTTGTTATTTTCTTTCTCCACTTTTTCTTTTCACTCATTATATATGCATTAGCGCTCCCATCGCAAGCTACAATCTCAACCTCACTTGACTGATTGTCTGATTGTCGAGTCTTTTCCTTGAAGGGAAGAACCCAAAAGGACGGAGCCAGCGGAGGAGTCAAGAGCTGTTGTACCTTCGAGAATGCTTCGCATTACTTGGTCCTGCATTGTCCTTTTATGCTGTTCGTTCACTCTCCATGCACTCAATCTCAATGCAACTTCTTCCTCTTCTTCTTCTAAAATCTTGGTCCACCCACATCAGCATCCTGATCCACAAGCTGTAGTTCATGACGTGAACAGGTAATTACAGGAATAGTTTCTGTTTAGAAATAGGTTTTTATGTTTCCGTTTCTTATATAAGTTTCTGAGTAAAAGAACGAAATTGGTAACTGTATAATTTTTTTTTCTCGGAATATAAATGCAATTAATATGACCCCAAAATTTATTTTTACTTAGAATTTCTTTTAATTTTTTAATAATTTTATAACATTTTTCACTTTTTCTCTCTCTCTATCTTTTTTTTTTTTTTTTTTTTTTGGTTGTCTTTTTTCCTTTTATTCTTTTCCTCTAGCCGGCGACCATGGAAAGTGCTCGCGGTATCACTGACACATAAAGTACTTCCATTTGGTAGCAATAATATTGCCGTCTTCTTTGCATTTCTATTTAGACTTAGCCAAGGATATTAAATTTCAAAAGAAATCCTTGGAATCAGAAGGCGAGCAATTTTCGTGCAGGAGGGTGAACGAATCCGTCACTAGAAGGCAGCTGCTTGTGGTCCAAGTAAGGGACCAGTGCTTGACGGGCAATCCAATCGATGACTGCTGGCGGTGCGACCCGAACTGGGAATCGAACCGCGAGCACCTAGCCGACTGTGCGATTGGGTTCGGCCGTGAGGCCCTGGGAGGGCGGGGCGGCAACATCTATGTTGTTACAGACCCATCCGATCCGGACCCAGAGAACCCGCCCCCTGGCACGCTCCGCTACGGTGTTGTCCAAGCCGGACCCCTCTGGATCATCTTCTCTGGTAGTAAACTGGCGAAATCATCCACAACCGAGCACACCCATGTCATTTTTACAAGTGCATGCTACTGTGGAATTTGTCTATTATGTGTTCCGTTTTCTACGTTTACATCAAGTACTTACACTCAAATCAAAAGAAAAGAGAAAGATCAAGTACTTAGGACAGTAGACCTTGGGTTAATATCTAATACTATGAAAAGTTACTAGGATAATGTGGGGACTCGGGGCACAGTGCGAAATTTCCCTCAGCGAAACAGGAATATGAAACTCAATTTCGTATAGACAAGGTAGCTTATTTAGGCATGGAGAAATTTAGATAAGATGAAATCATCAGGACAAAGTTTGACATACCAGCTAAACCTGCTAAACTGGTTCAACATTTTTCTGTTTTTCCACCTAGGAAATATGGTAATCAAACTCAGGTATGAGCTTCTTATCAGCAGTTTCAAGACCATTGATGGCCGAGGAGCCAACGTGCATATAACAGGTCTCGGTTGTTTGATCATTTATGAAGTCACCAACATCATCATCCACAACGTGCACATTCATCATTGCAAGCCTTCCGGCAATGCCAAGATCCGGATCAGCCCGACGCAAGTTATTGAGAGGGGAAGATCGGATGGCGATGGGATTTCTGTCTTAGCATCATCAAAAATCTGGATTGACCATTGTTTCCTGTCGTATTGCACAGACGGTCTGATCGATGTCACTGAAGGATCTACAGCAGTCACATTATCCAACAACATGTTCACCCACCATGATAAGGTGATGCTGTTGGGTCACAGTGATGATTTCACGGCTGACTCAGGGATGCAAGTGACTGTCGCATTCAACCACTTTGGCGAAGACCTAAAGGAGAGGATGCCACGGTGCCGGTTTGGGTACTTTCATGTTGTGAACAATGACTACACTCAGTGGGCGATGTATGCTGTTGGAGGGAGCTCCCATCCTACCATTAATAGTCAGGGGAATCGGTATTTCGCGCCGCAGGATAATAACAACAAGGAGGTAAACTTAAATATCTGATCTGCATTTATTGATTATGTAGAAACTGTTTTGTGAGATTGAATCATCTAGAACCTGCATAATCAGCCTCCTTCAATCGGGTAAGTTAGTGAAGCAGGTCGTTGCCCATGAGCTTTTACTGGGTGCTACTTTCGTGTTTGTAAAAGTTAAGGGAAAAAAGATCATCCATAGTGTCTTGATAGACTGGATATGATTATCTTGCTACCTTATCTTGCCAAACTACAGAATAATATACTTCCAATGTAAAAACTTTCCTTTGAATAGATAAAGAAACATCATGTCAAAATGTATGTAATAAGTCCCAGTAGCTGCTTTGAACTATCAATAAGTGAGTTCGGTAGAAGAAGCCCAGATGATCAATATGTTTGCTGCGTTATGCCCGATTATTACTTACATGTATTGGAAGAAATAGGTGACAAAGCGAATGGACACAGATGAGAGCGAGTGGAGGAAATGGAATTGGAGATCGGAAGGTGATCTGATGGTGAATGGTGCCTTCTTTGTGACCTCTGGTGCGGACATGAGCCCCCAGTATGCTGAAGCCTCTAGTATGTCGCCCCTGTCGGCAAGCTACATTGATCAGCTCACTGAGACTGCTGGTGTCTTAGTTGCACAGAGGTAAATCTCGGTGTCTGTTCCCTTAATTGCAACTTCAATTGGTTCGTCATGTTTTAATCTAACCCATCAAAGCACAAGCAAATAACTCTGGATGCGCCCATCTATGATTTAGAGGTACTGTTGTAATCGCTTATTTCGCCAATCACCTTAGATAAGATACTATGAGATTAATTTGATCATCAGCAAGAAGTACAGATTTTAGTCTCCTGAAACACGCAATTCAAACTTCTATGCACAATGCTACAAATTTAGCTGTTTTGAATCAAATTACAGGTAGGGATAATCAATTTAATGGAATCTACTGGTATAGGATTGTCCTAGTCCATAGGAACCTGCCTTTCTTGTTTTGAATCTATCTTCGTTCTTTTAGGAGCCATAGGTTCACTCAGATCTGTCGCTGTTTGCCACATTGAAAGTATAAAGATGAGTTCTACGCCAACTTAAGGATTCATGTGTCGATTATGCTACTCTTGGGTGATCACCTCAGTAAATATTTCAATGCCATGAAAGCCTTCAGTCCTTTGTCTATGGTAAAATCATTTATGCTGTTATTCTTGTGGATAGGACTAAGGACTAAAAAAGCATTTACCCTTTTATTCACTTAGTTCCTTTTTCGGCCAGTGCATTTAGTGTCTGTACAACAAGAGATATTATCGTCATTTTAATTTCCTTCGCTGGTTTATGTTTCTTCTGTTTACTCAGCAGGAGTGACGCCGGGACTGTGACCAATCCCTCAAGCGGCGGTGGGATTGTGACGAATCCTGCTGCTCCCGGGTCAAGCGGTGGGATTGTGACGAATCCTGCTGCTCCCGGGTCAAGCGGTGGTGGGATTGTGACGAATCCTGCTGCTCCCGGGTCAAGCGGTGGGACTCTGACGAATCCCGTGTCAAGTGGCTACCCAGGACAGGGATCAACTGGAACGATAACTGGAACTGGCGGTTGGTATCCTGACAACGGCATCGACTTTGGCTCCATATATAATAGCGAGGCCAGGACGCCCCTTGTCCCAATGACCTCGGTCATCTTATCTGTCATAGCCATTGTAGCATTCTTACATCGAACTTGCTTCTAATGCAACACGTGCTGTAGAATCTAGAATAGGTAATGATAGTCGATTCAGTTTTTAAATACGAGAACGGGAATCTGGCTAATTGTGGTGAAATGATAGTGGTAGAGCTTTGATTTTTTTTTTTTTTTTTTTTTTTTTTTTAGCATTGGGGACTTACACAACAATCGTCCTATCAAATTGTCAAAGACGGTGGTAGGAAAATGTACAGCTTCTATGAACTGAAATCCCTTGACTCTCATCAATATGTTCGCATCATTACCAATGATTCTGTATTTAGTAGCAAGTGATTCTGCAACTACATGGGCGGGTGCCAAAGAGCGGTTCGCACATGAGGAACCTGTTTTTGCAGTGGTTGGCCACGAAGGAGTGGTTCGCCTTGGAGGAATTGTTTTCTTCTGAAATATGAGAAGACAAGATTAGGGGAAAAAAAAATACAGAAGCGTAGAATGTAAACGCCTTAGATCTACCTCCACCGGGTGGCAGGGGTTGCGCGACCACTGGCGAGGCGTGCCTAGGCACGGCCCCCTGGTTGCATGATCCCGATGAGACTTCGCTTGGGGTGGTGCCACTCTTAGTGACGCTCTCCTGGGTTGAGGGACACCGGCGAGGGGGGTTACGCCACCTTAGCGAGGTAGCGCTGGATGGGGTGACCCCATGGGAGACTTGCCAGAGCACCGTGACCATGCCACTCAATCTCTCTCTCAGCTTTTGGCAGGCTAAAAAGAAGAAGATGGGTAAAATAGGAATTATGAAAATTTCTTGAGGGCACAGTGAAAATAAAAGAAATCTACTTTTAATTCACGATGAGATGTTGGGTCTCCGAAGCAATTGTTGCGCGTACTTTATGAGAAATTTCATGGAACAACGTTGTACCATGCCTGGGTTTCCCAATTAGCAAATGTGGACCATCACTTTTTTGTTTAAGAATTTATGACATCAGGACAATCCATCATAAACATGATGAAAATGTCATAAGTCCTCATATTTACTGCAAAATTATTTATGATTACGATAGCAGGTTGTTGCAAATGAGCTTTTACTAGGAGCTACTTTCGTGTTTGCAAAAGTTAAGGGAAAAAGAATAATCTATAGTGTCTTGATAGACTGGATATGATTATCTTGCTATGTTATCTTGCCAAACTACAGAATAATCCACTTCCGCTGTAAAAACTTTCCTTTTAATAGATAAAGAAACATCATGTCAAAATGTACGTAATAAATCCCAGTAGCTGCTTTGAACTATCATTAAGTGAGTTTGGTAGAAGAAGCCCAGATGAGCAATATGTTTGCTGCGTTACGCCTGATTATTACTTACATGTATTAGAGGAAATAGGTGACAAAGCGAATGGACACAGATGAGAGCGAGTGGAGGAAATGGAATTGGAGATCGGAAGGTGATCTGATGGTGACTGGTGCCTTCTTTGTGACCTCTGGTGCGGACATGAGCCCCCAGTATGCTGAAGCCTCTAGTATGTCGTTCCCATCAGCAAGCTACATCAATCATCTCACTGCGACTGCTGGTGTCTTTGTTGTACAGAGGTAAATCTCGTTGTCTGTTCCTTAGATTGCAACTTCAACTGGATTGTTACGTTTTAACCTAATCTATCAAAGCACAAGCAAATAACTCTGGATGCACCCATCTATGATTTAAAGGTGCCATTGTAATCACTTATTTCGCCAATCAACTTGGACAAGATACTATGAGATTAATTTGATCGTCAACAAGCAGTATAGAATTTAGTCTCCTGCACACGCAATTCAAACTTATATGCCCAATGCTGCAAATTTAGCTGTCTTGAATCAAATTTTTGGTAGGGATAATCAGTTTAATGGAAACTACTGGTATTGGATCGTCCTAATCCATGGGAACCTGCCTTTCTCGTTTTGAATTCATCTTCGTTCTTTTAGGAGCCATAGGTTCCCTCGTATCTGTCGTTATTTGCCACACTGAAAGTATAAAGATGAGTTCTACGGCAACGTGAGGATTCATGTGTGGATTATGCTACTCTTGGGTGATCACCTCAGTAGATTTATAAATGCCATGAAAACCTTCAGATCTTTGTCTATTGTAAAATCATATATGTTGTTATTCTTGTGGATAGGAATAAGGAGTAAAAGAATTTAGCATTTTATTCACTTAGATCTTTTTTGGCCAGTGCATTTAGTATCTGCACAACTAGAAGTATCATTGTCATTCTAGTTTCCTTCGCTGGTTTATGTTTCTTCTGTTTACTCAGCAGGAGTGACGCCAGGAATGCGACCAATCCCTCCAGCGGCGGTGGGATTGTGACGAATCCTGCTGCTCCCGGGTCAAGCGGTGGGACTGTGACGAATCCCGTGTCAAGTGGCGGAAATGGAAGCTCTTCCTACCCAGGACGGGGATCAAATGGAACGATACCTGGAACCCGTAGGGGTGTCAATGGTTTGGTTTGGTTCGGTCTTTTGAAAAATTGAACCGAACCGAATAATTTCGGTTTTTAATGAAAACCGAACCGAATGAAAACCGAACCGAAAAAATCGAATATTTTGGTTTAGTTTGGTTCGGTTTTCAGTTCGATTACTGACTCCCCTAGGAACCCGCGGTAGGAATCCCAACAAAGGCATCGACTTTGGCTCCATATATAATAGCGAGGCCAGGACGCCCCTTGTCCCAATGACCTCGGTCATCTTATCTGTCATAGCCATTGTAGCTTTCTTACATCAAACTTGCTTCTAATGCAACACGCGCTGTAGAATCTAGAATAGGTAGTTATAGTTGATTCAGTGTTTAAACCCGAGACTGGGAATTCGGCTAATTGTGGTAAAATGATTGTGGTAGAGCTTTGATTTTTTGGAGCATTGGGGACTCACCGAACAATCGTCCTATCAATTTGTCAAAGACAGTGATAAGGAAAATGTACAGACCCTATGAGCTGAAATCCCTTGACTCTCATCAATATGTACCCATCATTATCAATGATTCTGCATTTAGTAGCTTTGTCTCCCCAGAGGAACCATCACTTGTATTTACTTGGGGGAACCGTCTTCTTCTGAAATATGAGAAGATGAGATTAGGAAAAAAAAATATGGAAGCGTAGAATGTACGCGTCCGAGATCCGCCACCAGGCCGCAAGGGTTGCGCGACCATTGGCAAGGCTTGCCTAGGCATAGCCCCCCGGGTTGCATGCCCCTGATGAGACTTCGCCCGGGGTGATACCACTCCCGGCGAGGCTCTCCTGGGTCGAGGGACACTGGCAAGTGGCTTGCCTGGGGTCACACCACCTTAGCGCGGTGGTACGGGATGGGACAACCCCATGGGCGACTTGCCAGAGCGCCACAACCATGCCACTCTTATCTCTCTCTCGGCCTTTTGGCAGACTGAAAAGAGGAAGATGGATAAAACAGGAATGATGAAAATTTCTTGAGAGTAAAGTGGAAATAAAAGAAATCTCCTTTTTATTTCATGATGATTTGTCAGGTCTCCGAAGCAATTGTTACACATACTTTATGAGAAATTTCATGGAACAATGTAATACCATGCCTAGGCTTTAGAATTGGCAAATGTGGATTGTCACCTTTTTGTTTAAGATTTTACAATGTTATGCAATCCATCATAAACACGATGAAAATATCATAAATCCTTGTATTTACCACAAAATTGTTTTTGATTATAACCTAACGTCACAAAATTTTGTAAAAGTTTTAATTTCATAAATTTGTTGTAGAAAATTTTGATCTTATAAAAACTTCGTTTGTTTCACTAAAAGTAATTTCTAAAAAAGAAGATTTTCGAGTTCTCCGGTGTTTGGTTCACAGAAAACAAATTAGTTAAGGAAAAAAATTTCAGTCAATGAAAAAAACATATTCAAAATAGGGAAAATGATTTTCTCCTTCTCCCCTTCGCCTCTGCCGTGGGTCTCACCCCTGCCTTAGCAGATCCTCCAGCCCCTGATCCTCGCCTTCGAATCCGCCTAAGGCAAGATTGTGGAGGCCACACTCGAGTGCGCCTTCAAGCTCTTCTCGCTCAGCCTCGTCCACGCGTAGAACAGTGACGATGCTAACTATGGTGATCAGGCGAGCATCGGTGGAGGTTGCAGGGCGTGAGTAAGGTGAATCGGGGAGGAGGCCATCAAGGTTGGCGTGCTTAGGGTTGCGCTAGCAGCGATACGGTTGTCTTGCATTTTGATTTGAGGCGATTGCTTGATGCACACAATGAAGACTTTTTATAATGTGTATCTTGGCAAGGTGGAGCTTCACCTGAGTCTTTGGCGAGGTTAAGGTTGCTTGAGGTTGACAAGGCTAACGAGGCAAGGTTCAGCTTGCCAAATTTGGTAAGTCTCGAGCTCGTTGGCCTTAGCCAAGCTTGACCTCACTAGATCTAGTGGGGCTTGAGCTTGATGGAATTTGTCGAGGTCAAGCCTCATTGGCCTTGGGCTAGCTTGTCCCTTACTTGTGGTTGTTCACTGGCCATTGTTGTGGTCTATGGTTGGCCAAGAAAGAAGAAAGAACAAAAAAAAGAAAAAGAAAAACATTTTTCTTATTAAAAAAAAAAACTGTCTAGCATCATCTCAAAGCGGCATCATCAAGTTAAGACCGTTTCATTTGCAACAATCTGATATCTCAGAAAGGTTGAATTGGTTATCTAGATTGCGGAAGGAGAACAATATTTGTATCAATCTTCATCCTGAAAATAATCTTGTTATGGATATCCCCCATGTTTGGTACCGGAAACCACAGTTCTTAACATTTAATTGGTTGCAATACCCTCTTTCGTCGCACATCAATAAGTACTTCTGCATAAACAATAACATATTGTTCTTGTCCCAAGCTGCCACACTTCTCTGCAGCCTAATGAAAAGGACGTCACAGTTCGACTTTGCCTGTTTTAACAATATTTAAGTGGTTCCCAGAGCTTATAAGACATGACTTAGTTAAGGATGAAAGGTGCAATAATCTCTTTACTACGGTGGTCCTTATAACATAAAAGATAACTTGTTCTGAACTTAGGATTGACTTCGATTGAAGTTTGTCAAAGTAAGTGCTCAGAAACCCGAAACAGAGGGATGTAAATAAAGCATACGATGAGTTCTAGTGGGCTAAACCCACTTACATCTCTCTCCGCTCTCATCTTCAGGTCAGTTATCAGAAAAAGAGATGAAATAAGTAAAGCATCAGGATCCCCACATCTCTCCCGTGGTCATTCCTATCCTAATTGAAGTAGTAATATTGATTTTATCAAGACAGGGTGATGCTAGGCATATCTCATTCAAGGTTTTGATGGTGACCTGAAAGCAAGCATACACCTCAAAATGAGTTCGAACCCCCGTTCTTTTCACACTCTCCATGGTTTGAGAATGTCATGTGATGGGTCGTTCTTGGGGAAAACAAATTCAGCTGACTTGTGCTGGTTTAGATAAGCCATCAACCAGGCATTTCAATTCCACTGTCAATGAAAAGCCATTAGAACTCATCAGATGCTTTACTTACATCCCCTGTTTCAGGCTTCACAAAATGGAGAAAACAAAAGAGCTCCCGCCAAATTGCTGCAGAACAGCTTTCACGGGTATGCAGAATTTGAACAGCGAAAATACAGCATGTTTTCTACGATCCATGCTGGTTAATAGGAAACAGGTCAGCAACTTGGCAGCACGAAGCACTGGTTTTGATGACAATGCCGAGCGTGGATTGGGAATTCCTTCTCGGTGCTTCTGCAAAATCAGAGCGTGAAATAGTAAGACGCCAATGGATTATGGATGGATCCATCTAGGCGATTGTCGAATTGACAAGAGATTTCAAACCCCGCAGTCTAATGTGTGCTAGAATCTTGACTCCTCTATTACTTGACAACACCATTTCAAAGATCATGCTCAGGCTGATGCAAAAGCCCAGGTCGTCCAATTATTTTCACTGAATTCACGGACTTATTATCAAAACCCGAATGACATAGAAGCACATAATTACTAATTTTCTTGGCAAAAGCAAGTTTTCTGTTGCGATATGAAGGTGATTGCAGCTATTAGACATAATCCGAGAATTCTGTTCGACGATTTCCAGACTGCAATCCTCCCTTTTATCAAGATATCGCGTGAACGATCTCCTGGTGGTGTGGAGAAAAACTAAGAAAATGGGTTTGAATCCTTCCACCGTAAGCTTTGTGGTGGATATGGGGGCCAATATGAATTTCGGCGAATTGACATGGCCAGGGAAATTTCCCAAATTGGCTACTGGATAAAAATGTTCGTCTAGGGAATCAATTTTATAGTTAAACCCCAATTTAGTCATGCTTCTAATATTCCATACTTTTTGGTTACAATTCCGATAGTCAATTTCCTAATCCCAATTGGTATTTAGGAAACTTGTGATCCTATTAGTGATTTCAGTAGGAATAGCAATTTCAAACACAAATTGGGCTACACGACATGTAATTAAGCGTGTTTGGTTTAGGTTTAATAGCATTTGTGCAATAAATGGATCAACCCATTTATACATGAATAATAACTATATCTTATCTGTGTTGATTATTTCAATCAATTATTACACACATCTAGTTTAGACACAATAAGTTCAGATTTTAAGGCAAGAGTTTGCAATGTAAATGTGTTAAACATATTATGTCACGTTACATCTTTTTTCGGAAAATGTTGTCTCGTATGTGTTTCGTAAGAAGACAAGGTCAAGAAACATGTCATGTTCCTCATTTTCCACTAAACCGGATATATATGCAATTTAGTTTTGTCTCAAATTTTAGTTAACTAAATATCTTTATTTTTCCTTGTTAGAAATTTCATGTTGAGTAGTGAAATTAATTTACTTAGATGTTATGAGTGTCCCATAAAAGCATTAGAGAAATAATTAGTTTGTCGAGAGAAGGAATACTATGAAGAAAAGAGAATATGCAATTAATAGACATTAGAAGTTTTTTTGATTTTCATTAGGCAATTCCGGCACATGCATATTTTTATTTTTATATTTTTGCCTGCTGATATTTGATCATTAATTTAGCATTCTTCATAGCTTTATTTAGATTTATAAATGTTCGTATGATTTATATTGGATCTTTGAATTTCTAATTTTTATTTTCTTTTTGAGTGTATCTTAATTTTTTTCAAAAGTCATTTCAGGCGGGCATGAGCAGGGTGTAATGGCTCAAACCAAAAATACCGCATCAAATTGAAATTGTTATTACTGATCAAAAACAATAATCTAGAAAGAGAAAACCAGGAGCTATATTTTTGAGTGAGGAAGAGAAGCACAGAGAAAACAGAGCACAAACTTGCATACGTTAGTTTTCTAAAGAAACTGTCAAGTACAGCCACTAAATACAAAACAAAAAAACTGCTCACGTATGTGCAACACATAACTGCACACAAACGTGCTATTAACTTCCTAGAAAATAACAAAAACACTAAATACATAACTAAATGAACTTGGCTGTTTTTTTAATGAAAAAACAGAGTAAAACAGAGCAGAAAACAGAACAGAAAACAGCAGAAAACGGAGTAAAAAAAAACAAAACAGAAAACAGCAACTGAGACATTATAATCCAACAAACTCCTCCTTGGATCAGTTGCTGCTGCATACTCCAATTTTCTTTCTTAATACTTCAAATCTTCCAGCTTAAAGTGGTTTTGTGAACATATCTGCAAGCTGATTTTCAGATCTGCAATAGACCAATTTAACTTCGCCACTTTGTTGTACCTCAAGCAGAAAGAAAATTTTGAGTTTAAAATGCTTGGTTTTGCCATGGAAAACTGGTTTCTAAGATATTGCTAAAGCAGCCTGATTATCCACATTAACTTCAATGCAATTACTAGAATTCAACCACAAATCCTTCATTATCTTCTTCAGCCACAAAACTTGATTTGCAGCTGCAGTAGCTGCTATAAACTCAGCCTCTGCAGTAGACTGAGCTACAATCTCTTGCTTTTTAGAACACCAGGAGAAACAAGCAGAACCAAAACTGAAACAATATCCAGACGTAC
This sequence comes from Eucalyptus victrix, assembly GCA_016097545.1. NCBI lineage: Eukaryota > Viridiplantae > Streptophyta > Magnoliopsida > Myrtales > Myrtaceae > Eucalyptus > Eucalyptus victrix. The sequence goes on from CM027837.1 coordinate 30,022,525, forward strand.
TGTTCATGTCATCTACTGAACCAGCCCAGTCATTATCAGAAAATCCTTGCAAATTAAACTTCTGACATTTCTTAAACTTCACACCAAAGAACAATGTTCATTTGAGATATCTCAATACCCTTTTTGCTGCAATGAAATATAACTGACTAGGACTACTCATAAACCTGGATAAAACACTCACAACAAATAAAATATCTGGTCTGGTTGTTGTAAGATACATGAGACACCCAATCATACTTCTATACATAGAAGCATCTACTGCATCTGTTCCATCATTCTTCTGCGGCTTCTCTTTAGCAGCTATAGGAGTGCTTACACTTCGACAATCTTCCATTTGAAACTTCTTTAGAATTTCCTTCATGTATTTTTTCTGACAAATGAAGATCTCATATGAAGCCTGTTTAATTTCCATACCCAAAAAATAAGACATCTTTCCCAAGTTTGACATCTCAAAAACTGCAAATAGATCTTGCTTCACCTTCTCTATCAATTCCATATCATTCCCCATCCCTAATAGATCATCTATATAAAGTGACAGAATTACAACACTGTGATTCACCTTCTTGACATAAAGAGTGAACTCACTTAAGCTTTTTACAAAGCCAAAATCCTGCAAATATCGATCTATCTTCCCATACCAAGCTCTTGGAGCCTGCTTCAATCCATATAGAGCTTTCTTCAACCTGTATACACTATCTTCTTGCCCTTTGATACTAAAGCCTTCAGGTTGTTCAACAAAAATCTCCTCCTCAAGCTCTCCATTCATAAATGCAAACTTGACATCTAACTGAAATATAGGCCACCCATTCTTTGCTGCAATAGCTAATAGTAACCTTATTGTATTAAGTCGTGCAACAGGAGCAACTGTTTCAGAATAGTCTACTCCCCATATTTGTGCATAGCCTTTCACCACCAGTCTAGCTTTGTATTTATTGACAGAACCATCAGGATTAAGTTTTGTTCTAAACACCCACTTAAGCCCAATCACATTTTTATCAGATGGTCTGTCAACAAGCTCCCATGTGTGGTTTTTCTGGATCATTGCAACTCCTCCTGCATTGCTGCAATCCACCTCTGATCCTCCTTAGCTTCCACAAAGTTAGATGGTTCGAGCATTGCCACATTACTTCTTTCATAGATTTTAGCAAGTGATCTTGTGCCTCTCACTGGTAAATCATCCATACTGTCTTCAAATCCATCTATAACTTCATCAACCTCTACATTTGTTGTAGGTTGTTTTTCAAACTACTGCTGTTCTGCACATTTTCCTTCCATCCAATTTCACTCATCTTTCTCTAGAAAAATAATATCTCTGCTTACAGTCACCTTCTCTATCATAGGGTGAAAAATTCTATAAGCCTTTGATTGGAGACTATACCCGATGAAGATTCCAAGCTCTACTTTCTTATCCAGTTTGTCCCTCTTGACCTCAGGAACATGAGTGTAACACAAACACCTAAAAACCTTCAAATTTTTCACATAAGGTTTAGCACCATACTACACTTCAAAAGGTGTTGACCTCTCTAAGGCCTTTGTGGGCAATCTGTTCAACAGGAACACTACAGTATTAGCTGCTTCAGTCCAGAACTTCTTAGGCAACATCTTCTCTTGCATCATATATCTGGCCATCTCCATAATACTTCTGTTTTTCCTCTCACTGACTTCATTCTGTTGAGGTGAATAGGGAGCAGTGAACTGCTGCACAATTCCTGCTTGCTCACAATTCAACTTAAACTTATGAGCAGTATACTCAGAACCATTATCAGACTTGAGCATTTTAATTTTCTTCCCACTCTGATTCTCAACTAAGGCTTTAAACTTCACAAACACATCAGCAACTTCAGACCTGGCTCGCAGAAAATAAATCCAACTCATCCTAGTCATATCATCAGTGAAGGTAATGAAATACCTACTACCATTGAGAGAAGACTCAGACATAGGTCCACATAAATCTGTGTGGACTAATTGCAGCTTCTCACATGCTCTCCAACCTCCTTTTTTGAAAGGAAATCTGACTTGCTTGCCAAGAAGACAAGTTCTGCACTGTGGAAATTCCTCCTCCAAACTTGACAAGTCATCTGCCAAGCTATTTCTTTGCATAAATGATATGCTATTCCTGTGAACATGCCCAAGTCTTTTATGCCATATCTTTGCATTTTCTTCTTTACACTTTAAAGCCATTTGTTGCATCTCTTGTGGCTTGAACATGAAACTCTTGTCCTTCATTGGGATTCTTAGCGCTTCTTTGCTATATGCATTATTAATAAGACAGTCATTCCCTTCGAAATTCACTTTATAGCCCTCCTCAACTAATTGACCAACACTTAACAGATTATGGTCAATATTTGGCACAAAGAGAACATCACTGATCAGCTTCACCTCTTGATTTCCTTCAATAGCCACTGTACCCTTCCCTTGCACTTCGATATACTATCCATTGCCAATTTTGACTCTAGACCTGACTAATCTGTTTGGAATCCTAAATAGCTTCGAATTGCTTGTCATATGATTGGTACAGCCACTATCCACCAGCCATGCATCATTCCCAACAGAAGATTCAGAAAAGGAAGCTACAAACAAGTGCTCTTCCTCAGTTTCATTCATTGCTACCTGGGTTTTTCCTGCTTGCTAGTAATTTTTTTCTTTGCAGATGGCTTCCATGTGACCCAACTTGTGACATTTTCTGCATCTAGCATCAGGCTTTCTCCAACATCTAAAAAACTGATGATTAGTTCCACCACAGTATTGACAAGGCTTTTTGTTTATCTTCCATTTGCTAGACCCACTAGAATTTCCTTCTTTTGCTACAAACTTGGAGTCACCGGCATTTTCTCTGGACTGAATCCATTTCTTCCCTTTGCCTCCAGCATTTGATTTCACTCTAGCTTGGAGCGCACCCTCTACAAACTCTTCTTTTCTCATCAGTCTTCTGTGCTCTTGTGCCTGCAAAGCATTCAACAATTCTGCAAGCTTTATATCAGGTAAGTCTCTTGTATTTTCCAGAGACGCTATGGTGGCTTCGAACTTCTCTGGAAGAGACACTAGAATCTTCTAAACAAGCCTTTCATCCTTCAAGTCAGTCCCTAAAACTCTGATTTTATCAGCTATCCCCACTAGCTTATCAGAGTATTCATTCACTGACTCAGACTCTTTCATCTGCTGTCTCTCAAATTCTCTCAAGAGATTCAGCACCTTCATACCTCTTATCTTCTCATCTCCTTCATATTCTTCCTTCAAGAAGTCCCATATGGCCTTTGCAGAGTCACCCTTCATAATTCTGGTAAAGATGGTAGGCGAGACAGCAGCATACAGGCAAGATTTTGCCTTGGCTTTTCTTGTGGTTCTCTCTTTATGAAGTTTGATTTGATTCATGGTCGGATTATCTGGAAGTGGAGCAACTTCATAATCATCCTCCACAGCTTCCCACAGATCATGACTCTCCAAAAATGCTATCATCTTAACAGCCCATGCTTGATAATTCTCTCCAGTAAATACTGGAGAAGCCCTCATAGAGAAACCACTCGACCCTGTCTCCATCACTCGTTAACTTCTTTACACTTTGATACTTGCTTCACTTCACAGTCCCTCAAGATCATACATGCTCTGATACCACTGTTATTACTGATAAAAGACAATAATCTAGAAACAGAAAACTAGAAGCTATATTTTTGAGTGAGGAAGAGAAGCACAGAGAAAATAGAGCATAAACTTGCGTACGTTAGTTTTCTAAAGAAACTGTCAAGTACAGCCACTAAATACAAAACAAAAAAACTGCTCACGTACGTGCAACACATAACTGCACACAAACATGCTATTAACTTCCTAGAAAATAACAAAAACACTAAATGCATAACTAAATGAACTTGGCTGTCGATCATGCAAAATCCTCCATTTACTAGTGTCGGCTATTGTCCAAAAAGTAGCAGCTCCTACTCCTCACGCACGGGCCGTCACAGCCATCCCGGTGCGTCAGGCGGCGGCAGTGGCAACATCCCCCGCATCACTTCGTCTTGACAAACGTGAACAGATATGAACTCCTGAATGACCGGGCCCTCAGCCCGGTTCACGTCATACATCACTAATGCACGAACCCGAATGAATGTTAGACCAGGGATGGTGGGACAGTTGATCTCCACACACTCGACCTCCACGTCCAAAGGAAGGCTGTAAAAGATGCCCCGCGTGATAGCAGGGAGCGGCATCTTTCTAATCTGAAATGTTGGTCCCCGAAGGCGTGAGTACAACCACTCAGCAGGTAAAAGATCCAATAAACTACTTAGTGCATCACACAATACAACTATAACAATCATAGCATAGTACATTTCATTCATGCATCCAAGCATAACTTACCTTGAAGCCATGCATATGTCATCATACCACATGTACATACATTTAACATCATGCCATAGGTGTACATACGTCCATGCACTCACCATCATCATGTCACATATACCATCATGCCATAGGTGCACATACATCCATGCATTCATGCATACATGTTACCATACCATGCATAATTCAATTTCAATTTCCCAATTTTATTCTTTCATTTTGGACCGCCGCATTTCTCTTTCCCGGGACCAATATTTGCATCCCACATTTATCGCTCGCACCCAACCTGGCATCACGAGGAACCTCCGGCACACACACTCCGGGCATCTCGTACCCCAACTGGCATCATGAGGTATCCCTCAGCTCACACCTCCGGGTTTCCGGCACCCCCACACCCCAGGCATCTCGAAACTCCCGAGGACATCTGGCATAGACCCTCCGGGCATCCGGCATTTACTCTCCCTGGCCGAGCATCCCGACACTCCCTGGGCATCGTCGGCTCACACCTCCGACAGCCTTCTCATTTATACAATTATGGCTCAATTTCAACATGGCATATGATATGATGGCAACAAGATCATTTTCAGCATTTGATTTTTATATGTAGTTCCAATCATCATCCTATATGCAGAAAGATCCAATCACTTATGACAACACAATCCATGGGGTCCATACAACTTAGAATAATCCATACATCATGACTTTTTGAAATTTACCAAATTCCAGCTTGCACAATTTCAGAAAACATATAAATTAAATATCCATAGGATCTTCAAAAATTATAAAATCTGAACATGTGATAGTCAAGCCATAAAGGTAGCAACTCCATGAAGAACACATGCCCAAAAGAACTTCACACAAAAAGATATAGCTCACACATTACAGCTTGCAAAATTCGCACACATCAGATTGTGCAGTTCTTGAAATATTTCAATTTAAATACCCGAATGCCCTTCAAAAATTATGAAATTTTACCAGGTGGTAGTCGAGACCCTAAGGTATATTTTTCATGAGACATCAAGGCCAGATTCGTCCTAGATAATTAACTATGGACGGTCGAAGCCCCTGTTCCTAGTACCGAACAGTCCAGGTTTAGTTGTCTCCGAAAAATCAATGTTTCACCTACTTATCTTCATTTATTTCCTCTGAATTTTTGATATGTTTTGCCTCAAGAGGTCCACTACAACTTTCATTAAGGTATCTAGGTGAGATTCTCAAAGGATAGTCACTTTATGGTTCACGAATTTGCTGGAGTCCAGTACAACACTTCCAGATCTATCATCTTCAAAGGAAAGATCGTTTCACTAGGCTACACTTGTTTTTTTTACTTAAAATTTGAGTATGTTAGTCTTCAGGATGTTCTCTACAAATTTTTTGAAGAAGTCGAAGTGAAACACTCAGTAAAAAGTGACATGCAACACACAAAACCACAAAGAAATCAACAAAACAGTTTCAGATCTAGCGTTTTCGTAGAGGAAGGGTTTCACCCCTTAAAACTCATAAATTTTGCCTCAAATTTTAGTATGTTATACTTTGAGATGTTATCTACAACTTTCGTGAAGAAGTCAAAGCCAAAATCTGACTCAAACCCCGCATGCAGGCCTCTACAACATTCTGGGTCAGGCGGTATACTCGAAAACAGCTTACCACTTCAAAGCAACACACTCAAAGCTTCGGTTTCTTACACCCTAAACGTCTGAGATTCATCAAAATTCAAACACATATGCAAGATACAACATGCAAGAGCAGAATATGGATCCCAACTTGCCTCCAAACCGAGCAAGCACGAGCACACGGCGGACGACAGACGCACGGCGACGGGCGACGGACGAGCGGGCTTCCTCCTTCACGCGGCCTCTTCCCTTCCCTCTCGGTTCCTCACTCTCTCGACAGCCCTCTCTCTCTCTCTCTCCCTTATGGTCGACAACCCCCTAAACTGGTCACCCCTTCCTTTTATTTCCCCTTCAATTCAATCATTAGCCATCATTAGGAGCCACCCAAAATGACCAAGAGGTGAAGCCCTCTTTTTGCCACTTGGCAACTCCCATGCATGATGGGCTTGAAGATTGGGCCGGCCTCTCCCCCTTGTGGTTGACGGCAGCCTTCTTCATGGGCTTCATGGGCCAAGCCAATTTGGCCCACTTTAGGTCCAATACCCTTGGGCCTAAAATTCAATCCTAATAAATCCCAATTTCACTTTTAATAATTCATTTTTAATTCTCTCTTTTATAAATTTCAAATTCTCAATTTCATATGGCCATAAATCTTGTAACATTTAAACTATAGGGATCAAATCTATGAGGTGCATAGGCAAGAACAATTTTTCTTATCAACTCATCCTATAATACTAATTTTAATAACTCATGAACACAAGATACATAACACTTGGTCTTAAAAGAAAACCAATGGCTAAAGCATAAACCAAAGGTAATTTCATTACCTAATCATAGGCTTTAATACATCTAGAGGTTGTCTTGAATTTCGGGATGCCACACCCGAGCTTGCCCAGCCAAGGTGAGGTCGAGCCTTGTCGTGGCTGGGTGAGGCTACTGGCTCTCGTCGGCCGATTGCCGGCCATTGCCGAGGCCGGCGACCAACCAAAAGAAGAAAAAACGAAAAAAGAAAAAAGAAAGAAAAAAAGGAAAAGGAAAAATAAAATAAAAATATTAAAATTAAAAGAAACAAAAAAATAACACAAATTTACCAAACGTCTTTATGTTCTTTTTTTTTTTTTTTTTTAAATTCTCGGAATAAGTTTACCAAACGCGTTTTTCTGGTCAAAAATTGTTCCTCGAAACAGAAATAGTTCTCTGTAATAATTTTTGAACAGAAACGTTACCAAATGCACCCTTAATTTTCTTGAATTTATCTCCCGCGATAGCCATAAATCCTCCTCTCCTGTTCATGTATTGTCTACGCTACTGCTTCATCACGGCCCTTATAGTGTTCACATCTACTCTTGGCACCAGCATCCTACTCATCGAATCAAACCCAAGTGGAACATTTAGCGAATTTGAATGCTTCATCAACATTTGGGGACCTAGGATAGTAACTTCTTTTGTTGAGATTGATACGTCTAGGAATGTTGATATAGGTTAATTCGAGGATGTTATACATTGACATGAATTCATGATACATAATTTTTAGCATATCCAATGAACAAAAAGAAGATATCTCTCTTTTGAAATTCAATGAAAGTTCAATAATCATGACAAATAAGAATAATCTCTGATGTAAAATCAGTAACCCCAATAGATGAGATGAATAAGAAAAAGAGGATTTGTTCCATGTTTTTTTTTAATTGAATATCTATTGATAATAATCTTTACTAGCAATTTGCACACAAGTAAGATAGGAAAAGTCATTTGTCAGAGATTGAATGTCGAGTAGTGAAATTATTTTACTCATATATTTGAGTTATTATATTATTCCTTAAAAGCCTTAGAGAATTAATTACCCTATCGAGGATAGGTATGAAGAAAAGAAAATGCGCAAATGATATATATTGTAAATTTTGACTGATTTTCATTAGGCAATTGTGGCACATACATATTTTTATTTTAATTTTTTTCCATGCTGATATTTGATCACCGATCTCATATTTTTTTATAGCTTTGTCTGGCTTTATAAATGTTCATACGATTTACATTGGATCCATGAATTTTTTTTTTCCCTTTTGAGTGTATTTTATTTTTAAAAAATTATTTCACGAGGTCATCAGCTGGCGTCATAGCCCAAAGCCAAATCTTGCATCAAATTGAAATCTCTCCACCGACTCAATTTCACCGCCAAGAAGAGAGGGTGAACAAAACAGGAAACAATCACTCGATTCTTCAGACCACAAAGCAACGGCTATATCATTCGCATTCGCATAGCTCCAACCGTCACTCCCCTGTTCTCTCTTTCCTCTCCTTCTTCTTCAAGCTCCGTTTCAGACCTCTCTCACTAAGTGATTCTCAGTATCTGTGGGTGCTATCTTTTTTTTTCATCTCCAGAAGGAATTCCGGATTTTGCAGAAACCCCAGATTTCATCAATTCTCGGTTTCGATGCGGAGTTGCTGATTTCTCAAGAATTTCAAGCTCTGCTCTGTTTCGGACGTGGGACAGATTTTGCAGGTTTCTGATTTTTCTGATCTCTTTTGTTTTAACATTCCCGTTTGCTCCTATCACCGTCTCATGAGAAAAGGGTTTTAGTTTCTCTTGGTTCGTGTCACTGGAGAACCCCGCACGAATCACAATTGTTCAGGGTCGCTCTTACTTCTTCAAGCTCTTGCTCTGTTTCGTCACAGAGGACGTGATTTTGCAAGCCTCTGGTATCTGCGTTCGGTGCAATCTTTAGAGGAAGGAGTTTTTGGTATTTCTGGGACGGGTCTCCAAGGTTTCTCGTGATTGGATTTCGACGCTTCACTGCTTCATCCACAAGAAAGCTAAGTAGCTATAACATGGCTAGAGTCTACTGCAGGTATGATCTGAATCTGAACACGAGAAACTTCCGTTTTTCTGGCCTGCCCATCGGTGTATTTAACTTCTCAGTGAAGTGGCACCATCTGCTAGTATTTGTCGATCAACTGGGAATGACAACAAATTTTCAAGATACCGCGTCAAATCAATTGCTTGCGATGCCACTGTATATCCTCCAATCGCAATTCCTATTTGCAAGGCACATGGAGAGAGCTCTTGATGCAATGCGTGTTCATTGCAGCTTTGTCCCTAATATTGTAAGACTCATCCTAGATACTGTGTTTCGAGGATTGGATAATGGGCATCAGCATTTCAACATGATTATAAATTTGGAATTGGTCATCAAAGAGGAAGTTGAAGAGGAAAGCATTGAGGACGTCTCCTTGGGAGGATACGAGTCAGATGCCGAGCAAGTCACGCGGGGTGTCTCGAAAAGTACCATCAAAAAGCTCGAGCAAAAGAGCTGCTCTCCCTGCGATGGTGACGAATGCTGTTGTATTTGTTTGGAGGAATTTGAAGGTGGCAGAGAAAAGGTGGTGGAGATACCATGTTCGCACCTCTTTCACAGCAAGTGCATCATGGAATGGCTCAAGACGAACAATTCTTGTCCATTGTGTCGATGCAAAGTAGAAGAAGAAGATTAGTTTGTTTGACTTTCAGTTTAGAAATGAGTTTTCTAATTTTTGCGACCATTGCTTTTTAACTACTTCTTCATTAATAAGAAAAATTACTCTTCTGTGATCTATGCGATGCGTTGAAAATGCCAGTCCAATTTTCCTGAAACGCATTCTCGTGTCGCGCAAAAGTCGATGAGCTTATATATACGTAAAATACGCTCATTGCTGATGTCTTGATCATTTAAGGCAATTTTTTCTTTTTTGTCATATAGTACATCTAGTAGCTCTTCCTTTTTTCCAACCATGGTTCGTGGGAGGATGAAAAGAAGGTTTTAGTTCCACTTTCTTTAGAAGACACGACTTCCATGAGGATTAAGGGTGCAATGTTTTTAAGATAAAGTTTATTGAGGAAGTTACCCTGCGGATTACCAAATCTTCAGAAGTTGAATCTATTTTCCCCTTCTCAAGTCCAACGATAAACTGCTCCATTACAACTCCGAGGCAGGTCATCTGATATGGAAGTGGTCTTCAATAACCTTTACATCATTGTACTGTTTCTTCTTCACTTTTCTTGCATATAAAAGGTAAACTCTTTAGCACCATCAGAGCAGCATTATCACGCAAAGACCAATTCTTCTGAACAATCTGATATCTCATAAAAATTGAATTTGTTGTCTTGATTGCAAGAGGAGAACGATATCCATATCCATCTTCGTCTTGAATATATTCCTGCTATCGAGATCCCACATGCTTGTTACCAAACACCATAGTTCTTAATATTTACTTGGTTTCGATACTCTCTTTCGTTGCACCAAAATCAATAAATAAGTACTCCTGCATAAACCATATAAGATAATGTTCTTGTCTCAAGCAGCCACTTCTCTGCAGCCTTATGAAAAGAACATAGTTCAACTTTGCCTAGGAGCATTTAACTATATTCCGGTGGCTTCCTTAGCATATAAGACGTCACTTAGTTGAAGATTAAGGGTGCAATTATCTCATTGCTAATTGCTATGGTGGTCGTTATGATATGATAAATTATCTAGTTCTACTGCCAAGATTGAGAAGTAACTGACTTTATTGGTTTTTGAAGTTTGTCAAAGTAAGTGCGCAGAAACCTAAAGCAAAGGGATGTAAATAAGGCATCCAATGAGTTCTAGTGGGCTTTCACGGATAAGCCAACTTACTGTTGGAGGTAATAGGTTTGAGAGAGAAGAAGTAGTTGCTTGAAGTATTACACCAAGAGACGTCAAGTTTGGAACGCTCAACAGTGTTAGCTCCAGCGTAGGGAAACCCTAGAGTTTTTATATGCATGTTATTGGGCTTCGGCCCATATGGACCCAAATAACCATGCTTTTACCTATTGGGCTTGTATGTGAACATATTATTTTGGACTATATTAATAATATATCCAACAATCTCCTCCTATATTCACCATACGGCACAATCCAATAAGTTGGTCAGTGTAATGTTCAAACAAACATGAATCATCCACATTCAGTCCAAGACAATCAACTCGGATCGGTCAAAGAGTATTCCAGCAGTAAAGTATTAAACTAAATCATCATGTGCAAACTAAATAAGTGAATCATTCTTATCATGAATCTGTTTTGAGATTAAAAATCCAAATCCCAAAATAAATCTCAGATTCAGTTCACAACCAATATATGCATATTAATCAAGTATAAGTAGGCCAGTGAAAATAGTCTAAGGCCTTACAAATATAAGAAACAAGCATAATAATGTCCACAAAATAGAAATAGCAAAATACAAGTCTCAAGTAAATGGACTTTATCAAAATAGGCAATAGCAGGTAAACTGTCAAATCCCCACACGCTCTAAGTGATATATATTCATTCATCAAGTAGGTCATCCTGGTCAGGATCCCACTCATTAAGCTCTCCTCCATCTCTGCCATCCCCTATAGAATGTCAAATATGAATTTCATATTATCATGAATTCAATCAATTGAATAAAAACTTAGCACCATTCCATCAGGCGGAGAAGAACATATATTGATGTCATAAAGCATCATAATATCATGTCATAAGCATCAAGCCAGTTTCATAAATTATAAACAAGACCTAAACAATGTGATTTACAAAGAGCCATCAACTTAAGTTTATTTGTAGGAGAATAACTATTGTCTAGTTTCAAAGAACAAGACCAATAGTCAAGTCACTTACAACAACCTAGTCATGTAATATCAAGTTTCAATTAAGAACAAGACAAATAGGCTTCTTATGTAAACAATTGTTTCTATGTTTCAATTTGGAATGTCACAATTACTGATTCCTTAAAGTCAAATAATCTAGCATCAAGTTTGGAATGAGATCATTTAACCAAAAAGGATAGTCCAATCTAGTTGAATTGTATCATCAAGTTTGGAATGACACAATTTTTCTAGATAGAACATTTGAATTAGGTTAAAGTCATCTTCATCAAATTTGGAATGAGACAACTCACCCTCTTCAATTAGTCAGCAACTGTGAACATCAATGAAACATATAAACTGTGCTTATCATTGTAGCCAATAAAGAAAGATTTGATAATTCAAAACATAGGTAAGTAAATGGTAGTCAAGACTTGCCTATATAGTCAAGACTTGCCTATATAGTCTTTAACCCCAGTTCCCCCACTGTTTTGAATAATCGATCTTTAGGCATACCTTTGGTGAGAGTATCGGCTATGTTATCCTTCGATCTCACATTGATCAAGGTGATAACCCATTGTTCTCTTAGATAATTCAACAACACATGTCTCAGTCTCACATGTCTTCTCTTTGAATTAAAGAGAGTATTTTTGACGACTTGGACAGCTGCTCGATTATCACAAAATAGGCTTAAAGAATTAATCTTTAACCCAGTCAAAGGAATATCCATAATCAGATTCTTTATCCACTCTGCCTCTTCACCGGCTAAGGCTAAAGCAAAAAGTTTCGATTCCATAGACGATAATGCAATACAAATTTGTCGTTTGGATTTCCAAGTAATAGCAGCTCCACCCAAAGTGAATACATACCCACTAGTGGACTTACTATTTCCAATATCTGAGCACCATGAGGCATCAGAATGTCCATCCACAGTTGGAGGATAACCAGAATAATAAAGCGCATAATCTTTAGTACCTTTAAGGCATCTCATTAACCTATTAAGGGCATCCCAATGCTCTTTACTAGGATTACTAGTAAAACGACTCAGCATACCAACTGTAAAGGCTATGTCGGGTCTAGTGCAACTCATAGCATACATGAGACTACCAATCAGTTTCGAGTACTTTAACTGATCCACACTGGTCCCTTCATTAGGACTCAGTCTATTATTATAATCACATGGTGTCTCACTCAGTTTACACTTATCGTATCCCCAAGTAGAAAGTAGCTGCTCAATATAATGAGTTTGGCTAAGGGAGATGACTTGCCGTTCAAAGCTTACTTTCATACCAAGAATGGTATTAGCAATACCAAGATCTTTCATGTCAAATTCTTTAGCTAAAGTAGCTTTCACGTCACTCACTACAGAATGATCGAAAACAAGAATTAACATGTCATCAACATACAAGCAAATGATGACTATCTTATTTGACATAGAACGATGGTAAAGTCATTTATCTGAATAACTAGACTGAAAGCCATAACTCTTTACCACTTCATCAAATTTAAGATGCCACATCTTAGGTGCTTGTTTAAGACCATATAGAGATTTATTTAATTTACAAACTTTGTCCTCAAGACTTTTCATAACATATCATTCCGGTTGTTCTATGTAAATTTCCTCATTTAAATCCCCATTTAAGAAAGCTGTTTTTACATCCATTTGATGTACTACAAAGTGTTCAATAGATGCCAAAAAAAGAAGAATTCTTATAGTTGATAGATGACACACAGGTGAATAGACATCAAAATAGTCTATTTCACTATGTTGTTTATAGCCTTTAGCTACTAAGCGTGCTTTGTATCTGGCTATTGATCCATCACTATTCAATTTCTTCTTCAACACCCATTTACAGCTTATAACTTTAGCCCCTTTTGGCAAATTTACTAGCTGCCAAGTGTGATTCTACAGCAGATAGCTCATTTCATCATTTATGGCTTCTGCCCACAGTAGAGATTCCTTAGATCTCATTGCTTCCTGATAGGAGAATGGATCATCCTCAAGATGGTAAGCAACAAAGTCTTCACCAAAACTTTTGGAAATTCTCTCTCTTGTAGATACCCTAAATGGAATTGGTTCAATAGCCAACTGTGTGGAATTAGTGTCAGAAGGGCCTGCTTCAGATTCTACAGGAGATTTTGAAATCATATCTGTAGATCCAGAAACATTAAAGCCTTGATCTCTGATAAACTTGTTTTCAAAGAAAACTGCATCTCTAGATTCTATCACTGTGTTAGTAGATAGATCTAAAAACCTATTTGCAACACTATCTTCTGCACTACCTAGATATACACAAGTAATAGTTTTAGATCCCACCTTAGGTTTTTTTAGGATCTGGTATACTTACATAAGCAATACAACCACAAGTCTTAAGAGTATCATATCTACAAGGGCGCTTATGCCATATCTCATAAGGTGTCATGGATAACTTAGAGTGCGGCAACCTGTTCAAGATGTGATTAGCAGTTAGAATTACTTCTCCCAATAGGAGGAATGCATGCCAGCTGTAAGTAACATAGAGTTTAACATTTCAGTTAACGTTCTATTCTTACGCTCTGCAACACCATTTGATTGGGGTGAATAAGAAGCAGTGGTTTCAAGTATTATACCTTCTGAAGCACAAAATTCCTTGAACCTTGACATAGTATATTCTCCTCCTCTATCACTCCTAAACCTCTTAATTTTCAAGTTGAGTTGATTTTCTACTCTAGACTTGAAAATCTTAAATTTTTCAAAAGCCTCATCTTTTGATTTCAACAAATAGACATGACAATATCTAGAAAAATCGTCTATGAATGTTATTAGATACTTCCGACCACCTTTAGTAATGTAATTTCTAAAATCACAAATGTCAGAATGTATTAGCTCAAGAAGTTGTGTGCTTTTAGAAATCAATTTAAAGGGTTTTCTAGTAATTTTAGCTCGTGCACACACTTCACACTTATCAAATCGAATAGAAGTATCTAATGGAATGTTATGAGTTTTAGCTAAATGTTGCATTTTCCTGTAATTCACATGTCCAAGTCTATTGTGTAGCAACTTTGGATAAATCAAAGTAGAATTCACATAGTTTATGCTATCAGCATTTAAACTCAACATATACATACCATTAACCATGAATGCACAACCAAAATAATATGAATTAACAGATAAAGCTACTCTACCATTCATAGTTGAAAAAGGCATACCAGCTTTATCAAGTAAACTCATAGATATTAAATTCTTCTTAAGTAAAGGTACTACTCTAACAAGTTTCAGAGTTAGTAATTTACCTGAAGAAAGCACCAAATTTGCAGTTCCAGCATGAGTCACCTTTGCCTCACCACCATTGCAATTTTTCACAGTGTCTTTCACTTCTGTGACCCCAGTGAGTAAATTCTTGTCATTTGTAGCATGAAAAGTAGCGCCACTGTCCAACCACCACTCAGAAGAGATGCTGGCATTTCCATTCTTCATCATTCTAATAAAGGCTCGAGGCTCAGATCCTCTAATTAGCATATTGGCCTCATTATGTGGTGTGTCGTTATTTGGCTTCCTTGGCAACTTACACTCTGCTGTCTAGTGACCTCACTTTCCACAGTTATGGCACTTGCCCTTCTTCTTCTTTTTGAATATAGTCTTTTTGGCCTCTAACTGTAAAGAGGATTCACCTTTTGGTGACTTGGACTTTTTCTGAGGTTTATTGGAGTGTGAAACTAAGTTGGCAACTGACTTTTGTTGTCTCACTTGTTCCAAACTCTTCCTAGTGATATTTTGATCCTCAATGTGAATATACCTCTTTAATTCATCCAGTCCCATCTGTACCTTCAGTCTGTGCATTTCAGTCTTGAAAGAACTCCATTCAGTTGGCAGTTTGCTCAACATAAGACCAACAAAGAGATTATCGGACATATCAGAATTATCATCTTTTAACTTGTTCCTCATGTTCTCAAATTCAACTAACTGAGAGATGATGCTTGAATTCATAATGAATTTAAAGTCAAAGAATTTCTCCACTAGGAGGGTTTTAGATAACCCCTCTTGTTTTTGGAACTGAGCGTTCAAGTGATTTAATATCTCTTTCGCCGTCTTATACTCACTATAAGTCATAGCCAAATTAGGATTTAGAGAGTTCAACAAGTAATCTCTAAAAAAATCCTCATCTTTGTTCCATTGATATTTATTCACATCTTTAGTGGTAGATGTAAAATCGCTCAATACAATATAGAATATGTCATGTTCTTTCATGCCAAATTGAACATGTAATTTCCAGCCATGAAATTTAGTAACATCAAAAGATTGCAACTTTATAATATCATAGGAACTACACTTTGCCATTTTAATCAAAGCAAAGTGTTAGAAAGAGTGCACCTTGAAGTCCTCAGAGCAACAAAGTTGAATAACTCCCCTAACCTTGATCAAACCGCTCTGTAGAGATGGAATTTGCCAAAACAAACCCCAAAAAGGGATCTGGAGCGCCCAAAAACCTTGAGATGGACTGCCCTTGTCACTGAAACTCGTTGAAAAATTTCGCCCCCAAAATTCGCTAGAAATTTCGCCCCCGAAATTCGCTAGAAATTCAGATGGAAACTTCCAGGTGCCGTAACTTCTTCGTCCGACCTCCGATTGATGCGAATGACCACTCAAAACGTTCGTATCGATGAGTAGAACAAAGCCCAAGTGGTTTCACCCTCTAAAATTGGCTATAATTTTTTTTTGGTTTTTGAAACAAAGATTTCGGTCACCCGAATCTTCAAACTTAGATCCCGGCCAATATCACCATCGAAATTGAAAGTAAATTACAGCCGCGAGTTCGTCTTAATGAAATCTTCAAGAAGACACTTTACTCGCTCAAATCCGACACACGAACTTAATACTTCAAGATTGTTGGAGGTAATAGGTTTGAGAGAGAAGAAGTAGTTGCTTGAAGTATTACACCAAGAGACGTCAAGTTTGGAACGCTCAACAGTGTTACCTCCAGCGTAGGGAAACCCTAGAGTTTTTATATGCACGTTATTAGGTTTCGGCCCATATGGACCCAAATAACCATGCTTTTACCTATTGGGCTTGTATGTGAACATATTTATTTGGACTATATTAATAATATATCCAACACTTACGTCTCTCTCCACTTTCATCTTCACTTCACTTATTAGAAAAAGAGGTGCAATGAGTAAAGCATATAGATAAGTACGTTTCTCCGGTGGCATTTGCATTGTAATTGAAGTTGTAATGCTGATAGCATCAGGACAGGGTGATTCTAAACATGTCTCATTCAAGGTCTATGGTGTGGCATCCCAGAAATTCAAGGCCGAGCCTTAAGGTGTGTTAAAAATCTTTGATTAGGTGATAGAATTTCTTTTGACTTATGCCTTAGCCAATTAGCCTTTTAATTTAAATGAATTATGCTTGTGATTGTGGAAATTCAAATTTAATAGATTAATGCTTGGCCATATGATTTAAATTTCAATAATTAAAAATATACCAAGACTTTGGCCAAGATGAAATTTGAATTTAGAAATATTTATAAAAAGGAATTCAAAAAAAAAGGAGAAAAGAGGGTTATTTTCGAAATGGGCCTTGGGCCCATTAGCCTAGAGCTTGGTGGGCCAAGCTAGTCGGCCCATTAGGGCCCAAGAAGGGAGCTCGACCAGCCCAAGGGGGAATGGCCGGATGGGCCTAAGCCCAAGCCCATTCAAAATTCAAAAATGAAAATGACAAGTGGCAAGGGACAAAGGCATGCATTGGTGGGAGTATAGGCAAAGTAATGATTACTAATTATGGGATTAAGGGGATATAAAAGGGGTTAGGAGAGAGAAATGGCCGGTTACTTGCTCCATTTCCGTCCAAAGAGAGAGGTGTGCGAGAGAGAGAGCCCGCGCGGAAGAGAGAAACCGAGAGGAGAGAGAGGAGGCGGAGCCGAGAGGGAGGTGCAGCCGTGTGCTTGCCGTTCGTTCGCCGTCCGTACGCTGTCGTTCATCGCCGTTTGTTCTTCTTTAAGGCAAGTGGAGTCCATAACTTCCTTTGTATGTTTGCTATGGTGTTTGCATGTTAGATTATAGGCGTGATTTGTGCGAAAAAAACCGAGGTAAGAGTTGATATTGTGCAAAACGTGTGACTGTTTTCGTTCGGTTTGTTGAAGTCAGTGGCTTGTTCGAGTTTGCATGTGGGTTTGGAGTTCGATTTTGGCTTCGGTGTCTTCATGAAAGTTGAAGCTAATGTCTTGTACTATGACATACTAAAAATTCGTAGAAAACGATGGAGATTTGAGGGGTCAAAAGTTCTATTATACGGAGACTTAGATCTATGAAATTTTCACTGACCTCTTGTCGATTTCTTGTTTGCATGTTGATTTCTGTTGGAGATCTCACTTTGTTGTCTTCTTGAAAGTTGTAGGAAACACCTTAAGATACAAAATACTCAAATTTGAAGCAAAAATAACAAGTATAACTTGGTGAATCGGTTAGATCTTGGAGATGGTTGATTCTGGTGAGGTGTACCGAGACACCCGAGACTTCATGGGTTAAAATGGTGACCATAATCTGGGTATTTTACCTAGATCCCTCCATGAAACTTGTAAAGGACACATTGTTACATGACATACTTAAATTTCAGAAGGAACGAAAGAGATTTGATGGGTGAAATCTAAGAAATACGGAGAAGTGTGTTCTGGACGTCGCGGTAGTGATTCCAGAAGCTTCGTAGGGCTATACAAATTAATCTAAAAGGAATTTGGCTTAAAGTTCTCAATCAAAAAGGTACGAAAATGTGTTGGCTATCACCCTGTAAAGTTTCGTAATTTTTGGAGACCGAATGGATATTTTAATTAAATTTATTCGGAAACTGTGCAGTGGGTTTAAATCCGAGAATTTTAGGATGTTTTTGGAGGAAATTGTGAAATTATAAGAAATTCAATTTGGCCACGAATTTTATATAAAATTGTGATCCTATAAATGATTATTGAATATTATGATTTTGGGAAAATCATAAATATTAAATATTTATTTATGAAAATAAATAAATATAATAAAATAATAAAATAATAATAAAATAATGAAATAATAAAATAAAATAGATTTTTATTTGGCCATGGATTCAATTCCATTTGTGTGGCACTTGTGTGATGAGGTCTTTGTACATGCATTAAGTTGAAATACTTATGTGATTAAGCTATGACATGTGCATGACATGTGAATTGAAATGCAAGTGTGATATGTTTGATGCCATGCCAAATTGCCATGTTAAAGTGAGATAAAAGATAAATGTGGATGAGAATGAGGTTGTGGTGGAGGATGTTGTCTGGTGGCCTGGTGGTGTAATTCCAGAGATTCCCTGGGAGTTTCAAGATGCCCGGAATGTGGGGGGCCGGAAGCCCTGTCGGAGGTTTCTGCCCGAAGGGAATGCCTCGCGACACCAGGATTTGGGTGCGGGATACCTGGCTAGAAGGGTAAAGGCTGGAAGCCCTGTCGGAGGTTTCTGCCCGAAGGGAATGCCTCGTGATGCTAGTTGAGATGCGAGATGCTCGGAATGTGGGGGGCCGGAAGCTCGGTGGCCATGGGATGGTTGAGTTGGCCGGGAACCCTGTCGGAGGTTTCTGCCCGAAAGGTGATGATGAAATTGATAATGGAACCATGTCGGAGGTTTCTGCCCGAAGGGTGATGATGAAATTGATAATGGTACCCTGTCGGAGGTTTATGCCCGAAGGGTGATGATGAAATTGATAATAGTACCCTGTCGGAGGTTTCTGCCCGAAGGGTTGATAATGAGATTGATGACTTGAGAAATGGGTGATGTGGTGATCAAAATTGAAAAATAAAGATGATAATTAACTGATGACACGATGATGCATGATGATGATGGCATGTGATATGATGTGATGATCACCCATGATATGATAATATATGCATGATGATGCATGATGATGATGGCATGTGATATGATGTGATGATCACCCATGCTATGATAATATATGCATGATGATGCATGATGATGATGGCATGTGATATGATGTAAAGATCACCCATGATATGATAATATATGCATGATGGTGCATGATGATGATGGCATGTGATATGATGTGATGATCACCCATGATATGATAATATATGCATGATGGTGCATGATGATGATGGCATGTGATATGATGTGATGATCACCCATGATATGATAATATATGCATGATGGTGCATGATGATGATGGCATGTGATGTGATATAATGATCACCTATGATAATATATGCATGACAATGCATGATGATGATGATGCGATGTGATATGATAATCACCTATGATGATATGCATGATGAAATGCATGATGATGATAATGATGTATGATATACCATGATGATGATATATATGATGTGACGATGCATGATATGCATGGTTACAAGGTAAGTGATGCTTGCAACGTGTGATGATATGTATGATGCATTGGAATGTTATTGGATTTCCCTATTTGCTGAGTAGTTGTACTCACCCCTTTTGGGGATAACATTTCAGATTAGAAAGATGCCGCTTCCTATCGTCACGCGAGGCACCTTCTATGGTATTCCGTCAGATGTAGAAGTAGAATGTACGGAGATCGACTGCGTCACTATCCCTGGACTGACATTTATGCGAGTGCGTGTGCTGGTCATGTACGACGTGGGCCTGGCTGAGGGCCCAGTCATCCAGGAGTTTTTGTCCGTTCATGTCCGCCGAGACGGAGTGTTTAGGGGGATGTTGCCGCCACCACCACCCGATGCACCTGGATGGGTGTGATGGTTGTGTGAAGGGTAGAGAGCTGGTGTCATCTTTTTGGGAGTAGCCGCCACTGTTGGATGGGGGAATGTCATGTGATTTTCTTTAGGGGTCGTAGTATCTTTTTGGGATGAGGCCGAGTGTGGCTGAAAATCTTGGTCTCCTTTTTGTTGTATCGACCCGTGAAAAACCCATCGATAATATGTAAATAAAAGTGGCATGGCTTATCTTTTAAATCCTGATGATTAGTGGTGTGTATTTGTATCATGGATTGGTAGGGGGATAGATGGTGATGTTTAATTTGCTTCCGCTAAGAGTCGCGCTGGGACCGCTTTTAAAAAAAAAAAAAAATGCCTGTGATTAACGGCGCTTGTTTTAAGTACAAAGATAGGAAAAGGTAATAAAGTGTAACATCGGCGCTGGTGACGACCTGCGAAGGGTTCGGGGTGTCACATATGGTGACCTTAAAACGTGCATACACCTCACAATGAGTTCGAATCCAGGTTCTTTTCACACTCTACATGGTTTGAGAAATATCAAGTGATGGGTCATTCTTGGGGAAAACAAATTCAGCTGACTTGAGCAGGCTTAGGTTGGTCTTCGACCAGGCATTTCAATTTTCTACTGTCAAGGCAAGGCCACTGTGGAAAACCGTTCCTTGTTTCTTTCGTGCTAATAGAACACATGAATCATAGGAGCTCCCACCAAATTGCTCTAGAACATTTTCATGGAGATGCAGCAGTCGAACTGCGAAAATACTGCTAGTTTTCTACAAGAATGGCTATCGTTGTTGGACAATAGGAAACGAATCTGCAACTGGGCAGCATGAAGCATTGATTTTGATGACAATGCGGAGTGTGGATTGGGACTTCCTTTCTGGCGCTTCTGCAAATTCAGAGCATGAAATAGCCCGCCAACTGAACGACAAATCTTCCATTTTCCTTATCAAGTTCCCTTTGCTGTTGAGAAAGTTTGTTGATTTGGTGGTTAGATACTGGAAAGTAGGTGGCGTTGACAATCTCATATCACTCATTGTAGTATAATGTAAAACCAGAGGTGTCGAGACTTCTTACTATTTTTTCGTGACTTGTGCCCAGGGTCCAACCCTTGCAATCCCATCTACCAGGGTGCAAAGCAGATTCGTCGCTTTCCACTTAAACTTGTTACCCAGCAGTTTGACCCGATCCTATTGGATGTTTTTTATTCAAACAAGTTATCAATCATCAAAAGCATGAAAACCTTACTAGCTTTTACATGAAATTAAGACTCATCACATAAACATCATGAAGAAGGTCTAATAAGAAGTTTTACCGCCCTCTAGTCTTGCACCCGCTTCGCTTGCTAAATGATGTTGTTAAACAGTTGCCCGAAAGATTATCAATCAATAACATTACCTAATGAAAGACCTAAGAAGTAAGATAAGACACTTCAACTTCGACGACAAATCACTAGGTCTCATTATATAGAAGTGTTTCCCTTGGTGCGCTGCAGCTTTCTTTAGATAGATTGCGGGAGTAATATCTTGGGAATAATCAGATTTTGTCAATGGGGCCTAATTTTCTGGTCAAGACAAATTACTGTCATTTCTTAGCTAAGCAATACAGATTACTACTCATTGCCCACTGCTAAGTTCAACAATTTCCACAATTTCCACACCATTAATCGATCACCATATCCTATTTGATGTTTAAATTCACACAATTTATCAATCACCAAAACATGAATACCCAACTATTTCTAAACAAAATCAAGATTTATCACAAAAACATTATAAGAATATTACAATAAGAAGTTTCAGGGCATCTAGCATTGCTCTCTGTCTGCTAGGTACATGATGTAGCAATACGGATGCCTAATAGATTATCAATCTGTTAGATTACCGAAGTAAAATAAGAAACTTCAACTTCGAAGACAAATCACTAGATCTCAAATGTTCGATGTTGGATGATCGTCATCTACATTAGATTTTCAGATGAGGTAAATCGTCGATGGCACTTGGATGATCAATTCTTCAAATTTGTAGTACTCAGATGATTGGAAAAAAAGTTATAACTCTCAAATAAGTACCGTATGAAAGATATGTCACTTGCATTATTCTCACTTCGATGTCAATATGGGGCATTGCTAATAATTACATCGCTTACTCAAGCATGACACGCGAACACATAGATAGAAAGTTGCTAGGGATGACCATTACCGGTGTCAACGCCACCCAGCCAACATGGGTGATCTTGTCCAGACATTGATGCCTGACTTAACGATGCTGACTCTTTGATTTGGGCCATGTAACGCTTCGTCCTACATGAACATGAGGGTGAATCCATAGCGAAGGGGACAAAGTGCTCCACATGGGACGACTGATAACCCTCGTTTTGGATTTCCGTAAGTGACATGATAGCACTGTACGATGATGGCTGTCACATGCGTTGGCGATGTCCTGTCGGTATTTTAATAGTGCTACGAAATAGTGTTGGCAGACCAAATAGCCAAATTAAGTTACTCAACTCTCTTTGATTCTTTTCTTATAGAGAAAGTAGAGGATGAAGTTGGAAAAATAAAATTATGAACCTGAGAACTAAAAATAAAGTCGTACCTCCTAAAATTCAAGAATACCTTCGCAAATGACAAACTAATAATTCCTTTTCTTTTGTTTCAATTTTACTAAAGATGAAATTACCATATTTATGATAGACAATAATGATTAGTATTAAATATGAGGCCTACTCTTGATTTAAGAGTAACGCTTCCCTTTTTTTTTTTTTGGGGGGGGGGGGATTCATTTTCTTTCTCATTTGAAACAAATTTTGTTTACTTCTTCTCTGAAAATATTTTATTTGGTAGATAGTAAATTGATTATTGTTTTTTTTTTTGATAAAAAAACTAATTATTTTATTAATTATGTATATTTCTTTTTTTTTTTGGTACTAGGAAAGTATTATTAAAAAAATAACCTAAGCACAAGTGAGAGGATAACCTTTGAGTAAATTGTGTAGTGTATAAATCAATTCATTTTTGAGTAAATTCTTGTAAATTTGTACTAAAAATCAAAGTAGAAAAATTCACAATCATAAAAATACTCTAGGGAAATAAAGTAACCAATTTGCAAATAAAATTAGCATTTTTTTTTTTTTACTTTGATATATGTTTAGTACCTACTTAGATTATAATAATGTTTAGTAACCAATTTGCAAATAAACAAACATCGAAATGTAATGGAAGAAGTGACTAGGGTGAAAAAAATTATTTGAAAGGGATGTGGATAAGTTTTCTTTTTAGTGAAAGTGAAAAAAGAAGAAGAGAAAAAGGTAAGAAATAAATTTAAATCAAGAGTGGGACCCCACAAGGGATAATGTTGTCAATTTAATGTGAACGGATTTTTTTTTTTTTTTTTTTTTGTCATTCTTACTCTACTTTTATTCTAACTCTTATTCTCAAACTTTTACCTTATCTTTTGCAGAGTGTGGAAGTTAAAACCCATATTTGAAATTAAATCATTCCCACTCCAACCCTTTCGAAGAATGTGGGGATTCCAATCCCCCATCTCCCCCTCCCCCATCCCATGTAAGAAGGGTGAGCACCAGGGCAAACCCTTGTGGTAAAGTGATAAGAATGTTAGAAGTCAACAAAGGGATGGAAATGACATGAGCCTATTTTTTTAGTAATTGTTTGTAATCTCCGTTTGTAACCTTTGTTGATAGTCATGATTGTAGGCTTTAAATAACTACGTCACACATTTCGTAAGCCTCGTGAATAGACAACAAAAATCTTTATCTTTCAATTCTTGTACCGTAGCCAATGTTTTCAGATATTTCATATGCAATTGAATTCAGATGTGTATCTTAGTCATAGCTTTTAGATCTTCGTTATTGATTAAATTTTGACATTGTATCTTTGTGTTTTCTCACTTTGTCGTCGATTAAATTTTAATAAAGCTTTCAATGCCATCGCAATTCATCCTTGACTAAATTCCATTGGATTATATATGTTCCCATGCTCAATTGATAAGAATCTTGTC
The DNA here is from genome assembly GCA_016097545.1 of Eucalyptus victrix. Classification (NCBI taxonomy): domain Eukaryota; kingdom Viridiplantae; phylum Streptophyta; class Magnoliopsida; order Myrtales; family Myrtaceae; genus Eucalyptus; species Eucalyptus victrix. Next base: position 30,046,821 of record CM027837.1, read on the forward strand.
TAGAATTGCCACAAAAATCATCTCTTCTCAGTAAAAATTGAAGAACAAATTTCATGGAAAGATATTTCATTGCCAGTTAAATTCCAGCGAAACATCTTTGTGGTAATTTTGGGTGGATAACTTGTGTTTTATAATGAGGAGTAACCATGCCGAGAACAATGAATCATCCAGAGCATGATCACTCTATGAATAATGGCCTTGGTGAAGGGTTACTCGATCCAAGACTTAAACCGCTCATGCGGTAATAGAGCCAAGCTGAGGGGGCGACATCAACATCCTACGACACCTTACAGAAAACAAGCTAGGGAATTAGCCGCAATCCTACCAAATTGGCCACCATGAAGAGATTGCTTAAAGAGCAGGGAAACGATATGAGAGTTAGAAGAGAAGAAAAGACTACGTTTTTTTTTTTTTTTATTTTATTTTTTTACATATTTATGTTTTGACCCTTTATTTATTAAATTTTTTTAAAATTGGCCCTGTGTCTGTCGGAATCAGGCGTCGGAATTTCAAACTTACATGTTGGAGAGTGTCGGAGAAGTATCAAAATATTTGATATGACACGAAAATTCCTAAAGAGTGTCAGCGCTTCCTAAGTGGTGCCACATTTGATTTATTGAGCAAGTCCCTTTTTCTGCACAATTTCTTATCTATTACTTATCTTGGGTAAACCAATTGTATCCATAATAGCATTGATTGGCAGTGCTATCATACCCGAGATGAGTTGGAGCCAATCTTTCGAAGAAGTGTGTATGAATGAAAAAATATTGCCGTATTTGGGTTTTGTTCATTTCGTGAAAAATAACTTTCAAAAAAAATATTTTCAGGATTTTTGGTGTTTTTTTCATGGATAATAGATTGATTCAGGAAAACATTTTCCATCAAAGGAAAAAATTATTTTAAAATAGAGAAAAATATTTTCTGCTTTTCAAGTAGGGGAAAATATTTTCGACCGAAAAAAAAAAACAAAGAGAAAAACATTTACCTCACTCATTCTCTCTTATCTCACACCCCTATTAGGCTCCATTTCTTTCTTTCTTTGAACTTGAATTTTCAATTGTTTTTATTTTTTTAAAATATTCAATTTTTAATTATATTTTTTTTAAAATCCAAAATTTTAATATTTTTTCTTTTTCTTTTTTTTCTTCATCCTCGGCTGGTCGCCAACCATAGTGACCGACCTTAGGCGAGGGCGGTGAGCTTGTTGCTTGCTGATTTGGCGAGACTCAAGCTCGATGGATGCTCTTTGCCGACCCTTGCCATGATTAGTGATTGGCCGAAGAAAAAGAAAAAAGAAAAGAAAAATAAAAATAACTACAAATTTCATTTAAAAAACAAAAGAAAAATAAATATTATTAAAAAGAGGGCATAGAAAAAATCAAATGAGAATGGTAGAAAAATTTTTCTAGCTCATTTTCAGGTTTTAATTGAATATCGAAAAATATTATTATTTTCCTGAAAAATGACTTCTTAAAAACCACTTTTGAGAAATGTCATATTTTCTGTGAAATGAACAAAATCTTGCAGGTTATCAAGGATGTGGAATGTAATGGGAAATTGCCACCAGTTACAGAAACTGACCTATAGACGTGGCAAACATCTTGCCGGCTAGGATACCTTCCATAATCGATGCCAAGAAAAGATCTTACATGTCTCCGACGGATCCAGTCAGGTTGGCCCGCTCGGCCTCCAATCTTGTGACCGAGTTAAGTAACTGGCCAAATCTGTTTCTAGTCGTGGATGGCTTCTTAGCGATCCCGCATGCGTGTGCTGACAGGATGGCTTCTCCGATTTGTGCGGTCTGACCAACACCTCAAAATTGGCATTCTCTCCTAGATGGTCGAGGGGGACCATGCCCATCTTCGGTCTTTGCATCCAGTGGTTGAGATTCCTCGATTCCACCTTGGAGATCCTAGTGCTCCATGGGCTGGACTACTTCATGGCAGGGATGGGGACGATCTATCAGCAAGAGCTCGAAGATTCCAGGAATGGATGGATCGGAGAGGCTTGGAGGGCGATCAAGCAAAGAAAACAGCGGGAGTACTAGCATGGTGGAGGTTTAGGTGGAAGAGGACGCCTGAGAAAATGTCGGTAGACATGAACTCTGTCGCGACCTATCCCTCGGGGGAGGGAATAGGTTTAAACTTCTTCTGAGAGAATAAATACTTGAGACTTTGATGGTCCGTGAAGATTTGTAATCTTTCTCCACACAAATAATGTCTCCAAATCTTCAAAGCATAAATGATTGTTGGAAGTTTCAAGTCATGCGTCAGATAGTTTAGCTCGTGAGGTCTCAATTGACGGGACGCGTATGCGACAACTTTGCCATACTACATTAACATGCAACTCGGTCCTTTAAATGATGCATCAATATAGGTCTCGTATCCTCCAGGACCAAATGAAATGGTCAGCATAGACACGGTGGTCAGCTTTTGCTTAAGTTCTTGGAAACTATCTTTGCACTTGTCTGTCCACACGAACATCTCTTCCTTCTTCAATAGGCGAGTCAATGGTGAAGCTAATGTTGAAAATCCTTCCACAAACCCTCTGTAGTATCTAGCCAATCCCTGAAAACTCCCGATCTCTATCACTGACATTGGCCTCGGCTAGTTGATCACTGCTTCAATCTTGCTTGGGTCCACAGAGATTCTTTCACCTGAAATCACATGTCCTACGAAAGCAACACGAGTTAACTAGAACTCGCACTTGCTAAACTTGGCATACAACTCATGAATCCTCAGAGTCTGGAGTACCATTCTCAAATGTCCTTCATACTCATCTAGACTTCTAGAGTACACCAGGATATCTTCAATGAATACAATTACAAACCGATCTAAGTATTCCTTGAACACTTGGTTCATCAGATCCATGAAATCAGTTAGGGCATTCGTCAGTCCGAACGGCATTACCGTGAATTCATAATGGTCGTATCGGGTATGAAATGCTGACTTATGAATGTCCTCATTCCTGATCTTCAGCTAATGATATCCCGTCCTCAAGTCGATTTTTGAAAATATCGACGCTCTTTGCAATTGGTTGAATAGGTCATCTATCCTCGGCAACAGGTATTTATTCTTAATAGTCACCTGATTGAGTTGTCAATAGTCGATGCATAGACGTAACGAATCGTTTTTATTTTTCACGAATAGAACTGGTGCTCCCCATGGCGATGTACTGGAAAGTATAAATCCCCTATCTAACAATTCCTACATCTGTATCTTCAGTTCTTTCAACTTTGATAATGTCATCCGATAAGGAGTCTTAGAAATTGGTTATGTCTTGGGGCCAACTCAATCACAAATTCGATCTCCCTTTCTGGCGGTAGATCTGGCAATTCTTTTGGGAACACATTCAGAAATTCTTGTACCACTGCAATATCTTCAATCTTCAACTCTTCAACTGTCGTGTCTATGACAGTTGCCAAGTAACTCTGACAACCCTCGTCTAACAACCGGATTGCCTTAAGTGACAAGATTAGGGTAATCAAAGGGGTCCCCCTCAACTTCCACTAAACTCAAAACTTTCGCTCTCTAGCGGGTTGAACTGGATTGCTTTTACAATAGCAGTCCATCTTAGCTCGTTACTTGGTGAGCCAGTCCATGCCAATTATTACATCGAAATCATACATGGTTAGAACTATTAGATCTATTATCTCCTCTTGCTCACCAATCACCAACTTCCAATCAGGATAGACCATCGTAGACAATACTCTAACTTTTAATGGCGTCGATATACTAATAGCTGATTCCAACAACTTAGGACTCAATCCTATTAACTTAATAAATTGTTCAGCTATAAATGAATGAGTTGCACCGGGGTCAAATAAAGCATATGCTGAATGATCATTCAAGGAAACAATACTTATGATCACATTTGGTACATCCTCTGCCTAACCTTTGGTGATGGCATCCTTGTGCTGAAGGCCTAATTGGTTCACCCTGCTGTGTATTCAGGGGTGCATACCCCATGTTCTGACCCATTGGTGGTGGAGGCGGTAATTGTTGTCCCGTTGATCATTTGGGACAATCTTTGACCTAGTGGCCTTGTTGGCCACATCCATAGCAAGTTCCCGTCCTAGCATGGCATGGTGCAAATCCATGTCGTTTCCCATAGAAGCGACAAACTCCATTATTATTTGGTGCTGACTTACTCACCCCACCCTTTTTATTAGGTGGAACAGGATACCTTCTTCCGACCATGGATTTCTTCTTGAACTTGATACTGTTCCTGTTCACGCAGGATACCTTCTTCCGACCATGGATTTCTTCTTGAACTTGATACTGTTCCTGTTCACGTTAAACCTCGACCCTAATGCAACAGCTTGCTCGTTTAGATCCCTTTCTATCAGTTGAGCTCGACGATAAATTTCACGATAGTCATTTAGGTCAAAAGGCACCAGTGATTGTTTCAGCTTTAATCAGAGGCCATTCTTGAACCTTCGAGCCTTTTCCTCAAGATTCTATACCAATCTCAGAGCATATTGAGAAAGCTCTGCAAACTTGACCTTGTACTGGTCAACAGTCATTGATCCCTAAAGAGACATTGGAATTCTTCCACTTTCTACTCTCTAGCGCTCTTGGAGAAATACTGCTCATTGAATGCCTTGAGGAAGGTGTTCCATGATAGAACTACTCCTTGCGGAAACATGGTCTCTCGGATGGCTCTTCACTAGGTGTTGGCATTGCCCTACAGCTAATAGATTGCTAGGGTTACTTTCTCTTCCTCACTGCACCTTAAAAGACCAAATGCCTTCTTTAAATCCTGAATCCAACGAGAGGCAATCTTCGGATCCCCAGTATTAGTGAATCTTGGCGGACTCATCTTCAAAAATTACTCTACCAGCTTGTGTATAGGTCTCTCTATGACCATATTCCTGGTGGAATTTCAACAGGTGGAGCAGCAAGTGCTCCGGCAACAACGGTGTTGGCAGTAGTAGTAGCGTCAATTGTAGCGGTGATAGTAATGGCGGTTGCTTGATTCTAGACTTACTATCTCATCAAATCTCTCATTGCTTCTAGCACCTGCATGATCCCAACAGTTCCCGGATCACCCTAGCACCAACCGGTGGAACCGGTTGCGGTGCTACACCACTAGCGCTGGCTTGAGTCGGCGCTTTACCTCTATTACCACTAGCACCGAATCTGGTCAGCGTCCTAGCCCGAGTAACGAGTCCAATTGCCCTTTTCCTAGGCGTTCTCTGATCTTGCTCACTCATGGTGCAAATTCTTTATGGATATCTACTTTTAAATAAATAAGCTACCAATCAGCTGTCACTCATATGCATCAGCATATTAAAAGTCTTTTCTACTAACTTTCCCATGACTCATCGCACCTAATCACTCCGAACTCTAACTTGCTCTAATACCATTTAAACGGGGATGTCACGACCCGACCCTCAAGCGCATGCACATCCTGCAATGGTCGATAAAAATTTGCAACCTCCCAGGAATTGTTGCCAACCCATTCATTTTATTACACATGCGGAAACGTAATAATAACCTCTAGACAATACAGAGATGGGATAGCAAAGATAGGATTATATTTACATTAAACACCTATATTTTTACAAGAGTATTTACATACATAAAACTCTAACATGACATGGATATGTTTCAAAAAGAAGAGCTTCTAGGCTATCTACGCTCCAAGCTCCTCGTCCATGGGAACAAGGTCCTTGGTGATCCTGTCAGACTTCTCGATAACAAAAAGGTGAACTATCACCCAGTGTCCAAACTAGATGGAAGGCCCATCGACTTCTGATAGAGACTAAACAAAGACCTAGTTTTCACTTCTTGTGAACTTCTGCACTTCTCTGGAAAATCCTCCATCTAGGAACCTAAAAAATTTAGCCCACAATGGGGTGAGACAACGTCTCAGCAAATCCATTCCCTAAATCTCGATTAGGAGAAAAGTACACTCACATGCATCCTAACCATATTTCCCATAATTCTATTAACACCAGCATTTTCCTACGTGTAAGTATCAATCAGATCATACATAATTGTATTGAGATCACATATCATAGGAACATTTCAACATATGTATATTCATGGGCGTACATAACACCACAATCACAAGGGCCCCAATTACCAAACTAAATTCTTATGATACGTCACATACCACACCATAAAATTCTGTCTCCTAATTAGGTCCCTCAATTTTAATCATCCATAAGTCTCACTGACTTCGACCCACTAGTCACAACCAACTCAGCAGTTAGCGTTCTTTTGGCCTGGCCGGGCATCACCTTGCACCATCGAGCACGGCAACGTCTACACCTAGACGGCATTCCAATTAGGAGCATTAGTCTAGCATCCCCTACGGCTGGCATCCATTAACTTGGGGCATTCCTAAAAGAGCATCATTCGACTCCAAAGGCTCGTGACGGGATCTCATATCATTTATGCATTTACCCAATCTCATAATTCATCAATCAATTACATAATTCAATCACATCATCATATATGTCATTTCTAGCAAAAAAAGCATTAAAATAGTCACAAACTACTACCGGCCCTAACCGGCAGAAACTGTTCACTTGCATGTCTCTAGTTTTAACTCCAAAAATCTAATCAATTGAGTTCAGAAAATACTAAAATTTGAATATGTCATAAAGGACACATAAATGAACATTTTTCATGCAGACACCAAAGCCAAAATCCTTCTAGATTCGGCCTAGTAAATCACTCAATCCAGCACCAAAATTAGGTCTACTCTCAGAAAGTGTGTTTTCCAAAATCAGTCTTGTTCGAGATCTTAAACGTGTCTGTTTGACTTGAAATTTTAGTATGTTAAACTAAAAGAGGTGAAAAACAACTTTTATGAAGAAACTATTCTAAAATTTGAGCTCCAAGAGTTAATAAAAACCCCTAGAATCCTAAAAGGTCATCAGTTCCAACGAAAACTAAAGTTCTATTTGAAAATGATAGAGCTGATATCTCCTACTTCTGAGTGCCTAAAAATCTTGAAAAAAATATATGTTGTAGCTGATGATATCTAAAAAATTTCTTCAGAAGACCTCAACCTCAAATTCTTAACTCATTTCAGTCTACAAAAATGACAAACATCAAACATCTAGGAACCAGTTCTGAAGAAAAGATACTATTTTCAACCAAATCATCCCCAAAGGTGCAAATCTCTCTAATTTGACTAATATTAACCCATTTTAATACTAATATAACTATTATAGATCATCACAAATCCCTATTTAATCTAACCTAAACAATCCTTAAGTCTAGTTAATTCCTTAAGCAAGAGTAATCAACCCCTAATCAAGAGTTAAGAATTTAACTCACCTAACTAGAAATCCAAGGCCACCGGTGTTGGCTGAACAACAGCGGTCAAGCCGTGACCTCTGGGGTCATTAGAGTGGCTCCGGTAAGCCTGGAATAGAGCTGTGAAGCCCTCGGTTCATGGCTAGGAGGGGGTGCTCTCGGCCAGAGGAGGCTAAACAGCGGTTGTGTTACAACCGCGAAGGCACGACTGCGACACGACAGTGCTGGCTCATTGGCTAGTGGGCTGGTTCAAAGCTGCTTGTGCTCTGGCAGCTGGACGCCAACACAGGCAAGGGGTATGGGTTTTTTGATGGTGGGGATGAGCTGCAACAGAGGAAGGGTGAGCTGAGGTGTGGTGACAACACCAGTGGACGAAATTGCAGAGCTTTCAACACAAGGAAGCTGGAGTGACGTCGGTCTTGGTGAGTTGTGGGCTTGCTAGTGGGGGCGACTGATCATAAAACAAGGGCTAGAGTTGTGAGAAGCGAACATGAAGGGCAGTTCGGGTCATGGATGGTTGTTGCTCCATCTTTGGCGATACCAAAACAGAGCTTCCTCTGTTTTTCAGTTGTTGTTTTGTCGTTCAAGGTGAAGCCAAAATAGGGGGACCGAAGCAGGGGACTGAAGCATGCGAAGAAGAAGAAGACAAGGCTTTCACATTTGGAAAAGAAAAAGAAAAGAGAAGAAGGAAAAGAAGAAAGAGAGAGAGGCAAACACACGGCAGCAATGGGGGGAGTACGTGCAGAAGAGGGGAGAGAGGAGAAAAAAGACCATGGAGGGTCCCTTCTCTAATTTCCACAACTCTTTTGCTTTTTTTTTTTTCCATGGAATTTGTGTTCCCAACACTCTAAGGGACCTACCATCCTTGGATGAGCTTATCCCCTTCAAACTAAACCCTAATGAAAGTGAAATGGTGGTGGAATCCCTCATGGTGTGCAAGCATCCGAATTTGCAGCCATTTCCAATAACTTTTCCCTTTTTCCTTTCATCATTTCATAGTCTTAATTAATATGAATGAAGTCTTATTTAAATCCTCATAATTCCATCTCCAAAGGTTCCATATTAAAAGCTAAAAATCTATGTAAAATGTGGCATTTCTCTTATTACTTTAATTTGCTGCTTTTGCATTTTTCACTAACAATTCCCATCATCAATAAATCTTGAAAAGATGCAACAATATCCCTAGGATTAATTGTGACACATTAGAGTTCTCAATTTCTGAAATTAGAATAAATTTCGCACTTAAATTCAGTCGGACGTGCTTTTAGCATGACCTAAACTACCGGGTAGTTTTTGGAGATTTTTGATGCGATTGACCCCTGGTCGATTATTTTCGAGCCACACTCAGTTGTCGTGAAAATCTTGAGGTTTCAATTATGGACATAGGGTATCAAAACGATAGAAAAATTGGTTTAGTGCCGATCGACGAGAATTTTGTAATTAGATGGAATCAACCATATCTAATTATGCACCTCGGTCGAACCGACCTATTTCCGGCCTCTGATAGATTTTCGACTTTGCCGCAATGACCCTTGCAAATTAACACGGTCAAGCAGTTGATTCTTGGTCGAATTCTCAAGCTTGTTGCATTAAAATCCCTTAGTGACTCTCCCAACTAATCTAGTTATCTCGTGAGTGATCGGCTCAGAGAATAGCACTATAAACATGTCAATGAAAAATCCGATTTATTCAATTGAAAATAGAAGTGGAAAATCAGATTGTCACTATCTTCATCGGATTTACAAGCCAAGAACTTGGAAGATAAGACAAGATAAAATTGCTTCCACTCCTTCAAGCGGTAGCTTCTTTGCGGCATTCTCATTTTCACTCAAACCATCCTAATCAGAAGAGACTTCAAAAGAGGGTTGTAATGTTGGCTCGGAAAAGGCTCGAAAGGCTTAAAATTTTCAATAGGGTTTTTAAGAGTTAGTGATCATCATGGCATTGTGATCAGGTCACCCGATCTTACGAAATCATTTGGCTTGTGAACACAGCACATCTCGAAAGTCACTTGGCTAATCATTTCTGCATGAGAGCTTTGCTCTTTTCTCTAATTTCCTTTGCACTTGCGATGATTTTTTTTTTTTTTTACGCAGGCACTTGGACTTTGATAATTTTTCTTTCCCATAAGATGCAGCCTTTTGGCTCTTTTTCTTAACATGCATTGGCCATACTTTTACTAGGCACACTTTTTTTTTTATGCCCCTTAATTTGTCAAACTTTTTGCTCTTTGAACTTTTGGAGCTCTTATGACTTTTGAGATGCTTTTCACATTTTCTCATAACTGTCAATTGTATTTAGTCAATTCTTATGCCTTGCCCCCAGTGAAGGGAGATGATCACTGCTCGGGATTTAGAAATGAACAATTAAGCCCAAATTGGTTAAAGTAACGGGTATCAGTGTTTGGGTAGAGAAGGAAATGCTTTTCTTCACCTTGGGATGAGTCAAGCTCTAATGAGAATTCCTTTGAAGCTATCACCAGAATATTGATGCAAGTGAGAGTAATAGAATCTTTCTCAATCATTCGCTCTCCAACACGATCATAACCTCTGATGCCGCCCTAATGTAGGGTCGTTCTCAACAAGGGTACTTTGAAAGATCATCTTTATTCAGCCCAAAGGGATAGCAAGAGATTAGTGCAATGCTTTGGACTGATGAAGGAAATGCCTTTATCATTTTCATCTTTGTGCTCAATGCGAATGAATCCTTAATCCAAAAAGAAGGTCACTTTTCACTCAACTCTCAAAAGTGTTTGAAGGATGTGTTTGGAAATGGCTTACCTTTCTTCATCCTAAGCACTTCTTGTTTGGCATGGTTAACGTCTCCATTTCACTCCGTTGAGATCATTTGAATAGATCAATCTCCATAGGGAAATTTGATTCAAAATGAATAACCCACAAAACGAGAAACAATTTTAAGATAATAAGGATTTTCAAAAAGTTTGTAGAAAGTTTTTTTATTCAATTATTTACTTTTTGTGCTTGTTTTTAGGAAAGTGCCAAAAGTTCTTTTTTGTAATAAAAATTCTCCATTTTTTTTAATTTAAGTTTGGGAAGAATGGTACTTACCTACAGCATGTTGACTCAGTAACCCTATAAAGAATGTGAAAAAATCAGTTAGTGCAAAAATCTTTAGGGATTGAAATGTTGGGAACGATACATTATTACCTTCACTCACTTTTATCCTTTGGGTGCTAACATTTTTTGGATTCACCCTCATGGATATTTGGTAACTCAACATTACCCTTCACTTACATTTTTCTTTAAGTGCTTGATGTCTTCCTATCAAAGGAAAAAAAAAATCATGTCAAAGACGCTATCAAAATGAGCAATTGGAATCGACATAATTTACCCTTCACGTGTTTTCATTCTTCAAGTATGAACATTATCTAAAGTGGCTAGGATTGATTGAAAAATGGTCACGTGGCCCTGATTTTATCCATGAAAAGCACTTCTTTATTGTATACAATAATTTACAAAGTTTAATTCTTGCTTTTTCAAATTCTCTTTTCAAAGAGATGTTTAATTGACAAAGAGCTTGAAAAATTTAAATATGAATCATTAGATGTGTTTTTCAAGATCTTGCTTTGAAAGAAGAGGGATTGCTCATTGTTTCCACATTTGAGGATATTCTTCTTTAGATGCTTTGCCCATTTATTGCTTGCAAAGAAAAGACTGGACATGTTATTTCCTCGCTTGATTGGGAATCATTTAGGAACTATACACATCCCTTTACACCAAAATGGATAGTCAAGTTTTAGCTTGATTCCTTGATGGAAGGCGCTGCTTCTACGGTCAAGGTGCAACATTTTCCCCCATTTATCACCCTGTGAGAAGAGAAGATGAAACGGGTTATTTCCATACTTAATTAGGTTCAATTGAGGAACGATACATCCTTTCTTGATGAATCAACACACTTCATTGGTGGGGGAATGAGAGATTTATTCTAAATCAAACGTTGCTCTCCCACTCTTTATTTGACAAACCTTTGTTCTGTTTGAGTCTGTCATGTACCAAAGAAAAGGATACGTCATTTTTTATGCTAAAGAGAATCAAGTTTAGAAACAAAATACATCCTTTTCCAAAGTCGGGTGATCAACATCCCAAGGTATCCCTTATGGAGGAAGGGATAATATTGCCCCTCTATTTCATTTGAGTGTTTCTTTGTTTAAGATGAACAAAACTTAATAATGCTCAATTGCGTTTGTTGGAATGTTACAAAACTTGGTACTCTTGATGTCTCATTGTCAATGAAAAAGAAAGTTATGTCAGAAACGGTATCAGAAATGGATAATTGGAATCGATACAGTTTACTCTTCCTTCGAATTCGCTTTTTTAGATGCTTGGCAACTTCCCTCATTTGTTTCATCATGCAAAGTGAACGGGATCGATGGGCTATTTTGGCACCTAAGGCATCTCTAAATAAAGAAACTTCTCAGAATGAAATTCAACTTCGTTCCACCTTTATGGAAGATTGGCACCGACGAAGCCTCAACGCATACTTGCTTCTCGAGTTCCATGGGCCTACACTTTTATCTTTTAGAGGGGGTAGATGCCGATCTCAAATAAACTTCTCATCCTACCTAAGAAAGCGACCACATGAAAAGAGGGCCTTAAGCAAAGCTTTCTTGAAATTCATTTTCAAATCACTTTGAAGGTAAAGGTTCACTTGAAACGCTTCTGATTTTTTTTTAAATGATGATTTTATTCCATCATTAAAAAATGTTAGTCACATGATTTACAAAAGCAACAATTGGATTTGCAATCAAAACCCAAAATGGAAAACATAATTCTTAATAAGAGTAAGAACAATGATAAAATACAAGAAACTCTTGTATAGATAAGAGTAAAAATCAACTCTTATCCTAACTCTAGAATTCACTTCTTTATGTGGTCAAACACGAGAACGTCAAGGAGCATTGCGTATCACCTGCAAAAAGACGACAATATCAGTATGTGAATGAGAAAATGATCTCTCAATGAGGTCGCTTCTCACAACAAAATCGAGGCGATAGTACATGCCCTCATAATCCTTATTACGGGATTTTAGTATTTCGCCAAGATTTTATCATAAGAAGACATCATTCAAAAAAAAAAAAAATCGATCCGTGGCCATTTATGAACGTCCACTCTTATTCTAAAAGCTTCATATGCAAAAGTGGCATTGATTTTTGAAATATTAATTTGTGATTTTACTCCTAAAATAATGATGTGACTTCTATTTTGAGAAATTTGTACACCAAATGTGATTTGCATTTCAGTCGCAAAATGTGAAAATGAGAGAATTTCATTAAAAATGCAATTTCAATTTTTGTGCCCCAATATATAATCTCAACTTGAAGTTTTTTTTTTTTGGGCACTTTTTTTCAAAATGTGATTTTGAGCCCATAACTAGAAATTTAAATAAAACCATTTGTTTAGTAGGGCCAAATTAAAGTGTTTAGAACTTGCATTCAATGTTCACTTATCAAGAGTAATTGCCAATTTTTTCAATTATAAGCCTACACCACTGAGGGCATTCGATTGATTTCCGCGAATTTCAAGATGAAAATTCAATTAAAAAAACGAATAAAAAGAAGAATGATACTTACAATTGGGGCGACTTTTCTCTCTGTTTTTTTTTTTCAAATTACATAGACATGCACATGAGATGTGGTTCAATTTCTACTCTATACGGCTCAAAATGGAGCCATAGGATCACCGGACCGAACTAACAAGATCGCGGCTAGGTCGTGTTACCCATGACTCCAACTTCATCAAAGAACCGACCTGTGTCCCTTCGTTGCAGATTAGGGTGGGAACCTTTCACATTAGGAAGGAAATTTTAGAGTTGAGATGGGTGACTCATACTACGTTGTTGTAGTCAGTGGTATCCATCTTAACACCATTCTAAGAAATCCTATGTGGCCCAAGTTTGGCGACAAGTAGTGTGTCATGGTATAGTGCAATGCAGGGAATACATGCACGATAGTTTATAAATAAACACCACTTCAAAAGTTCAACACATAAACATTTATTCCCAACTCCCCACTTACAAGACAAGGAGTTAACAATCATTCCTCCCCTTATAACTCTTAACTACAAAAATATTTAACACTCATGTTAGGGACATACCGGTATCCTCTCTACCAAACAAAAATTATTTTTGAATAAGATAAATTTAGGCCTAAGTCCTCTTAAGGTTTAAAACCATTCCTCAGCGGAGTTGCTAAGCTATCACGACCTACCTCTCGGGAGAGGGAATATGTTTAGGGGTATTGCCTAAAGGATAGACCTAAGGCCCATGATTAGGCGCGGGCTTTCCCAAGCCCATACATCGCGTGACGTTGGGGTATTTTTAAGAATTTTGCCAAAAAGAGTCGCCACTAGTCTATTGGGGTCGGTTAGAAACCAAGTGAGGCATGGGAGTATACTTCGTTTCCTACGCAACCAGAGAATCTAGGGTCGGGGAGTTGATTACACTAATTAACCAATTAGTGCCATTTTGGTACTTACTCTCGTTCATTTTAAAAGAAAAGATTTTTGTGAGGCAGTTTGGATTGATTTTATACCTATCTACTAATATGTGAGGTGATCATGCAGATGCGCAATCATTAAAATGATAATTATAGCTACCAATATCATAATTGCAATAAAATTAAGCACGCACAATTAAACATAATAAAATATGCAAACTAAACAAATGATATAATTAGAAAATGAGCAAATAAAGGCCTAATTACACTAAGAAGGCATGACATCTTTTTTTAATTTTTGAAATTAAAAAAATATTTTTTATTTTTTATTTTTAAAAAATATTATTTTAATATTATAAAATTATAATATATTAATAACAAACCTAGTCAAATTTCTGGGTTGGGTCCGACCCGGTTCATTGAAAATACGGCTCGAGCCCGGACCAAGTCGAGCTAGACGGCCCGAACCCAGGCTAGATTGGGCCGCCTGACCTAGGCCGGCGGAATCCTAACCGGGCTGGGCCTCATGTACAAGCCCAGTCTCGCCTAATCCTTTTTTTTTTTAAATGAAGGCCACAAGCCCACGCTAAACCAACCCAAACCCGGCCCTGATATGCTCGGCCTGATTGGCCTAAAACCCTACCCAATAGACTGCACCCGGCCGGCTCTTTTGACTCGATTCGTACCTCCTCTCTCTCTCCTGCTCTTTCGCAGTGTCAATGGAGGATGTTCAGGATGCAGGTGCCAGTGGCCACTAAGGAGACGTTGTTGGTTTGCAACTAGCCAAGGACCTCGGCGGTGGACTGCAGCTTAGCAATGACGCGTCTAAAGGTGGCTAGAATTTCGGAGACAACATCGACGAGGACGGGCAGCGGTTTCATCGGAGGCGACACTGATGGAGTCGAGCAGCAATAAGTAAGGCTCGCGTTGAGGGACTAGTGGTTGCGATGGCAAGGTGGCAAGTGGTGTCGGAGGATGGTGGCTTGGCTTGAGGCGGCTGGTGGCGGAACGACACCGGCGGGCGACGGTGAAGTGGAGTCGCGTTACGAGGGAGCACTAGAGACCCCGGCTGGCGTCGGGCTTGTGAGCTCAGCTCGGTAGGAGTCGCCCATTCGATGCACTGTGATCGGCGGTGCTGCGGCAGGGATTCAGCTTGCTTCCGGTTGGCCCCCTCTCCTCCGAATCTAGAGCCTTCCCTCCCGGATCAAAACTCCTCTGTCGTAGATCCGAACCTTCACGCTCAGAGCTGCCTCCCTCACTTCGGCGGACCTCAGATCTCGGCCTTCTGCTCAGACCCAACCCTCTCCCTCTGGCTGACCTCCCTCGGTTTCCTTTCCTCTCCCCCGATTTTCTCTTTTTCTGCTTTTTCCTTTTCCCCCTTGGTTCTCCCCCTCTTTTTTCTCTCTCTGATGTTGCTCCTCTCTTTTTCTGTGTTGCGTTTTCTTTTCCTCTGTAGGTCTTGGGCGCGAAGATGGCTGGAGGAGGGAGAAGCTAGGGCGTGGGCCGGGTCGAAAGAAAGAAAGGGTTGGGCCGCATGGGGGAAGAGAAAAAGAAAAGAAGAAAAGGAAAAGGGCCAGGTCCACGTGGGGGAAAAGGAAAAAAGAAAGAGGGGCGGGCCGGGCCAAGGCTGGATCCC
This sequence comes from Eucalyptus victrix, assembly GCA_016097545.1. Classification (NCBI taxonomy): domain Eukaryota; kingdom Viridiplantae; phylum Streptophyta; class Magnoliopsida; order Myrtales; family Myrtaceae; genus Eucalyptus; species Eucalyptus victrix. The sequence goes on from CM027837.1 coordinate 30,062,185, forward strand.
ACCCGACCCGACCTCTAAACGGCTTTTTTTTTAAAGAAAAGATTATTTTTTCTTAAAAAAAAAAAATAGGTGTCAGCAAACTCGCTGACGGAATTTGCAATGGTTATGCTGAGTTGATCAAGCAATGGGAGCATGCCAAGAGGGAGCATATCTCGGCGGGGGGCTACTGTGTAGCCTCCTTTTCCTTTTGTTTATCGACAGATTTGCATCCGTAGGGTTGTTCAACTGAGATTGTCAGTGTAATTAGAGTATATAGACCATGTTCTATACAATGTCAGTAACTGGTGCAGACTTTTTATGCCAATAGAGAGGAGCAATAGTCTGAGAGTTTCAATCTAATTTAGCACAGTCAATTTTTGTAGTCTTAACTTTCTTCACTTAATTTAGCAATTCTATAATGGATTGAGTTATGAGGGCACCGAAAGGCCCACCTTTTTTTATCACACAACACGGTTCTGTCATCTTCCTCAGAGTAGGTCTGAGAAATGCCCAGAACCTCGAATAAGTACGGAAGTAACTTAATGGTTTGAGAGAAACCACAAGAAGATTATGTGACCAATTTACTTTTGGACCCATAATAGAGTTTGTGCTTGTTGCAGATGGGCACAGTAATTTACTTGGAAATCCTGAGGAAATTACATGAATGGTGCAAGAAAGACCATGTTTTTGAAGCCTTCTTGGACGGCAAGGCCAAATGAAAGGACAGTTTTGTTGTATTTGAATGGTATTACTTATGTTACACTTGAATCCGATACTCAGAGCGGCCTTTTATTCATGCTGTTGATTTGCTTCAATTCCACCTCAGCTATGAAAGTACTTGCGAACCACGTGGATCACAGTAATGATATAAATGCTCAAGTAGAGAGCTGCGGGAAAAGGTCCAGATGCTCATTTTTTCTTTCAAGTTCTAAGTGAGTTTTGGTACAGTCGCACTGGACAACTAAAGATTTTTAAAATCTTGGATGTGAGGTTTTGTGTAACCTCGTCAATTTGGTCCAAAACAGAGAGAATCTCGAGATTTTTTTTCCCCAAAGAGAACGGGCAGTGTGTAGATGTCGAGAAAGCAAGGAACTTTGCAACACTACGTATAAATCGACCGACTCTGCTTGTGACTCAAGTCTGAATAGTCATAGAACAAAATAATCTGCTTATGACATAGCTAGCAAGGAAGCAGAATCCTGTCTAGCTTCTGCACAATGAACTTTTCATAAGCCAGAAGATCGTGTTACCTAATCACTAGAGTCATGATAAGAAGAGACTGCTCGTTTCGTTTCAAAGAAAAGTCAACATGCTTGATCGAGCGGATTATTCATTTTCCAGTGGGCATAGGATGTCGCATCAAAGAACACATTATCCTCTCTGATTACCACATACGCTAGCGCATAGAAGGATTTACATTTGAAGGAAAAAGACAATCCTACTCGACACAGCAATGTTCTGACTTAAAACACTAAAGTTTCTCGCTTGTCGGGGTCGGGAGATAGGAACAAAAAGGAAAGCTAGCTTCTTCTTCTTCTTTTTTTATTATTTTTTTTATACCAAGAGAACCCCGTACAACCGGCAGCTGGTGGGTAAACTCTGGGGCGATACTAGTGGAGGACCCACCACCTTGACGTCGCACTTAAGATCTCATGCGTCCCGCGGGATTTGAATCCCTCCACCCTGGATAGACGTCATGGAAGCTCTTATTCAGCTAGGCCACCACAGGCGGTGGTGACAGCTAGCTTCGTATTTGTCCGTGCTAAATGCAAGGCAGCGGCTTCTATACTCCGCGGGTGTCACCTCTCACATGAGCACAGATTGATTTCACAGGCCCTTTGGAGCCGGTATCATCCAAATTGATGTCGTGGAGATTGATGTTCTTGCAAGGCACGCTGGGGCTGCGTATGAGGTTGACCGCCACCTGCGAAGCCAAAGTGCCCTTGATCTTTGAGAACAATACGTCCTCGATCTGGACATTCGACCCTGCCTAGAGAGAGAGAGAGAGAGAGAGAGAGAGAGAGAGCTCATTAGGTGTTGCATCGGTCAGTGAAAGAAACATACGACATGAGAAATGAATTCAAGAATCAACCCAATTCAAGATTGATTGCAGTACTTTAGGAGTGTACCTGCGTGGAACAACCACCTTTTGGACAGTACTCCTGGTCGTTAATAATGGGACTGTGCACATCCTTCACGGTACTGTCATGAAACGAGAAGTTTAGGCTCTTCTCTTGAGGGGAGAAGCCCACGTCTTGATCCTCACACCGTTCTGACTGCCGACCATGGTACAATGCCGCACGGACAGCCCGGTCACGTCCGCCTCGTTCGGGTACTTCCCGAGGCTACCCACGCTGAACCCGTGGCCTGGCCCACAGTGGAACCCAACGATCTTGATGTCCTTGGACCCCAGCCTGATCGGGGAGTCAGTGATCTTGATGCGGGACGAGTCGCCTATGTGGATCCCGTTTGTGTTGGGACTTTCGTCGGGGGCAATTATCCGCATGCGCCGGAACTCGAGATCGTGGCAGGAGAAGACGTTGAAGTGAAAGTTCTTGCTGTCCACCGAACTTATCGACTTGAACAATGTGTTGTTGACGAAATTGAATCGCACTGACTGGGAAAAGAAAGATTAGAGGGCCGTTAGAGACCATTTCTCATCACAAATGAGAATTTTTTTTCTTCATCATGCGATAAGATAAATACCATAGGCATATCCTTTATACCTTTATGTAATCAATATGATATAATACCATATTATCATAAAGGGAAGTAAACCTTATCTTGGGAAAAAAAAGTGATAAAAAAATTGCCAAATTTACTTGTAATATTGGAATTTAAGTGAAAAAAGAAGCGCAAAAAAAAAAAAAAATAGTTAGTTTATTAAATGACCGCCTTATTTGGAAATGAATTTAATTTTAGATATGACTTACGGGTGCTGTCATGCCTCAATCCTCTGGCACGCACCCATCCCTCACCTTGGTCGATTTATAGCGACATCCCAAGACGCATTGCCGACCTTTTCATTTTAATACGTATGTGGAAGCATATAATAATAATCCCCAAATAATAAAACAATAGAATAGAAAAGTAGGGTCATATTTTTCAGAATTGAAAAACCACAACTACACTTTTACACAAGCAAACCTCATACAATACTATTTACAGAAGTTTGATCTATCATACATCATTCCACAACTTAGGTTTGCAAACAGAATGGGATTTTAGTCCTCATTCGGGTCGTATTCTAGATCATCCACTTCTTCAGATTCTTCCTCTTCTTCTTCAAATTCGTCCTCGAGCTCTTCTTCCTTAGAATTCACCTCAGCCTCCTACTCCTTAGGTTCCTCCTCCCAGTTCTCTTCTAGGTACACTTCTTCTTGATCGACCTCTTCTTCTAGCAAGGTCCAGTTGGAGTCTACTGCTGATTACTTGGGAGAGTCGGTGTCACTCTCGAGCTGGGGATCTCTAGCATTAGTCACTGCTCCATCCTTAGGATCTACCGTTCCTTCCCCAAATGCTTCCTCTAAAACGAATAGAGGTACATCACTTTCTAGCATAAGACCTTCTCTTCGCCCATCATGATATTCACGGTACCACAACCGATATTCGTGGGGCCTCAGGTCATCTTTACCCACGTCAATCCAGACGGTCGACTTAACTAGAATGTACTCTAGTCCTTCCAAATGAGGGTGCATTGGAAGTAAGTTTCTATCTCAGTGACTTCTTCGGGAATACCAAAGTGCATAGGAGGACGATGAGGTGGAGGTGCTGCCATCTAGGGGCCTAAAATGTTGTTCCACAACCTAGATGAGACTATGTCTCAGTAAGTTCTACCCCATAAGACCCAATCAGGATGCCAATACACTCTAGAGGCTGCCTAAGTACAACACGAGTCAAAGGACTTACCTTAGCTTCAATTTCATTCCTACAAGTTAGTATATATATCAAATATACACTATCACATCACAACACTCAATCAAATCGATTAATCGACCTAGTTGATTACATGTCATTTAGACCATTTCCCGATCATATTAATCCATACTATTCATTTTCCAATACCATATATATCTAGTCGCCGAGCCACGTGTATTCTCTAAGGCGACACACTTCGTCACCAATCCACGTGCATTCTCAAAGGTGACATGCCTAATCACTAAGCCCCGTGCATTCTCTAAGGTGACGTACTTAATTACCGAGCCACGTACATTCTCAAATGTGATATACCAAATCACCGTGCCACATGTATTCTCTAAGATGATGTACTAATCACCGAGTCACGTGCTATCCACAAGTGATTTATTTAATCGGCAAGTTACGTACATTCTCCAAGACGACACTCTACATCTCTGAGCCACGTATTATGACTCTCATTCTCATTACTTTATATTAAATCCATAGGTCACATGCATTCTCCAAGACAACCTTCTTGGTTTTCGAGCCATGTAATACAACTTTCTTTTTTCACCACTTTATACGGCCTATTAAAATATTAATGGCATTGTAGACCCAAGCTCGGTCATTTCTAATCAATTGTCGAAATTGAACAACTTAGGAATAAAATCCCAAAATCATATTTAATTTAATTCAGCACAAATCAACGCTCAAATAAATAAATAGACTGCACTCTTCACCAAAAAAATAAATAAATAAATAGACTGCACCACGATGATCAGCATAAAATTTCACTCATCGACTATCCTTGCCTAATTTCAGTAAAATAAATAAATAATTAATTAATTTTGAGAATAAATAAATAAATATAATAAATTCAATTTAGGCCTGTAATGCCTAATTGGAAGCCGAGACGAGCCTGGAAAATTACCGAGACTCGTTCAATAAATAATAGGGCTTGTTTACTTGCTAAGTACATTAACCAATTGCCAAACATGCATGGGTAAATCCTTAATTTAATTATTCTAATCTAATCTATCCATCTAATTGCACTTAATTAAATCTAAATAATCCGTAAGCATCATTAGCATACTACTGAGGGATTAGTGAGCTAAACTCACCCGTTTAACAATGTGTTCGGATCAAAATGTCGGGAACGTCGCGGGAGACATTTTTCTCCAAAGCGAGCCTAAGGTTCAAGCCCGGAAACACCTCAAAACAGCCTCCAAAGGTGGTCGGAAACCCACAATTTTTCTTGCTGATCTTGGCTAGAAATGAGGGGAAATTAGCTCGGTTTAGGCGGGAATGGATCGGGAATGAGGAAATAGGCCAAACCGGGCCTAGATGTGGACTCACGGAGGTTAAACGGGGCGGGGACAACTCTAGGTGAGCTACAATAGATCCAAAACAATAGTTGGGAAGCAAGAGAGAGGCGGGCAGGGGCAGACGACGTGCACCTTGTGGTGTGCGCATGAGCGGGGCGGACGGGGGTGAGCGGCGTGATTCCGTGGGCAACTTGGCGTGTAATGGTGGCAGCTACAGCTTCTCCTTCGGTTGATGTGGGCAAAAATGGAGGGTGGAGAGGTTGGTTTGGCCAGCCAAAGGGAGAGAAAGAGAGAGAGGATAGAGATGAGGGGGACCAACGGTCCCATTTGGCATTAATTTCCACCAATTTGTCCCCTCCTTTGCTTGTCCACCACTCCAAGACTCCATGGCTGCAAATGAGCCACCAAAGCATCCCGTACAACTCATGAAATGGTCCATTTGGCTAGGGGGAAGGGAGAGCTACGAATTTGGCACCAATTGGCTTTAATTGAATGCTTGGTCTACTTCAATTCCACCTCATTTACCTTTTACAATTTCAATTGATACCTCAATACCTCAATTGTTATTTTTCATCACCCAAGAATCCATCTTGCACCTCAATTTTGTAACCAAAAATAATCCCCGGCATTTTTCAAACAAAAAAAGTCTTATGTCGACTTTTTTCCAAAAATTCTCAGGTTGTAGAAAAATATTCTGAGACTGAGTCGACGTTTCTAGAATTTATTGTAACATGGCAAAATCTTCAATTTCTAAATCGGACTTAAATTCGCGGCTAATTTCACTCAAATGCGTTTTTAGCATGACCTAGGTTACCGGGTAGTTTTAAGAGGTTTTTAATGCAACTCACCCGTGATCGATTTTTCTTCGAGCCACAATGAACCCACTCGACTCATTGACAACTCTTGGTTGTCGTGAAAATCTCAAGAATTCAAATACGGGCACATGATAGCAAAACAACAAAACAATTAGTTTAGGGCCAGTCGACGAGAATTTTTCAATTTAGTGGTGTCACCCATGATTAGTCACACTTCTCAGTCGAACAGACTTATTTTTTATCTCAAATCGATTTTTAACTATGCCATAATGGCCTCTAAAGATGAGCATGGTCAAAAAATTGATTCTTGGTCAAGTTCTTAAGTCTACTACCTTAAAATTTCTTAATAGCTTCCATGATTAGTCTAGTTATCTCGAGAGTGATCAACTCTGAGAACAATCTTATAAGTGTGTTAATGAAATGCCTAATTTATTCAGTAAAAAACAGAAGTGAAAATTCGGAATGTCACAACTCTTCCCCTCTTATAAAAATTTTGTCCTCGAAATTTAAACCTTTACAAAGCTTCTTCAAAAAAGTGGGTGTACAACTGTCTCATCGACTCTTCAGTCTCCCATGTTACTCCTTCAGTACTGTGGTGTTGTCAAACCATTTTGACTAACGAAATGATATTTGTACGTAGAACTTGCTCTTTTCGATCCACTATCTAAACCGGGCTTTCAATGTATAACACACGTTCATCCACGTCCAATTACTCAAAATTGAGCACGTGAGTCGGGTCAGGCTCATACTTCTTTAACATCGACACGTAAAAGACGCCATGCACTTGCGCCAATTTCAACGGCAATGCAAGACGATATGTTAGGTTCTCGATTCTTTCAAGAATCTCAAACAAACCTACGTACCTTGGACTCAATTTTCATTTCTTTTCAAAACGCGAAGTTCCCCTTATTGATGACACTTTCAGAAAAACGTGATCACTAACTTGGAATTCCAAAGACCTCTAGCGCTTATCTGCGTATGCCTGCTCTAAGTGGTCTTTAGTCTGCTCTAATCACTGCCACAACTTCCACTGATTGCTGGACTAACTTTGGGCCTGTAATTTTTCTTTCCCCGACTTCATTCCAACATATTAGTGTTATGCACACTTTACCATACAATACTTCAAAAAGAGTCATCTTGATGCTCTGTTGATAACTGTTGTTGTAGGCAAACTCCACCAGATGTAACTAATCTTCCCAACTTCCCTTGAAGTCTAGTACACAAGCTCTTAGCATGTCCTCGAGGATTTGAATTGTCCTCTCAAACTAGCCATTTGTCTGAGGATGATATGTCGTACTGTATTGAAGCTTGGTACCTAAGGCACTTTGAAGGTTCTTCCAAAAAATGGCAATAAACCTCGACTCTCTATCTAACGTTATTGTAACCGGCACTCCATGCATACGAACCGCCTTACGCACGTACAAGTCTGCGTGCCTATCCAAATTGAGGTCCTTTCAAACTGTAATGAAGTGAGCTAACTTTATCAGTCTGTCGATTACTACCCAAATTGAATCATTTTCTCTTTGACTCCTCGGTAGTTCAGTCACGAAGTCCATTGTGATATGTTCCCATTTCGATTCTGGGATCTCGAGAGGTTGCAGCAATCTTCTCGACTTGCAATGTTGAGCTTTAACCTGCTAACATGTCAAACACTTGACGACATACTTGGCGATGTCCACCTTCATACCCGACCACCAATAATGTTGACGCAGATTCTAATACATCTTGATACTACCAAGATGAATGATGTAATTACTATGATGTGCTTTAGATAAAATATCTTATCTAAGCTCCACATCGTCAGGTACAACCAAACATTCTTGGAATCTCAGTATTCCCTCATCAAAAACCTAAAAGTCAGCCTTTCTTTTCTCAGTGTCCTCCTGAAGTATCTTCTGTACATTTGGATCTGTCAGTTGGAATAACTTTATTCTAACCTGGACATCCGGCTTAATTCTGAGGGTGGCCATAAAACTTAAAAGGTGGCTAACCTCAAACTTGAAAATTGAATCTCGAGTTCTCTCGATTAAGTTCAACTCCTTAATCAATATATGAGCAACTGAAAAATTTCGACTTAAAGCATCGGCGACCTTATTCGCCTTTCCCGGATGATATAGGATATCATAGTCATAGTCCTTTAGCAATTCCATTCATCAGTGCTGTCTCATGTTCAACTCCTTATGAGAGAATAGGTACTTGAGACTCTGATGGTCCGTGAAGATCTAAAAATTTTCTCCGCAGATAATGTCTCCAAATCTTCAACGCAAATATGATAGCTGCAAGTTCTAAGTCATGCGTCGGATAATTCAACTCATAAGATCTCAACTGACGGGAGGCGTATGTAACAACTCTGCTATGTTGCATCAACACACAACCCAATCCCCTAAGTGACGCATCACTATAGATCTCGAATCCTCTAAGACCAGATGGAATGGTCAGTACAAGCGTGGTAGTCAACTTTTCCTTAAACTCTTGGAAACTACTCTCACACTTGTTTGTCCACACAAATTTCTCTTCTTTCTTCAGGAGTCTTGTCAAAAGTGATGCTAACGATGAGAACCCTTTCACAAACCATTTGTAATAACCTGCCAAACCTAGAAAAATTCTAATCTCTGCCACTGTAGTCGATTTTGCCCAATTGATCACTGCTTCTATCTTGCTCGAATCCACTGAAATTCCTTCATCTGAGATCACATGTCCTAAGAAAGCTACACGAGTTAACCAAAACTCACACTTGCTGAACTTGGCGTACAACTAATGGACTCTCAGTGTTTGCAGCACTAATCTCAGATGACTCTAATCCTCTTCATCATTCTTCGAATACACCAGAATATCATCGATTAACACGATCACGAACTGATCTAGATATTCCTTAAATACTAGGTTCATCAAATTCATGAAGGCGGCAGGAGCATTCGTCAACCCGAATGGCATCACTGTGAACTCATAGTGACCATACCGAGTATGAAATGCTGACTTATGAACGTCTTCTTTCATAATCCTTAGTTAATGATATCCTGTCTTCAAGTTGATCTTTGAAAATATCGACGTCCCTTGTAATTGATCAAATAAGTCATCAATTCTCGGCAGTGGATACTTATTCTTGATTGTTACCTAATTGAGTTACCAATAGTCGATGCACAGACGCAACGAACCATCTTTCTTCTTTATAAACAGAACTGGTGCTCTCCAAAGTGATGCACTAGGACGAATAAATCCCTTATCCAATAACTCTTGCATCTACACCTTCAATTCCTTCAACTCAAATAACGTCATCTGATAAGGAGCCTTAGAGATTGGCTATATCCTGTGGGCTAACTCAATCACAAACTCAATCTCTCTTTCTAGCGGTAGACCTGACAATTCCTTTGGAAAGACATCTAGGAATTCTTGCACTACAACAATATCTTCCATTTTTAGCTCCACAACTATTATATCCACGACAGTTGCCAAGTAACTTTGACAATCCTCATCTAATAGACGAGTTGCCTTTGGCGACAAGATCAGGACAATCGAGGGTCCTCCTCAATTTCCGACAAACTCGAAGCTTTTACCCTCTAACGGGTCAAACTGAATCACCTTGCGATAGCATTCCATTATAGCTCATTATTTGGTGAGCCAGTCCATGCCAATTATCAAACCAAAGTCATACATGGCTAGGACTAACAAGTCTAGTTTTTTCACTCGTCCCCAATCACTAAATTGCAACCAGAACAACCTAAAGCAACAATCACTTTATCTTTCGATGGTGTAGATATGCAAATTGCCGACTCCAACAAAATAAGACTTAATCCTAATAACTTAACATATTGGTTGGCAATAAATGAATGAGTTGCTCCAGAGTCGAATAAAGCGTAAACAGGATGGTTGTTCAGCAAAACCATACCTATAATCATGTCAGGTGCAGCTTCTACCTGACCCTGCATGATAGCATAGACTATGCCCTGAACTAGAGGTCTCAACTATCCTCCTCGTGGCACGTTTTGAGGGGCATATCCTATGATCTGTCCCATTGGTGGCGGCGGTGGTAACTGTAGTTGTCTTCTTGGCTTTCTAGGACAATTTCTAGCTAAGTGACCCTGCTAGCCACATTCAAAACAAGCACCCGTCCTAGCTGAGCATGGAGCTGACTCGTGTCGCCTTCCACAAAAGCGACATGCCTTATTCCTACTAGCATTGGCTTGCTAAATCCACTCCTCTTGTTGGATGAAACATGAGATCTACCTCCATGCATGGGCCTCTTTCCTTGGTGGATTGCTTCTCTGTGGAAGTTAAACCTTAGCCCAGATGAGGTGGCTGTTTCATTATGATCCTTCTTGATCTTCTGGGCTTTCCCATACAGGTCATTGTAAGTTTTCAAATCCAGAGAAACTAGCGTGCTTCTCAAGTCCGGTCTGAATCCATCCCTAAACCTTCTTGCTTGGTTTGCTGGATTGTCAATCAGTTTAGGAGCATATTGTGAAATTTCAGTGAACTTTGCCTCATATTGGTCGACAGTCAGGGCACCTTGGTGAAGACGTTGAAATTCTTCCATCCTCACCTCTCTAGCAGTTTCTGAGAAGTATTTGTCATTAAAGGCCTCCAGGAAGGCGTTCCATTCTGGGATGACACCTTTTGGAAATAATGCTCCTTGGGTAGTCCTCCACTAAGTATTTGCAACTCCCTCCAGTTGGTAAGTTGCAAGGGCTACTTTCTCAGTCTCATTGCACATCAACAGTGCAAAAGCTTTTTCCAATTTCTGAATCCACGAAGCAGCAGCTTCGGGGTCTCCTGTCCCGGTGAGCTGAGGTGGGTTCGATCTTAAGAATTGCTCCACCAGCTTGTGAATTGGTCTTTCAGTGACCACAATTCCTAGCGGACCTCCAACAGGTACGGTGGCAGGTGCAGTAGCAGGGGTGGCTTCAACAGCAGTTGCTTGATTCTAAACCTACTGATCCATCCAATTTCCCATAGCTTCTAGTACTCACATAATCCCATCGATCTTGGAATCACCAGGGGCTACTACCCTAGCACCATCAAGAGGTGGTGCTATTCCACTAGCACTACATTATGCACGTGCCCTACCTCTGCCTCGAGTACCAATCCTAGTCGGAATTCTAACCTGAGCTGAGGTCTAACAACTCGCTTACTTGGAGTTCTCTGCTTTGGCTTGCTCATGGTTAAGTCTTTACTGATAACTGTCTTCCATATCCACACTGGATTAGAAGATGAGCGACACACACACGACAAACAATTTTTCCAAACAATTACCATCAACATGCACCAGACATTAATCTAAATGTGTTACCTACCACTATCTCATGATCCATCGCACCTTATCGCTCCAATCCCTAATGACCATGCTCTGATACTACTTAAACGGGGATGTCACGCCTCAATCCTTGGGCACGTACCCATCCTTTACCTTGGTGGATTTATAGCGACGTCCCTAAGACGCATCACCAACCCTTTCATTTTAATACACATGCAGAAGTTTATAATAATAATTCCCAGATAATAAAACAGTGTGATAGAAAAGTAGAGTTATATTTTTCACAACTGCAAAATCACAACCATACTTTTACACAAGCAAACCTCATAGTATATAATATAATACTATTCACAGAAGTTTGATCTATCAAACATTAGTCCACAACTCGGGTTTGCAAACAAGATGGGATCTTAGTCCTCATCCAGGTTGTACTCTGGATTCTCCTTAAGATCATCCTCTTCTTCAGATTCTTTCTCTTCTTCTTCAGGTTCCTCCTCGAGCTCTTCTTCCTTATAATTCACCTCAGGCTCCTCCTCCTCAAGTTCCTCCTACCAGTTCTCTTCTGGGTACACCTCTTCTTAATTGACCTCTTCTTCTAGCATGCTCCAACTAGAGTCTACTGCTGATTGCTTGGGAGAGTCGATGTCACTCTCGTAGGGATCTCTAGCATCAGTCATTGCTCTATCCTTGGAATTTGTCGTTCCTTCCCCTAACGCTTCCTCTAAAACGAGTAGAGGTACATCACCTTCTGGCATGTGACCTTCTCTTCGCCCATCATGATATTCACGGTACCACGACCGATATTCGTGGGGCCTCAGGTTATCTTTACCCACATCAACCCAGACGATCGACTTAACTAGAACGTACTCTAGTCTTTCCGAGTGAGGGTTTATTGGGAAGTGAGTTTCTATCTCAATGACTTCTTCGGGTATACCAAAGTGCATGGGAGGACAAGGAGGTAGAGGTGCTGCCATCTAGGGACCTGAAATGTTGTCCCACAACTGAGATGAGACTACGTCTTAGTAAGTTTTACCCCCTAAGACCCGATTAGGACACCAATACACTCTAGAGGCTGCCTAACTACAACACGAGTCAAAGAACTTACCTTGGCCTCAATTCCATTCCATTCCTGCAAGTCAGTATATATATCAAATATACACTATCACATCACAACACTCAATCAAATTGAATCATCGATCAATCGACCTAGTCGATTACATATCTTTTAGACCATTTTCCAGTCATATTAATCCATACTATTCATTTTTCTCATACGATATATATCTAGTCGCCAAGTCACGCGCATTCTCTAAGGTGACACACTTCATCCCCGAGTCATGTGCATTCTCAAAGGCAACATGCCTAATCACTAAGCCCCGTGCATTTTCTAAGGCGACATACTTAATCACCGAGTCACGTGCATTCTCTAAGGTGACGTATTAATCACCGAGCCACGTGCTATCACACAGGTGAATTATTTAATCTGCGAGTCACGTGCATTCTCTAGGACAACACTCTAGGTCTCCGAGTCACATATTATGACTCTCATTCTCATTACTTTATATTAAATTCATAGGTCACGTGCATTCTCCAAGACGACTTTCTTGGTCTCCGAGCCACGTAATACAACTTTCTTTTTTCACCACCTTATACAACCTATTAAAATATTAATGGCATAGTAGACCCATGCTCAATCATTTCCAATCAATTGCCGAAATTGAACAACTTAGGAATAAAATCCCAAAATCATATTTAATTCAATTCAGCACAAATCAACGCTCAAATAAATAAACAGACTGCACCACGATGATCAGCATAAAATTTTGGTCGTCAGTTATCCCTGCCTAATTTCGGAAAAATAATTAATTAATTAATTAATTAATTTTAAAAATTATTAAATAAATACAATAAATCCAATTTAGGCCCATAATGCCTAATTGAAAGTCAAGATGAGCCTGGAAAATTACTGAGGTTCGTTCAATAAATAATAGGGCTTGTCTACTTGCTAAGTACACTAACCATTTGCCTAACATGCATAGGTAAATCCCTAATTTAATTATTCTAATCTAATCTATCCACCTAATTGCACTTAATTAAATATAATCAACTCTTAAGCATTATTAGAATACTAATGAGGGATTAGTGAGCTAAACTCACCCGTTTAACAATCCGTTTGGATCAAAATGTCGTGAACATCGCGGGGGACATTTTTCTCAAAAGTGGGCCTAAGGTTCGGGGCTTGGAAACACCTCAAAATGGCCTCCAAAGGTGGTTGGAAACCCACAACTTTTCTTGCTAATCTTGGCTGGAAATGAGGGAAAATAGCTCGGTTTAGGTAGGAATTGATCGGGAATTAGGAAATAGGCCAAACCAGGCCTAGATGTGGACTCACGGAGGTCAAACAGGGCCGGGACAGCTTTGGGTGAGCTGCAATAGATCTAAAACAGCAGCTGCAAGGTGAGAGGGAGGTAGGCAAGGGCGGACGGCATGTGGCTGGTGGCGCGCGCGCAAGCAAGGCGAACGGCGGCAAGCGGCAAGACTCCGGCGGCGGCTTGGCGTGCGATGGCATCCAAGCAACTATAGCTTCTCCTTCCATTACTGTGGGTGAAAATGGAGGGTGAAGAGGATGGTTTGGCCGGCCAAAGGGGGAGAGAGAGAGATGATAGAGATGAGGGGGACCAAGGGTCCCATTTGGCCTTAATTTCCACCAATTTGTCCCCTCCTTTGCTTGTCCACCACTCCAAGACTCCATGGCTGCAAATGAGCCACCAAAGCATCTCATACAACTCAAGAAAATGGTCCATTTGGCTAGGGGGAAGGGGGAGCTACGAATTTGGCGCCAATTGGCTTCAATTGGATGCTTGGTCTACTTCAATTCCACCTCATTTGCCCTTTACAATTTCAATTGATACCTCAGTGCCTCAATTGCTATTTTTTCCTCACCCACTAATCCATCTTGCATTTCAATTTTGTAACAAAAAATAATCATCGGCCTTTTCCAAACAAAAACATGCCGACATTTTCCCAAAAAATCTCGGGTTGCTAAAGAATCTTCTGAGACTAAGTCAAAGTTCCTAGAATTTATTATGACATGACAAAATCTTCAATTTCTAAAATCAGATTTAAATTCGCGGTTAATTTTACTCAAATGCGTTTTTAGTGTAACCTAGGCTACCGGGTAGTTTTTAGAGATTTTTAGTGCAAATAACCCGTGGTCGATTTTCTTCAAGCCACAATGAACACACTCGACTCATTGACGACTCTCTATTGTCGTGAAAATCTCAAAGATTCAAATACGGGCAGAGGGTACCAAAACAACAAAAGAATCAGTCTAGGGCCGGTCAACGAGAATTTTCCAATTTAGTGGTATCACTCACAATTAGCCACATATTTCAGTTGAACAGGCCTATTTTTGATCTCAAATCGATTTTTAACTGTGTCGTAATGGCCTCTAAAGATAAGCACGGTTGAGAAGTCGATTCCTAATCGAATTCTCAAGTTTATTGCCTTAAAATTCCTTAATCGCTTCCCTGGTTAGTCTAGTTATATTGACAGTGATCGGCTTTGAAAACAACCGGCGCGTTGATGAAAACACCCAATTTATTCAGTAGAAAACAGAAGCGAAAATCCGGGATGTTACATGTACTTTTTAAACTCTTTCACAATTTAGATGTACCATTGGGTGTTAAATCAATAAATAATAAAAAAAGGTCCCCCTAATTTCTGCAATCGCCTGTACAATTATTAATCAAAAAGATAATTATCAGTCTTTGATTCTTTTTTATTTAATTAAAAGAAAGTGTAAAAAATGTAGGGAGAGGGCTTATCACTGGAAGAGGCCTGCAAGCGCATTTTTTATAGGGCCAAGCGTGGTGGCCCTGGCCATCCAACGTACCGCCACCATGGATCCTCATCCCGTCGATGTACTGGAAGGTGATCCTAGGGAGAATGTCGATGGGGCATCGGGCGCCTTGACCAACCCTTTGATCGTGACGATGATGAGGCCGGCGCACAGCCCCTCGAACACCACCGGTCATACCAGGTACGTCCCTAGCGGGATGTACAATCTCCTCCTATTTGCTCCTTTGTATTGACACGCTTGGCGCCACGCATCGAGAAATGCCTAGAAAAAGAAAGGGGAACAAAGCGTGTAGAATCATCAATTTTGTGACCATTAATGATCACGCATCGATGGAAACCTGGCGAGACGATTCCGAGATTCTATACCTTGCTATTCTCGGTCTTCCCATCCCCGACCGCGCCAAACTTCCTCACGTCGAAGACCTTCACTCGTGCATGGACGGGGTTTCTCTTTGCGAGCGCACGGGAGGGGGGCCCGTTCGCGAGCGCCGCCAGCAGCAGCACCAGTGTTGAGGAGAAGAGCAGAAAGATCTTGCGATGGGACGAGCTCGTGTCCATTTCCAATGTGGCGCTTCTTTGGCCTTGTGATTTGAGCATGGAATGGAGCTGACTTGTAGGGCTGCTGGCCACGGAGAAAGTGAGGTAATGTAGGATTCGATTAGTACTTTCCCTCATTGCGCTATTTAATTGGATTACTTGCTCTCTTTATCTGGTGCTAGGGAAGAAAATATGGAGATTTGGTTCTAATTTGGTAAAATATGTCTGTGAAATTTAATTGAGAGCAAGATATTCGAGAAAGGCCGGAACTTTACCTAATTGACTTGGGAGGACCCTATTTTTGGGGCGGTCAGAATAGTCAACTCGTCAAGTGAAAGGAAAGTTTTCCAATGAAAATCCATCTAATAATTACAAAAGCCTTTCGTTTGTGGGTTCTGGGTGCAAATGTGGTTAATTTTGCTCTTTTTCTCTCGGGAGATCGAGGCAAAGTATTGTTGGCTGTTTTGGAAATAAATCAATCCTTGTTTACATGGCTAAAGCCCTATATACTTTGACTTATTCCATGCCGAATACACTTTATCCTCCTCAGTCTCAAAAGAGCCTTCGGGATGGATTTTGTTTTGAACAATGCTGTGAGAAGATCAATTTTGTCGCTAAGGTTGCATTTACAATCAGGATAAAATTCTTATATACTTGAATTTATTTCTATCTTATAATATAAATTCAATATATAAATATATAGTACTTATATTTACTATATATTTTAGTTATTTTAATATTTTAGGTATATTAGTATAGTTTACTATTTAACAAATTTTTACCAGGGAAAGATGGAAGGGGAAAAAAGAAACAAAAAAAAAAAGAGAAGAAAAATAATTAAAAATAAGCAAATAAAAATGAAGTAGGTAAAAATATAGCCTCAGCATCTCCGTTTGTGCAATTTTTATGTTCATTTACATTCATGTTATTTATACCAAATAATGGATATGATATAATGCGAACATATTTGGTTTTCTTACTGCAATTAATAAATTATGTATATGATATAGTAAAATAATTGAATTTCATATTCTATCCTACTTAGTTTCATCATAGTTAGAAATTTAGATGACCAAATGCAACCTAAGTTCATTGGTATCTTTGCTGCTAGAACCACGGCAGGGGAAGTTTCATCTGAAGATAATTTTTTGTTTCTTTTTCTCTTTCTTCTTTCCTCTACTTTTGTGATCGCAAGCTATGACTAAGGGCAATTAGTCTAAGCAAAATCGTCTTCCAATGGAAAATGGTAGACTTTCAAAGACTGTTTTACAAAATTATTTACAAAATGATGTATAAGACTTATTTTTCTAGTGGTGTTGGAATAGTTAAAAAGTTATATCTATACTTGCATGATAAACCGGAATTTGTTTGAAGGATGTAGGTACTCCTGTTCACGCAATCTGTTGAAGCGGAAAATTGTATATTGACTTTGTTTTTGGTTTCATAATTTATAAGGTGGTTTAGTTCGTTTTTGACGCGTCTTGCCATTGTCCTAAGGTCTTAAGTGAAAAAATTTCCTGCCTCATGGTCACGGCATTAGAAAAAGGCAAAGGGTAGGCGGATAAGGCTGCTATGGCTCTTCCTTTCTAGTCTATTTTACCTGTCCATGTCTCGTTCCGCGTGACATAGTTTCAAAGGTTTAAATAGCCCTTGGCAGAAGCCCCCAAACCTAGAACGAAAAACGGAAGCCTTTTGATTTACTTCCCTTTCTCTCGACAGTAAAACTCGCCCTCGGTCACTGGGCACAATGTTCGGGTCTCTCCCTTTGTTCTATCCCGAAACGCACAAAGAAAAAAACAAACTGAGAAAAAAATAAGTAATTTGGACAAAACGAAAGTAAGTGGCTTAGACGAATCTTTTTTTGTCAAAAGCCTCGGATCAATCGATTGAATATCAATTAATACGTGATCAGTCGAAGACTGCTTGAAAATAGCTCTTCTACTTATAAACAAAACCGAGTTGAGGGGCAGCTAATATTGGTATTACATCATATTGTAGACTCATAATGAATTAGTCATCTCACATAAATTTTGCAATTAGAAGATATCCGGAAAAAAATGATTTGAAATATTTAAGTAGGTTAAAAAATTAATAAATGTGACCCAATAAAAGTCGTGTTCCCTTCTATGTACAATGACACTATCAAATTCTCAAAGGATCAACTAATTCGTCAATAGTTGAGCATTTGATTTGAGAAGTGATATTTGATCATAGTTTATCTCTTTCGAAATAACATTGGAGGCCATGCCCAACAGCCGTGGTGTTTTTACGCTCTAACAACCGTGGTCGGAACAGTTAGCATGCACTGATGAAGATTGATGGACTTAACGGTTCAGAATATGAAGTTAACTAGGGAAAGAAATTGCTGAAATGAGATCTTATTTCAATTGACTTGAGTCTTTCGTGAAGATTGATGGACTTAACGGTTTGGAACATGAAGTTATCTAGGAAAAGAAACTACTAAAATGAGATCTTCTTATTTCAATTGACTTTTGTCTTTCTAGTCGAAAGAGATTGTATAAGTACATATCATGTTAGAGTGTCCAATCCAAAAATTTTAATTAATAAGTGGAGGGAGATCTCATATCTATAAATATATATATATATATATAAACTTTTATAGTCGAGCGTCATGTGATATATTTTAACCATCATTACGGGGGAGTTGTTTTTTCTGGAGGCTGACATTCCGTAAATACATTTTGCATTTTCCTGTCCCGACCATTATTTCACTCTAAATCGGGATTTATACAAGAGGAGTTACACATACATATTCCGTAAGTAATCGAATAACACTAACTACACTAAAGTCCATACAGCAAAAAAATTGCATTGGGCGTTTAAATCGGCCCATTGAACTTAAAAGCCCATTTACCGCTCATTGCGTCACTTAGAATACTCATTTAGCGGACTTTGAATTAGCCATAATTATACATCAATTGCGTAAATCAAGCTTTACATATGATCCAAACAAAATACGCGAAGCTTTACACTTACAATATTAATGAAATCGCTTTAACTTTCCACCTTACTTTAGCTGCCTTGCAATCTTGCGCAAGTATAATTTGCTCACCTTTAATTTATATTAGCATGTTTTTAATATTCTGGGCTCGCGTGTTTCTTTCTATTATATATTAATATACCTTTTTCCTTATGCTTTGATCCATCGGCGATTCCAAATGGAAAAAGGAAATTGCGGCGATCAGATGAGGACAATTCTCCAAAAAGTTTATCCATGCACGCATTTGTCAAGCCAACGTTCCCTTACGCCGAAAGACACTGAAGATACACCGCTGAATCAGAATACTTTCTTCAGTTTTCGTAAGTAATTACTCATCTAGCTGATGCGGCATAGTTAAAGTGGTAGGCAAGCGATGTTAATGCCGCGGATCATTAGTAATTACATCGGCAATACAAGCAAGACATGTGGCACAAATTGAAATTTGCTAGGGATGAGTATTGCCCGCGTTGTCAGCCAACATCCGGGAATCGATGATGTTGTCCGGGCATTAATGCCATAATTAAGGCTATTAATACTATATGGACGTTAGGGCCACATGACCCTTATCGAGTTGTAGTGAGAAGGCAAAGTGCCCTACACGGGACGATCGACCAATAACCCTCATTTCAGATGTTTTTGCTAGTGTTGTTGACGTGGCGCCAATCAGGTGACATACTAGCATCATACGAAGATGCTTATCACGTAAGTCAGTGATGTCCTATTGGTACTTTGAAAGTGCTACCAATTAGAGATGGTCAAATGGTTAGAGTGCACAAGTCAACCTAATTAAAAAGCTTAACTCGTCTTTTAGGTTGAGATTCTTCGTCTTCCTCCCTCACTCTCCCTCTTTGAGTTTCGACCTTTCTTTGTCCTTTCAACTTTCGTTGAGGAAGTATTTGACCTAAATCTCTCCCTCCCCTCCCTAGTTGCTTTTTCTTTTATTTCTGTACTCTCTCAATCTAGAACTAGATTTACTGTTTTGCTACCCCAATCTTAAATTTGGGAGTTTTCTATCCTATACAATTCTTGATTTATGAGTTTTAATGAATAAATACTTTGCCTTTGGTTTCAATGATATTTACAACAATTTTGATGTCAAATCTATGCTTGTTCAATGGATTTTTGTTAAAAGTTTTGGTGTCTTGCACTTGTTAAAGTGTTCGCTTTCATAAGTGTCAAATTTGAGCTTATTCAATATGTTTATGTTGTCTCTATATGATGATAATGTTGGCGATGGCGAATCTAAATGTATAGCAAAGCTGTAATTACTAATTAAAATCTCAACGTATGCTCATCATTGATGATGATGTGTGACTCAGTGATCAGTCACCAATCCTTTCGCTTGGATGTGGTCACATATTTGTTTTTGAAGAATGAGCAGGTGATTATCTTTGCCAATCATGTTTTGATGATATAACTTGATATATGGTGTTTGAATTGTTTTGGGGCTCTATGGGCTCGTCTTGTTATAGTGACTTTTGAGATTTTCCTATAAATCCTCATGTATCATTTTGATAATTAATGGTGATTTCTTTTGACAAAAATAAACTCTTCTTGTTGTTTTTTTTTTTTCCTAAGAACGAAAATAGAGGATGAAATTGGAAACAAAACAATAAATTTGAGAACTAAATATATACTTATACCCTCTTAAACTTTATGAATTCCATCACAAATGACAAGCTAATAAGATCCGTCGATTCTTCAAATTGGACGAGTTCCAAAAAATGAGCATCAACTCATAATCAAGTCATAGACTCAAAAGATTGGACATTTCATGAAATAAGATTCGGAAACTCGCTATCGTGAACATTAAATGTACTTCTGCGTTCGTTTCCACGACATGATTTATGGGAGAGGGGCGAACTACCACACATTGATTAGCGACGAAAGAGAGAATAGAATCTCTAGACATCGATGGGAATCGCGGCGGTCAGAATTCTTCAAAACTTTCTCACAAATCACCCACTGAAAATGGCTTTGCCCCCCTTTAATTTGGCTGCGTCAGACGTGGATTTACAAGATCAGAGATTGGAGGAGTCTGAGGCGAGAGAGTGGAGAACGGGGCTCAGAGCGATGTCAAAAGTGACTCAAAAGTTGCCTTTGTTACCTTCTTTTGAACCCCTTTATCTTTCCAAGGTTTGAAAATTTGGAGCCTCTCCCTGACCCCCAAAACCAAACCTTTTCTCGAGCCCCGGAGTGCCTTCAAAGCTGGTCCCACCTTTGATGGCGGATTTATCCTATGAGAATCCCATCTGGTGCGGGGGCTATTGGATCACTTAATAAATGATTAATTAAAAAAATTCACGACTTTTGAGTACATCGATCGCTTGTCTTGTATACATCTAATCGTGGCTTTGAAAATTGAATTACTCCTCTGCTAATGTGCTTTAAAAAACGTCAGAAAAGAACCGCCTCCCAGTAGTAGGATTGATTCTTGCGTACTTAATAATTGTTTTTTGATATGAAAAAAGGGCTAAAGCCATAGTATTTTTCTTTTATCACATAATAAAAAATGAAGTAACTTTGTAAGAGATGATAGAAAAAACTAGTATGGAAGCACTTATCAATTCCAAAATTAGCAAATCAATTAGTAGAGTGATTTCTTTATCAAAAGTTACGCTGTACTTTAAACTTAAAGTGAGAGCACAATAATCTTGTGATATCACCACCCATGATGGCGGCATAGTTGGTTGAACACTTGTTCCTTTCATGAGAGGTCCAGTGTTCGACTCCCTGAGTCGTCTGCCTTGTTGGAAAGGAACTCACGTCTTACCCAGCTTCAGGGTTTACCTTGTTGGGCTGCCGGCTTATGAAGGTTCCTTAGTTACCAAAAAAAAAAAAAAAAAACAATCTTGTGGTATCTTTGAGCAAAATAGATATCTTTGAGCAAAATAAAGTCAGTAAGCTAATTTTATCAATCACAAATACTAGAATAAGAAGACCAATGATGGCTTTAGAGTCATCAATCATAAGCTCTAGGCTAATAAGATCAATGATGACTTAATTATTAAAATAGAGTCAATAAGCTAATTTTATCAATCACAAATACTAGAATAAGAAGACCAATGATGGCTTTAGAGTCATCAATCATAAGCTCCAGGCTAATAAGATCAATGATGACTTAATTAATAATTTAAGTATCTATGAATTTATGCAAGACATCATATTTTTGCAAAACCTAATTTAACTTTGTCCATGCTATTATTCAAAACAAAGAGAACTTTGCAGAGATCTTGATTTTCTTCCCCAACTATCTTTAGTTACTTATTGCACAAATATTGTATCCATAGAAAAATGAGGTCAGTCATTTAATTCTATTTTATCATTACACGTTTTCAGTGTTAATAGTGCGTTTTTTTTTTTTTGGAAAAAAAAACACCTCATTTTCAAAGAAAATATTTTTCCCCGCTTACTAATTATTTGGAACATACCATGTGCATGAATGTTCAGAAAATTAATTCATGGAAAAATATTTTACTTAAACAAACATTCCTAAAATTCAAATCTCTTCCATCTGCCCGAGAACAACTTCCTAAGGAAAGTTCAACTGCTAATATTTTTACATACCGTGTGCAAATCCAAGGCTTGTGCGCATTCACTAGTAAAGATAGGATCTAATTCAACTATTGTCTAGACCTATATTTCACTGCACTCGATACAAAATACCTCTTAGACGGCAAATATATCAAGATAAATACTAGATACCATCACATAAGGACCGAGAAGGCAACAAAGTCAAGGGAGAATTTTAATTATCTAGAATGGATATTGGGTACCCATCAACAAAATCTTAAACTTTAAAAAAGCACCATAAATTAAGTTTTTTTTTTTTTTTTGACAAGGTTATATTTGGGGACCAAAGATTCTGATTTCTCTCATCCTAGGTGGGGGATGCAGCTGATAATTTACCTAAAGCAAAGTTTATGAGGTGAAACAAAGCATATATCATCTTTATCCGACTATGATGTATCACATTGAGAGAGAGAGAGAGAGAGAGAGAGAGAGAGAGAGAGAGAGAGAGAGAGAGAGAGAGGAGGAGGAGGAGGAGGAGGAGGAGGAGGAAAAGAAACTATCATCCCCTGACAAGAATATACGAGCGTATGTGAAAATAGGAATCCCTCTCCCCTCATCTCCCAATTTGCAGAGGCCGGAGCAAAGTTTAGCAGCGGATGGCAAAAAAATATGAAATTAAATCAAAGTTATGATATAAAAGAAAAACTGATGGTTTCTCTTTTTTCTCAAGTTTCCTCAGAAAAGGGGAAAAGAAATCATCATCCGCTGACAAGAATATACGATGCGTATGTGAAAATAGAAACAAAAAGAATCCCTCTCCCCGCATCTCCTCCCGCCGAAAAGCCAAATGTGTATGAAAATAGAAAAAACTTTACTCGGAATCCTTTGTTATTTTCTTTCTCCACTTTTTCTCTTCACTCATTATATAAGCATTAGGCCTCCCATCGCAAGCTACAATCTCATCCTCACTTGACCGATTGTCGAGTCTTTTCCTTGAAGGGAAGAACCCAAAAGGACCGAGCCAGCGGAGGAGTCAAGAGCTGTTGTGCCTTCGAGAATGCTTCCCATTACTTGGTCCTGCATTATCCTTGTATGCTGTTCGTTCACTCTCCATGCACTCAATCTCAATGCAACTTCTTCCTCTTCTTCTTCTAAAATCTTGGTCCACCCACATCAGCATCCTGATCCACAAGCTGTAGTTCATGACGTGAACAGGTAATTACGGGAGCAGTTTCTGTTCAGAAACAAGTTTTTATGTTTATGTTCCTTGGTAACTGTATAATTTTTTTTTTCTTCGGATATAAACGCAATTAATATGACCCCAAAATTTATTTTTACTTAGAATTTCTTTTAATTTTTAAATAATTTTATAACATTTTTCACTTTTTTTTCTCTCTCTCTCTCTCTCTCTCTTTTTCTTTTTTCGCCTTTTTTCCTTGTATTCTTTTCCTCTAGCCGGCGACCATGGAAAGTGCTCGCGGTATCACTGACAAATAAAATACTGCCATTTGGTAGCAATAATATTGTCGTCTTCTCTGCATTTCAATTTAGACTTAGCCAAGGATATTAAATTTCAAAAGAAATCCTTGGAATCAGAAGGCGAGCAATTTTCGTGCAGGAGGGTGAACGAATCCGTCACTAGAAGGCAGCTGCTTGTTTTCCAAGTAAGGGACCAGTGCTTGACGGGCAATCCAATTGATGACTGCTGGCGGTGCGACCCGAACTGGGAATCGAACCGCGAGCACCTAGCCGACTGTGCGATTGGGTTCGGCCGTGAGGCCCTGGGAGGGCGGGGCGGCAATGTCTATGTTGTGACAGACCCATCTGACCCGGACCCAGAGAACCCGCCCCCCGGCACGCTCCGCTACGGTGTTGTCCAAGCCGGACCCCTCTGGATCATCTTCTCTGGTACTAAACTGGCGAAATCATCCACAACCGAGCACACCCATGTCATTTATACAAGTGCATGCTACTGTGGAATTTATCTATTATGTGCTCCGTTTTCTATGTTTACATCAAGTACTTACACTCAATCAAAAGAAAAGAGAAAGATCAAGTACTTAGGACGGTAGACCTTGGGTTAATATCAAATACTATGAAAAGTTACTAGGATAATGTGGGGACTCGAGGCGCAGTGCGAAATTTCCCTCAGCGAAACAGGAATATGAAACTCACTTTCGTATAGACAAGGTAGCTTATTTAGGCATAGAGAAATTTAGATAAGATGAAATCATCAGGACAAAGTTTGACATACCTGCTAAACCTGCTAAACTGGTTCAACATTTTTCTGTTTTTCCACCTAGGAAATATGGTAATCAAACTCAGGTATGAGCTTCTTATCAGCAGTTTCAAGACCATTGATGGCCGAGGAGCCAACGTGCATATAACAGGTCTCGGTTGTTTGATCATATATGAAGTCACCAACATCATCATCCACAATGTGCACATTCATCATTGCAAGCCTTCTGGCAATGCCAAGATCCGGATTAGCCCGACGCAAGTTACAGCGAGGGGAAGATCAGACGGTGACGGGATATCTGTCTTAGCATCATCAAAAATCTGGATTGACCATTGTTTCCTGTCGTATTGCACAGACGGTCTGATCGATGTCACTGAAGGATCCACGGCAGTCACATTATCCAACAACATGTTCACCCACCATGATAAGGTGATGCTGTTGGGTCACAGTGATGATTTCACGGCTGACTCAGGGATGCAAGTGACTGTTGCATTCAACCACTTTGGCGAAGACCTAAAGGAGAGGATGCCACGGTGCCGGTTCGGGTACTTTCATGTTGTGAACAATGACTACACTCAGTGGGGGATGTATGCTGTTGGAGGGAGCTCCCATCCTACCATTAATAGTCAGGGGAATCGGTATCTCGCGCCGCAGGATAATAACAACAAGGAGGTAAACTTTAAAATATCTTATCTGCATTAATTGATTATGCTGAAATTGTTTTGTGAGATTGAATCATCTAAAACCTGCATAATCAGCCTCCTTCAATCGGGTAAGTTAGTGAAGCAGGTCTTCGCACATGAGCTTTTACTGGAGGCTACTTTTGTGTTCGTAAAAGTTAAGGGAAAAAAGATCATCTAGAGTGTCTTGATAGACTGGATATGATTATCTTTCTACATTATCTTGCCAAACTACAGAATAATATACTTCCGATGTAAAAACTTTCCTTTTAATAGATAAAGAAACATCATGTCAAAATGTACGTAATGAGTCCCAGTAGCTGCTTTGAACTATCATTAAGTGAGTTCGGTAGAAGAAGCCCAGATGAGCAATATGTTTGCCGTGTTATGCCCGATTATTACTTACATGTATTGGAAGAAATAGGTGACAAAGCGAATGGACACAGATGAGAGCGAGTGGAGGAAATGGAATTGGAGATCGGAAGGTGATCTGATGGTGAATGGTGCCTTCTTTGTGACCTCTGGTGCGGACATGAGCCCCCAGTATGCTGAAGCCTCTAGTATGTCACCCCTGTCGGCAAGCTACATTGATCAGCTCACTGCGACTGCTGGTGTTTTAGTTGCACAGAGGTAAATCTCGGTGTCTGTTCCCTTAATTGCAACTTCAATTTGTTTGTCACGTTTTAATCTAACCCATCAAAGCACAAGCAAATAACTCTGGATGCGCCCATCTATGATTTGGAGGTACTGTTGTAATCGCTTATTTCACCAATCACCTTGGATAAGATACTATGAGATTAATTTGATCATCAGCAAGAAGTATAGATTTTAGTCTCCTGAACACGCAATTCAAACTTCTATGCACAATGCTGCAAATTTAGCTGTTTTGAATCAAATTACAGGTAGGGATAATCACTTTAATGGAATCTACTGGTATAGGATCGTCCTAGTCCATAGGAACCTGCCTTTCTTTTTTGGAATCCATCTTCGTTCTTTTAGGAGCCATAGGTTCACTCGGATCTGTCGCTGTTTGCCACATTGAAAGTATAAAGATGAGTTCTACGCCAACTGAAGGGTTCATGTGTCGATAATGCTACTCTTGGGTGATCACCTCAGTAAATATTTCAATGCCATGAAAACCTTCAGTTCTTTGTCTATGGTATCATTTATGTTGTTATTCTTGTGGATAAGAAAGGACTAAAAGCATTTACCTTTTTATTCACTTAGTTCCTTTTTCGGCCTGTGCATTTAGTATCTGTACAACAAGAGCTATTATCGTCATTTTAATTTCCTTCGCTGGTTTATGTTTCTTCTGTTTACTCAGCAGGAGTGACGCCGGGACTGTGACCAATCCCTCAAGCGGCGGTGGGATTGTGACGAGTCCTGCTGCTCCCGGGTCAAGCGGTGGTGGGATTGTGACGAATCCTGCTGCTCCCGGGTCAAGCGGTGGGACTGTGACGAATCCCGTGTCAAGTGGCGGAAGTGGAAGCTCTTTCTACCCAGGACAGGGATCGACTGGAACGATAACTGGAACTAGTGGTTGGTATCCCGACAACGGCATCGACTTTGGCTCCATATATAATAGCGAGGCCAGGAGGCCCCTTGTCCCAATGACCTCGGTCATCTTATCTGTCATAGCCATCGTAGCATTCTTACATCGAACTTGCGTCTAATGTAACACGCGCTGTAGAATCTAGAATAGGTAATGATAGTCGATTCAGTTTTTAAACACGAGAATGGGAATCCGGCTAATTGTGGTGAAATGATTGTGGTAGAGCTTTGATTTTTTTTTTAGCATTGGGGACTTACACAACAATCGTCCTATCAAATTGTCAAAGACGGTGGTAGGAAAATGTACAGCTTCTATGAACTGAAATCCCTTGACTCTCATCAATATGTTCGCATCATTACCAATGATTCTGTATTCAGTAGCAACTGATTCTGCAACTACATGGGTGGGTGCCAAAGAGCGGTTCGCACATGAGGAACCTGTATTTGCAGTGGTTGGCCACGAAGGAGTGGTTCGCCTTGGAGGAATTGTTTTCTTCTGAAATATGAGAAGACAAGATTAGGGTGAAAAAAGAATACAGAAGCGTAGAACATAAACGCCTTAGATCTACCACCACCAGGTGGCAGGGGTTGTGCGACCACTGGCGAGGCGTGCCTAGGCACGGCCCCCTGGTTGCATGATCCCGATGAGACTTCGCTTGGGGTGGTGCCACTTTTAGTGAGGCTATCCTGGGTTGAGGGACACCGGCGAGGGGGGTTACGCCACCTTAGCGAGGTAGCGCTGGATGGGGCGACCCCATGGGAGACTTGCCAGAGCACCGCGACCATGCCACTCAATCTCTCTCTGCTTTTGGCAGGCTAAAAGGAAGAAGATGGGTAAAATGGGAATTATGAATTTCTTGAGAGTACAGTGGAAATAAAAGAAATCTACTTTTAATACGCGATGAGATGTTTGGTCTCTGAAGCAATTGTTACGCATACTTTATGAGAAATTTCATGGAACAGCGTTGTACCATGCCTGGGTTTCCCAATTAGCAAATGTGGACCATCTTTTCTTTGTTTAAGAATTTATGACATCAGGACAATCCATCATAAACATGATGAAAATGTCATAAGTCCTCATATTTACTGCAAAATTATTTATGATTACGATAGCAGGTTGTTGCAAATGAGCTTTTACTGGGAGCTACTTTCGTGTTTGCAAAAGTTAAGGGAAAAAGAATAATCTATAGTGTCTTGATAGACTGGATACGATTATCTTGCTACGTTATCTTGCCAAACTACAGAATAATCCACTTCCGCTGTAAAAACTTTGCTTTGAATAGATAAAGAAACATCATGTCAAAATGTATGTAATAAGTCCCAGTAGCTGCTTTGAACTATCATTAAGTGAGTTCGGTAGAAGAAGCCCAGATGAGCAATATGTTTGCTGCGTTACGCCCGATTATTACTTACATGTATTGGAGGAAATAGGTGACAAAGCGAATGGACACAGATGAGAGCGAGTGGAGGAAATGGAATTGGAGATCGGAAGGTGATCTGATGGTGAATGGTGCCTTCTTTGTGACCTCTGGTGCGGACATGAGCCCCCTGTATGCTGAAGCCTCTAGTATGTCAACCCCGTCGGCAAGCTACATCAATCATCTCACTGCGACTGCTGGTGTCTTTGTTGTACAGAGGTAAATCTCGGTGTCTGTTCTTTCAATTGCAACTTCAACTGGTTTGTTACGTTTTAATCTAACCTATCAAAGCACAAGCAAATAACTCTGGATGCACCCATCTATGATTTAGAGGTGCCATTGTAATCACTTATTTCGCCAATCAACTTGGATAAGATACTATGAGATTAATTTGATCGTCAACAAGCAGTATAGAATTTAGTCTCCTGCACACGCAATTCAAACTTCTATGCCCAATGCTGCAAATTTAGCTGTTTTGAATCAAATTTTTGGTAGGGATAATCAGTTTAATGGAAACTGCTGGTATTGGATCGTCCTAGTCCATGGGAACCTGCCTTTCTCGTTTTTAAGTTCTACGGCAACTTGAGGATTCATGTGCGGATTATGCTACTCTTGGGTGATCGCCTCAGTAGATATTTAAATGCCATGAAAACCTTCAGATCTTTGCCTATGGTAAAATCATATAAGTTGTTATTCTTGTGGATAGGACTAAGTACTAAAAGAATGTAGCATTTTATTCACTTAGATCCTTTTTTGGCCAGTGCATTTAGTATCCGCACAACTAGAGGTATTATTGTCATTTTAGTTTCCTTCGCTGGTTTATGTTTCTTCTGTCTACTCAGCAGGAGTGACGCCAGGAATGTGACCAATCCCTCCGGCGGCGGTGGGATTGTGACCAATCCTGCCGCTCCCGGGTCAAGCAGTGGGACTGTGGCGAATCCCGTGGCAAGTGGCGGAAATGGAAGCTCTTCCTAACCAGGACAGGGATCAAATGGAACGATACCTGGAACCCACGGTAGGAATCCCAACAAAGGCATCGATTATGGCTCCATATACATTAGCAAGGCTAGAATGCCCCTTGCCCCAATGACCTTGGTTGTCTTATCTGTCATGGCCATTGTGGCATTCTTATGTCACGGCCAAGAGGTTTCTGTAACTAAAGGGCCGTGCCTTTTCCCAGAGGACCTCCGATCGCTAGAATTCCCAACAAGACTTTTTCCAAAACGTGTTAAGGACAAGCAATATGGTAATTGAGCTGCATTCTAGAATTCTCTTGTCATAAGTGTCGGTAGTTGGTAGGTTTGGCGGTACGATCTTGTTCGCCGAATGAAAAGCTAATCAATTGATGTAATCAGATGGCCTCAAGTATAACAAGGGTGCCTTGCCCCTCATTTTTATCCATCCAAACATTTCAGCAATACAAAGGCTCATTTCTTTCTAGAGCTTCTTTCTCTAAAAACTTTTTCTCTCTACGATTTGGGTGTAGCGAGCGAGTGTTCGATCAAAGCAAGCGAGTGTTCGATCAATCGAGCGAGGCTTGGCTTAGGCACCTTGACGATCCAAATCGGTATAGAAGTGCCTAAGTCTCTGCATGGTCATGATCCCAATCGATTGGCTCGTGACATTTACATCAAACTCGCTTCTAATGCAACACACGCTGTAGAATATATGTCGCAACCCAATTTTTCTGGTGCACCCCCTAAAACTAGGTTAATGGATTGTCAAGTTTTTAAACTTAACTTGGGCTCTCCCAAGCCCATACCAAATCGCGACTTAAGTCTAAATTTTTAAACATGCAAAAGATTATTAACTAGGAGTTGCCATTAATTGGTTTATGATAAGTCGATTAGACACCTAAGTAAAATAAATGGAGATTTATTTTACTCCTACGAACCAGAGACTAAGGGTATGGGGACTTGGTTACACTAAAATTTTCTAATGCCTTTTCGGTACAATTTCTTTTTAAAATTTTCAAAAGTGTTTTTGCAGGCAACTTGAATTTATTTTAACCTAAATTACTATCATGCAATAAGTGACCACACGAATGCTCAAGCATTAAATAAATAAATTGCATCATACAAAGCAAACAATTTTTAGGGTTTTCTTGAAATTAGATTTTTTTCATAAAAACATGCATTTTAACTACATGACCTAAACTATATGACATGAAGAAATGCAATCTAAATGGCCTAATTCTAATGACATACAATGGAATTCAGTAACAAACAAAATTATTTCAACTAGAGTGACATGTAACATGCAATTTAATATGTGAATTATATGTCACACGGCATTTATTAAATGACCTAGCCTAATGACGTGCATTTGATATTTCTATTTTTTAAAAATGCAGTAATGATCTAGCTAGATTAAAATTCTATCTAATTTAAACTAAGGATTAAGTCACATTAAATCCTAATTTAAACTAATATATTATCTTAATCTAACATGCAATTTATCTAAAATGATGATCTAGATTTAAAATGAAACATGCCATTTTAACCTAATATGCTCAATGATTTTTTTTTTTGGTGGTTTTCTTTATGAAAATTCAAAATTAAAATTAATACATAATTAAACATGTAATCCAAATAACAAACTAACAACCTAATTGAATGCATTTTTTTAAAAATTTTTTTTCTATTTTCGGAATAAAATCTCCATTCTAGATATGCAAGATAACAAGAAATATTCCAAAACAAACTGAATCCTAATTCAAATATTTTTGGATATTTTTTAGTGGTCTTCCAAAATAAGCAATTATCAAATAAACATTGTATTTAAACTAACCAGGACATTCAATCAAATAAAGGATTAAAATAATAAAAAAAATAACTGTTGTCTCATAGGTCAAATTAACAATTATCCTAACCCTAATTATCACGACAAAGAGATCAAAATAACTAAAAATTTGATCCGAATTTTACGGATCAAATTAATAGTTATATTGATTTAACACTTAAAATACTATCGACAAACTCCAAAAATTAATATAATTAAAAAAAATGATCCGACATCTTATGAATCAAATTAGTAATTACAATAATTCTGGGGAAGACCCTACGGATAATGCCTACAAAATCATGAAATAAAGATCACTTCAACTTTACACAATGACAACTAAACTTAAAAGAAATAGATAAACTAAAGTTAATAGAAAAAGAAAATAAAACTACCTAATTTCCTTTTCTTTTCTTTTTTTCTTTCCCACGTGTAACAGTGGGTCTCCAAGGGCAGCCGGTTGATCAGTCTAGCAAGGAAACTCCGACAGAGGTAAGCCAATGAATGAGCGGCAGCAGAGGGATGCAGAGCACGTGTGGGCGGACGGCCACTAGCGTTGGCTTTGCGGATGGCAACCGGCAGGCGCTCGGGTGGTGGAAGATTCAAGCATGGGGAAATTGGGGCGGTGTGGTGGTCGTGGCTAGCTTTGGGGCGGCGAGTGGCGGGGGTCGGTAGGATGTCGGGGTCGTGAGCAGCATGGGTTTGCCTGGCTTCGGACAAAGCAACAGCGACAGGTCGGATCGAGTAGTGCGGGTCCGCTTGGCTTGCGACCTAGGTTGCTAGTCGGAGGTCACGGCGGTCGGATGGGCGGCGGTGCAAAGACGGCTTTGTGGGATACAGGCGAGGCGCGGCTCGGCAGATCTTGGTAGTGGGTCACGCAAGGGAGATGGACCGGCAAGGGAGCAGCTGCGTGCGTCAAAGGCAGGGCCGGATGTCATGGCGAGACTGGTGGAACATCGATGAAGACTTGTCGAGGGAAGGCCACAGCGGAGTGGCGGCAATGTGGGTGCCAGAGCAGTGGCGTTGTGGCTGGGTTGCAAGCGGAAAGGCAGGCGGAGTGGTTGCACAAAGAAGACGATGAACAGTCCTCTCCTTTTTTTTTTTTCACTCTCTCTCTCTATCTCACCTATCGCACGTCCTCTCACCGGTCTGCTCTCTCCCTCACTACAAACCGATTACTTTTCCTTTCTCTCTCCTTTTTTCCTTTGACTTTTCTTCCCCCCTGCGTACTTTCTGCAGGAGACTTTCTTCTCTTTCTCTCAAAGATCCGACGGACGGTCCCCTCTCTCTCTTTCTTTTTTTCTGAATTTTTTCTTTTTCTCCAACCGAGAAAAAGCCCCCTATTTATAGAGAGAAAACTCCGGTTTGTTCTACCTACGAAGATTTGCATATATTGACCTAATCGCTAAAGATCATTCTTTGAAATGGAGAGATGTGCTCAACAAGAAAATAACCCCAAATTCTTTATGAAGATTTTTTAAGATAATTCACTCAACTTTTGATATGACTTCGTTATCCGAAAATCCTTCAAAATCTCATTCCTCCACAAAATATTTTTTAACAACCTTTTTTAAGAGATAAGTTAAATAGCATTGTTACCCTAATAAAAAAATAAAAATAGTTAAAATTTAGGTGTCAATAGCTGCATCTCTTTGAAGGTGAGCTCAAAGAGGTTGCCTTCAAAGACATATTGAGACCCAAATTTTGACTATGCACATGCACTAAATGATTTTTTTTTTTCCGGAAAATGAACCCCATGCAATTTAATGATTCATGGAAATGTTAATGCAAATGCATGATCTGAAAGGAAAAGACTTACCTGCAATTACTTACCAGTCAGTGCGGTAAAGCATCTTGAGGTACATGATAGATCCTCATTTACTCTGTAAGTACTAACTCTCACTCAGGTTCCTTAAAGAGTATAAAAGGTAATAGATTGAGATTGAGAAGAACATTCACATCCAAGTGAAATGTTCAAAGAATTGAGACATCCAGATTCAGACTGAGATGTCGAGATTTTTGAACTCGAAATACCTAGATCCAAACTAAGGTATAACGGAAAAGTCGAAAAAACATTTACATCCAGAGTGAAATGTTTAGACCAAAATAATTAAGACATCCAGATCTAGACTAAGATGTCAAAATTTTGGAACTTGAAATACCTAGATCCAGACTAGGTATAATGAGGAAGATTGAAGAACATTCACATCCAGAGTGAAATGTTCAATGAAAAGAATGGAGACATCCAGATCTAGACTGAAATGTCTAATTTTTGGAAAATGGTAAAAAAAAACTTACTTGGAATATCTTACCTTCAAAGAGGGTAGAGTGATTCAAGATAGTTTGTGTTACATGTCCAGGACCCGTACCATCCTACGATCGCCTAGAATAGTAACATGACTTTGCAAAGAGACTGCTTTCCTAGAACCCGTACCATTCTACGGTCGCCTAGTATGACAGTGTTTGATTGTGTCTAGGACCCGCACCATTCTACGGTCGCCTAAATGGGGATTTACCTTCTAGGACTTGTACCATTCTACGGTCGCCTGAATAGGGAAATAGGTTTTGTCTAGGACTCGTACCATTCTACGGTCGCCTAAATAGGGAATAGGTATTGTCGAGGACTCGTACCATTCTACGATCACATTGACGGAAAATTGACTTTTCAAGACCCGTACTATTCTACGATCGCCTGTTAGAGTAATAAATGTTGTCTAGGACCCGTATCTTTCTACGGTCGCCTAAATAAGGAATCGCTTTCCAAGACCCGTACCTTTCTATGGTCGCCTGAATAAGGAATCATTTTCTAGGACCCGTACCTTTCTATGGCCGCAGGTAATTGCTTTTCCAGGACCCGTACCTTTCTACGGTTGCCTGTTAGAGCAATAAAGTTGTCTAGGACCCGTACCTTTTTATGGCCGCCTAAACTGAGGTTTTGCTTGGCTAGGACCCAAACCTTTCTTCGGTTGCCTTAATCTAGACTAAATCAGGAGAAAAATCTTTGGGAGACAACTCGATCGAGTGTCGGTGTTTTCAAAAGGGAATACTTGCATAATGATAAGTATTTAAGGTATGGATAGAGATATACTTACCTGGTATCATCTCTGTTCCTAGGGGAATGTCTACTGCAAAACATGGTCATAGGAGAAGTAATATGCATTTGTGATCACAAACATGCATTAATTTAAGGGAGGTTTATGCGCTATGATTTATATCAAGCCTGCATCACCTAATCTCCATTGGGAATGATTTCACAAAGAATGTTCCAATCTGAACACATGAGTGTCATGGATGTGCCAAATGGGGATCTCTTAGTCTGAAATGACTTTTCACTCATCCTTATTAAAATTGGTTGTTTTATCTTGACCTTTGATGTAGGATTTTTGACAATCACTCTATCTCTCCATCATCATGCCAAACAAGGGTTCGAGCAATCTCGCAAGTGGTACGACTTTACCCATTCTGAGAGGTCTTTAACAGGGACCGTAATATAGGCTTGATCAACGGCTTAACAAAGGAGACTCTTTGAGCCGAGGCTATTGAAAAATGACATTTCGCAATTGTCTTGGGTTTTACAAGTCAAGAGACATACGAAATGAAGCAGAAATTATCTTACTCGCACTTCTTCAAGCGATACTTTCAAACATATGAACTTCTACGTTAATTCAAATGCCTTAATCTGAAGAGACTTTGTAAGGGACGTAAAATAGGTTGGGTTTATGGGTTGAGAAACGAAAGGATCATTTGGCTCAAAAAGTGTTTAGGGGGTCAAAGTTAGTGATCATCTTAACATTTTCAATAATTTTCCTCCTCATCGTCGAAGATTTTCTTCACA
The DNA here is from genome assembly GCA_016097545.1 of Eucalyptus victrix. Taxonomy (NCBI): domain Eukaryota; kingdom Viridiplantae; phylum Streptophyta; class Magnoliopsida; order Myrtales; family Myrtaceae; genus Eucalyptus; species Eucalyptus victrix. Next base: position 30,096,868 of record CM027837.1, read on the forward strand.
TCACAACTCCATTGATTGCAACATCTCAACATTTGAGTTTTTTTTAGTACCGCCTTGTTGGGGATACGACTTACTACAACAAGTGTTTGATTTTTCTCCTTTTGGGCATTGGCCTTGCTTTAGCCAAGCACACTGCTTTTCATGCCCCTCATTCTCATTCATCTTTGTTTTTTTTTTTTTTTTACCTTTTTTAATGGGCATTGGTCTTGCTTTTACCAGGCACACTGCTTTTTTCATGCCTCATTTTTGCACTCATTTTCTTTGGATTCACACAGCTTCCTTTTTATTATTCTAGACCAAGCCACTTGAATTTTTTCTTTTCTCTGCCTTGCCCCAGTGTGGGGGATGATCACCAACTGGGTTTAATACGAAATGAATTCATAGGCTCAAGTGGGCTATGCAATGGATAAAAGTGTGTGGATAGAGAAAGAACTTCTCTTCGTCATCCTAAGGCACTTCAAATTATCGTACAAGTTACACTGCGAAAGCAATACTCGAAGATTGATGCAAGTGTGAGTAAGAAAATTCCTATCATTCATCTCAAATTTTGTCTCAATGTGGGATGATTCTTGACAAGGATAATTTTAAAAGCTCTTCATGTGTGTGGGTTAAAAGGGCCAAACAATGGATATATTTGTAGTGTTTCGGGTAGTAGAAGAAACTGCCTCTCATCACCTTGGTTGACGTACCCTTTGCGAGATCACCATTTTCCTCGTGGGCATGGAATTTTTCCACACAACTCACTGGGGGTCAGTGTATGGAATATGGTTTGCCTTTCATCATTCCAAAGTATCCCATTTCACACATTCAATCCATCTCACACAATTCATCAAGGAAGAAAAATGCAAGATTTGCAACAAATTTGAACAATTCAATTCATTGAGGCAATTTACTCATCATAGAAATGCTTGCAGTTCAAATCATGACATGGCAAATTCTATCATGGATAATACTTCTTGAAAGCATTAGAATTTACTGGAGTTTGAAAACTCACGACCATCCATTTCTGCTAGGATGGCACCTCCTGGAAGTACCTTCCTTACCACATATAGGTTGTAATTTGGAGCGAACTTGCCCCCAGGATCTTCCACCGGAGAATCATGATTCTATTTTACTTGCCTCAAATCTTTTTTCATTGCAAGTGCGCTCTAAACCTATTGATCACAACTCAAGTTTATGATCATTGAAACTTGATACGCTATTCTCATATGTCCATTGTCATAACAAGTTATAGAATTATGCACTAAGACAAGAAGCAAATGAGTCAGACAAACAAACAAGTTTAATCTGCTGCAAGCTTTGTGAAATTTTTTTTTTCTTTCTTTCTTTTTAACAATGAATTGCTTTTGTTTTCGAAAAAGTTTTTGGGAGGAAGCATGAAAAAGTCCAGCCCTCAGGATTCCTTCGTGGATGATAGTTTCTTCCATGGTTGGGTATCGTCATTGGACTGATTTGGAGTACCTCGTCATGTCCTCAAAATTTGAAATAAAATTGTAATTTCATTGAATAGAATCAAATGAATTACATTATTGGAATGGAAATTGTGATTCCTAACCCTTAAAAAGAGAAAACATCAAAAACGATTCCTAGAAAGCAAGAACGATTCCTAAAAAGCAATAAGAATTCTCACGCAGGGGAAGGTGCAACCGAGCATGCCCCTAATTAAACAAGAAAAGTGAACTACTTAGGACCATGAATCATGTATGCTTGAGTTCTTCACCCTCCTTGATCGTGTGATGAGAACCCTTCAGGTCAAAGATTCTTCCTTCTAGATATGTCACTAGTCTCTTCATGGTGGCATCAAATTCAGCTACCTCGGGAAAATGAGACAATTCAAAAGTTCTCTTGGCTCTCTGTTTTCGTTTAGTTCTGGGATTATGAAATTAAGATGCGTGCAGATTCTCAGGTGTCAATTTAAATTATGGAGATTAAATGAGGATAAAGATAGAGTACCTATGTCATCACGGCCCTTTTGCTTAGTGAGAAAAGACTAAGTCTTAGAGATATGAAGAAAAGTCAAGCCAAGAGGCCCCCACCTCTCCCTCATCTCTATCTCTTCTCTTCCTAGACCGAAGTTTCCACCTTCGAAGACTTTGCTACCAAGTGTTCCAGTCAACCACCGAGATCTCTCTCCTTTGATTTTGCCGCTCCACTTCGGTTCATCTTCGTTCCAGCTGCAAGGAGCGAAGCCACCTCCACCAATTTTTGTTCCCCACCGAAGAACCCCACTCAGGAGGTCAACACAGCAAAGCTCCCAGGCGATTTGTTGACCCCTTGAAGCCGCGTCCACCGAAGCCGCTCGCCGCTTGTCTGTTTCTCCCTCACGTTCAATCAACTTGACTGAAGAAGCACCGCTCCAACGTCTTCAATTTCTGCTTAGCTTGCTGCCACTCGTCTGCTTCTCCATCTCATTGCCGTGGAAGCCCACGATCCCTCCGCAAAGCCAACGCACGCCAGCTGAAGACCGTCGAAGCCCCCCTCAACCGAATCTCTCTCTGCTGATGGTTGCTCTTTACTTCATCGCGTGGATTGCTTCCTCAACAAAGACCAGCTGCTTCGGTCTTCCTTCGCCACACCAGCTGGACCGAGCCCAACGCTACAGCTGCTTCTTCATTCAGCCCAATTGAAGACTTGAAGCCCACGTAAATTGCAGCAATTCAGTCCATGGGGGTTTAATTTAATTGAAGCCCATGTGGAGTTCGACCCAAGAGAACAGCCCATTCTCAGTTTATTTGTTCAGCCCATTGAAGTTGTTTTTCGGCCCAGCTCGCAAGATCAGTCCGCAATCCATTGGAGATTAGTTTGAAGCCCAAGCTCGGGCCCAAGTTCACCTTGTTTTAGCTCAGAGTTTCTTTGGGCTTGTGAAGTTCTTGGCCCGGCCCAAGTTCGGCCGCCGTCGTGTCGCTATTGCGATTTCTGATCTTTGCTTTGCCAAGTGAGTTTTACTCACTAATGCTTTATTAGTTTTCTAATTATGCTTAAGGTTGATTAGATTTAATTATTTGCAATTAGGTGGATAGATTAGATTAAAGTAATTAAATTAAAGACTCATTGATGCATGTTAATTAAATTGATTGTGCATTTAGCTAGTAAACATGTCCTATTATTTATTGGATGCTTCTTGGGATTTTTCCCGTCCCTTATCGGGTGTTAATTAGGCAATTCGGGCCTAGGTGGAATTTTTAGGAATTAAATATTAATTTTCGAAATTAATTATTTAATTATTTATTTCTCGGAAATTCAACTGGGATGGCCAGTGACTGGGATTTTATGCTGATGATCATGGCGCAGTCCGTTTATTTAATTGAGCTTTATATTGGGATAAATTGAATTTATTGTATTTATTCAATTCATTTTCGAAATTAATTATTTAATTATTTATTTTCCAGAAATTCAACCGGGATGGCCGGTGACCGGAATTTCGTGCTGATTGTCGTGGAGCAGTCTGTTTATTTATTTGAGCTTTAATTCATGTCGAATTGATTTAATGGTGCATTTTTGAGTTATGTTATTGAATAATGAAAGTTTGGCCTTGTGATTGAGAATTGGTCGGGTATCGGTTGTTAGTATCAGAACCCGAAGAGGAGTACGTGGAGGAAGACAATTCATCGACTTTGACTTGTTTTGGAGTTGTAGTGTGCAGTATGAAAAATGTATGGCCGCTTATTTATATTGTCGATGATACGGTCCGGGATATCGCATTTTAAAATCCTTGTTTTGATCCGCCATTTTAGATCTCGACAATGTACGGATGGGTGAGCGAGATTGCTTCATAATCACCTAAAAAATAAATGGGAACATGTAAGCATGAAGTGTAAATAGAAAGCTAGTCCATGACATCAATTTAATTTTAGTCAAGAAAAGTCCACATATGAAGAGGATTTCCTAAAAATGAACTAGGAAAACAAAGATATGGGATGCCCCAATAGGGACGAAATTTCCTAAATATAAACTAGGAAGAGCCAAAACATAAATTGAAAACAAATTTCCATTTTTTTTTTTTTATTTTCCAAATGATTCATTGTATGGCAGTTTATTTCCTCATTTCATTCCTAATTGACAAAGGAATTAAATCAATGATTAACCTAAATTGTCATGGACGGACAAAACTGCAATAAAGTAAGTAAATTGCAAAGTGAGACTTTAGACAACTTACTTTCACTGAAATGGATGACAATCACATAGGCATGCGCATGAAATGTGAGGCTTGATTTCTACTTAGACGACTTAACAAAGTGGAGATAAGAGAATGATCTGACCGTTGTAGTCTCGCATTAACGTGTCAGGTCCCCCTAACTCCGGTTCAGTCGAATGGAATATCCAATAATCACGCAGTCTTGCGGATATGGACAAACATCTTCAACACCATGAAAGAAATTTCGGGGAAGAGAAGATCAACCTCTACATAGCAGTCTCGCTTTGGAGGAAGTATCCTTCTCAACACCATCCTAGAAATCCTACCGCAGCCAACCGCAGGTTGTGTGTGCAATAGTGTAGTGTTAAAGCAATAAAGCATGCACAATAGTTTAAATGCAAACAACACTTCTATAGTTTTAATTCAAACATTCATCCCTAACTCCAACCTGCAAGACAAGGATTAGCAAAGACTACTACCCTTATACCTCCCATATGCAAGAACATTTAACATCTTAGGAATGTTAGGGATGTACTTGAGATCCTTGCTGCCAAACAAAAACATTTTTAAAAGAAAAATTGACCTAAATCCACTAAGTGTTTTAACACAAGTTCCCAGCGGAGTCGCCAAGCTGTCGCAACCCAATTTTTTGGGGGCACCCCCTAAAACTAGGTTAATGGACTGTCAAGTTTTTAAACTTAACTCGGGCTCTCCCAAGCCCGTACCAAATCGCGACTTAAGTCTAAATTTTTAAACATGCAAAAGATTATTAACTAGGAGTTACCATTAATCGGTTTATGGTAGGTCGATTAGACACTTAAGTAAAATAAATGGAGATTTATTTTACTCCTATGAACCAGAGACTAAGGGTACGGGGACTTAGTTACACTAGAATATTCTAATGCCCTTTCGGTACCATTTCTTTTTAAAAATTTCAAAAGTGTTTTTGCGGGCAGCTTGAATTTATTTTAACCTAAATTACTATCATGCAATAAGTGACCACACGAATGCTCAAGCATTCAATAAATACATTGCATCATACAAAACAAACAATTTTTAGGGTTTTCTTGAAATTAGAATTTTTTCATAAAAACATGCATTTTAACTACATGACCTAAACTATATGACATGAAGAAATGCAATCTAAATGACCTAATTCTAATGACATACAATGCAATGCAATGACATACAAAATTATTTCAACTAAAGTGACATGTAACATGCAATTTAATATGTGAATTATATGTCACACGAAATTTATTAAATGACCTAGCCTAATGACGTGCATTTGATATTTCTATTTTTTAAAAATGCAATAATGATCTAGCTAGATTAAAATTCCATCTAATTTAAACTAAGGATTAAGTCACATTAAATCCTAATTTAAACTAAGATATTATCTTAATCTAACATGCAATTTATCTAAAAAGATGATCTAAATTTAAAATGAAACATGCCATTTTAACCTAATATGCTCAATGATTTTTTTTGTGATTTTCTTTATGAAAATTCGAAATTAAAATTAATACATAATTAAGCATGTAATCCAAATAACAAACTAACAACCTAATTGAATGCATTTTTTTTTTTTTTTTTAATATTTTTTTCTATTTTCGGAATAAAATCCCCATTCTAGATATGCAAGATAACAAGAAATATTCCAAAACAAACTGAATCCTAATTCAAATATTTTTGGATATTTTTTTAGTGGTTTTCCAAAATAAGCAATTATCAAATAAACATTGTATTTAAACTAACCAGGACATTCAATCAAATAAAGGATTAAAATAATCGAAAAAATAACATGTTGTCTCACAGGTCAAATTAACGATTATCCTAACTCTAATTATCACGACAAAGAGACCAAAATAACTAAAAATCTGATCCGAATTCTTACGGATCAAATTAATAGTTATATTGATTTAACACTTAAAATACTATCAACAAACCCCAAAAATTAATATAATTAAAAAAATGATCCGATATCTTACGGATCAAATTAGTAATTAGAATAATTCTAGGGAAGACCCTGCGGATAATGCCTACAAAATCTATGAAATAAAGATCACTTCAAATTTACATAATAACAACTAAACTTAAAAGAAATAGATAAACTAAAGTTAATAGAAAAAGAAAATAAAACTACCTAATTTCCTTTTTTTTTTCTTTCCCACGTGTAATAGCGGGTCTCCAAGGGCAGCCGGTTGATCAGTCCGGCAAGGAAACTCGGCAAAGGTAAGCCAGTGAACGAGCGGCAACAGAGGGATGCAGAGCACGTGTGGGCAAACGGCCACCGGCGTTGGCTTTGTGGATGGCAACCGGCAGGCGCTCAGGCGGTGGAAGATTCAAGTGTCGGGGACTCGGGGCGGCGCGGCGGTCGCGGCTAGCTTCGGGGTGGTGAGCAGTGGGGGTTGGCAGGACGTTAGGGTCGTGAGCAGTGTGGGTCTGCCTGGCTTCGGACAGAGCAGCAGTCGACAGGTCGGATCGAGCGGCACGGGTCCGCTTGGCTTGTGACCTGGGTTGCTGGTCGGAGGTCACGGTGGTCAGATGGGTAGCGGTGCAAAGACGGCTTTGCGGGCTACAGGCGAGGTGCGGCTCGGCAGATCTCGGCAATGGGTCACGCAAGGGAGATGGACTGGCAAGGGAGCAGCTGCGTGCGTCGAAGGCGGGGTCGGATGTTGTGGCGAGACTGGCGGAACAACGATGAAGACTCGTCGAGGGAAGGCCACAGCGGAGTGGCGGCGGTGTGGGCGCCAGATAGTGGCGTCGTAGCTAGGTCGCAGGCGGAAAGGCAGGCGGAGCGGCTGCACAAAGAAGACGATGAATAGTCCTCTCCTTCTCTCTCTCTCTCTCTCTCTCTCTCTCTCTCTCTCTCTCTCTCTCTCTCTCTCTCACCGGTCTACTCTCTCCCTCACTGCAAACCGATTACTTTTCCTTTCTCTCTCCTTTTTTCCTTTGACTTTTCTTCCCCCCTGCGTACTTTTTGCAGGAGACTTTCTTCTCTTTCTCTCAAAGATCCGACGGATGGTCCCCTCTCTCTCTCTTTCTTTTTCTGAATTTTTTCATTTTCTCCAACCGAGAAAAAGCCCCCTATTTATAGAGGGAAAACCCCGGTTTGTTCTACCTACGAAGATTTGCATATATTGACCTAATCTTTAAGGATCATCCTTTGAAACGGGAGAGATGTGCTCAACAAGAAAATAACCCCAAATTCTTTATGAAGATTTTTTAAGATAATTCACTCAACTTTTGATATGACTTCGTTATTCGAAAATCCTTCAAAATCTCATTCCTCCACAAAATATTTTTTAACAACCTTTCTTAAGAGATCAGTTAAATATCATTGTTACCCTAATAAAAAAAATAAAAATACTAAAATTTAGGTGTCAACAATATAGAATAAGGAATCATAGTTGATTCGGTTCTTAAACTCAAGAACATGTATCTCGCTAATTATGGTGAACTGATTGTGTAGAGCTTTGATTTTTTGGAGCATTGGGGGCTGTTGGGAAAATATGACTTTGAATTGGGTAGGACAATGAAGTTGAATCTTTAGAGTAATCAAGTCGGACTTTGAGGCGTGATGTCACTTTCTTTAAGGATTTATTTGCCCCATAACGTTGCTAATGATCACCGGCAAATTTCCATATAACAAAGTCTCAAAATGAGAATACTAGATAGTAATTATAGTATTTCTCTAGTTTCTTTCAAAGAAACAATTGAAAAGATGGCTGTAGTTTTTTCAGAAAGAATGCTCAAAATGATAAAATGATCACACACTCTGTTCTTTTGAAAATTGACATGTATATATAAAACAGTCTTAAAAACATAGACAACTCTTCGTGAAATATTGCAAAAATAAACAAACGTATCATTTCAAAAATTGTTCAAATGAACAAAGGCGTCCATTCGGAAGAAGTTGAAAAAATGAACAAATGCAATCCTTTGAGAAATGTTGCAAACCGAACGAGTATTATTCAAATGAACAAAGGCGTCCATTCGGAAGAAGTTGAAAAAATGAACAAATGCAATCCTTCGGGAACGGTTGCAAATTGAACAAATATCTTTTCCAAAGATTTTTTTGAAAAAGAAAAAAAAAATCGGAATAATAAAAAAATATTATTATTTTAATAAAAAAATTTCAATTTTTTAATAATTTCAGAAAATTCTCAAGAAACAAAAAACAACATTTGAATTGATCAAATTTAATAAGATAACCATACAAAATAAAAAAGAAAAATAACAAAAGGGTTAGTACTAATTAAACTATGGGCATACAAGTGTGCAAAGAGTTAACTACGCCTAATAATCGCGCAATTATTCGTGCACCCGCCGCATGTAGGTATGGTGGGGTCTAGCCTATACCTAATAATTTCTTTAAGTATACTAAAGAAACCCCACACTTATTAATTGATCAATTTTCTCCCACTTTTCCTATGTAGGACAATGAAACATACACTTAATTTGTTTTTACAAACAAACTTCCAGTAGGGGCTTACCCAACAATCATCCTATCAAATAGTCAAAGAGAGTGGGTAGGAAAATGTACAGCTTCTACAAATTGAAATCCCTTAACTCTCATCAATATGCAACCTTCATTATCAATGATTTTGCATTTAGTAGCAATGTGATTTTGCAATTACATGGTGGGTGCCAAAGAGTAGTTTGCGCATGAGAAAGTAGGAATCATCACCTGTATTTATACGGGTTGGCGGCGGAGGAGCGATTTGCCCTTGGAGGAACTATCTTCTTCTGAAATATGAGAAGATAAGTTTAGGGAAAAATAAAATAAAATACAGAAGCGTAGAATGTAAATGTCCGAGATTTGCCACCACTAGGAGGCAATGGTTGCGCGACCATTGGGGAGGCCTGCCTAGGCATGCTCCCCTGGTTGCATGACCCCGATGAGACTTTGCCTGGGATGGTGCCACTCCTGGCGAGGCTATCCTAGATCAAGGGACACTGGCTAGTGGCTTGCTTTGGGTCATGCCACCTTAGCAAGGTGGTGCGCCATGAGGCGACCCCACAGGAGACTTCCAGAGCACCACAAACATGCCACTCGATCTCTCTCTTGGCCTTTTGGCATACTGAAAAGAAGAAGGGGTTAAAACAGAAATTATGAAAATTTCTTGAGAGTAAAGTGGAAATAAAAGAAATTTACTTTTAATTCATGATGGCATCTCTAGTCTCCGAAGCAATTGTTACACATACTTAATGAGAAATTTCATGGAACATTTAGTACCAAGTCTAGGTTTCCCAATCAATAAATGTGAATTATCACTTTCTTTTTTAAGATTTTATGACATCACAACAATCCATCATAAACATGATGAAAATGTCTTAAATCCTTGTATTTACTGCAAAATTGTTTATGATTACTACCTGCAAAATTGTTTATGATTACTACCTAATGTCACAAAATTTTGTAAAAGTTTCAATTTCATAAATTTGCTGTAGAAAATTTTCGTTTAATTAAAACTTTGTCTGTTTCACTGAAAACAATTTTGAAAAAAAAAGTGCATTCAGATTCTCTAGTATTTGGTTTGTAGAAAATAAATTAGTTAAGAAAAGTATTTTCAGTTAATAACAAAACACCTTTAAAAGTAGGGGAAATGATTTTTTCCTTCTCCTCAGTACGTTATTACCACATCATCTACACTTGCAAATTTGCCCTCGAAGCTCGAGACCATCCCCTTCGCCCCCGGTCGTGGGTCCCACCCCTGCCCCGGTAGATCCTCCCTCTCACCTGCTTGGCCTCTCCCTCTTCGACGCTGATTTTGTCCTCCAGCCCCCGATCCTCGCCTTCGAATCCGCCAAAGGCAAGATCGTGGAGCCCACACTAGAGTGCGCCTTCAGGCTCTTCTTGCTCAACCTTGTGCACGCGTAGATCAGTGATGATGCTAGCCATGGTGATCAGGCGAGCACCAGTGGAGGTTCGTGCTTGATTTTGAGGATGTTGCAGGGCATGAGTAAGGTGAATCAGGAAGGAGGCCGTCAAGCTTGGCGTGCTTAGGGTTGCGCTGGCAACGATATGGTTGCCTTGTTTTTAATTCGAGGAATTGGGTGATGCACACAATGAAGATTTTTATAATGTGTTATCTTGGCAAGGTGGAGACTCACTTGAGTCTTTGGCGAGGTTAAGCTTGCTTGAGGTTGGTGAGGCTGATGAGGCAAGGTTGAGCTCGCTAGCTTTATTTAGGAGTTTTCATGAATAAATATTTTGCCTCCAATTTCAATAGTAGTTATGGTAATGTTGGTGTCAAATTTGTGCTTGTTCATCGTGTTTTTGTTAAAAGTTATAACATCTCACACTTGCTTTAGGGTTTGCTTTCATAGGTGTCAGATATGAACTTGTTCAATATGTTCATGTTATTTTCATATGGTAATATAGTGTCAGATATATAGTAATGGTATTGGAGATGACGAACCTAAATGCAACCTAAAATATTGAAAAGCAAAGTTGTAATTATTGATGGACATTTTAGCATATGCTCATCACTGATGATGATGTGTAATTTGGTGATTAGCTATTGATCCTTTTGCTTAGATACAATCATGGATCCATTTTTGAAGGATAAATGTATGATTATCTCTACCAATCATGGTTTGATGATATACCTTGATATGTGGTTTTTGATTTGTTTAGGAGTTTTATGAGCTTGCCTTGTTATTTTGACTTCTAAAATTTTTTGTGGATCCTTATGCATCATTTTGGTAATGAATGTTGATTTCTTTTGACAAAAAAAAAAACTCTTTTTTTTTTTTTTTTTTTTAAGAATGAAAATAGAGGATGAAATTGGAAATAAACACAAAATTTGAGAACTAAATATAAACTTGTACCCTCTTAAAATTTACGACTAGCATCACAAATGACAAACTAGTAAGATTTGTGGATTCTTCAAATTGGACAAGTTTCAAGAAATGAGCATCCCTTCATAATCAAGTGATAGACTCAAAAGATCAAACATTTCATGAAATAAGATTCGGAAACTTGCTACCGTGAGCATTAAATATATTTTTGCATGCATTGCCATGACATGATTTATGGGAGACCATGACTAGCGACGAAAGAGAGGATAGAATCTCTAGACATCGATGAAAATTTCTTCAAAACTTTCTCACATATCACCCATTGAAAATGGCTTTGGCCCTCCTTTAATTTGGCTGCGTCTGACATTTATTTACAAGATCAGAGATTGGTGGAGTCTGAGGCGAAAGGGAGGAGAATAGGGCTCGGATCGATGTCAAAAGAGACTGTTAAAGTTGCATTCATTACCTGCTTTTGAAATTTGGAGCCTCTCGCCGACCCCATAATGACAAAAACCCGAACCTTTACTCGAGCCCCCGAGTGGCTAATTAGGTCTCCAAAGTTAATCCCATCGTTGATGGCGGGATATTATCCTACGAGAATCACATCTGGTAAGGGGGCTATTGGATCACTTAATAAATGATTAATTAAAAGAAACTTCACGACTTTTGAGTACATCAATTATTTTTCTGTGTATATATATCTAATCACTGCCTCGAAAATCGAATTTCTCCTGTGCTAATGTGCTTTGAGTAGGTCCTAAAAGCACTCATAGTAACATTAATTCAAAAATTGTTTTTTTTTTGAGTAAAGTCAAAAATTGTTTTCTTACATGATAAAAGGCTAAAACGAATACAAACGTTGAAAGTTGTGGATCTATTATTTTTATTTTATCACGTAGTAAAAAATGAGGTACCTTTGTAGGGGGTAGTGGAAAGAAGCTAGTTCCTAAGTGTTTGGTGATTCCAAAATTAGCAAATCAGTCAAAGCGATTTTTTTTTTCTAAAGTTATGATAGGATGGGAATTGCGGGATCAGATTTCTTCGAAACTTTCTCACAAATCACCCAATGAAAATGGCTTTGCCCCACTTTAATTTGGCTGCGTCGGACATGGACATACAGGATCAGAGATTGGAGGAGTCTGAGGCGAAAGGGAGGAGAACGGGGCTCAGATCGATGTCACAAAAGTTGTTTGCTAAAGTTGCATTCGTTACCTTTTTTTGTGCTCCTCCAGGCTCTATCTTTCCAAGGTTTGAAATGTGGGGCCTCTCTTTGACCCCATAATGACAAAAGACCGAATCTTTACTCAGGCCCCGGAGTGGCTGCTTAGGTCTTCAAAGTTAGTCCCTCCTTTGATAGTTGGGATTTTATCCTATGAGAATCACATCTGGTGCGGGGGTTATTGGACCACTTATTAAATGATTTACTAAAAGAAACTTCGTGACTTTTGAGTACATCAATCGTTTTCTGTGTATATACCTAATCGCCACCTTGAAAATTGAATTACTCCTCTGCTAATGTGCTTTGAATAGCGTCCCAAAAGGACCCATAGTAACATCAAATCTCGTGTACTCAATTTTTTTTTTCTTACATGATAAAAGACTAAATGGAATAACAACATTGAAAGTTGTGAATCTATTACTTCAATTTTATCACGTAATAAAAAATGAAGTAACTTTATAGGAGGTGATGAAAAGAAACTAATATCTAAGCGTTTGTCAATTTCAAGATTAGCAAACCAATGAACAGAATGATTTTTTTTTTTTTTCAAAAGTTATATTTTACTTTAAATTCAAAGTGAGAGCGTAATGCTCTTATGATATCTTTGAGCAAAGCAGGGCCAATAGGCCTAGTATTATTAATCATAAATACTAGAATAAGAAGACTAATGATGGCTTTAGAGTTATCAATCTTAAGCTCTAGACTAATAAGGTCGATGATGACTTAATTAATAATTTAAATATCTATGAATTTTTGCAAGACATCATCTTTTTGCAAAACTTAATTTAACTTTGTCTCTACTATTACTCAAAACAAAGAGAATTTTCAAGAGATCAAGATATTTTTCTTCCCGAACTATTGTCAGTTACTTATTTTACAAACATTGTATCCATAGACAAATGGGATCAATTATTTAATTCTATCTTCATTACAAGTTTTTAGTGTTAAGAGTGTGTTTCAGAAAGAAATATCATTTTCAAAGAAAATATTTTCCCCTGCTTACTAATTATTTGCAACAAGCCATATGCATGAAAGTTCATAAAAAAAATCGCGGAAAACTAATTTACTCAAACAAACATGCCCTAAAATTCGAACCTCTTCCATCCACCTAGAACAACTTCCTAAGAAAAGCTCCACTTCTAGTATTTTTACATATCGTGTACATATCCAATGCTTGTGCACATTCACTAGTGAAGATGGGATCTAATTCAACTATTGTCTATACCTATATTTCATCAGCCCCCGATACAAAATACCTCTTAGACGACAAACATATCAAGATAAATACTAGATACCATCAAATAAAGACCGACAAGGCAACAAAGCCAACAAAAGTAGAAGGGAGAATCTTAATTATCTAGAGTGGATATTGGATATGCATTAACAAAATCTTAAAATTTAAAAAAGCACCATATAAAATAAGTTTTTCAGAGAGAGAAAGAGAGAGAGAGAGAGAGAGAGAGAGAGAGAGAGAGAGAGAGAGAGAGAGTCATTCTTCTTTATTGGTCCTGTGAAGGAAAGGAAGATGCAATTTGCAGAGGCCAGAGCAAATTTTAGCGCCGGATGGCCAGCCTCAAAAGAAAAGGAAATTAAATCAAAGTTATGATATTAAAGAAAAAATTGAGAGATTTTCTTCCTTTTTTAATTATAACAAACTTTCGTCAGCTTGAGCAAAAGAGGGAAAATAAAGCAATTTATCATCTCCTAACTAGATGATCACAAAACAAGAATATATACAATGCTTTGATTTTCATGAAAAGAATCGCCGTCTTCCGTAATCTCCTCTCGCCAAAAAGCCAAAAAAATATATGAAAATAGAAACATGCACTTTATTCAGAATTGTTATTCTTTCTCCACTTCTTTTCACTCATTATATATGCATTAACCACTGTCATCGCAAGCTACATTCTCAACCTCACTGGACTGATTATCGAGTCTTTTCTTTGAAGGGAAGAGCCCAAAAGGACGGAGCCAGCGGAGGAGTCAAGAGCTAGGAGTCAAGAGCTGTTGTACCTTTGAGAATGCTTCGCATTACTTGGTCCTGCATTGTCCTTTTATGCTGTTCCTCTCTTCATGCACTCAATCTCAATGCAACTTCTTCCTCTTCTTCTTCTAAAATCTTGGTCCACCCACATCAGCATCCCGATCCGCAAGCTGTCGTCCACGAAGTGAACCGGTAATTAGTTTATCTCTGAAGTGCAGAAACTGAAGTAAAAAAAGAGAGAGAGAGAGAGAGAGAGAGAGAAAGACGAAAGGAACCAAAAAAAGTGCTGGCAAACCAACCGGCAAATTTCCATCTGGTTTGTTTTCTCCCGAATTTTGGGTGCATTCTAGGTACCGCGTTTGTGGGATAATCATATGACAAGCGATGATGGGCAGAACATTTGGCGACTCGTGACCTTGCCCATTTGGCAATCATTGAATAGCTGTGATATTTGTGTGCTAATATGTCATGCTGACGAGATATTACTCTATATTTAGGTTTCAGTATTCAAAACTCAGCATTATGAGAGAATGTGATTGACGCGGTGATAGGAACGTGCTCGTGGTATCACTGTCACATAAAATACTTCCATTGGTAGAAATAATATTGCTGTCTTCTTTGCATTTCAATTTAGACTTGGCTGAAGATATTAAATTTCAAATTAGTCCTTGGAATCTGAAGGCAAGCAAATTTCGTGCAGGAGGGTGAACGAATCCGTCACCAGAAGGCAGCTCCTTGCAGTCCAAGTCAGGGACCAATGCTTGACGGGCAATCCAATAGATGACTGCTGGCGGTGCGACCTGAACTGGGAATTGAACCGCGAGCACCTAGCTGACTGCGCGATCGGGTTCGGCCGTGAGGCCCTGGGAGGCAGGGGCGGCAATGTCTACGTTGTGACAGACCCATCCGACCCGGACCCAGAGAACCCGCCCCCTGGCACGCTCCGCTACGGTGTTGTCCAAGCCGGACCCCTCTGGATCATCTTCTCTGGTAGTAAACTGGAGAAATCATCCACAATCGAGCACACCCATGTCATTTATTCAAGTGCATGCTTCTGTGGAATTTGTCTATTATGTGCTCCGTTTTCTATGTTTACATCAAGTACTTACACTCAATCAAAAGAAAAGAGAAAGATCAAGTACTTAGGACCGTAGACGTTGGGTTAATATCAAATACTATGAAAAGTTACTTGGATAATGTGGGGACTCGGGGCGCAGTGCGAAATTTCCCTCAGCGAAACAGGAATATGAAACTCAATTTCGTATAGACAAGGTAGCTTATTTAGGCATAGAGAAATTTAGATAAGATGAAATCCTCAGGACAAAGTTTGACATACCTGCTAAACCTGCTAAACTGGTTCAACATTTTTCTGTTTTTCCATCTAGGAAATATGGTAATCAAACTCAGGTATGAGCTTCTTATCAGCAGTTTCAAGACCATTGATGGCCGAGGAGCCAACGTGCATATAACAGGTCTCGGTTGTTTGATCATTTATAATGTCACCAACATCATCATCCACAATGTGCACATTCATCATTGCAAGCCTTCTGGGAATGCCAAGATCCGGATTAGCCCGACGCAAGTTACTGCGAGGGGAAGATCAGACGGCGACGGGATATCTGTCTTAGCATCATCAAAAATCTGGATTGACCATTGTTTCCTGTCGTATTGCACAGATGGTCTGATCGATGTCACTGAAGGATCTACGGCAGTCACGATATCCAACAACATGTTCACCCACCATGATAAGGTGATGCTGTTGGGTCACAGTGATGATTTCACGTCTGACTCAGGGATGCAAGTGACTGTTGCGTTCAACCACTTTGGCGAAGACCTAAACGAGAGGATGCCACGGTGCCGATTCGGGTACTTTCATGTTGTGAACAATGACTACACTCAGTGGGGGATGTATGCTGTTGGAGGGAGCTCCCATCCTACCATTAATAGTCAGGGGAATCGGTATTTCGCGGCGCAGGATGATAACGACAAGGAGGTAAACTTAAAAATATCTGATCTGCATTTATTGATTATGTAGAAATTGTTTTGTGAGATTGAATCATCTAGAACCTGCATAATGAGCCTCCTTCAATCGGGTACGTTAGTGAAGCAGATCATTGCACATGAGCTTTTACTGGGTGCTACTTTCGTGTTTGTAAAAGTTAAGGAAAAAAAGATCATCTATGTGTCTTGATAGACTGGATATGATTATCCTGCTACATTATCTTGCCAAACTACAGAATAATATACTTCCGATGTAAAAACTTTCCTTTGAATAGATAAAGAAACATCATGTCAAAATGTATGTAATAAGTCCCAGTAGATGCTTTGAACTATCATTAAGTGAGTTCTGTAGAAGAAGCCCAGATGATCAATATGTTTGCCGTGTTATGCCTGATTATTACTTACATGTATTGGAGGAAGTAGGTGACAAAGCGAATGGACACAGATGAGAGCGAGTGGAGGAAATGGAATTGGAGATCGGAAGGTGATCTGATGGTGAATGGTGCCTTCTTTGTGACCTCTGGTGCGGACATGAGCCCCCAGTATGCTGAAGCCTCTAGTATGTCGCCCCTCTCGGCAAGCTACATTGATCAGCTCACTGCGACTGCTGGTGTCTTAGTTGCACAGAGGTAAATCTTGGTGTCTTTTCCCTTAATTGCAATCGTCACGTTTTAATCTAACCTATCAAAGCACAAGCAAATAACTCTGGATGCACCCATCTATGATTTAGAGGTACTGTTGTATTTGCTTATTTCGCCAATCACCTTGGATAAGATACTATGAGATTAATTTGATCATCAGCAAGAAGTATAGATTTTAGTCTCCTGAACACGCAATTCAAACTTCTATGCACAATGCTGCAAATTTAGCTGTTTTGAATCAAATTTCAGGTAGGGATAATCAATTTAATGGAATCTACTGGTATAGGATTGTCCTAGTCCATAGGAACCTTCCTTTCTTGTTTTGAATCCATCTTCGTTCTTTTAGGAGCCATAGGTTCACTCAGATCTGTCGCTGTTTGCCACATTGAAAGTATAAAGATGAGTTCTACGCCAACTTGAGGATTCATGTGTTGATTATGCTACTCTTGGGTGATCACCTCAGTAAATATTTCAATGCCATGAAAGCCTTCAGTTCTTTGTCTATGGTAAAATCATTTATGTTGTTATTCTTGTGGATAGGACTAAGGACTAAAAGCATTTACCCTCTTATTCACTTAGTTCCTTTTTCGGCCAGTGCATTTAGTGTCTGTACAACTAGAGCTATTATTGTGATGTTAATTTCCTTCGCTGGTTTGTGTTTCTTCTGTTTACTCAGCAGGAGTGACGCCGGGACTGTGACCAATCCCTCAAGCGGCGGTGGGATTGTGACGAATCCTGCTGCTCCCGGGTCAAGCTGTGGGACTGTGATGAATCCCGTGTCAAGTGGCGGAGATGGAAGCTCTTGCTACCCAGGACAGGGATCAACTGGATCGATAACTGGAATGACCGGTTGGTATCCTGACAACGGCATCGACTTTGGCTCCATATATAATAGCGAGGCCAGGACGCCCCTTGTACCAATGCCCTCGGTCATCTTATCTGTCATAGCCATTGTAGCATTCTTACATCGAACTTGCCTCTAATGCAACACGCGCTGTAGAATCTAGAATAGGTAATGATAGTCGATTCAGTTTTTAAACACGAGAACGGGAATCTGGCTAATTGTGGTGAAATGATTGTGGTAGAGCTTTGATTTTTTTTTTTTTTTTTTTTTTTTTTTTTTTTTAGCATTGGGGACTTACACAACAATCGTCCTTTGAAATTGTCAAAGGCGGTGGGTAGGAAAATGTACAGATTCTATGAACTGAAATCCCTTGACTCTGATCAATATGTTCACATCATTACCAATGATTCTGTATTTTGTAGCAAGTGATTCTGCAACTACATCGTGGGTGCCGGAGAGCGGTTCGCGCATGAAGAACCTGTATTTGCAGGGGTTGGCCACGAAGGAGCGGTTCGCCTTGGAGGAACTATTTTCTTCTGAAATATGAGAAGACACGATTAGGGGGAAAAAATACAGAAGCGTAGAATGTAAACGCCTTAGATCTACCACCACCGGGTGGCAGGGGTTGCGCGACCACTGGCGAGGCGTGCCTAGGCACGGTCCCCTGGTTGCGTGATCCCGATGAGACTTCGCTTGGGGTGGTGCCACTCCTGGCGAGGCTCTCCTGGGTTGAGGGACACCGGCGAGGGGGGTTACGCCACCTTAGCGAGGTAGTGCTGGATGGGGCGACCCCATGGGAGACTTGCCAAAGCAATCCGACCATGCCACTCGATCTCTCTCTCGGCTTTTGGAAGGCTAAAAAGAAGAAGATGGGTAAAACAGGAATTGTCACGCGTACTTTATAAAAATTTCTTGAGGGTACAGTGAAAATAAAAGAAATCTACTTTTAATTCACGATGAGATGTTGGGTCTCCGAAGCAATTGTTACGCGTACTTTATGAGAAATTTCATGGCGCAATGTGGTACCATGCCTGGGTTTCCCAATTAGCAAATGTGGACCATCACTTTTTTGTTTAAGAATTTACGACATCAGGACAATCCATCACAAACATGATGAAAATGTCATAAGTCCTCATATTTACTGCAAAATTATTTATGATTACAATAGCAGGTTGTTGCAAATGAGCTTTTACTGGGAGTTACTTTCGTGTTTGCAAAAGTTAAGGGAAAAAGAATAATCTATAGTGTCTTGATAGACTGGATATGATTATCTTGCTACGTTATCTTGCCAAACTACAGAATAATCCACTTCCGCTGTAAAAACTTTCCTTTTAATAGATAAAGAAACATCATGTCAAAATGTATGTAATAAATCCCAGTAGCTGCTTTGAACTATCATTAA
Organism: Eucalyptus victrix; assembly: GCA_016097545.1. Classification (NCBI taxonomy): domain Eukaryota; kingdom Viridiplantae; phylum Streptophyta; class Magnoliopsida; order Myrtales; family Myrtaceae; genus Eucalyptus; species Eucalyptus victrix. The sequence goes on from CM027837.1 coordinate 30,115,904, forward strand.
GTGAGTTTGGTAGAAGAAGCCCAGATGATCAATATGTTTGCTGCGTTACGCCTGATTATTACTTACATGTATTAGAGGAAATAGGTGACAAAGCGAATGGACACAGATGAGAGCGAGTGGAGGAAATGGAATTGGAGATCGGAAGGTGATCTGATGGTGACTGGTGCCTTCTTTGTGACCTCTGGTGCGGACATGAGCCCCCAGTATGCTGAAGCCTCTAGTATGTCGTTCCCATCAGCAAGCTACATCAATCATCTCACTGCGACTGCTGGTGTCTTTGTTGTACAGAGGTAAATCTCGTTGTCTGTTCCTTAGATTGCAACTTCAACTGGATTGTTACGTTTTAACCTAATCTATCAAAGCACAAGCAAATAACTCTGGATGCACCCATCTATGATTTAAAGGTGCCATTGTAATCACTTATTTCGCCAATCAACTTGGACAAGATACTATGGGATTAATTTGATCGTCAACAAGCAGTATAGAATTTAGTCTCCTGCACACGCAATTCAAACTTATATGCCCAATGCTGCAAATTTAGCTGTCTTGAATCAAATTTTTGGTAGGGATAATCAGTTTAATGGAAACTACTGGTATTGGATCGTCCTAATCCATGGGAACCTGCCTTTCTCGTTTTGAATTCATCTTCGTTCTTTTAGGAGCCATAGGTTCCCTCGTATCTGTCGTTATTTGCCACACTGAAAGTATAAAGATGAGTTCTACGGCAACTTGAGGATTCATGTGTGGATTATGCTACTCTTGGGTGATCACCTCAGTAGATTTATAAATGCCATGAAAACCTTCAGATCTTTGTCTATTGTAAAATCATATATGTTGTTATTCTTGTGGATAGGAATAAGGAGTAAAAGAATTTAGCATTTTATTCACTTAGATCTTTTTTGGCCAGTGCATTTAGTATCTGCACAACTAGAAGTATTATTGTCATTCTAGTTTCCTTCGCTGGTTTATGTTTCTTCTGTTTACTCAGCAGGAGTGACGCCAGGAATGCGACCAATCCCTCCAGCGGCGGTGGGATTGTGACGAATCCTGCTGCTCCCGGGTCAAGCGGTGGGACTGTGACGAATCCCGTGTCAAGTGGCGGAAATGGAAGCTCTTCCTACCCAGGACGGGGATCAAATGGAACGATACCTGGAACCCGTAGGGGTGTCAATGGTTTGGTTTGGTTCGGTCTTTTGAAAAAAACCGAACTGAAAAATTTCGGTTTTTAATGAAAATCCCAACAAAGAAAACCGAACCAAAAAAATCGAATATTTCGGTTTTCAGTTCGATTACTGACGGTAGGAATGGCTCCATATTCAATAGCGAGGCCAGGACGCCCCTTGTCCCAATGACCTCGGTCATCTTATCTGTCATAGCCATTGTAGCATTCTTACATCAAACTTGCTTCTAATGCAACACGCGCTGTAGAATCTAGAATAGGTAGTTATAGTCGATTCAGTTTTTAAAAACGAGAACGGAACCGGCTAATTGTGGTAAAATGATTGTGGTAGAGCTTTGATTTTTTGGAGCATTGGGGACTTACCGAACAATCGTCCTATCAAATTGTCAAAGACAGTGATAAGGAAAATGTAAAGGCTCTATGAACTGAAATTCCTTGACTCTCATCAATATGTACCCATCATTATCAATGATTCTGCATTTAGTAGATTTGTCTCCCCAGAGGAATCGTCACTTGTATTTACTTGGAGGAACCATCTTCTTCTGAAATATGAGAAGATGAGATTAGACATCCGCCACCAAGAAAAAATATGGAAGCGTAGAATGTATCTTGTGTGATGCGTCCGAGATCCACCACCAGGCCGCAAGGGTTGCACGACCCCTGGCGAGGCCTACCTAGGCATAGCCCCCCGGGTTGCATGCCCCTGATGAGACTTCGCCCGGGGTGATACCACTCCCGGCGAGGCTCTCCTGGGTCGAGGGACATTGGCAAGTGGCTTGCCTGGGGTCACACCACCTTAGCGCGGTGGTACGGGATGGGACAACCATGCCACTCTTATCTCTCTCTCGGCCTTTTGGCAGACTGAAAAGAGGAAGATGGATAAAACAGCAATTATGAAAATTTCTTGAGAGTAAAGTGGAAATAAAAGAAATCTTCTTTTTATTTTATGATGATTTGTCGGGTCTCCGAAGCAATTGTTACACATGCTTTATGAGAAATTTCACAAAACAATGTAGTACCATGCCTAGGCTTCAGAATTGGCAAATGTGGATTGTCACCTTTTTGTTTAAGATTTTACGATGTTATGCAATCCATCATAAACACGATGAAAATATCATAAATTCTTGTATTTACCGCGAAATTGTTTTTGATTATGACCTGATGTGACAAAATTTTGTAAAAGTTTTAATTTCATAAATTTGTGGTAGAAAATTTTGATCTTATCCACCCGTTTGTTTCACTAAAAGTAATTTCTAAAAAAAAGAAGATTTTCAGTTCTCCGGTGTTTGGTTCCAGAAAACAAATTAGTTAAGGAAAAAAATTTCAGTCAATGAAAAAAACATATTCAAAATAGGGAAAATGATTTTCTCCTTCTCCCTTCGCCTCCCGATGGGTCTCATTTTGATCCTCCAGCCCCTGATCCTCGCCTTCGAATCCGCCTAAGGCGAGATTGTGGAGGCCACACTCGAGTGCGCCTCCAAGCTCTTCTCGCTCAGCCTCGTCCACGCGTAGATCAGTGACGATGCTAACTGTGGTGATCAGGCGAGCATCGGTGGAGGTTCGTGCTTGATTTTCAGGATGTTGCAGGGCGTGAGTAAGGTACTCGGGGAGGAGGCCATCAAGCTTGGCGTGCTTAGCCTTGCGCTAGCAGAGATATGGTTGCCTTGCATTTTGATTCGAGGCGATTGCTTGATGCATACAATGAAGACGTTTTATAATGTGTATCTTGGCGAGGTGGAGCCTCACTTAAGTCTTTGGCGAGGTTAAGGTTGCTTGAGGTTGGCAAGGCTGACGCGGCAAGGTCGAGCTTGCCAAATCTGGCAAGTCTCGAGCTCGCTAGCCTTAGGCAAGCTTGACCTCACTAGATCCGGTGGGGCTTAAGCTCGACGGAATTTGTCGAGGTCAAGCCTCACGGTCATTGGGCAAGCTTGTCCCTTGCTTGTGGTTGGTCGTTGGCTGTCGTTGTGGTCTACCGTTGGCCGAGAAAGAAGGAAGAACAAGAAAAAGAAAAAGAACAACATTTTTCTTGTTATAAAAAAAACTGTCTAGCTTCATCTCAAAGCGGCATTATCAAGTAAAGGCCATTTCATTTGCAACAATTTGATATCTCAGAAAGGTTGAATTGGTTATCTAGATTGCAGAAGGAGAACAATATCCGCATCAATCTTCATCCTGATAATAATCTTGTTATGGATATCCCCCATGTTTGGTACCGGAACCACAGTTCTTAGCATTTAATTGGTTGCAATACCCTCTTTCGTCGCACATCAATAAGTACTTCTGCATAAACAATAACATATTGTTCTTGTCCCAAGCTGCCACTTCTCTGCAGCCTAATGAAAAAGGATGTCACAGTTCGACTTTGCCTGTTTAACAATATTCCAGTGGCTTCCAGAGCTTATAAGACATGACTTAGTTGAGGATGAAAGGTGCAATAATCTCTTTACTACGGTGGTCCTTATAACATAAAAGATAACTTGTTCTGAACTTAGGATTGGAAGTAATTGACTTCGATGGTCTTTGAAGTTTGTCAAAGTAAGTGCTCAGAAACCCGAAACAGAGGGATGTAAATAAAGCATACGATGAGTTCTAGTGGGCTAAACCCGCTTACATCTCTCTCCACTCTCATCTTCAGGTCACTTATCAGAAAAAGAGATGAAATAAGTAAAGCATCAGGATCCCCACATCTCTCCCGTGGTCATTCGTATCCTAATTGAAGTAGTAATGTTGATTGCATCAAGACAGGGTGATGCTAGCCATATTTCATTCAAGGTTTAGATGGTGACCTTGAAAGCATGCATGCACCTCAAAATGAGTTTGAACCCCTTCTTTTCACACTCTCCATGGTTTGAGAATGTCATGTGATGGGTCATTCTTGGGGAAAACAAATTCAGCTGACTTGTGCTGGTTTAGATAAGCTATCAACTAGGCATTTCAATTCCATTGTCGATGAAAAAGCCGACAAGCCATTAGAACTCATCATGTATGTGACACCCCTCGACGGCCCCCAATCCGCTAGAGTCACCACAGCTCGCTTTTCCTTTTTTTTTTTTTCCAAATAACAAGTCACTCTGATACCATTTTTTTTTTTTTAGTTGCAACGAGACATCTTTTATTAATGGTCCCTTGCGCAATTTACATAACGGAAGCATATCTAACAATTCCCTTCTCTACATTCAGAAATCGATGCACACCTACTAAATATTTATAAGTAAAAGCCGTACACCTTTTATTTACTTAAACCAGATGGACATTGTTCATCGGTACATCAAAATGCCGTAGTCTTCTATATTCGGCTACACTCCCAAAAGATGACCGACATTTCCTCCAATAGTCATACACTTAAATCCATCGATCAGTGTCGGCGTCCAAAAGCTCATTCCCTTGCTATCCTCCTCCTCACGGTTATATCCAACCGTTCAAACCATCTACTAATCTGAAATGTTGGTCCCCAAAAGGGGTGAGTACAACCACTCAGCAGATAGGGAAATCCAATAACATCCCAATGCATCATGCATATCATCACACGTTGCAAGCATCACTTACCTTGTAATCATGCGTATCATGCATCATCACATCATATATATCATCATCATCATGGTATATCATACATCATTATCATCATCATGCATTTCATCATGCATATCATACCACTGATGACCGTCATGTCACATCACACATCACCCTCATGCATCATCATGCATATACTATCATAGGTGATCATCATATCACATCACATCATCATCATCATGCATATCATGCACATATTATCGTAGGTGATCATCATATCACATCACATATCATCACCATCATCATGCATGTCATGCCATGGGTGATCATCATATCACATCACATATCATCACCATCATCATGCATATCATCATGCATATCATGCCATGGGTGATCATCATATCACATCACATATCATCACCATCATCATGCATATCATCATGCATATCATGCCATGGGTGATCATCATATCACATCACATATCATCACCATCATCATGCATATCATCATGCATATCATGCCATGAGTTAATTTTCATCTTTATCTTTAAATTTGATCACCACATCACCCTTCCTCGATTCATCAATTTCATCTCATATTTTACACTCGCATCTCATGCGAGAAAAACCTCCGGGCATGTATCCAAGATACAGCCGGGCATCCGGCCCCCCACATTCCGGGCATCTCGCATCCCAACTAGCATCACGAGGAACCTCCGGGCATGTATCCAAGATACAACCGGACTTCCGGCCTTTACCCTTCTAGCCGGAGATCTCGCACCCTAATCCTGGCATCGCGAGTCACTCCCTTCGGGCAGAAACCTCCGACAGGGCTTCCGGAATTATGTACCGACATACCACCAGGCCTCCCCTGGAATTACGTACCGTATACCACCGGGCATCCGAAACTCCCGGGAATCTACGGAATTATGCCACTCGGCCACCAGACATCATCCTCCACCACAACGTCATTCTCATTACATTTATCTTTTATCTCAATTTAACATGGCAATTTGGCATGGCATCAAACATATCACACTTGCATTTCAATTCACATGTCATGCACATGTCATAGCTTAATCACGTAAGCATTTCAATTTAATGCATGTACAAAGACCTCATCACACAAGTGCCACACAAATGGAATTGAATCCATGGCCAAATAAAAATCTATTTTATTTTATTAATTCATTATTTTATTATTATTTTATTATTTTATTATTATTTTATTATTATTTTATTATTATTTTATATTTATTTATTTTTCATAAATAAATATTTAATATCCATGATTTTCCCAAAATCATAATATTCAAAAATCATTTATAGGATCACAATTTTATATAAAATTCGTGGCCAAATCGAATTTCTTATAATTTCACAATTTCCTCCAAAAACATCCTAAAATTCTCGGAATTAAACCCACTGCACAGTTTCCGAATTAATTTAATTAAAATACCCATTCGGTCTCCAAAAATTACGAAACTTTACAGGGTGATAGCCAACACATTTTCGCACCTTTTTCATTAAGAACTTTAAGCCAAATTCCTTTTAGATTAATTTCCATAGTCCTACGAAGCTTCTGGAATCTCTACCGCGGCGTCCAGAACACACTCCTCCGTATTTCTTAGATTTCACCCATCAAATCTCTTTCGTTCCTTCTGAAATTTAAGTATGTTATATAAAAATACGTTCTTTACAAGTTTCATCAAGGGATCTAGGTCAAATGCCCAGATTATCGTCACCATTTTAACCCATGAAGTCTCGGGTGTCTCGGTACACCTCACCAGAATCAACCATCTCAAAGATCTAACCGATTCACCAAGTTATACTTGTTATTTTTGCTTCAAATTTGAGTATGTTGTAGCTTAATGTGTTTCCTACAACTTTCAAGAAGACAACAAAGTGAGATCTCCAACAGAAATCAACATGCAACCAAGAAATCAACAAAAGGTCAGTGAAGATTTCGCAGATCTGAGGTCTCCGTATAACAGAGCTTTTGACCCCACATATCACCATCGTTTTCCATGAAATTCGAGTATGTCATACTACAAGATGTTAGCTTCAACTTTCATGAAGACACCGAAGCCAAAATCGCACTCCAAGTACACATGCAAGCTCGACTAAGATACTGACTACCACAAACCGAACGAAAACAGTCACATAGCTTGAACACATCCAACCCTTACCTCGGTTTTTCGCCCAAATCACACCTAAAACCGAACATGCAACCAACAAAAACAGACATGCAAGAGAAGTTAAGGACCCCACTTGCCTTAAAGATGAGCTAGCAACGACGAACGGCGATGTGGGACAAGGCGAACGACGGCACTCCCCTCCGGCTCCGCCTTCTTCCCTCTCGGCTTCTCTCCCTTTCTCTCAAACTCTCTCTCTTTCTCACCCTCTCTTTGGACGAAATGGAGCAAGTAACCGGCCATTTCTCTCTCCTAACTCCTTTTATATCCCCTTAATCTCATGATTACTTGCCTCTCAAAGGGACCAATGCATGAGGACTTGTCTTGCCACTTGTCATCTTTATTTTTGAATTGATTTTGGGCTTGGGCTTAGGCCCATACGGCCATTCCCCCTTGGGCTGGTCGAGCTCCCTTCTTGGGCCCTAATGGGCCGACTAGCTTGGCCCACCAAGCTTTAGGCTAATGGGCCCAAGGCCCATTTCGAAAATAACCCTATTTTCTCTTCTTTTTTTTTTTTTTGAATTCCTTTTAATTAATATTTCTAAATTCAGATTTCATCTTGGCCAAAACCTTGGGATATTTCAATTATTGAAATTTAAATCATATGGCCAAGCATTAATCTATTAAATTTGAATTTCCACAATCACAAGCATAATTCATTTAAATTAAAAGACTAATTGGCTAAGGCATAAGCCAAAAGAAATTCTATCACCTAATCAAAGATTTTCAACACACCTTAAGGCTCGGCCTTGAATTTCTGGGATGCCACAATGTAACATCCCAAACCTCATTGTGTAATATTATCCGCTTTGGGTCATCCGCCCTGGCGCGGATGAGTCAATAGAACTCATCATGTAACATCTCGAACCCCATTGTGTAATATTGTCCGCTTTGGTCATCCGCCCTAGCCTGAGCCTCATTGTGTAATATTATCCGCTTTTGGTCATCCGCCCCTTGGGTCATCCGCCTTGGCGTGGACGAGTCATTAGAACTCATCATGTAACATCTCGGGCCCCATTGTGTAAAATATTATCCACTTTGGTCATCCGCCCTAGCCCGGGCCCCATTGTGTAAATATTATCCGCTTTGGGTCATCCGCCCTGGCGCAGACGAGCCATTAGAACTCATCATGTAACATCCCGAACCCCATTGTGTAATATTGTCCGGTTTGGTCATCCGCCTTGGCGCGGACGAACCGTCATCCCAGCCACGGTCTTTTCTCTCACGGCTTTAAAACGCATTACACAGATTAGAGGGACCAAACCTTATAAGCTAACCAAGACCTCCCTCCCTAGGCGATGTGGGACGAGAGAAGAGATGGACCCCTTCCTTGCGTACGTTTGAGGACCGTCACACTCTCCACCTCTTAACAGAAAAGTATGCTTATGTTGGCATATTCTAATAGGAATTAGCCATATCGGAAATAGCCGGCAAAGTCAGCATCTTACCCGGCAAGCTCCGCATCTAGGATTCTGTAATCACACCCGGCGAAAGGCGATTCTTAATAGCCTAAGGTGCGTAGCGGTCCCCCACGGGACGGTAACTACCTCTAAGACGAGTGAAGAAAGAAGGGGGGATAATTTCTTTGAACATCTTTATCTTAAGAGAAAAGTCAGAATAGCATTCTTGTTGTGGGGCGGCTCTGATACCACTTGTAACATCTCGGGCCCCACTGTAATATTGTTTGCTTTGGGTCACCTGCCCTAGCACGGACAAACCGCCATCCCAGCCACGGTCTTTTCTCTCACGGTTTAAAACGCATTATGGACTCAAGCCTTATAAGCTAATCAAGACCTCCCTCCCCAGGCGATGTGGGTCAAGAGAAGAGAGGAATCTCTTCCTTGCGCATGTCCGAGGACCGTCACTCGGGCCGTCACACATCAGATGCTTTACTTACATCCCCTGTTTCAGGCTTCACAAAATGGACAAAATGAAAGAGCTCCGACCAAATTGCTCCAGAACAGCTTTCACGGGTATGCAGAATTTGAACAACGAAAATACAGCATGTTTTCTACGATCCATGCTGGTTAAAGGAAACAGGTCAGCAACTTGGCAGCAGGAAGCACTGATTTTGATGACAATGCCGAATGTGGATTGGGAATTCCTTCTCGGTGCTTCTGCAAAATCAGAGCATGAAATAGTAAGACGCCAATGGATTATGGATGGATCCATCTAGGCTATTGGATAATGTTCGTCTAGGGAACCAAATTTATAGTTAAACCCCAATTTAGTCATGCTTCTAATATTCCATACTCTTTGGTTACAATTCCGATATTCAATTTCCTAATCTCAATTGGTATTTAGGAAACTTGTGATCCTATTATTGATTTCAGTAGGAATAGCAATTTTGAACACAAATTGGGCTACACGACATGTAATTAAGTGTGTTTAGTTTAGGTTTAATAGCATTTGTGCAATGAATGGATCAACCCATTTATACATGAATAATAACTCCATCGTATCTGTGTTGATTATTTCAATCAATTGTTACACACATCTAGTTTAGACACAATGAGTTCAGATTTTAAGGCAAGAGTTTGCAATGTAAATGTGTTAAACATCTTATGTCATGTTACATTTTTTTTTTCGGAAGATGTTGTCTCGTATGTGTTTCGTAAGAAGGCAAGGTCAAGAAACATGTCATGTTCAAATTTGACCTAGATTTGACTATAACACGATAACTCCAATTCAAATGCTAATTTTAGTCTTAAAATTCTCTTCATTGACGTAATGCAATCCTCATTTTACACTAAACCGGATATATATGCAATTTAGTTTTGTCTCAAATTTTAGCTAACTAAATATCTTTATTTTTCCTTGTTAGAAATTTAATGTCTAGTAGTGAAATTATTTTACTTATATGTTATGAGCATCCCATAAAAGCATTAGAGAAATAATTAGTTTGTCGAGAGAAGGAATACTATGAAGAAAAGAGAATATGTGATTAATATACATTAAAAGTTTGTTTGATTTTCATTAGGCAAATGCGCAACATGCATATTTTTATTCTTATATTTTTTCCTGCTGATATTTGATCATTGATTTAACATTCTTCATATCTTTATTTGGGTTTATAAATGTTCGTATGATTTATATTGGATCTTTGAATTTCTAATTTTTTTTTCTTTTTGAGTGTATCTTAATTTTTTTTAAAAGTCATTTCAGGCGGGCATGAGCAGGGCGTAATGGCTCAAACCAAAAATATCGCATCAAATTGAAATCTCTATGCAACGGCTTAAATTCACCGCCAAAGAGAGGGTGCACAAAACAGGAAACTATCGCTCGATTCTTCAGACTAGAAACCAACGGCAGTATCATTCGCATAGCTCCAACCGTCACTCCTCTGTTCTTTCTTTCCTCTTCTTCAAGCTCAGACCTCTCTCACTGAGTGATTCTCAGTATCTGTGGATGCTATTGCTTTTTGTCTCCAGAAGGAATTCCCGATTTTGCAGAAACCCAGATTTCATCAATTCTCGGTTTTGACGTGGAATTGCCAATTTCTCAAGAATTTCAAGCTCTGCTCTGTTTCAGACGTGGGACGAATTTTGCAGGTTTCTGATATCTCTGATCTCTTTCGTTTTAACACTCCCGTTTGGTCCTATTACTGTCTCATGAGAAAAGGGTTTTAGTTTCTCTTGATTCGCTCCGTACAAATAATAATTGTACAGGGTCTAAGGGCTCTTTCATCTTCAAGCTCTGCTCTGTTTCGTCACAAAGACGTGTGATTTTGCAAGCCTCTGGTAAGGAAGGGTTTTTTGATTTTCTCAGATGGGTCTCGAAGGTTTTTCGTGATTGGATTTCAACGCTTCACTGCTTCATCCATAAAAAAGCTAAGTAGCTATGGCTAGAGTCTACTGCAGATATGATCTGAATCTGAGGAACTCCGATTTTTCTGGCCTGCCCATCAGTGTCTTCAACTTCTGGCGCCATCTGCTAGTATTTGTCGATCAAGTGGGAGCGACAACAAATTTTCAAGATACCATATCGTACGAGTCAAGTCAATCGCTTGAGATGCCACTCTACATCCTCCAATTACAACTCCTATTCGCAAGGCACATGGAGAGAGCTCTTGATGCATTGTGTGTTCATAAAAGCGTATATTGTAAGACTCATCCTAGATACTGTGTTTCGGGGATCGGATAATGGGCGTCGGCAGTTCAACATGAGTATAAATTTAGAATTAGTCATCAAAGAGGGAGTTGAAGAGGAAAACATTCAAGACGTGTCTTTGGGAGGATACAAGTCGGATGCCAATCAAGTCACGTGAGCGATGGTGATGTATGCTGTTGTATTTGTTTGGAGAAATTGAACGGGGCAGAGAAGATGGTGGAGAAACCATGTTCACACCTCTTTCACAATAAGTGCATCGTCGAATGGCTCAAGAGGAACAATTCTTGTCCATTGTGTCGATGCAAAGTAGAAGAAGAAGATTAGTTTGTTTGATTTTCTGTTCAGAAATGAGTTTGTAGCTTTTGCAATGATTGCTTTGTAATCACTTCATCATTAATAAGAAAAAGTTGCTCTTCCACAGTTTCTCTTTTTATGATCTATGCGATGCATTGAAAATGCCAGTTCAATGTCTTCAGCATTTGCCCGAAATGCACTCTCCTCTCGCGCAAAAGTTGATGAGCTAATATAAAGTTACTCTTCCACAGTTTCTCTTTTTATGATCTATGCGATGCATTGAAAATGCCAGTTCAATGTCTTCAGCATTTGCCTGAAATGCACTCTCCTTTCACGCAAATGTGGATGAGCTTATATTTATGTAAAGTTGCTCTTCCACAGTTTCACTTTTTATGATTTATGTGATGCATTGAAAATGCCAGTTCAATGTCTTCAACATTTGCCCGAAATGCACTCTCTTCTCGCGCAAAAGTTGATGAGCTTGTATGATATGCTCATCGCTGATGTCTTGATGATTCAACACAATTTTTTCTTGTTTGTCCTGTCCAGTCTCAGACTGTTAAAATTTTGAGTGGGCAAAATCTAATTTGAACCAGGGTCATGCACGTTACATCGGTTTCTAGAAGAATGGAATGATACGTGGTTGTGGTTGACATTTTAAAAAAGGGATTCAGGACTTTGAAGTTCCTAGGCATTCCTCACAAAAGGTTTTGGCACTATGTGTCGATAGTAGAGAGAGAAACTCTGAGAGAAAAGCTCTGGATTATATTCACTTGTGAAAATGAGATGATATAATAAGGGGAGGAGACCCCTATTTATACAAAAACAAGGCAAACCATATTCATAAATCTATCATCGATCTAACAGTGGAGATTACATTTTCCCAACTACCAACTACCCGCATTTATTATATATGAATACATTTACAATATTGCCCGTCCCTAGGGAAATTCTAGAAGACTCAAGAAAACCCTAGCAGTCGGGATACAAACCAAGGGTCGCTTGATCTATAGTCGTGTCACAGCTATCCCATAGGGACCTCTTGGATGATCATTCTTTTGGGCCATGACATATGCATCATATTAGGAGCTTTTGTCAAAAGGCACATTTACTCATGACAAAACATGAAGTTGATCATTAGCTCGTGATTCAAACTTATGACCAAACCAAGCAATCGAGTAAGTATGACTGTTGGCAATAAACACATTTCAGCCAGTTCCGATTGACTGACTCAAATATAAACAAGTGGTTAATGAGAAAACTACAATTTCTATACAGACAAAGGAGTCGTTTAGAAATAACGAACTCTTAACAGTATGGAGCCACGGGACATTAATTGTAAAATATAGTCTGCTCAGCTGCATTTCAGGGTTGGAAACAAACAACATACACATCCTCGGAAAAGGAAATGGCTGCAACTACAATGAAGCCAAAGAGAAGCAAGATGGACAGAATAATTTTGAACCAGAAAGATTTCCTATGCCATAAACCAGATCTTCCAAACCATACGTACTCCGCTGTACCTTGGGATGACTTAGAAAATAAAGAAAGAAACTATCCTCTTGATCATTTAGGATGCATTTGTTTGTGTTTCCATTCAAAAATTATTTCAAAAAATAGAAATAGAAAAAAATTATTTTTATTTCAAGAACAATTTTTTACTAGAAAAACGCATTTGGTAAACTTTTCCAGTAATAAAAAAGAACCGAAACACATTTGGTAAATTTTGTTTTTTTTTTTTCCTTTTTTTTAATATTTTTATTTTATTTTTCCTTTTTTTTCTTTCTTTTTTTCTTTCTTTTTTTCTTCTTTTGGCCTATCGCCGACCTCAACCATGGCCGGTGACTAGCCGACAAGGATCGGCGGCCTCACCTAGCCACGATGAGGCTCGCCAGGCCTTGGCGAGGCCGAGCCTCTCCATTGTTGGGTGAGGCTCAACCTCGCCTTGGCTAGGCGAGCTCAGGGTCGTCTAGCCATTGAACACCCGGTGGTGGCCCGGCGAGCTCGAGCCTCACTGGCGAGCTCGAGCCTCGCTGATGGTTGGGCGAGCTCAACCTCACTGGATCTAGGCAAGCCCGAGCTCGCCCAGCCAAGGCAAGGCCAAGCCTCACCGGGGAATAGCGACACTCTGACAAGGTCACTAGCCCTCAATGGCATCACCGCCTCTCGACGACCGGTCGCCGGTCATGGCCGAGGCCGGTGATCGACCAAAGGAAAAAGAAGAAGAAAAGAAAGAAAAAAGAAAGAAGAGAGAGAAAATTTATTTCTCAAAATTGTTCAAGAAATAAGAAACAAGTTTTTTTTTTCTTATTTCTGTTCCAAATTTATTTCCAAGAACAAAAAAATAGATGTGGAACAAAAACGCAAACAAACTTGTTTCTTTTCTTTTTTTCCCCGGAACAAAAAAACAAGCATTCTGTTCATGAACAAAAAATAAGTACACAAACAAACACTACCTTAATTTCCTTCAATTTATCTTCCGCGACAGCCATAAATCCTCCTCTCCTGTTCATGTACTGTCTAGGCTGCCGCTTCATCACGGCCCTTATAGCGTTCACATCCGCTCTTGGCACCAGCTTCCTGCTCGTCGAATCAAACCCAAGTGGAACATTTAGCGAATTTGAATGCTTCATCAACATTTGATGACCTAGGATAGTAACTTCTTTTGTTGAGATTGATATGTCTAGGAATGTTGATATAGGTTAATTCGAGGATGTTATACATTGACATGAATTCATGAAACATAATTTTTTAGCATGTCCAATGAACAAAAAGAAGATATCTCTCTTTTGAAATTCAATGAAAGTTCAATAATCATGACAAATAAGAATAATCTCTAATATAAAATCAGTAAGCCACAACAGATAAAATGAATAAGAAAAAGAGGATTTGCTCCATGTTTTTTTTTTAATTGAATATCTATCGATAATAATCTTTACTAGCAATTTGCACCCAAGTAAGGTAGGAGAAGTCACTTGTCAGAGATTGAATGTCAAGTAGTGAAATTATTTTACTCATACATTTGAGTTATTATATTATTCCTTAAAAGCCTTAGAGAATTAATTACCCTATTGAGGATAGGTATGAAGAAAAGAAAATGCGCAAATGAAATATTTTGTAAATTTTGACTGATTAGGCAATTGCGGCACATACATATTTTTATTTTTATTCTTTTCCCTACTGATATTTGATCACCGATCTCATATTTTTTATAGCTTTGTCTGGATTTATAAATGTTCATATGATTTATATTGGATCCTTGATTTTTTTTTTTTTAATTTTCCCTTTTGAGTGTATTTTATATTTAAAAAATTATTTCTCGAAGTCATCAGCTGGCCTTATAGCCCAAAGCCAAATCTTGCATCAAATTGAAATCTTTCCATCGACTCAATTTCACCGCCAAGAAGAGAGGGTGCACAAAACAGGAAACAATCACTCGATTCTTCAGACCACAAACCAACGGCTATATCATTCGCATTCGCATAGCTCCAACCGTCACTCCCCTGTTCTCTCTTTCCTCTTCTTCTTCAAGCTCCGTTTCAGACCTCTCTCACTAAGTGATTCTCAGTATCTGTGGGTGCTATTTCTTTTTTCATCCCCAGAAGGAATTTCGGAGTTTGCAGAAACCCCAGATTTCATCAATCCTCGGTTTTGATGCAGAGTTGCTGATTTCTCAAGAATTTCAAGCTCTGCTCTGTTTCGGACGTGGGACAGATTTTGCAGGTTTCTGATTTTTCTGATCGCTTTTGTTTTAACATTCCCGTTTGGTCCTATTACCGTCTTATGAGAAAAGGGTTTTAGTTTCTCTTGGTTCACTTCACAGGAGAACACCGCACGAATAGGGTCACTCTTACTTCTTCAAGCTCTGCTCTGTTTCATCACAGAGGACGTGATTTTGCAAGCCTCTGGTATCTGCGTTCGGTGCAATCTTTAGAGGAAGGAGATTTTTGTATTTCTAGGCCAGGTCTCGAAGGTTTCTCGTGATTGGATTTCAACGCTTCACTGCTTCATCCGTAAAAAAGCTAAGTAGCTACAGCATGGCTAGAGTCTACTGCGGATATGATCTGAATCTGAACACAAGGAACTCCGATTTTTCTGGCCTGCCCATCAGTGTCTTTAACTTCTCAGTGAAGTGGCACCATCTGCTAGTATTTGTCGATCAACTGGGAGTGACAACAAATTTTCAAGATACCAAACTTTACGAGTCGAATCAATTGCTTGTGATGCCACTGTATATCCTCCAATCGCAAGTTCCTATTCGCAAGGCACATGGAGAGAGCTCTTGATGCATTGTGTGTTCATCGCAGCTTTTTCCCTGATATTGTGAAACTCATCCTTGATACTGTGTTTCAGGATCGTATAATGGTCATCGGCAGTTCAACATGAGTATAAATTTGGAATTGGTCATCAAGGAGGAAGTCGAAGAGGAAAGCATTGAGGACGTCTCCTTGGGAGGATATGAGTCAGATGCTGAGCAAGTCACACTGGATGTCTCGAAAAGTACCATTGAAAAGCTGGAGCAAAAGAGCTGCTCTCCCTCTAACGGTAACGAATGCTGTTGTATTTGTTTGGAGGAATTTGAGGGGGCAGAGAACAGGTGGTGGAGATACCATGTTCGCACCTGTTTCACAATAAGTGCATCATGGAATAGCTCAAGAGGAACAATTCTTGTCGATTGTGTCGATGCAAAGCAGAAGAAGAAGAATAGTTTGTTTGACTTTCTGTTAGAAATGAGTTTTCTATTTTTTGTGACCATTGCTTTGTTCTTCATTAATAAAAAAAGTACACTTCTGTGATCTATGGATGCACTGAAAATGCCAGTCCAATGTCTTTAACATTTTCCTGAAATGCACTCTCGTGTCGTGCAAAAGTTGATAGCTTATATTTATGTATGATACGCTCATTGCTGATGTCTTGATCATTTAAGGCAATTTTTTCTTGTTTATCATATAGTACTTCTAGTAGCTTTTCCTTTTTCCCGAGCATGGTTCGTGGGAGGTAGAAAATATGATCCCGTTCTTCTCACAAGCTGCCACTTCTCAGCACCCTGATGAAAGGAAGGTTTTAGTTCCACTTTCTTTAGAAGACATGACTTCCATGGGGATTAACGGTGCAATTTTTTTAAGATAAAGTTTATTGAGGAAGTTACCCTGCAGATTACCAAATCTTCAGAAGTCGAATCTATTTTCCCCTTCTCAAGTCCAACGACAAACTGCTCCATTGCAACTCCGAGGCAGGTCATCTGATATGGAAGTGGTCTTCAATAATTTTTACATCATTGTACTGTTTCTTCTTCTTCACTTTTCTTGTGGATAAAGGGTAAACGCTCTAGCACCATCAGAGCAGCATTATCACGCAAAGACCAATTCTTCTGAACAATTTGATATCTCATAAAAATTGAATTTGTTATCTTGATTGCAAAAGGAGAACAATATCCATATTCATCTTCGTCTTGAATATATTCGTGCTATCGATATCCCACAGACTTGTCACCAAACACCATAGTTCTTAATATTTACTTAGTTGCAATACTCTCCTTCGTTGCACCAAAATCAATAAATAAGTACTCCTGCATAAACAATATAAGATAATGTTCTTGTCTCAAGCAGCCACTTCTCTGCAGCCTAATGAAAAGAACATAGTTCAACTTTGCCTGGGAGCATTTAACTATATTCCGGTGGCTTCCTTAGCATATAAGACATCACTTAGTTGAAGATTAAGGGTGCAATTATCTCATTGCTAATTGCTATGGTGGTCGTTATGATATGATAAATTATCTAGTTCTACTGCCAAGATTGAGAAGTAACTGACTTTATTGGTTTTTGAAGTTTGTCAAAGTGCGCAGAAACCTGAAGCAAAGGGATGTAAATAAGGCATCCAATGAGTTCTAGTGGGCTTTCACGGATAAGCCAACTTACGTCGCTCGCCACTTTCATCTTCACTTCACTTATCAGAAAAAGAGGCGCAATGAGTAAAGCATACGGATAAGTACGTTTCTCTGGTGGCATTTGTATTGTAATTGAAGTTGTAATGCTGATAGCATCAGGACATGGTGATTCTAAACATGTCTCATTCAAGGTCTATGGTGACCTTAAAATGTGCATACACCTCAAAATGAGTTCGAATCCGGGTTCTTTTCACTCTCCATGGTTTGAGAAATATCATGTGATGGGTCATTCTTGGGGAAAACAAATTCAGCTGACTTGAGCAGGCTTAGGTTGGCCTTCGACCAGGCATTTCAATTTTCTACTGTCAAGGCAAGGCCACTGTGGAAAACATTCTTTGTTTCTTTCGAGATACTGAAAAGTAGATGGCATTGGCAATCCCATATCACTCATTGTAGCCTAATGAAATGCCAAATATCACCGGAGGTGTCGAGACTTTTTAGTATTTTTTTTCTTGGCTCCTGCCTGGGATCGAACCCCATAAACCCCATCCACCAGGGTGCAAAGCAGATTTGTGACCTACTAAAATTTGTTACTGAGTAATTTCACTAGATCCTATTTGATTTTCTAATTGAAACAAGTTATCAATCATGAAAAGCATGAACACGCTACCAGCTTTTACGTCAAATTAAGATCCATCACAGAAATATTGTAAAGAAATTTTGATAAAAATCTAGCACTGCTCCCACTTCGCTAGTTATATGATGTGGATAAACAGACACTGATAGATTATCAATCAATCAGATTACCTAATGAAAGAGCTGAGACGTAAAATGAGACACTTGATAAATCGCTAGATCTCAATATATGAAAGTGTTTCCCTTGGGGCACTACAGATTTGTTTAGATAAATTCGGGTGCACATCACATGGAAATAATCAGATTGTGACAATGGCCTCATCCTTTGGTCAAGACAAATTACTGTAATTTTTTAGCATGCGATAGAGATTACTACCCAATGCCAACTGCTGCAGTCAACATAACAGGAACCACATTACAAGATCAGGTACAAAAGGCTGAAAATGAAACTTCTTCCCCATGCTGAATTTGAAGAATGTGAATCGAGCATTATGCTGCCGATGAAATTCACACATCTAAATTCCTTGCGTACTGACCTGAGAAAACATAGTTCACTCCATAAGAATACTCAAACAGCATTTTAAAGTTTTAAAGGATTGATGAAGAGAGTAATTCACACAAGCTCACTGTAAATGTTCTTGTATTTTTTTCATTAGTTTCCTTTTGTTCTCTTTCTGACATTAGAATTGCTCTATTATGTACTTTTTTTACTTATTTGAAAAAAAAAAAAAAATGTTTGAGAGCATATTAAAGATTCAACGTGGACATTCTAATACTTGAAACTTCCATGCCACACTTGCGCACATACACCATCATGTTCATCTTTTAAGTGCTGGTCAAGGCCAAAACTTTCTCAATCATATCTGAGATACCAATTGTAAGTACCAGATCTATCTATCCATCCATCTACACACAATAAACATTTCTTATGTTGCATTTTTCACACTATGCAAAATTAGTTGTTATTCCTCAACTCGAACTTGGCCCTGCATTCAACTACACAGTGAGACAACTCTTGTCACAAATCCTGAGTATGCAGGAATAGCACTATGCCAGCAGTATACTGGAAGAGAAATAGTACATTGGAAAATAATTTTGCATTTGGGAGCAATATGTTGAGACACTATGGCTTATTTTGGTGAAGTGTCTAGTTCAACAAACTTCAGAGTCATTTCTTTTACCTCCAGAACCAATAATAAGCAAGTAATCATGATCATAGCAGAAATACATCCTCTAAATTAGCATGATTTGGGGAACAGGAGCTCTACATCCAAATGCAAATAATATGCAGAACATGGGGGAAAAGCAAATTTGTCTAGGTATTTGTCAGTGTTTAAAAAAAAAAAACGGAACTGCAATAAGCAGCTTAACTCACTAAGCATTGTCCTGTCCAGTTTCAGGCTGTTGAATTTTTTAGTGGTCAAAATCTAAACCAGGGTTAAGAAGGTTAAATTGGTTTCCAGAAGAAAGGAATGATAAACAGATGACATTCTAAAAAAGGGATTCAGGACTATGAAATCCTTGAGGCATTCCCCACAAAAGGTTTTGGCACTGAGCTATGCATCATATTAGGAGTTTGAGTCAAAAGGCACATTTACTCAGGAGAAAACATGAAGTCAGTCATTAGTGAGTGATTCAAAATTATGGCCAAACCAAGCAATCCAGTATGTATTAAAGTTGGCAATAAACACACTTAAACCAATGCCGATTGACTGACTCACATATGAACAAGTGGCTAATGATAAAACTACAATTTCTATACAGACAAAGGTAAAATAGGAATTCTAACAATATGCAGCCAAAGGACATAAATTGTAAAATAAAGTCTGGTCAGCTGCATTTCAGGGCTTGAACCTAACAACATATGCATCCTGGCAAAAGGTAATGACTGCAACCATAATGAAGCCAAAGAGAAGCAAGACGACCAGAACAATTTTGAACCAGAAAGATTTCCTATGCCATAAACCAGATCTTCCCAACTAGACATCCACCAGTGTGCCTTTTCAATCCCTCATAAATACGATGACTTGAATTACAAGAAAGAAAAGTCCTCTTGGTCAGTCAATTTCCTTCAATTTATCTTCCACATGTCAACTCTATACCAGCTATGTTTCAATCAGTGCCGGTGGCAGTTTTAAACTCACAATGGAGTTCATATCCCTGCTTCTGGAGCTCAATATTGTTGTCCTTGATTTTGTGATGGATGGATGTCAAATAACAAAGCACGTGCTTTATCCACTTATTTTTTTCAACCTTCTATTCTTTTCATATTGTTCCATCCAAATACAGTCTAAGAGAACCAGCTAAAATAAACACAACTATCACAGCTTTCTCTAGCTAACTGAGTCTCTAACAGAACAAAGACCAATGGTCACAAAATGAAACACCATTCGATACAGGAAGTAGCTAAGATAGTCGAGGAAGCTGTAAAAATTGCATCCAGTAAAATAACATGATCTTCCTTTTTTCTTTCTCTCTCTTTTTTTTTTTTTTTTTTTTAAAGGAAGCCAAATAACTAACGAAAAGCATGCCATGTACAAACCAAACCATAAAGATGATAATACGCACCTTGCAATCTTCTATATTGATCCATCAGTTCCTTTCCACTGGCAACCGCCATAAACCCTCCTCTCCTATTCATGTACTATCTAGGCTGCCACTTCATCACACCCCTAATGGCACTCACATCCACTCTTCCAGCTTCCCTCTCATCAAATCAAAGTCAACTGGAATTCTTAATTCATCGTCCTCCACAAGCTGCCACCACTCCTCCACTGCCACTATCTTTCTCCTTCTTGCTCTACTGCTCCTTCATGATTCCATCAACAAAGTCCACTGCATCTGGAAGCACGCGTGGCAGGATCATCAACAACAAATTTATGGACAATCCCATCAATCTAAATGGAACTCCACGCAGAAACTGTGACTACTTTGTTTTCCTTCATAGTTTTCCTCAGCAGCAAAACATCATCCCAGTTGCCCATCTTAGCATACATATTGGCCAGTAGGATATAGCGTCCACTATGTTGAGGTTCTAGTTGGATCAGATGCCTGCCGACTTTCTCTCCTAACTCAACATAGCCATGCATCATACACCCATTTAACAAAGATGCCCAAATTGCACCATCTGGTTCCATTGTCATACTCTTTATCAACATACCAGCCTCTTTGATTTGTCCAGCCCGAGCCAAGAGGTCAACCATGCATCCATAGTGTTCAATAGTTGGAGCGATGCCGTAAACTTTACTCATACGTCCAAACAAGCGCCATGCTTCATTGATGAGGCACTTCTGATTGCAGGCCATCAGAGCTCCAATAAATGTCACAACATTTGGTTTAGGACCCCTGTTTTCCATCTCATAGAAAAGATGCAGCCCTGTTTCATTCTCACCATTAACAGCAAACCCCAATATCATCGCACTCCAGGTCGTCACATCTTTCAGAGGCATTTGGTCAAATACTTTTTGTGCGAGTCTAATGCACCCACATTTGGCATAGAAATTAATCAATGCAGTGCCTAGCTCAAGTTCGTAATCAATGTCATTATCATCTATGTACTTATGAACCCATTTTCCTTCTTCAGAGGCACCCACGATGGCACAGGCGCTAAGTACGCTAACCAAAAGAGATACACTTAATTTTACATCAGCACGGTCTCTAACCTCGGAAAACAACTCAATGGCCTCATCAAACCGCTCATTCCTAACATAGCCAGAGATCATGGCACTGTAGGAAACATCATTTTTCTCCAGCACTGAATCGAATAGCCCTCGGGCTTCATCAACAAGGCCGCTGCTGCAGTAGCCAGTGATAAGGCTCGTCCAGCAAACTACATTCCTCATTGGACTTTGATCAAACAGGCGGCGAGCAGCACTCACAGCTCCGTGCTTAGAGTACATGCTCACCAGAGAACTCACCACATAAACATCACAATCGTGCCCGAACTTCAGGGCGCCACAGTGAACCTGGCCAAGCAAAGGAAAGCCAGCGCATGCCCTGACCAGCGCGGCGAAAGTGCGGGCATTCGGCCTGACGCCTTCCCTACACATTCGAGCGTACACCGACACGGCCTTCCCATGTTCGGAGTCCCCCAAGAAACCCATCATCACGACATTGAAGTCGAAGACACAGGGGGCGGGAATGCGGGCGAAGACGCTCGCTGCGTAGCCCATGTTCCCGAACGGCGCGAGCGCGGAACAGGCCAGGATTTTGCTGGCGGTGTAGGCGAAGCGAGCGAGGCCGGAGACGATGGTGTGGGCATGGATTTGCTTCAGGTGGTCGATGGTGGAGCATCTCCGGAGCAGAGCGAGGTACTGGAAGGTGGCGGGACGGCTGGTCATGCAAGTGATGTCTGGTTAGTTCGTGGTCTTTAAGAAGCGAACGAGGCTGGACTGGATCGAGTACATATAATGTTTTATTCTAAAGCTGAGGTTGGGTTTTCATGGGCAGGTTAACATTGTCTGATGCTAGTTTAACTTGTCTATGTTTAGTCTCATTCGCATTTGAGAGGCTGATGTGTTCGGGAGGCAAAAAATATTAGAATTGTTATCAATTCAATTATAAATTTTTCGATTAAATTAGTATAGTTCTAAGTATTTTTGTTTTCATTTGTGTCAAATGAGGTCATTCAGTCAATTTTAACCGAAATCGTTAACATGGTCTGCCTAACGATGAGGGCTACATTTATAATTTTTTGACATTTTTCTGAATGTTTTAAATATTTTCTGATTTTTTATTTTTTATTTTTTCATGTTGATGACCATCGATGACGACCCTGGCCAACCATAATTAAAAAAAAAATTAAAATAAGATAAATCAGCAAGAACATCATCAAAAGGTTACACAATTTGCTTGTCTAATTTAAGTCATAGTAACGAAGATCAGGAACGAGTTCTAAATGATCTTGTTTTGTGCAATGAGGTTTTGTGATTTGATTACTTGAAAAGAGATGAAAAGAATGTTCATTTAACCCAATATTACATTATCTCCAATTATGTTCACCAATCTATCATCACCACAGCATTCAACTCATTCGTAAAACCGAACCATTTATCAAGTATTTCTGCACCAATCACCCACAATGGACTAATGTGGTGTCCTCAAAATGCATTTCAAGAATCACATCGATCGCCATGCCTTCACACGTGTTGCATCGCATGAATTCTCGATGAGCAAATCGTGGTATTTGCTAATTACCTGGGGTTCTTGGAGTGCCATGCCCAGTAAACCCAAGAATACATGACATTTAATCGAACACTTGCAAACTCATGAGGGTCGTCATTCTTTTAAGATCCAAAAGAACATGTGACATCTCAGTAGAGTAGCCTTTCAGATGAAAGCAATCCAACCAAACATCGACAAAACTAATATGAAAAACCAACACTTAAGCATGTTTAGCTCATTGATCCGAGAAACCCAAGGTTGAATCCAGTCACCAAAAAAGGAGAGTGAAAGAAACAAAATGGGGCGGAAGGACTCAAGACAGGAAATGAGAAGGTAGGTCCTGTAACCATTATATCTAAACATCAGATAAATCACTCAAAACTTTTGCAGGATCATCCTGTCTTTCTCCAAAAAATGCATATATATACCAATACTAATACGTTGTTAACTACTTGAAAGAGAAAAATACATTTGACTGCTGGATATGGAAAAACATAAGAAGTGCAGTGCATAACCAGCAATGCTCCTAAATATGAGCCATGCCAAAAATTGTATTATGAAAGTCTCTTAGTGCTGCTCACGCTTGCCACTGATCAAAACCGAGATTTGCGCTTGCGAGCCGTGTACTTTGAGTCAGGAGGCACCGCATTCCCTTTTCTCCTCATCTGATCTTTCTTTCTCAAAACCCACTCTCTTCCCTTGCCTCTCTTATTTAGTTTCTGTTTCTTCTTTGGCCGGTGTCTGTCAGAGATACTGACCTGCATTTGAAAAGAGAGCAAGAGGAAAAGACAATCACCCCAGTCAATAATTAATTGAGAACAATTAACAAATTGAATGTTCCCATAAGACTAACAAAAGGAAAGAGAGAGAGAGAGAGAGAGAGAGAGAGAGAGAGAGAGAGAGTTCCTTAGGCAAACTGACATATAGAATGAGCCTAAAAGAGAACAAAGAGAAAAAAGAAAGAAAAAGAAAAAACAGAATTTAATATGCAAGTCCATGTCTAGAACAAGTCCATAATATTCAAATTTGCAAACTCACTGTTTGATTGTCTTCATCACCACTGCTATCGTCAGAGGCACTCTCCCCATCTTCCCCTTTTCCACTTGGTACGGCACTGCTGACAGATGGCGGCCCACAACTAAGCACAAGGTATTCTTTCCTGCTCTTCGAGCTGTTTTCAATAATGATTCGAGGTTAGTTCATTTTTCTTTGATAGGATTTTCATGAAGGCATGCATCCATATTACTGTCCATCCAAATAACTGTGGCAGTGATCAGCCTTCATCCAGAACACTCAGATTATCATCACATACACAGTCTAAAGCACTTATTCTGCAACCGAAGCATATGAAAAATCAATTGTTGAAAAGCACATCTCTTGCTTGGACTTGTCATTAGACAGTCCCTCAAAGAAACAGAAAAAGGAAAACTTGCCAATACGATAATAAGCAATTCTGGACATGATATTCATGAGATTCTCCATATAATCATGGACCAGCTTTATAAGCTCAATTTTGCCAATTATCCCAGGCAACGTCAACCCATTAGTAAGAGAATGAACAAAGAGAGATTGACACGTGACAGCTAAAGTGTATTATGCACACATTTGATAATTTCATAAAAAAAGATTCCACCTATTTAGAAAATAAACTTAAAAGATTATTGACAGTAATTTCTCAGAAATTTATTTATGTTTTGATAGGTGAGTGTATTGACTAAAGGGCACCAAGGGGTGGAAACCCACATACAAGAAGAGCTCAGAGCCAAAAGAGCTCAATTCCAATACAAATCATCTACAGTGTTCATTAAAGCATTTCCATCCACATGCAACTTTCCAACTCCCAATAATTACAAAAGAAAAAAAAGGGTGTTTCTCTCCAATGAAAGCCCACTTATTCTGCTCTCAGAAATTTTACTTTCGTGGATGACTTCCAAACAGCAGAATATATACTAAGATATGCACAACATATGCTGTTCCATCAATGTCAAACACTAAAATAAGTTCTGGTAATGAATACCTGTGTGGGTAGTCAACCACCACACCACCTGCAAATCCAGCCCGCATAGCAGAACTCAAAATCAATTCACGCTGGGCTATACTTTCTGGATAAACTTGAAAAACTGCTCTTGCCCCCCTTGCTAAGCATCTATATAATGATCCAAAAAATGCCCTAAAAAAAAATCAAGACAAATGTCACTTATAGGACATCCAAATAGGGACTAGAAGTTCTGCAAGATAGAAAAGCAGAAAAGAACATTTTTGATCATTTAAGAAAATCAACCAGTTATCATCCAAATGATGAGGAACATACTTCAATCTTAACTGTGGCTCGTGAGAGGACTTATCCGCATTGCATAACCACTGCTTGACAAACGGATGTAGAATCAACAAACCACAGAAAAGAAACTAAAAAAGATTTTAAGTTACCAAGCGTAGAAATGCAGAGAATTTCCAGAGAGTATTGCAAGATCATGAATTAAGAATGTTTACCATGCAAAATTGATGCACTGGATGCAAAGAAAATGTGCAGGAACAATATAACAATTACATCTTTATCCCCAGGGTACATTCCTTTGGTCTTTCAAACCCAACGCACAATTTTAGTTAACATTTCATGTGCACATCTTTACCCCCTACCGTGTCCACTAGACAACAAGTCATTCTATCACCTCATTTTGATGGTATCTAACTAGCAGATAAAGGGGGAAAGAGAGAGTTGTATCTATCAAAGGTGAAGCACGACAGTAGCTACTTCATATCTCTGCAGGGAACTTTTCAGAGTTGATTGCAATATTAGCTGCTTCATCCTATCCATGTGGCCACAAGATAGATGCAAAATTAACTATGCTAACAGACATAGGTTCAATACGCAATGAATTTTAGTGAATGCAAGAGCTTAGGATTATAAGGATTTACAAATGCAGCTGCAAATGATTTAAGGGGCAGAACGCCGGCAAATCTTGAATTTAATGTTATCTTATCAAACATTACCAAGACAATTAATATAATCGGTCCTCCTTTAAAAGCGTAGTCTTCCATTGCCCAAGTACCTTGCCATATCCTCTAAAGTATAACAGCTAAATTGAAACAATTTTACTTGAGCTTGACAATGGAAGATATCTTCTTTCATAGTCTAAAGCAAGTATGCTCTTTTCGGTACTTACACTAAGGAACCCAATATTACAGAAGACCAACTGCTATTTGCTACTTTATGCACTATGAAGTGTGAGAATGGCAATTCTGGAGCTCCTAATAAAAATTAGCTCCATTAAGATCCAAGAAGAGAACTTCTATAGAATAAAATCATTAAAATGATAATAAATTTAATGAATGCAATAAAATGAACCTGAACAGCAGAGATACTGATGGCTCCATCAATAACACCAGGTCTAAGTCCCAAGCCCTACAACACAATATTCACAATAAACCCAATGGCAAAGGAGTCAAAGGTATGCAGGATGAACAATACCATCGAATGTGACAATCGACAAGGCCCAGTACAATATGCCAGTACAAAGTTCTTCAAAAATAGAGGAAGCAATCAAGCATGCATGCACATATACTCCACAACAACCACCATCACATTGGTGTTGCATCCGTTAAAATTCTGGCAAGCCTGTTAATCTTCTTCTTATTCACTGCCAGGTGTCCTTTGCTATTCAGACTATGGTTCAACAAAGGTGGAATCGCCTGGGTCATGCTAGAAATTGGAAGGGAGACGATTCTCGATGGAAATGGCATAAAGGAACTCAAACCACTAAGAAGACTTCGGAATCCCTCCATTATCTAATTTGCACAACTTATGGCTTGGAAGGAACATAAGGAATCTTGAAGGCTTGAAATCAAATCAGCAATAGTTGAATAGCCTTGTCCTAATTATTCCACAAAAAACAAACTGCTTATTATTTGGCTAGGCCTTTTATATTTCTATTCTGTTTTCTTTCTGTTGTTAGTTTCTGATTTATATAGCTCATGGATGCTCAATGAAAAACTTGTGCTCTTTCAATACAACGCCTCATATTAAGTAAAGAGAGAAATCATTGGCCACTAAAAGAATTAAAGGCGAAGTACGAGAATGAGGCCATTGCTGAATTTTCTCAGTTTCAGAAATAATACAGTTCAAAAACTTTAAACTGGTCAGCACCTGACCCATGTCGCCAAGCAAAAGATCACCTTCTGCCTCTCTCTCCAGGGCGATGTCTACATTTGAACAGGTAAATGGAACATCAAAATATGAGCAGACTAGCAATCCCTTAAATCAATAGGTATTGAATTAACATACCAAGCATTGATGGGGAAATGTCCAAACCAATCCAGTTGTGTCCATTTTCTGATAGGGTCTCCCCACTCAATCCAGATCCACAACCTAGAAAGACCCAAATGTCAATACAACATGATCAACCATCATGAATCTCTGAGCATTACAGACACTGCGCATGGGGAAAAAAGAGAAGAAGTAATAAAGCAAGGAAGAGAGAAGTAAGTATTCTCATCGAGCAGGTGCTCCTATCAAAGCTAAGAAAGTATAACTGAGCGATAAAGTTGCAAGCTGTAACTTAACAAGAGAAGTTGATCACTTCTTCATGCCTGATGACCTAAAACAGAAGACGCAAGAACCCGGCAAGCAAATTGACCCTGTCTCTTCATCAAGCAAAAAAGTTCACCCAATAGACAGGAGACATTCTTCAATACTCCAAATAGACGCTCCAATCATCAGTCACCCACATCAACATTTGATCTTTGCCTTCCGACGGGAAGTACTTCGGTCAAAGACAATATGGTCACACTAGAGATAGGTTCTCTCACCAACACATCAATTCTCCACGAACGTCAATCGAGTCAACGCTCCCCTTAACAGGAAGCACACGTACAACAACACTTTCAACTCAAATTCAAGCACAACCCACTCAGCACTAGCAGAACTCAAGAGGGTACCAATATCAAGGACTAATCTCGGAACGCCATCGTCCGGCAAAGCAAGAAGCTCCATCGCCCTCTCCGACAGTTTAGCCTGTTTTTCCAAACCGACAAAAACCGCCAACAACCACGTTGGTCAGGAGAACCAAAAAAAAATAAAACGACACACAAAACGCGATTACGCGAGCAATGCGAATGAACGAAACCGCGCGGACCTGAATTTCGATGATGCGGGAAGACGAGGTGTACTTGCGAGCCTCGACGTCGTTGTAGAATATCTCGGGCGGCGCCTGTATTTCCGGTCGAGAAGCCATCGGCAGAGCGACCACCAGAAGAAGAAGAAGCTACCCGCAAGCTGAGTTCCGGTCGGACTTTTTCAGCTGAGCACCGCCGGCACTCGATGACCGACCGTCCTGAGAGAGAGAAAGAGAGAGAAGCGGCGGCTGAGGCGGCGAGACGGCGGCCGAGATACAAACGGGAGAGGGAACTAGGGCTTTGCCTTGCTGGGGCTGGGGACCTAACGAAACTGGTCCGCCAAAAGCAAATTTTTTACCTTTTTTCGGATTTTGAGACGCGCCCGTATGGCTTTTTTTGTTTATTTATTTAATAAGACTCGTCTTAAACTTTATTTAAATATAAATTTACGGCAAAATTCCAAATGGGAACTCAAAAAGTACACTTATTTTCTCACATAAGGACTTCAAGTAGATCTTGTTTTAAATAAGGGCATGAAGTAATCATATCAGTCTTAATAGAAGATCTTGAATGATTATATTTATTTCAAATAAGAGCCTAGCCTTATTGACTCACCGGTTGACAAAATTTTTTGGCCAACTAGTGGTATTTTCCTCAAAACACAATTTAAATTTAAATTAATTAGATTAAAAATTTTAAAATGTAAACGTAAAAAAAAAAAAAAAAAAAAACAACAACAAAGGTGGGAGAAGCCCCTCCTGCTTACGGCCACTGTCCCATCACTAGCGGGGTCGTCGACCAAAGGCGAGGGCCAGTAGGCCCTCACCCCAACTTGAGCAAGAGCCGACAACCCTTGTCGACTAGAGTTGGCAACCCTTGCCCAATGCCCCCAAACCTTGCCTAGATCTAAGAGAGGATTGCTACCCTCTCCCAACAAGTGTTGCCACCCCTCGCTCAATTGCTGTTGCCCCACCGGCGATGCGGTGACGGCCACAAGTGGGAGGGAGCCCTCCCTCCCGTCTTTTTTTCTTAAATTTTTTAGTTTTTTTTATGGAAAACAAGAAAAAAGAAAAAAATTAAAAGATGAAATTGCCCCTTATCAAATAGTGAGTTGAGACATTTTTTTGAGACTGATATGACCACTTTATGTCTCTTATTTGAAAATAATGTCAATTTCAGGACATTATTTGAGAAAATGAGAGTATTCGTGGCCTTTATTTGAAATAATATATATTTCAGAATTTATTTAAGAAAATAAGGACACTTTAGACCTTTATTTAGAATTTTCCCTAATTTTTCTCACAAAAAACTCGTGTGTATGTATTTAAAATATCAAGGATCTCACGTAATTATGGATGGACAAAACTATAATATAGAATAACCAAAGACAAATGCAAGTAATTGATGAACCTCTTCTACTTTATGCATTCGACTTTGAAAAATTTATCGGGGATTTCGTAAATCCCTCATCTTTTTTTTTTGACTAAATTAATTATGTACGGAAAATAAATTAAAATCTAAACATGTTTTTTTTTTTTTTTGGTCGAAATATCAATCTTTAAACATAAGTTGGAGTCATAACATAATATAGACATATGTTATCAATCTCATTCAGGATGTTTTTTTTCATTATGGATGTTGTCAGAAATAGTAAAATTGTTTTTGTGTTTTGATTAGCTTATTTGTCTTTTAATTATTTTTGGCTAAGTGTGTGAAAGCAAGAGTTAGTCGGTTTGTAAAAAGCCAAAGAAAAGTGGGTTGCAAAGGAGAGAATTCTTGAAGAAGCTACAGGTGGTACTTGAAGAGTAGGAAGAAAGCTTCAACTTTGGAAACTTGAATGTGAAGGAAAAGTTTCAGCCCACAATTGTTGACTCCTTGGCCAAGAAGAAAAGTTCAACTTCAACTCTTGCATGTTGAAGATAATGGTGGTGAAGATGCTTATAAATATGGGGTTATGTTAGTTTTTTTTAGAGTGTGAGAGTGTTTGTAAAAGTGAGAGAAAGTGAGATTTTAGAGAGAGTTTTAAGCTTAGCAAAGTTAGTGTGTGTACTCTCTTAAGCCTTTACAAAGGCATATTGTGTAATATAATCTCTCTTTGTGTGTGTACTCTCTCCCTCCAAATCCTTTTGGTTCCAACAGATGTGCTCTTTTGTTAAGGGTGATCGGTTTTTGGGTTGGGCCGATTCCACCCTAAAATCAAGAATTGGACTGAATTGAATTGATTAGTTCCAGTCTAGTTTAGGATTTTGATAATTTCAATTTCTTTATACATTAAAGGACAAGAAAAGTTTAAAAAAGAAAAAAATATCGTTATGGTGGTCCTATAGCCTAGTTTCCCCCCATTTGTTCTCTAGCCACACCTTTTGGGGTTGACTGAAGAATAGCTATTTCATGTAGAGAAAATTAGGGCACGTTTATTTGTGTTCTTTTTTTGTTCCTTGGAACACAATTTCTGTTCTTTTGTTCCGAGGAATAAAAAAAAAATGCGTTTGTTTACACTTTTGTTCTTGGGAATGAAAAATCTATTTTTTTTATTCCTGGGAACAAATTTGGAATAGAAACAAGGAACAAGAA
Source organism: Eucalyptus victrix (assembly GCA_016097545.1). NCBI lineage: Eukaryota > Viridiplantae > Streptophyta > Magnoliopsida > Myrtales > Myrtaceae > Eucalyptus > Eucalyptus victrix. The sequence continues at coordinate 30,146,564 of CM027837.1, forward strand.
AAACTTATTTCTTGTTCTTGGAAACACTTTCGAGAAACAATTTTTCTCTCTTCTATTTTTTCCTTCACTTTTTTTTTTTTTTTTTTTTGTTGACACATAAATTTTGGCTTCACATTAAGTCATTTATTGCATAAGAAAATTAGAGGTCCAAACCAATCTCTAAAAAAAATATATAAATATCAATTTTTACTTTGCATGTTTAGTTCTTGTAAAGCATGTCTACATCCAATAAAATTCATATGAGCTAGCGTTATTATGCTTGAACTCAAGAAGCCATGAACATGCTCTGAGTTGGCACACGGGTTAACAAATCCTCATAGCATGCTCGATTATCAATTGCGCACATGAGAATCTGAAAACTTTTTTTTGGGTAAAGTGAGAATCTGAAACTTGGGGGTCACAATTTCCGCAAAGATGAGGGAGGCCAATCAATTAGAGAAATTTTCTCTCCAGTAAATCTTCCCTCTAGTAAATTTTGGCTAGATAAGTGGAGGGACTCGTGGGATCTTTTTCCAAGGATACCGGGATGCACAAGAGGAAACAAATATGTTGGCTGCGAAATCACGGGCAACGTTGTCAGACCGTAAGTTGAGGGAAAAGAATTAGAAAAAGGAAAATAAAGAAAGAATTTTCATGGAATATTATCCACGACTTTGGCCGAGGTATCCCGCGTCCAAAAGCTCAACCTCACCAGGTCTCACGAATCATCTTTTGCATAATAAGAGGAGTTTATCTTGGCAAATCATCAGAAAAGCAAGCTCACGTTTTCAGCTACTGATCATGGAAAGATCGGGAGCTCGGAGTGACGAGGACGGACTGAATTCTCATTCCTTCGTAGGCATCTCCGGATTGCTTGGGATTTCTTTCGGAAAAATTGAAATCAATGGGATTTGTCCAGAAATATGGAAAGAATGGATGCTCACTCGAATATTGGGCGTTCATGCGCAATTGAGTGAATTTGGACACGTTCACGGCAATATAAGTGAATTAGAAAAGGAAAAGATTGCGAAAGAAGATGAGGGACGCATACTTGAGAGATTTATGATGACAAATCAGGGTTAAGATTTGGCAATCCCCACGATCAAAGGAGCACAGGTTCTGACTTTCCAATGTTAAGTGGAAGTCTTACGCTATAAAAAGGGACCTGTCGAGTCATTTAAAAAAAGAAAAAAGGAGACACACCCTCAAACATCTCATGTCCACTATCCCGAGAATTCGCCGATTGGACTATGGCGTTGGCAGTCCTCTTGACGTCCTCTTGACGTCCCATGTTCATCTCGCTTTGTAGATATTGACGACAAGTATAAAGCTAAGTCAAGCATTTTTTAGTTTGATCATGTGAAATTCCATTTTGCTATTTAAATTTTTTAATTCACTCAATTTCGTGTTTTCACTTGCTGTCTAGTTTCAATTTCTCGGTCATCGTGGGCTTTCACGCCTAGTCTACATCAACATCTCACTGCCATTCTTTTTAACTCTGCGAGAATTCATGCACAAGTCCACACTTGGGACACCACAGAGAGGGGGATGAAGAGAACTAAGTTTGCAATAGAGACATTCTCAATTTGTTTTTGTCATTCCAGCAAGCAACCAGTAACTGCTGCAGCAACTCCGACGATCTCGACAGTGATTCAGATCCTCTCGACATCCTGCGGGCGTCCTGTTTCATGAATGCTAAAATCATTAAGCTAAGTCGAACATATTTAGCTTGATTGTGCACTATTCTATTTGGCTATTCGAACTATTCCATCTGTGTTTACGTTTCTTGTCTAGATTAAGCTCTGGAAGAAGACTTCTTGAGGATTCATATCTCTGTCACGCACTTTCACAGTCTCTCCTCTCGACAATGCTCAGCATATTCACAAAAGTCATCGCAATATGGAGGCCACAAGATCACAAAAAGAACGTCGAGCGAAAGTGAATTTCGTGGCAGCCGCGGCTTGCATTTTTTTGGCACTTAGCGTTCACCACCTCCGTTGCGCCTTGCCGTCATTGCAACCTGTTTCTCGGAGTCTAGTAGTTGTTGCCGTCGCAGCCACATCATCACGTCCAAGAGACTCCATCAATTGCAATCACTCTTTCTTGCCTTGTTTGCTGTGGTCCACTCTCACCAGCGCTAGCACCCTTGGCATTCTATACAACCCGAGCGATGCCAATTCAGTCATCGCCGTGTCGGATTTGCCTCTGTGTCGACTTCAGTTGAGATCTTAAATCTCATCGTGACTGACAGAGATACACACACTTGACCAGGTTCTTAAAATTTTCTGCAATCTATTTATTGTTTTGATTATGGAGTGTTACATTTCCTGATTGTGCACTCGTATGATCAGTCCTTACATGTTAGTGGCATAGGGTAAAAATGGATAAATATTGCTTGCAAAAACATTTTTTTGAAAATAAAAAGAAATGGTACCGAAATGGCATTAGAGAAGTTTTGTGTAACCAAGTCTTCGTACCCTTAGTCTCTGGTTTGTAGAAGTAAAATAATTCTCCCATTATTTTACTTAGGTATCTGATCGATCTACTGTAAACTAATTAGTGGCGACTCCTAATTAATAATCTTTTGCATGTTAAATATTTGAACATTAAGTCGCGAATTGGTATGGGCTTGGGAGAGCCTTGGAGAGCCCGAGCTAAGTTTAAAAACTTAGTAGTCCATTAACCTAATTTTAGGTGGTGTAGCCGAAAAATTAGGTTGCGACATCTTTGGTTGGTCACCGGCCTCAGCCATGGCTAGCGATCGGCCCTCAACGGCCGGTGACCTCGCCGGCCCCTAGCGAGGCTCGGCCTCGCCTTGGCTGGGGGAGCTCAAGCTCGCTTAGAGCTCGCCCAGCCATCGACGAGGCTCGGCCTCGCTGGGCCATTGCTAAGCTCGCGAGTTGTTGAGGGTTTCAGCGACGGCGTCGGCTTGGGTGGTGGATAGTAGTAGTGTCGAGCAACAACAACTTTGTGAGGGCAAGCAGAGTGACAATGTTCAGGCAGAGGCGCTTGGTGACGGGTTGAGGGCGGAGTCGCGGTGGTATACGTAGGGGACGGGTTGCAAGTGGCGGCTCAGCGTTGGGTTGCAGGTGGCACGACTGCTGCAAGTAAGGCGGACACGGTGGTGTGGGCGTGGCAGTGCGATGTTGAGCGTTGATGAAAGGCATTTGCAAAGGAGATGAACAGCCCTTCCTACTGCACACATCCTCTCATGCATTCTCTTCTCGTTGCACCCTTTGCCGGCCCTCGTCGGCCGGTCATCGGCCATGGCCTAGGCTAGTGATTGGCCAAAAGGAAGAAAAAAGAAAAAAGGAAAAGAGGAAAAATAAAATAAAAATATTAAAAAATTAAAATAAACAAAAAAATTATACAAGTTTACCAAACGTGTTTATGTTCTTTTTCTATTTTAGGAATAGAAATTTTGTGCAGTAACCAAATGCGTTGTTCTGTTCAAAAATTGTTTCTCAGAACAAATTTCTATTCCCTGGAACAATTTTTGAATAGAAACATTATCAAATGCAGCCTTAGCCTCAATTTCCATATTTAAAATATGACTTAACATTTTTAACATTAATTGCCTCAAATATATATTAAGGCTTCATTCGTTTTACTAAAAATGAACAAGGGTGAAAATATTTTCCATTGGACAACAACTTCTAAAATCGGGGAAAATATTTTTCATTTTTCAAATGGAGGAAAAATTTTTCCTCACTTAATCTCTAATATCTCAACACCCCCGTTAACCTTCACTTCTTTCTTTTATTAAGAATTTTCAATTATTTTTATTTTATAAAAATTGAATACTTACTATTTTTTTGGTAAAAATATATTTAATATTTTTTGTTTCTATAAAAATCAAAAATTCAATTTTATTTCTAAAAATCTAACTTTTAATTATTTTTTCTATTTTTCTTTTTTTTTTTCATCCTTGGCGGTCGTCGGCCACAACGAGATGGCCGGCAACCGACCATAGAGACTCAAGCTCACCAATTGGGTGAGGTCAAGGCTGTGACCTCGTTGATCTCTGCGAGACTTGAGCTCACCGGTGAGGCTCAAGGTTGCTTGAGGCTAGTGGTTAGTGATTGGCCAAAAAAAAAAAAAAGAATAATTAAAATAAAATAAAAATAATTCAAAATTTGATTTTTTTACAAAAAAGGAAAAATTAAAAAGAATAAGAAGTATTATTAAAATAAGTGTATAAAAGAAAATCAATTGAGATTTTTCATACCGATTGGTGGAAAATGTTTTTCAACTCATTTTCAAGTTTCAACTAAATATTGTTATTTTCCCGAAAAATAATTTCTTTAAAAACGTTTCCAAAATTGTCATATTTTCCGCAAAATCAATGGAGCTTATGTCAAAAGTAGATTTTATTTGACTTTTATATTTCATAATTAGTCCCTACCTAAGCGTTATTATAGTCTTGTAATAATATGTAGATTTAAAGACGAAAACCTAAAACCGATCATAGAAATAAGGATATATTTTTTTTCTATCCTACTTTTCGCTAAAACTTACATTCGGTGAAATTTCTTAACCGACCCAATAGTGCAACAGCTGACTTCTCGCTCTCTCTCGGTTTTTTCACTTATTATAGAGTGTTAATTTTTAGTATTTGGAAGAATAGCAAAATGCTAATTCAATATTCGCTCTCTAGAAAAGAATCCATATAGTGGTAGAAAAAGACAATAATGTTGTTTTGGCCATTGTTCGGGCTAGCATGGCCTCGTCGATCTCGTACTCTTGTGTCACGACCAAGAGGTTCCGGTAGCTAAAGGGTCGTGCCTTGCTGCGGAGGACCTCCTACGATCACTTGGATTCCCAACAAGACTTCTCCCAGAAATTTCTAAGGGCGGGTGATACGGTAATTGAGCTGTACTCTAGAAGACTCTAGCTATTAATGTCGGTAGCTGTTAGTTGTCTTTTAAGTGTCGGTAGTTAAGGCGGTGTGATCTCGTTCGTCGGATAAATTTTAGATCAACGGATGTAATCAGAGGGCCTTTTAAGTGTTGGTAGTTAAGGCGGTGCGATCTTATCTACCGGATAAATTCTAGATCAACGGATGTAATCAGATGCCTCAAGTATAAGAAAGCATAAGAAGGGTGCCCTCCCCCTCATTTGTAACCATCCAATATTTCAGCAATGCTCAAGTATAAGAAAGCATAAGAAGGGTGCCCTCCCCCTCATTTGTAACCATCCAATATTTCAGCAATGCTCATTTCTTTTCAGAGCTCTTCTCTCTAGAAACTTTCTTTGCTTATTTCTTTCTAGAGCTCTTCTCTCTAGAAACTTTCTTTGCTTATTTCTTTTCCAGAGCTCCTCTCTTTAGAAACTTTCTCTCTCTACTCTAGAAACTCTCTTTCTATGATTCAGGTAAAGCGATCGAGTGTGCGATCAATTGAGCAAGGCTTGGCTTAGGTGCTTCGACGATCCAAGTTAATCCAAAAGTGCCCGAGTCGCCGTGTGGTTATGATCCGAATCGATGGGATGTGACACTTGCCTTCGGTGATAGTCGACCTCCTCTTTAGCCGCTTCTCCACTGCCTTGGTTCTGTTGGAGATAACTTCCCCAAACTTGATAAATGGTTGTGGGTAGCATGAAGGGCTCCTTGTGCCTCTCTCAGTTCACGTATACCACGTCCACGTTCTCGATTTCCTTCTTGCACCAGAATTCGTGCTCTGCGAGATTATAGGCAGCGATATCTGTCAAGTTAGACTGGAAGTTATGGATGCCATGACTGAAGGTTAGCATGGAGTGTTCGTAGTAAGTGATGAGGGGGTGATCAGCAGGGAGGTTTTTGGGCTCAACATGTGTTGCCAGGCTCTTGATTTTGTTGAGAGCGTTGGGTTTGGCGGCCAGCCAGGTGTAAGTCAGACTCAGGTACGAGAGCAGTTCTTTTCACAAGGCAAGGAAGTGGCGTCGTAGGAAGAAGCAGAGGACGGAGAAGAAGATGGTGCCATTTCAACCTTGCAGAATCACGAAAGAAGTTTGAAGTCGAAATGGAGGATGGGAGTTCAATTGCCATGATTCACACTATTTATAGACCAAGTTCAAAACCGAGCAATCACGACCTTTCACGAACCAACGTGACAAAGAGGGTGGGTGAACGTGCATAACTGCAGAGCATCTAAAAAGATAGGAATTCATGCGTCATAGGATAATGAAGAGAAATGATGCACGTACTTAATATTATATCGGAAACCAAAATGATGTGACGGTTGACCATTATGGCTGATGCTCGCTTATCGAAATATTACGACCATTGAAGGATTGAGATAAGCAAAGTAGCAACTTGCTATTAAATGCCATAAAGATGGCGGACTACAAGTTATTCGGATGAATCTCGACTCATAATGAAGGATGAGGATACAAATACTTTAACTATAGTGACAGAATGTCTGAGACGTCATGAAAGTAGTTGAGTGGCGCCAAAAATACTAAGATTATGACAACAATGGTCACTGAACATGGAGAAAAGTACAAAAATAGGTTCTGAAATTGGAATTCATATTAACAAAGTGGTGCCAGAATATAAAATCCAAAGAAGCCATGAGTACGGATGGGAGCATGTGTAAAATTAAATTAAATGTTGCATTATCCCTAGCACAAAGCTATGGAGTTACATTTTACCGTCGTAATTAGTTTCAAACTATCCATCCTTTTTGCTCCCAGCCTCCGACAGCTTAAGATATAGGGAAGCACAGGCTGCCTCAAGGTTAATGATTAACCTTGATTGAATTAGTAATGCCTGCAAAGGACTGGGTCATTGGCTTTCAGGATGTCGAAAGTGGTTTGATGTCGAGACAGTCCTTAAAAAAGCATTCTCCTCCAGGTTTTCGATAGCTTCTAAACTCTTCAGCCTTGTCCTATACGACTCTAGAGTGGAATTAAAGGAGAGAGAGAATTCATTAACAGCAAACTTGAGAGCTCGACACTGCATAGGATAAGGCAAATTGGTCAGAAAAGCAATGAGAGTGTTAGTTTCACCCTCAATAATAACGTCGCCGCTTATGGTCTCATAACCCTTTCTTAATAGGTCATGGAGCCGCGCCCATTTAGCTTGAGTAGACTTACAATCTTCGGATAAAAGTGGCTCATTCAACAAGAAGGGAGATGGTGAACTGAAATTGTCAGCGCCTTTTGAGACATGAACCATGTTACGCCAGTCGGTTAAAAGGGAGAGTTGAACATGAGCCCATCGAAGGTCCTCGCAGTATGATCATCGAATGCTGATGAATCATCTTCATTCAATAATAGCTTAGAAGATGAGCAAATAAAAACAAGTGAAGCAAGGGAATTACCTTCACTAATTGGGTGCTCTAAATTAGTAATTGCTCGATGCTCAGATAGTCTTGAAGGTCTCTTAAATGGATGCAATAAACCCAAGGGGAATTGGGTGACTCTGGAAAGAATCCCGTCAGCATGGCAAGGGAACAGGAGGAGTCTATAATCAACCCACCATCCATTGAAAAGCGTGGAGCTGTGAGGACGACACGAGAAACCGACGAAGTGAAAATGCCCAAGGACATTATGGATAACTTTGTTATGAAAAATGATGGCAGCTTTGTCTTGCTCTTGGCAAAGAGATGTTGGGAAAAAAATGAAGTTAATCAAATATACTATTGGCATGGGCACACCTTGAGTAAGTCCAAATTGTCATGCACATTAATGGGGATAGTCCAAATTGTTGCGCACAACTGTGGGGATTATATATCTCGAAGCCTGAAGAATATCGCCCTCCATAAGAAAAGTTTAGCATAAGATCAGATGGAGCCAGGACGCTCAACTAGAATAGATACATATCAGATTGCATGATTGAAGGGCTACGGGCCTTATCATCAACACCTAACATGTAGAATCAAAGTCTGTCGATGATATCAATATATTAAGCAAGCATTCAAATGGGGAGAAACCATTGGGTGGTGAACGAAATGCTTGACAAAACTTCCAGAGGCCAAACTCGCTTTCGACAGATGACTCATGTGCTTTGGATCAGTGAGTTGGAATCTTCCCCTTCTTATAAAATAGTTGGGAGAAGTAGACATGTAGCCAACCATACAAAATCCATAAGAGACCAAAAGAGGATTCATGATGTCCCCTAGATAATGAGGTTTGTGCATCTGCGAGACCTCGATACAGTGGGTTAAGAGCCATCAGCCTAATCCGTTATCGATACCATTCGACAGTGCATAAGTCATGTCAATGAATTCGTAGGACACAATTAACAAGGGGTGACAAAAGATGTGTTGATAGAGCCAACATAACAAGAAAGCAACATGTTCTTCAAAGAAGACTAGCCCACTAGCCTTAGCAAATATATCCATAAACTCATCATAGGAAAAGTCTAAGTAAGGAATCTTATCAAAGAATGGACAAGCACTCATTTATTGACTATCAAATTCCATAAAAAGGGAGAGATCGATCAAAAACCATATGTCTAGCAAAGTGATGGTTATAGGACTAGTTGGAAGGAAAAAAACAATTAGTTGAAGGTGACCAGAAATAGCAAAGGCTACCAGTCAGCCCATACTCCAGAGGATCAATGTGACATCCTCAATCTGACCTCAATTTTCAGAACGGGATTACAATAGTGGTAAATTTTTAGAGTGGGATTGGAACGGGGATCAATAGGCCATGGAAATGCCGAGAAGGCTACTTTGGGGCAAAAAATTAATTTTTCATCGACGGGACATAAAAATTAGGAAGGGTGGGAATGGGCCACGGACGAGGACCCATGTGGGCCTAATGGGCCCTTAGACCTATGAAGGACGGCCCGATAGGCCCAAGCCCAAGGTGGGTAGCCTAATGGGCCTCACGCCCAAGAAGGGCGGCCCAAAGGAGCCCATGGGCCACCCAAGCCCTTTTTGATATTTTCAAGTCTCTCATTAATGCCCATGTGCGTGAATAGTACCTAGGGCTTGTGAAATTATCATTTTGCCATTCTACCTAATAAAACAACAAATGAGCACCCAATGAGGAGAGAAAAGAGAAGATGATGGCATGCTTAGCCTACCCTATCTAGCTAAGCCTACCTGTCACGTCTCGAACCTCGAGTACGCACATATCCCTCGGCGATCCACTAAATTGCGACGTACCTAGGACACGTCGCCAACCCAAATGATTCATGCACATGCGGAAACGAAATAACAATCTCCAAACAACAAACAAACATATGGGATAGGAAAGCAGGACAACCAATTTAAACAAACTACACTTTATATATAGCTAGGTCAACCTACAGTTTATACACATGAGGTCTATCTCAAAAAGAACTACTGAGCCCTCTAAGCTTCGAACTCTTCAGTCATGGGCTTCGGGTCCTCCACGACACCATAAGGGGTGTTGATGTCCATAGGATGCGCTATTTCCCAATCCCCGGTCCTAACGAGAGGCCCGTCAAAACCTTGTAGGGGACCCTCCTGACCCCCTTGAGGAAAGTTGATAAACCACGCTATGAATCGATGAGGTACCAACTAAGGTAGGCCCTCTTCCACCCAGACCGTGGACTCAACCAACTCACAGGTCAGGTTAGTCCCAGGTATAGGGAAATAGGAGTGTTGAAAGTCCATCACATGCGGGACCCCATAACGTATATGGAGTACCTCCATCTAAAGACCTGAAAATTTTTAACCACGACGGTGTGAGACAATGTCTCAATGAGTCTACACCCTAAACCTCGATTAGGAGGATAATTCACCTAGAGGCAACCTAAACATGCATCATATAAGACTTACCTCGCCTTAGCACCTCCCTGCACATTAGTACAGCTCATATAACAGATGCATATATTAATCACACTCAATAATTGGAACACTTCACTTTCACACATCAATTAATCACATGGGTCCCGATTATAGAGCCAAATCGTTATGATACATCCTTTTCTGTGCTACACAATTTTGTCCCATAATCAGGCGCCAACTCAACAATTGATGGTCATCCGGCATAATTGGGCGTCGTCTCGCTTCATCGGGTACGGTAACGTCTATATCTAGATGGCATTCCCGAAGGAGCATCGGCCTAGCCTCTATTGCGAGCAGCATCCGTTGACATGAGGCATCTGAACTTAATCAAGCAACATCCTGCGTAAACACATCAGGACGGGTTCACTACCTCGTGTAAACGCATCAAGGTATTATGTGCTCATGCACACATCCAATCTCGGTCAATGACATTGTGCTTTGTACTCAAATGCCTCAATTTCAAATAATGTACTTAGCCTATTTCTTCATATTAAAAACACCTGATAAAATAATTGTATGTGGCCACACCGTCAAATTGATCCACAAAGCGTGATACTCTCTCATTTAAAAATTGCATGATTTGATATAGTACTAAAAATATTTTTGGCGTCAAGACCGGAAATTCGGTATTTTTCTAATTAAATACCAAAAATTCATATTTTTGAAATAATAATTCAAAATCATCACTCAGCATCCAATTGCATAAATTAGCAATCAACGCACAAACCAATGCAACCATGACGATCGGCACGAAATTTCGATTAACCGGCAATCTCGGTATAATTTAAGCTAATTAATAAAAAATTAAATAAATTGCAAAATAATTATATTAAATCACTAATTAACCTACATAATCTAATCTAGCCACCTAATTGAGCTAATTAACTAATCTACTAAGCTAACTAATTTAGTCTGATTAAACTAACTATGTAATCTAACTAACCCCTAACTAAATCCTTCTAACCACCTAGCCATCTAACTAAACTAACTAACTACCAATTACACTAACTAACTAACCTTAATCCTAATTAAGCCTAACTAATCCACCTTAAGTGTAATTAGTCCCCTAATTAGAGTTTAGGACGTAAACTCACCGATTTAGCGCGAAAATCGGTTCACGGTGATGGCAGTGTGACAACGACCACAACTCGGGTCTACAGTGACACCAAAGGAGGCCGAGAAAGGCTCGAAAAAGGCCCAGCAAGTTGACAACTTGCTACTGAGCTTCGGTTCTGTGGGGCTGAACTAAAGGCTGGTCAAGAGGCTTGGCAGCTGATTGCGGCGTGGGGGACAGCGGAGACGGTTAGGCGGCGACGAGCCGGCAGTTGGAGTAGCTGAGGTGAGCGGACGGTTAAGGGTGCGTAAGCTAGGGACGTGGAACACGGTGGTTGCGCAGGTGGCCTGGCTCGTGGCTTTGGGTTGGCTCGAACACGGAGAAGGGGGCGGTGTGAGGGTGGTGGTTGGTGAGGGTGGTCGAGTGGTGCAGCGGCTAGCTCAGGCAAAGTTGGCTAGTTCGGCAAGTGTAGGAGATGGTGGTTCAACAACAATGGAGGATAATGAAGGCTTAGGGAAGAAGCAAGAAGAAGAAGAAGAAGCTGAAGAAGAAGAAGAAGCTGCTGTTGGAAGGGGGACAAGAAGCCTTCAAAGTCAAGAGAAAATATTCCAAATCATCATTCTTAGCCCCCAAAGTCTTTAGCCCTATCCAGCAGGCATTTTTCCCTTCCAAAACGTCCTAAGCAAGCCAAATTAAAGTCTAAATGTTGCAGCCCAGCAGCCCCTACGAATTTCACCAAGTTCCATCTTCAATTCACGCCAAACAACTTCTATTTAATGGCCACACAAGCCATGGTAGCAGCCCACACAAATTCCTTGCACTTCCCTCACCAAATAGTTCACTTTGGAGGCTAAAAATCCACTCAATTTTGCCATTCCGAATTTCTTGAATTTAAATTGCCCAATTTTGATTTTCCGCCAAAACTCCGATCTCGCCGAAAATTCTTCAAAGGATGCGACGATGTCTTAAAAATAAATTGTGACACACTAGAACTTTTAATTCCAGAAATGAGTTCAATTCGTAATTAATTTTAATCAGACGTGATTTTAGCGTGACCTAACCTACTGGGTAGCTTTTAGGAATTTTATCGTGTTTGACCTATGGTTGATAAATTTCAATCCATGTTTGTGCATCTTCGACTCATCGGTGACTCTCAGTTGTTGTAAAAATCTTAAGGTTTCAATTATAAGCATAGGGTACAAAATCGACAGAAAATTGAGTTAGTGCCGTTCGACGCGAATTTTGCAATCATGTGGAATCATCCACGATTTAATTATGCCATTCTATCAAGTCAGCCTATATTTGATATCTAATCGATTATAATGGTGCCATATTGACTCTTGCTAATTATCACGGTCGAGCAGTCAATTTCTGGTCATATTCTCAAGTCGATCGCGTTTATATCCCTTAACGGCTTCGCTTGATAGATTAGTTATCTTGTGAGTGATCATCTCAGTGAAAAAAGACCACAAGTGTGTTGATGAAAAGCCCATTTCAATTAATTGAAATAGGGTTGAAAATCAGGATGTCACAACTCTTCCCATCTTATAAAAATTTCGTCCTCCAAATTTAAACCATTACAATTCCTTTTCAAAAAGGTGGGGGTATTGTCGTCTTATCAATTCTTCACTTTCCCATGTAGCTCATTCTGTTTTGTGGTGTTGCTAGACCACTTTGACCAAGGGAACCGTCTTGGTACATAGCACTTGCTCCTTGCCATCCACGATCTGAATTGGTCTTTTCACGTACGACACTCTGTCGTCCACATTTAATTCTTTAAAATTCAGTATGTGGGTTGGGTCAAGTTCATACTTTCTCAATATTGACACGTGGAAGACATCATGCACTTGCGCTAGTCTTGGCGGCAATGCAAGACAATACGCCAAAGTCCCTATTCTCTCTAGAATTTCAAAGGGACCGACATACCTTGGACTCAACTTCCCTTTCTTGTCGAAGCGCGAAGTTGTTGGAGAAATCTTTCCAGAATATTTTGAAGCTGACAAAACGTTTCTTTCAGTCTAAAGTCTGGAGATTTGGAGACCGTCAGTTTAAAGTCTGAAGACTTTGTTCTCTTAAGACTCAAGACTCAAGACCCAAGACCCAAGACTCAAGACTCAAAGACTTAAGACTCAGGACTCAAGACTTAAGTCTATTCTCACCGATTGTCTTTCTAATCCGGTGACGAAGGAAATCCAAAGCCGAGGTTTATGGTTGAGGATTCAATTCTATCCTCTCGGAATAGATTCTTTGGTTGGATAATCATTTCGGATTCTTTAATTCTTATCTAAGATCGATTGAAGATCCGATGGTCGACGAAATAATCTTGGAATATTCTATTCTTGGAAACCGAGATCCCGATTGTATGGGCGAACGGGATTGATGGGCTATCATCGATTCCTTAAATAGCTCGGATGATCTTCTTGATTGATTCCGTCCAACGGGTAGATTGGAGGAATTCCTTTGGTAAGTGCCAACGGCTATGATGGCATGAAGGAGTATAAAAGGAAGACGTCTAGCTGTTTTAAGTGAGTGATCGATAGAAAAATTCAGAAATACGAAGATCCTTGATTGTTAGTTGAGGCGAGCGAAATTGTACACGAGAGAGTGATTATACTTGGTGACGCCTTGAGTGAGTGTGGTAGATCATCTACACCTAGAAATCAAGGAAGATCAACACCGTAACATCTCTTTGATCATAGTGGAATCCAGCCAATCGGCTGTCGGTCTTGAAGAGTGGACGTAGGCTTGAATCAAGCCGAACCACTATAAACCGAGCGTTCAATTCTCTCTTCCCTTACTCGGTCTTGCGATTAAATTTTTAAGCGTTGCGAATCCTCTAATTGTTTGAATATCGTGCAAGCTTCGAGAAATTTTTTTGTATACCTATTCACCCCCTCTAGGTACTCGTACTAGCTATTTCAATTGGTATCGAGCTCGTGTTCTTACTTTGTTTGAAGTGTTATACTTCGAGTAAAAGATCCATGGCTAGTATGCTAGCACCGGGCTGATGGAGGGGCAAAGCAATACCAGACCTCCCTACTTCGATGGAAAGGATTACAACATCCGGAAGAACAAGATGAAAGCTTTCCTTCGATCAAAGGATCCTCCGGAATGGGACGTTGTGGAAAGAGGAATCACTCGCCGCTGCATCAATCTACGAAAGAGGGAAAGAAACTGTTGAAGCCAGCGGAATGTCTCAAGAAGATATAAACAAGAGACAAGCACTCGATGCTAAAGCAATTTATTCTTTATATTGTGCTTTGTCACCAACTGAATATAACGAGAATATCTTCTTGTGTTACAGCAAAAAGAAGTCTCGGGACGAGTTACATATCACTTATGAAGGGACAGTCGAGTGAAGGAGACCAGAATTAATATTCTTCTTGGTCAATATGAATCCTTCAAAATGAAACCAGGAGAATCTATAACTGACATGTTTAGTCATTTTACAGATATTGTTAATGGTCTTGAGAACCAAGGACAAAAAATTTCTGATCCCATGAAGGTGAACAAGCTTCTGCATGGACTCTCCAAGGATTGGAATCATATAAAGACTTCAATAAGAGAGACGCAAAGAATCATGCCATTATCTGTAGACGAACTGATTGGAACTCTTCAGTCTTACGAAGTGGAACGAATTAATGAAGACGAAGATCCAAGAGGTAAGAAGTCTATCGCACTAAAATCAAATGATGATTCTGATGATGCAGATTCTGAAGATGATATGGACGATGAGGAGCTCGCCCTCATGATAAGAAGATTCAGAAAACTGAATAGAAAAGGCAGAAGGTTCATTCCAAAGAAACAGAGTTTTCAGAGACAGCAGAACAAGTCTGTTGATGATGTGGAATCAAACAAAGATGTAGTTTGCTTCGAATGTAAAAGAAGGGACACATCGGACCCAACTGTCCTCTTCGAAAAAGAAAAGAGGAAAAGGTGAGAAGTCTCGAAAAGCTCTCAAAGCCGAGACCGGAGCGATACTGAGTGTGAAGAGAGTGATGAGGAATATGCCAACCTGTGTGCGATGACACAATCGGACTCGACTCGAATCGACTGGATCGGACTCGAGACGGTGAATTTGAGGTAAGTGATTATAAAATCCCTGTCAAAGTCTCTAAATATATTGATGAGTTATGTTTTGGTCTTAAGACTTCTCTTAAAAAGATTTCCGAACTTAAAAAGGAAAACTCAGTTTTAAAACAAAAGGAAAACATTTTAGAAGAAAAGGTAAAAAATTTAGACTTGAATGTTTCTACTCTTAAAGAGAATGAAGACAATCTTTCAAAAGAAAATGCTTTCTTAAAAACGATTTATCAAATATTTCAAAGAAATTTTCAATAGGATCGAAAAACTTGAAAAAGTTCTTTCAATCCAAAGACCTTACTTCAATAAGTCGGGTCTAGGTATGACAGCTGAAACAATCCCTTTGATTGGTTTTCCGAAAGTAAAAGAAAGAATTAAGAAAAGACCATCGAAAGAGGCTTATAAAAATCATTTCAAAAGAGTCTTTGTAAAGCCTGTAGGTCGAAATGCTTTAAGGTATTCTAAGTGTAATAGTCAGGATCATTTTGAAAAAGAGTGTCCTATGGTTTGGAAGCCTGTTAAGAGAGTATGGCCTAATAATGCTCATCCTACTAACACCAAAGGACCCAAGAAAATTTGGGTACCAAAGAAAGCTTGAGACTCTCTTTTGAATGCAGGTCTCTGTCAAAAAGAAGGTAAAGTGGTATCTTGACATGCGGATGCTCAAGACACATGACAAGAGACTCAAATTGTTTCATAAAGCTTATTCAAGTAAATGGTGGAAAAGTTTCATTTGGAGGAAATAGCAAAGGAAGTATTGTGGGATTCGGAGCTGTGAAAATTGGAAATCTCACAATAAGCAATGTTTCTCTAGTGGAAGGACTCAACTACAATCTACTCAAAGCATTAGCCAACTCGTGTGATACTGGTTACAAGATCTCCTTTCAAGAAGGCATATGTTCTGGAATTAGCAAAGATTCGACTCGGTCTTTCATGGGTCGAAGGCATGGAAACATCTACCTCCTTGATGTAAAGCCAAATGAAGAAAAATGCTTAATCTCAATTCAAGATGAAGCAATTCTATGGCACAGAAAACTTGCCCATATCAACAAGAAGCAATTAGCCAAAATCTCTTCAAAGCAACTTGTTCGAGGTCTACCTAAATTGCCTTACCAAAAGTCGACTTATGCACTCCATGCATTTTGGGAAAGCAGGTAAGAAATTCATTTAAGCAAATAAATCATGTATCTACTAATCATGCACTGCAGTTGCTTCATATGGATCTCTTCGGACCAACAAGAACCCGAGCATTGGAGGTAAGAAATATTGTCTAGTAATTGTAGATGATTACTCTCGTTTTACTTGGGTATATTTTCTTGCAAATAAATCAGAAACCTTTTCGTACTTTGAGAAGTTTGCTAAAAAGGTTCAAAATGAAAAAGGATGTGCTATTTCTAGTATAAGAACAGATCATGGAAGTGAATTTGAAAATCAAGATTTTACGAGATTACGTGACAAATCTGGTGTTAATCACATGTTTTCCTCTCCGTATACTCCGAGCAAAATGGAGTTGTGGAAAGAAAGAATAGATCTCTTCAAGAAATGGCTAGAACACTTTTAATTGAAAGTAAAATTTCTCCACGATTTTGGGCTGAAGCTGTTTCAACCGCTTGCTATATTATAAATAGAGTCTTTCTAAGACCTATTCTTGAGAAAACCCCTATGAATTGTTCAAAGGTAAGAAGCCTATTGTTTCATACTTTCATGTATTTGGTTGCAAATGCTTTATTTTGAAAAATGCAAATGATCGAGTTGGTAAGTTTGAAGAAAGATCGATGAAGGCATCTTCCTTGGATATTCTACATCAAGCAAAGCCTACGAGTCTACAACAAGAAAAGCCGGTCGTGGAAGAATCAATGAATGTCAAATTCCAAGACTCGGTGCAAGATGAATCCAGCCGGGCTCGGTTCGAAGAGACCGGAACCCGCTCTAGACCTTCAAATGTCTACATCTCAAGAAGCATCTCGAGTCCGGAAGTCCATCATCAAGACGCTCATGGAGAATCAAATAAAGAAAGAGATCATCAACTTTGGCAAATCAACTAGTAAGCGGAAGCACAAATCCGGTCATCCCAAAGATCTTATTATTGGCGAACTTAATGAAGGAATCCGTACCAGATCAAAAAGACATGAAGAATCTAGTCTTGTGGCTCTCATCTCGAAATTGAACCAAAAAGCATAGAAGAAGCTTTATCCGATGAAAGCTGGATCGAAGCTATGCAAGAAGAGCTCGAGACAGTTCAACATCAATGATGTCTCGGGAATTGACATCTAAACCAAAAGGTAAAACCGTTATTGGAACCAAATGGGTATTCAGGAACAAGATGAACGAAAAAGGAAAAGTCGTACGGAACAAAGCAAGACTCGTGGCCAAAGGCTATACGCAAGAAGAAGGAATAGACTATGACGAGACCTACGCACCAGTTGCAAGGTTAGAAGCTATTCGACTATTACTTGCGTTTGCTTGTTACAAAAATTTCAGGTTATTCCAAATGGACGTCAAAAGTGCTTTCCTAAATGGATTTATCCATGAGGAAGTTTATGTGGAACAACCGCCTGGATTTGAAGACCCAAAGAAGCCAGACTCAGTCTTTAGGCGAAAAAGGCTCTGTATGGTCTAAAGCAAGCACCTCGAGCTTGGTACGACGGACTAAGTAAGTTTTTATTACGAATGGTTTTGTCAAAGGTAAAGTAGATACTACTTTGTTTATCAAAAAGGAAAACAAAAACTTTTTACTTGTTCAAATATATGTTGATGACATTATTTTTGGATCCTCTAATGAAAGTCTTTGCAAGAAATTTTCTAAGTCTATGCAGGATGAATTCGAAATGAGTATGATGGGAGAGTTAACGTTCTTTCTTGGACTCCAAGTGAAACAAATGAAGGAAGGAACTTTCATTCATCAAGAAAAATATGCGAATGATCTTGTTAAAAGGTTTGGATTGGAAAAGTGTAAAAAGAACGACATACCAATGTCATGTTCTCAGAAGATAGACAAGGATGAAGAAGGGAAAAAGTAGACCAAAAGCTGTACGGGAGCATGATCGGTTCACTTCTTTATCTTACCGCTTCTAGACCGATATTTTGTTTAGTGTTTGTATCGTGCTAGGTTTCAATCGGATCCTAGAGAATCACATCTCATTGCCGTGAAACGTATTATCAAATACGTTGCTTCATCTTTAAGCATCGGTCTTTGGTATCCAAAGAAGGGAGACTTTAATCTTTCGGGATACTCGGATGCGATCCGGTTGCGAGTCGATAGAAAGAGCACTTACGGAACTTGTCGGTGATAGGAAACGGGACGGTGTCTTGGTTTTCAAGGAAGCAAAGCACCGTAGCTCTCTCAACAACGGAAGCGAGTATGTAGCTCTTGGAAGCTGCTGTTCGCAAATTCTATGGATAAAACAACAGCTACAAGACTTTGGCATTGAAGACTCATGCACGAAATCAGATGTGACAACACCAGTAGCGATCAATCTCACCAAAAATCCAATCCTTCATTCAAGAGCAAAGCATATTGAGATTCGTCATCACTTCATTAGAGATCATATTCAAAATGGAGAAATCTCGATTCAATTTGTTGATTCAAAAAGTCAACTAGCGGACATATTCACAAAGCCTTTGGAGAAGAATCAATTCGACTTCATCCGCTCAAGACTCAACATTTGAAGCTTGAAGAAGTTAAAGTCTAGAGACGCACCAACTCTAAGACTCGATCTCTTAGACTTTAAATCCACGAGACTCAATCATTCATCGCTAAAGATCGTAAGTTGCTATCCTATCTAAAAGGTACGAATTCTCGAAAAAGGTACGTTCTTTTATTCAGATATAATTCGTGTGAAATTTAAAAACTTGTCTTTTTTAAAGAAAGTTAATTTTGGCAGTTATTGATTTTGAAAAGAAGTGTTCGTACACTTTCCTTGTGCCGTTTAAACTTCTCTTTTCAAATCCGAGGCACATATAAATACACAGTCATTCTACCCCCAATTTTCAAAACCCTAAAAAGACACTCTCCTCCCGATACTGTTTCTACTCTTTGTTCATCGTCGAGAAAGTGGTCATTTTTTTTGGGAAAAGCAAGTGAAGGAATCCTCCAATAGACAAAGAAAGATGTCGTCTTCGAGGAAATCATCAAGAATCGCAAATGGGGACCACAAAGAATGGAGAAGGGACCGACTCACTTCGATCTTGCGAGGAAGAAGACTTACCAAGTCAGCGACAAAGTCCAATTCGCTCTCCTCCACGTCATTCAGCATCTCCTGACCCACAAGGTGCAAGTCAAAATCTTGAAGATGAGATAATCGAGGATGCCGACCACGTAAGAGTCCAAAAACCCTCTCGTTATCTATAAACTTTATCGTGCGTTGAAAAGCACCGGTTCTTCGTTAAAATACATAGATGACTTTCTTAAGGACAAAAATTATGGGAATGAGTATCTTTTCTGCGGAAAATGGAAGAGTTGGGAATTGCTCCGAAAGGAAGAGCAGAGGAGGCTCTTGCGAACATTCCAAGTGATCCTCGTATGCCGGGACGAGAATCGATTGACGGGAACGATGATGACAAAATGTTCCTTGAATTTAAACCTAGAATGGGTGTGGCAGCAAAGGTGAAAGGAAATCGGATGGATTTGTTTAAATCCAAGGATCAGGAAAAAGTGTATTTCAGGCTGTTGAAAAGAGGGGTAATCAACCCTAGAAGTGTCGACTTTGACTTCCTAGATTCCATCAACTTGAACTTAAGAGAGAAGTTGAATTTGCTTCAACTTGAGACTTTTTGCTCTGACTCTACAGACGGGTATGATCAACTGACCGCTTATTTCTATTCAAATCTTAGCTTTTTGGATGCGAATAGAATTTCATTCAGTGTTCGAGACCAAGTCTATGTGGTAGATGTGAATATGTTGGCGGACATAATTGGAGTTGAACGGGGACGCTATCTCCCAATCAAAGTCTCACCTGCTCGTACTACTCTGGATCTTGTCAAAGATAGGGACGTTGATAAGAAAATCATCTATTCCAGGATGAATGCCATCAACATTGTGCTTCATAAGATCGTGATAAATTGTCTCAGACCGAAGTCTACGTCAAAGACTTCTGTGTCTTTCTCTGAAGCAAAGTTGATGTATGCGATCAACTCAGGACGGAAGTTTTCTCTCCCGCACACTATTCTTTTCCATATGTACAGAGCAGTGTCAAAAGACAAAGGACAATTGCCTTATCCTGGTCTGGTGACCAAGATCTTCAGACATCTGAATATTGAACTGCCACATACTTTTTGTGTTCGACCGTGTGACAAGATGGTGGTAGGGTTAAAAATGTTAATGAAGATGCGTCTGAAAGAACTCTCTAAGGCAATGGAGAAATTCAAGGTGAAATCTCCAGTCCAGTCTGCTTCAAAAAGGAAAGGAAAGGAGGCTATTGGTGCTTCATTAAAAAAGAGGAAAAGAACTCTTATCCTGGAGGATGAGGATGAAGATGAAGATGATGAAGATCCCACTATTCCAAAGATCGACAAGAACAAGACGTTCGTGTCTTATCCGACGAGAACTTCAGCAGAAAGCGAGAGAAGAAGAAGAAGAAAGCGAGAGAAGAAGAAGAAAGAGAGAAGGAGAAAGAAGTTGAGGAAAAAGGAGAAGAAGATCAAGAACAGTCTGTGATAAACGGAGAGAAGGGAAATCAAGAGCATGATCATCACTCTTCCCCTCTCGATGTCCTAGAGACAGGGGAGTAAGCGTGCAAGAGAGGTCTACACCTCATGTTGCGAAGATCTAAGACAATCTCCGGAAGAACCGAGAAGAAGTTCGGGTCTCTCAATTGCACGAAGAAGGTGATACATCGATTCTAAATCGCGGACCGAACAAGCGCCATCGTTTGCATACACACCATCTCGAGAAAGCCAATGCCGGTACACGAGACGGATGATTCTGCAGATCTTCGTAGTATCATGAATATTCTTCGGAAATGCGTAATCGATTTATATTCGGATTGTGAAATCCAAGCCTTGAAGCATGCTTTGGACAAGCATCTTCGGTCTCTCTCGGAGGATAAATTTAAAGACCTCGCTCTACAACTTCAAGCCAATGCCAAGGGAGAAGAGGTAGCCCATGCGAGAAGACCGAAGAAGCTCGAAGGAGTAGTCCGTCCATTGGGGATTTCCGGATCGTGCGCATTCCCAAGCGGACATGACTCCTTTCTCACCCTTTTTAATGCCGACAAAAAGGGGGAGAACCAATTTGAACTTTCATCTTTGATTTTTGGTTATGTTTGTTTATTTGAGTATGACTTGAGAACTTGAACTTGGGTGTGAATTTGGTCGATTTGATTGTGGATTATGAACTTGACTGGTTGCATTTATTCAAGTGTTGTTACATGGTGTTTCTCATGAAAGACTAACCAATTTTCGTGGATGCAGAGTCCGGGTTGTTTTATTAATCTTTATGAGTTAGCCATATTGCTTGAGAAATGTTTTGCAGTCAAAGTTGTTCAAATTTTCAAGAAAGTTTTGTCACCATCAAAAAGGGGGAGATTGTTGGAGAAATCATTCCAGAATATTTTGAAGCTGACAAAACGTTTCTTTCAGTCTAAAGATTTGGAGACCGTCAGTTTAAAGTCTGAAGACTTTGTTCTCTTAAGACTCAAGACTCAAGACCCAAGACCCAAGACTCAAGACTCAAAGACTTAAGACTCAGGACTCAAGACTTAAGTCTATTCTCACTGACAGTCTTTCTAATCCAGTGACGAAGGAAATCCAAAGCCGAGGTTTATGGTTGAGGATTCAATTCTATCCTCTGGAATAGATTCTTTGGTTGGATAATCATTTCGGATTCTTTAATTCTTATCTAAGATCGATTGAAGATCCGATGGTCGACGAAATAATCTTGGAATATTCTATTCTTGGAAACCGAGATCCGATTGTATGGGCGAACGGGATTGATGGGCTATCATCGATTCCTTAAATAGCTCGGATGATCTTCTTGATTGATTCCGTCCAACGGGTAGATTGGAGGAATTCCTTTGGTAAGTGCCAACGGCTATGATGGCATGAAGGAGTATAAAAGGAAGACGTCTAGCTGTTTTAAGTGAGTGATCGATAGAAAAATTCAGTCCGAAGATCCTTGATTGTTAGTTGAGATCGAGCGAAATTGTACACAGAGAGTGATTATACTTGGTGACGCCTTGAGTGAGTGTGGTAGATCATCTACACCTAGAAATCAAGGAAGATCAACAACCGTAACATCTCTTTGATCATAGTGGAATCCAGCCAATCGGCATCGGTCTTGAAGAGTGGACGTAGGCTTGAATCAAGCCGAACCACTATAAACCGAGCGTTCAATTCTCTCTTCCCTTACTCAGTCTTGCGATTAAATTTTTAACTGTTGCGAATCCTCTAATTGTTTGAATATCGTGCAAGCTTCGAGAAATTTTTTTTGTATACCTATTCACCCCCCCTCTAGGTACTCGTACTAGCTATTTCAGAAGTACCCTTCATTGGTGACACTTTCAGAAAGACGTGTTCACCAACTTGGAATTCCAATGGTCTTTGCCGCTTGTCAGCATAACTTTTTTGACGACTTTGAGCAGTCTTTAGTCTTTCCCGAATAACTGTGATAGCACCAACTGATTGTTGAACTAACTTTGGGCCAATGATCTTCCGCTCTCTGACTTCATCCCAACAACTTGGAGTTCTGCACGCTCTGCCATACAACACTTCAAATGGTGCCATATGAATACTCTGTTGATAACTGTTATTGTAGGCGAACTCAACTAAATGAAGCTGTTCCTCCCAGCTTCCCTTGAAGTCCAACATGCAAGCTCATAGCATGTCCTTGAGGGTTTGAATCGTCCTCTTAGACTAGCTATTCGTCTGAGGATGATAAGCCGTACTGTACTGCAGCTTCGTTCTTTAGGTAGTCTGTAAACTTTTCCAAAAGGCTGTGGTGAACTTCGGGTCTCGATCATATGTAATCGTGATTGGTACTCCATGCAGTCGAACTATCTGACGCATGTACAACTCATCATATTTGTCCAGTGCATAGTCCTTTCGTGCGGCGATGAAGTGAGCAGACTTCGTTAATCTATCAACTCCAACCCATATGGAATCATTACCTCACTAACTCCTTGGTAAGCCTATCACAAAATCTATTGTGATATGTTCCCACTTCCACTCGGGAATCTTCAGAGGTTGCAAAAGTCATCCCGGTTTACAATGTTGTGCTTTCACTTGTTGGCACATCAGACACTTGGTGACATGTTTGGCGATATCTGCCTTCATACTGATCCACCAATAGTGTTGATGCAGATTCTGATACATCTTTGTACTGCCTGGATGAATGCTGTAACTGTTATGATGAGCTTTTGACAAGATCTCCTCATTAAGCTCTGTATCATCAGGTACACACAAACGTCCACAAAACTTCAGTGTTCCGTCTTCAGAAATCTGGTAGTCAGCCTTTCTTTTTTCTACATCTTCTTGCAAAAATTTTTTGGATCTCAGGATCTGTCATTTGCAACGTCTTAATCCTTATTTGTACTTCCGGTTTATTTCTGAGGGTGGCCATAAGACTTGAAAGGTGGCCTACCTTAAATTTGAAAACTAAATCTCGAGCTCCTTTGAGTAAGATCCACTCTTGAATCACCATCTGTGCAATTGATGACTTTTGACTCAATGCATCTGCGACCTTGTTGGCTTTTCCAAGATGATATAGAATGTTGCAGTCATAGTCCTTGAGAAGTTCCATCCAACGACGCTGTCACATGTTCAACTACTTTTGAGAGAATAAGTACTTGAGACTCTAATGGTCAGTAAAGATCTGAAACATTTCTCCACACAAATAGTGTCTCCAAATTTTCAGAGCGAAAATAATCGCTGTAAGCTCTAAGTCATGCGCTGGGTAGTTCAACTCATGAGGTTTTAATTGATGGGACGTGTATGCAATAACTCTTCCATGTTGCCTTAACTTGCAACCCAGTCCTTTGAATGACACATTACTATAGATCTCGAATTCTCCAGGTCCAGACAAAATTGTTAGCATTGGTGCGGTAGTCAGCTTTTGCTAAACTCTCAGAAACTACGCTTGCACTTATTTGTCCATATGAACTTCTCTTCCTTCTTCAGCAGTCGAGTCAAAGGAATGGCTATTGCGGAGAATCCTTCCATGAACCGTTTGTAATAACCCACCAAACCCAAGAAGCTTATGATCTCTATCACTACCGTTAGTCTTGGCTAGTTGGTCATTGCTTTAATCTTGGTTGGGTCCACGAAAATTCCTTCACTTGAAATCACGTGACCTAAGAAAGCTACACGAGTTAGCCAAAACTCACACTTATTGAACTTAGTGTATAGTCCATGTTCTCGCAGAGTCTGAAGTACTATCCCTAATTGTCTTTCGTGCTCCTCAGGACTTCTTGAGTACATCAGGATGTCGTCGATGAACACTATCACGAACTGATCCAGGTACTCCTTGAATACTCGGTTCATTAAATCCATGAAAGCAGTCGGGGCATTAGTCAAACTAAACAGCATCATGGTGAACTCATAATGATGTAACGCGTACGAAACACCGTCTTCAATATGTCTCCCATTCCTAATCCTCAACTGATGATACCCTATCCTTAGGTTGATCTTAGAAAATATCGGCGCTCCCTGTAACTGGTCAAACAAGTCGTCGATCCTCGGTAGCGGGTACTTATTCTTGATCGTTACCTAATTGAGTTGTTGATAGTCGATGCAAAGACGCAACGAACCGTCTTTCTTCTTTACAAACATGATTCGTGCTCCCTAAGGTGATGCACTAGGACGTATGAATCCCTTATCCAACAACTCTTGCATTTGCACCTTTAGTTCTTTGAACTCTATAATGCCATATGGTAAGGAGCCTTAGAGATTGGCTCCGTCCCGGGAGCCAACTCAATCACGAACTCGATCTCCCTTTCCGGGGGCAAACTAGGTAATTCTTTCGAAAACACATCAGTAAACTTTTGTACCACTGTGTTCTTACCTTTCACAAAAAAAAAAAAAAAGAAGAAGCTTTTGTACCATTGCAATGTCTTCTATCTTCGGCTCCTCAATTGTCGTATTCACGACAGTTGCTAAGTAACCCTAGCAATCCCTGTCTAACAAATGGGTTGCCTCAAGCGACGAGATTAAGGTGATCGAAGGTCCTCCTCGACTCCCAATAAACTCAAAGCTTTCACCCATTAATGAGTTAACTGAATCGTTTTACGATAGCAGTCTACAGTAGCTCATTGCTTGGTGAGCCAATCCATATCAATTATTATATCAAAATTATACATGGCTAGGATTATAAAATCTATCTTTCCTTCTCGCTCACCAATAACCAATTTGCAACTAGAACACCCTATTGTAGATAACACATTATCCTTTAATGGGGCAGATATGCTAATTATTGACCCTAACGATTCAGAACTCAACCCTACCAACTTAACGTATTGCTCAGCAATAAATGAATACGTCAGGTGAGTCCTCTACATTGCATCAGGTGACAGCATACACCATTCCTTGAGCTAGAGGCCTATTAAATCCACCATGTGGTGCGTTCCCTCTGTTCTGACCCATCGGCGGTGGCAGCAGCTGTGATCCCATCGATCTGTATAGACAACTTCTTATCTGATGGTCGAACTGGCCACACCTAAAACAAGCTCCCGACCTAGCAGAGCACGGGGCTAAACCATGTCGTCTTCGACAAAAATGACATACATTATTTTGGCTGGGTGCTAACTTTCCAATCCCACTCTTTTTATTGGGCGGAATAGGGTACCTTCCTCCAGTCATAGGCTTCTTTTCGAACCGACTTCCATCCTTGTTCAACCCAAACTGCAACCCAGATGCGGCGGCCTGTTCGTTCAGGTTCCTCTCTTTCAGCTGGGCGGTTCCTCTCTATCAGCTGGGCTCGTTCATGCAAATCATTATAGTCCTTTAGATTGAACGGTACCGGCGGATTCTTCAACTTCGGTTTAAGTCCATCTTGGAATCTTCTTGCTCGATTTATTGGATCCTCGATCAGTCTTGGCGTATCTGAGATAGCTCTGCAAACTTTGCTTTGTACTGGTCTACAGACATTAGACCCTAACGAAGGCGCTGGAATTCCGCCATCTTCTATTCTCGAGTGCAATTCAAGAAATACTTCTTGTTAAAGGCTTCAACGAAAGCTTTCCACTCCGGAACCATACCTTCTAGAAGTACTATTCCTCTGGTGGCCCTTCACTAAGTACTTGTGTTTCCCTACAACTAATAGACTACAAGGACCAACCTTTCTTCGTTTGAGCACCTCGGCAGTGCAAAGGTTTTCTCCAAATCTTGAATCTAAAGGGTTGCGACCGTGGGATCGCTTGCCCTAGTGAACCTTGGTGGGTTCAGCTTCAGAAACGGCTCTATGAGCTTATGCATTGGTCTCTTCCCGATCACGTTCCCAGGTAGAACCTCGACAGGTGCAGCAGTGGCGGCGGCTATAGTGGCGACGGAAGTGGTGGCAGCTTGATTCTGGGCCTGCTGCCCCATCAGATTTCCAAGGGTCTTAAGCGCTTGTATGGTCCCATCAATTCTAGGATCGCCAGGTGTTGTTACACCAGCATCGGCTTGGGGTGGTGCTATCCCACTAGTGCTAGCATGTGCTTGCGTTCTACCTCGAGCACCGGCCCTAGTCAGTGTCTTACCCCGAGTAACTGAAGCTACCGACCTCTTCCTAGGAGTTCTTTGCTCCTAATTGCTCATAGTGCAAGATTCTTATAGAACCTGCTTTCCAATTTCACACAGAATTATAAATTGAGCGATCCACACAAAACAATCTACCAATCATTTATTAATCACATGCATCGGCATAAGTAAAAGGCCTTTCCTACTAACTATCGCATAACCTATCACATCTTATCACTCCAAACACTAACCATCTTTGATATCACTTCGAGCAAGGATGTCAAGCCCCAAACCTTGGGTACGCACACATCTCTCGGCAATCAACTAAATTGCGATGTACCCAGGACGCGTTGTTGACCTAAACCATTCATGCATATGCGGAAGCAAAAATAACAATCTCTAGACAACAAACAAACATATGGGATAGGAAAGCAGGATAACCAATTTGAACAAACCACACTTTAAATACAGCCAAGTCAATCTATAGTTTATACACAGGAGGTCTATCTTAAAAAGAACTATTGAGCCCTCTAAGCTTCGGACTCTTCAGTCATGGGCTTCGGGTCCTCCACGACACCATCAGGGGTGTCGATGTCCATAGGATGCCCTATTTCCCAATCCCTGGTCCTAACGGGAGGCCCGTCAAAACCTTGTAGGGGACCCTCCCGACCCCCTTGAGGAAAGTTGATGAAGCATGCTATGAATCGATGAGGTACCAACTGAGGTAGACCCTCTTCGACCTAGACCGTGGACTCAACCAACTCACAGGTCAGGTTAGTCCCAAGTATAGGGAAATAGGAGTGCTGAAACTCCATCACATGCGTGACCCCACAACGCATATGGTGTACCTCCATCTAAGAACTTGAAAATTTTGAACCACGACAAGGTGAGACAATGTCTCAGCGAGTCTACACCTTAAACCCTGATTAGGAGGATAATTCACTTAGAGGCAGCCTAAACACACATCATATAAGACTTACCTTGCCTCGGCATCTCCCTGCACATTGGTACAACTCATATAACATATGCATACAGTAACCGCAATCAATAATTGGAACACTTCACTTTCACACATTAATCAATCATAGAGGTCCCAATTGTAGAATCAAATCGTTATGACATGTCCCATTCCGTGCCACACAATTTTGTCCCATAATCAGGCATGGTTATCTTACTCATTCAAGCGTTCCAATTAATTACGACCCAATGGCCAGGGCCAACTCAACAGTTAATGGTCATTCAGCATAACTGGGCATCATCCTGCTTCGTCGGGCATGGTAATATCTACATCTATATGGCATTCCTGAAGGAGCATCGGCCTAGCCTCCATTGCAACCATCATCCGTTGACATGGTTAATTAGGCAACGTCTCGCATAAACGCACTAGGACGGGTTCACTACCCCACATAAACGCATTAGGGTATTATGTGATCACATACACATCCAATCTCAGCCAAGGATATTGTGACATCCCAAATTTTCGACCCTATTTTCTATTGAAAAAATTGGGCATTTCATTAACGCGTTTATAGGGCTGTTCTCAGAGCCGATCACTCTCGAGATAACTAGACTATCCAGGGAAGCCATTAAGGAATTTTAATGAAATAGACTTGAGAATTCGACCAGGAATCGACTTCTTGACCGTGTCCATCTTTAGAGGCCATTACGGCACAGTATAAAATTGATTTGAGATTAGAGATAGGTTAGTTCGACTGAGATGTGTGGCCGATCGTGGGTGACTCCACTAAATTAGGAAATTCTCATCGACCGACATTAATTTGATTTTACTATCGTTTTGGTACCATGTGCCCGTAATTGAATTCTTGAGATTTTTATGACAATCGAGAGTTGCCATTGAGTCGAGTGGGTTCATAGTGGCTCGAAGAAAATTGACTACAGGTCATTTGCCCTTAAAAGTTTTTGAAAGTTACCCGGTATTCTAGGTCATGCTAAAAACACACCAAGTGGAAATTAACCGCGAATTCAAGTTCGGTTTTGGAAATTGAAGTTTCTGTCATTTCACAATAAATTCTAAGAGTATCGACTTAGTCTTAGAAGATTTTTTTGATACTCGACACTTTTTGGGAAAAAGTCATCGCCGGGTCATTTTTGTGCGGAAAATGCCGAAGATGGTTTTTGATGGCAAAATTGAGATGCATGGTGGATTCTTGAGTGAGGAAAAATGTAGAGATGATCAATGGGTGATCAATTGAATTTATTGAGGTTATTTGGGATTAATTCAAGAGAGAATTTGAGTCCAATTGAAGACAATTATCCACCGCCTCACACACCTGCAGCAATCCACAATTCCACCGGTTTTTGTTCCCAGTAGCAAATCGAGGCAGCTGCGTTGCCTCATCTCACCGAATCGCCATCTCTCTTCCCTTCGCACGCTCGGTCATTTCCCCCCATCGAAGATTGTAGCTGCTCCACCATCCTTCACATGTCTTCATCGAGCAATCCGTAGTCCATCTTCGCGTTTCAGCTCAGCCCATTTGCACGTGGGCCATTTTCAGCAGCAAGCCCACGCCCATTCGAAGCCTAGCCTAGTAGAATCCGGCCCA
Source organism: Eucalyptus victrix (assembly GCA_016097545.1). Taxonomy (NCBI): domain Eukaryota; kingdom Viridiplantae; phylum Streptophyta; class Magnoliopsida; order Myrtales; family Myrtaceae; genus Eucalyptus; species Eucalyptus victrix. The sequence continues at coordinate 30,175,639 of CM027837.1, forward strand.
TCTTTAGCTGTAGTAACCAGCCCAGTTCAGTTTTTGGTCTAGCAAGCCCGCAATTCCTAGCCCATTCGAAGACAGGCCCACTTGAAGCCCGTTTAGTTCAGTTTATTTTCAGCAGGCCCAAGCCCAAGCCTAGATCAAGTCCCGTCCAAGTCATTAACAAATCTCAATTTGGGCTAAGATTTGTTGGGCCAACTTTAGGCCCGGTTCTAGTCTGTTGACGTTGCCGAAAGTTCAGTTTTCGGCTGTCGTCGCGTCGTTGTCGCAGTGAACCGGTTTCCACAATTAACCTATGAGTTTATACTCTAAACTCTACTTAGTAGGTTAAGACGTTTAAGGGGTCTTTAGATTTATTTAATTAGGGATTAGGTGGTTAGATAGATTAAATTAGAAATTTAATTATTTAATTGAGGATGTTAGGTGGTTAGCATGATTTAGCTAAGGCCTAAATAAATTGTACTATTTATTTAGAAGGGTTTGGGAATTTTCTGGGTTTGTGTTGGTATTTAATTTAATAATTTTGGCCAAGGTTAGTTTTTTTAGAAATCAAATTGAATTAATTAATTAATTTTTGAAATTAATTAATTATTAATTATTTTTTTCCGAATTTAGGCCGGGATAGCCAAAGTGACCAGAATTTTGTACTAATTGCAATGATGTGGTTAATTTCTACAATTGAGTGTTAGTTGTGCAAATTGAGTGTTGATTGGAATTTTGAGTATTTAATTCCAAAATTGGTGGATTTTGATATTTCTTTAGAAAATCCCAGGTGTCGGGTTTTAACATCGAAAATGGATTTTAAGTACTATATCAAATAGTGGGGTTTGAAAAAGATAGGTATTAGTCTTCTGGTTCGAATTGACCGTGTACCCACACACGACTATTTTCGAGATGTTTTTAATACAAAGAAAATAGGCTAGGATTACTATTTTAATGGAAGCATTTGAGTGCAATGCACAGTGTCTTGGGTCAAGATTGATTGGTCGTGTGTTGGTTAAGAGAAACCATCATGAGTTGTTAAGCCGGATGTTACCCATTCATTAGGACTCGGATCGCAGTAGATTCTGGACCTACGCCCCTTTAGGGAAGCTGTCTAATTGAGAAACGTCGCCTTGCTCAAAGGAGGTGAGACGATGCCTGGCAATGCCAGAAGACCGCCAATAGAGTTGGCCGTACCCTTGAGGGGTGTAATTAACAATTGGAACACATGATGGTTGAGTTTAATGCGCCGGGTTATGGGACAAAATTGTGCGACATGGTATGGGACGTGTCATAACGATTTAGCCCTATAATCTGGACCCCTGTGATTCATTGAGTCGAGTGATGCGATTCAATTGTTGGATGTATCGATTCTATACATAATGTATATGAACTGTGCTGACCTGCAGGGTGGAATTGAGGCGAGGTAAGTCCTCTATGCTAATTGTATGATTGCATGGTTAGGACGCTTCTGGGTGTATTTCCCTCCTAATTGGGGTTTAGAGCTTAGACTCACTGAGATTTTATCTCACCCTGTTGTGGGACAATATTTTCAGGGTCGTCGAGTGGAGGACCAGGAGCCGAGATGAAGTGATGTGAAGTGTAGGTCAGCTAGGGCCCTTTCTTTTTGGAAAGTTAGTTTTTGTGGCCTTTTGGTCATAGACCTTGTGCTTGACATTATGTGAATATAAAAGTTTGTTTCTTTTGTGAATTCATATCCTGCTTTTCTATCCCGAGATGATTATTGTTAGGGGATTTATTTTTGCTTCCGCATGTGCTTAAAAATTCAATGGGTTGACGACTCGTCCTGGGAAGTCGCAAAATTTTATCGACCAGAGAGGGATGGGCACGTGCTCGAGGTTTGGGGCGTGACACGGCCTCCACCACGACCAGCATCCGTTGATGTGGGGCACGTGCTTGAGTGACGGGTAACGATAGTGACTACATGGACACATACTTGGCCAAGAACACTGTGCTTTGCACTCAAATACCTTATGTTCAAATAATGGACTTAGCCACTTTTATTCGTATTAAAAATCATCCAAGTAAAATAATCGTGCGTGGTCACGTATTTAAATTGAACCATTAAACATAGTACGCTTTCAGTTCAAAACTCTATGATTTGATATAGTACGTAAAAATTGACATAAAAAATCGACACCTAGCATTTTTCTATTTAAATGCCCATAAAATTGGGTCTTGCAATAATAATCAATAAATGTCACCAAGCACTCAATTGCACATATAAATTTATCCATGAGAACGACCATAAAATTTCACAAAACGGCTAATCCGTCACTAATTATGCTAATTATTATTAATTAAATAAATCCACTTAATTAACCTAACCAGGATTAATTAACCTAACCATGGTTAACTAATCTAACCCAGGTAAACTAATCTAACTATGGTAGGCTAACCTAACTAACTAGCTAACCTAACCACACTATCCTAACTAAGCTAGTTCATCTAACTAAGTAATTAACATTAATCCACTTAGCACTAATCTAACACTTAAGCACAATTAACAACCTAATCAAGGATTATGAAGTTAACTCACTAGATTAGAATGGCGGTGGGCTCATGGTGATGGCAATGCGATGGTGGTGAGGACCCAAGACTATTGCGTCTTCAACGGAGGTCAAATGGCGGCTGAAAAGTTCCTACAAGGCTCACGACTAAGAGGGCTGGCTTGGTTCTAGAGCTACTAGGCTAGAGAGGTTGGGCGGTTGGTCATGGGGCTGCTGGGCTCTAGTGGTTCTAGGCGGCGGTAGCTGGCGGTTGCTGAATTGTGGGGGCTGTGGCTGCGTAGACAGGGGTTGTGACTATGGCGATTGCTGGACTGGACACAAGTGGCTGGGCGGAGCTAAGGCAGATGGTTGGGTGATGGACGAGGATAGAGGGCTAACGGGTGGTGCAGCCAAGGAGTTCCGGTGCTAGTGGGATGAGGAGTGTTGCGGTGGAAGTGCTGGTGGTGGTTGGTATGCGGCAAGAACAGAGAGGGAAAAGCTTGAGGGAAATGGGAGAAAGGGGCGTACAGTAGTAGGGAATTGAAGAAGAAGTAGGGACAACAACATGAAGAAGAAGGAGTGTGCTTATGAGGGGAGGAGAGAGAGGAAGGGAAAATTAAAGTCAAGAGGAGGGCCAATAGAAACCTAAGGAAAATATCTAAATGATCATTGAAATGCTCCAAAAGTCTTCAACCCTTAAAGTCACATGCCCAACCACTTAGGGCGCGCATGATAAAATTTATGTTTTTCAATTTCTCTGTTTCTCTGTTCCCCTGAACAGGTTTGGAACAGAAATCCGTTTGGTAACGCAATTTGATTTCTCTATTTCTGAAACAGATTTCTATTCCGAAATAGAGAAATCGAAGAAATCGAAGCTGAAATTTTTAACTTTTCAGTTTCTGAAATAGAAATAGAAATAAAAAAATTTCTCAACTTTTCAATTTAGTCCAAAATATTTTAGATCACTAATATTGAAATAGAAATAGAAATAGTTAATTTAGTCCAAAATATTTTAATGATTTTTTAATATAATCATTCTAATCAATATTGATTGAAAATCTTAACCATTGGGCTAGATGGTGAGAATTGAATGAACAAGGCTTCATTTGTTGCATGTAAGAGATTTTATGCATGGTAATAATCAATTGGTCATATTCATATCTAATGAGTCTTTCTTCACCTACTCTTCCGTGTATGCCAGCCAACGACTCTATTTGGCTAACTATTTTTTGAATCATAAACTTCATATTAAGGCGGTAAAAATGGGTCAAATCGTTAGGGTTTCATTCGATTTTTCTTTTATAAGGAAAAGAGATCTAATAAGAAATATGTTGTTCTTGTAAGAGTGTTGATGAAAATATAGATTTTGATAATAAATTTTTAAATAATCCTAGTGTTGATAATTTTGAAAAAAAAATTGGTGACGATTTTTGAACACGGTGAGGATATTTTTAACAAAATTTGGAAAGAAATTGGAATTAGACTTGAAGTTAGGATTTTTTTAGGAGATTAGACTATTATAATCATGGCTATCATTAGACTTATTTGATTAATGTGAAATCAATTTCGGCAAAAACATAACGACATATTCACTACAATTGAATTTCAATTTTTTTTGCCACGTTGTTTATTTTTCGAAAGAAAATATTACGTAATAGGAAACGTAAGCACATGTATATAAATTCCATGAAATTGTATTTTCAACTTTTCTAATGTATTAGTATTATTTCGACTATTTTTTGTATTTGAGGATTTTCTATATTGCTTTAGTATTATTTCGGCTATTATTTTATATTTGAGAATTTCTTATGTTGTTATCTAATCAATTTCTATTTCTAGAAATAGAAATTTTATTCTGTTATCAAACGGATTTTTGTTCCGAGAAATAGAAATTTTGAGTTGTTATCAAACGGGTTTCTTTGCTCGAAACTTGTCCGGGGAATAGAAATTGAGAAATCAATTTGAGAAATCAATTTCTGGAATAGAAATTTTGTCATGTGCGCCCTTAGAAAATAGTTCTAATTTCCAAAAACAAAGCCAAAATAGGGGTAGAAATAACCCATTTCTTGAACCATCTGAATTTCCATTTCTAGTCCGATTTGTTTGAAATTGATTTTTCTGCAAAATTCTAGACTCAATGAATCTCTCGAAAGATGAGATGACTAACTATAAATGAATCGTGACACACTCGAACGTCCAATTCCCGAAATCAAATTCAATTTCGTGGTTAAAATCGACCAAAAGCGATTTTAGTACGACCTAACCTACCAGGTAGCTTTTAGGGACTTAGCGCGTTTGACCCATGCTCAATAATTCTCGATCCACATTTGTGCATCTTCAACTCGTAGAGGACTCTCGGTTATCATAAAAATCGCGAGGTTTTAAATTATGTGTCCCGAGTATAACATCGATAGAAAATTGGGCTATTGTCGTTTGACATGAATTTCACAATCATGTGGAATCACCCGCAATTCGACTATGTAATTCCATCGAATCGACTTATATCCGTTCATTAATTGATTATAACGGTGTCGTATTGACCATTGCCGATTATTATGGTCGAGCAGTCGATTTTCGATCAAATTCTCTAGTCTGCCATGTATATATCCCTTAACGGCCTTAACTAATAGATTAGTTAACTCGTGAGGGGCCAACTCAGAGTAAAATGGCCATAGACGTATCGACGAAACGACCATTTCATATATATTGAAACGAGGTCACATTTCAGGATGTCGCACCTACATTATCTTTTAACAGATGTGTCGACCCATTTAAACTCCCCACTTGAGAATGTCTTTTGCTTGAATTGGCTTGTGTGTGTGAACCTTAGTCCTAAAAGATTTCATGGAAAATGTAAAATACTGTTAAAAGTAGTGGTATTTCACTTTCGCCGTTTCCGGCTCCCACTTATTTTACACCTCTCAAGTCATTTCATAAAGTCGGGCTAGAGGCAAGCTCCACAGGGTATTCTTTCCCCACTAATTCTTTCAAGCCCATTCCCTTGGTTGTGGTTTCCCAATAAAGTAGACAGGGACATAAATCATAATTACCCAAAATTAGTAAAATAAGTGATCCAATCATTTGCTCACTAATTGGTTGTTGATTCTCAAGGCTAAATAACCTAATTACATGATCAATTGAGCTTTGCATATGATTTTAGATATATAACTAGGCTTGTGTGTGTTGCGATGCGATCTTGCCATCATCCCCTCACGAGAAAATGAAGGGGCTAGGTCAGGTTTAGGGGTACTTGACCATGAGAATTTCCTTATAGCTCGCATTCCAAAAGACATCATCATCTCTCCTTTCGAATTGAACCTCTTATGAGTTCACTTTATGAGATCCCGAGCTCTTCCAAGCTCATATCCCACATGACAGTGAAGTATTGCCATCCATACCCACACGGGCAACACACCTCAAGAGAGGAAGTCGAATATAGATATTGGATTTAAGGATACCTTTATCATAGTAGTTATCCCTCTGGTATTCTCTTCCCTAAGGATGGCATCACTTCATCCATAAGGAGTTTTCCACAATGTGTATGCTAAACCATGGTGAGTTTCATTGAAACTCATATCTCTAGCGACGAGTTCATTTATACAGCCTAGTTGTTTAGAACAACCTAGAAATAAAATGGGAATTGCCACTAACCTCGTTTTTGAGGGCTGGCTATAAAACCTAATCAAGGGTGGGGAGTAATCCCTCAATTCCTATACAACCAAATATCTATGTTCGATGACTTGGGTTATGCCAATATTTCTATTAGCGCCCTTTCGATACCTAATAGCATGTCATGTTTAGCTAAGGTATCCATACGCACCTTTCACTTTTTTAGGATCATTGGTATTAAATTAAACGATCATGCATGGTTGGTTGTTTTTATGTTATTAAATTTCTAAGAAAAATGAAAAGAAAGCAATCAATTGAATTGAAAGTTGCGAAATAGTAAGTAAACAACCAAAGAAAGTGGTAAATCTACCATGCAATCGTAGGAAATATAAAAGAAAAACACAATTAAAAGGAATAAGAAGAAGAAAAGAAGCCACAACTCATTGGGCTTTATACAAACAAGAAGAACCCGAGACATATGTTGAGAAATGAATATTACAAAATAATGGTTGGAATGGATAGCGACCTCCATTGTTTTCATGACTTCACCTTCTTCGGGATCCTAATCTAAACCTAGTCTTGGAAATCTACAACTGGATGCATACAATGGAAAGATACAAATCATGACCTTCACAATTATCAAATCAAAATTTGGAAAAATTTGAAGTATTTAAATTCAATGTTATAGAACACATTCAATTGTCAAGGCTAGCTTGAAACTCACTTACAGACATTCACAAGCATTACTGGCATTTTGAATGTTGCCTAAATTGTGACATCCTAAATTTTGACCCTGTTTTGATTAAATGAAATGGGCTTTTCATTGACGTGCTTATGGCCTTTTTCTCTTAGCTGATCACTCAGGAGATAACGAATCTATTAGGTGAAGCCATTAAGGGATATAAACGCGACAGACTTGAGAATTCGATTAGAGATCGACTGCTCGACTGTGATAATTAGCAAGGGTCAATATGACACCGTTATAATCGATTAGAGATCGGAGATAGGTTGATTCGACAGAAGCACGTAATTAGATTGTAGGTGATTCCACTTAATTGCAAAATTCGCATTGAACGGCACTAAACCGATTTCTTTGTCGATTCTGTACCCAGTGCCTATAATTGAAATCTTGAAATTTTTACGACAATCAAGAATCGCTTATGAGTTGAAGATGTACAACGTGGATCGAAAATAATTGAACACGGGTCAAATGCGTTAAAAAATTTCTAAAAGCTACCTAGTCAATTAGGTCACGCTAAAATCGTGTCAGATTGAAATTAACCACGAAATTGAACTTGGTTTCAGGAATCGAAAGTTCTAGTGTGTCACGATTTATTTTTAGGATGTTGTTGCATCATTTGAAAAAAAAATTTGGCGAACCCGGAATTTTGGCAGAAAATTCAAATTCAGCAATTTAAATTCAAGAAATTCGGAGGGGCATTTTCAAGTGAAATTTTGGCCTTCAAAAGGGATTGATCTGTGGAAGAAATTGTGGAAATTGGTATGGGCTTCCTCCTAAGCAAAATTGGCCATCAAATTGGAGAGATTTGTGAAGAAATTGAAGTGTAATGGGTGCAAATTCATAAGGGGTAGCTGCCGTGTAGTTTTGGGCACCAAATTGAAGTCCCTTGGTGTGGAATTGTGAAGCAAATGGCTTGTGGATGAGGCATGGATAGCAAGGGCAGAAGACTTTGAGGGAATTGTACTCAAGTGTGTATACATTTGTTGAAGCTTCCCATTGGTGCATGCCAAGACTTATAAGGCCATTGTCCCCCATTTCAAGCCATCTCCAGCCCTTGCCGAACTAGCCAATAGTTGCCCTTCCATCACCTAAGCCAGCCACTACACTGAGCCCGCGCCAGCCTCGACTCCAGCCCATCCGCGTGCTTGTTCATGCCGTCTTGCTGTTCGCCCGAGTTGCTAGCCCCGTTGACTAGCTCCTTCGTTGATTGCCTCAGCCGTTGCTGCTCGTGCCAACCACGTCCAGGCCCATCGCCAGCCACGCTACCAGCTTGCCTCGCTGTCCTTACGTCATGTTCAACCAGCCCCAACCAACAAGCAAGGTCGAACCTTAGCTTAGAGCTAAGGCTTGCTTGGCCTTTTTCAACCCTTTCTTGGCCTCCTTAGGTGTTGTTGTAGGCCCGGGTTTTGGCCATTGTCGTGCCGCCGCCGTCATGAACTGGTTTCCGCGCTAAACCGATGAGTTTACCTCCTAATATCTAATTAGGAGGCTAATTACACTTAAGGGTGGTTTAGTTAGGCTAATTAGTATATTAGTGTAATTAATTAGTTAGTTGGCTTAGTTAGATGATTAGGTAGTTAGATTAAATTAATTAGCGAGTTAGTTAGGTTAATTAGTTAGCTTAGTTAGATTAAATGTAGCTAGCCTAGGTGGATTAATTTAGTTAGTCTAATTAGGTGGTTAGATTAATGTATATAGATTAATTAGTTATTGAGATAGCCGGTTGTTAGAATTTCGCGCTGATCGTCGTGGTTGCATTGGTTTGTGCAACTAATTGCTAATTTATGCAATTGGATCTGGGTGATAATTTTTGAATTATTATTTCAAAAATATGGAATTTGGTATTTAATTAGAAAAACATCGGGTATCAGTTTTTGACACCAAAAATAGTTTAAGTACTATATAAAATCGTGAGATTTTTAAAAGAGAGTATGTCACATTTTATGGTTCAATTTGATCATGGGACCACGCCCAATTATTTTGCCAGGTGTTTTTAATATGAAGGAAATAGGCCAAGTACATTATTTGAAATTAAGGCATTTGAGTGCAAAGCATGATGTCCTTGGTCGAGATTGGATGTACGTGTGATTGCTATTGGAATCCGTCACGATGCGTTTATGCCGGATGATGCTCCTTTGGGAATGTCCCATGTCAACGGATGCTGGTCGTAGTGGAGGCTTGGTCGATGCTCCTTCGAGAATGCTGTCTAGATGTAGACGTTGCCGTACCCGATGAAGCGGGACGACGCCCGGTTATGCCGGATGACTGCCAACTGTTGAGTTGGCTATGGCCGTTGGGTTGTAATTAATTGGAACACTTGAATGAGTGAGATAACCATGCTTGAATATGGGACAAAATCATATGGCATGGAATGAGACGTGTCATAATGATTTAGCCCTATAATTGGGACCCTTGTGATTGGTTGATATGTGGAAAGTGAAGTGTTCCAATTATTGAGTGCAATTACCATATACATCCGTTATATGAGCTGTACTCATGTACAGGGAGGTGCTGAGGCGAGGTAAGTCTTATACAATGCGTGTTTAGGCTGCCTCTAGGTGAATTATCCTCCTAATCGGGGTTTAGGGTGTAGACTCGCTGAGATATTGTCTCACCCCATCGTGGTTCAAAATTTTCAGGTCCTTAGATGGAGGTATGCCATATGCGTTATGGGGTCCCACAGGTGATGGACTTTCAGCACTCCGATTTCCCTATATCTGGGACTAACCTGACCCATGAGTTGGTTGAGTCCACGGTCTAGGTCGAAGAAGGCCTACCTCAGTTGGTACTTCATCGGTTCATAGCATGATTCATCAACTTTCTTGAAGGGGGTCGGGAGGGTCCCCTACAGGTTTTTGATGGGCTTCCCATTGGAATCAGGGATTGGGAAATAGGGCATCCTATGGACATTGACATCCCTGATGGTGTCGTGGAGGACTCGAAGCCCATGACTAAAGAGTCTGGAGTGTAGAGGACTCAGTAGCTCATGTAGGATTTAGACCCTTTGTATATAACTTTGTAGGACTAATCTGGTTTGTTTATAAAATATGTTTTGTGTAAATTGGTTGTCTTGCTTTTGTATCCTATGTTTGATTGATGTCAAGAGATTGTTATTTTGCTTTCGCATGTGCATAAATTGTTTAGGTCAGCGACGCGTCCTAGGAATGTCGCAAGTTAGTTGACTGCCGAGGGATGTGTGCATGCTCAGGGTTCAAAGTGTGACATAAACCATGACCCTTCCTTAAGCCAAATCAAGCTTTGAAAGAGAATTTCTAAAAAAAATTACTTTTGGAAGTATCACATGAACCAAAACATGTTTGAAATATTGGTTGGAAAGATCGCTTGTCAAAAACCATATGATAATGAATATCAAGGTATTTGAAGCCACTTTCATGAAGATGGTATGACCTAGGTTCATGCACAAACTAGCCTAGAAAATTTACCTAAATAATTACGTGACAGGAAAATTCAGAACAAACATGAAAAATCAGCAAAAGTGGGCAATGCTTATTGACAATTTAGCAATGAAAAAATTCCCTAATATGCATGACATGCTAAGGGACAACTTTTGCGTAGAAAGTTTTCCTAAATGAACTACACATGGTTTTACAAAAATCAAACAACAAGCAACAACACATCAGAAAATTGTCAAAACAACATGACATTTAGCCATTATCATAAGGATTTGTCCTATCAAAACAGGTCTAAAAATCACCAAATTTTCACACAACATAGCAAAAAATGGAAAATAATTTTCATTAAGGGATTGAATATAGAATCTTTATAGAAAAAATAGAACAAAAATATCAAAGGTCTATCCAAACAGGGGTTAGAATAGGGGTCCGAATTTGATCCCATGTCCAAATTCTGGTCTAGTTTGGAAAAAATGGAAAGTGGCACTAATGATGAGCGGTCGAACGAAATCAGTGGCTTTAGAAACGTCTAGGTGTGCTTTACTACTTCCTAGAAGGGTTCAAGTCTAAACTAGGTCAATTTGATGCTCTAAGACTAAGATCTCTAAAGGTGCGCATGTTAGTTAAAAAAATAAATCAGAATGTAAGCATGCATCATTAGACCTCAAAATCAATCAAGTAATGCACAAATGGCATGAAGAAATCACATGAGACTTAGAATCGGATGCGACAAACAATTTGGCTAATCATCTAACCCTAAGTCGGCATGCAAAGATGTCATACAATTCAATGATAATACGAGATGATTTAAGATTTTTAATGATGTGCTTGGAGATTCTAAGTGTAATGAGCAATTTTGTGACACAAGTTTAACATGAGAAATGATGCTTGAATGAGATAACCAAGCATGTACATGAACCTTATAACACGTGGTTCAATTGTCAAGAAGGCATCATTGCAAATTTGGTCTCTAGACTTAAATGGGCATGGCAAGGTGCATATATGGCAAGGTCTTGTTTCAGCATTAACACCACGGAATGAGCATGATTTTGGACTCCTTAAAATATGCAAAATCCTATGAAAAATCTCACCTACAAAACATGCGATGAGGAATATTTTTTTGTTAAGAGTCAAAAACCGAAATGAAATCATACAAGTCATAGCAAAAATAGCAAAATAGACCTTTGATACGCAAAGTCTATTTTGCTGCAGCACACTTTACATTAATGCATGCAAGTGACACACTAGACATCATCAAAACTTTGCAAATAATACACCAATTGGACACATACAACATGGATTTCATGTTTCATGGAGAACTTGAGGTTGAACAAGGTCAATTACATGTTCAATTTTACCTAAATCCATTTCGGATTAAGATAGGGCAGATTGACCTTATCTCAGATCTGAGGGATTTTGACCTAGCTAATCATATCCAAAAATTAAGAAAAAAATTACAGGACATACTTAAAACAATAACAAAAAAGTTTCATGCAGGAAGATTTCTCCAGAATCAGCATAGAGATCATTACAAAAATGACAAAATCAAATTTTAGAACTGGAACAAAACCAAAAACTAATTTTTGGAAGTGTTTTTTGAGAGTCAAACGTCACTAAATCGGGGCATACGACCTATCAATTCAAACCTAGTGATGTCTATTTTAAAAGTTTAAGAGGACTCGAACAAAGATAAGGTTGTTTTGAACCTCATTTTGGCCAAAACATCATTTCAGTCTAGAGATACGAAAATGCAGATTTAAGCTATATCAAGCTCAATCAACCAAGTTCATCAAGAACAATCAATGACATTCAAGCTTCAGCAAGTCATTAATGAATATATGAACATAGCATACATTCCTAAAATTTAACCCTAGCCCCAATTGGTTAATCCGGCATTGCTTCATGGGGTTCGAGATGAAGACTATTACCTTTGATGCATTTTTTGTCAAGTTAGGCACGATCGAACAAGATGCAAGCCCTCAGATTACAATTGGAACCTCACAGATGTTGATCGGCTCACTGTGAACTGGATCAAGACCAGCTAGGGAAATAATTGGACCGCTGGTTCACTCAAAGCAGAATCGGTTTGAATTTGGATCGGCCTTCACACCGATCAACAAGAGGCTATCGGCATTGATCAGGCGGTGGATTAGCAAGGTTCCAACCACAGCAAGTCGGGGCTTCTCCTTGGGGTTGATCGGATGAGGTTCGATAATGATTGAACTGCTACTAGCCGCCGATTCACTGCCTAGAATCATCGTCGGTCCAACTAGACTAGTCTTCAAACATTGGAGCAAATTGAGGCCACCAGTGAGGATTTGGTGATCTGACTTTGAAACCTCGACAACCAGAGGGTTGGGGATCTTTTACAACTAGATCATAATAGGTAAAGTGCTAGGAATCACTAGTCAGCAGCCAGTTCGGCCAGTTTATCCAACTAACATAAGGATGCTGATCCTTGGCCGATCAAGAGAATGAGTTGGCTGGAAGCTCTTAGTGGCCGTTGGTGGTCCTATAACTAATCACAGAGAAGGACAGAGACTTGAGAAGCTAGTTTGGGTTGTGGCATTGCTGGTGGTGCTTCGACAAGTGACAGTGAGGCGCAGCGGTAGAGAAAGGTCATGCACAAGAGAAGGAGAGAGAGAGAGTGAAGAGTTTGGGTGGGAAGAGAGGGAAGAGATGGAGAGAGCTTGTTTTAAAGAGAGTGGATTTTCTGTAAATGAGCCCCTCCCCCCCCCCCCAAATGGAGGAAAAATGGGTATATATATATACTCTTGTAAAATCAATCAATTTCAGCCATCGGTTTCATTCGGTAGTCAAAATTCAAATCCAATGGTCAAAAAATGATTTCAAGGGTTTCGTTATGATATTGAGGTGTCGGGTAATAAATTCAATGAATTTGATTTGCAAAAACCCAAGCCAAAATCGAGAATTGAGTCAACTTGTCCGCTTATGGGTCAAATTGCAATTTCATGAAATTCGAGGACTAATATGCAAAATTTTAAGAAATTGAAGGTGCAGAAGTTAAATTAACATCAAAAGGATCCCAAAACCGACTGACAAACGATCGAACTGGCCAACTTGGTCGCCAGCCGGTCAGACCGGTTCACTCTAGTTTGGCCGATTCTTGATTGGTTCGATCTGATTTGGCTAGCTCGCCCACTTGAGACCCTTGTGGGTTCAAATTTATGCAATTTGGTCCTTAAAGGACCAAATTGAAAAGAAAACTTATCCCATTGAAGAAGAAATTGTCCGATTATGATTCAATTAAGCAAAATAAACATCATGAATGTAATCTAGGGGTCTTTTATTGACTTAATTGAATAATTAACATAAATGGTAAGGGTCAAAACCATGGGTGCTTTGAATCGAGCCTAAATGGCTAAAATGATCAAATTTTAAATTCAATTGGTAAAATTGCAAATTGACTAAAATTGAGTTCAATTAATGTTACAATGGCCCCATTTAATTAACCACCAATGTGTAAGATCACTTATCGCATTCAAATTGGCTTCGAATTGAAGTGCTCGAGCTTATGTCAAAAATGAATCCAAGCCTAATATTAAAATTTGACCTAGATATATAAAATTAAACCATTACCTTGAATGGGCAACCTGAATTTTGTCAATTAAAACTTAATTGCTTGATTTTCTCATGTTTGGTAGGGTAAAATTCTTCAAGTTGATAAGTTTTGATGTGAATTTTTCAAAATTGATTTCAAATTTGGACTTATTTTAAGAAAATGAGGAAAAATAATTTTCTGTTCGTAAGTCATGAAGAGTCGATTTTGGTCCTCTAATTAGGGCTCAAAACGGCAATTTGTGTTTTGATTGGGAAACTTGCAAAATTGAATGCACAAGTTGATTTAAAGTAGTCGCTGAACCAAATGTTGAAAGAGCAACTACATCTAATTATGACTAAAATAAAAGTAATTTAATTTTTGGTCGATTTATAGCATAAAACCGGAAAATACGGAAAACAAAGTTTTTAATTGAATTTTATGAAATTTTCGACACAAAAGTTAAATTGACATTAAAAGAAATGTATTCGTGCATTTTTTTTATTTTTTTCAATTTTTTTGTCAAATGTTTGACCAAAAGTTAACCGTTTAGTTGACTTTTCTTAAAAGGTTGATTTCTTTAGTCAAATCGTTGACTTTTGCTAAATGGAATTTTTGGGTAAAAAGTCAATTTTGACACAGGGTTGAGTTTTGGTCAAAGGGTTGACCAAAAAGTCAACTTGAAAGTCAATTATATGATTTTTTGTGTTTTTCTTGAAAATTAATTGGAAATTATTTTGAAATGACAATACAAAAGAAATAAATGAAAACGACACTTTTTTGGCCGAGAAATGGATTATGTCGAGATAAAAAATCCAATTTTTTTTTTTTTGCCTTTTTTTGACACGTTGACTAAAAATCAAGTGTCAATAGTATCATGTGTTGATTGATGAGTTGTTTAGTGAGGATGATTAATACTAATTGGTGATTAGTACTATGGGGCACCTAGGCGGCCAACCCCTCATCTACCCATATTGTAGTAACCATTAGCTTATGTACACAATCGGTCCCCAGAACGGGGTATAAGGTCATGATCGTATCCTTGTCCCTAGGGACCCCAAAAGGAATGTGACAATGTTCCATGCTACGAGCTTGAAAATATTTAATAATAATGGGGTAACATAAAACTCAGTGAGTCAATGTTCTAAACCTCGATTATGACTCGAATTCGTCTTGAAGGCAGCCTAAACATGCAATGATATATAATCTTACTTCGCATATAACAATTCACATTTGTCAATATCAATGCAAGTGTAACAAATAATTTGAACATATTCTATAATATCAATGCACATTGCATCCACACGTGTTCTAATTATTATGACCCCTTGGGTCATGGCCAACACAAGAATTGGCAATCTTCTAGCATGATCGGGCATCGTCCTACTCCATCAGGCATTGCATCATATAGAACCTCCGCCATAGACGACATTCCTTAAGGAGCATTGCTCTTGCCTTAATTGCGACTTGACATCTGGACCCCTGTCGGGCATATGATAAAAATCGGGCATCGTCTCTAAATTCCTGTTGGGTAACAAGTTCAATTAAATGACCGCTCAAATGCACCAACACCCTAGCCAATTTTATTTGCCATCAATTAGCCCAATGCAACAGAATTCATGCTCAAACAACAAACCTCGGCAATTTTTACATATAAAATTGTGGTAAAATAATCGTATGTGGTCATACACATAAAATTAACTTGCCAAATTTTGCACACTTTCATTTTAAAACCCCATTACCCCACTAACACATAAAACACGGCATCCAAACATGACTACTCAAAACTTTTCATTTTCTTGCCAATAAAACCTTCTTTAAAAATTGTAACGACCCCAACTTCATCTCTAGGGTCGGGAGCAACAAGAGTTATTTTTGCGACGTTCCAGGCTCGTCATTGTCCCAATTCTTTTTATATTGTTATCATGCACATGTAGAAATGTCAATAAACAACTCCTTAGACAAACAACAGCTGGAAGACTGGGACATACATCACACAAAACACAACGATTAATATTATAAGAAGACTTTTACAAGCCCTTTCTCTAGGGGCCCTCTTTTCTATATGTGATCAATCGCAAGTTCATTGCCACCTTTAAACTATCTATATGTGATTCATTTTAAATCTACCTAAGATATTTCACCAGACAAGCTTACCAACATCACATAGTAACATATTCAATAAATTCATTAACCGTATAAACGGTTCTTCCCATAATTTTAGGGGCTTCTAGTTGCAGGCTGGGCATTTGGCCTTAGGCCAAGCATCCCATACTCTCAGGGGTTTCCCATACTTTTGAGGGCTTCTTAGCTCAACCGAGGCATCCGGCCATCAAGCTAGGCATCCCATACTTTCAAGGGCTTCCTAGCTTAACCAGGGCATCCCATTCAATGAACAAGGCATCGCCGCCAACACTATGTGATGATGGACACTTTTTTTCTCTTTAAGTGCACACATACAAGTGCATCACACAAGTCGGTTCTTATCTTTTTTCTTAGTTGACACATGCATGGCTCAAAAGCGTGGTCATTCGTTTGCATGCCATGAGTTCTTGGGCTACACTATTTATGTTGATTCAAGGCCTTATGATTTGGATGGCCTTGTTTTGTGATGAACTCAATCTGAGCGAACCTTGACTTCATTTCCGAACGTACATGACACAAGCATATGGCCAAACACAATTGCAAGTAAAACCAAACAAACGGCATCACACACCACCTACGATTTGATGAGTAAGCACTTAGCTAGCCTCAACAATGAAATCTACCTTCCAAGGGGTGAAAAAATGAACCTTTCTTACCTCGGCAAAATTGAGAACCAACATAGCGATAGCTTGGTGGTTTAAGGATGCAAGGCCGAGAGAAAGGAAAAGGCATGCAAAAAAGGAGGAGGAGGAGAAATGAGCCAAAGGTTGGATTGAATGGATGGGGTTGGTTCCCTATTTATAGGCCAAGCTTCATTTAATGGCCCTAACAAGTGGTCCAATGAGCTTTCTTGGAGTGGCATGGCTAGTTTGACGGTGTGACGCCCTAAGGTTCTAAGGGAATGATTACGAACAAAGGGCATTCTTCTCATTGGTCCATTTATGCTAATGAGTCATCTAGCATTTATGAATTGACTAACTTGCCTTCTAAGGCTCTTATTAGGGTCATGATGACCTAAGTTTATAGGGACACCTAAGATGTTGAGTCACATTTTTTCATTAATGACTTGCCTCCAAAGTCATTAATGGCTTAGACTTGTCATCAAGAAACTTGGACTTTGGACAACTTGTTCTCCAAAATAACTACGTGAGTGTGTGACTCATTAAGCTCATCAATTAGCTAGCTTCCAAAATCATTTAATGCATTCTTATCTTCAAGCCAAGAAGACTCTATATTGGCTTTGTGACATCCTAAAATTCGACCCCATCTCGATAATATGAAATGGGCATTTCGTCGACGTGCCTATGGTCATTCGACTCTGAGTAAGGCCCCTCATGAGTTAACTAATCTATTATGTGAAGCTGTTAAGAGATATAAACATGACAGACTCGAGAATTTGATCGAAAATCGATGGCTTGACTGTAATAATTAGCAAGGGTCAATACGGCATTGTTATAATCGATTAGTGATCGGATATAGGTTGATTCAATGGACACACATAATTCAATTGTGGGTGATTCTGCGTGATTGTGAAATTCGCGTCGAATGACACTAACCTGATTTCCTCTCAATTTTATATTCGGTACATGTAATTGAAACATTGCGATTTTTACGACAACCAAGAGTCGCCTACGAGTAGTAGATGCACAAACGTGGATCGAAAATTATCGATCATGGGTCAAATATGCTAAAATCCCTAAAACCTACCCGATAGGTTAGGTCATACTAAAATCGTGTTCGGTTGATTTTAACCACAAAATTGAATTCGGTTTCGGGATTCGGACGTTCAGGCATGTCATGATTCATTTATAGGACATCATCTCATCTTTCGGTGAAATTTTGCAGAAAAATTGATTTTGGACAAATTATAATAGACTTAGAAATTTGTATGGGCTATGGAGAGGGCTTATTTGGCTGCCAAGAGGGTTTACTTTTGGAAATTAGAGCTTAAATTTGGGATTGGTTGGCAAGAAGACTTTGGTGGCCGAAGACTTTGGGGCATTTTCATTATTGTTTAGATATTTGCAAGGCTTTCTAATTGGCCAAAGCTTGGACTTTCTTTCCCTCCTTCTCTCTCTCTCTCTCTCTCTCTCTCTCTCTCTCTCCCCCATCTTTCTTCTTGCCTTTCACGCATGAAGCCCTATAGAACAGCCCTCATTTCTCTCTTTTGCCTCAGCTTTTTTTCTTTCTGCCATTCCCCTCATTTCTCCACCCCTATGATTTCCTTTCTGTTTTTGCTGCTGCTTCTGTGACATCCTAATTTTCAACCTTATTTCGATTAAATGAAATGAGCTTTTCATCAACATGCCTATGGTCCTTTTTCTCTAAACTAATCACTCACGAGATAACTAATATATCAGGTGAAGCCGTTAAGTGATATAAACACAATAGACTTGAGAATTGGATTAGAAATCGACTGCTCGACCATGCTAATCGGCAAGGGTCAATATGACACCATTATAATCAATTAGAGATCAGAGATAGGTCAATTCAACAGAAGCACATAGTTAAATTGTGGGTATTTCCACCTGATTGCAAAATTCGTGTCGAACGACCCTAAATCGATTTTTCTGTCGATTCTGTACCCGTTGCCCATAAATGAAACCTTGAGATTTTTATGACAACTAAGAGTCGCCTATGAGTCGGCGATGCACAACGAGGATAAAAGATATTCAACCACGAGTCAAACGCACTAAAATCCTTAAAAACTATATGGTAGGTTAGGTCACGCCAAAATTGCGTCTAGTTGATTTTAACCACGAAATTGAACTCAGTTTCAAGAATTGAAAGTTCGAGCGTGTCACAATTTATTTTTAGGACCTTGTCTCATTTGTTGGGAATTTTTAGCAAGCCTGGAATTTGGCGGAAAAATGGAATTTGGTAAAATTAAATCAAGGAAATTCGGAGGGGCATTTTCAAGTGGACTTTTGGTCTTCAAAGTGAACTTGTTGGTGAAGGAAATGCATGGAATTTGTATGGGCTGAGTGGGTGTGATTTTTGGCCATCCAATTGAAGTATTTTGTGGAGAATTGAGAGGAAATTAAATGGAATCCGTATGCAGCTGAAGGGAGGCTATTTTGGCCTTCAAATTGGCCTTGGTTGATGAAGATTTGTGAAGAAATTTTCCCTTGAGTGACCTATTGATCAAGTTGGCTAGAGATAAGGGTGAAAAACACTCAAGTGCAAGAAATATTTAGCCTTGACCTGCTTATCCCCTTGTCCCCCTCTCTCCTTCCCCCTTCTTCCCCTTAATGCTCAACCAGCCCATTCCCTCCAGCAGATCAGCCTTGCTTTCTTCTTCTTCTTTATCTTGTCCTCCATTGTTGTTGCTGCAACATGGAACCAACAACCATTAGCCCTCTGCGCCATCCTAATCGCTGCATCGACCTGTTCCAACCATAGCCAGTCGAGTTGCCTAATCCAGCAGGAGTGCTCGTCCCTGAGCTTGACTGCCTATGTGCTGTCCACCAGCCCTGCTACCATCTCGCTGCCTCAGTTGCAACCTCAGCCGCCGGCTGTTCTAGCTATCTAGCCCATTCCCACACTGTCTGACCACTGGTGCCATAATTAGCCCCCTCGACTCCCTCGATTGGCTCCAAAATAGAATCGGTTTCCAGCTTGAGTTATGAGCTTTTGGGTCGTTTCTAGCCCTTTCCAAGCCTCCTTTGGTGTCGTTGTTGGCCCGAATTTTGGTCATCGTCGCGCTGCCGTCGCCAAGGACCCGTTATCTCACTAAACTAGTGAGTTAACACCCTAACTCTAATTAGGGGGTTAAGTACTCTTAGAGGGATTAGTTTAGGGTTAATTGAGATTAGTGAGATTTAGTTAGCTTAACTAGATTGGTTAGGATAATTTAGTTAGGCCAATTAGGTGGTTAGATGATTAGTTAGACCATTTAGTTAGCTTAATTAGTTAATGTAGTTAGTTAAATTAGTTAAATTAGTTTAAGTAGATTAGCCCAGTTAGCTTATGTTAATTTAATTGAGTGTTTTAATTTAAATATTTTGCAATTTATTATATTAAATGTAATTTATTTAATTAATTATTAATTAGCATAAATTATACCGCGATAGCTGGTTGTCAAAATTTTGTGCCTATCGTCGTGGAAGTGTTGGTTTGTGAAATTGATTGCTAAATTATGCAATTGGATGCTTGGTGATGATTTTTGAATTATTATTTCAAAAATATGGAATTTTGGTATTTGATTAGAAAAATACTGAGTGTCGGGTTTTGACGCCAAAAATATTTTAAGTACTATATCAAATCGTGAAATTTTTAAATGGGAAAGTATCACGCTTTGTGGATCGATTTGACTGCGTCTCAATGCACGATTATTTTACAGAGTGTTTTTAATATCAAGAAAATAGGCCAAGTCCATTATTGAAATGGAAGTATTTGAGTGAAAGGCATGATGTTCTTGGCCGAACATGGATGTGCGTGTGACCACTATCGGAAATCATCATGATGTGTTTATGCCGAACAATGCTCTTTCGGCAGTGGAGGCTGGGCTAATGCTCCTTCAAGAATGCCATCTAGATGTAGACGTTGCCGTGCTTGACGAAGTGGGATGACGCTCGGTTATCTTGGATGACCGCCAATTGTTGAGTTGGCCGTGGTCAATGAGTTGTAATTAATTGGAACGCTTGAATGAGTGAGATAATCACGCCTGATTATGGGACAAAATTGTGTGACACGGAATATGACGTGTTATAACGATTTGGCCTTATAATCATGACCCCTATGATTGATTGATATATGTTATGAGATGTTCCAATTAATGATTTACGCTTGCTACGTTTGTATATGTTATAGGAGCTGTACTAATGTGCAGGGAGGTACTGAGGCAAGGTAAGTCTTATATGGTATATGTTTAGGCTGCCCCTAGGTGAATTATTATCCTAATCGGGGTTCAGGGTGTCAACTCACTAAGACTTGTCTCACCCCGTGAGTTAGTTGAATCCATGGTCTAGGTCGATGAGGGCCTACCTCACTAGGTACCTCATTTCTTTAGACCGTGGTTCATTAACTTTCCTAACGAGGCTCGAGAGGGTCCCATATAAGGTTTTGATGGGCCTCTTATCGAGACCGGGGTGTGGGAAATTGGGCATCCTATGGATATCGACATCCCTGATGGTGTCATGGAGGACCCGGAGCCCATGACTGGAGAGTCCAGAGCTTAGGTGGCTCAGTAGTTCTTTTTTGAGATAGACCTCCTGTTTATAAACCGTAGGCTTGACCTACCTATATATGAAGTGTGTTTTATGAAAAATGTGCTAGCATGTTTTACTATCCCATGTGTTTGATTGTTGTCTGGAGATTATATAAATCGCTTCCACATGTGCATAAAATGAAAGGGTCGGTGACGCGTCCTGCGAACGTCGCATTTTAGTCGACTGCCGAGGGATGTGTCCATTTCCAAGGTTTGAGGCATGACAGCCTCCCCATCCCACCTCAAAGATCACCATCCTCCCCCATCCACCATCCACTTCATTTCACCATCCCTAATCATCATCCATCTTTGCCCATGCCAACACCACCAAGCTGCTCCACCATCAGCCATCGTCTAGCATCACTCCACCTTCACGCCCTCACACACCGTCTTCTCACGTCCAACATCCCACGACACCACCTAACCATAGCGGCCCCACCACCGACGTCCATCGACCTCAGCCCACCGGACACCCAGCGTTCAGCCCTCCCATAGAACCAAACCTCCCTCTTGACCGTGAGCTAGTGAGGCCATCATAGCTGCCGTTTGAACATCGTTCGAGTCGCGGTAGACTCGAGTTCTCACCGCCATTGAATTCCGGTAAGTTAACTCCCTAATCTTTGATTAGGTTGTTAATTGCACTTAGGGGATTAGAGTAGTGTTAATTAGCTTAATTATATTAGTGTTAATTAGCTGGTTAGATTAGAGTTAATTAAATTAGCTTAATCTTTAGAGTTGGTTTATTGGACCCTCACTGTTTGCTATTTTTGTGGGGAAAAATGTGCTATGATTTTGAGGTTGATTCCTTCTTGAAAAATGTTCTAGATATCTTCAATTATAACATATATTTTACTCAAGATTTTAGGGATGTAAAAGAATGATATTTCAGATTCATTATTTGCAAAACAGAATCTCGGATTATGTTTGAAATAGTGACCTTTTGGTGTTCAAAGGATTTTTATCAATTCTTAGGGTTCAATTTTCAAAAGAGTGCATTAGCAAAAGTTGTTCATTACATTTTTTATTTTAACATAGTCAAATTTTAGATCAAATGGACAAGTTTTGGACCTCAAACTAAACCGATTTTGGAAAGCAGAATTTTTGGAAACGGACACAATTTTTGTAACAGTTTGGGTGATTTACTGCTCTTAATCTAGAAATTTTTGGGTTAAGGTGTCTTCACGAATTTTTTTTTATGTGTCCTTTTTTTACAACATATTAAAATTTGAGAATTTTCTGAGCTTGTTTGGGTAGGTTTCTAGAATTAAACTTGGAGACGTGCGAGTGGACCGGTTTCTGCTAGTTAGGGCCGATTGTGGTTTTATGGTTGTTCTTGGTGTCATGCTTACTGAATAATGTGTATTTGGTGATGTGGTTGACTTCTGGCATGCTGAAAACTTATGTGTGGGATCATGAGGTTGATTGCTCTTTGTTGGTTGTTTATTGTTATTGCAAAACATAATATTGTGGACTGTTAAATAGAAAATAAATAAGGTGTGGAGTTTGGACATCAAAACTTATTTGCCCAATAAAACAATAAGGTTTCAAATTAGGTGCGTATAAATTTTGATGGATTAATTTTGAGTATGAGAGCATCTACGGATTTATTTCCAAAAGTTTTGAATAAAAAAAGGGGGTTACTCTAAATGGTTTTCAAAAGAGGTTGGTCGGAAAAAAAATAGAAAAGAAATATAGTGTTGGGTTTGGACACCTCAATAAAATGAGGAGGTTTTATACTAGATGCATGTAAAGTTTGGTGGGTTAATTTCAAATACGTGATCCTGTATGAATTTATTTCGGAAAGTTTGAACCAAAAAAAAAAAAAAAAAAAAAAAGAGTTGCTAAGTTTATTTTAAAAAGGGGATTTTGGTGTTTTGGCTATATGATGGAAGCTAAAAGTTGACTCGGTTGATGATGCGCCTTCCGGTTTAGGTTAATTAAGTAGCTCAATTTAATTAAACACAATTTATTTAATTACTTGTGATTTATTTAATTAATTTTAATTAGCGTAAATTATGACGGAATAGCCGTTTATTAGAATTTTATATTGATCGTCGTGGATGTGTTTATATGATAAATTGATTGCTTAATTATGCAATTGAGCGCTTGATTGTCGGTTTGGACTATTTTTGAAAAATATGATTTTATGGTATTTAAATAGAAAAATATTAGGTGTCGGTTTTTAACACCAAAATATTTTATGTACTATATGAAATCATGGAATTTTGAAATGGGGGAGGGTCACATTTTATGGTTCGATTTGATGGTGTGACCACGCATAATTATTTTATCGGCTATTTTTAATATAAAAAAATTGGCAAAGTCTATTATTTGAAATGGAAGTATTTGAGTGTAAAGCACAATGTTCTTAGTGGAGTTTGGATGTGCGTGTGATTGCTATCATAACTCATCACCCGATGAAAGTCGGGGAGGTGATGCTCCTTCGAGAATGCCTTTGACAACATATGTCGGTCGCAGTGGAAGTTGGGCCAATGCTTCTGTGTGGAATGCCCTTGAGAACGGATGCTCGTCGCAGTGGAGGCTGGACCGATGCTCCTTGTGGAATGCCGTCTAGATATAGACGTTGCCTTGCCCAACAAAACGGGATGACGCCCAGTTATGTTGGATGATCGCCACTTGTTGAGTTGGCCATGGCTGTTGGGTCGTAACTAACTGGGACACGCGTTAGTGATTGAGATAGTCGTGCTTGACTATGGGAAAATATTGTATGGCATGGAATGGGATGTGTCATAATGGTTTGATCTTATAATCAGGATTCCTGTAATTGTTTGACAGTGAATTGAAGTGTTCTAGTTGACGATTTACACTTACTGTGTTCATAAGTTATATATGTAATGTGCACAGAGGTGTTGAGATGAGGTAAGTTGTGTGTGACACTTGGTTAGGCTACCTCTAAGTGAATTCTCGTCATAATCAGGGTTTATGGTGTAGACTCACTAAGATTTTTATCTCACCTCATTGTGGTTAAATATTTTCAAGTCTCTAGTTTGGAGAACTCGGAGCCCGAGGTTGAAGGGTCCAGAGCATAGATGGCCCAGTAGTTTCTTTTTGAGTCAGACTTCTGTATATAGACTTGTAGGGTTGACCTGGTGTGTTAGAAAGCGTGGTGTGTGATTGTTGTCCTACTTTACTATTTTTATGTTTGATTGTTGTCTAGGTATTTGTATTAGTTTGCTTCCGCATATGCATAAAATGATTGGATCGGCGACGCGTCCTGGGAACGTTGCAATTTAATCGACCACTGAGGGATGCGCACATGCCCGGGGTTCGAGGCATGACAGGCTTCCTTCTCAAATTAGGCATCAGCCCCCTTCCCCTCCAAGCTAGGCATGTGGTTCTCCCATTCTAAGGCGAAAAATGTTTAAGGAACTTCAAAATGAGAACCATTACCTTATCAAATGGGCTTGAAAAATTACAAAATTTTAATATGTTATAGAAAAGACCTTAGAAAACATTTTTCATGAAGGAATTCAAGCCAAATTTGTTCTGTGGAAAGAGAAGAAAATCATTGAACACAACCCAAAAATTTGTTTGTCGAGTAGATTCAAACAGTCAGAGAGAGAGAGAGAGAGAGAGAGAGAGAGAGAGAGAGAGATTCATTTCAAAATCCAAATCTTCATAGAACTTTTTGAAATTTTAATATGTTGTATATATTGATGTCATTTAAAACTTTTGAGAATGAACTGTGTCCAAATTTGAAAGGAAAGATTTTATAAAAATTTGAGAAAGTAACCTTGTTACCATTTTCATATATTTGGGAGGTTCTATACGGTAATTGATTAGGCCTTCATCCTAACCATTTCACCTATTTTTTTTTTTTGAAATATAAGTATGTTATAGATCAAGATGTTTTGAATAAATTTTGTGTAGGAAGCTTCTCCAAATTCGAACCAGAAAAAATTCTATAAAATTGGAAAGCTGCGAAGGTCTAGAAATTTCGAAAAATTGGAAAGTCAAAACCTATGAAACCCTAGGTGACAAGTCTATTGAGGAGAGGTGAGACATCCCAAATTTTTGAACCCGTCTTGATAGTATGAAATGGGCATTTCGTCGACATGCCTATGGTCATTTTTTTTTCAAGTTAACCACTCACGAGTCAACTAACCTATTGGGTGAAGCCATTAAGGATATAAACGTGGCAGACTCGAGAATTCGATCAGAAATCAATTGCTTGACCATAATAATAGGCAAGGGTTAAGCGATACCATTATAATTGATTTGTGATTGGATATAGGTTGATTCGATGGACTCATGTAATTTAATTACGCCCGATTGCGAAATTCACATCAAACGGCACTAACCTGGTTTTCAGTTGATTTTATACTTGGTGTCCGTAATTGAAACCTTGCGATTTTTATGACAACTAAGAGTCGCCTACGAGTTGGAGGTGCACAAAGTGGATCGAATAATTTTCGATCCATCTGTCAAACGTGATAAAATCCCTAAAAGCTACTCAGTAGGTTATGTCGTACTAAAATTGCGTTTGGTTGATTTTAACCACGAAATTGAATTCGGTTTTGAGATTCTGACGTTTGAGCATGTCATAATTCATTTTTAGGACGTTGTCTCATCTTTCGACGAAATTTCGTTGAGTTCGGAATTTTGCGGAAAAAATCGGTTTTCAGACAATTCGGAAAAATAAGAGGAAATTCGGATGGGATAGGAATTTAGCTATTTTGCTGCCCAAAAATAGCTAATTGTGGGAATTAGGCTCATGAAAGTAATTGGGGAACAAAGAGGATAAAGCATGAAGACTTTGGGGACTTAGAGATGATGATTTTAGAATATTTTTCTTGACTTCTTTGGCTTCTCCCCTCTCTTTCCTCCCTCTCTCTCCTCACGTATCCCCTCCTCTCCATCTTCCTTTGCTGCCGTCAAACCCCCCAAGTTCTTCACCCACTTCACCCCACGCCCCCACCATCCATCATTCCCCCTCCCCTTCTGCCAGCGAAATTCCTTCCCACGCCAGTGCCATCTCCTTCGTGGCTGCATCCACCAACCAAGACAACCCCACCAGCACGTTCCCCTCCCCACCCCAGCGTTCTTTTCACTTCTTCATTCACCGCCTCACGCAAGCTCCACACAAGCTCCACACATCTTCACCACCTAGTTGCCAACAACCCACCCCCACGTCCTTTTTCAGCTGGTCTTATTTCCTTTCATTTTGTCGCAGCAACTCCACCAACCAGCATCATCCAACCGTTAGCCCTCCACAGTCCATGCCACCATCAGCCCGCCAATGGCCAGCAAGCTCAGCCAAGCAGAACAGCCAACCTCAGCCCTTACCGTGAGTCCCCTTGGCTTTTTCAGCCCCGGTTGGTTCTCTATTAGAGACCCGGTAGTTACGAGATCTCATCGCCATCGCGCCACCATCACTGTGGGCCCATTACCTCGCTAATCTGGTGAGTTAACTCCCTAATCCTTGGTTATATTTTAAATTGCGCTTAGGAAGTTAAATTAGTGTTAATTATCTGGTTAGATTAGTGTGAGCTGGATTAGCTTAATCTTCATAACTGGTTTACTAGACCCTTGCCGTTTGCCATTTTTTTGGGGAAAAATGTGCTACGATTTTGAGGCTGCTTTACTCTCAAAAAACGTTCTACACATCTTCAGTTATGACATATGTTTTACTAAAAATTTTATGGATTTAAAAGAATGAGATTTCATCTTCGTTTCAATCAAAATGGAACCTCTGTTTGTGCTGAAACTTGTGACCTTTTGGTGTTCAATGGACTTTTATCAACTCTTAGGGTTCAAATTTCGAAAGAGTTCCTTCACAAAAGGTTGTTCATTATATCTTTTAGTTTAATATAGTCAAATTTCAGATCAAACAAATAAGTTTTGGACCTCAAACTAAACTGATTTCGAAAAATAGACTTTCTGGACACGGACACAGTTTTTGTAACGGTTTGGGCGATTTATTGCACTCAATCTTAGAAAGATTTGGGTTAAGGTATTTGCATGAAAAATTTTCTTTTAGTTGTTTTTTACAACATATTCAAATTTGAGAATTTTCTGAGCACGTTTGGTTATGTTTCTAGAATTAAACTTGGAGCGCAAGAGGCCCTGTTTCTGCCGGTTAGGACTGGTAGTGGTTTTGTGATTATTCTTGGTGTCGTGCTTGCTGGATAAGGTGTATTTGGTGATGTGGGTGAATTTTGGCATGCTTAGAACGTATCGTGATAGTATGTGAATGGTTATTCTATGGTGATTGTTTATTGTTATTGCAAAAGGTGACCTTTTGGACTATTTATTAGAAAATAAATGAGGTGTCGAGTCTGGACACCAAAACTTATTTGCTTTATAAAACAATGAGGTTTTAAACTAGGTGCGTGCAAAGTTTGATGGATTAATTTTGAGTATGTAAGCATCTATGAATTTATTTAAAAGTTTTGAACAAAAAAGAAGAAGAAGGGATTACTAAGGTTTGTTTTCAAAAGAGGGTGGTTCGAAAAGAAATTAGAAAGGACATATGGTGTCGGGTTTGGACGCCAATTTTTATGTTCTTAATATGTCACGCCTCAAACCTCGAGCATGTGCTCATCTTTTGGTGGAAGATTAAATTGTGATGTCCCAGGATACGTTGCCGATTCTTTCATGTTAATGCGCATGTGGAAGCAAATAGCCCCAGAAAACACAAAGATAAGATAGAAAAGCAGGGCCAAAATTTTGAAAACTACATATCACACCTTTATACAAAACTGACTAGTTTAATTACTATGCTAGTCTATTCATGAAGGTCTACAAAAGTAGAAATGCTACAGGCCCTTTAAGTGTTCGAACTCTCAACCGAAGACTCCGAGGTCTTTGGCTTCGGGGAACTCGGGTCTACCACTGCACCACCGGAGGGTCAACTGTACCATTCTCAAAAGCAATCTCTAGCACCAACATA
This sequence comes from Eucalyptus victrix, assembly GCA_016097545.1. Lineage (NCBI taxonomy): Eukaryota > Viridiplantae > Streptophyta > Magnoliopsida > Myrtales > Myrtaceae > Eucalyptus > Eucalyptus victrix. The sequence goes on from CM027837.1 coordinate 30,203,715, forward strand.
AGGATCTTAGATTTCGATAGGGGACCTTCTTTGGGTCCATCTCACCCACGACGATACCGCGATTTGTATTGATGGGGTACCATCTAGGATAGACTCGCATCAATCCAGACAATGGATTTTATGAGTTCGTAGACCTAGGCTCCGTGACTCCTAGGAAGAGAAATCGAAGAGACTTGTTCAGTGACCTTCTTCAACTAGCCAAAATGCTCAAGAGGGACCGCCATCTAAGGACCTGAAAATGTTATCTCACGATGGGGTGAGACGATATCTCAGCAAGTTTACCCCCTAAACTTCGACAAGGAAGGAAATACGCTTGAAGGCTACCTATGCACACACACAAGATAGATGACTTATCTTTGTCTCAGCTCTTTCCTACAAGTTAGTCCAATTCATATTCTCAATTGATCAATCTAAATAAATTCCCCAATCAACTCAATCAATCCAACCAACGATCAATCAATACCATTAGTACTATCTATCAATCTGATATGACCATTGCTCACACAAGGTGAAATAAATGTCAAGGCTCTCACAAGCTAATATAGATAGATAGTAGCTCGCACAAGTTGATAATATAAATCGTGCTCTCACAAGTTGATATAATGATCTTATCTCACACAAGTTGATAAGGTATACTGCTCTCATAAGCTGACGTATCAAAGTGCATAGGCTGATACGGTATACTGCTCTCATAAGCTGACGTATCAAAGTGCATAGGCTGATACAGTATACTGCTCTCACAAGCTGACATGCAAAGCCAAAAACTGATAAAAAGTATACTGCTCTCACAACCTGTCATATTAAGTATTTAGGCTGATATAGTATACTGCTCTCACAAGCTGACATACAAAGGATCCCAAAAGCTGATGATAAATATGCTCGCATAAGCTGACATGCAATCATGTTCTCAAAAGCTAATAAACCATCAAGTTAAAAGTACTCAATAAAAATAATCGTGTGTGGGTACATGATCGGCCTGAGCCAAAACACAATATCTTTCTTTTAGAAAATCCCTCTATTTAATATAGTCTATAAACACATTTTTGACGCTATAAACTGACGCTTGGTATTTTCTAATTAAAATACCAAAATCACACAATTTGGGATAAATACCCAAATTTACCAATTTCACTCAATTTGCACAATCTAGCATTCAATCAAATAAACTGATCATACCATTGAAATCAGCACGAAATTCGGGTCACCGACTATCCCGGTATAATTTTTGAAAAATAATAAATAATTAAATAATTACCAAAATTCATTAAATAAATACAATTAAATGCCATAAATAGAGACTTAGGCTAGAAAAACCTACTTAAATATTGAAACGGGCCGAGAAAAATTTTGAACCTATCTAGATAAATAATACAACCTATCTAGTTGCTAATTAAGCTGATCTAACCACCTAATATGCAATAATGAGTAATTAAATCGATAATCCGTTCTAACTAACTATCTAAATCATACTTAGTCTAAACTAATCAATACTTAATCATAATTAACTCAGTAATCAGAGTTTAGTGAGTAAACTCACTAGTTTTGAAATCCGATGAGTTCATGGTGACAGCAACGCGGAGACGAGCAACAAACTCGTAAGTGGCGGCACCCTACGAGGTCTAGAAGCAGTCCGAAATGGGCCTCGAAGCCCACGGTTCCTTGCTAGCTTCGGCTTCTAATTGTTAAGCCGAGGGACTGAGTTGGGCGATGGTTTGGGGTGAATGTGGCTAGGGTGGTTGGCGGATGGCTGTAGTGGTGCACGACGAAGGCGGATGGTGACAGAATGGAAGCGACGGGGCTTTGGTTGAGCTTGACATGGCCTGAGGAGGCTCCGGGGATGAGCTAGGCTCGTAGGATAGCGAGTTGGAGGCAAATGGCCAAATGGCACGCGACGGGTGAGTGACGGCAAGTGACTGGCCTAGTGGTGGTCGCATGGGCATGCGATGGGCAGGGGAGGTGGCTGGCTCAGTTTTCTCTAGTTTCTCCAAGCTCAAAGCTCACTCTAAAATGGAGAAAGTAGGCTGCAAGAGGAAGAAGAAGACAACTGCCTTGTGGAGGGTTCCCTTGGCCCAAAATATCCTCTAATTGATCAATAGATGGCCCCCCACTATGTCTGCCCTAGGAAGCCATTGAAGTAGTCCAAAAGTCCTTCCCCCCATGGCCTACGAATTTGCCACACAATTCCCCCTAAATTGAACCAATTTCTCTTCAATTGGACTTAAACCGGTCCCTATAAAATCCATTGAGGTGTCCTCAACCAAATTGACATTTTCCTTGCCAATAGAACCAACTTGCATCCCAAAAACGCAATAAAAAATGGTCCTCTGAATTTTCCAGTCAAAAACAACCATATTATGAATTTTCTCCAAAAATCTCGAGTTACAGAAAAATCTTCGGAGGATGAGTTGACAGTCCTGAAATAAATCGTGACATGACAAAACTTTCAATTTCTGAAATCGAATTCAAATTCGTAGTTAATTTTAATCTGACGCGATTTTAGTATAACTTAACCTACCGGGTAGCTTTCAGAATTTTTTAGTGCAATTGACCCATGGTCGATTTATTTTGAGCCACAATGTACATCTTTGACACATTGCTAACTCTTGGTTATCGTGAAAGTCTTGAGGTTTCAAATACGGCATAAGGTACCAAAATGATAGAAAAATCGGTCTAGTGTCGATTGAAGATAATTTTGCTATTTGGTGGAATCACCCACACTTAGTCACATATCTTAGTCAAATCGACCTATCTCTGATTTTTGATTGATTTTCAATTGTGTTGTAATGACCTCTGCAGATGAGCACGGTCAAGTAGTTGATTTCTGGTCGAATTCTCAAATCTATTGCGTTAAAATCCCTTAATGGCTTCACCTGATAATCTAGTTATTTCATGAGTGATCAACTCAGAGAATAGAACTATAGGCACGTCAATGAAAAGCCTAACTTATTCAATTGAAAACATGATTGTAAATTCAAGATATCACATAATAAAATGACGAGGTTTTATATGAGGTGCATGCAAAGCTTGGCGGGTTAATTTCAAATACGGGACCCTATACGAATTTATTTCAAAATGTTTGAACAAAAAAAAAAAGTTACTAAGTTTATTTTTAAAAGGGGATTTTGGTGTTTTGGCTATATGATGGAAGGTAAAAGGTTGACTTGATTGATGAGGTGCCTGGATGGTTAGGTTACTTAAGTAGTTTAGTTTAATTAATCACAACTTATTTAATTACTCGCAATTTATTTAATTAATTTTAATTAGCGTAAATTGTGACGAAATAGCCTTTTTGCAGAATTTTACGTTGATTCTTGTGGTTAACTTTATACGTGAAATTGATTACTTATTTGTGCAATTGAGTGCTTGATTGGTGTTATGAATTATATTGCAAAATTTGGATTTTTGTATTTAAATAGAAAAATATCGAGTGTTAGTTTTTGACGCCAAAAATGTTTAGATAGTGTATGAAATCGTGGAATTTTGAAATAAGAGGGTACTATGCTTACTGGTTCGATTTAAATGCATGACCACACACGATTATTTTACTGGGATGATTTTTAATACGAAGAAAATTGACCAAGTCCATTATTTGAAATGGAAGTATTTGAGTACAAAGCACGATGTTCTTGGCCAAGTATGTGATGGTGTGTGATCACCTAATACCTTGATGCGTTTACACAGGGTAATGAACTCGTCCTGATGCGTTATGCAGGATGATACCTGATTAAGTTCAGATGCCCTTGATAATGGATGCCGGATCGCAGTAGAGGTCAGACCGATGCTTCTTATGGAATGTCGTCCTGATGCATTTACACGGGATGATGCCGTGCTCGATGGGGTGAGACGATGCCCAGTTATGACGGATGATTGCCAACTAATGAGTTGGCCGTGGCTATTGGGTCGTAAATAACTAGGATACGTGCGAGCGTTTGAGATAGCCGAGCCTAATTATGGGACAAAATTGTGTGGCATGGAATGTGACATGTCATAATGATTTGGCCTTATAATCGAGACCCCTTTGATTATTTGAGAAACAAATTGAGGTGTTCCAATTATTGAATACATTTACTGTATGCATATGTTGTATGTGTTGAATTAATATGCAGGGACGTGCCGAGGCAAGGTAAGTTTTGAACAGTGCATGTCTAGGATTGCCTTTGAGTAAATTCTCATCCTAATCAGGGTTTAGGGTTTTGACTTACTGAGATTTTTATCTCATCCCATCATGGTTTAAATATTTGTAGGTCCTTAGTTGGAGAACTCGGAGCCTAAGGTTAGAGGGTCTAGTGTGTAGGTGTCACGCCCCGATCCTCGGGCACGCGCACATCCTTCACACTTGGTCGATTTTATAATGCGATATCCCAGGACAACGTATCGCCGACCCTTTCATTTTTAAGCACATGCGGAAGCAGTTAAAATCCCCAGACAATAAAACGATGGGATAGAAAAGCAGGGCCATATTTTTCATACTGAAATTTATAACCAAACTTTTATACAAACCACAAACCCTTTCAAAACTATTCACATCAAAAGGAGATCTCAAAAGAAGACAGAAACTTAAACAAACTAGGCCGTACTCAAGGCCTCTCTCGGATTGTCTTCTTCTTCCAAAATCTTTCTCCTTAAGATTCACCTCCGAGTTCTCCTTCTCGGATTCCTCCTCCTCGATCTTCAGCGGGGTCCTGAAATGGTTTTCCCCAAACCGGGATGAGACTACGTCTCGGCGAGTTCTACCCCACTAAGCCCGATTAGCAAACTATTATACTAAATGCTGCCTAAGCACGCACAGGCGAGAGGACTTACCTTGGCCTCGATCCCACCGCAAGTCAGTACAATTCACAATAAACACTCAATTCACTTCGAACAGATCGAACTAGTCGATTACATGTCATACGAATCAATCCCCACTGTGGGATATTTAAAAGCTAGGCCACGTGCATTCCCCAGGACGACCTTCCAAGTCTCCGAGTTCACGTGCCTCGAACCTTGGGCCCACGTGCATTCTCTTAGGCGACCTTTTCGCCAAAGTGATGCATCAAGTCACCGAGCCCACGTGCCCTTTTAGATGCCTGTACTTAGTCACAGAGCTCCATCAATGCTCTCGGGCGTCGATTCGCCAAGGTGACGTACAGTGAACACTTTACTATGCTCTCGGGCGTCTTTTTCGCCAATAAGGTGATGATACACGATCACAGAGCCAACGATTTCTTAATCAAATAATTAAATCAACTCCACAAAACATTAAAATACTGAATAACATACTTGACCATTTACCAATCAACAATTCAATCACAATCAATTCCAATCAATTTAGGGTAAATCCCTAAAATATCACAATTTAATTAATTCCATACAACGTGGAGCTCAAATAAATAAATGGACTGCGCCACGACGATCAGCACGAGATTTCGGTCATCGTCCATCAAAATCTTAATTTCCGAAAAATAATTAATTAATTAATTATTAATTACTAAAAATTCAATTTAGCTCAAATTACAGCCCGATTAAATAAACGGACTTCACCACGGTCATCAGCATAATTTTCCGGTTCCAGGCCATCTCAGTTGATTTTTCGGAAAATAAATAATTATTTAATTTAATTCCGAAAATTAATATTTAAATACTAAAAAATCCACTTAGGCCCGAAAAGCCTAATTGGAGCCCACTAAGGGTCGGGAAAAATCCCGAGACACTTCCAATAATTAGTAGACCATGTCTACTTGCTAATTACACATTCAATTTAACTAATTCGCATCACAATTGGCTAATAAATGCTAATTTAATCTAATCTAACAACCTAAACATAATTAATTAAATCTAAACCAACATTAAGCATAATTAGTCACTAATCCTGGATTAGTGAGGTTACTCACCAAATCGCACACAAATCGGATCAATCCGACGGCGGCGACGCGGAGAACGATTCTTCCCAAAGCGGCTCGCGGATCCGGGGCCGGGAAACGGCCCAAAAGCGGGCCCGAAGTGGCTGAAACCCACTTCGTGGGTCTGTTGTTCGGGCCGGATCGGAGCTGCTCCGGCGGCTAGGAGGGCGAGGGAAGGCCGGCGGAGGGCGGGGGTCTCGGGGTGGTCCCGGGGGGGGCGGTGACCGGAGGCGGGCGGAGATGGGCGGAACAGCGGCCGGAATGGGGCGAACGGGGCTGGGCTGCTCGGCTTGGGCGCGCGGACGGCGGCCGGGCGCGGCGAAGCGCACGGGCGGCACGGCGGTCCGGCGGCGCGACGGCGTGACGGCGGTGAGCGGCCGAGGGCGGGCTGGTTCGCTCGGCGCAAGGAAAGAAGGAGAAGAAGAAAGAAGAACAGGGGTTCGGTCGAGCGTGCGAGAGGAAGAAAGAAGAGAGAGAGAGAGAAGAGAGAGAGAGAAAAGAGAGAGAGAGGGAATGAGCGGTGGGGAAGGGGGGAGAATTCGCACGGCTGGGGGAAGGGGAGAGGAGAGAGGAGAGAGAAAGAAAAGAGAGAAAAAGAAAGAAAAGAAAGAAAAGAAAAGAGAGAGGGAAAGAGAGAGAAAAGAGAGAGAAAAAGAAAAGGGGAGAGAGAGAGAGAGGAAAAGAAAAAGGAAATTACATAATTCCTTTATGCAACTTTTCCTTTGCTAATTTCCTTTTCCTTTCTATTTTATTTTGGTCTTCAATTTTCTTCCGATAATTTCTTTATTGAAATTTCGGACTCGTCAATAAATTGACGAGCGATGAGACAGGATCCTAAAAATAAGAATTATGACGCGCTTAAAATTCGATTCCCGAAATCGAGTTCAATTTCGTGGTTAAAATTCGATCAGACGTGATATTAGCTCAATCCAACCGATTAGGTAGCTTTTAGGGATTTTACGGCCGCTATATCCCTTAACGGCTTCACCCAATAGGTTAGTTAACTCGTGAGTGATCAGCTCAGAGAAAAAGGCCATAGGCACGCCGACGAAATGCCCATTTCACTTTATCGAAACGGGGTCGAATTTCAGGATGTCACGTAGGTGGCCTAGGGTTTTCTTTTGGATAGAGACTTGTTAATACGAACCCTTAGGTTAACTTGGCATGTATATGAAGTGTGTTTTGTGAAAATTGGTTGTCCTGCTTTTCTATCTTATGTTTGATTGTTGTCTGGAGTTTGTTCAGTTCGCTTCCGCATGTGCATAAAAAAAAAGGCTCGGTGACGTGTCCTTGGAATGTCGCAAAATTTTTAGTCGATCACCGAGGGATATGTGCATGCTCGGGGTTTGGGGTGTGACAAGAGGTGGTGCCCTACTTGGCTTCTAAGATCACTTGTCATCATTCCCTTAGTCCATGAGTCATCCCCTTTCATTAATTACTTGGGATTCATAAGCTTCCACACTCATTATCTTTATCTAATGCATTTGACTCTTGTTCTTCAAGAAGATTGGCCTATCTAGTTTCGCCTCCTAGGTGGGACCAAAATAAGGGTCGAAATCGAGGACATTACATGGTCCATCCATAGATCCAATTCATATTGAAACATTAGTCGATGGTCCATCCATTGATCAATCTTTTGCTCAATATCAAATTATAGTCATGACACAATGCCTTGTGACAAGACGACCAAGATTCCTCCCTTGGCAAGGTCTCCACTTACGAAGTAGATGGCTCGGCCCATAAGAATATCCTAAATCTGGTATGCATACCCACCAGCCCCTCCATGGGCTCACAACGATATTGAGAACCAAACCCACATCCTCCAATATCTAGAAATTCAATACATAATCAATCCAATGATCCACAATGCATTTCACAAACCAACCATATAACCTTTCGTAACTCAATTCATCCAATAGAAACACTTTTTCGTAAAGCATTTCTCACATCATTTCATAAATCAAATTCACAAATCGATATATATAATCTTTAGTAACATCCTTCATAAAACATTTCTCAAATCATCTTATAACGCATTTCATAAAATAATTTGTAAAGCAATGTATCATTTCACAATACCTTTCATAAAACCATTCTCAAATCATTCTCAACTATTAAAAGGTAGTAATTTGCTCGATCCAAACTTTTATGCAACAAACATGCTTCAATTGCTTGTATGATACTCAATTTTTTTTTTTATCTCTTTCAGGACATGAGTTCATAAATCCATAGAAGAGATAGCACCACTCACCTCATCGCTTACAACCAGAGAATAAACCATACTCATATCGTCGAACTCGCGGCCTTATCAAATAACCGAGGGATAATGTTAAAATTAAATAAAACTTTACCTCAACTATGAAATGACTAAACAGCCCTTTAACGCTAACAAAATGACTCCTACACATTGAGAAATTGCATACCTCAAGCAATTATTCAAGCCGTTCACAACATGGGGTTTAAGTGCAAAACTTGGTCACATCAAAACTCTTTCCACCGAACCCCGTTTCAAATGTTCTTACAATCAATAAAAAGCCCTTTCAATGCACTACAAGGAGCCCAACTTGACTGTTCCAAAATCAAGCTGAAAATCAACAAAACACGGGCCCAAAGCTGCTGGACGCACACTGTTCATCTCGCAGGAAACTTCACAATTTTGTGTTGGGCAAACCGTAAGCTCAAATCATGATCTGTAAAATCTTACGGCTCCACAACACTCTAAACTATCATTCTTATAATAAATATGTGGCTTAATGATCAAAAATCGTACTTCACCTCTCGATTTTTCCAAAATTCTGAATTTGAGCCCTAAACCCGGAAAATACTTGAATTGGATGCACGAAGGGTGTGAGCGCTTACTGAGCGTTGAAATACGAAGTTGAATTGGCTTGGCGAGGCGCCTGTAGTGAATACTCCTCTTCCTTCTTCCTCTTCCTCTTCTTTCTTTCTTTCCTTTCTCCCTTTCTTCTTTTCTTTTCCTCCTACGCGAGCGTGCGTGCCTCATAAAGGGGCTAAGTATTCCACTGTTCCCTTTTTGCTTTTTCTTTTGTTGACTCAACGTTTCTCTATTTTTCTTTTTCTTTCTTTTTTCTTTTCCTGTCTTTCCTCCCTTTTCTTGTTCAATGGACGAAGCCCACCTTCCTTTTATGCTGCTCTCAATCGTCCATTCTGAGGTGGTGGGTTTTCCTTTTTTTTTTTTAACTCTTGGACCTTTAACTCTTTGACTGGTCAACTCCCACAACTATTGCGTAATTTATACCAAAGCATCCTACCAAGTATGCACTCTGTGCAAGATGACAGTAGAACAGGTAGTATTTCTTGCACACTCGAGATCACTTGAACCGTTAGATATATTTTGCATTCGCTTATTTCTTATACAGGTGGAATCCCCCTAACTGAAATAGTTTGAATAGGACTTATAGATCACGCTAATTGCAACTACGATCATGGTCAAATGCGAGGGTTAGTGGGATTGAAATAATTGGGAGAGGGCTCATACTGTGGCCATGAATCAATATCTATGATCGAGTCGTCCATAGAGCAAACAGTTTATCTAGAAGAACTCATCACCAAATTAAGAGCAGGAATTAGGCCTTGGAAAATTAAAGAGTTAAAAACAACACACACTTTTATAACAGACAAACTGAAATTGCATTGTTATCAAATAAGAAAACTCTAATCACACCCACGGCACAATGAGAAGAAGCTCTCAGTTCTCTCCATATTATTTCTAGCACAGTACAGACTTGCACACACAAATGACATATTAATGCAAATGGACTAACTTTGACTCATGAAAATGCATAGTCCTCCTCTGTGTTCTTCAGGGATACGTTATTAGCTCCATGATGATGCAGTCTATGGCATCACTTATTATACCAACTTAGTGAAGCGGTCTTACTATACTATGCACTTTTCTTAAGGTGGACAGAGATCCCGCCGTCAAGAGGTGAACTTTCACACATTCTTTATGAGTACGATTAGTTACGCCGCCCATGTTCTCGTGATGAATGTCCTGGATGATGCATACAATGGAGCCTCTCAAGCTTTTCCTCATATTCCTTAATTTTCTTCTTCAGATCCTCCTTTTCCCTGATCAGTAAGCTTGCAAGGACGTTGTGGTCGTAGGTCAATACTGCCCACTCGTTCCAATCGCCAAGGGGCTCTTTCATGTGCAACAACTTAAGTTTGTTCTCCTCCAACTTTGGTTGAATGTGGAATTTCCCTCTTATGGCTGCTAAGTAGTCCACGGTGGCCATGATCTTTTCGGAGGTTCAACTTCTCTCGTTGTTCCTCGGCAACAAGTTCTGCATTGGAAAGATCGAGGAAAACAGATAATCATCAACCTTCAAAGATTACAATAACACTGTTGGATATAGTGAATAATACTGTTGAATTCAATGTCCGAGGAATGATACGATGGACAGAGGGGAGAGATGAGTCTTACTCTTACCTTTGCAGGCTTAGGTGCTCTCTCTAGTCCTTTGGCCCTCCTATTTATAGATATGGGGCCGAGCATCCTCGGCATTCTCAGACTCTTCGACCTGCATTAACCTTCATTTTCGACGCGTTTTTCAATCTAACCATCGTTTTTCTTCATATACTACGTTTTCGCACTTTCCATGTGATATTAATCTGGTCGGTGGTTTTCATTCTTACGTTTCCTCTCATAAAACTAATGAGGTCGATCCTATTTTCAAGGTCGCATCACATGAGGAAGTATTTTATTGTATTTGTTTTTTCTCGTCGTGGAAATCATGGAGCCCCTTCTGCTTTTTTAGTAAATTTTAGTATATTATCCATGCTTCCGAAGCGTTCCATTTTCATGTGTCACTATGAAGATTGGATCAGAAAAAATAATGCCGGGTGATGTTTCAAATCAATTATAACTTTGTATCTATTATAAATATATAGAGAATTTCGCATGGAGTACATCATCATGAATATCAACGAAGGTAACAATTTAATGTTTTGGCCACCCGCCTAAGTTTTCGTTCGCATTTTATGCAAATCAATGCTAATGACAATATTTTATTCAACTATAAAACAGCATACACCTATGCGTGTGAGGGAAAATATAGGAAAAGAAAAGGTTCAATATGTGTAGAGAGAAGAGATGTATAAAATAAAATAATAACATCGGATAAGAATTCTAAATAATTACAAGTTATCTTTAGATTTAGAAAATAAGATACTTATGGGATTAACTGGTACTTATGTTGACTGTCTCAAAAAATACTGAGATCGATCCTGTTTTCATGGTCGCATCACATGGTGGAAGCATTTTATTTCATTTGTTTCTTCTCGTCGTGCAAATTAATGGAGCCCTTTTGACTTTTTTAGTATCTTTTAGTATCCATGCTTCCCGAGGTTCCATTTTTTTAAGATGTCAGTCGATGAAGTTAGTTGATCTTTCCTGTCCATTATGAATCTGTATCTGTAAGTGAATGGGCGAGAATTTCGCGCGGAGAGGGTTATTAAACAAAAAAATATTTAGTCCGTACATGTGACCAAGGTGAGAAAATTGAATGGAAGCCACCCGCCTGAGTTTTAAGCTCGCATATTATGCAAAGCATGGGGTTAGCGACAACAAGGCGGGATTCTCTCTTGAGCATGCACACTTTGCGCTTAATGTGCAGTTAGAATGGTCATTTGATTCATAATTTTCAACTTCATTGAGGTCAAATTGAGCTGTGTGAAGTCGAAGTGATATAGAGATTCAAAATACACGTAGATTATGAAATTAAATGCTTCTGATAATTCGAGGGGCGATTTGTTGCCCTGGTGTATGCATCATGTTAATCTGAGAGACCTCATCAAATTAGTCCTCCGTTGCTTAATGGTGTCACAACATATTATAGTAAATACACCTCAACAGAATGGTATTGTAGAACACATGAGTATAACCTTATTAAAAAGAACTATGGGCATGTTGTCCAACGCTAGTTTAGGCAAGGAGTTCTAGACTGAGGCAGTCAATATAGCTTCTTGGTTCGTAAATCTTTCTCCTTGCAAAACACTTAAGGAGGTATGGTTAGGTAAACCTGTTGATTATTCTTTTCTTGGTGAATTTGGATGTCCGGCATAAGTACTGTTAGTGAGGGGAAAATATAACCTAGAGCAAAGAAATGCATCTTTCTTGGTTATACTTCTAGTGTAAAGGGTTAATAGACTTTGGTGTGCCGATTCATTTGAGATCATCATCAACAGAGATGTTACTTTTGATGAGTCTATTATGGTTGATCATAGCAAAGAATTGTCTGTTCTTGTCATGAAAATCTAAAAGGTGTTGCGAAGAAGATGAAGTTTGAAGTAATTTCTTCATCACTAATTCAATCGTCTACTGATACTACCGAGGTTGAAGAACTTGAAGGGGAATACTATTTTATTGCTAGAGATATAGACCAATAAGGACAATGAAGCCTCCCTGGGATATATGGTTACCCATATTTTGTTACTTATGAATAACACATTGAGAATAAAACCTTTGTTCAAAAGACTCGGTGAAGTGGTTAGTTGCCATGAATGAAGATATGGAGTCTCTTGAAAATAATCAGATTTGAGAGCTTGTCAAGCCACCAAAAGGAAGGAAAATTGTAGGCTACAAATGGGTTTTCAAAAGAAAGGAATGTATTCCTAGAGTTGAAGACATCATATTCAAAGCTTGTCTAATTGCTAAAAGATATAGTGAGATTAAGGAAGATGATTTTAATGATGTGTTTTCACTTGTCTTTAAACAACTCCATTTGGGTTTGTCTTACATTAGTTGCTATCAATGATTTAGAAGTGGAATAGCTAAATATGAAAATAGTTTTCTTACATGGTGGACTTGAAGAGAAAATCTATATGAATCAACCAGAAGGTTTTTAATTTGAAGGCAGGGAAGATCATGTTTGTCTACTAAAAAAGTCTACTACATATGACTTGAAGCAATGACCTAGACAGTAGTATAAAAGGTTTGATTCGTTTATAGTGCAACTTGGTTATTGTACGCAAATATGATAGTTACGTATATCTATGCAAACTTTAAAATGGCATTTCCATTTATTTGCTATTATATATTGATGAGATGTTGATTGCAACAAAAGATAAATCTGATATACATAATTTGAAGGAATGGTTGAGTGCTAAATTTGAAATGAAAGATTTAGGTGCAATGATGAAAATCCTAGGTGTGGAAATTCAGGGAGATCAAAAAAGGGAAATTGCGTCTCTCTTAGAAAAGCTAATTGAGAGTTGTTAGATCATTTTGGCATGAAAGATGCCAAACTAGTAAATGCTCCTTTGGCTACTCCTTTTTTTATTATCAATTAATCTATGTCCACATACGGATAAGGAGATATAATAAATGCCAAGTATTCCATACTCTAATGCAATTAGCAGTCTTTATGAATGCCATGGTTTGCATTCAACTCAAAAATTCACAAGCTGTCAGCGTGTCAAGAAGATAACCATCTTGCCTAGGCAAAGTGGATGGGCAAGTTGTAAAGTAGATTTTGAAATATATGATTGGTACTTCTAATTATGGTTTAAAGTTTGGGAAAACAAGTGACACTCTTACAGAATATGCTGATTTTGATTATGCTAGTGACCTTGATAAGAGGAAGTCTTTGACGGGGTATATTTTTACCATCGAAGGTTGTGCAGTTAGTTGGAAAGCTACTTTACAATATAAGGTTGCTTTGTCTACCACAGAGGTATGGCTGTTATACAGGCAGTTGAAGACGCCATATGTTTAATAGGCTTATTTGGAGAACTCAATGTGGATCATGGTGTGACTATTGTCTATTGTCTTTTATTCTTTCCAGTTTTAATTTCATTGCAATTTCTGCATTAGTGATAACAATTACAAAAGTTAAATAGTCTAAAAGAGAATGATAAAACCTTGTGTCGAGTCTGCATGTACGACATGTGCTAGCTATTATGCATTGAAAGTGAATTACGCTAAATTAATTTAGCATCTCCGTGAAGCAGACTGAAGAGCTAGTTTATCTCTTCTAGTAAGCAGTGCGCTTCTAGGTGCCTAGTTCAACTCAGCACTTTTCTTACCTATGTAATCTTATGTTGGCACGTCAATCGAACTTCCAGCCAAAGGAAAAAAAGGTTAATCAGAAGATAAGATGATATAACATTCATTAGATAAGAATTAAGGGATGATGAAAGTGGTTAAACAGCAAGCACATATTTGAAAAGATAAGAGTCCGCGCAACATATTTCATCTGCCCTTGTTGTGTCAAGAAAAGCTATATAGCTGGATGTGGGGAAATTATAGCACTCACCACTTATGTAGTATTCGGTTGTTTAGACTTCATACTCTGGTTGCTGGCTTTTATTCTTACGTTCTCTCTCATGAAACTACTGAGATCGATCCTGTTTTCAAGGTCGCATCACATGGTGGAAGTATTTTAATTCATTTGTTTTTTCTCGTCGTGGAAATTCATGGAGCCCTTTTGAATCTTTTAGTATCTTTGAGTATCCATGCTTCCCACAGGTTCCATTTTTTAACATGTCTGTACCAACAATGTTAGTTGATCTTTCATGCCGATTATGAATCTGTATCCGTAAGTGGGGCGGCGAGAATTTCTCGCGGAGAGGGTTATTAAACAGCGCATTATTTATTCCATACATGTCACCAAAGTGTGATAATTTAATGGAAGCCACCCGCTTGAGTATCGCATGTTATGCAAAGCATGCGGTTAGCGACAATATTTCACACTTTGTACTTAAAGTGCGGTTAGAGAATGGTAATTTGATTCATACTTTTCGACTTCATTCAGGTCGAATTGATCTGTATGAAGTCGAAGTGACGTAGAAATCCAAACTGCGTGTAGATTATGAAATTAACTGCGTTCATATTCTGATAATTAGGGGCGCAAATAGTCCCTGAATTTTCTTCAGGGCGAACAGCCCTGGGGTATGCAGCGCGTTAGCACGAGAGACCTCATCGACTTAGTCTAGTGTTGTCTGCAGAGGGTACCTTAGAGACCACAGTAAGAAACTGTCCATAAAAGTTGTAGAACCATCTTGGATTACCTGTCAAATGAAAGGGACAAAAGAAAATAGAAATACTTCACCGCTATCCCTCAAGTTTGTAGACTTATGTCTCGCTCATTTCTCTAGGCTTAATGGCTTACATTTTCTATAAGAATAGAGGGCCCTGAGTTTTAAATTAAGTTTCTCTTAGTTCCATCTCGCCTGGATAAGTACTAGTGAAAGTTGTATATAAGCCTGATAAAATCACATGCAGTGCGTCCATAGTCGCATCTATTTAAAGGGCCAGGCTCTGTGTCGAAATCACACTTCCTGGTAGTATCATACTTCCTCATTCCGTTGTCCACTGAGCACTAGCCCTTATCAGGGTATCCAACAAGTTCTTGAGGTACTCTGCTGGATTATCTCCATGCTTTTATTTAAAGCTATTTCCTAATTATAACAGGTCTTTCTTACGATGAACTCGGTTAACACATATATAATTACAATTTTCTTTGCAGGTTGTAGTCAAGATGGCAGATCACCAGTTGGAGAATTTAAGGAGGAGAGTAGGCTCAAATCCAAACTTAAAACAAAATGGCCAGATGCTGCATGTTCACAGTCCGCTCGGTGGTTCTAATGAGTGGGTCGTATTGACCTATAATCTGCAGGTCATAGGAGATTACATAAAGGAGAACTCGAAACTGCGTAAGAAGCTGGACCTTGTGGTCGAACAGTATGTTAGCCAGCTAGAGATTTATGGGGGGAACATGAATCCTTACCCGGGTGATCCCTCGGAAAACCCTGATTTATGGAAAATAATGAGTCGGAAGTTGGAAGCTTTAGAGCGAAGGGTCAAAAACCTGGAAGAACTCGCAGACGAAGCATGACCTCGATATTGGCAAGTGCAAACTGGCGAAGGGAAGACGTTGTTCTGTACTGTGTCAGAGATAACGTGTTCAGGGTGATCCTCATAATATATTCAGGAAACTATCCTTTTTTCTACTTCAGTTAGACATGTGAGCTTGGCCTTATCTGGAAGCCTAGGATGTGTGGATAAGTGAGGCCTTTTACCATTTAGTCCGTTCAACTAAAGCGAACTTCTCGTCCTCTGTCCGCTTGAGGCTGGGGAAATATATGTGTTTGTGTGATCTTTACGTATTCGTCTGAATAAAATCGTGTTCCTGCAAGTATGTAAGATTTCGCATATGTCTTGCCCTTCTCTTTGTGTTTTTCACCTTCTGAGTCACAATTATTAGATTAATTCCTGTTGAGACGGATGATGCCACGCAGAGGAACGAATAGGTTGATTTATAAAATTTAACAATTTTTCGCGGAATAACTCAAGTTTAATAGATGCAAGAATAGTTTGATAATCTCATATGCAAGATGCTTCAATCAAATAAATTTTCAAACAAGGAAGGAGATGGAAGATGATGCCCGCAGATCTCATAGAGGTTCGGATTAGATCGAGTATACTTCCACTCTCCTAGATTAATAGCCATCAACAAGGCCGATATCTACCTGTAATCTCAAGAGACAGCTACAGGGAAGCAAGAACTGATTTTATGTGAAGCTTTATATCATAGCATCAGTACACAAGCATTGTTCATATACTTCTACACTTTTTCATTCACAGATTTCAATCAACAATAATTCTTGATAGAGTGAAGCACAAATGAGCACTAGCAAGTTCACAGTGGGAGAACGAGATAATATCAAACTTGTAATTCTCTCAATTTTCATCCACTCCCACAACTTGCTTTGAATCCCTCGTATAGATCCCGGTTCTCACAAGAGAAGAATTGTTAAGCTAACCAACGCCGACGCTCCAACTAATAATGGTGCTCCAATAGCTACTAATTTTTTAACAAAGAAACTAGCAATTGGAGAAGCAAGTTTGATCTTTCCTAAGCATCGATTTCTATCTTCACAATGAAGTAGGACCTCGCCTATCACAAAAAAACAAGTTTCCATCCTTCATAATTAACCAGTTCAAGTGGTTTTCATGAACTTTAAATTGCGACGTCCCAGGACACGTTGCCGATCCATTCATTTTAATGCGTATGTGGAAGCATATAAATAATTCCCTAGATAACACAAAGATGGGATAGAAAAGCAGGACTGCAATTGCACAACCACAACACACATATTTGTACACAGCTAACTAGTTTATTTACAATACTAGTCTATAGGCAGAAGTCTATAAAAGTATAAAGTCTACAAGTCCTCTAGGCATTTGAGTCCCCAGCTAAAAACTCTGAAGTCTCCTGGGGACTCAGGTCCACCACTGCACCACCAGGAGGTTCAGCTGTACCCTCGCCAAAAGCGATCTCTAACACTGACGCAGGGATCTCAGAATCTTGTAGAGGATCTTCTCTGGGTCCATTGCGCCCGCGACGATACCACGCTCTGAATTAATAGGGTACCCTCTGAGGTAAACCAGCATCAACCCAGATAATGGTTCTCACAAGTTCATAGACCCAGGCTCCTTGGTCCCTGGGAAGAGGAATCTGGCTAGCCAAAATGCTTTGGAGGAACTGCCATTCAAGAACCTGAAAAGGTTGAGCCCATGACGGGGTGAGGTAATGTCTTAGCAAGTTCACCCTCTAAACTCCGACTAAGAAAGAAATACGCCTAAAGGCAGTCTATGCAAACACAAGACATAAGACTAACCTTGCCTCAGTTCCTTCCTACAAGTTAACACAATTCATATACTCAACCAATCAATTCAATTCAAATCATCGATCCATCGATCCACTCAATTAATCAACTCAATTCGACATCATCGGCATGGTCCATACCATCTATCAATCAATACCATCTATAAATTCATTACCATCTATCAATTCAATTGATACAATCACTGCTCACACAAACTAAAATAGATGATCATAGCTCTCACAAGCTAATATAGATGATCATAGCTCTCACAAGCTAATATAGATAGATAGTAGCTCGCACAAGCTGATATATAGATTGTTGCTCTCACAAGCTGATAAATGATCATTGCTCACACAAGTTGATATAAGGTATACTTGTTGGAGAAAACTCCTTTGATGTTTTGAAGTTAACAAAACTTATTCAAAGTCTATTCTTAAGATGACTAGACTTTAGTGTCAAAGTTTGAAGACATCCAGACTTTGTGTCAAAGTCCGAAGACTCCCAGACTTTATATCAAAGTCTGCCCATACTAACAAATTTTAGACTGAATGCTACTGAAGAATGAAGACCTATCCAAATGCGAGATTTTGTTTATCCCTTCAGGAATTTGGTTCGTATGGTTTATGGATGGCTTTTTGGTTGGATATATCACCTATGAGATTGATTATCTTTATTGAAATCAATTTAGATAAATCAAATCTTTTCGAATTGCAAGTAAATATGGAAAGAATCTACTTATGGAAACTAAGATTCTAATTGTATGGGCGAACATGATTGACGGGTTTTCATCACAATCTTCAAACGGTTACAGATCTCCTTGATTGATTTTGTCCAACGGGTAGATTGGAAGAATTCTTGTGGAAAGTGCCAACGATCGAGAAGGCATGAATGAGTATTTAAGGTGGACTTTCTAGTTGTTCAATGGAGTGCGTGAAAGAAAAATTTCAAAATCTGAAGCTTACCATTTTCTTGTCATTTGATATTCCAAGCTCAAAGTGGTATTCAAAAGAGAGAGAAACTTATAGTGTGACTTTGTGAAAGAGTAGTAAAAACTCTTTACTGTAAAGTTGAGATCACAAGGCTGTAAAATCTCTTTTGATTCTTAGTGAAGCTGAAGGCTGTTAGCATGAAGAGTGGACGTAGGCTTAATCTAAGCTGAACCACTATAAATTATGTGTTCTTATTCTCTTCCTGAACTCATTTATTTTGTTCATAGTTCTATTTAACTGCTAAAGTCTGAACTTGCTCAAAGTCTGTTGTTCTTCAGACTCAGTTTTAAAAGCAAATTATTTCTATTGTTCTTAGCGATAAATTGTCTTCACACATATTCACTCCTCTCTAGGTGTTCATACTAGCACTTACAATTGGTATTAGAGCATGTGTTCTTATTTCATTGAAGTGTTTTTACTTCTAAGCTAACGATCTATGGCTAGTATTTTGGCTATGGGATTGGTTGAAGGTCAAAGCAACACCAGACTTCCTTACTTTGATGGGAAAGAGTACAATGTGTGGAAAAATAAGATTAAGGCATTTTTGAGATCGAAAGACCCCCTGGAGTGGGATGTGGTAGAAAAAGTGATCAATGCCAAAGCTATATCAACCTTAGAAAGAGGAAAAGAAGTTGTAGATGCTGGTGAAACAACACAAGTAGAAATAACCAAGAGACAAGCTTTTAATGCTAAAGTTATCTACTCTTTATACTATGTTTTATCTCCTACTAAGTATAACTGAATTTCTTCTTGTGAAACAGTGAAAGAAATTTAGGATAGATTGCATGTTACCTACAAAGGAACTGATTGAGTAAAGGAAACGAAAATCAATATTCTACTCAAACAGTATGAAGCCTTCAAAATGAAGCCTGGAGAATCCATTACTAATATGTTCAATCGCTTCACAGAGATTGTAAACGGCCTGGCTTATCAAGGACAACCAATCTCAAGACTAATGAAAGTCAATAAACTGCTGCGTGGACTTTATAGAGAGTGAAATCATGTGAAGACATCAATTAGAGAAACTCAGAGGATTATGCCTCAATCCATAGATAAACTAGTAGGCATGCTTCAATCAAATGCACTGGAGTAGATCAATGGGGAAGAAGATCCAAGAGGTAAGAAGTCAATTGTTTTAAAATCTAACGATGATTCTGATGATGCAGATTCAGATGATGACATGGACGATGAAGAGCTAGTGCTTATGATTAAGAAGTTCATAAAGTTGAATAAAAAGGGAAGAATATTCAATTGGAAGAAGCAAAGCACACAAAATTTCCAAAAGAGACCGACTGAGGACAATGAAACCAACAAAGATGTAATATGCTTCGAATGCAAGAAAAATGGGCATATCAGACCTAATTGTCATTTGTTGAAGAAAAAGAAAGGAAGAACTGAGAAATACAAAAAATGCTCTCAAAGCTTAAACCTAAAGTGACACTAAGTGCTAGGAAAGTGAAGAGGAATATGCCAATATATGTCTGATGGTCCATTCCGATTCAGACTTAGAATCATAAACAAACTCTGATTCATATTTAGTTCAAGAAGTTAAGGTAAATAACTTAAAAATTCCTGTTAAAGTCTTAAAGTACATAGAAGAACTTTGTCTCAGTCTCAAAACCTCTCTTAAAAGGATTTCCGAACTAAAACATGAGAATTCTAAGCTCAGGCAACAGGAAATTTCTTGGAAAGAAAAGTTTGAAAGTCTGGATAAAATTTTTGTTAATTTGAAAGAAAATTATGATTCTCTTGCTAAGGAAAATGTTACTCTAAAAGAAGACCTTTTAAATGTTTCAAAAAGATTTTCAAAAGGATCCGAAAAGTTAGAGAAAACTCTTTCAGTACAAAAACCCTATTTTAACAAATCTAGTTTAGGTATGACTTTAGAAACCATTCCATTGATTGATTTTCCCAAGGTAAAAGAGAGACTCAAACAAAGACCTGCAAAGGCATTTTACAAAAATCATTTTCAAAGAGTTTTTGTAAAACTTGTTGGCTGAAGTGCATTTAAATGTTCAAAGTATAACAGCTTAGAACATTTTGAGAAAGAATGTCCCAAAGTTTGGAGACCTTTTAAGAAGGACTGGGCAAAGACCGTCTTTAATACTAACTCTCATGGACTCAAGAAAATCTGGATACCAATGAAAACTTGAGTTCTTCTTATGATCGCAGGTCACTATCAAGAGGAAGATCAAATGGTATTTGGATAGTGATTGTTCGAGGTATATAATAGGGGACTCAAGCTGTTTTATATAGCTTGTTAGACTGAATGGAGGAAAATTTTCTTTTGGAGGAAACAACAAGGGAAGAATTGTAGGTTGTGGAATTGTGAAGATTGGAAGTTTGACTATCAACAATGTTCCTTGGTGGAAGGCTTGAACTACAATCTATTCAACATAAGTCAGCTCTGTGACACTAGATTCATAATAAACTTCCAAGAAGGTATCTGTTCTGGAACTAGTCAAGACTTCTCCCAGTCTTTCACTGGGCGAAGGCATAGGAATATTTATCTTCTAGATGTAAACCCAGAAAGTTCTCAGTGCCTTATATCTATTCAAGACGAAGCAAGTCTCTGGCATCGAAAGCTTGATCATGTTAACATGAAGCAAATTGCCAAGATTTCTTCTAATAAACTTGTTCATGGTCTTCCCAACCTCGCTTTTCGAAAGTCTAAATTATGCACTTCACATGTTTTGGGAAAACAGGTTTGAAGTACCTTTAAACTCGTAAATCAAGTTTCTACCAATCGAGCTTTGCAGCTTATGCATATGGACCTTTTTGGACCAACCATAACTCAGAGTATTGGTGGAAAGAAATATTATCTAGTAATTATGAATGATTACTCTCGCTTCACTTGGGTCTATTTTCTGGCAAGTAAGTCTAAAGCCTTCTCTTATTTATCAAAGTTTGCAAAGAAGGTTCAGACTGAAAAGGGTTATGCTATTTCATACATACGAACCGACCATAGAAGTGAGTATGAGAATCAAGATTTTGCGAAATTTTGTGATGAATCTGGTTTCCAGCATGTCTTTTCTTCTCCATACACTCTAGAACAAAATGAGTTGTGGAAAGGAAAAATAGATCCTTATAGGATATGGCTAGAACCCTCTTAATTGAGAGCAATATATCCTCTCGATTTTGGGCGAAAGCAGTTTTTATAGCTTGCTACATCATTAATAGAGTGTTCTTGAGGCTTATTTTAGAGAAAACTCCTTATAAAGTCTATAAAGGAAAGAAATCAAATGTTTCTTACTTCCACATCTTTGGAAGTAAATGTTTTGTTTTGAAAAATGCAAATGATCAAATTTGGAAGTTTGAAGAAAAATCTGACAAAGGAATCTTCCTTAGTTATTCTACTTCAAGCAAAGCCTATAGGGTCTTTAACAAGAAGACTTAATCCATGGAAGAATCTTTGAATGACAAGTTTTGGGATTATGTGCAGACTCAACCAGACCAAACTCAACTTGAAAAATCTGAACCTATTCCAAATTTTACAAAGTCTACTTCCCTCGAAGAGGTTTAGACTTCTGGAGAACAGAAAAAAACAGATTGAGAAGTTTTAACCGAAGTAGAGGATCAACAGACTTTCAGACCAAACAGCAACTGGAAGCACAAGTTAAGTCATCCCAAAGAACTCATCATTGGCAACATTGATGAAGGATTTCAAATCAAATCCAAAAGGTGAGAAGAGTCGAGTGCTCTAGCACTTGTTTTTGAGATTGAAACAAAAAAAGTGTAGATGAAGCCTTGTCCGATGAAAGCTGGATAGAAGCTATGTAAGAAGAGCTTAAATTGTTCAGCATCAACGACGTTTGGGAGCTTATTCCAAAACCTAAAGGTAAATCTATAATTGGGACAAAATGGGTCTTTAGGGAAAAAATGGGTCTTCAAGAACAAGATGAACGAGAAAGAAAAAGTCGTTAGAAATAAAGCAAGACTCATGGCCAAAGGATATAATCAAGAAGAAGGGATAGACTATGACGAGACCTATGCACTAGTAACAAGGTTAGAAGCAATTAGATTATTACTTAGTTTTGCTTATTATAAAAATTTTAGGTTATTCCAGATGGATGTAAAGAGTGCCTTCTTGAATGGGTTCATTTAAAAAGAAGTCTATGTGGAACAACCATTAGGATTTGAAGATCCAAGAAAGATAGACTCGGTCTATAGACTAAAAAAGGCATTGTATGGACTAAAGCAAGCATCTCAAGCTTAGTATGAAAGGTTGAGAAAGTTTTTAATTTGAAACGGTTTCAAAAAAAGGAAAATAGATACTACTTTGTTCTTAAAGAGAGAATGAAAAGATTTTTTTACTAGTATAGATTTATGTAGATGATATTATCTTTAGTTCTCCTAATGAAAATCTATGCAAGAAATTTTCAAAGTCTATGCAAGATGAATTCGAGATGAGTATAATGGGTGAGTTAACTTTCTTTCTGGGATTGCAAGTTAAACAATCAAAGAAATGTATATTCATTCACCAAGAGAAATATGCCAAAGATCTAATCAAGAAATTTGGGTTAGAGAATTGCAAAAAGACAAAGACACTTATGTCAAGTTCCCCAAAGCTGGACAAAAAAGAAAAAAAATGAAGAAAGTAGATCAGAAGCTTTACAAAAGCATGATCGGTTCTCTTCTTTACCTTACTGCATCTAGACCTAACATTTTGTTTAGTGTTTGCATTTGTGCTAGATTTCGGTCTGATCCTAGAGAATCTCATTTAAGTGCTGGAAAACATATCATTAAATATGTGGAAACTTCTCCAAAGCTGGGTTTGTGGTATCCAAAAGAATGAAATTTTACTCTTCTTGGATATTCAGACGCTAGTTCAGCAGGTTGTAAAGTGGATAGAAAGGACACTTCTAGAACCTGTCAACTACTAGGAAATATGCTAGTATCTTGGTTCTCAAGAAAGCAGAGTACTGTAGCTCTATCAATAGCAGAAGCAGAATATGTGGCTCTTGGGAGCTATTGTTCTCAAATCCTGTAGATAAGACAACAGCTAAGAGACTTTGGAATAGAAGAATTGCGCACTGAGATCAAATGTGACAATACCAGTGCTATTAATCTCACTAAGAACCCAATTCTTCATTCAAGGGTGAAGCATATAGAGATTCGACACTATTTTATTAGAGATCATGTCCAAAATGGGGAGATTATGATTCAGCTCATTGATTTGAAGAATCAGCTAGCAAACATATTTACTAAGCCTCTAGAGAAAAATCTATTTGAGTCTATTTGCACGAAGTTGAATATTATTTATCCTCTAGAGTAAAGTCTAAAGTTTGCCAGACTCAGAATTTCCAAATGTTATTTCAATAAGAGAATATCTCGAATCTAGGTATTTTATTTTTGGAATGAAAATGTATGTTTAACAAAATTGTTGCTTGCCTATTTTATTTTTAGAAGTTATCTTTTTCGAATTTTTGAATTTTTGACAGTTTTTATTTTCAATTTATTTCAAAAAGGTAGTTTTTTTTTTCCTTATTACGGTTTGATTATCTCTTTTCTTTGTGACGTTTCATCTTCTTTATATATATACCCTCTTGTATTTATTTTGAGCACTTCTTTTCAAAACCCTAAAATATATACTCTCTACTCTCTCTACACTCTCGTTTCTACTCTCAAGTTTGTTCCGCAAGTTTCCATCTTTTTCACCTAAACCTGTCTAAAAAAATCCTCCTAGCCTACAAGAATGTCTTACCAAAGGAAATGATCCTGCATCGCAAGCAAGGGGCCTCGAAATGTGCTAGAAGGGTAGACACATTTTGATCTTATAGAAGAAGACTATCCTCAAGCATCTCCACAACACAACCCGAAGGACACTTCGCAGAATCCTCCTCGTGAACTGTTGGAAGAGGAAGTTGAACAAGATGCTATTCCTCTCCATACTTTAACTCCCTAGGTTCTATACAAGCTTTATGATCATCTGAAAAAGGGTGGTTCGCCAATGTCCTTTATTACTGATTTCCTAAGAGAACATAGTTACAAGAATGAAATGGTGTTTTTGAGAATGATGGAACGTTTAGGAATAGCAAAGAAAGGAGCAGCAGATGAGGCTTTCCGTAACTTTCCTATCGATCCTAGATTTACCTCTTTCAATCAGCATGAAAGCAAAGACAATGATGAGAGGATGTTTTCGAATTTTCAGTTGAGGATTGGCATTGCTGCTGAAATGCTTGGAGATGGAACGAAGCTTTTTTGTTCTAAGGATCATAAAAGGGTTTACACCCGAATGTTGAAAAGAGGGGTGATGAACCCTCGATCGGTCAACTTTGATTTTTTAGACTTGATTAAAGTGAATTTGAGGGAAAAATTGGCTTTCCTTCAACTTGAAAGCTTCTTCTATGAGACAACTATTGTGTATTCGAAGTTGACTACCTTTTTCTATTCAAACCTTAGTTGACTACCTTTTTCTATTCAAACCTTTCTTTCCTTGATTAGAATCATTTCAAAGTGACCGTGAGTGATAAGGACTATCTGGTGGATGTTGATATATTGGCTAACATTATTGGGGTGGAAAGGAGTGGTTTCCAATCAATAAGTGTCTTGATTGGTCACGCAACAAGATTTCTTGTTAGGGACAGACTACTTGAAGGAAGCATCACTTATTCTAGATTTATAGCCTCAAATGTCTTGCTGCACAAGATTGTCATAAACTACATCAGACCAAAGGCTACTTCAAAAACAAATGTTTCCATATTTGAAGCTAGACTTATGTTTGCTATCTCCAATGGTATGAAGTTCTCATTCCCTCATACAATCCTCATGCACATGTATAGGACTGTTATGAAGGACAAAGGATAGCTGCCTTATTCAATGCTGATTATAAAATTGTTTAGACATTTTCAGATCGAGTTTCCCGCCAATCTTTGCACTCAAACTGTTAATCCTATGGTTATAGGACTGAAAATGGTTTCGAAGATGAGGTTGAAAGATCTAAACACGGCTACAGAGCGCTTGAAGGAGGAAACTTGTAGCAAAACCAAGGAAAAGTCTACTGGACAAAAGAGGAAAGGCAAGGAAATTTTGCCAGAACCTATCAAGAAGAGAAGATCTCTCATCTTGCAAGATGAAGAGGATGAAGATGATCTTACCATTTCTGCCTTTGCCTTGAATCTTCAAAATGTTGTTGGTTTTGAGCAACGCAAAGGAGATAGAAGAAGGAGAGAAAGCATAAATAGAGCAAAGAGAAGAAGAAAGAGAAGACAGAGAAGAAATAGAGGAAAGAGAAGAAGCAGGAAGAGAAGCTACAGAAGAAGAGTATGGTCAAGATGACTCCTATGAAGCAACAATTGCAATATCCTTATTTAAGGATTCATAAGCTACTAGGAGTGGACAAGTAGGAGAAAGAACAGAAAAAGAACATTACTTTCGTGCTGAAACCAAGAAAAACAAGAAGAAGTTTTCTATTCTCCACCTGTAGGCACAAAAACAGGGGGAGCTCGTGAGAAAACAGGTACTTCTCATTTTGCAAGTGATGATATAAGTCGATCTCCTGTCGACCTAAAAGAAGTCTATCCTTCTCATTTTCCTGAAGCTAACATTGCATAATCAACTCTAAGTCTTGGAAGTAGAAGAGTTGATGTTCCCTCTTCTCTCAACACTCCACAAACTCAACATGCTGAGGCTATTGCGCAAACGGAACCTAATACAGACTTTCAAAGGCTACTCAAGCTCTTTTTGGAGTTTAAAGCTCAGCAATATGGCATGGAGTTTGAGATCCAGAAACTTCACTCTGCTTTACAATCTACTTTAGATTCTCTTAATGAGAAGGTATAGTCTTTAACCTTTCAAGTTCAAGCTTTACATCAGCAAGTTTCACAGATTGCCAACATCGAAGATGTTGAGAAGCTAAAGGAGACAGTGCGAAAGTTGGAGGAGACAGTTCAGTCAATGGGGGATTTCTAGCTCGTTCGAATTCCAAGACAAACTTGATTTCATCCTATCACTTTTCAATTTTGTTTTTCTCCACTTTTTGCTGCTGACAAAAAAGGTGGAGAATGTGCATATTTAAACTTTGATTTGAACTTTTGTTTTATTTATTGCAGATTTGAATCTATTTGACTATTTACAGTTTGGCTGTTGTAGAACTTTTGTGGAACTTTTGTGGTCATGATTATGAATATGGATGAATGCTTGAATCTTGTTGTTTGACTATTTTTCAAGATTAACATGTTTTCTGTGATTGCAGAATTGATGCTATCCAGATCATAAACAAATTGTTTTTGTAAGATATCATGTACTGTTAAAGTATTGTTTTGCAAGACAGAAGTTCTTAAATCTGTAGGGAAGTTTTGTCACCATAAAAACTGGGGAGATTGTTGGAGAAAACTCCTTTGATGTTTTGAAGTTAACAAAATTTATTCAAAGTCTATTATGAAGATGACCAGACTTTAGTGTCAAAGTCTGAAGACGTCCAAACTTTGTGTCAAAGTCTCAAGTCTGAAACTTAACATTTTCTTGTCATTTGATATTCCGAGCTCAAAGTTGTATTCAAAAGAGAGAGAAACTCTTTACTATGAAGTTGAGATCACAAGGTTGTAAAATCTCTTTTGATTCTTAGTGGAATCTAACCAAATGCTGTCAGCGTGAAGAGTGGACGTAGGCTTGATCTAAGTTGAACCACTATAAATTTTGTAATCTTATTCTCTTCCTTGAACTCCTTTATTTTGTTCGTAGTTCTATTTAATTGCTAAAGTCTAAAGTTGCTCAAATTATTTATACTGTTCTTAGTGATAAATTGTCTTGACACCTATTCACCCCTCACTAGGTGCACTTATAATATTGCTCTCACAAGCTGCCATATCAACCTCATAAGTTGATATAGTATACTACTCTCACAAGTTGACATGCAAAAGGGCTCTCACAAGCTGATGTGGAATAGGGCTTTCACAAGCTGACAATTCATCACGTTAAAAATACCCTATAAAAATAATCATGTGTGGGTACATGGTCGGCTTAAGCCAAAAATGCAATATCTTTCTTTTCAAAAATTCTACTATCTAATATAGTCCATCAACACATTTTTGGCATTATAAACCGACGCCCGGTATTTTTTGATTAAATGCTGAAATTACATAATTTTGGGATAAATACCAAAAATTACAATCATCACTCAATTTGCACAAAATAGCATTCAATTAAATAAACCATATACATCATTGTAACAACATGAAATTCCGGTCACCGGCTATCACGGTATAATTTCCAGAAAATAATAAATAATTAAATAAATATAAAAATAATTAAATAAATGCAATTAAATGCCAAAAAATAGAAACTTGGGCTGGAAATGCCTAATTAAACACCGGAATGAGCCCCAAAAATTTTCGAACCTATCTAGGTAAATAGTACAACTTATTAGTCTCTAAT
Organism: Eucalyptus victrix; assembly: GCA_016097545.1. Taxonomy (NCBI): domain Eukaryota; kingdom Viridiplantae; phylum Streptophyta; class Magnoliopsida; order Myrtales; family Myrtaceae; genus Eucalyptus; species Eucalyptus victrix. The sequence continues at coordinate 30,231,595 of CM027837.1, forward strand.
TAAGCCGATCTACCCATGTAACATGCATAAATGAAAAATTAAATTGCTAATCCATTCTAACTATCCACCTAAACCATACTTAGCCTAAACTAATTAACCCTTAAGCATCATTAACTCCCTAAGAAGAGTTTACTAAGTAAACTCACCGGTTTAGCGATGAAATGAGTCCACAATGACACCCGACAAAGCTCGGAAGAGGTTCGAAACGAGCCCAATAGCTCACGGCTGGGTTGAGGTCTTTAGCAGAAGCTGAAACGGCAACAGAAAAGGCTGAAACTGCAAGGACTAGCGAACGGGGCTGCAGCAAGCAAGCAAGGGCGACGACGGTTGCTAGATGGCGACCAAGGAAGCTCTGACATCAACCAAGGAGGCTCACACACGGGCTAGGCTCGCGAGACAACGAGCTGGAGGCAAAATGAGTGACGAATGGGCATGGGTTGGCGCGCGACTTGCGGCGACGTGCGGTGGTGACAGGAGGTCCAACGGGCGTGCGATGAGCTAGGGGAGGCTGCTTGGTTTCCTTTGGTTCTTGCGAAGCTTAAAGGGACTAAAAAATGTAGAAAGGTGGGCGGAAATGGAGAAGAAGGCGACAGTCGAAGACTTGAAGGGTCCCTCTTGCCTCCTTAGCCTTCTCTCTTATCTGTTTGTCCCATGACAAGGCCCTACCTCAATTAGTTGGCTTTCTCATCCAATTTTGTGCACAAAAATCCCCCTAGAGCCAATCCCAAATAGTCCAAAAGGTAAAGGGACCCTTGGCCTACGAATTTGGTACCATTTTCCACAAATTGAACCAAATTCCTCTTCAATTGGACCTAACCGGTCCCCATAAATTCACCCAAGGTGTCCTTGAACAAATTAACATTTTTCCTTGCCAATGGAACTAACTTGAATCCTAAAAACATGATAAAAAATGGCCCTCTGATTTTTCCGACCAAAACGGCCCTACTTTGAAATTTCGCCAAAAATCTCGATTTGCAAAAAAAGTCTTTAGAGGATGAGTCGATAGTCCTAAAATAAATCGTGACATGACAGAAATTTCAATTTCTAAAATCGGGTTCAAATTCACAGTTGATTTCAATCTGGCGCGATTTTAACGTGACTTAGCCTACCATGTAGCTTTTAGAAATTTTTAGTGCAATTAACCAGTGGTCAATTATTTTCGAGCCACATTGTATATCTTTGACACATTGGCGACTCTCGGTTGTCGTGAAAATCTCAAGATTTCAAATGCGGACACAGAATACCAAAATGACAGAAAAATTGGTCTAGTGTCGATCGACGAGAATTTTGCAATCAGGTGGAATCACCAACACTTCAATCACAAATTTTAGTCGAATCGACCTATATATGATCTCTGGTCAATTTTTAACTGTGCCATAATGATCCTTTCAGACCAGCACGGTCGAGCAGTCGATTTTTGGTCGAATTCTCAAGTTTATTGCGTTAAAATCCCTTAATGGCTTCACCAAATAGACTAGTTATCTCCCGAGTGATTAGCTCATAGAATAGAACTATAGGTGCGTCTATGAAAAGCTCGATTCAATTAATTGAAAATAAAACCTAAAATTCAAGATGTCACACCTTGGCTGTGGTTTCCCTAGAAAGTAGTCAAGGACATAAATCATAATTACCGAAAATTAGTAAAAATAAGTGATCCAATCATTGGCTCACTAATTGGTTGTTGATTTTTAAGGCTAATTAACCTAATTACACGGTTAATTGAGCCTTGTATATAATTTCTAGATATATAATTAGGCTTATGTCTGTCGTGACGTGATCTCACCGCCATCCCCTCACGAGGAAATGAAGGGGCCAGGTCGAGTTTAGGGGTACTTGACCACGAGAATTCGCTTACAGCTTGCATTCCAAAAGACATCATCATCTCGCCTTTCAAATTGAACCTCTTGTGAGTTCACTCTATGAGATCGCAAGCTCTCCCAAGCTCATACCCCGTGTGACAACAAAGTGTTGCCATCCATACCCACACGGACAACAAACCTCAAGAGAGGAAGTCGAATATAGATATTGGATTTAAGAGTACCTTTACCATAGTGGTCCTCCCTTTAGTATTCTCTTCCCTAAGGATGGCATCACTTCATCAATTAGGAGTTTTCCACACTAGGTATGCTAAACCAGGTGAATTTCATCGAAACTCATATCCCTAACGATGAGTTCATTTATACGGCCTAGTTGTTTAAAACAATCTAGAAATAAAATAAGAGTTGCCACTAGCCTTGTTTTTTAGGGTCAGCTAGAAAACCCAATCGAGGGTTAGGAGTAATCCCTCAATTCCTATACAACCAAATATCTATGTTCAAGGACTTGGGTTATGCCAATATTTCTATTAGCACCCTTTTAGTACATAACAATATGTCATGTTTAGCTAAGGTATGTATGCACATCTTTCACTTTTTCAGGATCATTAGTCTTAAATTAAGCGATCATGTGTGGTTGGTCGTTTTCATGTTATTCTATTTTTAAGAAAAATGAAAAGAAAGCAATCAATTGAATTGAAAGTTGTGAAAAGTAAGTAAACAACCAAAGAAAGTGATAAATCTACCATGCAATCCTAGGAAATATAAAAGAAAAACACAATTAAAAGGAATAAGGAGAAAAAAAGAACCCGCAACTCGTCGGGCTTTATACAAACAAGAAGAACCCGAGACATATGTCGGGGAATGAATAATACAAAATAATGGTCAGAATGGACATCGACCTCCACTGTTTTCATGTCTTCACCATCTTCGGTGTGACATCATGTTTTCAATTTAATAAATCGGGCCTTTTATCGACTTGCCTATAGCGCTATTCTCAGAGTTGATCACTCCTGAGATAACTAGACTATCTTGGGAAGTCATTAAGGAATTTTAATGCATTAGACTTGAGAATTCGACCAGGAATTGACTACTTGACCGTGCTCATCTGCAGAGATCATTTCGACATAGTAAAGATCGATTAGAAATCATAGATATGTTGGCACGATTGAGATGTGTGATTAAGCATGGGTGATTCCACCAAATTGAAAAATTCTTGTTGATCGGCACTATACTGATTTTTCTGTCATTTTGACACCCTGTGTCCATATTTAAAATCTCGAGATTTTCAAGACAACTGAGAGTCAACAATGTGTTGAAGAGGTTCATTTGTACAAAAAATTTCTGAAAGCTACCCGATGGCCTAGGTCATGCCGAAATCGCGCCGATTGAAATTAACTGCCAATTTGAATCCAATTTCAAAAATCGAAAGTTCTATCATATCACAAGTTATTTTAAGAATGTCGACTCATCTTCCGGAGATTTTTATGCAAACCGAGATTTTTGGCGAAAAGTCAACATAAGGTTGTTTTCGACCAAGAAATTCAGAGGATCGTTTTTTATCATGAAATTGGGATGCAAGTGAGTTCTATTGAATGAGGAAAAATAGCAATTTGATCGAGGGTATGATGGTTAAATTTATATAAGCCAATTTGAATTGATTCAAGAAGGAATTGAATTCAAATTGGGGGAAAATTCAATCAAAATTCGTAGCTCCCCCATGGACACCACTTTTGGACCATTTCAAGAGCTTCCTAGACAAGCTTAGTGGTTGGAAATTGCTGAGGAAACTAGCTGGATGTGGTGGACCAAGGTCAAGGGGACAATGAGATGAGAGAGGACTAAGGTGGCCCCCTCCAAGTTGATTTTGTTCCCCTCTTCTTCCTCCCATTCGTCAACCACCACTCCCCTCCATTTCAATTGAGTGAAACTTCCAGCAAACCAGAAACCTAAACAGCTCAGTCCCTCCCCCATCGAGCAGCCTCATCCAACCGCCTGGAGCCATCGTGTCACTGTTGCTGCTCGTTGTGCGTTCAACTGCAAGCCTGCGCATCACCACCATCCCTGGCCATCGTCCTACTTTAGTCGTGAGCCCAAGCCTTCCCTCGAGCCATTCGAACCCTCCTTGCCATCGCCGGAGCCACCTGGAAGCCCACTAAGCTCTGCCAAGCCCGTTGCAACCCCTCCGCTAGTTGTTGTCGCCATTTCCGCCTCAACCAACCACTGGAGCAGCTTCTGTAGCCATTGAACATAGACTAGAGCTATGAGTATTTCCAGCACTGTTTGGCCTATTTTTGTTGCCTTCCACGCCTCGAAAGCCGCACCCGCTTTGGAGTATGTCAATCCCCTCCGTGTTATTGTCATTGTGGTCCAAGCGAATCGTTAATCAAGTAAGTTTAACTCACTAATCATCGCTTAGTAAGTTAATGACTCTTAAGGGTTAATTATTTTAAGTTAAGTATAGTTTAGGTGGATAATTAGAATAGATTAGCAATTTAATCGTTCAATATTGCATGTTAGGTGGTTAGAGTAGTGCAATTAGAGCCTAGACAAGCTCTAGCATTTATCAGAGTGGTTCGAAATTTTTCTAGGCTCGTCTTGGCTTTTAATTAGGCTTTTTCCGACCTAAGTGGTATTTATTGGCAATTATTTATTAATTTTCATAATTATTTAATTAATAATTTTCCAAAAATTAGATCAGGATAGTCGATGATCGGAATTTTATGCCGATTGCATTGGTGTGATTTTTTTCAATTAATCGAGTACTATTTTGTGCACATTGAGTGTATTTTGTGAGTTTGGGTATTTATCCCAAAATTTATTAATTTCAGTATTTAATTATGAAGTTACCAGGCATCGGTCTACAATGCCAAAAATATGTTTGTGAATTACTGAAAATAGTGGGATTTTATAAAATAAAGATATTATATTTTTGGTTTAGACCGACTGTGTACCCACACACGATTATTTTTATCGGGTATTTTTAACATGAAGAAAATAAGCCAAGACATCATATTAGTTGAGGAATTCGAGTGGGAAGCTCAATGTCCTTGGCCGTGGGTGAACAATCGTGTGGTGGTATATAGCCATGGTAAGATGACTATTGAAGGATGAGGTGACGTATGTTATGTGTGACGATATGGGATAGTTCAAGAAAACTGCCAAAGTACGCTATGCCTATAGGGCCATGATTTACCACCTAACTTGGAACAAGCTGTGCCCATCGGGCCGTGATTTACTACTAAACATTTAGTAGGCTGTGTCCGTAGGGCCATGATGAATAGTTGGAACGAGTGATTGGTTGAGATATAATACGATGCGTTCCAATTGTTGAGTGATGATTGCATGTATATGAAATATGAGTTATACAGAATTACAGGAAGGAACTAGGGCAAAGGTAAGTCCTCTGACATGTGCTTGTGCTTAGGCAGTCCTTGGGGTGTATTTTCTTCCTAGTCGAGTCTTAAGGGGGTGAACTTGCTAAGACATCGTCTCACCCCATTGTGGGATAACATTTTCAGGTCCCTAGATGGCAACTCCTCCCGAGTGCTTTGGTTAGCCGAAGAAGGTTACAGAGCACATAGTCTATATTCCAATTCATGGGCACCCAAGAGGTTTGGTCTATGAGTTCGTGAAGTCCGTGATCTAGGTTGATGAGGCTCTACCTCATAAGTTACCTCATCAATACAGATCGTAGTACCGTCGTGAGCGGCATGGATAGAGAGAGGATCCCATATTGGAATCTGAGGTACCTGTGTACGTGCTGGAGGTTGCTTTTGAGAAAGGCACAACAGATCTTTCCAATGGTTCGATGGTAGACTCAGTAGACCCGGATGTTGTAGATCCAGGAACTCTAGTGCATTCAACTGAAGGCTCCAATGAAGATGAGGAGGTGAAGGAAGAGGATCTGTGGTTTTATGAACCCCCTTGTTTTGTAGACCTCGTTTGTATATATATCGAATAGTTGTATAAGACTTGGTTAATATGTATATATTGAGGTGTGGTTTGCTTTTGAAAAATTTATGGCCATACTTTCCTATCCCATATTGTTATTGTATGAGGATTATTTATTTGCTTCCGCATGCACATTAAACTAAAAGGATCAGTGACGTGTCTTGGGACATCGCTATTTAATCAACTATGGAGGGATGGGCACGTGCTCGGATGATCGAGTCGTGACATTTGGGATCCTAATCTAAACCTATTCTAGGAAATTTATAACTGGATGCATGCAATGGAAAGAGACAAGCATACATATAAAAACAATCAAAAACATAATATCATGCCAAGATGAATTATTCAAAGGAATTTCAATTCAAAAATCAAATTTGGGTCTCGGGGTTGGCCTTTGTATTTCATGCGTAGGTCCCTCTAAGACACCTACCAAATCTATTTTTGTAACTTATAGCTATTATTGACTAATTATATTATCGCATGTCCACTAACACTTACAAGTCCTTAATAAAGCGATTTATGTGATCCCAAGATTTTCCCTCGATATCATGTATCAACCCCGTCATACATCTAAGAATCACATGCATTGCAAGAATTAAACATGCATGTAGGTCTTTTGGACCTTATTTAACAACTAATCAAACAATAAAATGAACTATTGGCGGGTCACTCACTACCAATGGCATGCACCAATCACAAATACAGGCAATTTCTAATGAATGACGGGATTATATGCATGGAGGGCACATATGACGTTTCAAAAAAAGGTTTGAAATAATCGATGAAGCTTTTGAGACAAAGTGATGTCTCGACTATGGAAGGTAGTCAATTGCCAAGGCTAGCTTAGAACTCGCAAAAATGCATGCACAAACATTGCAAGCATTTTGAATACAATCCAAACCAAGACCTTCACAATTATCAAATCAAATTTTGGAAAAAAAAATCATCTTTCATGGAGAACTTGAGGTTGAACAAGGTCAATTACATGTTACTCTTTACCTAAATCCATTTCAGATTAAGATAGGGCGGATTGACATTATCTCAGATTTGAGGGATTTTGACCTAGCTAATCATGTCCAAAAATTCTGAAAAAAAATTACAAGACGTACTCAAAACAATAGCAAAAAAGTTTCATGAAGGAAGATTTCTCCAGAAATCAGCATAGAGATCAGTACAAAAATGACAAAATCAAATTTCGGAACTGGAACAAAACCAAAAACTAATCTGAACCACTATAGAATTGCTCCTCTTTGGAAGTGTTTTTTGAGACTAAAATATCGCTCAATCAGGGCATGCAACTTATCAATTCAAAGCTAGTGGCTTGTATTTTAAAAGTCTGAGAGGACTCAAACAAAGATAAGGTTGTTTTGGACCTCAATTTGGCCAAAACATCAGATCGGTCCAGAGATACAAAAATGCAAATTTAAGCTATATCAAGCTTAATCAACCAAGTTCATCAAGAACAATCAATCACATTCAAGCTTCATAAACTCATCAATGAGTATATGAACATAGCATACATTCCTAAAATTGAACCCTAGCCCTGATTGGTTAATCTGGCATCGCTTCATGGGGTTTGAGATCAAGACTATTACCTTTGATGTGTTTTTTGTTGATTTAGGCACGATCAAACAAGACGCGAGTGCTCGGATTACAATTGGAACCTCACAGATATAGATTGGCTCATCGTGAACCGGATTGAGACTAGCTGGGGAAATGGTTGGACCACTGGTTCACTCAAAGCAGAATCGATCCAAATTTAGACTAGCCTTCATGCCAATGGACACAAGGCTGTCAATATTGATTCAGGGGTGGATCAGTAAGGTTCCAACCACACCAAGTTGGGGCTTCTCCCTAGGGCTGATCGGATGAGGTCCGGCGGTGATTGAACCGCTACTAGCTGCCGGCTCACTACCTAGAATCACCGTTAGTGCGATTGGACTAATCTTCAAACATCAAAGCGAATCGAGGCCACTGGTGAAGATCTGGTGACCTGACTTTGAAACCTCGACCACTAGAGGGTCGGGGACTCTCTTACGACTAGATTGAAATCAATAAAGTGCTTGGAATCACCGAATAGCAGCGAATTTGGCCAGTTTATCTGACTAAGATCAGGACCAGCGAGGATGCCGATCCTTAGCCAATCGGGAGAATGAGTTGGATGGAAGCTCCAAGTGGTCACCAGCTATCCTATAGCTAATCACAGAGAAGGAAAAACTCCTAAGAAGTTAGTCCGGGTTGTAGTGTTGTTGGAGGTGCTTCGGCAAGTGATGGTGAAGTGTGATGGTAGAGTAAGGTTGTGCGCGAGAGAGTGAAAGAGAGAGAGAAGAGTTTGGGCGGGAAGAGAGGGAGGAGAGAAAGAGAGCTTGTTTTAGAGAGAGTGGATTTTCTATAAATGAGCCCCCCAAAAATGGAGGGAAAATGGGTATATATATACCCTCCTAAAATCAATCAATTTCGGCCATCGGTTTGATCTAGTAATCGAAATTCAAATTCAATGGTCAAAAAATGATTTCAAGGGTTTTGTTATGATCTCGAGGTGTCGTGGAATCAATTCAATGAGTTTGATTTGTAAAAACCCAAGCCAAAATTGAGAATTGCATCGAAGTGTCTACTTAGGGGTGAAATTGCAATTTGATGAAATTTGAGGACTAATCTGCAAAATTTCGAGAAATTGATGGTGCGAAAGTGAAATTGTCATCAAGAGGATCCTAGAACTGACCAGCAAATGATCGAACCGACCAACTCCGTCAACGGCTAGTCAAACCGGTGTGCTCTAGTTTGGCCAATTCTCGATTGGTTTGATTCGATTTTGGCTAGCTCGCCCACTTGAGACCCTCGTGGGTTCAAAAGTTATGCAATTTGCTCCATAAAGGACCAAATTGAAAAAAAAAAAAAAACTTATCCTATTTGAGAAGAAATTGCCCGATTGTGATTCAATTAAGCAAAATAAACATCATGAATGCAATTATAGGTCTTTTATTGACTTAATTGAATAATTATCATAAAAGATAATGTGTCAAAACGATGGTGCTTTGAATTGAGTTTAAAGGGCTAAAATGATCATATTTGCAATTTAATGGGTAAAATTGCAAATTGACTAAAATTGAGTTCAATTAATGTTACAGTGGCCCTATCTAATTAACCACCAATGTGTAAGATCACTTATCACATTCAAATTGGCTTTGAATTGAAGTGCTCGAGCTTATGTCAAAATCGAATCTAGGCCTAATATTAAAATTGGACCTAGATTTATGAAATTAAACCATAACCTTGAATGGGTCAACCTGAATTTTGCTAATTAAAACTTAATTGCTTGATTTTCAAATGTTTGGTAGGATAAAATTCTACAAGTTGATAAGTTCTTATGTGAATCTCTCAAAATTGATTTCAGATTTGGACTTATTTTAAGAAAATGGGTGAAAAATAATTGTCTGTTCGCAAGAATTGAATAATCGATTTTGGTCCCCTAATTAGGGCTCAAAACGGCAATCCATGTTTTGACCCAAAAATTCACAAAATTGAATGCAGGAGCAGATTTAAAATAGTCCTTGAACCAAATTTAAAAAGTGGAACTACATTTAATTATGACTAAGATAAAAGTAATTTGATTTTTGGTCAATTTAGAACCTAAAACTGAAAAATTCGGAAAACAAAGTTCTCAATCAAATTTTACGAAATCTTCAACACAAAAGTTAAATTGACATTAAAAGAAACATATTTGTGCATTTTTATTTTTTTTTCAATTTTTTGGTTAAAGGTTTAACCAAAAGTTAACTATTTAGTTGACTTTTGCAAAAAAAAAAAAAAGGTTGATTTTTTAGTCAAATCTTTGAATTTTTGATAAATTGAATTACTAAAATTAAAATTACAGCTAAATGGAATTTTTGGGTAAAAAGTGAATTTTTGACCGGGGTTGACTTTTGGTCAAAAGGTTGACCAAAAAGTCAACTATTTGACTTTTCCGATTTTTCTTGTAAATAAATTGGAAATTGTTTTGAAATGAAAATACAAAAGAAGCAAATGAAAATGACACTTTTTTGGCCGGGAAACGGATTATGTCTAAAAAAAAAATATATATGCATCTTGTTTTTTTACCTTCTTTTGACACGTCGACTAAAAATCAAAAAAAAAAATTATGATATGTTGATTGATGAGTAGTTTAGGTGAGGATGATTAGTACTAATTAGTGATTAGTGCATAGTCTATCACTTTGTGAATAAAGCGGAGGCTAATTAACACTAATTTTAACCAATAAACCCTTTATTGATTAAGAAGTCGTTTGGGGTTGGTCAATTTGCATGAATAATCAAAAGTCAATCTCAAGGCAATTGAGTGTTGAATTGAGTGAGCTTTATTAATCTTTTGATTGGCTTGATTGCATTGCTTGAATGGTTGAATGGATAAAATTGACACCTATGGGCGATGGGAGGTGACCTGAAGAGGCGGCGGCCACATGGAGCCAGTGGTGGTGTTAGGCTAATGTCTAAGTCGACTTTAATTCTAATTAGCCTAGTTTAGACATTGGCAGGCTGAATAGTGCAGGCTTTGTCAAATAAAATCAATTAGACTTAGCCCTACCCTTTAATAAATGATTGGGATAGTCTAGATTTGTCATGCCCCAAACCCCTGAGCAAGCTAACATCCCCCAATGGTCAATTAGTTGTGATGTCTCAGGACATGTCACCAATCTATTCTTTTTATCTTTTGATTAAATGCAAGCGGAAGCAATATACATATAAACAACACCTAGTCAAGCATAAACATAGGGATAGTAAAAACATCACAATAAACGTTTCCAAAGGGGTTACTTTTATTTATTAACTCGTTAACCTTGGGAAGTTTAGTATTTACAAGCCTATTCCAAAGACAACTTCCTAAGCAATCATTAGGCAAAAATGATCAAAAAGGTCAAGGTTAACTTAAGTTCCTCTAGGGTGATGACTAGCAACTTAAGTTCCTCTAGGGTGATGGCCAGCACTAGTATCCGAGAGGAGACTCGGGATCATAGTCGAAGGGGTAGTTGTTCGCATCTGAGTTAGACTCCGAATCTTCAATGGCACCATCCGGGGTGTCGATGTCCATGGGGTCCCATACCTGCACTCCAATACCTCTGCTAGGTAGTCCAAAACCGTGGACTAGACCAAAATGATCATCTCCCTCTGGAATAAACCAAGCCTTAAAGTTATGGGGCACCTAGGAGGCCAACCCCTCATCGACCCATATTGTAGTAACCTTTAGCTTATGCACACAATCGGTCCCTGGAACAGGATACAAGGTCATGATTGTATCCTCGTCCCTAAGAGACCCCAAAACGAACATGACAACGTCCCATGCTATGTGCTTGAAAATATTTAACAAAAATGGGGTGAGATAAAATCTCAGCGAGTCAATGTTCTAAACCTCGATTAGGACGTGAATTCATCTTGGAGGCAATCTAAACATGCAACGATATATAATCTTACTTCGCATATAACAATTCACATTCGTCAATATCAATGCATCAAGTATAACAAATAATTTGAACACATTCCATAATATCAATGCACATTGCATCCACACATGTTCTAATTATTATGACCCCTTGGGCTATGGCCAACACAAGAATTGACAGTCTTTTGGCATGATCGGGCATCATCCCACTCCATTGGGCATGGCATCATCTAGAACCTCCACCATAGACGACATTCCTTAAAGAGCATTGGTCTTGCCTTAACTGCAATTTAACATTTGGATCCCCGCCAAGCATCCGATAAAAATCAGGCATTGTCCCTAAACTATTGTTGGGTGACAGGTTCAATTAAATGACCACTCAAACACACTAACACTCTAGCCATTTTTATTTGTCATCAATTAGCCCAATGCAACAGAGAGTTCACGCTCAAACAACAAACCTCGGCAATTTTTACAATTAAAATTGCAGTAAAAAAATCGTATGTGGTCACACTTAAAATTAACCTGCCAAATTTTGCACACTTTCATTTTAAAACCGCATTACCCCATTAACACATAAAACACGGCATCCAAACATGACTACTCAAAATTTTCCATTTTCTTTCCAATAATACCTTCTTTAAAAATTATAATGACCCTGACTCCTCCAGGGTTGCGAGTGACAAGAGTTATTTTTGCAACATCCTAAGCTCATCCCCATCCCGATTCTTTTTATCTTGTTATCATGCACATGCGAAAACTTGAATAAACAACTACCCAAATAAACAACAGCTGGAAAACCGGGACATACATCACACAGAACACACTAATTAATATTATAATAAGACTTTTACAAGCCCTTTCTCTACGGGCCCTCTTTTCTTTTTACACCACAATACAAGTTTTCACATAGGCCAAGGGAAATCCTATCTCCTTTAGCATGACTACAGCTCCCAAAACTAACGTGAGACTTCCATGCCTACAAAACTGAAACATGAAGGGTGAGTTTTAGGGAAACTCAGTAAGTAAAATTGCTAGTTCTCTATTAGGAAAGCATCTCATCGTTAAAGCCTAACAAATACAACACTCGCAAACAATGTCAATGGTAGATCAATCGCAAGTTCATTGCCACCTCTCAACTATTTATATGTGATCCATTTTCAACCTACCAAATAAGTTATTTCACCAAACAAGCTTATCAACATCACATAGTAACATATTCAATAAGTTTATTAACCATATAAATGGTTCTTCCCATACTTTCAGGAGCTTCCAACCGCAGGCTGGGCATCTGGCCTCAGGCCAGGCAGCTCATACTTTCAGGGGCTTCTTGGCTCAACCAGGGCATTCGGCCATCAAGCCAGTCATCCCATACTTTTAGGAGCTTCCTAGCTCAACTAGGGCATCTGACCATCAAGCCAGGCATCCCATATTTTCGGGGGCTTCTTGGCTCAATCAAGGCATCCCGTTCAATGAACGAGGCATCGTTGCTAGCGCTATGTGATGACAAATGCTTTTTCCTCTTTGAAAGCACTCATAAAAGTGTATTGCACAAGTTGGTTATTATTTTCTCTCTTAGTCAACACATGCATAGCTCGAAGGTGTGCTCATTCATTTGCATGCCATGAGTTCTTGCACTACACTAATTATGCCGATTCAAGGCCTTATGATTTGGATGGCCTTGCCTTGTGATGAACTCAATCCGAGCGAACCTTGGCTTTATTTCCGAATGGACATGACACAAGCATACAGTCAAACATAATTGCGAGTAAAACCAAATAAAAGACATCGCACACCATCCACGATTTGACGGGTGAGCACTTAGCTAGCCTCAACAACGAAATCTACCTTCTAAGGGGAGAAAAAGGAACCTTACTTACCTCCACAAAATTGAGAACCAACCTAGCGATAGCTTGATGGTTTGAGGATACAAGGACAAGAGAAAGGAAAAGGCATGTGAGAAAGGAGGAGGAGGAGGAGTGAGCTAAAGGTCGGAGAGAATGGATGGGGATGGTTCTCTATTTATAGGCCAAGCTTCAATTAATGGCCCTAACAAGTGGTCCAATGAGCTTTCTTGTAGTGGCATGGCTAGTTTGATGGTGTGGCGCCCTAAGGTTCTAGGTGAATGATTAAGAACAAAGGGCATCCTTCTTATTGGTCCATTTGTACTAATGAGTCATCTAGCATTTGTGAATTGGCTAACTTGCCTTCGAAGGTTCATATTAGGGTCATGATTGTCACGCCCCGAACCTCGAGTGCGTGCCTATCCCTCGGTGGTCGATAAAATTGCGACGTCCCATGATGCGTTGTCGAACCATTCATTTTAATGCACATGCAGAAGTGAATAACAAATCCCCTAATAGTAAAAAGCTTGGGATAGAAAAGCAAGAACATATTCACAAACAAAACATGCTTTTATATGCACACTAAATCATATATAGAAACCAACAACCAAAAGCCTACAAAAAGACCGGCTCTCAAAAGAAGTTGTCCTATCTGACCTACACCACAGACCCCCTCAGCTCGACTCTAGGTCCTTCATCATACGGTCATGAAAAGAATTGAGCCCACAACAAAATGAGATATAAATCTCAATGAGTTCATGCTCTAAACCCCAATTAGGAGGGTAACACGCCTAGAGGAGTCCTAACTACACAACCACACAACCATAGAGAATTACCTCATCTCAGATCCTTCTTGCAGGTTAGCACAATTCATATCACAGATAACCATAAAAACATGAGCAGCAAATAAGCTCATCAACCGGAATGCCACTCTCAATTTCAACCAAGCATAGGGGTCCCATACTGTGCCACACAATTTTGTTTCATAATCCGGCGCATTCAACTCAATTAATCATGTGTTCTTAGTTTTGATCTCGGCTTCTAGCATGGTCTACTTGCTATTCGGCGGTCTTCTGGCATAGCCAAGCATTGTCTCACCCCATTAAGCACAGCTACGTCTTTCCTAGACGGCTTTCTCGAAGGAGCATAGGTCCAAATCTACCACGACCAGCCTCCATTGTCCAGGGGCTTTCCATATAGGGGTAACGTCTAGCTTAACAGCCCGGGACGGGTTTTTTTAACCAACACATGATCACTCAATTATGGCTAAGGACACCGTGCATTACGCTCAAATGTCTCAATTAAGATAATTCACCTAGCCCATTTTCTTTGTATTAAAAACACCCGATGAAAATAATCGTGTGTGGGTACACGATCAAATCGATCAAGAAAAAGTGATATCTTCTAATTTAAAATCACACTATTTTATATAGTATATAAAACCATTTTCGGTGTTAAAACCCGACACCCGGGATTTTCTAATTAAATTGCCAAAATTTTCAGATTTTGAATTAAATACTCAAAATTTCAATCACCACTTGATTTGCACAATTTAACACTCAATTAAATAAACCAAGCATACCATTACGATCAGCACGAAATTCGATCATTGGTTATCCATGTATAATTTCGAAAAAATATTAATTAATTAATAATTACCAAAATTAATTAAGTAATGCAAATTAAATACTAAAAATGCTCACTTAGGCCGAAAATGCTAATCTAACCACCTAGACAGGCCTTGAAAGTTTTCGAACATATCTAGATAAATAGTACGACTACTTTAGTCCCTAATCTATTTGTTCTAACCACCTAACATGTACAAACAGATAATTAAATTATTAATTCATTCTAACTAACCATATAAACCTTAATTAGCTTAAACTAATCATTCCCTAAGCATCATTAATTCCATAAGTAGAGTTTAGCAAGTAAACTCATTGGATTAGCAAGCCGGTGAGTCCATGGTGACAACGAAACCAAACGGGGACGGGACGAGCTTGAAAACAAGCCTTGAAGCCACAAAGCCCTTGTTGGCTTTAGCTTTTGTCCAAGGCCAAAGGAGTACTGGTCGAGCGGTGGTTGGGCATGGAAACAACTAGGCGGGCGACGGGTGGTCTAGGCAGTTGATGGTGGGACTTTTGGCGGCTTGGAATGGGGCTCGGGACGGCTCAACGATTAGAGACAGCGACCAAGGCGCAACAGAGGGTGGTGCACAAGCCCTTGACGGCGGACAGCGTGCGGGCGACCAGCGGGCTCGCAGGTGTGTGGACACGGCTGTGGTTGCTTCGATGGACATGTGACGGCTATCATGACCTAATCCTTGGAGCGCGTGTCCATCCCTCCATGGTCGATTAAATAGCGATATCTTAGGACATGTCACCGACCTTTTCATTTTAATGTGCATGTGGAAGCAAATAAATAATCCATAGACAACAACAAGATGGGATAAGAAAGTAAGGCCATAAATTTTTCAAAAGTAAACCACACCTTAATATATACATATCAAACAAGGTCTGCAAAACAAGGGGGTTCATAAAACTATAGATCCTCTTACTCCACCTCATCATCATCATTGGAGCCTTCAGTTGAACACACTTGAGTTCCTGGATCTACAAGATCCGGGTCTACCACCTAACCACAAGAAGGATCTACTATGCCTTTTCCAAAAGCAACCTTCAGCACGTACATAAGTACCTCAGATTCTGATATGGGACCCTCTCTCTGTCCATGTCACTCACGACAAACCATGATCTGTATCGATAAGGTACCTTATGAGGTAGGGCCTCATCAACACACCACAGACTTCACAGGCTCATAGACTAAACCTCTTAGGTGCCCATGAATCAGAATATAGACTACTTGCATTGTAACCTTCTTTGGTTGACCAAAGTGCTCGAGAGGAACTGCCATCTAAGGACCTAAAAATGTTATCCCACAACGGGGTGAGATGACGTCTAAGTAAGTTCACCCCCCTTAAGACCTGACTAGGAAGAAAATACACTTCAAGAGCTACCTAAGCACAAGCACAAGTCAAAGGACTTACCTTTACCCCAGTTCCTTCCTGTAATTCAGTATAATTCATATTTCATATACGTGCAATCATCACTCAACAATTGGAACGCATTGTATTATATCTTAATCAATCACTCATTCCAACTACTCATCACGGCCTGATGGGCACGGCCTACTAAATGTTCAGCGGTGAATCACAGCCCGATGGGCACAACCTATTCCAAGTTAGGCGATAAATCACGGCCCTATAGGCACAACCTGCTTCGGCGTTAATCATGGTCCTATAGGCATAGCCTGCTTCGGCGGTTTTCTTGACCCATCCCATATCGTCACACACAACATATGTCACCTCATCCTTCAATAGTCATCTTATCACGACTATAAACCACCACATGATTATTCACCCATGGCCAAGGACACTGAGCTTCCCACTTGAATTCCTCAATTACAATGATGTCTTGGCCTATTTTCTTCATATTAAAAATACTCGATAAAAATAATCGTGTGTGGGTACATAGTCGGTCTGAGCCAAAAATATAATATCTTTATTTTATAAAATCCCACTATTTCAGTAGTTCACAAACACATTTTTTGGCGCTGTAAACCGATACCTAGTAACTTTCTAATTAAATATTCAAATTAATAAATTTTGGGATAAATATCCAAAATCACAAATTACACTCAATGTGCATAAAATAGTACTCAATTAATTAAGCAAATCACACCAATGCAATTAGCATAAAATTCCAGTTACCAGCTATCCCAATCTAATTTTTGAAAAATAATTAAATAATTAAGTAATTACGAAAATTAATAAATAATTGCCAATAAATACCACTTAGGCCGGAAAAGCTTAATTAAAAGTCGAAACGGGCTCGCAAAAATTCCGGACCACTCTAGATAAATACTAGAGCTTGCCTAAGCTCTAATTACACTACTCTAACCACCTAACATGCAATATTGAACGATTAAATTGCTAATCTATTCTAACTATCCACCTAAACCATACTTAATTTAAACTAATCAACCCTTAAGCATCATTAACTTACTAAGTGAGGATTAGTGAGTTAAACTCACTTGATTAACGATCCGATCATACCACAACAACAGGGATGCAGAGGGGATCGACAAACTCCAAAGTGGGTGTGCCTTTCAAGGTCCAGAAGGCCACAAAAACTAGCCAAACGGTGTTGGAAATACCCACAGCTTTGGTCTCTATTCAGTGATTGCAGAAGCTACTGCAGTGGTTGATTGAGGCGAAAACGGCGACAGTAGCTGGCTGAGGGGTTGCAATGGGCTTGGTGGAGCTTAGCGAGCTTCTAGGTGGCTTCGGTGATGGCGAGGAGGGTCCAAATAGCTCGGGGGAAGGCTTGGGCTCACGAATAAAGTAGGACGACGGCTAGGGACGGTGGTGACGCGCGGTCTTACGACTGAGCGCGCGACAGGCAGTAACGGCGACGCGATGGCTCTAGGCGGTCGGACGGGGCTACTCGATGGGGGAGGGACTGAGCTGCTCCGTTTTCTGGTTTGCTTGAAGTTTCACTTGGCTAAAATGGAGGGCAGTGTTGATGAATAGGAGGAAGAAGAGGGGGACAAAACCAACTTGGAGGGGGCCACTTTGGTCCTCTCTCATCTCATTGTCCCTTCGACCTTCGTCCACCACATCCAGCTAGTTTTCTCAGCAATTTCCAACCATCGAGCTTATCTAGGAAGCTCTTGAAATGGTCCAAAAGTGGTGTCCATGGGGGAGCTACAAATTATGATTGGATTTTCCCCCAATTTGAATTCAATTCCTTCTTGAATCAATTCAAATCGGCTTCTATAAATTTAACCATCATACCCTCGATCAAATTGGATTTTTTTTTTTTTTTTTGCTAATAGAACCCACTTGCATCCCAATTGTGCAATAAAAAATGATCCTCTGAATTTCCCAGCCGAAAACGGCCCTATGTCGACTTTTTGCCAAAAATCTCGGTTTATAGAAAAATCTCTTGAAGACGAGTCACCATTCCTAAAATGACTTGTGACATGACAGAACTTTCAATTTCTGAAATCGAATTCAAATTTGTGGTTAATTTCAATTTGACACGATTCAGCATGACCTAGGCCACCATGTAGCTTTCAGATTTTTTTTTTGTGCAAATGACCCATGGTTAATTTTTTTTCGAGCCACAATGAACCTTTTCAACACGTTAGCAACTCTCCATTATTATGAAAATCTTGAGATTTCAAATACGAACACAGGGTACCAAAACGATAGAAAAATCAATCTAGTGTCGATTGACGAGAATTTTCAATTTGGTGGAATCACCCACATTTAACCACACATCTCAGTTGAACCGACTTATCTCTGATTTCTAATTGATCTTTACTGTGTTAAAATGATCTTTGCAGATGAGCACAATTGAGTAGTCGATTCCTGTTCAAATTCTCAAGTATAATGTGTTAAATTCCTTAATGACTTCCCTAGATAGTCTAGTTATCTCAAGAGTGATCAACTCTGAGAATAACACTATAGGCGCGTCGATGAAAGGCCCGATTTATTAAATTGAAAACAGGACTGAAAAATTCAGGATGTCACAACAGCTAGGCGAGACAGCTAGCTAGTTCCTCCATAATTTTTGAGCTTCTATTTGGACAACAATGGGGAAAGCAAGTTGAATGACAAAGAAGGGGCCAGCTGCTGAAGAGAGGGGGCCAATAAACCTTCTAGAAAACACAATTGTCCCCTTTGAGCTCATCCAACATGTCCCACCACTTCATCCTTGACCAACAGCCCTTATCCACTCCAAAACTTCCCCAATACACTTGCCAAATGTCCAAAAGGTTGCACACCAAGGGACCTACGAATTTGGGCCAATCTCCCACAAATTGAACTAAATTCCTCTCCAATTAAGCCTAAATCGGTCCCCATAAATTCAACCAAGATGTCCTAGACTAAATTAAAATTTTCCTCGCCAATTCGTCCAACTAGAATCCCAAAAACTTGATAAAAAAACGACCCTCTGATTTTTCCGGTAAAAAACGGCCCTATTTTGAATTTTTGCCAAAAATCTCGGTTTGCAGAAAAATCTTCGGAGAATGAGTCGACATTCTTAAAATTAATTGTGACATGACAGAATTTTCAATTTCTAAAATCGGGTTCAAATTCGCGGTTAATTTCAATCGGACGCAATTTTAACTTGACCTAACCTACCGAGTAGTTTTTAGGAATTTTAGCGCATTTGATCTGTGGTCAATTATTTTCAAGTCACATTGTGCATCTTCGACACATTGGTGATTTTCAGTTGTCATCAAAATCTTGTGATTTCAAATATGGACATAGGGTACAAATTTGATAGAAAAATTAGTCTAATGCCGTTCGACATAAATTTTGCAAGTGAAATCACCCACACACTAATCACATATCTCTATCGAATCAACCTATCTCCAGTCTTTGATTGATTTTTTATTGTGCCATAATAACCCTTTCAGATTAGCACGGTCGAGTAGTTGATTTTTGGTCGAATTCTCAAGTTTATTGTGTTAAAATCCCTTAATGGCTTCACCTGATAGGCTAGTTATCCCGTGAGTGATCAGGTCAGGGAAAAGAACTATAGGCGTGTCGATGAAAAGCCTAACTTATTCAATCGAAAACAGAGCCTGAAAATTAGGATGTCATAATGATGACCTATGTTTATAGGGACACCTAAGATGTTAAGTCACCCTATTTCATTAATGATTAGCCTCCAAAGTCATTAATAGCTTAGACTTGTCATCAAGAAATTTGGATTTTGGACAACTTGTTCTCCAAGTTAACCACATGAGCGTGTGGCTCATTAAGCTCATCAGTTAGCTAGCTTCCAAAAGCATTTAATGCATTCTTATGTTCAAGCCAAGAAGACTTTAGAATGGCTTCCTCCTCAAATTAGGCGTGCAGCCACCTTCCCCTCCAAGTTGGGCACGTGGTTCTTCCCATTCTAAGGCGAAAACAATTTTAAGCAACTTCGAAATCAATACCATTACCTTATGAAACGGGCTCAAAAAATTATAAAATTTTAATATGTTGTAGAAAAGACCTTAGAAAACATTTTTCATCGAGGAATCCAAGCCAAATTCATTTTGTGGAAAGAGAAAAAAAAATCATTAAACACAACCCAAAAATTCATTTGTCGAGTAGATTCAACGATCAGAGAGAGAGAGAGAGACTCATTTAATATGTTGTATATATGAATGTCATTTAAAACTTTTAAGAATGAAGCATGTCCAAATTTGAAAGGGAAGATTTTATAAAAATTCGAGAAAGCAACCCGGTACCATTTTCACTATACTGGGCAGGTCTTATACGATAATTGATTGGGCCATCGTCCCAACTATTTCACCTCAAAAAAATTTGAAATTTAAGTATGTTATAGATCAAGATGTTTTGAGCAACTTTTGTGAAGGAAGCTTCTCCAAATTCAAAACACAAAAAACTCTATAAAATTGGAAAGTAGCGGAGGTCTAGAAATTTCAAAAAACTGGAAAGTCAAAAGCTATGAAACCTAGGTGACAAGTCTATAGAGGAGAGGTGGTGCCCTACTTGGCTTCTAAGATCACTTGTCATCATTCCCTTAGGCCATGAGTCATCCCCTTTCATTAATTACTTGGGATTCATAAGCTTCCACACTCATTATCTTTATTTAATGCATTTGACTCTTGTTCTTCAAGAAGATTGGCCTATCTAGCTTCGCCTCCTAGTTGGGACCAAAATAAGGGTCGAAATCAAGGATATTACATGGTCCATCTATTGTATCAAAACATGAGCCAATAGTCCATCCATCGACCAATCTTTTGCTCACTATCAAGCCATAATCATGACACAGTGCCTTATGACAAGCTGCCAAGATTTCCCCCTTGGCAAGGTCTCCACCTACAAAGTTGGTGGCTCAGCTCAGAAGGATATCCTAAATCCGGTATGCATACCCACCAGCCCCTCCATGGGCTCACAGTGATATTGAGCAGTAAACCCACATCCTCTAATATCTAGAAATTCAATCCATAATCAATCTCATGATCCACAATGCATTTCAAAAACCAACCATATAACCTTTCGTAACTCAATTCATCCAACAGAAATACTTTTTCGATATTGAGCCCTAAACCCGGAAAATACGTTGATTGGATGCACGAAGGGTGTGAACGCTTACCGAGTGTTGAAATACGAAGTTGAATTGGCTTGGCGAGGCTTCTATAATGAATACTCCTCTTCCTTTTCCTCTTTCTCTTCTTTCTTTCTTTCCTTTCTCCCTTTCTTCTTTTCTTTTCCTCCTACGCGAGCATGCGTGCTGAAGCATAAAGGGGCTGAAGCGTTCCTCCCTTTTCTTGTTCAATGGACGAAGCCCACCTTCCTTTTATGCTGTTCTCAATCGTCCATTTTGAGGTGGTGGGTTTTCCTCCTTTTTTTTACTCTTTGACTGGTCAACTCCCACAACTATTACACAATTTATACCAAAGCATCCTACCAAGTATGCACTCTGTGCAAGATGACAGTAGAACAGGTAGTATTTCTTGCACACTCGAGATCACTTGACCCGATAGATATCTTTGCATTCGCTTATTTCTTATACAGGTGGAATCACCCTAACTGAAATAGTTTGAATAGGACTTATAGATAACGCTAATTGCAACTACGATCATGGTCAAATGCGAGGGTTACTGGGATTGAAATAATTGGGAGAGGCCTCATACTGTCTGGCCATGAATCAATATCTCTGATCGTGTCATACATAGAGCAAACAGTTTATCTAGAAGAACAAAACACCAAATTAAGAGCAGGAATTAGGTCTTAGAAAATTGAAGAGTTAAAAACAACACACACTTTTATAACAGACAAACTGAAATTAGATCGTTATCAAATAAGAAGACTAATCACACCCACGGCACAATGAGAAGAAGCTCTCAGCTCTCTCCATATTATTTCTAGCACAGTACAGACTTGCACACACAAATAACATATTAATGAAAATGGACTAACTTTGACTCATGAAAATGCGTAGTCCTCCTCTGTGTTCTTCAGGGATACGTTATTAGCTCCATGATGTGCAGTCTATGGCATCACTTATTATACCAACTTAGTGAAGCGGTCTTACTATACTATGCATTTTTCTTAAGGTGGACAAAGATCCCGCCGTCAAGAGGTGAACTTTCACACATTCTTTATGAGTACAATTAGTTACGCCACCCATGTTCTCGTGATGAATGTCCTGGATGATGCATACAATGGAGCCTCTCAAGCTTTTCCTCATATTCCTTAATTTTCTTCTTCAGATCCTCCTTTTCCCTGATCAGTAAGCTTGCAAGGACGTTGTGGTCGTAGGTCAATACTGCCCACTCGTTCCAGTCGCCAAGGGGCTCTTTCATGTGCAACAACTTAAGTTTGTTCTCCTCCAACTTTGGTTGAATGTGGAATTTCCCTCTTATGGCTGCTAAGTAGTCCACGGTGGCCATGATCTTTTCTGAGGTTGAACTTCTCTTGTTGTTCCTCGTCAACAAGTTCTGCATTGGAAAGATCAAGGAAAACAGATAATCAGCAAACTTCAAAGATTACAATAACACTGTTGGATATAGTGAATAATACTGTTGAATTCAAAATCCGAGGAATGATACGATGGACAGAGGAGAGGGATGGGTCTTACTCTTACCTTCGCAGGTTTAAGTGCTCTCTCTAGTCCTTTGGCCCTCCTATTTATAGATATGGGGCCGAGCATCCTCGGCATTCTCAGACTCTTCGACATGCATTAACCTTCATTTTCGACGCGTTTTTCAATCTAACCATCGTTTTTCTTCATATACTACGTTTTCGCACTTTCCATGTGATATTAATCAGGTTGGTGGTTTTCATTCTTACGTTTTCTCTCATAAAACTACTGAGGTCGATCCTATTTTCAAGGTCGATCCAATTTTCAAGGTCGCATCACATGAGGAAGTATTTTATTTTATTTGTTTTTTCTCGTCGTGGAAATCATGGAGCCCCTTCTGCTTTTTTTAGTAAATTTTAGTATATTATCCATGCTTCCTATGCGTTCCATTTTCATGTGTCACTATGAAGATTGGATCAGAAAAAATAATGCTGGGTGATGTTTCAAATCAATTATAACTTTGTATCTATTATGAATATATAGAGAATTTCGCGTGGAGTACATCATCATGGATATCAACGAAGGTAACAATTTAATGTTTTGGCCACCCGCCTAAGTTTTCGTTCGCATTTTATGCAAATCAATGCTAATGACAATATTTTATTCAACTATAAAACAGCATACACCTATGTGTGTGAGGGAAAATATAGGAAAAGAAAAGGTTGAATATGTGTAAAGAGAAGAGATGTATAAAGTAAAATAATAACATCGGAAAAGAATTCTAAATAATTACAAGTTATCTTTAGATTTAGAAAATAAGATACTTATGGGATTAACTGGTACTTATGTTGACTGTCTCAAAAAATACTGAGATCGATCCTGTTTTCATGGTCGCATCACAGGGTGGAAGCATTTTATTTCATTTGTTTCTTCTCGTCGTGCAAATTAATGGAGCCCTTTTGACTTTTTTAGTATCTTTTAGTATCCATGCTTCCCGAGGTTCCATTTTTTTAAGATGTCAGTACGATGAAGTTAGTTGATCTTTCCTGTACAATATGAATCTGTATCTGTAAGTGAATGGGCGAGAATTTCGCGCGGAGAGGGTTATTAAACAAAAAAATATTTAGTCCGTACAGGTGACCAAGGTGAGAAAATTGAATGGAGGCCACCCGCCTGAGTTTTAAGCTCGCATATTATGCAAAGCATGGGGTTAGCACTTTCCATGTGATATTAATCTGGTTGGTGGTTTTCATTCTTACGTTTTCTCTCGTAAAACTACTGAAGTCGATCCTATTTTCAAGGTCGCATCACATGAGGAAGTATTTTATTTTATTTGTTTTTCCTCATCGTGGAAATCATGGAGCCCCTTCTGCTTTTTTAGTAAATTTTAGTATATTATGCATGCTTCCCATGCGTTCCATTTTCATGTGTCACTATGAAGATTGGATCAGAAAAAATAATGCCGGGTGATGTTTCAAATCAATTATAACTTTGTATCTATTATAAATATATAGAGAATTTTGCGCAGAGTACATATCGTCATGGATATCAACAAAGGTAACAATTTAATGTTGTGGCCACCCGCCTAAGTTTTCGGTCGCATTTTATGCAAATCAATGCTAATGACAATATTTTATTCAAGACATAAGGCGGGAATCTCTCTCTCTTTCTCTCGAACGTGTAAAAGAGCATACACCTATGCGTGTGAGGGAAAATATAGGAAAAGAAAACGTTGAATATGTGTAGAGAGAAGAGATGCATAAAATAAAATAGAACATAGGATAAGAATGTTAGATTGAAGACAAACAAACTTTGGAGATCCCGATTTACTCATCACAGGTAAATTCATATAAAATTCGGGATCGCATAGCGGAAACATAAATACCAACATACCTCCAGCCATTGATGAAATCTTAGAAGTGGGAAACCTCAAAATCTTTGATGGATCCCCACAACACAAGCGATCTGTAAAATTGAAAACAAAAACGCATGTCCTGTTCTATTGCTCAATCCCCTTCCAAAACTCGATGGTGTGTGTTTTTCTGTATCGTTAGGGTTTGAAACAGACAACCTGACGATTTTATTCCGTTGGTTACGTTACCGGTATCTCCCATCAAGACCATTATGGTAATGTAATAACAGACAAATATCACTTAATACACGTGGGTAATAAATTGGGCAATAATTGGAATTAATATAGGGGATTTATTGGGAATATAATATTGGAATCATATTTAGAATAATAAAATATATTAAATATTTTAACATTCTCCCACTTGATCACAATATTCCTTCAAATGAGTTATTAACCCAAACCCACAAAACTTCATACTGAAATAAAACACATGAATCACGGCGATGAGTCCTCTTAAAGCGAGTATCGTCTTCCGTGTATCACAATGTATTTCATCAGCCCATATGTGATCAAATAACTTAATGAATAAACCTTATGTTTACTCCAGGTCAAACGTAATTATTTTTCTCATAAATACTGAATGTATACAACTGTATTGAGAAAAACATTATCAATGAATAAAAGTCTCATAAATTCTTCCATATAAAGAAAAATTTACATAATTGGACTAATGCCCATTCTAGAAACATGATCCTTATAACTCATTGGCGGCATACCTTTAGTTAAAGAATCAGCTGTCATCAATCCAGTGCTTATGTGTTCTATGACCACTTTCTTCTCTTTAACACTTTCTTTGATGGCTAAATACTTGATGTCGATGTGCTTGCTTCGACTACCACTTTTGTGGTTCTTAGCCATAAAAACTGCAGCTGAATTGTCGCAAAATATTCTTAATGGCCTAGCAATGGAATCCATAACTCTAAGCCCTGATATGAAACCTTTCAACCACACACCATGTGTGGTGGCCTCAAAACAGGAAACGAACTCTGCCTCCATAGTGGAAGTGGCAACCAAGGTTTGTTTTGCACTTCTCCAGGATACAGCTCCGCTAGCGAACATAAAAATATATCCCGATGTTGATTTACGGGAATCAATGCAGCTAGCAAAGTCTGAGTCCGAGTAAGTAACTACCTCTAAGTTGTCCGCCCGTCTGTACATAAGCATGTGTCCCTTTATTCCTTGAAGATACCTCATCACCTTCTTTGCAGCTCTCCAGTGGTCCATACTTGGATTACTTTGGTATCTTTCCAACATTCCCACAGCAAAGGCTATGTCAGGTCGAGTGCAAACCTAAGCATACATCAACTTTCCAACAGTAGAAGCATATGGGATGTTCTTCATTTGTTCCCTTTCAAAATCATTCTTCGGGCATTGGTTTAAATTAAACCTATCACCCCTCACTATGGGTGCTATACTTGGTGAACAATCTTTCATCCGAAACCTCTCTAAGACCTTATTGATATAGGTTTCTTGAGATAGTCCTAATATACCTCGAGGTCTATCTCTGTGGATCTTAATGCCAATGACATAAGATGCTTCACCCATATCTTTCATATCAAAACTCTTAGAGAGAAATTGTTTCACTTCATATAACAATCCCTTGTTATTGGTTGCAAGTAAAATATCATCTACATATAGCACAAGGAAACAAATTTTGCTCCCACTAACCTTTTGTTTCACTTCATATAACAATCCATGATATTCTCTTTAAAACCGGATGAAGAGATGACCTCATGGAATCTTAAGTACCATTGGCGAGATGCTTGTTTCAAGCCATATAGAGACCTTTTAAGCTTGCATACAAAATGCTCACCAGCATTAGAGAAGAATCTTTCTGGTTGTTTCATGAAAACCACTTCTTCTAATTTTCCATTGAGGAACGCCGTTTTCACATCCATTTGATGTAACTCCATATCAAAATGAGCAACCAATGCCAAAATAGTACGAAGAGAATCTTTCTTAGATACAGGAGAAAACGTCTCCGTGTAATCGATTCCCTCCTTTTGAGTAAATCCCTTGGCAACGAGTCTAGCTTTATATCTCTCTATATTGCCTGATGAATCATTCTTAGTTTTGAAGACCCATTTACAACCAATGGCCTTTGCACCATCAGGCAACTCAACTAAATCCCAGACTTCATTTGATGCCATAGAATTCATCTCTTCCTTCATGGCATTGTACCATAAATTAGATTTATCACAACTCATGGCTTGTGAAAATGACTCAGGATTACTTTCAGCTCCAACATTATAGTCAGATTCTTGTAGATACACAATATAGTCATTAGGAATCGCTGATTTCTTCATTCTAGTAGACCTTCTTAATGTCGCATCAACATTCTCATGATGAGTATGCTGTTCTACTGGAAGTTCAACAGTATCTGGTAATTGCTGAATAGTTTGGTCTATCGAATCAATTTCAGCTGGTTATGGATCTTCAATGATTGGTTGCTCAGTGACTGGTTGAACTGAAGGGGCACTGTAAGCAACAATCAATCCGGTATCTGAGGTGGAAGGTTGAGTATCTGAATGATCTTCTTCGAGGACAAAGTCTTTGAATTGATCACTCCCACTAATTAGATCATTTTCAAGAAATTTAGCATTTCTTTATTCCACAAACCTAGTGGTGTGAGATGGACAATAAAATATGTATCCTTTGGACTTTTTGGCATATCCAACGAAATACCCACTTATAGTCCTTGGATCTAACTTCTTTTCCTGTGGATTGTAGACTCTTACCTTAGATGGGCATCCCCAAACACGTACATGTCGCAAACTCGGTTTCCAACCCTTGAATAATTCAAAAGGCGTCCTTGGAACAACCTTGGTTGGAACTCGGTTTAATATGTATACAGCCGTTTTAAGAGCCTTAGTCCACAAAAACTTAGGAAGTTTAGAGTTGCTAAGCATACTCCGCACCATGTCCAATAATGTTCGGTTTCTTCATTCTGCAACATCATTTTGGTCCGGTGAACCAGGCATAGTGTATTGGGCAATAATCTCATGCTCTTCAAGAAACTTCGCAAATGGACCAGGTGCTTGTCCATCTTCAGTGTATCTACCATATTATTCTCCACCTCTATCCGATCTCACAATTTTAATTTGCTTGTCGTATTGATTCTCTACTTCGGTTTTAAATACCTTAAAGGCATCCAGTGCTTCGTGCTTATTACGAAGCAAGTAGAGTTACATGAATCGTGAATAATCTTTTATGAAAGAAATGAAGTATCTCTGACCATTTGAGTCTATATCTAGACTACAAATATCTGTATGTATGATTTCTAATATTTCTGTACTCCTCTTAGCACCTTTCTTTGACTTGTTGGTCTGTTTTCCCTTTATACAGTCCACACAAGTGTCATAATCAGTAAAATCTAGAGTATTAAGTACTCCATCATTTACTAATCTCTTAATTCTATCCATGGAGATATGTCCCAACCTCCGGTGTCACAACATAGAGGAATTCTCATTCACAACACATCGTTTTATCCCAGCATTATCGTGAACGTGCATTGCATTATTAACGGTATTGTCTTGTAAATTAATTCGAAAGAGAGCGTCAGACAAACTACCACTCCCAACAATTTCAGATTTATACGATAAATTGAATGTTAAATCTGAAAATTCAAAGGAGCATCCCAAAGGTACAAGTCTTGAAACTGAAATTAAATTCCTAGAAAAACTAGGAATATAAAAGGTCTTTTCCAAAATTAAAACAAAACCACTACTGAGAACTAATCTGCATGTCCCAATAGCTTCCACACGATAGCGCATCTTGTTTCCTGAATAGATGCCTTGTTCACTTCCCACTAGTTTCCGCTGGTTCTGAAAACCCTGCAAGGAATTAAAAATGTGAATTGTAGAACCAGAATCAATCCATCAAGTGTTGTGACTCACATCAACCATATTAGTTTCATAACATACACATGTGAGTTGGTTACCTTTCTTTTGGAGCCACGCCTTAAATTTGGCGCAATCCTTCTTCATGTGCCGCTTCTTTTTCCAGAAGAAGCACTTGGATTCCTTCTTAATGCCAGCTTGGGGAGGTAAAGACATCTTACTCTTTCCTTTTTGCTTGCCTTGCCCTTTATACTTATCCTGTGTTGCCATATGAGCACTTTCTCCTTTCTCCATTAGTAGCCTCTCTTCCTCTTGAACACACATGGTCATGAGTTCATTAATTGACCATCTAGTGTTATGTGTGTTGTAAGAGATCTTGAATGGGGCATACTCTTGTGGGACAGTATTTAGGATATAGTATATAAGAAAGAATTCTGATATCCCAACCTCAAGATTCTTCAACTGAGCTGCAATGCCCCTCATCTTCATGATGTGCTCACGCACACCTCTTACACTGGTAAGCTTCAATGATGAGAACTTCATAATTAGGGTCATGGCATGCGCCTTCTCTGAAGACTCAAATTGAGCATCAATAGCCTTCAGCAATTCCTTGACATTATTATGCTGAATGACTGAACCACGAATGCTAGCAGAGAGTTTTGTCTTTATGTACATCACACTGAGACGGTTGGACCGCTCCCATTGAGCATAATGAGTATGCTCAGCATGAGTACTATTCTCAGTAGGTTCAGGTGGTTCGTCTGACCTAAGAGCATAATCAAGATCCATGCACCCCAATTGAAGAAGAACTAATTCTCTCCATTCTTTAAAGTTATTTCCATTTAAGTCAGGAACAATGATACCAGAACTAATCGTAGGTGGTAAAACAGCATTATAATCAGAGGAAACTTGTGTATCAATATATTTGAGGCAATAAACTTAAATCATATTTTACCAATGTAAAACATGTTTTAAAATATGAATCATATAACATCAAAAACTACCTGTGGGTTAAGTTTCTAATTTAAATTGATTCATAATTACTTCATGATGAAACTATCAAATTATATTCCCTTCCTTAATCCCTGTGGGTAAATTAAGAAAGATAAAATAATATTTCATCCTAATTAATCACATTAATATATTGAAAATTCCTGTGGGATAAAATTCATAATATTAATGTGAATAATTACAATTATTGTCTTTAACTATATGTGATCCAAAGGCTCTTAATGTATATAATTTAATATAATCAAAGATGCTGTGGCTAATCCTTAATTAATTAAATATATACGGATCACTAGACATTTAATTTTATTCATAGAATTGCACCTTAGGGTAGAACAGTAAAATCACGTGCAAAAGGAGTAAAACTGGAATTTTGCACGCAAGGCCAGAATTGGAATTTTACTTTTAAGGGGTAAAACAAGAATTTCACACCAAAAAGGGCAAAATCGTAAGTTTACACACCCCAGTGGGGCAAAATCGGAATTTTGCACGGGCAAGGGTAGAATCGCAATTTTCATAAAGGCGGAGGGGCAAAATTGAGAATTTTGCGGGCAAGGGCAGAATCGCAATTTTCCTAAAGCGGAGGGGCAAATTTGAGAAACCACAGGCACGCGTGCAATGCACGTTACACGCGCCCACTGCAGCCTCTCGGGCGCGTGTAACGCATGCGCCCGCTGCAGCCCTTCGGGCGCGTGCGTTGCACGTGCCTACTGCTGCTCTCTGGGCGCGTGCATTGCACACGCCCGAGGTCTTCTTTCAGGCTCTCTTCCACCGCTTCTTCCGCCGCGACTGCCTCTATTCCGCCATCTAGGTCTCCTCCCACAGCCCATGTCTGACCAAATTGATCGATGAGTTTCAAAGAGAACGTCGGGACAAACGAATAGATTCGAGATCCGGCAAAAACGACCATGTATAGACAAGAATTAAGCCAAAAAAACAATCTGCCCTATCAAACCCTACCCACAAAAATTCACCACTCGATTAACCTTTGATGATCAGTAATATGTCAAAAAAATTTATGGGTTTCTCTTCCTAATGGCGGTGTGATCATTCATATCCATTATCTCATGGTGGGTAGCCCGAATTTGGTCGGAATTCTCAATTCCGATCCAAGCCATATACAAATCCGAAATTTATCCACATATAATTCAATAAAATAAATTCCAAAGGTTTCACCAAGGTAGAGATTGCAAATAAGGGCTTTGATACCAACTGTTAGATTGAAGATAAACAAACTTTGGAGATCCCGATTTACTCATCACAGGTAAATTCATATAAAATTCGGGATCGCATAGCGGAAACATAAATACCAACATACCTCTAGCCATTGATGAAATCTTAGAAGTGGGAAACCTCAAAATCTTTGATGGATCCCCACAACACGAGCGATCTGCAAAATTGAAAACAAAAACGCACGTCCTGTTCTACTACTCAATCCCCTTCCAAAACTCGATGGTGTGTGTTTTTCTGTATCGTTAGGGTTTGAAACAGATGACCTGACGATTTTATTCCGTTGGTTACGTTACCGGTATCTCCCATCAAAACCATTATGGTAATGTAATAACGGACAAATATCACTTAATACACGTGGGTAATAAATTGGGCAATAATTGGAATTAATATAGGGAATTTATTGGGAATTTATTGCGAATATAATATTGGAATCATATTTAGAATAATAAAATATATTAAATATCTTAACAAAGAATTCTAAATAATTACAAGTTATCTTTAGATTTAGAAAATAAGATACTTATGGGATTAACTGGTACTTATGTTGACTTTCTCAAAAAATACTGAGATCGATCCTGTTTTCATGGTCGCATCACATGGTGGAAGTATTTTATTTCATTTGGTTCTTCTCGTCGTGCAAATTAATGGAGCCCTTTTGGCTTTTTTAGTATATTTTAGTATCCATGCTTCCCAAGGTTCCATTTTTTCTAGACGTCAGTACGATGAAGTTAGTTGATATTTCATGTCGATTATGAATCTGTATCTGTAAGTGAATGGGCGAGAATTTCGCGCGGAGACGGGTTATTAAAATATATATATATATATTATTTATTCCGTACATGTGACCAAGGTGTGAAAATTGAATAGAAACCACCCGCCTGAGTCTTAAGCTCGCATATTATGCAAAGCATGGGGTTAGCGACAATAAGGCGGGATTCTCTCTTGAGCATGCACACTTTGCGTTTAATGTGCAGTTAGAATGGTCGTTTGATTCATAATTTTCAACTTCATTGAGGTCAAATTGAGCTGTACGAAGTCGAAGTGATATAGAGATTCAAAATACACGTAGATTATGAAATTAACCGCTTCTGATAATTCGAGGTGCGATTTGTCGCCCTGGTGTTAGCATTGTGTTAATTTGAGAGACCTCATCAAATTAGTCCAGTGTTGCTTAATGGTATCACAACATATTACAGGAAATACACCACAACAGAATGATATTGTAGAACACATGAGCATGACCTTATTAAAAAGAACTAGGTGCATGTCGTCTAACGCTAGTTTAGGCAAGGAGTTTTGGACCGAGGCAGTCAATACAGCTTCTTGGTTGGTAAATCGTTCTCCTTGCAAAACACCTAAGGAGGTATGGTTAGGTAAACCTATAGATTATTCTTTTCTTCTTGTATTTGGATGTCCAGCATAAGTACATGTTAGTGAGGGGAAAACATAACCTAGAATAAAGAAATGCATCTTTCTTGGTTATACTTGTAGTGTAAAGGGTTGATAGACTTTGGTGTGCTGATTCATTCAAGATCATCATTAACAGAGATGTTACTTTTGATGAGTTTATTATGCTTGATCATAGCAAAGAATTGTCTTTTCTTGTCATGAAAATCTAAAAAGCGTTGCAAAGAAGGTGGAGCTTGAAGTAATTTCTTCATAACCAGTTCAATTGTCCACTGATAATACCGAGGTTGAAGAACCTGAAGGGGAATACTTTTTTATTGCCAGAGATATAGACCGATAAGGACAATGAAGCCTCCATGGGATATATTGTTTACCCATATTTTGATACTTATGCTCTTTCAATTACAAAGTTAGAATAACATATTGAGAATAGAACCTCTATTCAAAAGACTCTGCAAAGTGGTTAGTTTTCATGAATGAAGAGATGGAGTCTCTTGAAAATAACCAAATTTGAGAGCTTGTCAAGCCACCAAAAGGAAGGGAAATTGTAGGCTACAAATGGGTTTTCAAAAGAAAGGAAGGTATTCCTAGAGTTGAAAACATCATATTCGAAGCTTGTCTAATTGCTAAGGAATACAGTTAGATTCAGGAAGATGATTTTTATGGTGTGTTTTCACTTGTCTTTAAACAACTCCATTTAGGTTTGTCTTACATTAGTTGCTATCCATGATTTAGAAGTGGAATAGCTAAATATGAAAATAGTTTTCTTACATCGTGGACTTGAAGAGAAAATCTATATGACTCAACCAAAAGGTTTTCAGTTTGAAGGCAAGGAAGATCATGTTTGCCTATTAAAAAAGTCTACATAATGACTTGAAGCAAAGATCGAGATGGTAGTATAAAAGGTTTGATTCGTTTATAGCGCAACTTGGTTATTGTAAGCAAATATGATAGTTATGTATATCTGTGCAAACTTTAAAATGGCCTTTTCATTTATCTACTATTATATATTGATAACATGTTGATTGCAACAAAAGATAAATCCGATATACATAATTTGAAGGAACAATTGAGTGCTAAATTTGAAATGAAAGATTTAGGTGCAATGACGAAAATCCTAGGTGTGGAAATTCGGGGAGATCAAAAAGGGAATTGTATCTCTCTTAGAAAAGCTACATTGAGAGGTGTTTGATCATTTTTGGCTTGAAAGATGCTAAACTAGTAAATACTCCTCTTGCTACTCCTTTTTTTATTATCAGTTAATCTATGTCCACATACAGATAAGGAGATAAAATAAATGCCAAGTATTCCAGACTCTTCACTTTCTTCGCATTCTGTGTCACTCCAAGTTTTTGCTTTAAGAGCGTTCTTGTACTTTTTATACTTACCTTTCTTCTTTTTTCAACAAAGGATAGTTAGGTTTGATGTATCTATTCTTCTTAGACTCAAAGCATATTACGTCATCGCTAGACTCAACATCTTCCATTGATCTTTTCTGGAAATGTGGCTTATTATGCTTTTTCCAATTCAACCTTCTCCCTTTCCTATTCAGTTTCTTGAACTTCTTTATCATGAGAGCTAGCTCCTCATCCTCCATGTCATCGTTTGTGTCTATATCATCAAAGTTAGCATTACACTTAAGTGCAATCGACTTCTTACCTTTCGGATCATCTTCGTCATTGATTTGTTCCACTTCGTATGATTGAAGGATGCCAATCAATTCATCAACAAAGAGAGGTATAATCATTTATGTCAACCGAATTAATTTCTTCACATGGTTCCAGTCTTTTGAAAGTCCTTGAAGAAGTCTGTTGACCTTCATTGGAGTAGAAATTGGTTGACCTTGATATGCCAAACCGTTTACTATATCTATAAATTAGCTAAACATATCACCAATAGATTCTCCAAGCTTCATCTTGAAGGACTCGTATTGGCCAAGTAAGATGTTTACTTTGTCTCCTTCACACGATCTGTTCCTTCATAGATAACATGGACTCTGTCTCAGACTTCTTTAGCTATTTCACATGAACAAATTCTCTTAAATTCAATAGGGGACAAGGCACAATATAAAGAATAAATAGCTTTTGCATCAAGAGCCTGTCTTTTAGTAATTTATGCTTGATTGATTTCTTCAATCTCCAAAACTCCTATTTCCTTTTTGGATATAGAAACAACTTTTGGATTAATCCATTTTTCCATAATGCCCCATTTCAGAGGATCTCTGGATCTCAGAAAAGCCTTCATTTTGTTTTTCCAAACATGATATTATTTTCCATCAAAATATGGTGGTTTGGTGTTGCTCTGTCGTTCCACAAGCCCTAGTGCCAAGATACTAGCCATAGAAGATTTTTAGCTCAGAAGTAAAAAAAAAAAATATCAATAAAATGAGCAATTGGCTTTGATACCAATTGATAGAGCTAGTATGAACACTTAAAGGGGATGAATAGGTGCTTGAACGGTTTTTGACTAATAAAAGCATAATGAAATTAATTTTGGGCAAAGTCTGAAAAGGATTAGAGTCTGAAAATCTAGTCTCTAGACTTCTAATAGAAATTTAGAATCTGTTATGGGATGAAACAGGCTTAAGAAATAACATGTGAATGTGCAACAAATTTAAATAAAAAGAGCTAAGGGAAGAGAAAATTGCACACAAGATTTATAGTGGTTCGGTTTAAATTAAGCCTGTGTCCATTCTCCCACGTTGACAGCCTTCTGGCTAGAATTCACTATAGCATCAATAGAGAAATACAATATTTTGAGTGCAAACACTCAATGGAAGATTCCTTTTCTCTCACTGAGTCACTCTGCTTGTGATTTTCTCTCTTGAATACAATATGTAGGAACTGTTCATGAAGAGCAAGAAGTTGGAAGTGCTTCAAACTTTGATATTTCAATTTTCACACACTATCACTCAACCAGACTGAATGATCTCCTTAAATACTCATCAACGCCTCACTAGCCATTGGCATTTTCCAAATGAATCTATTCCAATTAATCCATTGGACATAATCGATTAAGGAAAGCTTATAGCCATTTGAAGATTGAGATAAAAATCCGTTGATTTTGGTGGCCCATACAATCAGTATCTGGTTTCCATAAGTAGATGTTTCCCAAAAAGGAACTTGTCTTCGAGATTGATTTCATCAATATGTGATTGATTCCATCAATGTATTTATAAAAGATAAGTGAGGTTCTTCGCCAGAGAGCCAAATATGGAAGAATAATTTCCTATTGTGTTCATACAGAATCCTTATCGTAAGATCTAAGTCTGATTGTATCTTTGTTCTAGACTCGGTTATTGTTTGGGTTGCATCAGAGTGTGGAGACTTCTGGAATAAATAGACTTTGACAAAAGTCTGTAATATGACTTCAGAAGTATACCATTCTGAAAATGAGAACAAAAAATTGGTGGGAGTTTTCTCAACACTGGGGACCTCCTCATCTTGTCCAAGATACTAATGGTTGGCCTCACCTCCGATGGAGCCCGAATCCTCCCTTTTGACACCTCCATTCCTATACTAGCGATCGAACCGATGAAGAGATCGCTAGCCTTTCCTTGGCTGATCAGCAGTCCACGGCAGTTCCTCGAAGTCCTAACCGCCTCAGCCTTCTTCTCCAAGTAGTCCTTGAAGTTAGGTAGATGGAGATCCATTGAAAAGCCTTCGGATGACCAGCAACTTGTTGACCTTCATTTCGGCGTCCAAAAATGGTCAAATCCAAACCAGTTCTATCCGTCGCTCAAACCGATACGCTCCGGTGGCTCTAGGCACTACCGATCACCATAGATCGGTGCTAAAGGAGATCCCCGACCTCACTGTGATTGGGGACTGTTGGATGGGCCGTTGGATATTCTCCGGTGGCTCCTTTCTCCCCCGGCGGTACCAAACTAGTCCAAGCTTAGACCGGTTTTTGTTGTGGCGTTCAAGCTGGTAGTCCAACCAGCTCAAAGGTAGTTTGATGTGATCTGGTTCATGCCTTGGAGATTAAATCAATCTCCGATTGTGCTCTAGCAAGGATCAATTCATCCAATCACATCAAAAACTGAGGAAACCGCGCAAAGATTTGTTTTCTAGACTTGAATCCAATGAAGCCAGGTTAGAATAGTTAACCAAGGCAAAGATTCACACTTAGGACCCTATTAAATGCTTAGATCAGTTATTAACATGTTCGATCATTGATTTGTTAAGGTTGAATATGGATTGATGATGATATGTGTTTGAATGGCTGATTTGGATGCAAATCTGCAATTTTCATGTTTTGTGATGTGCTTGTTGTTTGGCCTAAAACGAGGCCTTAGATGGCCTTATTTCTACTCAAAACCTTCTAAACTTAGAAAGCGCGTTCAGAGATCTTTGATTTGATAGGTCATGCGGCCCGAGTAGGCATCGTTTGACTCTCAAAAAATGCCTCACAATCTGCTTGATTTTGTAGTTTTTGTAGCTAATTTTTTGGTTCAATTTTGATTCCAATTTTATATTTTCCTATTTTTGGGCTTATTTCTACATTTGATTTATCACAAATTTTCTTCACAATGGGCGTGCATGGAAATGTTCCAAAGAAACGTTTTTGGAACACTTCTATACGGATCTTGTTCCCGGGAACAAAAAAAGAACAGATTCGCATTTGGTTACATTTCTGTTCTTTTTTTGTTTTTTTGTTCCCGGAACAAAATAAGAACAAAAAAAAGAAACAACAAATTTTTGTTTCTTGTTCCAGAAACAAAAATGAAGAAACGTTTATTTCTCTACTCTCTCTTCTTCTTCTTCTTCTTCTTTTCTTCTTCTTTTTTTTCTTCTTTTTTCTTTCGCCGGTCGTCGGCCTCGGCCATGGCTGGCGACCGGCTGTCGAGGGCCAGCGACGCCGTCGAGGCCGAGCCTCGCCCTCGTCGGCGAGGCCAAGCCTCGCCTTGGCTGGGCGAGCTCGGGCTCGCCTAGATCCGACGAGGCTGAGCCTCGCCATGGTTGGGCGAGCTCGCCCAGCCAAGGCAAGGCCGAGCCTTGCCCAACCACGGCAAGGCTCGGCCTCGGCGAGGGCCGGCGAGCCTCGTCGTGGCTGGGCGAGGCTGCCGGCCCCATCGGCCAGTCGCCGGAGGCCAGTGAACGGCCGAAAAAAGAAAAAATAAAAAAGAAAGGAAAAAATGAAAAATAAAATAAAAATGTTTAAAAAATTAAAAGAAACAAAAAAAGAATAAAATTTACCAAACGTGTTTCTATTCATTTTTTATTCCCGGAACAAACATTACCAAACGCGTTCTTTTGTTCAAAAATTGTTCCCCGGAACAGAAACATTTTTTTCTTTTCTGTTCCCTGGAACAAAAAAAGAACAGAAACATTACCATTCGCACCCAATATTTGTTCTAAATTGTCTTGGGAATGTCTGGGTAAGTACACTATCAATGCCAAAAGTTGTGTACGGTGCTCACTTTGGTGCCAAAAGTCTCCATCGAGTCACCTAAGTGCCAAATTAGAGAAAAAACGATCACTTTGGTACCACCGGCGAGAGATTCCGGCCATATTAATTACGTGGCTTTTATATTTGAAAAAAAAAAAGGTTGCGGTGGCTTTTAAAGACATCGTTTTCCATCCTCCTCAAGAAACGACGTCATTTTGTCGTCATACGTAGATATCCTCACAAAAACGATGCCATATAGCTCATATGGGGATTGAAATTAGGGTTTTATCGTTCACCACTCGGCCACTGTCATTCGCCCGCCATCGCTCGGCCACCGTCGCTCGGCCACCATTGTAGTTGCTCAACCAAGTGAGTGAGGAGAGACTGAGATTGTTGCTCAAGTAAGAAGTGGCAAGAAAAATATGAGGCGAGGGTGGAGGAGGAGGAGGAAGAAGAGGGGTTGAAGGTGCCGCTGCTAGTGTTGTTCTTCGGGGAAGAAGATGACATGCCCCTCTCTCTCTCTCTCTCTCTCTCTCTCTCTCTCTCTCTCTCTCTCTCAATTTGGGGAATTAGCATTCTAAGTTGGGGGAAAGACGCCAAATGGCATCGTTTTGTTGTTTGGATACTGACTATACCCTTTGACAAACCACGTCAGCTTCAAAAATAAATAAAAAAGTGTCACATCGAATTTCCGGCCAATTTAATCCGTGTTGATACTAAAATTTTCAAATTTGTTGGCACTTAAGTGATCCAAAATAAACTTTTGGCACTAAAATGAGCATCATACACAACTTTTGGCACTAATAGTGTACTTACCCTAGAATGTCTCGCATTTTTTCTGGATTTTTTGAACAAGTTTTGGCAGGTCAAAACCACCTAAATCTAAACTTAGGACAGTTTGCCTTGCACTAATCCAAGACATTTTAGCAAAATTGAGCATATAGATGAGTTCATTTGGCCTTAGGATCTTCATGAAGATTGAAATATATGTTGTATGTTTCTATCGGTTCCTGATTTGCATGATTTCAACGCCATTTGATATGTCAATCGCATGTGTAAACACACATAGGTTCTATTGCAATTAGGTTGTTTAGTAATGCAAATATGTTTTGCCATTTTCAACGTGATTTGTGTGATCACAATTAGGTTTGAAGTCTAAACGGAAAATGCTTGCCATCATGCATTCTATGTGTCAAATTTTTCGCTTGCGTTTTGGACGTTCATAGGTGACCTAAATCGAACATCTTCAGTTATGTTGAGATTAGTTGAAAGCTTTATCATGTGCATGCTTTCTTATGCATGCTTGTGTCTCTTAGAAATCAAATCTCTTGTCAATACTTTTCTTGACTAATAAGCTACGCATTACAAGCTTTGTGTGCATTTGTGGTTCACCATGATTGAATGTCATTTCATATGTGAAAACTATGTCACAAATAAGCTAGTTGCACTTAGAAATCCTCAAATATGTCATTATAGTATTAAATAATGTTGTATTGACATTGACTTGTATGACATTTTCACATGCCAACATAGGGTTAGATGTTTACCCTAATTGCTTGTCGCATCCAATTAGTAGTCATGTGTGTTTTTCATGGGCATAAGAATGCTTCAAGTGCCAAAAGTTGGCACAAACCAACACTTAAATACCAAAACTTATGAAAGTGAAACTTTATATATATATATATATATATATATATATATATATATATATATATATATAATGGATCACTTGAGTGCCACATCCAATAAACCTCGCCAAAAATCCTATGTTGCATTTTTTTTTATTAATTTTCTCACTTACGTGGCTCATCGGTAAGCTGACTAAGCAAAACACACACAAAAACAAATCGTTTTTGGTATAATTTGAATTTAATATTTTAATTAATTAATTAATTTGCGGTGGCTAAGGGCTCAAGTCGCCATCGCCTCCCATCTATCACCGAGGAGATGGGAGAGGGTCGGCCAAGGTCGCCGAGCCCGGCCAAGGGCCAGCAACCCCAGCCGACCGGCAGCGAGGGCTTGCAAGTCCTCACCCAGATCCGGCGACCCCCAACGAGCAGCAGCCTTTGGGTCGGCCGAGTGAGGGCCGGCGACCCTCGCCCAGATCTAGGGCGAGGGCACACAAGCCCTCACCATTGGTCAACTAGGGCCACTAGCCCCTGTCCTAGGCTTGGCAACCCCAGCCGACTCTCCCCCACCTCCCCAGCGACGGAGGGGAGGCAGTGGCGGTGAGGGTTGAGCCCTCAACTGCCGGCTACCTCCATCCTCCTCCTTCCCCCCCCCCTTCTTTATAAATTAATTAATTATTTAAAATTTAATTTAATTAATTATTATATTAAAATTCAAATTATACCAAAACGACGTCGTTTTGACACTGCTTAGCCATATTAGCATATGAAATGACGTCGTTTTGCACGCAGCTCGCCGGAAAATTGCCATATCAACGTTTTGGCTGAATTTTTTCGCTAGTGGCACTTAAGTGATTCATTTTAATTCGATTTTGGCACTTAAGTGTCACTTTCGTAACTTTTGGCACTTAAGTGTCCCTTTGTACCAACTTTTGGTGGTCCAGGTGTCATTTTTCATGCTATTTATGCGTTGCATAAATGATTCTAAGACTTAATAATGTATATTTGCATTATGGTTTTTTAATGACTGATGCGAGCACTTGCACAAACACCGACTTTAG
This sequence comes from Eucalyptus victrix, assembly GCA_016097545.1. NCBI lineage: Eukaryota > Viridiplantae > Streptophyta > Magnoliopsida > Myrtales > Myrtaceae > Eucalyptus > Eucalyptus victrix. The sequence goes on from CM027837.1 coordinate 30,271,736, forward strand.
AGCACTGAGTTGATCTCAATTGAACTCGGGCCCTTCTAGAAAACCATAAGGCACACTTAGATCTTTCAATTGCCACTTGTTTCATACAAATTGCTGGTCATTAGTCCCATTTTCCTTTTTTTTTTTCCGAAATTAGGTTAGAATTTTAACCTAGGAATGAATTCGAAACTTTGTTTTTACCCTTATGTAGGTAGACCTTTGCCATTTTTGTATCATTTTTTTTTTTTGTAGGGATTATCAAGTTGATTCCTTAACCGATTTTGTTTGTCAGTCTTTTCATTGTGTTGGGGTAAAATTTCATCATTTTTAGATTTTATATTGTAGGGTAAGTCTTGGTTACAATCACTTGTCTTGTTGATTTGGCAATTTCCTCATAAATTGTTTCTTGTTGTTTAATTTTTATAAAATCATACTCAGCTTTTTTAGGAAAACTTTCTTCACGAAAGTTATTCCAAATTATTTTATGCATGTTAACTAATTTTTTCATAATTAGATCATCAATGGGCATCATCCACTTTTGCTGACTTGCTGTGATTGGTTTGAAACTTTCTGTTATAAGCTTTTTCTAATTATTGTTTAGTTAGATCTTTTAGGCTAATTTGTGTATGAAATTAGGCCATGTTATCTTCATGAAAGTTTTTTTAAATCCTTCGATCTTCGTTGTCAAATGATTTTTAATGAATGGTTTTTTTCTTAAATCGCATCTTAAGAAACCTTTTTCATTACTTGATTTGACTTAGGAACAATCATTGTTTGGACCGTATTTAAAATGTCCGTGATGCCTGTGAGTGCATTTATACGAGTCCCAGGCTAGCCTTGGAAATTAAGTGTGTTCCATAGCCTATATATTCCTTAATATAAAATGTCTTCAAATCACTTTGAACTTTGATTTGACATTGTGAAAATCATGATTTGGACCATATTTTAAATGTCTGCGATGCCTATGAGTGCATTTATGTGAGCCCCGGACTAGCCTTGGTAATTAAATGTGTTCCATAGCCAAAGCATCACTTTGTCTAAAAAAAAATGCTATCAATGATTTCAAATCCATTTTTAAAACACCATAAGTACCCCTCAAGCATATAATCATGTCATTCATTAGAAATGCTTGTGTTTGTGATTGGCACATGCCTTTGTAATAAATGACCCGCCAATGGTTCACTTGCTTGATTGATTGATTGAGAAATAAGGTCTAAATGGCATGCATGTGTGTTTAATTCATGACAATGTACGTGAATTCTAGATGTATGTTACGTGTGATGCATGACGCCAAGAGAAAATCTTGGGAATTTACTTAGAACGCCTTGTTAAGGACTTGCAAGCGTTATTGGCTATGCTAAAACACAAATGGTCAATAATGACTGTAAGTCATAAAATGAATTGGGTAGGTATCTAGAGGGACCTACGCATGAATTGCAAAGGACAACTTCGAGGCTCAAATTTGGTTGACTTTGAATTTGCTTTACTCGATTGATTGATCTTGGCCTTATGTCTTGCTTTTGATTGCTTTGACATGCATGATTGTTTCTTTCAATTATATGTACCTAGCTATAATTTTTTTTATATTAGGATTAGATTAGGATCCCGAAGATGGAGCTAACACGAAGGTGGTGGAAAGTCGATGTCCATTCCGACCATACTTTTGTACCATCCATCCCTGACATATGTCTCAAGTTTTCCTAATTTGTATAAAAACCCATCAAGTTGTGGGTTCCTTTTCTTTCCTTCTTATTCCTTTGTTATATTTTCCTTTTTATTTTTCTTAGGATTACATGATAGATTTACCACTTTCCTTGGTTGTTTACTTGTCACTTCGTATTTTCAATTCAATTGAATGCTTTCTTTTATCTTTTTTTTAGAAATAGAATGGCACAAAAATGATCATACGTGCATGATCACTTAGTTTAGGATAAGCGATCTCAAAAAAGTTTAAAAAAAAAAATTGCATGGACACCTTAGGTAACACGACACACTATAAGGTAACGAAAGGGTGCTAATAAGAATATTAGCGTAATCCAAGTCCCCAAATGTGGATATCTAGTTGTGTAGGAATCGAGAGACTACTCCCAGCCCTTGATTGGGTTCTCTAGCCAGCCTCTAAAAATGAAACTAGCGGCAACTCCCTTTTTATATCTAGGTTGTCTTAAACAACTAAATCATTTAATAAACCCATCGTGAGGGGAATGAATCTTTGGAAAAGGTTCACGGTTATGATTTAGCATACTCAAGATAGTAAAGCCGGTAAAGATAAAGCGATGCCATCTTTGGTAGATGTACATCTTGACAGGGCTCTTATGATCATAAAAACACCTTCAAGCTCACATTTATGTCTGGTTTCCTTTCAACCTTAAAATTGTCAATCAAGATATGTCGCGACGTCAAAATAAGGTCATGACACATTCCACTGTCACATAGAGTATGAACTTGGGAAAGCTCACGACTGTGATCAAGTGAACTCACAAGAGGTTCGCCTGAAAGGCAAAGTGATGATGCCTTCGTGGATGAGAACCATAAGGGAGCTCTTGTGGTCAAGTACCCATAAATCCAACCTTTCCCTTCCTTTTCCCAAGCGTGGGTGGCAATGAGATCAAGTCACGACATGGCATAAGCATTTTGATGCTTTCATGGCTGGTCAAGAATATTTGAAGAGTCATTTTGATAGATCTTTTATTTATCTATTATTAGATGTTGGTCACATGTCGGTAGTAGCTACACATATGTTTGAAATTTAGGTGTTGAAGTGGTGGTTAAGAAGTGCAAAGTTTGAAATGAAAGATTTAGGTGTTACTTAAAAACTATTTGGTATTGAGATTTTGTATGATGGGGTCACAGGAGTGTTGCATCTGTCATGAAAGAAATATATCAAGAAGATCGTGATGCGTTTTAATATGCAGTCAACAAAATCTGTAAGTATTCCTTTAGCTACACACTTGAAATTTTCTAATGAAATATCACCACAAACTAAAGAGGAGAAGGAGGAGCATATGTCTCGTGCCTATTATTATGGTGCAATAGGTAGTATTATATATGCCATGGTATGCACTAGGCTTGACATTTCACAAATTACAAGCATTATTAGCCATTACATGAAGCGCCCAAGTATGTCCCATTGAGAAGTTATGAAGTGGATCCTTAGATATTAAAAGGGGACAACAGACATTGACATAGTGTAACTGAGAAACAAGAATGGTAGTAAGACAATGGGTTATGTAGATTCAAATCACACCAATAAATTACATGACTGTAAATCCTTAGTGGGTAGATATTTAGACTGACAGGTGGTGCGGTAAGTTGGAAGGCATCCTTGCTGGACAATGTTACCTTGCCTTTAACTAGGGCATAGTACATGGCATTGACTTTTATAGCGAAGGAGGGGATATGACTAAGAGGTTTGCTCTTGGACATTAGGTTGGAGTATACAAGAGTTAATATTCACCATGACAAACAATGTGCAATATATTTGACTTATTATCAAATTTATCATGAGTAAACAAAGCATAAAGAAGTACAATTTCATCCTAAAATATCATGTCCAATGGCAATCGCAATAGCAGAAGATCTAGCAAATATGATGATGAAGCCTATTCCTTTGGTAGAGCTCATGCTCAATTGGCATCTATAGAAAATAAGTGCCCATCAGGATGTTAGGAGAGCTAGCATAGAGAATGAACATGGAGACTTGGCAACAAATGTCAAGTCTATGTGGAAAATTATTAAATTCTGTCTTGAATTTGAACCATTAATCAATATCCAACTTAAAACTATTTAGCTATGCCTTATTGCAGACCATGTGAAATTTTCTGCATATGGGATTTGTCATTGTCATTTAATGTTCGGTCGTTACAAATGGCTTTTCATTTGTGATTAGCTATATGAGAGTGTTCAACTGCACACTACTTAAGAAATTTGTGGTTTTCAATTGAAGACAAATGAGATGGCACCTCATCAGTCGTCGGAGGCTATGTGACCAAGAGGAAAAATAAAATAAAAAATTCAGAAAAAAAATAATAAAACTTTAATAAATTTGTCTAGGTCAACAAATTCTAGCTAAATTTGGCCAGATTGACTCGAATGATAAAATATGAAAATATATGACTCAATTTGCAAAATTGAAAGGTTTTTGACTATATTTAGGTTTATGACTTTTTGGACAATTTCCCCAAAAAATAATGGATTCCTCAAACTATTCCAAGTTCAGAGAAGTCTTGGTGAGCCCTCGAGATGGACCTAACTTCACCCTTATTAATAAAATCAATACAACTTCTTCCTTTTCCCAATTATTTTTTTATTATTAATCTTTCGTTTGGTCTGTTAGTTATTTGAGTATATCTTTCCTTGTTGCATTTGGTATTGTTTTTTTTTTTTCTTTAATGTAATATTCTAATCTTAGTTCTTGTAATTGCAATCCATGATCCACATAAATCATTTTCTTTAAAAATCTTACATTCCATTAAATTAAAGCTTCAATTCCTTGATGCTATTTGTTGCTATAATTTTATAAATTCACTACCAAATACTAAGTTTATCTTATTCATCATCTTGAATCAATACAAAAATTGAAAATTCTTGCAATGTTGGAAGCCAATTCTTTGGCATTTTATAGTGAAAAGGTAGCGATTTTATCCAAATAGCAAATATGTGACATTCTGAATTTTTCAACCTATTTTATACCGAATTAATCGGGAATTTCATAGATGCGTTTATAGGGCTATTCTCAGAGATGATTACTCATGAGATAACTAGACTATCTGGGTAAGTAACTAAGAAATTTTAAGGTAATAAACTTGAGAATTCAACCAAGAATCGGCTTTTCAACCGTGCTTATCTTTAGAGGCCATTGTGGCACAGTTAAAAATTGATTTAAGATCAGAGATAGGTCTATTCGACTGAGATGTGTGGCCGATCGTGGGTTACTCCACTAAATTGGAAAATTCTCATCGACCGACACCAATCTGATTTTACTGTTGTTTTGGTACCCCGTGTCCGTAATTAAATTCTCGAGATTTTCACAATAATCGAGAGCTGCCATTGAGTTGAGTGGGTTCATAGTGATTTGAAGAAAATTAACCACGGGTCATTTGCCTTAAAAAGTTTTGAAAACTACTCGATAGCCTAGATCACACTAAAAACGCGTCAAATGGAAATTAATCTCCAATTCAAGTCCGATTTCAGAAATTGAAGGTTCTGTCATGGCACAATAAATTTAGGACCCACTACTCAGTCTCAGAAGATTTTTCTGACAACCAAGACTTTTTGGGAAAAAGTTTGTTTAGGGCCGTTTTCGTTTAGTTGAAGTTAGGGATTAATTCTAATTATGAAATCGAGAAGCATGAGGGATCCCTGGATGAGGAAAATAATCAATTTGATAATTGAGACATCAATTGATTTTTGTAAGAGTTAATCGAGAGAAAATCAAGAGGTAAATTGGATGCAAAAACGCAAGTGGGTCCCTCGCGTGAAATTCCCTCCCATCAACACCCCCCTCTGTTGGTTCCACCTTTGCTTCTTTCACTTTTTCTTCTTTGACTTTTCAAACTTTCTCTCTCATATCTCTTCTTCTCTCTCTCGGTGCTCTCTCTCTCTCTCCTCTTGTTCGAACGAACCAATGAAGCAGAAGCAGCGGTAGCAGCCATCGAGAGAAGACGACCGAAACAGCTCTCCGTCACCACCCGTGCGTCGCCTGCGCGCTCTGCCACTCACCGCTCCCCCTCCGCCTCTCCCTCACCCTCTTCAATCACCGTCGATGCCTCCTTTCCTCTCCCTCCGTCTGTTGCTCGACGTCCCGGCAAATCTAGGAAAACACCGGAGCAGACAGCAGCAATTGGTGTTGCCTAGAGGAACCACTGCCCGTCATTCCGTCATTCCCATATCCACCACCACCACCAAGCTGTTGTCTGTCTCCCCTCACGCTAGTCCAGCACCGTCCAGCTCCAGTCGCCTCTGTCCAACCTTGTTTGGCCACCTCTGGCCACTGCCCGACCACCTCCAGCCACAATTCGGCCTCACCGAAGCTCCCCTCACCCTACGCTGGCCTTGCCTTGCCATCTTAACCAACGGACCAGCTTCAATTAGCCAAGGGTAGCAGCTGGGTTAGTGGTTTTCCAGCCCCTTTTTGGCTCGTTTTTGGAGCGTTTCCGAGCCCCGAACCCAAGTCTTGCTTTAGGAAGAAACAACCCTCTTGTCGTCCCCGTCGGTTTGAACTGATTTGCGCTAAATTCCGGTGAGTAATCTCACTAATTCTTACTTATTGGAATAATTGTGCTTAGGGGTTGATTAAATTTAATTAAGTGCAATTAGGTAGTTAGATTAGAGTAGATTAGTGATTATTAGATAATTGTGATGCATATTAGACATTTTGATTATGCAATTAACAAGTAGATATAGTCTACTATTTATTGAATGCATCTCAGGATTTTTCCCGACCCTAATCGGGCTTTAATTAGGCAATATGGGCCTAAATTGGATTTTTAGTAATTAATTATTAATTTTCAAAATTAATTAATTATTTATTTATTTATTTTTCCAGAAATTCAACCGAGATGACCGGTGACCAGAATTTCATGCTGATCGTCGTGGTGCAATCTATTTATTTAATTGAGCTTCGAATAATGCCGAATTGATTTAATTGTGGATTTTTAGGATATGTTCCTAAGTGGTTGTTTTTGATTATTTGCTTGGGAAATGATTGGGTATTCTGGTCAATATCAATAGTAGAGTGAAGGTTAAGTGTGGCATCATTAAAAGGGCACGTGGGCTCGGTGAATTGATGCATCACTTTGGCGAAATTATGCCTAAGAGAATGCACGTGGGCCCAACGTTTTGGAATGGCATCTAAAAAGACATGTGACTCGGTGATTTGATGCATCACTTTGGTGAACTAGCACCTTAGAGAATGCACGTGGGTCCAGTGTTTGAGTAAGGCATCGTGAAAAAGGGCACGTGGCTTGGTGACTTGATGCATCACTTTGGCAAAGAGGTCGCCTTAGAGAATGCACATGGGCCCAAGGTTTGAGCATGTCACCCTGGAGATTGCACGTGGCTTAGAGACTTAGTATGTTGTCCTGGAGAATGCACGTGGCCCGACTTCTAGATATTCCACCGTGGGTATGATTTGGGTGACATGTAATCGACAGGCTCGATTTGTTTTGAGTAAGTGGGTGCCTATTATGAATTCTACTGACTTGCAAGTGGGATCTGAGGCCAAGGTAAGTCTTCTAACCCGTGTGTGTTTAGGCAGCCCATAGTGTATTGGTTTACTAATTGGGTCTTAAGGGGGTAGAACTCGCTAAGAGGTTGTCTCATGGTTATTATATAACCATTTCAGGCCTGTAGATGGCAACACCTCTACCTCCTCATCCCACTATACATTTCGATATTCCTCAGGAGATGACCGAGCTAGAAATCCACTTCCACATTCACCCTCACCCAGAAGGACTAGAGTATATCCTGGTTAAGTCAATCGTCTGGGTTGACGTAGGAGAAAATGCCCTGAGGCCCCATCATTATAGGTCATGGTACCGTGAGTACTTTGATAAGCGAAGAGAGGGACCCATTCCAGAGAACGACGTGCCAGTGTACATTCTAGAAGAAGCATTTGGGGATGGTACGGCAAACCATGCGGATGGATCGGTTGTGAATGTTCTGGACCCAGCACTTGAGGCTGAAGCTCACGCTCCTGTGTACTCGATTGACGATGACAACTAGAATAACAAGGGTCGTGAGATCGAAGAATAGGAGGTAGAAGGACCAGAGGGGGACAAGGAATGGGGTGTAGTAGAGGAGGTACCTAAAGATGAGTTGGCCACTAAAGCCGAGGACGAGCCTGAAGAAGAAGATGAAGAGCCGGAAGAAAACGAGCTCAGTGAAGCGGAATCGGAGGAGGATCAGGACAATCCCGAGTACAACCCGAATGAGGATTAAGATCCAATCCCTTTTGTGATCCCTGTATATGTGTAGATAAGTGTGAGCCTAGAAAGTTGTGCATGATATTGTGAAATATACTATGAGTTGTGCTAATGTATAAAAGTGTGGTTGTGAATTTCAGTATGAAAAATATTGCCTGCTTTTCTATCTCATTGTTTTATTGTCTGTGGATTTATAAATGCTTCCACATGTGCAAATATAAATTAAAGGGTCGATGATACATAGTCCTAGAATATCGCATTATAAAATCAACCAAGTAGAAGGATGTGTGCGTGCCCAAGAATCAAGGTGTGACAAAATACATATAAAGAGTTTAAAGTGGGTAAATTAGGTGGTTAAAGATTTTCAGAAGTTGGATTAAATATGTAAGTATTTTAGTAAATGGGTTGGGTTTGGTTTGGTTTTGGGTCACTAAACTTGTATTGCCCTAGCTATGAATCCACCCATTTGATAACCCTAGCTGTAAACACCTGATATTGGTACAAAAGCTATTGAGCATGTGAAGCTAACACTATGGGCTTTGGATGTAATTTAGAAATGGAAAACACTCAAGCGTGCGAGTTATTATAATACTATATTCTTCGATTTATCAATAGATTAATTGCTAATTCTCCTAGGGACGTAGGTCTTGATACTTAGACCGCACCGCATACAACTCTCATGTTCATATTTACTATTCCTCTTTTTATTTTATTTTTTATAATCTTCATCTTGTCGTGTCACGATATAATTCAAAAATCCAGTCCGTTTTATAACACTTGTTGAGATCTGGTGATTTGTCTTCAAAGTAAAAGTGTCTTGTTTTCCTTCACACTTCTTTCGTAAGGTAATGTGATAAAAGTGATAATGTCTTGGGTGACTATTTACCACATCATGCACCTGGCGAACCAGGATTACTAGGAGCACTAAAGCCTCTAGATGATTGTGATAAATTTTGATTTCGTTTAGATAGTAGTAGGGTGTTCATGCTTTTGATGATCGATAACTTGTCTAAATTCAAACCAAACAGGATCTGGTCAAGTTTCTTGGTAACGACATGGACATAATTACTGATTGTTACAATTTTTTCGTCAAACACAACATCGACATAATCTAGAGAGTTCACTTCAGACAAACACAAGTTTCGTTAGCTTTTCTCTATTTCAGATCGATACCTTTGAGTTACGATGCCTGTGACTGCAAAAGCAGAAACAAACATTTCTGGTGGATCGCTGGGATTTCTTGAATGATTACTTGCAAAGGGTAGAATCAATCCATTGGTGACGAACGAAAATTGACTTGGCAGAGGTGTAAAGTCTTCAGCTAAATCTCCGTTTTGTGATTGCGGATGCAAAAGAAACGGTTATATCACTTATGGTGAGTGATGTGTGGGAGCGAGTGGCATTGAGTAAATGGTCCCAATGATCGCTTTGCTGATACTAATCTAAAGGGAGAGGCTAGGAAAAGAGGTTTTTGGCTCCCATTGCTTTTGTATGCTGAACATGCTTAATTGGGAAGTCGCTACAACGGCAACTAGATGGACTAAGGAAGAAAGCGCGTAAGTTGCTGAAGCCATGACATTGAGGAAGCTCTGTTTAGTCGGACACCGCAGCAGAGTATCCAGACTTGATGAAGAAAGATCAGAGAATTGGATCAAATGACTTTCATATTTATTATTGATGATTGGTACCTAATTTTATTCATTTTTTTAAAAAAGATTTTTGTCAAGCAGCTTGGATTGATTGATTTTATACCTATCCAATAACATATGAAGTGATCATGCCAGTACGCAATCATTAAAGTGACAATTAGCAACCAAAATCCTAATGGCAGCGGTCGACGTTCATCGGGTGGCTCACCAGCGGCAATAGGGCATCCCAGGGACGCGTCGGTGGTGGTAACGGTGGCCCGAAGACTCCTCTCCTTTCACTCCCTCTCCCTCTCGGTTCTTTCCGGTTGTTGTTTTTTCTCCCCCCCCAACCCCCCACCTTATCTTGCCCCTCTTTCTCTCCTTTTCTTCTATGCAAGTCCACACACAAAGACCCCTGCAACACCAGCTGGCTGGCCATACTACTCCTGACCTGCGGATCACGTTGCTCGCTTGCCCCTCGCGATCCTACCGTCCCTTGCCGCCGCCCTTTTTTTTTTTTTTTTCTGTTTCTGCAAGTTGCGTGCAAAGGATGCCAGGGGGAGGAAGACAACTGGGCTAGGCCTCGTGCGAGTGAGAGAGAGAAAAAAAATGGGGGCAGGTTGGGCCAAGGCCGGATTTGGCCCAACCCGGCCCCTTAGCAAGTTTTTTCTTTTTGTTCGTTTTTTTGTTAATTAATTAATTTTTTTACTAAAATTTGTTTATATGTATTTAAAAAAAGACAAATTAGGTATCAACACCCATGCACATGAATAGTGAAATGGATAGGCAGAATTACTATTTTGCCCCTTCTAGAAGATGAATGGCTTAATAAAACAAAAATTATAGGCATGAAGAGGGGATTGCCGCCTAAATTAAGGATGGAAGAGAGAGAAAGTCTAGCCTAGCTAGTCTAGCTTACCTATCATAATTCTAGCTTAAGCATGATGGTTTGTATTAAATGGAACTTGGAAGGGAAGTTTGCAAGAAGCAATCTTGGCCATCCAATTAAATGGAACTTGAAGAGAAAGTTTGCAAGAAGCAACCTTGGCCATGCAATGGCTTTGGCCATGAGCAAATCAAGGAAATTGTGTTTTATCCATTAATGCTTAAATGAGAAAGTCGTGGATGAGCTCTCTCTCTCCTTCTATCTCATTTGCACTCCCCCCCTCTCTCACTGCTCTCTCATTCTCTCATTTCCCTCATTCTCTCTCTCTCCCATTTCCCCCTTTAGCCAAACCCCCTCATCCTTTCCATCTCTCGCTCATGCCATCTCCATTTCTCTATTTTCCTCTTGGTTGGAGCAGCCGTGAAATACCAGAAGCCACACGCCCTTTTGCCATCATTGGTTGCCATCCGTGTTGGCATTTAGCTCATCATCAACTACCCCTCACCTCCTGTGCTGTCATCCATAGCCTTGCCAAGCCACGTCGTTGTTGCTGCCACTTACTAAGTCGAGGTCTGGAATTGAGCAACTTCCTAACCTTGTTTTAGGGTTGTAGTTGTTCTTAGGAGTAGAATTAGGATTAGATTAAGATTGATTAAGGTGTTGAGCTATTGTGATAAGCGATAAATAAAGGCGATAACCTATCATGATAAGTAATAATTGGATGTGATAAGCTATTGTGATAGGCTTTGCTTGAACACGATAAGCTAGGGTGATAGGCTATTATTGGATGTGATAAGCTCTTGTGATAGGCTATCTTTGAATGCAATAAATTATCATGATAAGTTATTATTTGATGCAATAAGTTATTGTGATATGCTATTATTGGATGAGACAAGCTATCATGATAAAGTATATAGATACGATAAGCTATCTCGATCGTGATAAGCACTTATTATGTTGTAAGTTTTAAAATGGTAAGTGCTTATTCAAGACTAATTTTAAAGATAGTACAAGCTTATGCAATCTCTATTTCCAAATGATAATTGTTCTTGGCATTCTATATTTAAAAGTAACGAGTACTTAGAAAAGACTACTTTGAAAGATGAGTTGTCGAATTGTTTAAGGAAATCATGATGTGATGTTATATATTATGTAATTGACGCATAATTACTTTGGTGGACGATTAATTGAGAGGTGATCACGTTGCATTGTTGCATGACATCTTGGTATGCGATTATGGCTATTGTATGATGTATGAGCACAATACACTCTTGCATTGGCTAATGGGAAAGATAAAATTGGCTTGAGTAGTGATGTGCTTGTGTGTGATCACAAAATGGTTCCGTATTCATATAATTATGAGGGATAATACCCGATGGATTTTGAATGCACCCATGTCAACGGGATGCCATTTGCGGAAGGATTTTGGAGCAAAGCTCCTTAATTAGAATGTTGTCGTTGAGTGAGATTGAGACGTTGCCAAGCCAGATGGGATAGGAGAATGCCCAATTACACTAGAAGACCATTGACGTGAGTGTCGGTCTTGGCCGAGAGCGGTCATAATAATATGGACTCTTGTGATGCCTCATGCATAGAAGTATTGTTATTTATATTTAGATTATTAAATTGTGATCATCGTACGCTTGATGGAATGGTGCACTCACGTAGTGACTATTTACGCTATAATTGGACACATGGTAGGATGGCACATGTTGAGTGGCTTAATTCCTATTTATAGATAATGTGAAGCAAAGGTTTTACTATTGATTTGCCATCGATAGATGAGTTGCATGATCAGGGCGAGTCCAATGTGAGTTACCTCCTTACACAAGATTTAGGGAGATTACTTGCTGAGTTTATCTCATTGTTGTTGTTTAAATGTTTCAGGCTCTAAGCATGTCTAAGCCATTTTGCTACGTCCATTGTATTGAATTCAAGCGTGACAAATTACAATTGATGACATGTAACATTTGATGGCCATATCATTTTGGAGTTTCACTCTCAATTTGTCATAGATGTACTAGTTTGTGATTTTTCGATATATTAATCCACTTTAACAAAAGCTAATTGAGGGTAAATTTATCACACATATACCAGTTTGGGGTTTATAATGGTCAAAAAATTAATTCAAGGTAAATTTGTCATAACTATTCTAATTTGTGGTTTTTGACGAATAAAAAATTAGTTTGGAATAAATTTGTCACAAATGTATCAATTTGGAGTTTTTCGTGATATTTAACCCTACTTTTAAATCTGTATGCATGGACAAGGTCAAAACTTTCAATAAGATAAAGCAATCAATAAACAATGTCAAATAGACCACCGTTGGACATAATGGGAGAAATGTGGAGGCACGAATGCGTTACTTCCTACCCACTAATTTCGACAATTTCCAAAAGTAACTGGAAAGCTAAGGGCACGTTTGGTAACGATTCTATTCCTAAGAGTAAATTCTGATTACAAATAATTCTTTTTTATTCTGTTCTCGGGAACATATTCTAACCATTTTAAGCCGTTTGGTAACTATTCAAAAATTTTTATTCTAGAATAGAATTGCATTTGTATCTTGTACTCATTGATTTTGTTCCAAATCAATTTCTTTTAATTTTAAATATTTTTTTACTTTTTCTCTTTTCTTTTTTCCTTTTCTTTTTTTCTTTTTTTTCCTTTTTTTTTTCCTTTTTCTTCTATTATTCTTCTTCTTATGGCCAATCGTCAGACCGGCTACCAGTTAGACGAGGGCCAACGACCTCACCGAAGCATTGCCGACCCTCAACAAGGCTAGCCTTCATCAGCCAAGCCTCACCATTGGGCAGGCCGGCCTCGCCAAGGCTGGGCAAGGCTTGCCTAGCCACCAACAGGGCTGGCTAAGGCCCGCCTGGCCACCAGCGAGGCTTGCCTCCGACGAGCTCGTCGAACTATTTGCCGGTGACCAATGACGGCAGGCCGCGGTGGACGGTGACCAACGACCAGCGGCAATGGCGGGCGGCGACAGGCGGCAATTGATGGTGGCAAACAGCAACCGCAAGATATCGGTCGATGAAGAAGAAGAAAAGAGAAGAAGAATAGTTGATTTTGATTATTATATTTGTTTCAAGAACAAGAATCAACTTTTTTTTTATTCTTTATTATGTTTCAAATCTATTTCCGGGAACAAAAAAATAAAAATTTGTTCCCTGGAACAAAATTTTTACCAAACGCGATTCTATTCACAAACTGCTTCCATGAACAAAAAAATAAGAATTTGTTTCTGGGAACAAAAATTTTACCAAACACGATTCTGTTCACAAACTGCTTCCGAGAACAAAAAATCATAATCGGTTACTGTTGGAATGGTTACCAAATAGGTTCTAAGTTGCTTCTCAAGCTTAGCTTGGAATGATCTAAGACTCGCTCTACATGGCAATTGTACCAAAAGCAAACTTAGATCGAAATCCTTGTGTAATTCCTAGTAAATATGCAGCGGAAAATGTCTAGATCACATACCAAGGAGAGCCAGCAGATAAAACAAAACATAGGCTATCAATCAACATATAGGAATTCAAGAAAAAAATAATCCTAACAACCCTGAGCCAGACCCATAAGGAGTACTCAAGAACTGTCGGAGTGAAGAGGAGTGTCTGCTTAAATTGACATTATTATTCAAGTTTGGTGCAGGGACTTGGGTTCGGTCCTCATGGTAAGTCCATGTTATAACTCTCAACTAGTCCCTCAACTGGTGTTTTTCCTTCTCGCTCCGGTTGCATGGAAGCTTAGAGTAGGGAAACTTGCAGATCGACAAAGTGTTCAGCTTCGCACACTCTAGTGAGTTCAGTTCAAAGATACAAGTTTCCTTAGCTTTCCTGGTTTCCAGATCGACACCTTAGAGTTACATTGCCTGTGATTGCAAAAGCAGTAACAAACATTTCTTGTGGATTGCTGGGATTTCTTGAATGATTACTTGCCAAGGGTAGAATCAATCCACTGGCCACGGATGAAAATTTACTCGGCAGAGGTATGAAGTCTACAGCTAGCCGGTGTGAAAGAAACAGTAAGGCACTCACGGGGAGTGATATGTGGGAGTGAGTAGCATCGAACAAATGGTCCCAATGATGGTTTTGCTGATACTAATCTAAAGGAAGAGGCTAGGAAAAGAGGTTTTTGGTTCCCATTGCTTTTGGGTGATGAATATGCTTGATTAACAAAAATACAACTCAGACGGACTGCTTTGAAGAAGCAATAAACTCGGGGATGGAGAGTCCCACCAGCAGAAACCGGACAGTTAAGGACAGTGCTTACGATCTTATAGCTGGAGCCATCCTAAGTAACCAGCGGAGGATTCGTCAAAAGAGGAATAGAGCAGAGGCTGCGCACTTAAGTCGCCAAAGCCATGACTATTAAGGAAGCTCTGCAATGTAGGATGCTGCAGCAGCATATCAAGAAGAAAAGAGAAGATCGGACGGATCCAGTGACTTATGAATCTATTATTGATGATTGGTTAATACTGTATTGGATCTTAGCACCGGCGAAAGGCCTTACCAAAGTTATGTCAAGATATCCGATCTACTTGGCCACAAATTACTTTATTTAGGCCCTCACAACCAATAATTACCGCTCGAGTAAAGAGCAATGGTCACAAATTTGGAACCTTCTATAACACGCAAGCAACTGGATATCGACTAATCATGCCGGAACTCACTAAACAGGAATGAAACAAATTACAAATATAACCAAACTTAGGTGGAGAAGGAGACGAACAAATATGATGCAAGATCAGACAGACTTGCTTTGAGAGCACTAGAATGCTGGAAGGTAATTCTGAGTAAATGCTATTAAACATGACTCACATTGCCAATGTTCACAGTGATCCAATGTTCCAACAAAAGGGATAAAATTCAATAGAAATTTGGGTATCCAAACAAAATTCTCATGCTATTTAGGATATGATCGACATGGGGTAGTTTTCAGCAAGACACGAAAAAGAAGCGTTTACTAATGTAAGACCAAAGCACAAATCAACTGCCCTAATCAAATAGAGAGAATCCCATGTCATCGTCACTCTCCTCTTTCTCTTCCTTCTTCTCCTCTGCTGGAGGTGCTTCAGCAGCTGGTGCACCACCTGCGGGGGCTGCAGCAGCTGCACCTCCTCCGATGAAACCACCACCACCACCGCCTCCAATGATCACCTGAGGCAAGAACAAGTTTGAATCAGTACGGAAAATGATGCATTCAGCACGAGATGAGCCACCACATGTCTGTATGAATGTCGTGGTATTCTAACTAACAAATACTTAAAAAGTTCTAGTGCACAAGAAGTCCCCTGCAAAGGAAACAGAGAAACAGAAATGCGTCCCCCATGGTGACAAAGCATCCCCAACATACATCATTCAATTTCATTCATGAGCCAATTATTGCATATACGTTTCACAGAGACATCTCATAGCCCCAATAAACATGTAAAACACAATAAAACTCAAAAAACTGTGTTCTTCAAAGATTAGTTCCACGTTGCATCTAATATCTCCAATGCATTTCACATTCTTTCCAAATCAAGAAAGGAAGCGTAAAATATCCAACTCGACACCACAGTGATCTGTCTTCGCATCAACAAACTTCATCACAAAACATGTCAGTACATTAACATTCTGTCCAAGATCACTCCCTCTTCCGACCAATTTCAACCAAGCAAATCCTCACGACCTCCTTCTTCTAAATTATACTTCGAACAATTAATTACCGACCCAACCGTAACATAAGCTCGATTAGTTCCTTAACAACAGTTCAGTATGCATATACACACGATTACTTGCAGAATAGCATCAACGAGGATCTAACAACAGGCGACTAGAAAAAGGAAAGATTTGCAATACCTTCACGAACAATCGAGAAACAACAACAAGAAGCAAAACACTCCGAGACCTTACTCACGAAAAGAGCATCAAAACATAAATTCCGCACAAAGAGAAAATCCCCGACCCTCTACCAAGTACTATCTCGACACTTGCGCCAGCACTTCAAATACAGATCGACCACGACGCACACTTCCTACGAGAAAAACGCAGCAGTTTCGAACATGACGTATGAACCGATCGAGTGCGAGCGCAGCGGGAGACCTGGAAAACGGCGGAGGAAGGTGTGACGAGCGAGAAAGAGGACTGGACGCCGCCGGAGGAGTCAGCGGCGACGGCGGACTGGACGAGCTTCCGCTGGAGCTCGAAGGAGGAGGCGGCGCAGGCCTCGAGGTCGCCGGAGACCTGCTTCGCCGTCCACTCGTCGCCGGAGCTCCTGCAGACGAAGGTGAAGACTCCCATCGTGTCTCTTTTTCGGAGGAAGCGAGCGCGATGGCGGAGGAGGAGGAGGAGGAGGAGGGAGAGAGATCGGAGGAGTCGTATGGTGGGAGAGGGGAGGAGAAGGGACGGCGGGGCAGATTATATGTGGGGAGTGCGGCAAAACCCTAGTTGTAGGTGAATTTACGGTTTTGTCCTCCATTGCTTAGTGTAATTCCCGGCCTAGACATACTAATTTTTTTAATTAATATTTTTTTTTGTCAGTCCTACTCTATTCCTATTCTACACACACTCTCATGCAAACTTCGCGCCGCTTGCAGGGCATGGGAGTCGCAACCCACTCTCGAAACTTACGCATCCCTACCCCCATCCCTCCGAAAGGTGGGAATTTAACCCTCACCTCCCCCTTCCATATTGGAAGGATGGCCACCGGGGCGAACTCCCAGTGTTTTTTTAATTAATATTTGAAAAATCCTAAACTACTACATCTTCCACAAATTTATCACAACTTATCATAAAAAAACCATAAACTGGTATAATTAAGATAAATTTACCTTAAATTAAATTATTCAACTTTTAAAAACCTTAAACTAGTATATTTGTAATAAATATACTATCTGTTAAATTGTATTAATACAACAAAAAATCACAAAAATTATATAGTTATGGCAAACGGAGTTGGTATACCAATCAACTGTCATGTGCTAACAGTAAAAATTTAATGAAAACTAATATATAGTAAATTTGTCATAAGTATACCGATTTAAAGTAAATTTATCAAAAGTGTACCAATTTGAGGTTTTTGGTGCTAAAAAAATTAGTTTTAAATAAATGTGTTATAAGTGTACTAATTTGGGATGTTTTGGAGTATTAATTTTTTTACCTTTTATAAAACTTTTAATCTTAACCTCCTCCATTCATTTTTTAGGAAAATAGCTTAAAAAAATTAGATATTTGAGCCAAGAAAAAAAATCATCAATGGAAAAAGTTTTCCCAAAATAGAGGAAATTTTCTTTCACTTTTTAAGTAGGGGAAAACGTTTTTCTTATCTTCTTGCACCTTATTTTTTTTTCATCAAACATCTTTCTCTTTTTTCTATTTTTCAAAAAATCAAATCTATAATTTTTTTTTTTTTTTTTCTTTTTCTTTCTTCTTCCTCGGTCAATGTCAGCCATGACCCTAGTCAATGACTAGCCACAGGGAAGGTCAAGCCTTGTTAGCTAGTGCTTGCCGGCCTGTGGCGAGGCACGTGACACTCCGCCTCACCTGATTAGGTGAGCTCGAACCTTGCCTAACTCGCCAAATTTGACAAAACCCAAGCTTCCTCATGATTAGTTGGGCAAGCTAGGCCTTGTCATAGGTCAACGAGGCTCTAGCTTGTGGTCGATGACCGGTTGAGGAAGAAAAAGGAAAAAAATAAAAAATAAAAAGGAAAATTATTGAAAATCGATTCTAAAAAATAAAATAATAAAAATTTTATTGTGTTGAGTGTATGGAGACAAATATTTTCCTTATCAAATGGTGAAAAATAATTTCAAATTCATTTTCACTTTTTAACTGAACAATGGAAAATATTATGATTAAAAATGCCACATTTTTTTGCGAAACGAATAGTCTTAAATTAGTTAACTTAGTTGGCAATTAAATTTACTCAGTTTCTTGTAATTTTTAGTAGAATTTGATTGTTTTGATAAATGGAATTGAGTTAAAGGAAGTCCATCTTCATTTTCGCTCAGGTTTTAGACTTCTACTTTAGTGGTTTGCTTTGAGAGAGAAATTTCATTTCCATGCGATTTTCGTACTCGACTTTTGGGGCTGAATTTTTGGGCCAATTCTTTGACAAGTGATCAAATTTAATTTATGAGTTATTTTTAATTTTTTTTTATGTTTGTCATATTACATTGAAATTCCAAGGGTCATGTTTTCCTCCCATGAATCTTAATTGGTGGGTTTTCCAATAATAATAATAACAATAATAAAATTTATCTAGATAACCCATCTTTCAAGCGAAAAGAAAACAATAAAAAAGAGGCTCTTTTTTAAGTGATCATCATTAAACCTTTAATCCATAAATAAATGGAAGATTTTGAGCTAAATCATGCAAATTTGTGTAGCCTATATTTTGTCGAGATTGTCTTATATTAATAGTGGAAGAGGCTAGCAGTCTGCTTATAAGAATGAGAGAAAACCTCACCTGGTGAGAGAGGTCCAATATCACCCAGCACGGACATTAGAACCTACGTTATTAACAATTTTGAACCCAACACAAACATCCAAATATCCTTAGATGATCAATCCTTGGATGTTTTCCATAAAACAACTCAAAAGGAGTATCTCCATCAAGGATTCGAGTTAGCATGTGATTAATCATATGAGCTGCCATAACTACAAAATCTCCCCAAAAAGTTTTAGAAATTGAAGCTTGATACTTGAGAGGTTGAGCTACTCCTAAGAGATGTCAATATTTGTGCTAAATAATCCAATTTTGTTAAAGGGTGCAAAGTACAAGAACTCCTGTGGAATATCCTTTGAGAGGATTGGAAAGACTCACATTCTAAACTAAAGAATTTGCATCCATTATCTTTATGAATTCTTTGGACAAATTTGTTAAATTGATTTTTGATGAGAGATAAGAATTTCAATAGATTTTAAAAAGTTTGACTCTTGGGTTGCATAAAGAAAACTCAAGTGGTGTGAGTATAATCATCGACAATTGTGAGAAAAAAAACATGAGCCATTATGATGTAGGGGGTGATAGGAACCCCAGATATCGATATGAAGTAAGGAAAAAGCACTAGCAGCTTGAGATGTGCCAATTGGAAAAGTGTGCTCAAGGTTGTTTTGCCAAAGGGCAAATTGGACGTTTGGGATATGAAAACCATGCATTATGATCCAAACATTGATGAGAAATAAGATTTTTATTTCTGATAATAGCATTACAAGAAATGCCTTTATTCAATTAATCAAAATCTTTTGGGAAACTAACTCAAAAATAGAACCCTTGTGTGACATTACCCAAGTCCATCAGTCTGCAAGTCAAAAGGTCTTAAAAGAAGCAATTGTCTGAATTGAATATGGCATGACAAGAATTATCTTGCAAGCTTTTGAGACGGATAAGAGGTTGAACTCAAAATCAAGGATATACAGGACATTTTTTAGAGTAATACTTGGACCGAGATGAATTGTGCCAATTTTGGTGATATGAGTTATATTTCCACTTGGAAGAGGCATTGAATTGAGTGAGGACTCTTCTTAATATGAGAAAATAATTGCTCATTGCAAATTATATTGTCACTAGCACCTGAATCGATTATCCATGCATCAACTAATATTGAATTTATCTTGCCAAGAAAAGTACTTGAGAAACTTGCAGCCTTGTCATTATTTGATAATTGACTAAAGCCTTCATAATGTTGTGATTGATCTTAGGTAATAGTTTGATGTGCCCCATCAACTTTTTGTGCAGAAACCTAATGAGCAATAGATTTGTTCTCCTTTTTGTCTTCATCATTAGGTTTTTTGAGTAATTTCCAACATGTATCAATAGTGTGATATGGACGCTGACAATTTCACAATATCTATTTGTAAATTTAAAATTTTGCCTACTAACCTTCCCTAATGATGTGGCATTTTGTGAGCTATAAGATCCTTTATAATTAACGGCTGATAGGACTTGATAATGGCCATTTGATTTGAGAGAGCTGATGGATGATCAAGGGCCGTCCATTCTTGCATGTTGATCCCAATTGCTCAGTCCATCTCACCGATCCCATCCGTACGATCCTGTGGGATGATCCAAGTTGTTTGTGTGAAAAACCCTAGGGATCCCTTGATTTCTCTTGGACGTTGCAATTGCAACTCCTCCCCCTTGACTCCTAGATCTTTTGAGGGCTCTACCACTGGTCGTCCTGCCTAAAGCAACATTGGAGAGATACGCAGCAAGACTCATCCCTTCGTCGGCTCAACCCTACTCAATCGCGATGAGCCATTGGCTCTCATCCTGGATGCCCACCTGGCAGATTCGGCCGAGTTGTGGTGAGGGGTCCATCACGAGGATTTGTGATCAAAATGACAAATATGACTCGTTGAGGATGAGTAAGAATCTCATACCCTTCTCTCTTTCCTTCATCTCCTTATACTATTTAACAGTACTCTCGGGATCCTCGAGCCACTCCTCTGTAACTTCAAGTTCGTTCCATAAGCCTAAAAGGTGGTTGAAGCAAGCGTCAATTGAAAGTTTCCCTTGCTTCAACTCCGGTAGGCTTTGGGTGATGGTGAACAATTTCGCATGATCCAAATGCCCGTACATTTCGCAGATACTCTCCTAGAACCGCTTGGGGTCTTTGGTTGGTGGTAGCCTAGCCACGACTTCAAGGGCTAAATAGTCGTCGATTCAAGTGTGAACCAATCGGTTGCACTTCTACCAATGTCTCTGGAGACGCTCCTCGGCAAGAAATGGAATTGTGCCATTAAGAAACTCATCCTTGTCCTTTGTGGTAAGGGCTTATTAGAGGTCCCATGCCCAAGCATTATAATTTTCCAGTCCATTGAGCTACAAGTGGATGAGTTGCAATTCTAGTCCATTGGCCAACGATGTGAAGAAGGGGTCGTTGGGCTCAGGGCGGCTGCGGCCACCAATGATTGGGAGCATGTACGGCATGAAGCTGCTCGGAAACGTTGGGTAGAGATTTCTCCCTGAAACCAGTAAGGATCTGATTCCATGACTCAAATTCACATGACCCGATGGTGTAAAATCAAGTGGAAAGCCTTAACTCGGTATGAATCCAGTCTTATGACCCGAATCTATTAGACTCGACCTCTCATTCGGGTCGGTCACGTGGGAATGAGAGATATTTCCTCCTCTATTGGGCTGAGTTCCAAAACTTGAGACTCTCCTCTCCAAATGGGCCATTTTGAGCCCATGCCTGTCCAGGCCCGTCAGCCCATTGGCCTTGGATAGGATACCACTAAAATGGGGGCCAATGAACTAAAGTAGGAGGAGGAGCGGCTGCATTTGCTGCATTCTGGCCATCACTAGGGTTGGGAACAATCTCCTGCTCATACGGATCAATTTGATCCAATGCTACTGGATATTGGTTTTGGGAGGTTTCCTCTGTTGAGGAGTTCTCAACATTCTTGTTTTTTGCCATGATATCGAGAAAGGTTGAATTCCAACTTGGTTTGCCAATTTGTATTGAAGGATGGATGTTTGCAATAACAACTCAAGAAAAGGAACAGAGGGCAATTCTAGTATTGCGAAAGTTAGATCAAGAAGGGTGACTCTGATGCCATGAAAGAAATTGAAGGATATTTTGAATGAATTGTAATTCTGTATTTCTTATATCATTGTACATGCACATGGTTCTATTTAGAGTGCTAGAGAAAAGCAGGAAAGGAATATGCATGATTACATTATGATTACATTTCCTGTTCTACCAAGCCAATTATGAATTAACAATATTAATTACTGATTTAACTGAATCAATTAAAATCAGTATCTCCTACAATATCAAACCATATTTCCAACAGTTACGCACTCATTTGCATGTCCTCGTGTACGCAAAATGCAATGACACAAAATAAGAACCGATCCCCTAAAAACTTACAGAAACTTCATCAAATTTCCACAGACTCGCAATTGTAAAGGCACCTCATTACGTGAAACGTGGCTTTAAAAGTGGGAGAGGATCACAATACTATAGATAACAAAAAAAAGCGCAGTATTAGAAGCAATGCACGGGAAGTACTGAAGTAACTCAATCATCAACTAATTAGAACACAACGAATATCACGATATATCAATTTTCTTACAATCTATTTCATCAAAGAAGACAACATTACTTTTTGTAAATTGGAACACTTCACAGCCATCGAAAAAATATTTTATTTCAAGCTTGCTATGAGAAACAAGATTGGCTTATCATGGTCAATGAGAGCGACCCTTCAATCTGTACGTGTCTCTTGAACAGCATTTTCGCTTGTGCTAAATGCTTGGTGATGTCCCTCGACAACCGTCCCCAATGTGCGATCCTTGTCCTTTACCATTTCCGTTTTTTTTTATTTATCCAATTCCAAAAGTGGTGGTACCAAACGGCAAGTCTGGGTTGAGACTCCACAAGGCAAATTATCCTTAAAATTGTTGTACAATTGATGAAAAATATGAAAATTGTTGAAAATCTTTTGAAAAAGAAGATAAAAAATCAATCATCTTGATCATGCAAACACTGTCTTTAAGGATTATTATATCTTAAGCGTGTCTCTAAGGATAATTATATCCCTGGTTTTAGGTGTGCAAACACTGTCTTCAAAGTAAATTATATCCCTCGTAGTATGAAACTCACTGATAAACGAAAATAAGGGGGTGAAAAAGGAGTCAAACCTCAAGTAAAAGTATTCCTTTTTGTTTGTGTTACTCGATAGATTTCAAACATAAATGATGTTAAACGTAAGGCAATCCACAATATTACTTGCTCGTTTACAAAATTAAATTATAAAAATATGTGTTTGATTGAGAGTGGCTCTTTAAATAAATGGGGCAAATTCAAGAACTAATAACAGACTGACGCATCATTCAACATACCCCAATTATATAAACCAGTAGTAAGTCACAGCAAACCCAGAACGGACATTACAACCCCTTGCTTTCTCTTCCCAAGTAAGATAACGGACGGTCAATTTGTAACCACTTGAAGGTACAGAACATGCCCCAAAATTTGTGGATTCTACGCGGATACGAGACTGTATTACATTTTTGACCCGACCTTTCTTTCTAACTTGAGGAACGTTCGTTTGTAATAATATGCTAAGACAAGCTCCAAGCAGCACCACCTTTCATGTTAAATTTCTTCAACCTCCCAAAGAACATGACTATTATCAGAATGAACTTGCCTCCGTTGCTCCATCTTCCTACAAATCCGTACTCAGCGTCCCTGCAGGGGCTGTCTCTGTTTAGCCTCCTTTTGCAACTGTAGCCGACTGAAAATCCAACATTGCCATAGGCGCTGCATTGGTTCAGTAATAATCATCGTTAAAATATTTCGGAATTTAATACATCCACAAGATCAGAATCTAGAAACTTGGCAAGAATAATTGCAATGTACCTTATAGTTTCTATCGTGATGTTCAAGACATTGAAGTTGAGTGGGTCATTCTTCAAATTCTCTCTCTCGGTGATGCAGATGAGAATGATGAAGATCACTAAATATGACAGCTGCGAAAACATCAAGCCTTTCAACAAGTGCCTCCTAGGCTCATCTCTTTGAATTTTTGGTGCTGTCTCGCCATTTCTTACCGGAAGAAATGAGGTTTGTGGCGGAAGATACCTGTAAAATCACAATGTTTGTTAGAAGCTGGTCAAGTCACTCTTAACTTTGAGAGTTCTTTTCCCTTGGAAAAAAAGGTGGTTGCAGAGAAATAAGTCAAGCTTGTGCATGTTTTCTGGTTGTCGCATTGACTGCATTCGACAGTTATCCTCTGTATATTTGATTCTAGTATTATGTTCCCTGTTTCCTCTGTCTACATAAGAAAACACACTAGACTGATCGTACACAAATGGCAACAACAAAGCCGGAATAAATGTGGGGTGCGGTTCTGAGGAACCAGTGGCAAGAACATTCCAAGGAATAAATGGCAAGAACAAAGCTGGAATGAATATGGAGAAAGAGAGTTTGGTGCGGTTCCGAGGAACAAATGCTGGAACAAGATGGAATAAAAAGCTTCTATGAGCTGACTAGTCGAAGGCCAAATCTTTTCTTTTCGTTCCTTTAAAAAAGTGAAGTTGAAAATCGCTCCTCTACAATTAGGGACGTGACTACATTGCCCTCACGTGAGGAAATTGCTTAAGAAAATCCATACCC
The DNA here is from genome assembly GCA_016097545.1 of Eucalyptus victrix. Taxonomy (NCBI): domain Eukaryota; kingdom Viridiplantae; phylum Streptophyta; class Magnoliopsida; order Myrtales; family Myrtaceae; genus Eucalyptus; species Eucalyptus victrix. The sequence continues at coordinate 30,296,276 of CM027837.1, forward strand.
CAAAACAATCGTCTTTTTGATAAGCCGCCATAGACCCACACAATTTAAAATTATTTTTTATTTGATTTTTTGTGATTCAAAATATACTTTTATTTTCATAGTAAATTTAAGACTGTCACTTAGTCATTCATCTAAATATAATTATTACTATAACTTGTAACCCACAATTAATGGCACATGACCTATAAAATAATCCCACATGGATTCTATTTTACTTCAACCGGGTCATTGATTGATGATGGCCACATTCTCTTATACTCACATTTAACTTTGAACAAATAATCCAAAAAAAAAAAAAACAAGTTCTAGGTCTCTTTCTCCCTCATCACTTCTCTCTCATGGGTCCAATCTTGAGGCCCACCCATGGCTGCCATCGCTGTCGACGCGAGGGCTTCAGAGGTACACTCGTGACCACGTCCTCTGAACCCTTAGACCCCTGCACTTGGACCTGAAACTCTGGGGTTTAGAACCCAAGAGTGCCAGTCTTGGGATCTTGAGGCTGATCTTAGGACCATAACATAGGCCCGGGACTTCGACACCTAGACTCTACACCCCGGGGCTAGAGCTGGGACCATGCCCTTGGTTTCTCAGGTCCAAGCGATGGTTTCCTAAGTCCGACCAGTCTCAACCACGAGGTTCAGAGCTCGTGCTTGGGTTCCAAGGTTAAGGCCTTGTTGTCTCAAGTTTGGACGGCCGGGTCTCAGGGCATCATTTAGATTATCTTGGTCCCCAAGGATCTTGGTCTAGGTGACCGCGTTATTGAGATGGAGGCTCAAGGTCTCATGGCCATGGTCTCGTGGTCCGGTACTAGATTATCCTTGATTCTGTTTCTCGAAGACGTGCTCAGGTTTTCCGATAACAACTATCAAAAACCAACTTCTAATTTTCACTTTATAAGCTCGATGAAACACAGAAAAACAAGACCATTTTCTTTAAAAGTATCTTATTATGGAAACCACCCTCCAATGTCCAATTTCCACAAAACAGACGACAAAAATGATATGCCATTGGATAAGAAAAGGGAGTTTTTAATTTGATATTGGGATTTGAAAGTAGTTAGTGGACCAGTTGCAAGAGTATAGACTAAGAATATAATATGGCACAAACCAAAAGATCAATAACGTCATGTTAGCATTATGCAATTTCGTTCCACGGGATGCCACCACCCACTAACCTGATAAATTGATTTGCCATTCGATAAAGTGGATCCCTAACATGTGAAACCGTTTGAGTTTTAGACTAGTAGAGATCCTAAAGCTGAAATATTTTTCGACGAAAGCTAGGTAAGAATAGAGATGTGATGAATATGGGGTCAAGAATCTTCTTCAAAGCTTATAAGAAAGAAAATTTTGTTCCTGCTAGGAAGATTATAAGAGATATCATGAGTGGATGCAAATGTTGCATTCACTTAGGCTTTGTTTGCTTCACAAAAAATAAATAATTTAAAAAATGATAGTTCATATTGATTACTATTAAACAAAAAATATTTTGGTCGTCCATGAAAATATTTAGATATAAATTGTTTTCGATCATTTTTAATTATTATAAGCGATCATTTTTAAGAAAATATTTTCTAAATCATTCTCACAAAACATACACACTCTTAATGTGTTTTAATTGAGATCAATTCATGAAATCTCGAAACTCCCTCTTTAATATTGAGCGAGAATTGCAGAGTACAAAAATCTAATGACGTGTCATCATCCTACAAAAATATGATAAATTTAGATGGGTGTGCAAACTAACTCAATTATAGAAGTACACAAGAAAAGAACAAAAAATCAGGTTGTGCCTTTCCTCTGTTCTGCGTTTTACGAAGTTTCATGAAATTCCATTGGGGGCAGGAGACGCGAAACTATACTTATTTATCATATTGGATGAAAGTGAAACAATTTCCTCATTTCTAGGAAGTAAATTTAATAAAGCATATGTCTCTCTGTAATCTAGCATTAACCCGTATTTTATAAGTTCAACTGATTAAGCCATTTAACGTATATATCTTACTTATTCTAGGCCATTGACTGCTGTAAGAAAATAGAAAAATGTTTATCCATAAAAATACAACGGTTAATATTCAATACTAATGTGGATTTATGAAATTGAATATTGAGCAAGTTGTTATGGTTTAGAGTTAATTTAGTATTGAATATTATCTACTTATTTAATTTGTGTCTGCATTATTTAGTATCCGAATTCAGTGGGGAATAGGATTTTATATGCGTGCACGCTTGCGGGCAGGTGCGAGAATGAGACAGAGGGAGACTCACATCATCAGGACGAAGAGCACCAAAATTGCCGGAGAAATGATGGAGAGATCGAAGACGGACTCGCCGGCGTGTCTCGTGTTCACCGCCTCAAACAGTGCCCCGACGAGCTTCTCGTACGGACTCAGGCCCTCCATGGCCGGTGAGTTCCACTCCATGCAGCACAGAGCCACGAACTGCACCAACACGAACTTCCCAACCGTGGCGGCCAAGCAAAGGCAGTGAAAGCCCGGAAGCAAGTACGCGTACCCCATCGCGCCGGAATTCCTCAGCATGTAGTCAAACTCGGCCCGCCCCGTTACACGCTTAAGAAGCCAGATTGCCGCCCTGAGACACGGGGGGTAGAGCGTGTTACCGAGGAGGACCTGTGGGAGGAGCAGCCACAGGAGGCCCGGGTTGTGCTTAAAGGCCAACATGTTCTCGTTCGTGGGGACAAAGCCGCAGTTGGCGAACGTTGACACTGTCATGAACACAGAGAACATCTGCACGGCGAGGCCTTTGTCCCGAAGGACTTTCCTCGCGCTTGGAACGAAGCTTATGTACACAGAAAGCAAAGTTGAGCCGCCTGCGTGGACTATGATGTGGTAACCTAGGACTACGTAGCTCAAGTACTTAACTGCCCTGTGCTTGAGGAGTCCCTCACCAGACGGAGCTGGCTTCAACGGCATCCCTTTCATTTCGGGGTCGAATTTGAAGGTATTGGCCTCAGTGACCGGGTGGAGAGGAGGAAGTTCAAGTTCGATATTGTTGTCGGAGTGGTCAGAGGTGACGGAATTCGCCTCGCGATGATTGCGTCCTGCAAATTCGGACCTTGAGAGATAAAGCCCGAGCATGGAAGTGAAGACCTCCCCACCGAAGAGCATAAGGAGGGTAATGATGACGAGCTGGGAGTTGGAGAAAGCCTCCATTTCCACAGTGGACATGCTTGAGACTGTGGTTGCAGAGACAGAGGTGAAGAATATGTCGAGGTCACAAGGCTTGAAGGAGGACGATTTGGGCTCGCAAAGCTTTAGTGCCCAGTAGCCGACCGCGGAGACGAGGACAAAGTAAGTTAGCTGAGTCCAGAAAGAGTTGGCTCGGCGGGTCAGGTTGCGGAGGAGGGAAGATGCCACAGGGTGGCAAGAGTGGAGGAGGCAAGAGTGTTGTGGAATGCTAGGCAGGCTGAGCTCCACCTTGTTACCGAACAAAGAAAGCTTCTTCATCCTTTTGAGATTCTTTATGCAGCAGGGGAGGTTTTAGTTTCCATTAAGAGGTAGAAAGGGCCGTGGTTTTATAGTCGCGACTTGCTCCCTGTAGTTAAGGTTCACGTGGACTCTCACTGACAATGACAAAGGGCACGACAAATTAAACAAATTTTAAATTTGAAATGTGAATGTGACCAAATGTATCAAAATATATTTCGATGTCTGGCTAACACAAATAACATGGTAAACTGTATAGGTATGCCGGGAGTGGGTTAAAAAGCTAAATCCACACACGACACTTTTTTTTATTCGTGTATAAACAAATTGACACATTTACGGAACGAACGCAATTAGGCTTGACATGATATGTTTAATTACATATGTACCCAGGTCGTATAATTAGGTTCTGTTGAAAATTGTTAGAGAAGTGATTTTGTTTGATAAGCTATATCAATCATTTATCGCAAAATAGTGGTATTCACATTAGTTCTTACTCTAAAAAGGTAAGTTGTGATGGAGTTTTCTCTATCTTAGTAGGCTCTGTAAACTATGTAATTTATAGAAGGGTTACATTTTTCCTCATCCCTAAGTTAAAAGAAACACATCTTATTGATGGTCACATACAGAGACATGATCCACTTGCAAACTTAACTAAATAATAATGAAATAGTGTATTTTCCTCAATTCTTGGTTCGAAGAAACTTTTTTAACTATGCCTCCAATTGGTGAATTACAAATATGGATATCGCCTACATGCAAGTGTCCATAGTTCGTAATCTACCAATTAAAAGAATAGTCAAAATAAGTTTCTTCTAATCCAGCATGAAAACGAGTTAGAGGAACTCTATGGCCTTTATAGAATAAGCCGATCAAGTATTTTTACCCTCATGATGTTTAGACGGCTTTGATCCGCATGACCCTGGTCTAGGAAAAATTCACTCCTAACAGTGTGGTTGATGTTTCAAAGGAGCCATGTTTTCCTTCATTCCTAGTTGGAAGAAATTTCTCTTATTAATACCTCCGATTGGTGGATTACGAGTATGAACATTGGCTCCGGTTAAATTTAGCTAAATTTGCATGTGGTTGAAATTCATATCTTGCAAACTGCCAATAGGATGATGGTTGGGAGAAATTTCTTTCAATATGGAAATGGAGAAAAACATATCCATTTTTTAAGTGCCTCGTGTTCTTTTAAAAGCTCAAAGCTCATGGATGAATATTGTTATGTATACATCTGTCGAGGAGTTTTCTTCTTAAGTTCATTAACTTTGCAGAAGGAGCGGTATTGTACAAAAGTAACACTATAACTATGATGAAATAAAGAGGGCGCGAGATGAGAAATATGATATTCTAGTAAGGTCGAATGCCTAGTGGCCTATGAGAAGTGTCGAATTGCTTGAAATCAGTTGAAGTCAGTTGTAGAGTGTGTTCAATAGTTTAAACCATGGCTGTCGAGGAGTCAAGGTGCAACATCCTCGATTTCAACCCGTCTTTTGGTCCCAACTAGAAGGCTAAGCTAGATAGGTATTCTTGAAAAATAAGAGTCAAATTCATTGAATGAGAATAATGAGTATGGAGGCTTAGGTGTCTTAAGTAATTAATGAAATGGGGTGACTCATGGCCTAAAAAGATGATGGCAAGTGATCTTACAAGCCTAGTAGAGTGCCTCCTCTCCTCCATAGACTTGCCACCTTGAGTTTCATAGGTTTTAACTTTCCAGTTTTTCGAAACTGTCGAACCTTTCCTATTTTCCAATTTTATAGAGATCTTTGTGGTTCGAATTTGGAGAAACTTCCTCATGAAAGTTATTCAAAACATTTTCACCATAACATACTTTAATTTCATATTTTTATGAGGCGAAATGGTTGTGCAAAATCCCAATTACTTACCATGTTAACACTATCCATGCAGTAAAATTGACGACCTCTTTGTCTTCTTGAATTTTTATAAATTTTTTCCTTCGAATTTGGGCATACTTCTTTTATAAAAGTTTTAAAGGGCATCTATGTCTAAAACATATAAAATTTCAAAGAGTTTTGTGAAATTTTGGATTTCAAAATGGGTCATTCTCTCCGACCATTGAACCTACTCAATGGATGAATTTTTGGTCGTGTTCAAGGATTTGCTGCTCTTTCCACAAAACAAATTTTGCTAGGTTTCCTTCATGAAAAATGTTATTTAAGATCTTTTCTACGACATATTAAAATTTTATTATTTTTCGAGCTCGTTTGATAAGGTAACGGTGCTGATTTCGGGAATTGCTTGAAATTGTTTTTCACTCTAGGATAAGAGGGTCACATGCCCAACTTAGAAGGAAAGGGGGCTGCATGCCCAACTTGAGGAGGAAGCCAATCTAAAGACTACTTGGCTTGAAGATAAGAATGCATTAAATGCTCTTGGACCTTAATGTGTTAAAGAGAAGAAACTGGAGAGCAAGTTGGATAATGTGAACACTTTTAAGCCTAATGATTGCATGAAATCTTGGCAATTAATGAGAGATGCAAGTCATATGTTTAGTTGTCCCCCTAATGATTATATATACTTAATGAAGAGGTGAGTCATATAGTTTAAGTGTCCCCACAATCATTACATGAAATAGTTCCATGATGACTTAATCCTTTAAGTGGACCAATGGAAGGAGGAGTAAGTGTCCCCCCTTGGAACTAGACTTGCCACCCATCTCTTTAGCTCGCCACCTCTTTATCCTAGGTTGTCCACCCAAAGAAATGTGGTTAGTCCACTTGGAAGGAAAATTATGAGGGGTTTGTCTATAAATAGAGGCATTCCTCTCCTCAATTCCACACCACACACCACCCCATCTCTTTTCCCTCACTTATTCTCTCTTTTTCTCTCACATCCTTTTACCGTCGCCCCTCTCACTTTCTTGGCCTTACTTGCCCACCGCCTCATAAGACATCTCTCTCTCAGTAAAACCACTTATAGTTTATCGAGATTCATTGAAGGTAAGTAGAATATCTAACTCTTGACTAGGGCGATAGCTTATGTAGTTGAATTAAATAATGTGCTCACCTGTGTAAACCATGTGTATTTTGTAATGTTCTTTTGTATGGTTTCCTCATGTTTGCATGCTTGAATGTGTTCACACCCCAAGACGAAGTTGAGGTTCGCTTGGCTTGGAATCGACATTAAGTCGTAATGGCTTAAGCCGCTAGGCCTTAGATTGGCATTGAAGCGTGTTAGTTTCAACTCTTGCTTGGTGCAAACATTGACTTAAGTGTGCAAATCAAGTCACAAACCAAGAATCGTGCCTGGCTTATCATATAATATGACATTAAGAGTCATGGCACACTCACTTGAAAGAGCACACCTTTGGGCCATGTATGAGTGGACTAAAAAGAAAAGTAAGAATGGACTTATGTGATGTACTTTTATGATGCAGTTAAAGAGGAAAAAGTGCCCATCACCACAAAACGTTGGCGGCGATGCCTCATTCATTGAACATGATGCGTTGCTTGAGCTAGGATGCTTGGGTTTGAGCTTGGATGTCTTGGGTAAGCTAGCCTCGAGATGCTTTGGTTGAGCCAAGATGCTTGGGTTGAGCTTGGATGCCTTGGTGAATTAGCACCAGGATGCTTCGGTTGAGCTGGGATGCCTTAATTGAGCCAGGAAGCCTAGCGAGAAGCTAGAAAGCCCTGGTTGAGCTGAGAGGGTGTGGTCAAGCCAATACGACGGTAAATAAATTTGCATGAATGTTGGTTATGCATAAGTATGATAGGTTGATATATTTCTTGATAAGCCAAAGGTAAGTATGCATTAAAGCATGTTGTGATAACATCTGCATGTAGTCGAGGATAGCAATAAGTTTGCTATTGATGTGTTATTTGCATCATATTGTGAGTGTTATATCCGCTGGATTTTGATGATGAGATGTCTTTTTAATAGAGAATTAGAGGTTTTACTTATTGAGTCCATGACTCACCCCAATTTTTCCCCCTAGAATTTTAGGCATTGAGGAGTTACATTCTCCTTAGAGGAGCTAAGGTTTACTCCGGCCCTTTTAAGTATAGAACATGTAGTGGTTGTAATTATAACGGCCCATGATAGAAGTACTTGTAAATATAACTAATGTAATTGTTTGCGTGCAAATGATTGTTTTCCAGCAGAAGAACAGCCCAAATGCCAAAACTTAGCACGGAGGGACACTCAAGTGCCAAAACTTCGGAAAGGCACACTTAAGTGCCAGTTTCGGAGTAAAGTTGATCACTTAAGTGCCACTCTGGCCAAAATCCGGCCAAATTTCTGATGTGGCAATTTTCCGGCGAGTTAGGTGCAAAGTGACGTCGTTTTGCTTGCTAACGTGGTGAGAAAAATGCTAAAATGACGTCATTTTGTGTCGATGTATAAATAATTAATATAAAAATTATTAAATTAAATTTAAAATTATTTTTATTTAAAATATTCTAAAAAATTAAAAAAACTTAAAATTAAAAAACCTAAAATTAAAAAAGGGGGGGGAGCCGAAGGAGGCGGGCCGAGGGCTGAGCCCTTGCCGCCGTTGTCGGGAAGGGTCAGTGACGGAGGGGGTAGGGTCGGCTAGGGTTGATTGGCATTGCTAGCCCCTGGCCAAGGCTCGACGACCCTGGCCAATGCTCCCCCCACCGTCATCGGCCCTTCCCAGCGATGGCGGGGAGGCAGCGAGGGCTTGCGGGCCCTTGCCGCTAGTCGGCTAGGGTTGTTGGCCTTTGGCCAAGGCCTAGCGACCCCGACCGATGCTCTCCCCACCGTCACCGGCCCTTCATGGCAAAGGTGGGGAGGTGGCGAGGGCCTATGAGCCCTTGCCCAAATCTGGGCCGAGGGTTGCGGCCCTCACCGCGATTCGGTGAGGGCTTGTGGCCCTCGCCGCCGGTCGGCCGAGGATCGGTGACCTCGGCCGACCCTCCCCCCTCCGTCGTTGGCCCTTCCCAGTGGTGGTAAGGGCTCGGCCCTCGATCGGCCCCTTCGGCTGCTTTTTTTTTTTTTTAAAGGTTTTTTTATTTTATTTTTTAGAATATTTTAAATAAATTAAGTTTAAATTTTATTTAATTAATTTTTATATTAATTATTTACACATTATACACAAAACGACGTCATTTTTGCATTTTCTTGCCACGTCAGCGAGCAAAATGACGCCGTTTTGCACCCAACTCATTTGAAAATTGCCACGTCAGCAATTTGGCCGGATTCTGGTCGGAGTGGCATTTAAGTGATCCACTTTACTCCAAAATTGGCACTTAAGCATACCTTTTCGAAGTTTTGGCACTTAAGTGTCCCTCTGTGCCAAGTTTAGGCACTCCAGGTGTCCCAAACTCATTGTTTTCCTGGCTGCTTGTTGTTATCTGGATGTTATATGTATGGTTCTGCATGTGCATAATGAAAAGATAAAAGGAAATGGAATGACGACGTGCTTGAGACGTTGTAAAAATAATCCTTGTTGCTTGAGACTCTAGAGATGGAGTTGGGGTTGTGATACGAAGCCAAAAAAGTCAAGAAGATCAAAGTGTTAAAGCTATGAAATGCCATAAATTCAGAAGTGTAACGCTCCAAAGAGAGAAGTCCATTCATCCAAAAGTCACTAAGTGAAAAATGAGTTAATATGGTATTTATAGTGGGAAGGCTTGAATGATCAACAGATAGGATAGTGTCATATGACAATCCATATTAGGTTTGTGCATGTCACAACGAAAACATGCAATGATGGTTTACTGCATGTCATCAGGACACGGGTTAGCAACAGGTTGCCACGTATAAGAAGGACATGGACTGTCACTAGCCCACTTAAAAGGATTAAAATAGGCCAATTTATCACATGCTCCAAGCTGGTCAAGTCAAAACTCCTTAAAAATTCTCAGTTGGATTGGGATATTTCAAAGATTCTAGTACTAATCATAACTTATACCTGAAGCCTGTAATTAGTTCTAAAGAAAAAGGATATCTGTTAAGAAGTAAAAAAAAAAAAGTGTATACTTTCTAAAATAATATTGATGACGTGGATGAGTCTTCAAGAGAAGAAAATTTGTTAAGAAGCCAAAAATGTGGGTAGCTACTAACCCAAAAAAAAAAAAAAAAACGGATGAAGTGGATGGTTAATTAATGCAAGTTGGTAACGAATCTTCTTCTTTTCTTTTTTGGCAAGGTGAGAGCTGTCAATAGGTTGGTTAACAATTTAAAACAAATACGAACATAATTTTTTTTATGATTTTCTAAATATAACTGTTCCCCTTTCCTTTATCTCTTAATGCTGTTTAATCTAAAACTGTTTCTGCATAGTGTAATCAAGATCTTTCAATTGCGAGTGTAACCACAAAATGGTAAAAGTTAACATTGCCCCTTAACTACATCAGTAACTTAGAGTTAATTATATATGTGAGTATAATTGTAAATTTGGGATGGATATTAATACTCGTAAATTTGCTTTATATATAAAATAGGTGATGCAACGATTTTTTATTGGGTGTGCACTATGGTCCAATAGTTTTAATATTCCTGTAGGATGGATCATATTATTTAACAAATTAGTTCTTAATTTATTTTAGTTATCCTTAACATCCCTCTTTAAATTTCCATTACTCGTGTGTTTGAGTGTCCATTGTGCAGAGGCTTATTATGAAAAATACCGGATGGTTTAAATAGCTTTTGGTAAAGTTTCATTGTCCTCTCAAACTCAAGAAAATCGCCCAAAAATTCATAAACCTGTTACATTTTGCCTAATTTAACCTTAAACCTTTTAATTATGCTAGTCGAGTCCTAAATCATTTAACATTTTGACCAATTATGTCTGTTCAGCTAATTTTAATCGAAAATTGCTAACATGGACATTGATCATTCTAAGTAACATGGTTGACACTAACATAGATAATTTTTAATAATATTTTATATTTTTTCAAAATTTTCATTTATTTATTTATTTTCTTCTTTTTATCTTTCTTTTGTTTTCTTCCCTTCTTCTTTCAATCTGTTGTCGGGCATTGATGAATGGCCAAAAGCGAGGGCCTCACTAGCACCTAGAAAGAGCGAGCCTTGCTTACCCTTGTGAGGCTCAGCCCTTGCCAAATCTGTGTTGGGCATGTCTCATCTCTAGTCAGTCGTTGACCATCATCAAGACTTGGTGATTGACTAAAGGAAAAAGGGAAATAAATAAAGAAATAAATAAGAGAAAAAAGGAAATAAAGGAAAAAGAAAAGACAAATATATAAATTCGAAAAAAGTCAAAATATTTTTAAAATTGTCCACATTAGAGTCATTCATGCCACATATGACAATTGACATCCACTTCAGTAATTTTTTGGCCAAAATTGGTGGGATGGATTTAATTAGCAAAACGTGAAAAGATTACGACTTAATTGATATAATTAAAAGATTTAGGACTAAAGTAGTAAAATTGCAATAGATTTAAAACTTTTTGGACAATATCTCTCTCTGGCGTTAGAGTTTAAACTTTAAATCCTTCGATTTACCTCTGTCCCCCTTCCTCCACGAGCACTCACCCCCTTTAACCTTCAATCATTAAGAGCTCACCCTTCATAATACTCACCCAATCATACGTAATTTCCTATTTACACTTTTAATCCTTGCATTTTACCCTCTTGAATATGAAAATCATTCCAATTGTCAGCATCGTCAAACTCTTTGGATTAAATCATGCAATGTAAGTGAACCGGCTATTACACATGAAAACTATGTTTGGTCATCTAGATCTCTTGTGACGTCCCGGTCCACCACCTTACTAATGCAAGTTACATATCTTTTCACTTATAGGACAAGCGGAACCAAAAGTGTAAAATTAAACAAACATCACAAAGATGACGAATGCAAAGAATGAAGCAAATGTCATTTGCTTTCCCATTTCATTTTCTTCTCTTTTATTTACATACATGGGTGATAACAGGGCTACACTAGGAGTTCAAAAGGATATACTACTCCCACAGGCTATCCACACAGCCATCGTCGATGCCCTCAAACTATCCATAAAATACCCATCTACACAGTTCAATCCCAAAAAGTGTCAAGACCGTGCCTCCAAAAAATGAATTTGTACCACCATCACCAGCTTCCTCGCCTATGGCTCCTTATTGCTGCCGGCCTCATTGCCGCCGCTGATGTCTTTCGGGAATGGTAGAGGACCTGCCAAAAGTCCTCTAATCTAGGCGTAGATCGCCATCCAAAGTGTAGATGTGTACCACACAAAGATCAAGGGAAGTAAGGGTATGTGAACTCATACAGCTGCCCCTCAAAGTCTATTGGGACACCGTAACGAGAGATGGGGGTAGGAGAAATGTTAGCCATAACCATGAATCTATAAAATATAAGCATCATTAAGGGTGAGTTAAAACCCAGCAAATGAAATATCCAAAGCCCTATACTAAGCAATCCGCCTATCACACGCTCACGAAAAACATCTTGCTTAGACATGCGACTGGAATAATTAAACTCATAGAGACTATAATGACAAAATAACTAATATAAGTATCGTACACTCATGACAAAAGAACCTAATGACTCGACATATGACTCAACTATACATGCACATAAGTTTCGCACTATTCTTTGTTCTCACTTTTTGTTTTCAATCCAAGACACATGGCCGCTGCACTCACTGAATCATGCAAGGAGGAATAACTCCAATGTAGTAGAATTCCAGTGCGCCCTTTGGTATGCTACGGTGTACATTGGTACGCTCTTCAGCCCGCTTAGGCTTCATGGTCCATTGATCATGGTATCCCAATCTGCAGAGCATCTAGGGTACGCTCTCCCTAGGCTTCTTGGGTATGCTCTCCCTAGGCATCCCAAATTTCTCTCCGACTTCATGGGGCATCGTCGATGCACTCTTCGATGGTATTCACTACAGATTATCTTCAACACACAGTTTATGCACAATTATCTTATCGTTAAACATGCAGACTTCACCACAAAGACGACTCTTAACTAGGATCTACGAATGTTGACCAAAAAATAAAAATAAAAATAGGATCGATGAATCACAAAAACCTCAGGCCTAATGCATGACTACATTCTTCCGATGATCCAAAACTAAATCGACCCAAAATTGATGACTATCAAAGACACAATTTGGTTACACCACACACCCCACCTAGCCAAAGCTACTCGGCACTTTGTTGCCACAATTTTAAGTCTAAAATCATCCAAATTTGATGCCACCAATGACCTAATCGAACCATGCACTAGCTGAACGTCTTCCGAGGCTTTATTATCACACTATTTCAAACATAGAACACGAAATCATTTGCAGCTCTACATTGGACACATCACTACCTTAGCCGAACCTCACCACTTCCTTGCCGTGACACAAACTCAAATCTAAGATGACGGTGCACTCATTTCACCCTAGCCGAACCTATTTAGGTTCCCACCACTACACACATGACCAAAATTAAGCTCAAAACCATCTAATTAAGGAAATTAACAACCCACACAGTCTTACGGTACACCACCGCCACCGCAACCTCCATGTAACACCACCACCACATGAAAACATAATTTCGAGCTCAAATTATCCCAAAAATGACTCTAATGACTTACAATGGTCACGGTACAACTCATGGCAGTATACCATTTGAAACCGAACCCAAGATCAACAATAACATAGCACTACAAAAACATCCAAGCAGAATTTTCTGTGCCGCGCAACAAGAAAGATGATTAGCATAGAGCAATGGAATTCCACTTGCCTAGGACACGTTAACGACAAAATTGATCAATGACTCGGGGACAAATGATCCTGATTTTCAGGTTCTGTTTTCGATTGAATAAGTTGGGCTTTTCATCGATGCGCCTATAGTTCTTTTTTCTAAGTTGGCTACTCACGAGATAACTAGCTTATTAGGTGAAGCCGTTAAGGAATATAAATGCAATAGACTTGAGAATTCAACCAAGAATCGACTGCTCAACCGTGCTAACCTGCAAGGGTCATTACGACATAGTTAAAAGTCGATCAGAGACTGGAGATGGGTTAATTCGATAGAGCCATGTGCTTAAATGTGGGTGATTCCACCTAATTGCAAAATTCTTGTCGATCGGCACTAGATTGATTTTCTGTTGTTTTGGTACTTTGTGTTCATAGTTAAAATCTCGAGATTTTTACGATAATTGAGAGTCGCCAATGTGTCGAAGATGCACAATGTGGATCGAAAATAATTGACAACGGGTCAATTACACTAAAAATTCTTAAAAGCTACTTGGTAGGTTAAGTTACGCTAAAATCGCCTGTGATTGAAATTAACCGTGAAATTGAACCCGATTTCAGAAATTGAACCCAATTTCAGAAATTGAAAGTTTTGTCATGTCATGATTCATTTTAGAAACATTGACTCATCCTCCAAAGATTTTTCAGCAAGTCAGGACTTTTGGCAATAATTCAAAGTAAGGCTATTTTGGACTGGGAAATTCGAGGAACCGTTTTTGGGTGGAATTTTGGGGTTCAAGTTGGCTCAATTGGTGAGGAAAAATGTGAATTGAAGTGTAGGCACTTTGGCTGAATTTTTGGGCATCAATTGAGCTCAATTGGAGAAAGAAATTGAATCAAATTGGATGGAATTTGTCCAAAATTCGTAGGCCAAGGGGGCAGCAACATCTTGGACCATTTGGGAAGCTTGTTGGGGAAGCTTGAGGGTGGAAATTGGCTGAAAATGACAGCCAAGGGTGGTGGGGGCATGAACTTGAGTGAAATAGGATATTTAGATTGACTTTGTCGCTTGGTGGCCCCCCCTTTAGCAGCTCACTCCTTCTTCTTCCCTTGGCTTGCTTTCTCAATTTTTGAAGTGTTTAAGAGCTCAAAGAACCATAACAAGCCAGCCAAGAGACTAGCCAGCTCGTCAATCGCCTGCTGAAGTCGCCTGAGCGTCGTCGCTGCCACCATGAGCCGTCCGCTCGTTGCGACTGTTCCACAGTCTTGTGCCGTCATTTGTGCCCAGGCCGTCATCCCCTACCATCTTGAGCTCACCCTAGTCACTGTCAGAGCCGTCCAAGCTGCCAAAGCCACTGCCTAGTCCCCTTGCTCCCGTTGCTACCATTGCTGCCTTGCCGTGCCCCTTTCTCGTGCAAGCCCAACCGTTCGACTAGCCATCCTTTAGCCCAAAGCATAAATTGAGTCTTAGCCCAATTTGAGACTTTCGGGCTGTTTTCCGAGCTTGCCCGGACCTTCGTTGGTGTCACCGTAGGCTTGGTTCTCGGTTGCCTCTACATAGCCGTCATCGTGAACTCATCTACCCACAAAACCAGTGAGTTTACTTGCTAAACTCTACTTAGGGAGTTAATTATGCTTAATGTGTAAATAGTTTAGGCTAATTAGGGATTATGTGGTTAGTTAGTTTAGATTAGTGATTTAATTATTTAATTATGAATGTTAGGTGGTTAGAATAGATTGATTAGGGGCTAATTAGATTGTAGTATTTATCTAGATAGGTGCATTATTTTTCTAGGCTCGTTTAGGTGGTTAGATTAGCATTTCCGGCCTAGGTTAGCATTTATTGGATTTAATTTGCATTATTTAATTATTTTGGTAATTTTTGTAATTATTTAATATTTTCCACAAATTATACCAGGATAGTTGGTGACTGGAATTTTGTGTTGATTGCAATGATGTGCTTAGTTTATGCAATTGAATGTTAATTTGTGCAAATTGAGTGGTGATTGTGAATTTAAGTATTTATTTCAAAATTGTGAAATTTTGGTATTTTAATCAGAAAATACCAGGCGTCGGTTTTTAATGCCAAAATGTCTTTAGGTGCTATATTAAATAATGGTTTTTTTTTAAAGGAAGATATAGTATTTTTGGCTCAAACTGATTGTGAACACACACACGATTATTTTCACCGAGTATTTTTAATATGAAGAAAATAGGCCGAGATTGTTATCTTAATTGAGGCATTTAAGTGCAAAGCACAATGCCCTTGGCCATGATTGAATGCTCGTGTGATGGTTTATTGTCATGGTGAGGTGACATACGTGGTGTTAAGGGAACCCAATGGGTTGTGAGCCGGTAAAGAATTAAGTGCTACATGATAATGAAACCTCGTGTGCACCACCTCTAGTATCTTGTACCATTGCTTAAGTGTAGTCAAGGTCTAAGTGCTACATGGTGACTTGAGTCACATGGGAGCCTCCTCTAGAAGCTTTGCAGTATTGTTATGCATAGACAAGAAGTGTTACACGATAGTGTGACTTCGTGGGAGCTACCTCTAGTACCTTGAGATATTGCTTATTATAGTTAAGAAATAAGTACTACACAATAATGTGACTTCGTGAGAGCCACCTCTAGTACCTTAAGCTATTGTTGATTATAGTTGAGAATTAAGTGCTATACGACGGTGTAATTTCGTGAGAGCCATCTCTAGTACCTCGTACTATAGCTGATTGTGGTCAGGGACTAAGTGCTACATGATGTCCGAATTTCGTGGGGAGGGGGCACCTCTAGAACCTGGAGCCTGGTATTGAGTATTGAGTCAGAATATTGAGTGGGGATGTTGAGGTTGAATTGGGAATTTGAATATTAAGAGTAATTATCGGATGTAGATGGAACCACCGATATGATTTGCTTGCGCCTGATTATGGGACGAAATTGTGTGACACGGTATGGGACGTGTCATAACGATTTAACCTTATAATCGGGACCCCTGCGATCGATTGATTAATTGATGGACCGATTGATTGATTGAATGATAGAATTGATTAGATTGATTGTATTGATTGAATTGATTGATTAATTGATTGACTGAGATTGAATTGAGACGTTACACATGCTCGAGTGTTATTATTGCACTTATGTGATATATGAATTGTGCTAATATGTAGAAGGGAACTTAGGTGAGGTAAGTCCTCTATATTATGTGTATAGATTGCCTCTGGACATATTTCATTCCCAGTTGGGATTTAGGGGGTGAAGTTGCTGAGACATTGTCTCACCCCATCGGGGGCTTATCTTTTCAGATCCTTAGATGATGACCTCTCAAGTATGTTTTGGTTAGCCTCAGAGTGTTACTGAACTGAGTACTGACTTTCCTGTCCTCGGAAGTCACTAGGTCTATGAAATTGTGGTGACCATCGTCTGGGTCGATGAGGGCTTACCTCAAAGGGTACCTCATCGATTTAGAGCGCGGTTTTGCCACGGGTTCAATGGATACAGGGATGATCCCATCCAGGGTTTTGAGATCCTCGCCATGATGGTCAACACCGCTCTAGGCGAGGGTGCAGTTGACCTTCCTAACAGTGCTGTGGTGGACCCAAAACCCCCAGAGGCCTCGGAGATTTCGTGTGAGGATTCGTGTGCCTAGATGGCTTGCTGACTCTTTTTAGAGTAGGCTTTTAGTTATAGCCTAGTTTTGTATATAAACCAGTGTGTTTATAAAAGTGTTTTAGGTGTGAAATTATTATCCTGCTTTTCTATCCCATGTTGTTTGCTATCAGGGGATTTATTTATTCGCTTCTGTATGTGCATTAAAATGAATGGGTCGTCAATGTGTCCTGAGATGTCACAATTTCATCGACCACCGAGGGATGTACGCGTGCTCGAGGTTCGGGGCATGATGATGTAGGTTCTTGTAGCAGAATCCATGAGCAAATATTGAGAATTAGGGGCGGCGAGCAATCGAGAGGGAAAGAGAGAGTGATCGGTGAGAGATGACAAAGTGAGAGAGAGGGTTGGGTCGGGAGATGAGAGAGAGAGAGAGAGAGAGAGAGAGAGAGAGAGAGAGAGAGAGAGAGAGAGAGAGAGAGAGAGAATAGATTTTTATTCTCCTTGGATCTCCCTTGCATGAAATCCTATTGGCTCATGTGGGCGGCATGCCTAGTGTCACAGCCTAAATGCCAAGAGAGAGGAGGCACTACTATTTGGGGAAGAATAGTATTAGCTGTGTTTAATTTTCACTTATATTGGACACTGAGAACCTAGAACTATATCTATAATTCATGCAATTAGCTCAAAAATTTCTTCGCTAATGTATGGGTGATGCGTGCATGGGTGAATGATTTCGAGCTATAAGGATGTTTGTGGTTAAGTGTATGGGAATGGTGTGTATGAGGATGGTTTTAGAAGGATAAAATGCAAAGGCGGGGATAGAAAATAGTCGCCACTAAGGTGTAAAGGACATGCCACCAACCAAGGATGAGGACTAGGATTAACAAAGTTCACCTCCAAGGCTTAAAGGACGAACCATCTGCCCAGAATAAATGACTTCGAGATAGAAAAGCTCACTACCAAGGCCTAAAGGAAAACCAGCAGTTGAGGATAAAGTGCTTCTTGGCTCACCACTGAGGAGTAATCCACTTTGCAAGGATAAAAAGACTGAAATAAGAGACATCCACTCTCCAAAGATAATTACTTAACCAGAGAATAAGTATTTTCATTCATCAAATTGCAGTCTCATTACAATGGAGAGTCTTTCTCTATTTATAGGAGAGATGACATCCAGAGAACTGTTGAAGCATTAAAGGACTTGGGAACTAGAAGCATAATAAAGACCTAGGAGCTTAAAACTTTGACTCTTGAAACTTACATAACAATAAATACTCCTAAGAACTTAGAGATACCATTAATAACATAGGAACCTGTATTATTGACTCTTCAACCTTTTTGCCTTATCTTCAAAATTCGTCCACCGAACTTGACTAGAAAATAACCATCTCAAGATATTATCAAATACCTAAGGAAGTTGTCAAGAATAACCTCCCATAGATATGTTGTTGATAAACTTCAAAATCAACAACTAATATAGTGAATCGAGAATTTGGTAACTCTTCAATCATCAGTAACACTATATTTCTAGGTAACTCTTTACTCGATAACACATCAATAGCTGCCTTCTTGGTAGCGTCATCTTATTGGTAACTTGGTAGGGAATAGATTAGTACCTCTTTATTCAGAAACTTTAGTATCGACCATTGAAACATGTTATGCCCAAATCCTATCTTGGCTTGAATGAGCATTAATGGTGCCGAGTTAGTTGATGGAGCTAAGTCGGATGCTCCCTCATCAACGAGCCAAGTTCCATTGTTTCGAAAACCTAATATTGACACATCTTTGATTAGTGCCAATTAAAATAACCTAATCATCATTAGTTAGCTCACTAGCCAAGTAGATCCAAAAATTTGGATGTCACATTTTTTACCATGATAGGATATGAAATTCGGGATTTTAATTATATCCTATTTACTATTTGGTGAATCACAATAATAAAGTTAGATATATTTACATCATATTATTTACATTTTTTTTTTGGTATAAATGGCATATTAGTGTAAATGAACCTTAAAGTTCGCAAACAAAATTGGCAAAAATTTCTCGCGACACTTTACCCTACTTTATTTTTAGTTGCTTTTTTATTTTATTTTTCCTCTTCTTTTAATTATTTTCTTTGTTATTTCTTTTTTCCCCTTCCATCACTCTCTAAGAAAATTTTATTTAATAGTAAACTATACTAATATACCTAAAGTATGTAACAAATATATATTTATATATTGAATTTATATTATAAGATAAAATTAAGAGCGAATATATAAATAAAAATAATATTAAATAAAAACTAAATTGTTATTTTTTGTTATTTTGAATTTCTTACCTTAGAAATTAAATAATATTTATATTGAAATATAATTTTAATTTTGTTAATTTAAGAAGTTTGTTATTAGAGGAAAACAAATTTCCTATCATAAATTTTGGAAATCCTATTTATCTTTATCCCACCTCTCTTATGAGATATTTTAATCCAGCCTATATTTTTCTTATACCTAACTTTATTGTCTTGAGTAGGCACTAAACGTAGGTCCTATCTTGAATTTCATCACAACTACCAAATGCGGCCTAAATTCTTTTATAATGAACAACAATTCCCTATAGGGGAAATCCTTCCTTATGACTTGAGAAGCACTTGCATTGCATATTTTGGCCAAAAAAAAAAACGGTGAAGATTGATGAAATAATTTGTAAGTTTGGCATAGTAAAGTGTATGGATCAAGGTTGAGGATCTATGCAAGAGAGTGAAAGTTCACAAAGTAAGTTGGGTGTGACGTTCAAGAGTATGATATAGAGATCAAGCGAAAGGATTTAAAGTTCAGAAATTCACGTGTAAGAGGATGATTGTTTCGGACGATCAAATGAATGGTTTTTAGCTTTTGCTTAAATGTTTGCATTAAAAGAGCCATGCACTTCATAAAGATGCGGTGTAGGTAAAAAGTGAGTCAATGTATACAAAACCACTCGACCCAAAAAGAAAAATGTATACAAAACCTAATTACATAATATCATTACTTCTTCTTTTGGGGAAAAATTAGGGCGCATTGGCAACCTTTCTTAAAAAAACGAAACTTATTTTTTTTTGTCTTAAATTCTGAAAGTTAAAAACAATCTTAGTATTTTAAAGCATGAAACTGGAATGATTTTATGTTATATTTATATTTAAAAATATAAGAAGTGTTCAAATTGAATTTATAATCAATTTTGAAACATAACACAAAAAAGAAGAAAAAAGGAACACATCAGTACCAAAAAAGATACATATTCTATTGTAAGAGATCACAATCAATTTTTCTTTCAATAACATCCTCAATCAATTGGTGGAAAAAAAAATAGAGTCAAAAGCGTCGTTCTCTCTCTCTCTCTCTCTCTCTCTCTCTCTCTCTAGCCTTTCTTGGTCTCTTCAATTTCTGGAGGGGAGGGATTTGACCTTAGTCTCTCCTTCCCTCTCTAGTTGCTTTTCTTTTTATTTCATTTTATTTCTTTCTTACTCTTCCAATCTAGTTTTAGATTTGGGAATTTTTTCTCTCCTAATCCTAGATCTGTAAGTTTTTCTCTTTGATCTAATTTTTGATTTAGGATTTTTAATGAACAAGATTACGCCTCTTGTTTCAACGGTGTTTACAGTATTTTTGGTACAAATCTATGCTCATTCAATGTGCTTTTGTTTGAAGTTTTGGCGCCTTATATTGGCTTAAGGGCTTCTCTCTCATAGATGTCAGATATGAACTTATTCAACATTTTCATATTATCTCCATAAATGATGGTATTAGGGATGCTTAATCTAGGCACACACTATTGAAGGGCAAAACCATCCCTATAGATAGAAATCCTGCTCATTACAAATTCAGTGATTGGCTGCCCATCCTTTTGCTTGGATAGAGTCACATATTTGTTCTTGAAGGACGAGAAGATTATTATCTTTGCCAACTAAGCTTTGATATATACCTTGATTTTCGTTTTTGATTTGTTTTGGAGCTCTACAGGCTTGTCTTGTTATTATGACTTTTTTCCTATAGCTCTTTTCATGTATCACTTTTGTAATAAATGAAATTTTCTTTAGATGAAAAGAAAATCAATAAAAAAAATGTGTAAATTAATAGTTTCTTTTTGTCTTTCACATTTGTCATTTGAGAAATTTGAATATTTTCTATCTTATCAGCAACCTTAGAAAAGAACTTATATTTTGAAATGTCATTATCTTTAACGTACTTCAATTTAAAAACTTGAATATTCTCTATCATATAAAAGAACTCAAATTATGAAACTTTTTTTTTTTTTACATGTGTGTACAAAAATGTTCTTTAATTGTGCTCATAATTATTGTTCAACCACTAAATATTCAAGTATCTCGACTTAGCACAATCTTTTAAATACCTTTTTTTTTTTTTGCAGACAGATGACGTGCATGTACATTTGAACAAGGATACTCAATACTATTATTAAGTGATAAGCTAGAGCATGCTACAAACTTAATGAGAGCCAAATGAAGGAGATTTCATGATGTTAAAAGAAGTCCAGTTTCTCATTATAACAATTCTAATTTGTTGACCACCAGCACCGTCTCTCCAGCAGTCCCACTTACTTGTGGGGTTTACCCTGTTAAAGGTGCGTATATTTGTAACCTAATCGACGCAAAACCCGTTTTCCAATCAAAAGCTAAAGGGAGATGTATTGGAATAGACTTTAGAAAATGATCTCCAAGCACTATCTATATTTTAGCTTTTCATGACAAGAAAAAAAATTCTTCCTTCTCAAATCATTTACCACAAATTTGTTTGACATATTCCATATTCGTCCACTAACGCCTCAAAACGTGACAACTGTTCATATTTATTATTATCTAATTATACTGGCCATATCTCCTATGCTTAATATTCTTTGCCCTATCAACTCTCACGGCAACATCATATTACTATCGAAAGATTAGTACAGTCTAGTACTTGAGTGGGTCTTAGATCATGAACCACCATTCTGGGAGTCCACACAAAAGTTAGCGGAAATTTGAACTTATGTAGATAGCATACGAATTGTTTTCTGTTATTGAATCAACCGTCATTGAACAAGATGCCTAGGTACTTTATGCCGCTTTAGAATAAGGATTTCAATATTCTTTCATTAAATCGTGTCCAACGAGTCACTTATCAAAGAAAAATGTTAGATTACGTGTTACGAAACAATTATTGATATTTTTATTACAAAAAAAACAATTATTGATATTTTGGTGTGTATCAACAACATTTGTTGAAATTGTCTCACATCGATTGTGAAAGGTGCTGGTGGTTGGTATATAAGTGTGAGGAAATGCTTTATCCCTTGAGCTAACTTTTGAGGTGAGAAAGGTCAACAAGTCCGAACCCAAAAAAGGTCACATCAGAGAATTATGGGTTGTTGCATCATCAATCTAGGTTTGATGTGTGAGGGGAGATTTGATTGTTGATGGGAGAGTTATGGATTGTTGTGTCTTCGATCCAGGTTTGATGTGTAGATTGTTGATGGGAGAGTTATGGATTATTGCGTCTTCAATCTAGGTCTGATATATGAGGGGCAGATTGTTGATGTTGTCTTATATCGATTGTGGAAGGAGTTGATGGTTGATTTATAAGTGTGAGGAAAAGTTTCATCATTTGAGCTAGCTTTTGGGATAAGGGAGGCCTAAGACCGCCCAACACATCCCATGCACAAGCTAATGGTGACAAGAAAAGAGATTCCCAATGCTAGACTTTAGTAAGTCTATCCTCTGATTGATTCTATCTTTATTCGTGTTAAATTAATGTCTCAAGTTTGAATTCGGATGATGATTTGTTAACCCGAATTTTATTGATAAAGATTTCCCAAGTAGAAGAAACTTCGTTGGACTCCTTGAAGGATTACAAAAGAGGAAAAAAAAAGGAGTCGAATTCCTCTCACTTCCTTTATCTGTAGGAGGTGCCGAATCCCTCTCCAAGTTATATTCACCTAGGTGGGGCCCAAAGTCAAATATATGACTTTGGGCACACAATATTCCACGCCATGGGTTTTTTTTTTTTTTTCTTTTAGCCGATGGAAATAAAAGGAAAGATGTCTTTGCACGTGGAGCCAAAAAAATTAAAAAGATAAGAAGGAGCCGCTGAACCATACGCTTGCTGAAGCCCTACGAGAGAAGAAGAAAAGGAGCTGCATGTAGAAGCCGCACATATCAAGCTGAGAGAGCTGCATGTGAATTCTTCGTTTCAGCGTACGTAGAGCGTTTTTAACGTGTAGTAATTTTACGCCGTGTGTTTATGTTTAAGTGAGTTGTTTATTTACAAACATTTTGGGTTTGGGGTTAAATTTTGGTGTGGGAAACACTTGAGCGTGTGAGCGATTGTAAACTTTGATTATCTGATTATAGTGGATTATTTGCTATTAGCTCTCTCCCCGTGGACGTATGTATCGGTACTCGGACCGAACCGCGTAAATTTCTAGTGTCCTTATTATTTCTCGTTTATTTTTCTGGTGATTTCAACGTAAATTGCAAGATCCTGTCATTTCCGTATATTATATTCCAACAATTGGTCTCAGAGCTTGGATCAGATTTCTTGATTGTGATTTGGAGCTTTTGCTTGTCTGATTATTATCTGGAAATTCTGTTGTTGCAATTATGTTTGAGAGGAAATCTGAAATTGAGAAGTTTAACAAGAGCAACAACTTTGTGTTATGGAGTATCAAGATGCGAGCTTTATTGACAACCCAAAGTTTTGCCAAGGCATTGAATGGTAAAGATGAGTTGCCTATTATAATGAAAGCCTCAGAAGGGGTAGAGTTAATGGAAAGAGCAAAGAGCATAATCTTGTTAAATTTGTCAAATAAGGTCTTAATAGAGGTTGTTGAGGAGAAGGATGCCTCAACATTATCAGCAAAATTTCAATCACTCTATGTGAAGAAAGGTTTGAACAATCGCTTGTACATGTTGACCTCATTTGGTTTAGCATTTCCAAGAGACTTTCAGCCTCGAAAGCCTATTGGGAAAAAATTTAGGTGTTTGGTTTAGCATTTGGAGGTGTCATTGGCCAAATGCTGGCCTTTGAAATGCAAGTCCACCTCTACTATTCATCCGTTGCCTTCTTTTTTTTTTTTTTTTTTAAACTGATCATCTTCCCCACACCCCAACCACCGTTGATCGACGACGGAGTTTCATAGGATTTTATTTTATTTTTAAATAATAAAAACCCTTTGCAAATGTTGGGTTCAACTTTTTTGTTTGTTTTTATTATTTTTATCTTTTGACAATCAATAGCCCAACTTTTTATCAATACACTAGAATGATAATTAATTAATGAAGATGATTAATACTACAATAATTAAAAAACATTATTCAAAGTTGAAAACAAACCTAAAAGAACCCTAGGCCAAAAGTTGAGCTTTGCATCTAATCTATAATCAAATTCTTTTAATATAATTTTTAAATAAATTTACTAATATATATCTTTTATATTACTCTCAACATGAAAATGTAAAAGATTATATAGTCATTGTTTCTTTTATGCAATTTTTAAAATACTAAAACTAAAAAACTTAATTTGGTCACACTAAATGGCTTTTCAAATATATATTTACCAAACAGTCTTACATTTCCCTAAAGCACTTTTCACTTGTAGTTTACTAAATAGTATAGCATTTTAGAAAACCAATTTACCTCAAAGGTATTTGCATTCTCCTAAGGGCATTTCTCCAAAGCCGAACCAAATGGGCTCGTTGAAGAAGATGTTTCAATTTAGATATATTGAAGGTATGTCTATCAGAACCCACCTAGATGAATTTAATAAACTAATGATGGATTTGAAAAACGTCGGTAAGATACTTGATGATGAAGAACATAGCATGATGTTGTTAGCCTTTTTACCAAAGTCATGGGAGCACTTTACTGATTCACTATTGTAGGGGCATACTACGATTACCTCAAAAGAGGTAAAGTCCGCTTTATTCTCGAAAGAGTGGTAGAGAAAGTTGCGAGATGATGGTTTGGTGTAAGGAGTAGTGCAAGCATTGATGATTTGAGGTAGAGAACAACATCGAGGGCTTGGTAGCAGTAGAGGTAAAAGCATATCAAAATCACACCATAGAAAGTCTAAGGGACACGTGAAGTGCTTTAAGTGTGACGAGGAGGGGCACATCATGAGAGATTGTCCAAAGCAGAGAAATAAAGTTGATAGGTAGAATACCACAAGTAGTGTGGCAAACGTTACCGAGGGGAGCAATAGTGATGCAGAAGCTATTTTATGTGTGACTGCTACTTCGTCAAGAGACGAATTAGTGCTAGATTTGAGGTGTTCTTATCATATGAAACCTCATAAGAATTGGTTTATTACTTATCAGACTGTAGATGGTGGTAGGGTTCTTTTGGGGAATAACGTAGTTTGTAAGGCTATGGGCATAGGGACAATTTAAATTCGGATGCATGATGGGGTGGTGCGCACATTGACAGATGTGAGGCATGTATCGGGGCTCAAGAAGAACCTTATTTCTTTGGGGACACCCGATGACCCCAGGTGTAGGTACACCGCTGAAGGAGGAGTACTGAAGATGTGACATCCCAAATTTCACCAACCTTTATTAATGTAATTAGATGATAAGGAACTTAGATTAGTTAGATTGGGCTAGAAAGTGAACCCGATGGATCATGAGAAATGTGTGGGCTTGAGAAAAAAGTGGGCCACCCGAATTGGACTTGA
The DNA here is from genome assembly GCA_016097545.1 of Eucalyptus victrix. Lineage (NCBI taxonomy): Eukaryota > Viridiplantae > Streptophyta > Magnoliopsida > Myrtales > Myrtaceae > Eucalyptus > Eucalyptus victrix. The sequence goes on from CM027837.1 coordinate 30,321,660, forward strand.
GAAGTCTAATGAGAGATTATGGGCTTGGACTTGGCTTAAAGCGGGCCAAGGTTCGGAATTATTGGATTTGTAGATTTGGTTTAGTGGGCCGGATTGTTATAGATTTAGCCTGTTGGGCCAGAGACGAATATTTAGGCCCGAGTGATTTTATTTTCAATTAAGTTTATAGATTATAGTTATGATAATTTGATTAATGATTGTAATGCTAATATAAATTTTTAACTTTAGCATTTCTTGTGATGAATTCTCTATAGACTAACGCTAAGTGGTTAATATGTCATATAATTTCATAACTTTATATGATTATAATAGAAATGAAATCTAATGGAATCGAAAAGGAATTAAGTGAAAAATATTAGAAACTAATGAACCAACTAACGACACGGATTAGAGACTAATTGATTTTGAGTGACAAATTGAATTTGAGAGATCAAACTTGGAGGCCACACACTTCTCTCTCGTTTCTCCTTGTACTCGACACCCACGGTTTTCTTTTCTCTAGAAACCGAAACCATCAATTCAAGAAGACATAATCATTAGTAAAATCTCATCATTAGTCTAGCCTAAGGATTAGCTTGTAGCCTATTTCCCCTCTTAAGTTTCGGAACTCTCTCTCTCTATTTAAAAACCGAGAAACCCATCTTCATCTTCTTCTTCTCATTTTCTCTCGGTTGAGCAGTGAAGAACCAGAAGCAAACCAGCGATTTCTTCTTCTTGCATGCGAGATTTTGGTGTTGATCTTGAAGCATCTTTGTGTTGTTTAGTAGCTGAAGCAAGGTAAGGAAAGATATAACTCTAAATTAAAAGTTATCCATTTTTTTGTCAAGAAAGCTTGCGGATCTAACCAAAAAGTGAAGGATTTGATTTGTAATTGCTGTTTTGTGGTTAATCTAAGCTTAGTAAGTGTTAGAATGAAGGTAGAAGCCATTGCTTAGGATGAAGGTAGAAGCCATTGCATGTTACTTTTGAGTCTTGCATGTTTCGAAAACTTGATGAGAGTTGGCAGTTTTAATTGAGCAAAATGAGGAGATGTTTGCCAAGTGAAGAAATGAGGTGAATGTTGTGATGTGTGAGTTGAAGTGTGGATATATGCTTTGAGCCAAGTTGCGAAAGGATTCTTTGTTGAGAAAACTTGCTGAAAGTACTTGTAGTTGTTGAGCTAAAGTAATGAAGTGTTGTAGAAGAGACTTGTGGAAAAATAAATGGTTTGGTTGGGCTAGGAGTGAAGGAATCGTGTATACCTATTATGTTCTAGGAGAATACGGTTAGGGAGTCTTCTGTTTTGTATTATTTTCTTTATGTATATTGATGAAAATAAGAAAGGAACCATTCTACATGATAAAACATCCATTAGATAGAATTAGGAACTTAGTTATAACCATATGAACATAAAAACGTAGAGATAGAAGTGAATTTGGTAAAACCAGTAAACTGTTTTGTGAGAAACGGTTTGACCTTTATTGATTATACAAATTTTCTGTATTTACCTAGTTAGAATTGGACTTTGAATCCTTAATGAAAATTATAGAACACATCTTGAGGAATAACGTTTCAAAATGTGAGATTAAATGGATAAGATTTGGCTAGTGAAACAATTTTTTTTGTAGATAAAGAATCTGGACGTCGATACAGGGTGCTAGTAAGGATTATGGCAATTGTTACTCTTAATACAGTGAGAATTAGACTTAAGTTTCTTCATAGGAATTGTCAGTCTATGTCTTAAATATAACATACTAAAATTTGGTAGTATTTCGACAAGAATTAGTATACTTTTGGTGTCTGAAATCGAAATTGTACATTTAGCTAGTAAATTGTCTAGACCCGACAACATATATTAGATGTTGTGTCTTTTACATCAGGCTTTTGTGATGCACGTAGAGTCTAATAAACCTCATAATAGATGTTAGTCATATAAGAGAAAGTCTCATATCTTATTTGAGATATAAGTGTATATAGTATCATGCGTGTGCAATGAGCGCGGTGCATAGTGCTTGATTATGGGGTAAATATCTATTTGGCATGGAATGGGACATGTCGTAACGGGTTTTATCTTATAATTTGGACACGCACATGTGCTAGGTTCATGAGAGTTAGATATATAGTTAGATACTTTGGAGTCTTTTCTTTTGCATACGATAAATGCATTAATCAAAGGTGTGGCGGTGTGAAATGTGTGCATAAGTGAGTGAATGAACCCATCGGTATAGAGACACTGGTGATGCCCCCGGAAGTTTGAGATTCCCTTGTGTGTGATCAAGGATGCCTTAGTTGTGTGATACTGAGATGCCCCTTGCTGAGTGGTCTTGGGAGGATCTCGGTTGTGTGAAATCGGGATGCCTTGGAGTGAGATGCCCATAATAGAAATATTGTGAAAGTTCGGATGAGGTAACTTCTAGAATTGACTCGATTAGGCTGGTAGAGTTCCGGTTAGTGATTGATCGAGGGTGGATCATATGCTCACTAAATATAATTCTACTTGGCGAGTGAGTCCATTTATTGTTGTTGCATTGCATCTTGATATGAGATTGAGCTTGAGAAAGGTAAGCATAGAAATGGATGCTCATAAGGTGATTATATACATAATGTGTTAATATCCAATTATTTATGCTTGTGATATACTTCCTTTAGCATCCTAAATTGTTTAATGATTCTCTTATAATCTTGATGGCTGTTGATTGTTTAAGTTAGAGTTTTATCATTCTTTATTGGGTAAGATTGTTTGCTCATACCTTACATTTTCAGATTGATAGCATGGATGTACCGCCAGTAGCTTGATACGGGGCAGTAGTGTGTCTAGATGTTTCTCTTCATGACGTGTATGATCCCAACATTGACATGACTTTCTCCAAATATAAGCTTCTTTATGGATGGATGACGGTAGAGCTGACTTGATACCGATGACGTTCGTTGCATGGTTTATCAACCATGAAGGGGAGATATTTGGCCCTTTACCCTTTGGTGTAGGAGGACTTGGAGCGGGGATGGACGGCACCTAGACGCCTTGGATCATGTAGAAGCTGATTGTCTTTTATTTTTGTTAGATGTGGGCTTATGTTGGAACTCGTGGAGTAGACACCCTCAACCTTTATCCCTGGCTTTTGTTACGCCTTACTTTTGTTATGTATATGTTGTATATATAGGCGATGAACATGGAAAGAGTCCAGGTTGATAAATTTTGTAGGCCCTGATGATGATAAGAAGAAATGAAGCTTCTCGTGATCTTGTTTATGTGCATGAATGAATTGGCCAATACTAAGAATTGAAGGTAGAGTGATTGTAGGATAACCTCATAATATAAACTTAAGATATTAAATAATCCATGTTATACATGCTAACCTTCAATGGGAAACACTATAGATTATCTAAAGGAGATTACAAGTTAGGCAAAATGATAATAATAATTATAATTCCGCTTGCGCTTAGTACGTGACACCTTGGTACGTCATAGAAGATCTCTCGAGGTGCCATGACAGTGACGAAGGAGAATAAAGTGAATACTCTTTATCATCTACTATGAGAGACCATGACCGGAACCGTTGTTGTTTCATTAGGTGAGTTAGATTATAACTTAACTTAGTTATAGCATATGCGTTTACGGCACATGAGCGAGGCAGGTATGACGATATGAGTGAAAGGGGGTTGTTGAAGGGTCAAAAGACAGGGAAGCTAGACTTATGTGAGCACTGCATCTTTGGGAAGCAGCACCGTGTTAAGTTTACTATAGCTATTCATTCGACCAAGCGGCCGGTTGAATATATTCATTTAAACATCTGGAGCCTGTCTTCGGTTCCTTTGAAAGGAGGTGCTTGATATATGTTGACATTTATCGACGACTATTCAAGGAACGTTTGTGTATACTTTTTGAGGCACAAATATGATTGTTTGATCGGTTCAAGAAATTTAAGGCATTTATTGAGAATCAGTTAGATAAACAAATCAAGTGCTTGAGAACTGATAATGGCATGGAGTTCTGTGGTAATGATTTTACTGAGTTTTGCGAGAAAGAAGATATTGTGAGACACCACACAATATCTAAGACACCACAGTAGAATGGCTTGGCAGAACGAAAGAACAAAACTTTGCTTGAGCAAGCTCGATGCATGCTTTCGTATGTAGAACTTGGCAAGGAATTTTGGGCTGAAGTGTTAAACATGACATGTTACTTGGTGAATTGATCTCCAATATCTGCTATCGAGTGGAAGACTCCAAGGAAGTATGGTCGGGGAAACTTGTTGATTACTCTGGATTACGTATATTTGGATGTTCTACGTATGTTCATGTGAGTGATGGTAAGCTTGAGTTGAGGGCAAAGAAGTGCATATTTCTGGGTTATGCACATGGGGTGAAAGGCTACTGGTTGTGGTGCACCGATCCTAGATCACTCGATTTTCTAATAAGTAGAGATGTGATCTTCGACAAGACTGCAATACTTCAATAGAGGAGTTCTAAGACATAACCAGCAGATAAGATAGATCATGGTGTCATTAGTGAGGTGGAGCTTGAGGTGGAGACTCCAGAAACCTCGAAGGTAATAGAAGTTGAGACTACATATGAAGTCGCAGTTTCTGAAGTCGGTGATAGCGAACAACCAGTAAAGCCGTAGTACACTATAGCTGCAGATAGATAGAGAAGACAAATTAAATTACTGATATGTTATGGTTATACAGATATTGCTTATGCATTGATTATAGGTGATGAAGTGGAAACAAATGAGCCTTTGTCTTATTAGGAGGCAATGACTAGTTCGGAGTTGTCGTAGTGGTTAGGGGTTATGAGTGAAGAGATGAAATCACTCCATCGAAATCAGACATGGAAGCTGGTCAAAGTACCCAAAAGCCAAAAGATTGTTGGAAGTAAATGGGTCTTTAAGTGGAAAGGGCATTCTTGGCGTTAAGGCAGTAAGGTATAAGGCGAGATTTGTGGCGAAGAGATATACACAGCGTGAGGGCATTGACTACAATGAGGTGTTTTCTCCTGTGGTAAGACATACTTCTATTCATGTTTTACTTGCTTTAGTTGCTTCGCGGGATCTTGAGTTAGAGCAATTAGATGTGAAAACTAAGTTCCTTCATAGTGAGTTGGAGGAACAGATTTACATGAGGCAACTAGAGAGATTTGCTATTCCAAGCAAGGAAGATCATGTTTATTTGTTGAAGAAATCTTTGTATGGGCTAAAATAATCTCCTAGGCAATGGTATAAACGTTTTGATACTTTCATGGCTAGTTAAGACTATTTAAAAAGTCAAATGGATAGCTATGTTTTCTATAGGAGATTGGAGAATGGTTATTTGATTTATCTATTGTTATATGTTGATGATATGCTGATAGCAGCTAAGAATATATATGATATTGATGTGTTAAAGAGGCTGTTAAATGTTGAATTTGAGATGAAAGATTTAGGTGCTGCAAAGAAATTTTTTGGGTATGGAGAGTTTGCGTGACAGGGCTACAGGAATTTTACGTTTATCTCAGAAGAGATATATTGAGAATATCGTGTTACCTTTTAATATGAAGTCAGTAAAATCTATAAGTACACCTTTAGCGAAGCACTTTAAACTTTCAGATAAATTATCATCGCAGACTGAGGAGGAGGAGGAGAAGCATATTTTTCGTGTTCCTTATTCTAGTGCCATGGGTAGTATTATGTATGCTATGGTGTGCACTAAGTTTAATATTTCACAAGCTGTGAGTGTGGGTTAGTTGCTATATGAAGTGTCTTGGTAAAACTCATTGGAAAGCTGTGAAGTGGATCCTCAAATATTTGAAGGGAACAATAGACGTGGGTATAGTGTACTGGAGGGACAACAATAGTAGTAAGACCACTGGTTTTGTAGATTCGGATTACGTCGATGACTTGGATGATCGCAGATCTTTAGTAGGGTATGTGTTTATATTAACAGGTGGTATAGTTAGTTGAAAATCATCCTTATAGGATCATATTGCATTGTCTTCGACTGAGGCAGAGTACATGGCACTAACCTTTGTAGCGAAGGAGGTGATATGGTTACAAAGTTTGCTTTTGGACTTTGGATTAGAACAAAAAAGTATGGATATACACTGTGATAACCAATGTGCGATATATTTGACATATAATCCAGTTTATCATGAGCGAACGAAGTATATCAACATTAGGTACCACTTCATTCGAGAATGTCTTAGTTAATGGTAATGTTATTGTCAAAAAGATTGGTACAGTAGATAACCCGACAGACATGATGATTAAGTCTATTCCTTTGGCGAAGCTCAAGCTCTGCTTGAGCTCTATTGGCATTTGTGGAGAGTGAGCCCTTGTCGGGGCGTTAGGAGAGTAGCATGGATGATGAGCACTATAATTTGTTTCAAATATTGAGCAAATGTGGAGAATTGTTAAATTATTATCTCGAGTTTGAATTTGGATGACGATTTGTTAAACCGAATTTTATTGATAAAGATTTTCCAAGTAGAAGAAACTTCGTCGGACTCCATGAAGGATTACAAAAGAGAGAAAAAAAAAAGGAGTCGAATCCCTCTCACTTCCTTTATCTGCGGGAGGAGCCGAATCCCTCTCCAAGTTATATTCATCTAGGTGGGGCCCATAGTCAAATATATGACTTTGGGCACACAATATTCAATGCCATGGGTTTTTTTTCTTTTAGCCGATGGAAATAAAAGGAAAGATGTCTCTGCATGTGGAGCCAAAAATTAAAAAGATAAGAAGGAGCTATTGAACCGTACATTTGCTAAAGCCCTACGTGAGAAGAAGAAAAGGAGCCGCATGTAGAAGCCATACATGTCAAGCTAAGAGAGCCGCGTGTGAATTCTTCATTTCAGCGTACACAGAGCGTTTTGAATGCACTTTTATTTTGTGTCGTGAGTTTATGTTCAAGTGAGTTATTTATTTACAAACACTTTGGGTTTGGGGTTAAATCTAGGTGTGAGAAATACTCGAGCGTGTGAGCGATTGTAAATGTTGATTATCCGATTATAATGGATTATTTGCTGCTAGATCTCTCCTTGTAGACGTAGGTACTGATACTCGGACCGAACCACATAAATTTCTGGTGTCCTTATTATCTCTCGTTTATTTCTTTGGTGATTTCGCGTTGACGTAAATTGCAAGATCCTGTCATTTCCACGTTTATATTTCAACAATTTGAGGGATAGTTATATTGGAAATCTTAAAATTTATTGAAAAAATGCAATCAAGTTTAAAATAATTAAATTGTGCAATCAATTCTTAGAAATTGTAAAATTACTTCAATCAAATTCCTTTGTTAACTTCTCAAATTTGCTTGATGAAAAATTTTGTGTGATTTTTTTAATCTAAGGTTTTTTTTAATGTCAAAAGAAAATACTTAATTCATATCTCAAGACCCAAACATGATACATGAGAGGTTCAAAAAAACGCAAATCACAAAGAACAAAGCAAAACCTTACATGCTGTTGTGATGTTCTCATCCCACAAGAACATATCAATCTTAACATCAGGACAAAACAGACAGTGATCGATCATTGAATCATGCATCATCTAAAGTGATAAGCACACATCATTGTTGACATAGGATTTTTAGTTGATGTATCATTAAAAGGTAAAAATCGAGATTTATGTTTTTTTTTTTTTAATAGTGATTGAGCCTTATCCGACAAAAAAATGTCATTTTTTTTTTTTTTTTTTTTACATTCTTATTTTTAAGCAATTTCTAGCTCATTTCAAGAAAAAGTCAAACGGTTGACATTTTGGTCAACCATAGATCAAAAATTGACTTTTTACCAAAAAAGATTCCATTTAGCTTTAATTTCAGTTTTGTGAAATCAATTTCTTAAAAATTCAAATATTTGACCAAAAACCAACCTTTTAGGAATGGTTGACTTTTGGTCAAACCTTTGACCAAAAATGGAAAAAATAAAAAATGCATAAATACATTTTTTTTAATGCCGATTTCACTTTTGTGTAAAAAATTTTACAAAATTCGATTAAGAACCTTGATTTCTGAATTTTTCAGTTTTAGGTTCTAAATCAACTAAAAAAATAAAATTAGTTTTATTATAGTCATAATTAGGTATAGTTCATTTTTTGACATTTGGTTTAGGGACTATCTAAAATCTATTTGCACATTCAATTTCGTGATTTATCAAGTCAAAATATGAATTGTTATTTTGAGCCCTAATTAGGGTATGAAAATCGATTATTCATAACTTGCAAATGAACAATTGTTTCTCACTCATTTCCTTAAGATAAGTCCAAATTCAAAATCAATTTTATGAAATTCGCACAAGGACTCATCAATTTGAAGAATTTTATTCTTCCATCCATTGAAATATCAAGCAATTAAGATTCAATCGATAAAATTTGAATTGACACCCATTTATGGTTATGTTTAATTTTATGAATCTAGGTTCAATTTTAATATTAGGCTTAGATCCATTTTGACCTAAGCTCAAGCACTTTAATTTAAGGTCAATTTGAATATGATAAGTGATCTTACATATAAGCATCTTATTAAATAGGGCAATTGAAATACTAATTGAGTTTAACTTTAATTAATTTGCAATTTTGCCCATTGAATTGAAAATTTTATCATTTTAACCCTTTAGGCCTAATTCAAAGCACCTATCATTTTGACTCTTTGTTTTTCACGGTAATAATTCAATTAGGTTAATAAAAGACCCTTAGATCACGTTCATAAGGTTTGATTAGCTTAATTGTATCTCAATTGACCAACTTTCTCTTAAAAATGATAAAATTCATTTTCAATTGATCATTTAGGGACCAAATTGTAGACCTATAAGGGTCCCAAGTGGACGAAACAACTGGAATCGGGCCAAACCGGTCAAAAATTGGCCGAACTAGACCGAACTAGTCTAACCGATCTAACTAGTTGTTGGTAGGATTGGCGGATTCAAGCCCCTTCTAGCTAATTCCTGACCTCCAGAGATTGTATCTAGAATTCTTTGAATGCTTATTTCACTTCTGTACCTTCAAATTCTCAAAATTTTACAGATTGATTCTCAAATTTTATTAAATTGCAAATTAACCCATAATTGGACATTTTGACGCAATTCCCGATTTTGGCTTAGTTTTTTGTAAGTCAAATCTATTAGATCAATTACCCAACACCTCGAGATCATGATGGAGCCTTCGAAATCAATTTTTAACTGTTGGATAGAAATTTTGATGAAAGATTTAGGTGCTGCAAAGAAAATTTTGGGTATGGAGAGTTTGCGTGACAAGGCTGCAGGAGTTTTACGTCTATCTCAGAAGAGATATATTGAGAAGATTGTGTCACATTTTAATATGCAGTTGGTAAAATCTGTAAGTACACCTTTAGCGAAGCAGTTTAAACATCAGATCAAACCGACGATCAAAATTGGTTAATTTGGGGGGTATATAAATGAATTTTCCCTCAATTTTAAGGGGGGGCATCATTTGCAAAAACTCCACTCTCTCTCTCTAAAACAAACTCTCTCTCTTCCCTCTCTTCCTATCCAAACTCTTTTCTCTCTCTCTCTCTCTCTCTCTCTCTCTCTTTCCGTCTCTTTCATGCGACCCCCCCCCACCGCCGTTTATCGAAGCACCATTGGCTATGCCACAACTTGAACTAGCTTCTTAGGTCCCTCTCCTTCTCCATGATTAGCTGTAGGACCATCGACGGTCCTTATCATAGCCGGACAAATTGGCAAAATTGGTGGCTGTTCGGTGGTCCTTAACACCTCAACTGGTCCCGATTTGATTGTATGAGAGTCCTTGACCCTCTGATGGTTAGGATTTCGAAGTCCAGTCACTAGATCCTCTCTGGTGACTTTGATTCACTTCAGTGGTTGAAGACCGGTCCAATCAGACTGGTGGTGATCCCAAGTGGAACGGGGGCCATTGGCAACTCAGTTGTCGTTTGACTAGGGGATCCTCTCCGATCCCCTAGTCATCCTAGACCTGTGTCTGGCTTGCACAAGTCCAGCTGATCATTGGAATAGTGGTGACCTTGATCCTTTGTTGGTGCATGAAGGCTGGTCCGTTCGGATTGGTTCTGTTTCAGCCATGAACCGACGATTCAGTCGTGTCTCTAAGGTCCTAGGCGATTCAGATCTAATCCTCAGTGGTCTCTGGAGATTCGAAAGTGTTTCGGCATTTTGATTTGATTGATTGCAATAGAAATCGACGAAAATCACAACGAAGGTAATGATTCAAAACTCGAATCTGATGAAGCAAGATCAATCTAGTCGATTGGGGTTAGGATTCAAGATTAAGAACTTTTTCATGATTAAAATCAATGATTATGAATGTTGCAATGATTCATTGATGATTTGAGTGATAATTGTGTTCTTGAATCTATTTTGAAAATTCATGTCTTTGGAACTGACTTTCTATTAAGGTAGATCTAAGGTCTTAAACCTTAGTTTTTGACGTTGAGTCTTGCTAGGCTTTGAAAATACACATCACGAGCTTTGAATCGCTAGGTTGCATGCCTTGATCGAGTGATGTTTAGCCCTTGAAAAAAACCTCCAAATATGAGTGATTCTGTAGTAGATTAGTTTTTTTTTTTTTTTTTTTTTCAATTCTATTTCTTTTATGCCTTCTGTCTTTGCTATTTTTGTGCCGAATTTCATGGTCCTTTTTTTTTTTTTTTTTTTGTGATAAAGTTGTCTACATGAGTTTTGTTTCAAATTGTCTTGTGCATCTTCTATAATTTTTTTTATTTTGTAATTTTTGGATGTGTTTAACTAGGTCAGATCTACTAAGATCTAAACCTAGGTCAATATGTTATGTATTAATATTTGATTTTGTCATTTTTGTGTTGAGTTTTGGAATAACTTTTATTCATGAAAGTTGTTCATATTAGTGTTGTGCATGTCTTATATTTTCTTTTCAAAAATTTAAGATATGTTTAACTAGTTCAAAATTGCCTAGATCTAAATATAGGCCAGTCTGCTCTACATTGGTTTGAAATTTTTTTTTTTGGTAAAATTGAGTCCACAAATGAACTTGTTTGGTCTCAAATTCTTCATGAAAGTTGAAATAAATAATGTACATGGTCAATTGATGCATGGTTTGTAAGGTCTTTATGTTAGCAAAGTAAGTCAATTGCATGCATTAAAGTAAAAAGCATTGCAGCAACATGAGTTGGGAATATAGTTTGTTAGTATTGCCATTTTTATCATGACTCATATGATCTTAATTGAGTTTTGAACTCTTAACAAGAAATCTTTATCATCGCATGCTTTATATGTGAGATTTTTTGTAGGATTTAAGCATGTCCTAGGTGATTTCTTCATGCCGTTTGTGTGTTCTTTGAATGATTTTGAGATTTTATAATGAATGCTTGTGTTTTGTTTTCTTAATTACTAATGTGCACACTTTCAGAGATCTTGATCTTAGAATACCAAATTGACCTAGTTTGGACTCGAGCTCTTCTAGGAAGATGGAAGGCACACTTAAAGATTTCTGATGACACTGATTTCACATAGGTTGCTCATTGTTTAGGCTACTTTTCCATTTTTTTTTTTATAGAAGTAGATCAAAATCTGAACAAGGGAACAAATTCGGACCCCTGTCCTAACCCTTGTTTGGATATAATTTGATATTTTTGTTCAATTTTTTATATTTGGAATCTATACTTGGTCTCTTAATGAAACTTTCTTGTCATCATGTTGGCTATGTTGTGAGTAAATTTGATGATTTTTAGACATGTTTTTGATAGGACAAATCTTTATAATATTAGTTGAATGTCCTGTTATTTTGACAATTTCCTGACATGTTGTTACCTGTTTTATGATTTTTGTAAATTCATGCATTGCTCATTTAGGTAAACTTTCTTCACAAAAGTTGTTCTTTATAATGGCTTACATATTAAGAAATTATTTCACCACCAAATTGTCATTAGGTATGGCTTAATTTTGTTGTTGTTACATGCTTGTTTTGAATTTTCCTGATATAAACATGATTGTGATTGTTTAGTTATACCTTTTAGATTAGTTTGTGCATGAAATTAGGCCATGCCATCTTCATGGAAATTGTTCTCAATGCTTTGATCTCTATTATAAAACAATTGACCTTTTCAAAATTGCATCTTTCAAAAAAATACTTTGGTACATGTGATGTTTCTAAAAAACAATTGAAAATTTAAAAGCCTACGATGCTTGTAAGTACATTTATGTGAGTCCTAGGCTAGCCTTGGTAATTGAATATGTTTCATAGCCTAGAAATTTTTTAATCTTATAAATTCTCAAACGTTTTTTTAAAATCTTGATTGGACATTGTGAAAGTCACAGCTTGAATTGAATTCAAAATGATTGCGATGCTTGTGAGTGCATTTATGCGAGCCTTGAACTAGCCTTGGCAATTAAATGTCTTTCATAGTTGAGACATCACCTGATCTTAAAACATTTCATGGAGATTTCAAGATATGTTTTTGAAATATCACATGTACCCCTTATCCATTAATCACGGTATTCATTAGAAACGTATGCGTTTGTGATTGTACGCATGTTTAAATTTCTGCAGTGCATGTGACTTTTAGATGAATGGTAGGGTCGATGCATGATATCGAGGGAAACCCCTGGAATCACATAGATTGCTTGATTATGAGACTTATAAGTGTTGTTGGTCATGTAAGAACACAATTGGTCAACAATTGCTATAAGTCACAAAAATGAATTGGGTAAGTGACTTAGTGGGACCTTCGCATGAAAGACAAAGGCCAACTCCGATGCCCAAAAATTTGACTTCGTATTGAACTTTCTTTAAATGATTGATCTTGACATGATGTCGAGTTTTTGATTGTTTTGATGAGTATGTTTTTTTCTTTCCATTGTATGCACCTAGTTATAGATTTCTTTGACTAGGTTTAGATTAGGACCCTGAAAATGGAGAAAGCGCAAAGATGGTGGAAGTCGATGTTCATTCCGACCATTATCATGTATTACTCATTCCCCCGACATACGTCTCGGGTTTTATTTGTTGTATAAAGCCCGATAAGTTATGGGTTTTCTCTTCCTCTTATCTTATTCAATTGTGTTTCTTTTTTATATTTTCTAGGATTGCATAGTAGATTTATTGCTTTCCTTGACTGTTTACTTACTGTCTCATAATTTCAATTTGATTGATTGCTTTCTTTTCTTGTTTTCTAGAAGTAGAATAGTATAAATATGACCAAACATGCATGATCGCTTAGTTTAAGACTAATGATCCCAAAAAAGTAAGAAGAAATGCATGGACACGTTAGGAAAACACAACATACTGTTTAGGTACTGAAAGGTGGCTAATTGAAATATTAGCGTAAACCAAGTCCTCGAATCTAGATATTTAGTTGAGTATGAATCGAGGAAACATTTTTGATCCTCGATTGGGTTTTCTAGCTAACCCCCAAAACGAGGCTAGTGGTGACTCCTGTCATATTTTTACGTTGTCATAAACAATTAGACTGCATAAATAAACCCACCATGCAAGGTATGAGTTTCGATGAAATTCACCATGATTTAGCATACTTGATATGTGAGTACCTCAAAGGATGAAGTGATGCCATCATTATGGGTGAAGTATACTATCGAGAGGGTTACCATGGTAAAGGTACCCTTAAATCCAATATTCACATTCGACCTCTTCCTCCAAGGTGTGTCGCCTGTGTGGATATGGATCGCAACACTTCGCTGTCACACGGGATATGAGCTTGAAAGAGCTCGCGATCTCGTGAAGGGAACTCATGAAAGGCTTGATCTAAAAGACGAGATGATGACGTCTTTTGGAATGTGAGCCATGAGGGAACTCTCGTGATGAAGTACTCATAAATCCGACATTTCTCTGTTTTCTCTCCTCGTGATGGTGAGGGATCAAGGGGCAGCGAGATCAGGTCACGACAGTCGTAATATCTTTCTCCAGTAACTCCTACTTGTCTAGTGGGAGTGCATATTTAAGTTCAGCATCCTTAACAACAACACCATATCCTATAATAGGTTGAACAAGCTCCCAAATCTAGATCTAGATCGGAAGAGATTGAACAATAAAAGAAAAAACTCTACATAACTCCCAAATCTAAATCTAGATCAAGAGAGAAGATATCATGATATTTTGATTAAAGGATTAACTTCATTTAAATTGAGAGGATGACAAATTTAGGGGATCAGAATCCAATAAGAAGGTTGCAGCTCGTAAATAAGGTAAATAGAAAAGTACGACTGTCAAATGCTTGACACCAAACATGTATTTGCTTGATCAGTTGTCAAGTTGTGTTAAAAGTATATGCAAAATCCAAAGTGGAACCTAAATAGCCCATCCTTTTCTAGCTATATCACAGCATATGTACATTAATAATAACTTTCGCTACTCATCTAACCATTAATTTCATTTGGTAGAGCTTGATTAATAGCATGTGTTAAAAGATATTGACAGAGAAGCATGGCCAGTGGTTTTAAGTTTTGTTTCTTTAGGGGCAAGAGAAGCAAATATATAATGCAAGGTTAAAAAAAGTGAAACTATAAATTGAAGGAAGAGAGTCAATATAAAAATTAATGGCTAATCATCATTGACAGGGACATGTTCTTGGGATGATCCGAACTGAATACAAAAATATTTTTTTTCCAACTGTAGATGGAGGAAATTTCGCTCAACTACACCTTTGATTATTGGGTTGCAGGTTATTAGTCGAACCAATCATATACGAACTCAACTAATTAAAAATGGGTAGTGTACATATTTGATATCCACCAATTAGAGGCATAATTAAGAGAAATTTCCTTATCGGCAATGGAGGAAACTATGATGCATGCACATTTTTGTTTGACTTGGAACCAGCAATAAATAAGTAAGACAAACATGCTTATCACTTAAGTAACTCTTGAGGCTATGTTTAGTCGTCTAAATTTCCAATTAGAATATGACTAGATAGAATATGATATGAAATCTAGGAATTTTACTCTATCTTATCCATTAATTGGTGATTGCAGTAAAAAAAAAAAAAAAAATATATATATATATATATATATATATATATATATATATATTTGGGTAAGGATTATTAACAGTAATATATTTATATCATATCATGTACATTATTTGGTATAAATAACATATTAGTATAAATAAACCAAAAATTTTACAAACAGAAATGATAAAAGTCTATGGTGACACTTTTGCCTACTTTATTTTATTTCTTTTTATTTTTTCTCTCTTTTTTTAATTAATTTCTTTGTCATTTCTTTTTTCCCTTTCCATTGCTCTCCAATAAAATTTTATTAAATAGTAAATTATACTAATATACCAAAATAGTAAAATACCAAAAATTTGTAAGAAATATACTGAATCTATATTCTAAAATAGAATTAAATTCAAATATAAATCAAAATCGGTTTAATTAAGATATCTATTTTTATTTTTATTTTGAATTTCTTATATTAGACTTCAAATATTATTTATGTATTGAAATATATTTTTAATTTGTTATTTTTTTGGTCATATAATTTTAATTTTATCAGTTTTGTTAACTTGAGAAGTTTATTATTCGGAAAAAAAAAAAAACTCTTCTAATATGAATATTAGAAATCCTATCCACCTTTATCCCACCCCCATAAATAATTTTATCTGGTCTATATCCCCTTCATATCTAACTTTATCCTATCTTGACTAAGTATCAAATACGTGATAAGATAAATTTTATCTTAATTTGAATTTTATCGACTACCAAATGCTGATTAAGGGTAAATAGAAATAAATAGACGAATGATTTTCCTAAATAAAAAATCTAGGTGAAATTTACCATCAGAAAACATTATCTACATGCACAACCTAAACATTATTTGGATTTAAATTGCCCATAGAACCCTTGAACAAAGGCAACTTTGAAATTTCACCCATATTTTACTGCTTTTTCTCATCTTTTCTCTTTGACCAGGTTCAATCTCTTCATTTATCAACAGTAGGCAATGCGCATTAGGAATATGGATTTTTATTAAATCCGCTCAAGGAATTTACACGGATAGAAAGAAGCCATTTGATAGCCATAGAATAAAACTCCTAATGGTGGAATTAATTTGATTCCTAACTTTTTGCGGAGATCGATATCCGTTTTCGTATGGAATCAAGTGGCAATAGGATCGTTATATTGGAGAATATAAGGATAGAATATATGAGGGGCTCTCGATAAAAGTCATTTGAATGCTGGGTCACAATATTCTCGGCATTCTTTTGATGGATATGTTTATCGTGAAAATTGACAAAAGGATCACTGATGTAGGAGTAGGTTCTGATTAGAAGGACGTGAGATGTCTGGTTCTTCATCTCTTCTAGTGGCATCCAAAACCCCGACCAGATGAAATTTTCTCACCTCCGGCCCTGATTAATAGTTACAATGATTCAATATCACCCACGTATAACTTTAAAAGTAATCTAAAAAACAAAAATTAGATCATAATGAAGATAGCATAACAAATGTCTGAGGGTGCGCTTGTTCTGCATAAAATCAATTATTTGGAAAATATTTTCTAGAAGTTATCATTTTTTTCTCTTGCAAAAATGAATGAATGAAGAAAAATTTCACTGTTCACAAAAAGGTTTACGCATTAATTATTATCAATAATGAATTTTTTATTAACTAATTATTTCGAAATATAAAATTAAAAATATTTTTCAAAACATTCATTTTCCGTAAAATAAAGGGAGTTTGAAACTTACTCTCCGGCTCATCCTTTCCCTTTCCAAGGTTCAAGCCATGAGCCATGCCAAAACATGGCTACAATGCCAATGCTTACCTCATTGCCACATCCACACCTTCTCCGACACTCGCTCATGTCACTTTCACTACCCATCTTAATTATGAGCCCACTGCCGCACCACCATGATCAAGCATCCCTAACTAAGCTCTCTCTCTCTCTCTCTCTGAGCTTTTTTGAGGTTGACTATACAACTTAAAGGGTGGTGAATTAGATGATAAATTTTTTTCACGAAATATAACAAGTTAAGCCTTCCTAAAAGCAAAACAAAATTGATAATATGATATACATTTGCTTCTATGAAACAATTATAACCAATATTAAACACAAAGAAAATATTGTGTAAAAACAGATAGTGGTTCGGCTTATAAAGGCTTGTTTGATAACCAGTCAATTATTGGCTATTTTTGTTGTTTTATTTCCCATAACAAAAAAAGAACATAAATTCATTTGGCAACGTTAGCTAATTTTTCTTTTTTGGGGAGTAAATATTTCTAAGAATAGATTTGGAATAGAATAAAAAATAGAAAAAAATTACTTCTTTATTCTCAGAAATGATTCTAAATCAAGCTAATTTCTTTTATTTTTTTCTCTTTTTTTCTCTTCTTTTTTCCTCCTCTCGCTGATCATCGGCCTTGACAATGGTTGACGACCTCACCAAAGCCTCGCTAGCCTTTCACGATTGGTGAGGCTCAACCTTGCCCAGCTAAGGCGTGGCTAAGCATTGCCTAGCCATGGTGAGGTTGCTGGCTCTCGTCTAGTTGGTCATTGGTCGTTATTGAGGCTGACAATCGTCTAGAGGAGGAAGAACAAGAGAAGGAAGAAAGAAAAAGAAAAAAACTCATAAAATTATGAAAAAAATAAAAGAAATTCTATGCCATATAAAAATTTGAGGTCATATCAAATGCATTTATGGTATTTTTCCATTCTGAGAATAGAAATTTTGTGCAATTACCAAACGTACTCAAATGCTCAAAAACTAGTCCGAGAAATGGAACTAGAAAAAACTATTTTTGAGCAGAAATTTTGCCCGGGAGTATAATGGTTACCAAGACCCTAACCAAGCATATATCCACTCTCCACCACTAACAACCACAACAAAACTAGAATTTGGTGATAACTTGATTTCTAGTTAATGAGTCATATAGGGTAAATACTTACGAATAGGGAAGCTTGATTGCGACAAAGCTGATTTCTCGCCAAAAAGAGTCATTCAACATTTAAATTAACATTGGCCTTTCATTTATGAGTATTTTGTACTTCAACCTGAAAAAGTCAAAAAGTTAATTTTTGAGTCTTGATCAAAATTTGGTTTTTTTTTTTTTTATAGTCTAAGAATAGTGCCAATTTCACTTATGTACTTTCATTTTTTTTTTAAATTTGAAGTTCTGTTCACTAATTGACTTTTTAGTAGCAAATCATAAAATAAAGTTTACTTTTGGTCAAACACTTTTCCCAGAAAATTGAAAAAAAAATGGGAAAGAATCACAAATCAACTTAGTTTTACTTCAATTTGATTTATACATCATCAATTTTACAAAAGTCAATTAGGAATAGACTTTTTCCCAATTTGAAAATTTCAATTTCTAGTTGGCCAAAATCAAAATTAGTTAATTTTTAATCGTCTTTTGAGATAGTTTCATTTGTTTGATCAGTAGGTCGTAGTTCATCCAATTTTGACATAGTTTCATTTATGGTCATAGTTCATCCGATTTTAGAATTCCATGGTTCAATTTAATCAAAATTGAGTCCGATTCATTAAAGGAAACTCAACTAAAATCAATTTTGATAAAATCACATCAATTGGACTTAATTGACTCATTCCGGCCAATCAATAATTAACAAAATCGTGAAGGATCGATCTAGTTAACATAATTCACTTTGACCCGTTCTAAAATTATCATTCAACTACATCAATAAAAGTTCAATTTGGCTAATTGATCCTAATTTGTACACATTGGTCTAGCTCATATTCTAGTTCTAGCAAGAACTAAAGGAGCTAGAACATTTCATGTCCAATAAATTAAACCAAGTCAATCTAATTCAAGGCCGATATATTCAATTTGACCCAATTCAATTATTAATTTTTTAATTGGACTTAGCTAGATCGAGAATAGAAAAATTGGAAGAACTTTTCCTATGGACTGAACCAACCAAAGTCCAGGTCAAGCCAGTCCAACCAAGTCCAACTGGTCCAATCGACATTTATTAGCCAAGGCCAATTGATCAACATAGCCATTTTCTCCTTTACCTAGAAATTATCATTATGGGAATTAAAAAATTGCCCTTAGGCCATGTCATTAATCTATGTCATTTAAAAATTAGCCAATAGGGGTAATTCCTTAATCATTAAGGATTCAATCCAAGCCATCCACTATCCTTAGATCTAGCCATCCATCTTGAGATGTCACAATGCATGTGACATCCACCAATAAGAGTTTGCTTAATCAAGAAGCAAACATTCTAAGCCCCTGCATTGATCTAAGGGCCAAAATTCAAAGTTGAGGGAGGCATTTGTCAAATTTTCCCTCCAAAATTTGGGGAGTTCAGACACATAATTCAGAAAATTCTCTCAACTCTCTAGCCAAAACACTTTGCCACCATCTTCGGCCAAATTTCAACAAGCCATCGCCACACTAACATCCTCCAAGCTGTCCTTGAGTAGATTGTGATCAATATAGCACCAATATGTCGTGGAAAGATTGCCGATCATGTTAATTTCCTTCTTGGTCTTCAACTCAAGCTCCATGCTAATGCGTTGCATGAAGGGTTCATGCCACTGTTCCGACTTTTGATGACCATTGGCAATCTTGATTTTGCAACAACATCTCTCAACATGTCCACAAAGTCTGCATGGTCGAAATTTGATGAAACAACCATTAGATTTCCTTAAACCTTTTGATTTAGATTGATTGTTCATTAGAGCTTATTGAGTCGATTCCTCACTCCAATCTTTGCTCATTAATTCTTGATTATGCTAAGCATCCTCGGCTGTTCCATGGTATAGTCAAGGTGAATATAGAGGCTGATCGTTTGATTGAGCTTCGTGAAGTCCAATATCTAGGCTGGTGCATTTCAACCTAGCTTAGGATAATAGAAGACAAATGATGAGACCAACTATATGTGAAGTTGATGGAGGTTGTTATTGATGTTGTTATTGCTAAGTATAGGCTAATATTGATGTTTAGCAAATCATGTGTAGACATCGATAAGAAGTTGATTGGTGATTGATTTGGTGATTGATTGTTGCATAATGAGTCTGTTATGGGTTTTTGGAGTCTAATGAGTCAATAAGTTTAATTGATTGATTTAATTAAGTAAATGTCAAAATTAGGAAAAATTTTCAACTAATGAAATAATTCAAACTTCTTAAGCTTCAAATTGATAGGTCACATGTCAAAATTAGAGTTCATTTTTTTATATGTGAAATTGGTTTCAAAATCTAGAATCTAAATTTGGAAAATTTGATTTAGTTGTTACAATTTCAATTTCTAGCAGGACCTTACTCAATTCTTCAATTAGAGTGTAGGCTTATATTGATGTATGTTTA
Source organism: Eucalyptus victrix (assembly GCA_016097545.1). Lineage (NCBI taxonomy): Eukaryota > Viridiplantae > Streptophyta > Magnoliopsida > Myrtales > Myrtaceae > Eucalyptus > Eucalyptus victrix. The sequence continues at coordinate 30,341,887 of CM027837.1, forward strand.
GCAAATGATGTGTCGATATTAATAAGAAGTTGATAAGTGATTGATTGTTGCATGATGAGTTTGTTATGGAAATTTAGAGTCTGATGAGTTGATAAGCTTAATTGACTCATTTAATTAAGTAAATGTCCAAATTAAGAAAAATGTTCAACCAATAAAATAACTTTAACTTCTTAAGCTTTGAATTGATAGGCTGGATGTCAAAATTAGAGTTTGTTCTTTATGTGAAATTGGTTTCGAAATCTAGAATCCAAATTTGGAAAATTTGATTTGGTTTATGTAATTTCAATTTCTAGCATGACTTTACTCGATTATTCAATTAGAGTATAGGCTTATATTGATGTATGTTTAGCAAATCATTTGTAGATATTATTAGGAAGTTGATTGGTGATTGATTGTTGCATGATAAGTCTATTATGAAAATTTAGAGTTTGATGAGTTTGTAAGCTTAATTGATTGATTTAATTAAGTAAATGTCAAAATTAGGAAAAATGTTCAACTAATGAAATGATTTAAATTCTTAAGTTTCGAATTGATAGGTTGCATGTCAAAATTAAAGTTCATTTTATATGTGAAATTGGTTTCGAAATCTAGAAGCCAAATTTGGAAAATTTGATTTAGTTTATGTAATTTTAATTTCTAGCATGACCTTACTCGATTCTTCAATTAGAGTATAGGCTTATATTAATGTATGTTCAGAAAATCATGTGCAGATATAATAGGAAGTTGATTGGTGATTAATTATTGCACGATGAGTGTGTTATGGAAATTTGGAGTCTAATGAATTAATAACCATACAATCCTTTCTCAAAACATTTATAAACTGCTTAAAAATAACCTATGTTGATGTCCCTTCACCGCAACTTCTAACAAACCTATCAAAAAACCTAGGAACTCTTTCTCTGTCAGCATTTGGATTCTGTTTTAGTGCATATCCATTTCCACAATGGCAATTTTATTGAGACAACAAACATTATCAAACAAATGTTGTTGCCATAGTATCTGTGATATCTTGAATTTTCAGTTTTGTTTTCAATTGAATGAATTGGGCTTTTTATCAACGTGCCTATAGTTCTATTCTCTGAGCTGATCACTCACAATTTAACTAATCTATCAAGTGAAGGCGTTAAGAGATTTTAAAGCAATAGATTTGAAAATTCGACCAAAAATTGACTGCTCGACCGTGCTAGTCTGCAATGATCATTACAGCATAGTTAAAAATCGATTAAAGATCAAAGATAGGTTGACTCGATTGAGCCATGTGATTAAAAGTAGGTGATTTCACCTAATTGCAAAATACTTGTCGATCAGCACTGGACCGATTTTCCTATCGTTTTGGTACCCTGTGTTCGTATTTGAAATCTCGAGATTTTCATGATAACTGAGAGTTGTCCATGTGTTGAAGATGTACAACGTGGCTTAAAAATAATTGACCATGGGTTAATTGCACTAAAAATTTCTAAAAGCTACCCGGTAGGCTAGGTCATGCTAAAATCGCACTAGATTAAAATTAACCGCGAATTTGAACACGATTTCAAAAATTGAAAATTCTGTCATGTCATGATTTATTTGAGGACTGTTGATTCATCCTTTGAAGAATTTTTTGCAAATGGAGATTTTTGGCGAAATTTCAAAATAGGGCCATTTTTGACCGGAAAAATCAGAGGGCCATTTTTGATCGCGTTTTTGGGATTCATGTTGGTTCAATTGGTAAGAAAAAATGTTAATTTGGTTGAAGACACCTTGGTTGGATTTATGGGGATCGATTTAGATTCAATTGAAGGAGAATATTGAAGTGGATTTAGGGGATTTTGTTCCAAAATTCCTAGGTCCCTTGGTGTACAACATTTGGACCACTTGGTGAAGCTTCTAATGGAAGTCTTGGGCTGCAAATTGGCTTGGATGAGAGCCAAGGCGAGTAGGTCCTTGCCAATGAGTGTTTGAAGAAAGAATATAAGGCTTTGGAGGCCTTGAGGGACCCTCCAACCTTCTGCTATCCCCTTATTCTCTAGCAAGCTTGCTTTCCCCGTTGTAGACCATTTTGAGCTCCCAAAAAACCAGAGGAAATTGCTAGCCTCCCCTTCCCATCGCAAGCCGCTTGTCGAGCCGTTAAGACCGCCGTGTTGTCGTTGTGCCCCCGCACAAGCCCATCGCCTACGTTTGCTCGTCCACCTGCTCCTGCTCGTCCCGCGACCCCAACTGTGCCCTCGAGCCTCCCTATTCACGATAGGAGCTTAGCCAAAGCCCCCTGGCTGCTGTCCAGCAGTTGCCATCACCCGCTGTCGCCCCTGCTCACCCGTTGTAGCTCGATTCGCCCATCCTTTACCGTTTCTAGCCTCGTTCCAACTTGCTCAATCCTTGGACAGAACCAAGAAGCCTAGTCAGTTGTGAACCTTTGTGGGCTATTTCGGACCTCTTCCGAGCCTTGCTTGGCTTTGCTGCCAGGAGGTTTGTTGACTGTCCCCACATTGCCATCACCATGGACTCACCGGATCACTGAACCGGTGAGCTTACTTGCTAAACTCTGCTTAGGGAGTTAATGACGTTTAAATGGTGATTAGTTTAAGCTAAGTATTATTTAGGTAGTTAGTTATAATGAATTAATGATTTAATTATTTGTTTATGCATGTTAGGTGGTTAGAACGGATAGATTATAGACTAACTAAGTTGTACTATTTATCTAGATAGGTTCGAAAATTTTCCCAATCCATTCGGGTGGTTAATTAAGCGTTTCGACCTAATTTTCTATTTTGGCATTTAATTGCATTTATTTAATTATTTTTGGTATTTATTTAATTATTTATTATTTTCTGAAAATTATACCGGGATAGCCGGCGACCGAAATTTTGTGCTAATTGTAATGGTGTGTTTTGTTTATGCAATCGAATACTATTTTGTGCTAATTGAGTGGTAATTATAATTTTGGGTATTTATCCCAAGATAGTGTAATTTTAGTATTTAATCAGAAAATACTGGTGTGTCGGTTTTAACGCCAAAAATGTTTTTAGGCACTATATTAAATAGTGATATTTTTGAAAAGAAAGATATAGCATTTTGACTCAGACTGACTGTGTACCCACACACGACTATTTTTATCGAGTATTTTTATCACGATGATATTAGGCCAAGTTCATTATATTAATTGAGGAATTGGTGTGCAAAGCACAAGGTCCTTGACTAGGATTGATTTATCGTGTATTAGCTTTGGTGAGCAATAACATAAATATATATATATATATAAATATATATATATATATATATATATAAATATATATATATATATATATATATATATATATTATATTAGCTTTGGTGAGCAATAATAATAAATCTTAGCTTGGGTGAGTAGTGATCAAATTGAGTCGATTGATTGAATAGATCGATAAATTGATGGTTTGGGTTGAATTGATTGGTTGAGATTATGAATTGTATTGATGTACAGGAGGGAATTGAGGCAAGGCAAGTCTTTTTGACTTATGTGTATAGCTACTTCTAGGCGTATTTCCTTCCTAGTCGGAATTTATAGGGTGAACTTATTGAGACATTGTCTCACCTCGTCGTGGGCTCAACCTTTTCAGGTCCTTAGATGGCGGTTCCTCTAGAACGTTTTGGCTGGCCCATGAGGGTTATTGAGCGGGTTTTCAACTACCTCGATCCCGGAAGTCACTGGGTCTATGAACTTGTGGTAACTACTGTCTGGGTTGAAGAAGGCATACCTCAGAGGGTACCTCATCGATTCAGAGTGTGGTTTCGCTACGGACCCAATGGATTCAGGATGGGTACCCTTGGGGGTTTTGAAATCCCCGTTGTGGTGGTTGATGCCACTCTAGGTGAGAGTGTAGTTGACCCTCTTGATGGTGTGGTGAAGGACCTGACGCCCCCGGAGCCTGTTGAGACCGATGGATCGTCGAATGTGTTTGGCTAGCTGGTCTTAGGACAACTTTGTTTTTTAGAGCCAGTCTTTTGTAAACTCTTGCCTATAGAGCTGGTCTTAGGACAGCTTCGACCAACAATCCCCCTTCTACAGTCTTTTATTCCTTTACTTCTTTGACTTTGAACTCTCTCTCCCCCACGTTGGACTACATCACACCCACGCCTCTCCCTCTTTCCTAATTTCTCACGTTTCTCCCCCGGCCGACAAACCCCCCGTCCCCCCCCCCCGGTTCTCTTGTTCTTCCCTCTCTCCCTGTTGACGTCTTTTTCTCTCCCCCCTTCTTCTTCTTTGCACGTTCAACTTCACCGAAACTATTTCAGTTCTGTGCCACGCTCTGGAACCAACCCACACGCCATCAGCTATTCCGCCATCAGCTATTCCACCATCGACGATTTTCTCCCCCCGTCCAACCGAGTCAACGACAACTTCTAGAAAAGTCCCCCACGTTGACTCCTTGCTACCCTCTTCCACCGAATTAGCATCGTCTTCGCGTCACTGAGCCCAGCAACCCATGCCTCTCCCATCTTCAGCCGTGAATAGCCCCAGCTCAACTTGCATGTCCATCAGCCCAAGCAACCCCTCACCAGCTCTTCGCCTCACTGAGACCACAAGGACTCCTTGGTCGCACCATTAGCATCCCTAGTAGTAGCTCAGTCCCCTTTTGAACTAGACTAGTAGCCCAATCGTGGGCTTTGTGGCCGATATCGGCCCGGTTTGGCTCCCATTAGTGCCGTTGCTTCGGAGTTTATCGGCTGCCGTCACGCCGTCGTCGCCGTGAACCGGTTTTCACGTTAATCCAGTGGGTTTAACTCACTAATCTCTACTTAGTAAGTTAATGATGCTTAAGGGTTGATTAGTTTAAGTATGGTTTAGGTGGATAGTTAAAATATATTAGTAATTTAATCGTTCGATATTGCATGTTAGGTGGTTAGAATAGTCCAATTAGTGAGTAGATAGATTGTAGTATTTATCTAACGAGTCTCGGAATTTTTCTGAATTCGTCTCGGCTTTTAATTAGGCTTTTTCGGCCTAAGTGTGCATTTTTTTTTTGCTATTTATTGGTAATTATTAATTAATTTTCGTAATTATTTAATTAATTATTATTTTTCGAAAATTAGACCGGGTTAGCTAGTGACTAGAATTTTATGCTGATCGTAGTGGTGTGATTTGTTTAATTAATTGAGTGTTAGATTGTGCAAATTGAGCGTGATTTGTAATTTTGGGAAATTGGTCCCAAAATTTAATATTTTCGGTAATTAATTAGAAATTATCGGGTGTTTAGTCGGTTTACAATGCCAAAAATGTGTTAGTGGATTGTGGAAATTAGTGGGATTTTCAAAAGGGAAAATATTGTATTTTAGCTAAGGCCGATTGTATACCCACACATGATTATTTTTATCGGGTATTGATAAAAATTGTGAAAACGTTAGATGGTCAGGATGGTATACTATATCAGCTAGATGGCTTTAATATATTAGCTTAGCATGAGCAGTATATTTTATCAGTTTAGAGTAAGCATCATGGGTATACTATATCAACCCGATGGTTTGATATGTTAGCTTAGTGAGAGCAGTATACCGGAATACTATATTAGCCCGATGGTTTAATATGTCAGCTTAGCAAGAGCAATATACTAGTATACTTTATCAGCCCGATGATTAGTATACTTTATCAGCCTAATGGTTTGATATGCTAGTTTAGTGAGAGTAGTATACTATTTATCAACTTAGCGCGAGCTATACTATCTATTTTCAGCTTATAGTGAGTAGTCCTTGATATGATTGGACTTTATACATAGTATTGAATGGATTGACCGAGAGATGGTCATGATGACATGAAATCGGCTGAGTCGATTGATCGATGACTTGATCTAATTAGATGTTTTGATGTTCCGAAGTGATTTGTTGAATTTATAAATTATATTAACTTGTAGGGAGGAATGGAGGCAAAGGTAAGTCCTCTGACTCGTGCTTGTACTTAGGTAGCCCTAGGGGTGTATTTTCTCCCTAGTAAGGTCTTAGAGAGAACTTGCTAAGACGTTGTCTCACCTTGTTGTGGGATAATATTTTCAGGTTCCTAGGGGAAGAATCCTAGAGCTTGAGGCGGAAGGGTCAGGAGCATGGATAGCTCAGAAGTTCTTTTTGAAGATAGACTTTTTGTACTTAGACCTTAGAGTTGGCCTCTATTTGTAAACTAGATTGTGGTTTTTAATAATAAGTTGATTTGAAATTTCTTGTCTTGCTTTTCTATCTCACGTTTGTTATAGTCAGGGGATTAGTAATTCGCTTCCACATGCGTATTAAAAAGAATGGGTCGGTGATGTATCCTGGGAACGTCGCAATTTAATCGACCACCGAGGGATGGGCACACGCTCTAAGGATCGGGGCATGACACCAGAAGCCCCGGTTGAGTTATGAGAGCTTGGTTGAGGTGGGATGACGATAAATGAACTTGCATGAGTGCCAATTTTGCATAAGTATGAGAGGTCGATATGTTTCTTGATAAGCCAAAGGTAAGTATGCATTAAAGCATGTGTTATAAACATTTGCATGTAGTCGATGATAGTAAAAAGTTTGTTATTGACATGTCATTGATCTAGATTTTGATGATGATATGTTCTCCTAGTAGAGAATTATGATTTTTACTTACTAAGTCCACGACTCACTCCGTTGTTTTTTCAAAATTGTAGGTATGGAGGAGTTGCGGTCTCGATAAAGGAACTAAGATTTACCCAAACCTTTTTTAGCATAGAGCATATAATGGTTGTAAATACAACGACCCGTGATAAAAGGGCTTGTAAATATAACTAATATAATTGTGTCTCCAAGTGATTGTTTTCTTAACTACTTGTTGTCGTGTGGGTGTTGCATGTATGCTTTCACATGTGCTTAAGGAAGCCCAACAAGAAGTTGGAAGCCCTAGTCGAGCCAAGAGGGCCTAGTCGAGAGAGGATGATGGTAAATAAATTTGCATGAGTGCTGGTTATGCATAAGTATGATAGGTCGATATGTTTCTTGATAAGCCAAAGGTAAATATGCATTGAAGCATGTTGTGATGGACCTCTGCATGTAATTGAGGATAGTAGTAAGTTTGTTTTTAATATGTCATCGATATTGTATTGCAAGTGTTGTACCTACTAGATTTTGATGACGAGATGTTCTCCTAGTAGAGAATTAGGGGTTTTACTTACTAAGTCCATGACTTACCCTTTTTTTTTTTTTTTTTTTTTAAATTGTAGGTATGGAGGAGTTACAATCTCAATAGAGGAACTAAGATTTACCTGGCTTTTTTTAGCATAAAGCATGTAGTGGTTGTAAATACAATGGCTCGTGATAAAAAGGGCTTGTAAATACAACTAATATAATTGTGTGTTTGCAAGTGGTTGTTTTCCTAGCTACATGTTGTCGTTAGGGTGTTTATATATGCTTCCGCATGTGCTTAATGAAAAGATAAAAAGAAATGGGACGGCCATGTGCTTGGGACATTGCGAAAATAACCCTTGCCGCTTGAGACCCTAGAGATGGAGTTAGGGTTGTGACATTTTTGATAGGGTAATAACACATGTAGACTGGTTTTACTAATAAAATAACACCACGTCGGATTTTTTGGTAAGCTCACTGAAATTGGCACTTAAGTGTCCAATTTTTTTTTTTTTAAGTGGCACTTAAGTATACCTCTTAGAAGTTTTAGCATTTATATATCTCTCCATGCCAAGTTATGGCACTTATGGTGTTTTTTTTTTTACTTTTCTTCAGTTGATGAACATCTTCACATCTTCCTAGAGCTTCGAAACCTAGTGGTTGCTCGACAAAAACCTTTTCTTTGATATCACCTTTAAAAATGCACTTTTCACATCCATTTGATATTGTTTGAAGTCATAAAAACAAGTATAGGCTAGCAGGATTTGTATAGCTTTTGATGTAGCAACGGGAGCATATGTTTCATCAAATTCAATACCATCCTCTTGTAAGTATCCTTTTGCAACTAATCTTACTTTGTTATGGGTCACTTTACATTTTTCATCAAATTTGTTTCAAAATACCCATTTGGTTCTTATGATAGGATAATTTGCAAGTCTTGAAACTAATTCTCAAACATTGTTTATGTAGCTTATCTTGCATAGTTTCAATCCAACTTTCATCTAAAATGGTTTTCTCAACTCCTTTGTGTTCCAATCGAGATGTTAGGGCCAAGGAGTTCATCAAATGTTTTGGAGACGATCTAGTCTTGATTCCTTTGTTTACTTTCCCAGCTATTGGTTGTGGTTGTTGTTGTTTACTAGAATTGGTGGAGATATTTGCATAATATCTTCGCAATCATCAGATTGTGTTCGTCATTGATCATCTTTAAACCTCACATTCATGGATTCATCTACTGCTTGTGAATCTTTATTGAACACATGGTCAATTTTACAAGCAATTGAGTATATGAGGAAGATACCTTCACTTGCTCTTGTATCAAACTTCTCAATGTTCTCATTTGCATTCTTGAGAATGAAACTTTTTCATTCAAACATATGGAAGTAAGATACAACAGGCTTTCTTCCTCTGAAAATCTCATATTGAGTTATTTTGACCAAGGTCTCAGTAGTAACGTGTTCAATCTCAGGCGGAATCAATTACTTTCGACTCTCAATCATTATGGTTTTAGCCATTTTCTCTTTAAAAGACACCATTTTACTAGGGACTATATGTTGTGGAGAAATTAAGTTACACTTCATTTTCCTCACAATAATTGGCAAAACTTTATTTGTCGAACATCATCGGTCATGATTGTTGTGATATTGTATCCTTTTTCATTTTGGGTCCTTCTAGCAGATTTTGCAATGAATGAAATGCTTCATTCTTGTGAGATAGAAACATTACTCATGTGAATCATGAATCATCAAGGATCACTAAGTAGTATTTCCTTCTACCCAGATTGGTTGTCCTCATTGGTCCAAATGAGTCCATACGGCTTTCCTATAAAATTATTAAGGCCTTCCAATAATAATTGACCTAGATCCATGAGATTGATAAAAAAAATCAAGGCTTGTTTAGTTGTGTGGCAATTGTTCTCTTTGTTCAACCGCTACAACTTATACGATTGGGAACGTTTGGAAGTAAAAAAAATTCAACTTATCGAATAGGGTTGTTGACATTGTTAGTTGTATGCCCTAAAGCAACCATGTACTAGTTATATGTTATAGATTATTTAATGGAAAATAAGTTTTATTCATTCATCATCTAATTTATTTGAATGAAGTCCATAAGATTAGCTATGACTGAACCTATTCTTAAGGTGTTAAAAATATGTGTAATAGGTTTATAGTTACTGTATCTTTAAACAGTTCCCGATTGATGGATCATTAAGAAGACATTGATGATCTTATTGAGATTGGTGTGTTCTCTAGCTTCACTTTAGTATTTGATACTTGAGGGGATGATCTCATTGGGTATTTGATTTATGAGCTAGAACACAAGTGTTTGTGTCATATCCCGAACCCTGGGCACGCAACAACCCCTTCCTTGGTCAATAGAAAGTGACGTCCCAGGACTCGTCGATGACCATTCATTTTAATCTTTCATTTTGCACGAGCAGAAAACAAACCATCTTCTCGTCAAGCAGACAATCATGCAACCAAACAGGAATAGAGAGATGAATAGCAAAAACAACAACAACAACATCTACTCATATACACATTTTTATATTGGATTAACCTACGGAGGATCGTTTTCGATCTACAAGCCCAATAGAGGGCCAATCCATCCTCTAAGCTAGACCTAAAGAAAACTAGGCTAGGCTAATCAAACTATACATAAAAAGAACCTTCGGGGTCGGCACTACAATCACTCGGATCTAGCAGACTTAGACCTCATTGAGTCATAGTCGGAGGCGTACGGGTCGAATACTAGTGAAGCGGGGTCAGGATTTTCCACTACACCGTTAGGAGGGTCTAGCTCCATAGGATCCCAATCAGTGTCCTCGGGGCCCCTACCGAGCAGCCTGTCAAAACCCCTCAAGGGATCGATTAGCAAATTGCCATCCCTAATGGACCATGCTAGGAACTTATGGGGTATCCACCACCCCGGTCCCTCATCCACCTAGATGACGGAGAGATACTTCTCATATATATGATGTGAGATCTTGATTTTCCAATTTTGTTTTCAATTGAATGAGTTGGGCTTTTCATCGACATGCCTATAGTTCTTTTCTCTATGCTGATCACTCACGAGATACTAATCTATCAGGTGAAGCCATTAAGGGATTTTAATGCAATAGACTTGAGAATTTGACCAGAAATCGACTATTTGATCGTGCTAATATGTAAGGGTCAATATGACACTGTCAAAATTGACCGGAGACCGAATATAGGTCGGTTCGACTGAGGCATGTGATTAATGTATGGGTGATTCCACTTAATTGCAAAATTCTTATTGAACGACATTAAACCAATTTTTTTGTCATTTTTGTATCCCGTGTCCGTATTTGAAACCTTTAGATTTTCATTACAACTAAAAGTCACCAATGAGTCGAAGATGCACAATGTGACTCGAAAATAATTGACTACGAGTCAATTACATTAAAAATTCTTAAAAGCTACCAAGTAAGTTGGGTCACGTTAAAATCGCGCCCGGTTGAAATTAACCACATATTTAAACTTGATTTCAAAAATTGAAAGTTCTGTCATGTCATGATTCATTTTAGGAAAGTCAACTCATCTTCCGAAGATTTTTCCTGCAAACCTGAGATTTCGACGAAAATTCAAAGTAAGGCTATTTTGGACCGGGAAAATTAGAGGGCCGTATTTTGTCGCATTTTTGGCTTTCAAGTTAGTTCAATTGACAAGGAAAATTCATGAGATGGACGATGGCACATTGGCTTATTTTATGAGAGCCAAATTGAGCTCAATTGGAGAAGTATTGGAGAAGAATTGAGTGGAATTGGAGGGAAATTGTCCAAAATTCGTAGGTCTTTGGGGTGTGGAACATTTGGACCCTTGGATGGCTTGCTAAGGAAGCTTGAAAGCTGCAAATTGGCTACAAATTGTCCAAGCATTTTGGATATTTTAAGGCCCCTCCTCATCTTCAGCAGCTTCTTCTTCTTCTTCCCTTGGTTTCATTTCTTCATTTTTGTGGGTTTTGTGAGCTTAGAAAACTAGAGAATGGCCAACACTCCTTGCCCCCTGCCGTCGACTGCTTGCTGAAGTCACTTGAGCACTGTCATTGTCGCTATAAGCCTGTGCACATGTTTGCTCGTCCCTGCTTGTCTCGTGGTCTTGCGCCATCGAGACCTCTTGGTCCTCGTTCCCACGAGCCTAGCCATCGTCTCGAGCTCACCCTGGTCGTCGTCCAATTGTTGGAGCCACTGCCGTTGCCCACTGCAACCACCTAGACCTGCAGTGACCTTTTCCACACTAACCAGCCACTCGAGAAACCTCCTTCAGCCCAAGGAAAAAAGCCAAGCCTCATAGTGGGCTGTGGGCTTTGTGAGGCTTTTCCAGGCTCATCTGAACCTTGCTTATTTGTCACTCGCCTCCGCATCGTCATCGCCGTGAACTCACCGGCTTGCTAAATTGGTGAGTTTACTTGCTAAACTCTACGTAGGAAGTTAATGACGCTTGGTAGATAATTAGCTTAGTTTAAGATGAGGTTAGAAGGCTAGTTAGTTTAAATTAGTGATTTGATTATTTAATATGTACGTTAGGTGGTTAGAATATACTAATTAAGGCTAGATAGATTATACTATTTATCTAGATAAGTGCATAAATTTTCTAGGCCTGTTTAGGTGGTTAAATTAGCATTTCCGGCCTAGGTTTGCATTTATTGGATTTTTTTGGTATTTATTTAATTAATTTTTCTATTTATTTAATTATTTAATATTTTCCAGAAATTATACCGAGATAGTCAGTGATCGGAATTTCGTGTTGATTGCAATGGTATGCTTATTTTTTACGATTGAGTGTTAAATTGTGCAAATTGATTAGTGATTGTAATTTTGAGTATTTAATTCAAAATTTTGAAATTTTTGTAATTATTTAGAAATTATTGGATGTTAGGTTTTGACATCAAAAATGGTTTTAAATACTATATCAAACAATGAGATTTTAAAAGGGAGGATATTAGTCTTTTTGGTTCAAATTGATCGTGCACCCACATACGATTATTTTTATCATGTGTTTTTAATATGAAGAAAATGGGTTAAGTACATTATTTTAATAGGGACATTTGAGTCAAAGCACAATTTCTTGGCTAGGATTGGATGGATGTATTAATGGTTATAAGAACCTATCCTCGATGTGAGTCGGGTGGACGTTGGCCCTACATGGGATACCCTTGTTAACGGATGCCGATCGTAGTAGATTTTAGACCGATACTCCTTCGGGATTGCCATACTCAATGGGGTGAGACGTTGCCATGCTTAATGGGGTGAGACGATGCCAAGTTATGTCAGAAGACCGTCAAACGTTGAGTATGGGACAAAATTGTATGGTATAGTATGAGATGTGTTATAATGATTTGGCCTTATAATCGGGACCCTTGTGGTTGTGTGAGATATGAGATTTGGCGTTCCAATTGATTGAGTTTGATTACTGCTTAGGTATGTGATATGGACTGTACTGACATGTAGGGAGGATCTGAGACGAGGTGAGTCTTTGTGGTTGTGTGGTTGTGGGGTTAGGACACCCCTAGGTGTACTTCCTTTCTAATTGGGCTTTAGGGGGTAGACTTGCTGAGAAGTTGTCTCACTTTGTCGTGGGCTCAATTCTTTTTAGGTTCGTAGATGGCGATCCCGCCAATGCATTTTGGGTAGCTAAGGGGGCTTCATTAAGTAGAGTACATTTTTCCCTATCCCTGGGACTTCTTGGCTCCGTGAGCTCGTGGTGTCTACGATCTTGGTTGATGAGGGCCTACCTAAGTTTGTACTTCACCGATTCAGAGCGTGGTATTGTCATGGGCCTAATGGAGAATAGGAAGGTCCCCTCGATGGCTTTGACGCACTTGCTGTTGAGGGCGAGGAGATGGTTGGCTCCCTCGATACTGACATCCTTGATGGTGTCGTTGAAGACCTAGATCCCCCAGAGGTCTCAAAGGTCTTGGCTGAAGAGTCTTGTGCCTAGTCAACTGGGTGGCTCTTTTTTTTGGAGTTGACCTTTGTTTACAGTCTAGTGTTGTCAATAAACTCAGCTTTTTTTTAAAAAGTGTTTTATGAAAATGGTATCTTGCTTCTCTATCCCATATTTTTGTTGACTGGGGATTTATTATACGCTTCTGCATGTGCAATAAAATGAAAGCGTTGGAAACGCGTCTTGGGACATCTCAATTTTATCAACTATCGAGGGATGTGTGTGTGCTCGAGGTTTGGGGTGTGATAAGTGTGCCTGACTTGAGAAGTGGTGCTACGTCACAATAGTATCCCAATCCTTAGGGATATCGAATCTCATTGACGAAAGCATCATTCTAAGGTCCTGAAAGTGGTTATACAATAATCAGTTAGATAAAATCTCCGCGAGTTTTCCCCTAAGCCCCTAGTTAGAACACTAACTCAACTCGAGGTATCACTCTAGAACCACCCCACAAGCAACACAATGACTAACAACCAATAACCAACAACCAACAAATAACAATAGTCAACGTCAACCACTAATCATATAGTCAGTTTGCATGCAACCTTACTTGGTATGCTATACCCTGCACGTTATATCTCAGCTCAATACACGCAATGCACATGGCCATTAGATGATGCAATTCAACAATCGCATATGAGTTGCATCACAAGCGATTTCACCTAGCCATTGCCACACCTTGCATGTTATCGATTCATGTGTGCGTACCATAAACAATGTGATCACTCATGCATAGTCAAAACCAATGATGCCATGATTTTCACATGCTTTTGCACATTAGTGCGCCACATAACACATATTGATCAATCATATGGGTCCCGATTATAAGGTAAAATCGTTATGATACGTCCCATACCGTCTCACACAATTTTACCTCATAATAAGGCCTAACTATCTCAATTACTCAGACACATTCTAGTTATCATGGCCCACTGGCCACGCCCAACTTCTCAGTCGACGATCATCCGGACCCCTGCGGGGCATCCATTATAAATCGGGCATCGTCCTACCCCATCGGGCACGGCATCGTCTAGAACTCCCGCCTAGACGTCAATCTCGAAGGAGCATGGGCCCAACTTTTACCGTGACTTCGCATTTGAATTCCTGCCGGACATCTGATATAAATCAAGCATGGCCCCCAAACTCCCGTTGACTGACGGTTTCCATTTATTGATTACGCAAGCATACCACCACAACTCACTATCATTTTTGAGTATCAGTCAATGCACACATGCTTGCGTATATAACCACAAATCATTTTCCCATAAAAGCGGTCTATTTCCAATGTCCATTGCACAATTCATTTTCCCTTTTTTTGTGAAAACCATACAATTCATGTGGATGTCTATGCATTTACAAATTCAATTCATCTCATAAGATCAAAACACATGAAATTAGACAATTTTTCACTCTTAGATGAACAATGCGTGTGAATCGTAACTTGTGAATGGGCGTGTGAACAGTAAAATTCTAAAATTAAATAAGTAATAAATTAAGTCCAGAAATTGAGCAAAACATTAATTAAAGCAAACAATCAACCAATTAAAGCTAAACATGCTTAATAACACATAAAACACAATTAAGCAACATTAACCTAAACTAATCTTACCACCGCCTGTGGTGGCCCAATTGGATAAATGCTCCCATGATCCTTTACTAGAGGAGAGGAGTTCGAATCTCGCTGGCCGCACGAGATCTTAAGTGCGACGTCGAGGTGGTGGGTCCTCTGCTAGCATCACCCCGGGGTTTACCCCCCGTTACCTCAGGCTTATCGGGCTGTTCGTGTTGGTACGGTGCATAGGTTCCCTAGGTCATAAAAAAAAAAAACCTAAACTAATCTTAACCATCTATCTAACCACCTATCTTAGAGCTAATATAACTTAATTAAAGCTCCTAAACCAAGATTAGTCCTAACTAAACCAACGCTAAGCAAGTTTAAGCACTAATCGACGGATTATGAGCTAAACTCACCCGTTTAGTGGGTCAAAGACATGGACGCGGCGGTGGCGATGAAGGCGAAGCACGGGAACCCTAAGCACGGCTATCCAAGATAGTCCCAAGGCTGAAATGGTAGCCACAAACTCGACCTCTCATTGCAACTTTGGAAACTGGATTGCAAAGGTGAGAAAGGAGCTGAACGGATTGGCCAAAGCTCCGGTGAGCAGTTGGCCAATGATCGGCAGCACCTGGGGGTCAAGGGGAACTTGTTGGTGGCTGGGCTCGGTGGAGGCTAAGTCGAAACAAGAGGAAAATGGCTGCAAAGGAAAAACATGTAAAGCAGTGCAAGGATCAAGCGGTTAGATCGGCGCCGGCTTCTAGTCGGCTGGTGGGTCAACTGGTGGCTTTGACCAACGAACATCCACCTCAGGGCGTACGGATTGGATGTCTTGAGCATGGTGGTGGGTGGCACGGGCACTAATTCACACAGGAAGGTAACAATTAACTCAGGTTTATGAAGGAAGGTCAATAGAAGAAGAATGAGGAAGGAAGGAAACTGGGGAGAAAGGGGGCTGCGAATTTCTTGGCTAGAGAGGAGGAGAGAGAGAGAGAGAAGAGAGAGCTGGCTGTCTTCCTCATTATGGCCCTTCAATTCTTGCTTCAATTCCCAATGCAAGTGGCATCATCTTCTCTCTCTTCTTTTGCCCTTATCCACATAATATCTAAGGGCAAAACGGTCATTTCTACTTTGCACATTTACCAAACTGCCCTTGGGTTGAAAATGAAGGGCGGGCCTAAGAAATGGGCTATGAAATGAATAGGAATGGGCTCAAGAATTGATTGGGCTCAAAATGGCTCAAGGCTAGATAATGGACTTGGAAGATAAAATGGTTGGTTGGGCCCAATGGGCTCACTTGCTTGCCTTGGGCTACCATGGTGGCTATCCCACCATGGGCCTAAGGCCTACACTGGCCTTGCTTGGCCTAAGTCCTCACATGCTTGATTCCTCATTCTGTAAGTCCTTTTTCCTAACACTCAGCTTGACTGGCACTATCGACTATCAAAGTAACATCATCCAAAGTTCGTCTCGGACGTTTCCAAACATTTAAAGTCCAATTTTTGGTTCTCATGCCATGTCAATTTCACTAGAAAGCCATTTTGGTACAACTCAAACTGATAGGCAGCTTCGAGGATTCACGCATGACCAACTCATGCCAAACCAAGTTCAGGATATCTCGACACATGGATATCCTTGACTACATGGAATTGTGGAGGTTTGATTCTCATTTCAAAGTACACGATTACCGAGGATCGACATAGGGTCATTCGTAGGCTCGATAATAGTAAACGAAATCACTTGTCGTTCTATTACGTTCTGTCCACAAATCAACTTCTAGTCATCCTTGAAATCAACCTGCCTATCTACAAGATTATCCTCATGCAAGTCTCACGGTCAAATCGTTTTCCCAGGTGAAGTTCTTTAGTCGCACGATTTCTGTCCTTATTAGCCTTTACTTGAGGTCAATATATTGGGAGTGATCAATTCCAAGTGAGATCAACCAACAATTCATTGATGAAGTTCACATTCATTCATCCCTTAGAGGGCTCAAATTTTAGGATGTCATAACTCCTCCCCCCTTACAAAAATTTCGTCCTCGAAATTTGCAATTATCGGTAACTTCTCACAAAGATCAGGGCATTGTCATTTCATTGCTTTGTCACTTTCCCACATAGCTTCCTTTGTCTCGTAACATTGCCAGGTCACCTTAACTGAGGTGGTAGTCTTGATTCAAAGCACTTGTTCTTTGCGGTCCTCGATTTGTAATGGCCTCTTCACGTATGGTACCTTGTTGTCTACGTCCGGTTCTTCAAGTTCAATACTTGAGTCGGATTTGGTCCATACTTTCTCAACCTCAGTCTTAACTTTATTTTCTTGCTGAATTTGGAAGTACCCCTCCTTAACAATACTTTCAAAAACGCATGATTACCCAGCTTAAATTCCAACGGTCTACGATGTTTGTCTGCATAGCTATTCTAACGACTCTGAGCGGTCTTTAGTCTGTCTCGAATAATATGAACTACATTCAGGGATTGCTGTACTAACTCTAGCCCCGTGATTTTTCGCTTACCAACCTTGTCCTAACAAAGCGGAGTTCTACAGGGTCTCCTATACAAAGCCTTAAATGGTGCCATTTTAATGCTCTGCCGATGGCTATTGTTGTAGGCAAATTCAACCAAGTGAAGTTGCTTTTCCCAACTACCTTTAAACTCTATAACACAACCTTGTAACATGTCCTTAAGAGTTTGGGTCGTCCTTTCGTACAACAATGTCTCCCATTCCTAGCTCCTCAACCGACACACCAACTACGATTGCCAAATAAGCTCGGCAACCCACATCCAGTAATTGAGTTGTCTTAAGTGACAAAGTTCAAGTAATTGAAAATATCCCTTGATTTCCAATAAACTCGAAACTTCCACATGCTAATGGGTCAAATTGGATTATTACATAACAACGATCCATTACAACAAGGTACTCCTTGAGTCAACCCTTTTTATATAAGACATCAAAGTTATACTTAGGCAAAATAGTCAAGTACAATCCTAACTAGTGATTCTTCCTTCTACAACCTCATTCACAAATTAAAGTTATACCAACTTGACCATATTTCCTATTGTGCCACTTTGATCAAATTATCCCAGAAACACTGCCCTTCTCGTTTGGTGCATAGCTTGCTTCATTCCTGTCTTCTTCGTTATCCTAGTAGTGCCCTATTGGCGATAGTGGTGCCTATGCTCTTTTGGACCTGTGCGGACAGTCCTTCACGTGGTGGTCGTGCTGACCACATCCATAACACGCTTCTGTTCTACCAGGACACGGTTTAGTCCATGCTTCCTTTTACAAATTTGGCACCTGCCGTTTTGAATGGATGTCGGCTTTCCGATCCTACCCTTCTTGTTGGGAGGAATGGAATACTATACTTCAAACATCAGCCTTTTCCATAATTGATTACCATTTTGGCTTGACCTAAATCATGACCCTAATGCAATGGTTCCTTCATTCAAGTTCCTCTCGATTAGTTGTGCTCTCTCATACAGATCGTTGTAATCCTTTAAATTAAACAACACCAATGAATTCTTTATCTCCGGTCTCAGTCCATCTCGGAGCCTCCTAGCTTTGTCTACTAGATCCTCAATTAGTTTGAGAGCGTATTGTGATAGCTTGGTGAACTTCGCCTCATACTGATTTACTGACATCGGACCTTGATGAAGACGTTGAAACTCTGCCATCTTCTGCTCTCTAGAATAGTCAGAAAAGTACTTTCCATTAAAGACTTCAATGAACGCATCCCACATTGGAACCATGCCTTCAGGGAACACTCTTTCTTTGGTGGCCTTCCACCAAGTACTTGCATCACCCTATAACTGATAAACTGCAAGGACCACCTTATCTTCCTCTGTGCATCTCAACAGCGCGAAGGCCTCGGGATCGTCTGATCCAGCAAACCTTGGTGGTCTCAGCTTTAGAAACTACTCCACTAACTTGTATCTCAGTCGCGCCTCGATCATATTCCTAGGTTGGACTTCAGCAGGTGCGGCTATGGTAGCGGCGACTATAAAGGTGACTTGATTCTGTACTGGTTGCTCCATCAGGTTACCTAACGTCTCAAGTGCTTGGACGATCTCATCTATTCTAGGATCGCTGGGTGCTGCTACACCAGTACCGGCCTGTGACGGTACTCTCTCTCTCTCTCTCTCTCTCTCTCTCTCTCTCTCTCTCTCTCGCTGGCCTGAGCTGGCGCTCTACCTTGGGTGCCGACCCTAATTAGCATCCTACCCTGAGAAACGAACGAGACAGTCCTCTTCTAAGGAGTCCTTTGATCCGGAATTACATAAGTAATAAATTAAGTTTAGAAATTGAGCAAAACATTAATTAAAGCAAACAATCAATCAATTAAAGCTAAACATGCTTAATAACACATAAATCGCAATTAGACAACATTAAGCAAGATTAACCTAAACTAATCTTAACCATCTATCTAACCACCCATCTTAGAGCTAATATAACTCGATTAAACCTCCTAAACTAGGATTAGTCCTAACTAAACCAACCCTAAGCAAGTTTAGGCAATAATCAATAGATTAGGAGCTAAACTCACCTGTTAAGCGGGTCAGAGACACGGACGTAGTGGCGGCGACGAAGGCAACACACAAGAACCTTAACCATGATGATCCAAGATGGTCCCAAGGTTGAAACAATAGACACAAACTCTACCTCTCACTACAACTCTGGAAAATTGGATTGTAGAGGTGGGAAAGGAGCTAAATGGGTTGGCTGAAGCTCCGGCGAGTGGCTAGCCGGCAATCGGTGGCACCTGAGGGTCAAGAGGGACTTGCTAGTGGCTAGGTTGGGTGGAGGCTAGGTCGGAACATGAGGAAAATAACTGCAAAGGCAAAACAAGCGGAGTAGTGCAGGGACAAGGCGATCAGACTAGCGTTGTCTTTTGACCAGCTGGCGAGTCAGCCAGTGGCTTCCACTGGCGAACGTCCACCTCAGGCCGTACAAACTGGATGTCCTAAGCACAGTGGTGGGTAGCATGGGCGTTGATTCGCACACGAAGGCAACAATTAACTCAGGTTTATGAAGGAAGGTCAATAGGAGAAGGAGGAGGAATGAAGGAAACTGGGGAGAGAGGGGCTGTGAATTGATGGGCTAAAGGGGAGAAGAGAGAGAGAAGAGAGAGCTAGTTGTCTTCCTCATTATGGTCCTTCAATGCTTGCTTCAACTTCCCATGAAAGTGACATCATCTTCTCTCTCTCATTTTGCCTTTATCCACATAATATCTAGGGGCAAAATGGTCGTTTCCACCTTGCACATTTACCAAACTGCCCTTGGGCTGAAAATGAAGGGTGGGCCTAAGGAACGGGCTTGGGAATTGATTGGGCTCCAAATGGCTCAAGGCTAGATAATTGGCTTGGAAGATAAAATGGTTGGTTGGGCCCAATGGGCTCACTTACTTGCCTTGAGCCTACCATGGTGTTTGTCCCACCTTGGGCTTAAGGCCCACATTGGCCTTGCTTAGCCCACCTCTTCACAGGCTTCATTCCTCGGTTCGTAAGTCCTTTTTCCCAACACTTGGCTTGATTGGCACTGCCGACTATCGAAGTAGCATCATCCAAAGTTCGTCACAGACGTTCCCGAACATTTGAAGTCCAATCTTGGATTCTTATACCATTTCAATTCGCCAGAATGCCATTTTGGCACAACTCAGACTAATAGGGGACTTTGAGGGTTCAAGCGTGATCGACTTATGCCAAACCACGTTCAAGACACCTTGACACATGAACGTCCTTGACTACTTGAAATTGTGGAGGTTTGATTCTTATTTTAAAGTACACGATTATTGAGGATTGACGTAGGATCGTTCGCGAGCTCGATAATAGTAAATGGAATGACTTGTCGTTCCATTATATTCTGTCCATGAATCAACTTCTAGTCGCCCTTGAACAAGTCTCATGGTCAAGTCATTTTCCTAGGTCAAGTTCTTTAGTTGCACGAGTTCTGTCCTCATTAGCCTTTCCCCTCAAGGTCAATATCTTGGGAGTGACCAATTTCGAGTGAGATCAACTAACAATGCATTGACAAAATTCACATTCATTCATCCCTTAAAGGGGTTGGATTTCTGGATGTCACAGTTTGTCTTGTACAAGTTCACTGAACGTGACATACATAAAACGATTGGCGACATGGAAGCTTTTTAGCGGGGTCAATGTTTAATTGTTCATGCTTTGGTTAGGTGTAAGATCCTTAGACCTTTTGGCTCGATGCTAACTTGTAAGTTAAATGGCTGTGGTTCACAAGTGCTCATATTAACGCTTCATTGAACCGTCTCTATACTTGATGGTCATAGTTTGTTCACATACGAAGGCACATGCGTGCACAATATGGAATCTATCTTCTTGTTATATATAGATATACAAGATTGATGTCCTATGCGATCTAATTGTGACATTATATTGAAATCTTCGGCTAGGGTTGTAATCGAGAATGAATGGTTCATGTCTTGAATTCATTTTCGAAGAAATAAATGTTAATTAGATTTGTGCATATGATCGAATTGGTGGCTTGACCAATAGTTCCATGGCCTTTGTTCGATCAGGACATGGTGAGATAGAAGGATCAAATTACACAGTCGCCAAAGCTAACAGGTTCATTATGTTTTGAAAAAATTTCACACTATGTAGGTAGTCTTGATATATTACTAGATGTCACTCATGGTTTGCAGGAATAGGAGATTGATCTGGACAATCAGTTCTCTTGGTTGTGCTAATGTGTTAGTACAAGTCTTGCTGCCAATTTAATGATGAACCTAGGATGTCACATATCATAACCAATTAGAATGACGTTTGAACAAGAGAGAGAATATTGCAAATGTGTTTGCAATTTAGCCAATTAGATTGAGTCGGGTTAGAAATAAAAGTTCTGATGAAGGGGCATTAGAGTTTACAAACTCTGAAATGGCTTTTAGACTCTACAGACGAATCAAAGCTTTGAAGCATGTTTAGATTCAATGACTAAATTAATAATCTGAAGTGAGTTCAAAATTAATAGCTGCATTAATGATCTAAAGTGAGTTCAGAGGTAATCACATCATTAATGATCTAAAGTGAATTCAGAATCAATAGCCAAATCAATGATCTGAAACAGTTTCAGACTTAATGGCTAAATTAAAGATTTGAAATGTTATTCAGATGTAGCGGTCACATGAAGTTCTGAAATGGTTTTAGAACTTAATGGTCACATTAATGATCTGAAATGGTTTCAGAACAAATGGGCAGTTTAATGATCTAAAACGGTTTTAGATTAATGACCAATGAATGCTCTAAAACAATTTTAGAAGTAATGGCCAAATTAAGTATTTATGACAATTACAGAGTTAATACACATAATAAAGACTTGTAACGGTTACAAATAAATGTTTGGAATAATGCTTTGTAACAGTTATAGAGTTAATGCCTGAATTAGTATTCGTAATGGTATTAGAACTTACGTTCGTCAGGAGTTACGACTGAATTAATTCTAAAACGGTTTAGAGTTAATGTGTCGATTTAAATGTGATATGCACTATCTATAAAAGATAATATAGAGAGTGGATCACTAGATGATGGACAATCGACAATTGACAATCGATAATTGAGAGTGGTGATATTGTTAAACAAAGCACTCACACGAGAGCAATTGCTAGCACAATTGTAGTTGTGAGGTCTATTAATTTCTCTCTTTTATTCAACGTGAGAATTAGTGGTGTGTCTGAACTAGAGGCCCGACACTTATGGGGTTGGATCTGAAGAACATCAAAGCCTATGAATAGATCAAATGTTCTGCATCTAAAGAATGTCAGAACTAGTAATATTGAAAGACATCAGACGTTCCTGGTCAAGAATCCAAGAACATCAGAATCAGTGTTACTAGAAGGTGTTAGATGTTCGCAGTCAGAGTCTAAAGAACGTCAGAACTACTATTGTGAGGACATCAGACATTCGTGTTCAGAACCCAAAGAAACTTCTGAACCAAAATTTGGAGCACGATACAAGGTTAATATGATAAGCCCATTTAGCTCTTCTATGCATTTTTGTTAAAATGCACGTAAATGCTATGGAAACACGTGTATAAGTGTTTTTACTTCTGTTGCAATCAAACTTTTGGTCATAATTTACTTATGCACGTATGCTTGTTTATCAAAACAAACACCAATAGATGCTGCATTGATACAACTCTCGCCATTGATTATCAAATTACACACCTTCCTACTAATAGTGCAACAGGTCTAGAAAATATTCTCCCTTTGCTGGTCCACGTTTAGATTAATTGTATGGAGTGCAAAGCTCTCCTGATAATGAGCAATTCTCCTTCCTCTGGCTACTGGATGATTTCATTTTCCTCCTTAGATTCGGAGTCAACCTAGTCTGTCTTGTATTGATTCTCAAAGTTGATATTTTCGATTTTTTGAAGAGTTACAACTCTTCAATTAGGATAATCGGCTTGAAAGTTTCCATAACCTTCGCACTTGAAACATTTTTGAACACTTCCTTTGTTGGTCTCTTTAGGGAGTTCTTTCATAGACTTCATGGCTTTCTCTTTGCCTTTGTTTTTGTCAACGTGCTCTCTACCTTACTAGATGAAATACCCTTAAAGAAGGCTGTCCATCTTGTTGATGATTTAGTCGACAATCCCTTGCCAAAAGTCAGTTGTTTCTCCACCTTCTTGGCTAGTTTACAAACATCTTCGAAAGATTAATATGATGGAAGCTCAACTAAATTGATGATTTCTCTATTCAAACTACCAAAGAAACGAGCGATGGTCTGCTCTGGCAATTCTAGAATGCCGTGTCTCTTAAGGAGTTGTTCAAATTCCCTCATGTATTCTTCAACATTTATTTTGCACTACTGGAGGGAATTCATTTTTAGGAATAGGTCTTACTTGAGTTCTTGTGCAAGAAACTCTTCTTCATAAGTTTCTTGAATTCTTCCTAAGATTTGATTCAACTCTTTTAATCTCAAACTCTCTAATTCTTTAAGTTTTCCCTCAAAGTGAGGCGTATTTCTTCATTTGGAGAATGACAACCTTGCAATGTTTTTCGTCCGACTATTAAGTGGAAGTTGAATACTCATTCAATATCATGAAGGCAATTGATAAAGTCGTATGAATTGAGTTTTCCCTTAAATTCTGGAGCTTCCACTTTTACATGATCATTCTCAATGCCTTATTCTTCTCGAACTCGGTTATTTGAATTACTAAATTACTTATAGTGTCGCTAGATACATCACCATTATTTTGATGAGGATCTAGATCAGCATAGCATGGTTGTGTGTCAGTGGTGGCTTCTACATCGCATAATTCTCCAAGAGGCTGAGGGCTCATTCCATCTATTATTAAAGCTTTGTTATGTTACGGTCATACCTTTCATTGTGTACTCACTCCAAAGTTAAGCCTTTTGGAATCAGATTGTACGAAAATATGATATGATGTGGGATATAAGTAAGAGAATGAATCGCTCAAAATGAGTTCAATTTGGAGCTTTGATACCAATCTGATGTGGTTGCAAGGGCTGGCAAGTTATGTTTTGAGTGCTGTAAATGGAATTACGTATAGGTTAGAGTGTATTGAATGAAAATTCATGGATAAATGTAGTTGTTGGATAGATTATGATCACCACCAAGGCATAAAGGATGAAGCACCAGCGAAAGAAGAAGATTGAGATCGATGGAGACCACCACCAAGGTTAAAGGATAAACCATTTGCCAAGGATAAGGGATCTTGAAATAGAAGAAGATCATCACCAAGGCCTAAAGGACAAACCACTGGCTAAGAACAAAGGGCTTCTTGGCTTACCACCAATGAGTAATTCACTCCCTAAGGATAAAGAAACTGGGATAAGAGTAATCCACTCTCCAAAGATATATACTCACATAGAGGAAAATTTCATATATTCTTAAATGTTCTATCCTTACAATGAGTTTACACCTCAATTTATGGAGAAATTGCTAAGAAAAAGAGAAGACTCTTTAAATTCTCCAAACCGAACAAACTCTTGGGGAACTGACCTAATTATACTCTTAAAAGCAACACCTAAATAAGGGCTCATAAAAAGCTGTGAATAAATAGACTTAAATGTGTATGACTAATTAGTACATGCATTGAAACTCGATAAGACTCTAAATTCATGCATTAACCTCGAAAGGCAAATAGTTAATGTAAACTGTAGAAATCGACCAAAATAACTTCGTGTCATTAGTTTGTAAAAAGGGAATCTCAAAATCTGCAATAAGTTTCGTAAATTGACAACTTCGTCACATAATATGCAACTTCTTCCTTAAACCCATAATGATTAAATTGCGGCAAAAATTGGCTTTTGTTTGCATGAATAGCAAATGGGTTAGTTCAATCGACAAAATATGAGTGGAACTTGAGGGTTGGTTGATAGTTCCCAATGCTCCCACATCATCAAAGAAAAGAGCCTTTGCATAGGCCAGGGATTCGGGGTTTTTCAAGATAATAATGAATTTATAACTTTACTATTTTAGACCAAAAAAAGCAAAAAATGTTGACCCTCTCATCCAGGGAAATTAAGATATCACCCTCTCTTATTTTCATATAATTGAAATTTCCGAGGATCACAACTTTATTTCCTCCAAATTTGATTAAATAATGCAATCTTTCCAAGTTTGACTTTCCCTTGTGCTCTGCACATGTGATTTATTGGCCATATGGGATATTCAATGGGTGTAGTCAAATTTCATATTGTTATTGGTTCAATTTTGATAATTAAATTGAGTTTAGGGCCTTCCTACTCAAACCCTTTCAGCACCAAACTAATTAAAATATAATTTATATAGGCCTATAACTATTAAATGTTCCTAATAGCTATAATTCAATGTAAAATTATTTTTGTTTTAGGAGTTAGGGTCGACTCCTAATTTTCTTATGTAGTTGATGACTAAATAGAGTCACCAAATATAAAAATATTATATTATAAGCTAATGAAACTTTAATTTGTTGGTCATAAGTCAAATTCTTCAATTTGACCAAAGAAGTCAACCTTTGACCATTTTATGAAAATTTGAAATATAAAAGCGTAATTTGATGTGCCTATGTTAAATTGACACTTATGTGCACTTTTGATATGTTTTGTGGAATTTTGATTTTTTTATTGAGTTTGGACTTATAATTAACTTTTTAACTTTGACCAAAAAGTTAACTCTTGATTTACTGAGAAAATCATGCCTAATTACTTATGGAATGCAATGCCCCTGATTACCGCATGCAATAGTGATACTATACACATTTTATCTAAATGTTTTCTTGGTCAAGAAATGAATCTTGTCTTGACACATCAGCAATATTCAAGAAAAATTGATTGGAATGACTACATTGGATTTTCATGCAAATGGTTAATAGTAAATAAAATTAATAGTTTATGACTAAATTGGCATCTATATAATTGATTTAGGACCAATTGAGTAATTTTTCCTCAAATAATTCTTCGAGCAGCTCGAACAAGTTGATGTGCATGAGAATGTGAACCTTGAGTCTATCGAGTAGCTTTTGTTTTCCCTTGTGCGTGGAAGTATGATTATGTTTTTCTTGCTGGAGCAATTTGAAAAGTTATGTGATAGAAGGTTTTTGTTTTTTCGCAATTGTTGATCATATGTCTGTGTATTAAAGGCGATGGATTGAATATCTTCATATGCATTATCATTGAATTTGTGAGCAATTTAAAAATTGACAAAATAATATGCTAAAATTAAAGATTAAAATCAGGGAATTCTCAAAGGTGAGAAAAAAATCAAAGACGACGAAATTAAGTCCATCCGTACAGGCTAAGTTCATCACCCTGTGGGCTACAACACTGACGAAATCTAATCCGTAACCATAACCTTTAGCAAATTAGAACCTAGGACAGTTGAGAATAAATAAAAATGTGCAAAAAAGAGTAATTGTGTATGTTTTGATATTTTTATAATGAGGATAAATCAGTCTATTTATAAGTTTCGTGAGATGGCTATTGAAGGTAACATATTAATCAGGGATGTGCACTGTTAAATGAGACATATACATAATGCTAAGAGATATTTATAATTAAGTAAATCTTTTAATATTGCTAACACGATAAATTTCTCTGTCGCACAAAGAACAATCTACCCGCCCACACACGCTAAATTGTTAGAATAAAAAAGGTGCTCTTTGGTCACTCGTACTCTGCCAAGAGAGTATTGGTGATAGGAAAATGAGTATTAAAAACAACTAGAGGGGCACTTTGTAGGAAAATATATGGTGGAATGGTGATTTGGGTTGGGAGGTTCCCGTAAGTATATGCCGTCCGTTCCAAATAATAAATTCATGGGGACCGTATTTTATGTGGTTCGTCGATTTCATCCCACGACCACACTCTTACACATTTTCATTGTAAACAAAAGAGCAAAAGTAAAAAGTCCATATATATTAAAGGTGGTATGAATTTTTTCTATTGTTTGATATTACTTCCATAAGAATTTGCTTGTCAAAAAGAGAAATTTTCAAGAAATCTAATGTTTTTCTACGTTGGCAATCAAAATTATGGAAATATTGTTAGGTAGATGAAATTTAATTAAATTAAACATTCATGAGTAAGATTTTTTTCTTTGAAAATTTTAGTGAAAGATCATTATTTTGGATTGACAAAAGTTAATGTCATATATGAATAACTTACAAAAATCTACGAAGATACCTTATTGTGCACCATACGTTTAGTGTATTCCTAGATATTCCTCTAATGTTTTCGATTCTCTATATAAAAGTATCTTGCCAATATAATAAAATAAAAAGATAATTTTTTTGATATAATAAATGAAGAGATTTGATATATATATATATATATATATATATATATATATATATATATATATATAAGACTAATCAAATAATGAAAAGTTCACCAAGTAAGTGAGCTTTTGAAATAGGAGGAATAAAAAAAAAAAAAAAGTAAGTTGTTATAAGATCAATGATGAAGAAGAGTTTTTTTTAGTTTATACTATATAAAAAAAATTTCTTTTTTTCCTTACTGTTAGCGAGATAATTTTACGTGAAACATGTAAAATGTTATAGGAATACCTAAGCATGCCCCTTTCTTTAATATGCTAAACAAAGACATATGAAATGTTTAATTGTGGTAATTAGATAGGGAAAAATGAGGAAAAAAAGGAGCGGGGCCATAATTTTTAAATAGCAATTGAAAGATTGAGGGCAGGTTTGTATTTTTAGGAAAAAAAGGTGTGGATATAGTAATTTAGGAGTGAAAATAGTGCTGCCCACATATATTAGTTGAAATAAATTTTGTGCCATTGTTGCCAATAAGTCCGTATTTTTCAATGAAAAACCCTTTTTTTTTTTTTTTTTTTTTGGGGGGGGGGGGGGGGTAGTCTCAGCAACGTCTTAATGGGAAATGTTTAATGCAAGACAATATGGATGAATAATATTATTTGCTTTTGTTAATTGCTTACCATATTAGATTTCTGTTAAATAGGTCTTAGTAATGAAAAGGTGGTTAACAAGAACGCAACTGAGACGGAAACTAGTGATGGTGATCGTAACGATGGTCCCTAATTGCCGTCATTGGCCGTAATGGCGATGGACACAGTGGTGGTGCTAGCTAGCTAGGGTGGCTGACACTGTCGTGGCTATAGGGGCATCACTGGTAGGCCAGTGGTGGCGATGGTCGACCGTGGCGATGGCCAACGGTGGGGAAATCATTGATGGTGCTGAGCAAGCTGCTTTTCTTATTATTTTGGTGGAGAAGAGGAGAGGGAGGGCGGTTTGGCATTTTGACCTTCCGCTCTGAAACAGAGTGCCATTTTCCAGAAAGAAATCCAGTTAAACAATTCTCCTTTACTACATATTAAAATAAACGAAAAGGTACCTTCTAACAACCAATTTTCCACGAGATAAAGTAGCCCACTTTTAGCCTGAATCCTTATGGGATTCAAAATCTTTCAATGCCTATAGCACATCGTGGGAAAGGACATGAGAACATGTGTTTTTTAACCACACAAAGTGGGGGGGAAAAGATGCGTGAGGCTGTTACATCTTTCTGGGACGATAGTGTCTATTGAGGTGGTTGGTGCCGACTTTCATCACGCAAAACTCAGGCTCGATAGGACGTAAAATAAGGCAAGCAAAAGGACGTGGTTCTTCCACTTACTAAATATTAGGCGCTGGACATGGGCATCAATTGCTTTCATGTGGGTTTTTTTAATGGACTGAAAACGGCTTTAGTGCTTATTTTGGGCTTTTGTTAGGCAACTAAGGAAGGATAATATCCAGCTTGCATGTTCTTATATGTTTTTTTAGTTCTGGTGGGGGGTCGGTGCACTCGTTTTAAGCGGCGAGGCCACGTGGAGAGACTTTTTGAACCACTCGCTAGGTTTCATATGAACGAGCAGGCGTTGTGCTTACTAAGTGACTAGGCCACTCGTTTGTAGTGAAAAGGAACCCAGCCAAACATTGGATCGGAATGTTGGGTAACTAGTCTACTTGTGTGATTCCGGCCATCCATGGAAAGACATCATTGATGACGACTAGTCTACTTGCTTATTAAAAATTGAGCGAACATATACCGATCAAGATCCTCTACGTTTAGATATGTCTGCATTTAGTTGTACTCACCCCCTTTGAGATCTCAACAATCCACAATAAATAAATTCAACGGTTTGGATCGATTATAATTATCCCTTTTTCCTTAATTCTTTTTTCCCCATCTTCTTTCTTTCTCATTTTGCCCTTGTCCTTCTCACCCAAGCCCACTAGCCACGATGCTCGAGTACGCCAAGCCCAGTAGCTACGACTGAGACTCTAGCCGCACCCCTGCCACCGTCGCTGTCTCCATCACCCATTCCGATGCACTCAATGCGCCATCATTACCTCTGCATTGTGCCCGTGTACACACTGGGGTCAAGTATGGGTTTGCGACGCCGAACCCAATCTCGCCGAGCCCAAGCTCAAGCCTGGGCATCAATGGTGAGGGGTTGGCGACCTCAGTGGTCACTAGGTCAGACCGCGAGCTTTCCTCTATCCTCGACAAGGAAAGGGGAAAAGGCAGAGAGCCCTCACCGCCACCGTCGAGGTAGTCGCAATCTCGATCAGTGTGAGGTGGCAACCACCAAGCCAGGAACAGGGAAGGCAAGGACAAACTATGAAGTAGGGGCTGCGACCACGAGCTAGATGGCAACAAAGAGGCACAGATATCGCAACCTTTCCAAAGGAGAACCACTAAGGTGAACCACTTGAAGAAAAGCTAATGGATTATTAAGCCTGAAAACTTGGTGGTTGCCACCTCGATCGCAACTTGATACCCTATTTAATCAATTGAACATATCAATCAATTTATTTAGGAGTTGCCCCTAATAAGTTATTGATAAGTTGATTCGACACTTAAGTATAGTATGGGGGTGCACTTTCTTTCTACAACCACATTTATGTGGGGACTTAATTATACTATATAAATCTAACATATTTTCGAAACCTTCTCTCTTTATCTCAAAAATATTTTGTAGGTAATTTTCATTAATTTTAATCATAGATCAATATTATGTGATGAATGTTCATATGAGTGCTCAACCATTAAAGTAACACTCAATAATCAAAGCATTGAATAACTAAGTTGGTAGAAAAACAAGAATTCAAACAAGCGGCCTTGACTCCATTCCCAGGGTCACAAGCGACAGGGGTTATTTTCACGACGTCCCAAGCACGCCACTATTCTATTTCCTTTTTATATTTTCATTAAGCACATGCAAAAGCATTACAAACAACACCCTGACAACAACAAACAGCTAGGAAGACAACCATTTATAAACATATAATTACATCAGTTATATTTACAAACCCTTCTATTTCAGGCCGATATATTTATAATCACTACATCTTGAAAAGGCTAGGATAAACCTCAGCTCTTCCAGCAAGACTGTAACTCCTCCATGCCTACAATTCTGAAAAAACGGCAGGGTGAGTCATGGATTCAGTAAGTAAAACCACTAAATTATGGTTAGGATGGCACCTCATCACTAAACCGAAACATGCAAGTCTCGACTTCGAATAAGTGCCGATGACAAATCAATAGTATAACACACATTTTACCTTGCCTAATACAAACAAGAATCCTCGAATTCTTATAAAACAGACATGGCCAAGAACATATAATAGCATACAAGACATGCACGTGACTCTCAAGACATGAATAATAGCATATATAATATGCACATGACTTTCAAGACCCAAATAGAAGCTTATAAAATATGCACGTGACTTTCAAGGTCAAGGTAAGGGAAAATAACTTATGCACATGAATATTATAGGATCAAATATACGGGATTTATTTATTAATCAACTTAAATGCATCAGTTCTTCCGGAATCCACTGGGCATCGTCTCGAAATCCATCAATGATGGCATTGTCCCGAAATCCATCAGTGGCAGCAACATCCCAAAATCCATCGGTGACGGCATTGCACCGAAATCCATCGGCAGTGGCAACATCCCGAAATCCATTGGTGGTGGCAATGTCCCGAAATCCATTGGTGACAACAATGTCCCGAAATCCATCGGTGACGGCTAGTTTCTTTGTGTGACCACACAAGCAAGCATTTACACAAGTTCAAATCTTATCTTTGATCGTTAGCCCTTGCAAGAAAAACCCGAAGGCATGCTTATGCAAGTGTGTGTCATGACCTAGCAAAAATAAACCAAATGATAAAAATCAAGCACGTACATTACTCGTGGCTTGAGCTGACCCATGTTAGTGCCAGCTTGGAACCACACAAGGCTTGGAGTTGGCACATCTTAATAATGACCCAAGACTAAGCAAGGCCCGTATTGTCACGCTTCAATGCTGGTCTCACAACCAAGCAGAAATCCATCGTGACTTGGGGTGTATTCACACATGCATAATCATAACATGAGTAAATCATACAAAAGACACTCGACGATATCATACACATGGTAGAACATGAGTGAGTTCATGTTCAATTCAATAATTTAATATGTCGCCCTAGCCAAGAGTTAGAGGTTCTACTTACCTTCGATGAACCTCGATGAACTATAGGTGGTTTTACCAAGAGAGGATCATCTTGTGAGGTAGTGGGCGAGCAAGGCCGAGAGAGGAAATGGATGATGAAGATTGGCGAATGGTAAGGGGTGTAAGGTGGTGGAAATGAATGGGAGCTTCTACTATTTATAGTTCAAGCTTCATTAATGACCATAACTTATTCTTTAAGGAAGATCCTATTGTCATGATTACTAAATCTCCTCCTTACCACCTAAGTTAGTGAGTCATACATTCATTTAAGGACTAACCTCCAAGGAACACATGCTAATTATTCTCCAAGCCACTCCTAATTGGTCCACCTAAGCTTGTGAGTCATCATTTCATCATAACTTGGCCTAACTTAATCTCTAAGGAAAATATTGTGCAATGATAATCAAATCCTCAAATGGCCACCAAAGCTAGTGATTCATCCCTTCATTTAATGCCTAAGATATGGCCATCATAAGTCTTAGACTTTTGGCACATTTTTCATGGCTTTTCTTGCTCATTAAGCCAAGCATTCTAAAACCTTTGATGTATGGTTCACTTAAGCCATAAATCACTAACTTATTTACCAAGAT
This sequence comes from Eucalyptus victrix, assembly GCA_016097545.1. NCBI lineage: Eukaryota > Viridiplantae > Streptophyta > Magnoliopsida > Myrtales > Myrtaceae > Eucalyptus > Eucalyptus victrix. The sequence continues at coordinate 30,374,058 of CM027837.1, forward strand.
AAATCCTTTGGCATTATTACATAATCTTAAGATGGACACCTAAAATGTTGATAAGGCTTCCTCCACAAGTTAGGCGTACAGCTCCCTTCCCCTCCAAGTTGGGCATGTGGTTCTCCCATTCTAAGGCGAAAATAGTTTTGAGTAACTTTAGAAATCGGTACCATTACCTTATTAAATAGGCTTGGAAAATTATAAAATTTTATTATGTTGTAGAGAAGACCTTAGAAAAAAAATTTCATGAGAAATCCAAGTCAAATTCATTATGTGGGAAGAGCAAAAAATTATTGAACAGAACCCAAAAATTCGTCTGTTGAGCATATTCGATGGTCATAGAGAGACTCATTTCGAAATCAAAATATTCACAAAACTCTTTGAAATTTTAATATGTTGTAGATATGAATGTTATTTAAAAATTTTGTGAAGAAAGCATGTCTAAATCAAAAGTAAATATTTTATAAAAATTTAAGGAAGCAACTTGGTTACTGTTTTCACTATATTGGGCAGGTTCTATACGGTAATTGACTGGGCCTTCGCCCCAACCCTTTCATCTTAGAAAAATCTGAAATTTAAGTATGCTATAGGATATGATGTTTTGAAAAAATTTTATTAAGGAAGTTTCTCCAAATTAGAAACATAAAGAGCTCTATAAAATTGGAAATAGGAAAGGTTTAGTAGTTTCAAAAAACTAGGAAGTCAAAACCTATGAAAGTCAAGATGGCAAATCTATGGAGGAGGGGCGGTGCTCTACTTGGCTTGCAAGATCACTTGCTATCATTTCCTTAGGTCATGAGTCACCCTTCCTTCATTAATAACTTTGGACACATAAGCCTCCACACTCATCATCCTCATTTAATGCTTTTCACACTTGTTCACACTTGTTTACATTTATTTTCTAGAAAGGTTTGACTAATCCAATGCCTATCTAGCTTAGCCTCCTAGTCGAGACCAAAATAATGGTCAAAATTGAGGATGTTACAAAAACACTAAAATACTATACCTTATCTAGCCATAATTTTATTAACAAATTAACCAAACCTAATCAATTCTCTTTTTTGGTTTTTTCTTTTATTTATAAAAAATATTCCTATGAGTTTCTAACTTAGGTTTAACATGCATAATTTGTTACTCAAATGACATGTGATGGGACCTAATTCTAGTGACGGGAAAAAATTAATCTAAACTATTTTAATATGACATGCATTACAAAATAAATTACCATAAATATGCAATCACTAGATGACATGGGATTGATGACATGGCATAGATGGTGACATGACAATAACATGGGAAACATGACGACATGGCACAATAACATAGCAGGCATGATTACATGGCATGATGACATGGCACATAACAATGACGTGACAAGACGACATGGCACATATAGATGACATGGCATGTGACAAGCATGCGGCATGGCATGACATGGGAAGATAACATGGCAAGTAGTGATGCATGGGCATTCCAACTGATTCTATATGATATGCACTTGCTATTTTTTATTATTTTTCTATTAAATCTCGGAATAAATAAATAATAGGGATAAACCACCTAAACATCCAACTTGAATTAAAAAATTGTCTAAGTTAAATCCTATTACAATTTGGAAACTTATTTTAAATTACTAGATAGTATTAACATGCAATCTTATGTAGAAAAGCAATCTCATCTACGAAGGATTGCAATCTTTTTGTATTTTTTAAACATGAAAGTTGAGCAATAAGATAAGCTCAAAACTCATGAAAGGTATCCATTCAACTTGAAATTGGGAAACAAATAAATCGACAATTCGAGCTAAATATCTATATGGAGATAATAAGACTAGAAGTATCATAACTTTTGTATGACACTTACTTAAGTGTTGTATTTGCTTAAAATTGTTCACTTGAGTGCCTATTTCAACAATTCGTCCCATGTAGATTTTTTACTTAATTTTTCATTCTATGGCTTTTTTAAATGAAATTGAAATCCAACATATAAAATCTTCATCCAACGTGGCAGGAGCATCAAAGAAATAGAAAATATTTAAAAGAAGAATTTCTAGCTACTTTTAGTAATCTGAAGAACGCTTGGAGTTGTAGACTTTGCTTCTCGGTTGAGTCCTTGGAAGCATCGAAATGGGAAGCTAATGGCTTGTTTGGTAACTAATATGTTTCCGGAACAATTTCTGATTAGAAATAATTCTGCTCCCAAATGAATTTCTAAGCATTTATATGTGTTTGACAACTGCTCAAAATATTTATTCTCGAAATAAAATTGCATTTGGGATCACTCTAAAAAATTCTATGCCAAAACATTATCTTTTAAATTTTTAATAATTTTATTGTTATTATTTTTGTTATTTTTGTTATTTTCCTTCTATTCTTCGTCAAGCTTTAGCTAGTCGCTAGCCTCGAGATGATCAACAACTAGCAGACAAGAGTCAACGACCTCATCGGAGCATCTCCGGCTCTCGATAAGGTTGTGCCTCATTGGTTGAGCCTCGCCTAGCTATGCAAGACTCGTCAGTGGCTAAGCGAGCCTCTAGCAAGCTCGTCAGATCTTGCCAACCAGTCGACGACAATCGCTGGTGGTTGACAGTAGTGCGGTGGAAGAATAAGAGAGAAGGAAGGAGAAAAAGAAGAAAAGAAGAAGACATAAGAGAAAAAAGAAATTTGGGTTGGCTTGATTATGGAATTATTCCCAAGAATAAAGAAGCATTTTTTTTTACTTATTGATTTTATTCCAAAATTGTTTTTAGGAACAAAAACTTTATCAAATGGATTTCTATTCTTCTTTTGTTCCTGAAAACAAGAGAATAAAATTGGTTATTGTTTGGTTGATTGCTAAACAGATCCTTAATAAGCTCTCATCCATTGTGCTGCCACCAAATAGATGTCAACAGCAACGGTAGCGAAAACTCGGCCATAGCTTCCTCTATTGCCGCCACCAGGCCCAAAACCAAGAAACGCTGGAACAACTACCTAAAGTTGCTCATATCTCTCCTTTCTGCCACCACCTCAGCCACCCGCTCATTCCTCCTCCATGACGACCTACAATCTCCTCCATTCCTAGACTCCTTGAATCCCACTTCCACTTAACCTCCTTCTCCCTTGAATATCTCATCTCTCTCCTCTCACTCCCACCACTACCAAAACTGTAACATCCTCGATTTCGAGCCCCTAAGTATTGGCCATAAGGTCCTAAATGGATTGACCATGGGCCATTGGCCATTGATCAATCAGTTCAATCGGTAAGGAATCAAGGATCTGTCATGGTCCAACCAACCAACTGATTGACCAGTCACGAAATGGTCAAGTTGTCGACCGTGAATTTTCTACCAAGCTATCGATGGGATAGGATCACCAGCTCCTAAGATGATCTTTTGATCACAAAGTTGGTCATGGGATGATTTTGGATTGGTGGATGGTCATGATTGGCCATAGTGCCTGGCTACGGGTGATTTGGCCTCGCTATGCACCAATACACGAACATTCTGACTCGATCAAATGCGATTGTCTTCCGATAAAAAATACACCATTTTCTATTTAATTCTTAGTGATCGAAAAGGAATCTTGAATTGGTGATGTCCGATTGTGTATTGGTAATGTATTGACCGTGAGCCATATGAATGGATTGGGACCGAAATGAGCTCAGGGATAGACTTGGCTATTCCGTCACTAATTCTAAGGTCCATGAGTGCCCTGGTGTAATACTAGGCCATGGGTAGCCTTAGGATTGACCTTGACCGATCGAAGGACCAAGGACCGCCATTTAGGCCAACCGACTATCCAAAGAAATGGTTTGGGCGAGCATGGGACGTGATGGCCGAACCTCAGGTGCATGTGGTTCGGTTCTTTGAGGTGTACCTAACGATCCATTTCTTGCCCCGGAATCAACTTGGATGATAGAATTCTCTAGACCACCTTCTTGAGGAAGGAAATGATAAAGTAAAATGAGAATTCTAGAATCTCTTCATTAAATGAAGGAGATGAGGTGTCCCTTTACTTTTCAAAGGTCATGATTGTGGACCAAAATATCTTGGAAGTTCTAGAAAAAGTGGCACACACATGGACCAATCAAAGAATGATACACGAGCTCTCACTAATGACCAAAGATTCTAGAATTGCCGAGTTAGCAACTATAGCACCATTATTGTCAAACTTCATTAAATGCTCATTAAATGTGGGGTATAGGTGGACCAATGGAAGAGAGAAAAGCAGGCCATCATCGATGATGCCTAGAAGCTAGATTGCCAAGCGAAGCCTTTTAGCCATGACAACTCACTTTTGTAGGTGTAATCATGAGGCAAGTAGACTTGCCACCGAAGGACTTTAGGTGGGACACTTGAAAAAATTAGAGTGGACCATTTGGCTTGGTAATGATGGCTTGAGATTTGCCTTGGAGAAGAAGTTAGTAATTCATGCTTAGGCATCCTTTAGAATCTTAGGTTATGATAAGCCTAAAGGATAGCCTTGGAAAACGAGGCAAGAGCCAACCAATTGAAGAGGACATTAGACATCGAAGGGGTTTATGTGTCCCTTAGGACCATAGACACATCATGAGCCTAAGTTGAACCTTGGAAAGCAAGCCAATAAGTGGTTTAATAAAAAGATGGCAAGTGTTCTCTTAGGACCCTAGGCATGCCACCTTGCAAAATAGGCTTGCCACCTTGATACCATAGTCGTGCCACTCTAAGAAATGTAATTGGACTGCTTAGATGAGTGATGATTAGCTTGGTACCTATAAATAGGAGGAGCTCCTATTCATTTCCACCACTTTAGCCCATTTTGCCATTCATGCCTACCCTCCTCCTCATTCACCTTTATCTCAACCTTGCATCCTCAATCCATCAAGCTATATAAGTTGGTCCTCTAGGTTTAGCAAGGTAAGTAAGGTTCCTCTTTCTCCTCTTGGAAGGTAGATTTCATTGTTGAGGCTAGCTAAGTGCTCACTCGTTAAGTCTTGGGTGGTGTCTAATGTCTTTTGTTTGGTTTTACTTGCAATTATGTTTAGCCATGTGCTTGTGTCATGTATGTCCGAAAATGAAGCTGGGGTTCACTCGGATTGAATTCATCACAAGGCATGGTCGTCCAAACCATAAGGCCTTGAATCAGCATAGATAGTGTATCTGTTATGAATCTCGCTTGGTGCGGGGATCGCCTAAGGTCGCAAGGTCCTAGATCGACATTGAGACATGCCGATTCTAAACCTTGATCGGTATGGGAATCACCAAAATCCACGAGATCTTGGTAAGACACAAAAGGGTGCCGATTCTAGGGTTCAGTTTGGTATGGAGACCTTGCATTTGATGTTGAATCAAACTAGGAGCCGAGGATCATTCAAGGCACATGGTATGTTCACATCAGGTTGAACCAAGGTCCCTCAATCTTAGGATCTTCACCTAAGCAAGGTGTACCCAAGCCTTAAGGTCACGGATCTGCATTGAAGTGTGATGTTTCCGAGCCTTGTCCAATGTGGGGATCAACACTAAGTGATTGGTTCAAGTTATGGACCAAGGATCATCTCTAGCATGTTTATTAGAGTAGTGCAAGAACTCATGGCACACACGACCGAATGAGCATGCCTTTAGGCCATGCATGTGTTGGCTAAGAGAAAAGATAAGAACCGACTTGTGTGATACACTTGTGTGTGTGCACTTAAAGAGGAAAAAAACGTCCATCGTCACATAGCATTGGCGGCGATATCTTGCACTAAATGAGTTTCTTGGTTGAGCTAGGAAGCTCTTGAAAGTATGGGATGCCTAGCCTATGGCTGGATGCCTAGCTTATGGCTAGAGGCCCTTAAAAGTATGGGAAGAACCATTGATATGGCTAATGAACTTATTGAACATGCTACTATGTGTTGTTGATAAGCTTGTTTGGTGAAATGACTTATTTGGTAAGTTGAAAGTGGATCACATACAGATAGTTGAGAGATGACAATAGATTTGCGATTGATCTACTATTGATAGTGTTTACGTGCTGGACTTGTTAGGTTTTGATGATGAGATACTTTCGTAGTAGATAACTAGGAATTTTGCTTACTAAGTTTCCCCAAAACTCACCCCTCATCTTTCAGTCTTGTAGGTATGGGAGTCTCACATCAATTTTAAGAGCTGTAGTCACAATAGATGAGATAGGATTTCCCTTAGCCTATGTGAAAAACTTGTACTGTGATGTAAAAAGAAAAGAGGACCCGTAGAGAAAGGGCTTGTAAAAGTCTTAGTATAATATAAATCAGTGTGTTCTGGGTGATGTATGTCCCAGTCTTCCAGCTGTTCTTTGTCCAGGGAGTTATTTATTCACATTTGCACGTGTGCATGATAACAAGATAAAAATAATCAAGATGGCAATAAGCTTGGGACTTCGAGAAAATAACCCTTGTTGCTTGTGACCCTAGAGATGTGGTTGGGGTCACTACAAAAACCCCTCCCTCCTCCTCACAAGATGGCTAGTTGATACAATCATGAACCATTTCTCCTACTTCTACCCCTTGTTGCGATTTTGATAAGTTGATTCTCCCCAATTTGAAGAATTGAGGTTCCATTGGGGTTGTTGAAAAAGGAAGCTGAATTTTGCCCAACTTTCTTTTAAATTTGTTAGGGTTGTTCAATTAGTTGCATAAACAACGTCTTTTGCCTTCTCAATTGCCGGCTTCAACTTACCACTGAGCCATGTTGGATAATATATTCTTAATTGATGCCACATTAGATTTATAGCGAGGGAAATCACTGATGGCATTCAAGCAATCGATTTTTAAAATTTCTTTCACTCAAGTGAGCAAAAAAGAAAAGTATTGACTTTCAAATGAATGATGTATGAATGTTATGGCATTCATAATATTTTTATTCCAATTAAATGTAAAGGATCCCAATCCAGTGTTTGTTGGGGGTAAGCATGAGGAATTAAATTCACTTAGTGTAGAAGCATTTAAACAAAGAAGGAATGATGCCCAAATAAAGCAGCCTCCAACTTGGGGAGAAAAGTTCAAAAATATTGTACTAATCATAATTGAACTTCCCTACAAAAACAACCTTTTGATGACCACAACGTGTATACTTCCCAGGAGAGGGTAGCATTGTAGCATGCGATTCATATTACTTGAGCAAAGTCGACCACAAAGAGGAAGTGGGAGTTACCTTCAGCCATTGATGAAGTCACAAATACATACGTAGGAGCTTGAATTGTCAAAAATAGGTGCTTCTAGCCAATCGTTCTATCGACATTGATAGTGTGTTCTCTGATTATTGGTTTATCAGAATACTGAGAATAATAAGAATGTTTGGCTTAGATGACCTATTTGTATGCCGATACAAATCCTCATAGATATAGTCTTCCATCAAGATAAATCCAACAGATATGGGCAATCTCCATAGTTATCAACAATTAGATTTTGATAACAAAACCCCAATGAAATCTAATGTGGGAAATTTTTAAACTGAATGTGGGATCACATTAAAAAATTATGACATTCTTCCACTTGATCCTAACATTTCATTGAACAAAATTGTGTACCAAATCCATAAAATTTCATACTGCAAATAAAACACATGAATCATGACGATAAGTGCTCTTAAAATGAGTATTATCTTATGTATCACAATATGTCTCACCAACCCATATGTGATAATTTAACATAATGAATAAACCTTAATGCTTGTTCCAGGTCAAACATGATTTTTTTTTTCCTTAGAATAACTAAATGTATATAATTGTATTGAGAAAAAACATCACAAATAAAAAAAATCTCATAATTCTTCAATATAAAGAAAAATTTATATGATTGGACCAATACCCATTATGACTACATGATCTTTATAACTCATTAGTGGCATGTCTTTAATTAAACGATCAATTATCATCATCAATTCAGTGCTTATGTGTTCTATAATTTATACTCTTCAACATATTCTCTGATGGCTAAATACTTGATGTCAATGTGCTTACTTTGACTACCAATTTCATGGTTTTTAGTCATGAAAACTGTAGCTGAATTATCACCAAACATTCTCAATGGCCTAGCAATGTAATCCATAACTTTAAGCTCCGAAATGAAACTTTTCAACCACACACCATATGAAGTGGCCTCGAAACAAGATACAAACTCTACCTTCATAGTGGAAGTGGCAACTAAGGTTTATTTCGTACTCCTCTGGGACATAACTCTGCTAGCAAACATAAAAATGTATCTTGATGTAGATTTACAAGAATCAATGTTGCTAGCAAAGTTTGAATGTGAGTAACCAACTACATTTGGGCTATCAGCTCACTTATGCTTAAGCTTGTATCCCTTTATACCTTAAAGGATCCTCATCACCTTCTTTACAGCTCTCCAGTGGTCCATACGTAGATATTTTTAGTATCTTCCTAACATTCCCACAGCAAAGGCAATATCAAGTCAAGTGGAAACGTGAGCATATATCAAGCTTTCAACATTAGAAACATATACGATGTTCTTCATTTGTTCCATTTCAAATCACTCTTTAGGCACTGATTCAAATTAAACTTGTCACTCTTCGCAATAGGTGCTATATTTGGTGAACGATCTGTCATCCAAAATCTCTCTAAGACATTATTAATATATATTTCTTGAGATAATCCTAATATATCTTGAAGTCTATCTCTATGGATCTTTTTACCAATGATATAAGATGCCTCACCCATATCTTTCATGTCAAAACTCATGGAGAAAAATTGTTTTCATCTCATATAACAACCATTAATCATTGGTTGTAAGTAAAATGTGTCATTCACATATAGGACAAAATAACAAATCTTGCTCTTACTAATCTTCTAGTATATACATTAATCCATAATATTCTCTATAAAATCGAATGAAAAAATGACATCATGAAATCTCCAGTACCATTGGCACGATGCTTGTTTCAAGTCATATAAAGACTTCTTAAGCTTGCACACAAATGCTCACCAGCCATATAGAAGAATTCTTCTGGTTGTTTCATATAAATTGCTTCTAGTTTTCCATTGAGGAATGTCATTTTCACATCCATTTGATGTAACTTTGTATTAAAATGAACAACTAATGCCAAAATAATATGAAGAGAATCTTTCTTAAATACAAGATAAAATGTCTCAATGTAATCAATTCCTTCCTTTTGAGTGAATCCCTTAGTAATGAGTCTAGCTTTATATTTCTCAATATTGCGTAATGAATCTTTCTTAATTTTGAAGATTCATCTACAACCAATGGCATTCGTACCATCATACAACTCAATTAAACCCTAGACCTCATTAGATACCATAGAACTCATGTAATGACCCCAACTCCATCTTCAGGGTCTTGAGCAATAAGGATTATTTTTGCAACATCCTAGGCTCATTGTCATCCCAATTCTTTTTATCTTGTCAATAAACACATGTGGAAGCATGAACAAACAAACTCGCTAGACAAACAATAGCCGGAAGACCGGTACAAATATGACATAGGACACATTACTTTACATTAGTACATTTACAAGCCCTTTTTATGGGCCTTTTTCTTTTTTACATCACACTACAAGTTTCCACATAGGCTAGGGGAATTCCTATATCCTTCTAGCTAACCATAACTCCCAAAACTAACGTAAGACTTCAACGTCTACAAGTTTGAAAGATAAAGGAGTGAGTCGAGAAATTCAGTAACTAGAATTCCTGTTTCTCTACTACGAAAACATTTCATCATTGAAACCTAGAAAGTATTACATTTGCAAATAGCATCAATGGCAGATCAATAGCATTTAATTTCCATGCCTTGACTAGATATATGATGTCCATGTAAAACTACCATCAACTTAATAATGAGCACATCAATATATCATGCTTATGCATATACCGACACACATAAAATGATTATTTTACCATCATTCTGGCATGACCAGGCCCTTTGGGGTTGACTAGGGTTTCTTGTTTCCTAGCTCAACTAGGGTATCTTGGCTTGACCGAGACTTTTCGGGACTAGCTTCCTAAGGTTTTCATGCTCAAGACCTAGGCATCTTCACTCAACTAAAGCATTTTGTTTCATGAACAAGGCATCATTGCCAACATTATGTGGTGACGGGTGCTTTTTCCTCTTTAAGCCCATACATAAATGCATCACACAAGTAGTTCTTATCTTTTTTCTCAGCCGACTCATACATGGTCTGAAGACATGCACATTCATACTTGTGTGCCATGACTTCTTATATTGCACTCTACAACCTATCGGGAACGATCTTTGATCCGTGACTTGAGCCAAGTACTAAGCATCGATGCTTGCATCATACAAGGCTCAGAAACAGCATGTTTAAATGCCAATCTAAGTCCTTGAGGCTTGGGTATACCTCACTTCATGAAGATTTTAAGCTCAACAGACCTCAGCTTCTAGCTGGTGTGAACATACCTCATGTCGTGAGTGATCATTGGTTCGTGGCTTCATTCAAAGGCCAAGCACAAAGTCTCCGCACCAACCAAGGCATAAAATTGGCACGCCTTAATGCTTTACCAAAACATAATGGGCTTGAGCTATTCCCATACCAATCAAGACTTGGAATTGGCATGCCTCAATTTAATCCAAGACCTCACGGCATTAGGCAATCCCCACATCGAATCCAAGGTCTCGTGATCTTGGGTGACCTTGCCTCACATTGAACTCAACCTAAGTGAACCTCTCATTCATTCTAAGTGTGAACAACTTAAGTACACATTCAAGCACAAACATGAGCAAACCATACAAAAGATCTTACGTCTAGTCATGGCCTAAACAAGTGAGCACCTAACTAGACCAAAAGATGGAGTCTACTACCCTAGAGGAGAATTAGGGATTTTACTTACCTGGATGAATCTTGAGAAAGTAAAGGCAAGCAGCTTGGTGAGGAGCGGCAATGCAAGGTCAATAGAAAAGAAAGAAAAGGCAGAATGGCTCATGAATGGCAAGGGAGCTCAAATGATGGAAATAAATGAGGGGTTCATCCTATTTATAGGTGCCATCCTCATCATTACTTATCCAAATGACCTAATTATCTTTCTTGAAGTGGCATGGCTACAAAATGGAGGTGACAAGTTTAATTCGCAAGGTCGCACACCTATTTGGAAAGGTGACACACCTAAGTTTATGAGCTGGAAATCTAATGGCCTAATGTAATTATTTGAAGGTCCATTTGTCTCATTTCCATTGAACCACATAAGTCCTCGATTCATTATTGAGCACAAGTCATCATAATTAGGTGACACTCTAAGAAGGATAAGGTGGCACTTAGGCCATAGGATAGCAATAATTGCCTATGGAGTCTCATTCTTATGGGTACATTTGTCAGGAATCCTTTGCTTAATTCCCAAGGAAAATATGTGACAATCATTACCAAATCTAGAAGTGTCCACCTAAGGTGATGAGTCATCCCCCCTTCATGAATGACCTAAGGGGTTCTAGAATGTTCTCTTTTGTCAATTTTTGAAGATTATGGCAAACATGGGAAATAGATCATTTGAAGTGCAACCGGGATCGAGTAAGGGCTTTTTGTGTACATCTCCTATCAACCATTTCAACACACTCAAGGTTCGTGGCAAAGCCATCCTTGGTGTGGTTGTCGTAAGCAAAATTTGCCTTTTCGGCTAGGTCAGTGGCCTTGGGCGTAGGTTCAATGGTTGGCCATTGGACCAACTTCGGCAAAGTGGACTAGTTCATGGACTAACCCCAAGCCTAGCCTAGGCTAACTCCTAAATGTAATGTGACCGTTTGAGATCGATCAATCCATAACTGATACACGATCGTATCTGGTTGACTCATGGTCATCCACAATTGGTGCATGATCAAGCGGAATCACCTGCGACTAGAACACTACCATTCATTATCGATTCATGATCGCCCATCAACTTATGGAGGAGCTTGACCAGCCCTCGATCAATTTTCATGGTTAGGTTATTGTCCATCGACTGAACGACTTGGTTCCACTTGCGTGGTTATTAGATTGGTCCATGGCCGATCCCTTGATTAATCTATGGCCAATTCTTTGATCGGTACATGGTTAATCTCTCGATTACCCTTCCAATTAGGCTGAACAATCCATGGCCAATTCTTGGAATAACTGATAGTCGATCCTTACCACTGGCATGTTGGACTTATAGCCATTTCTCATAGGTTGAAATTTGCGGATGTCATAAATCATCTCTTCCTTTATGGCATTGTACCACAAATTAGATTGATCACAACTCATGGCCTGTGAAAATATTTTGGAATCATTTTCAACTCCAACATTATAGTTAGATTCTTGTAGATACACATTGTAATCACTAGGGATTGTTGATTTATTCATTCTAGTAGACCTTCTTAATGTTGCATCAACAATCTTCTGAGGAGTTTATTGTTCAACTAGATGCTCAACAATTTCTAGTAATTGCTTAATAGTTGGGTCTATCATATCAATATAAATAGGTTGTGGATCTTCAATGATTGGTTGTTCAATAACCGTTGAACTAAAGGGGAGTTGTAAATAACAACCAATCCAGTACTTGAAGTAGAAATTTGAGTATCTAAATGATCTTTTTCAAGGATAAGGTCCTAGAATTGATTGCTCCCATTAATCAAGTCATTCTCAAGTAAGCTAGCATTTCTCAATTTCACAAACATAGTGGTTTGACATGGACAATAAAAAACATGTATCCCTTGGACGTTTTGGCATATCCAACAAAATACCTACTTTTAGTTCTTGGATCTAAGTTCTTTCCTGTGGATTACAAACTCTTACTTCAAATAGGCATCCCTAAATGTGTACATGTCATAAACTCGATTCCAACCTTTGAATAACTCAAAAGGTGTCTTTGGGACGGCTTTGGTCGGAACTCAATTTAATATGTACATTATCATTTTAAGAGCCTCAATCCACAAGGATTGAGAAAGTTTGAAACTACTAAGCATACCATAATATTCTCTTATCCAATAAAGTTCAATTTCTACTTTTTGCTACACCATTCTAGTTTAGAGAACTAGGCATAATGTATTAGGCATTAATCTCATGCTCTTCAAGAAACTTCACAAATGGACTTGGTGCTTGTCCATCTTTAATGTAGCTATCATAGTATTCTCCACCTTTATCTGATCTCATGATCTTAATTCTCTACTTTGGTTATAAATACCTTAAAGGCATCTAGCATTTTGTGCTTATTATGAAGTAAGTATAAATACATGAATCGTGACTATGAAGTATCGCTGATCATTTGAGTCCAAATCTGGACTACAAATATCTGTATGCATGATTTCTAATATTTGCGTACTCCTCTAAGCACTTTTCTTTAACTTGTTGGTTTGCTTTCCTTTTATGCAATCCACACAAATGTCATAAGTAGTAAAATCTAGACTACTAAGTACTCCATTTTTTAGTTGCTTAATTCTATCTATGAAGATATGTCATAATCTCCGATGTTACAATATAAAGAAATTATCATTCACAACACATCACTTTATGCTTGCATTATCATGAAGGTGTAATGCATTATAAATGGCATTGTTTTGTAAATTAATTTGAAAGAGACCATCTGACAAAATACCACTCCCAACAATTTTAGATTTGTATGATAAACTAAATATTGAACCTTAAAATCCAAAAGAATATCCCAATGGTATAAATCTTGAAACTAAAATTAAATTCCTAAAGAAGTTAGGAATATAAAAGGTTTTTTTTAAAAAAAAAAATTCAATCTACATATCCTAATAACTTCCACATGCAAACGCATATTGTTTTTTGAATAGATGCTTTGTTCACTTCTTTCTAGTTTTTCGTTGGTTCTAAAAGCCCTATAAGGAATTCGAGATGTGGATTGTAGAACTAGAATCAATTCACCAAGTGTCGTGACTCACATCAACAATTTTAGACTCATAACAAACATATGAGAATGGATTACCTTTCTTCTTGGGCTAGACCTTAAATTTGGCGCAATCCATTTTCATGAGTCTCTTTTCTTTTATAGAAGAAGTAGTTGGATTCCTTCTTAATATCGGCTTGGGGAGGTATTTTACCTTTTCCTTTTTCCATGCCTCGCCCTTTATACTTACCCTCTATTGCCTCATGAGCACTTTCTCCTTTTTTCATGAGCGGCCTATCTTCCTCTCGAACATATGTGGTCATGAGTTTATTGATTGGCCATTTAGTATTATGTGTTTCATAAGAGATCTTGAAATGTACATACTCTTGTGGGAGAGTGTTCAGGATATAGTATACAAGAAATGATTTTGATATCCCAACCTTAAGATTTTTCAACTAAGCTACAATTTCTCTCATTTTCATGATGTTCTCACACATAGCTCTTACACTGGTAAGTTTCAATGATGAGAACTTCATAGTCAGAGTCATGGCATGTACTTTCTCTAAAGATTTAAATTGTGCATCAATAGCCTCCGGCAATTCCTTGGTATTGTTATGTTGAATGGCTGGACCACGAATGCCGGCAAAAAGTTTTGTCTTTATGTACATTACACTGAGGCAGTTGGACCTCTCCCATTGTACATAAAGAGCAACTTTAGCTGTAGTGCTAGCCTCAATAGGAGTAGATTGGTTGTTTGACCATATATCATAATCAATAACTATGCACCCCAATTGGAGAAGAATTAATTCCCTCAACTCTTTATAGTTATAACCGTTCAACTCAAGAACAATTATACCAAAACCAATCGTAGGTGGTAAACCTGCATTATAATCAAAAGGAAAACTTATGTATCATATATTTGAGGCAAATAAATTTAAATTATGTTTTACGAATGTAAACATGTTATAAAATATGAATTACATAACATCAAAGACTACTTGTTAGCTAAGTTTCTAATTTAAATAGATTCATAGTTACTTCATGATAAAACTATCAAATTATATTTCCTTCCTCAATCAATGTGGGTAAATTAAGAAAGATAAATTAATATTTCATCCTAATTGGTCACATTAATATATTGAAAATTCGTATGGGACAAAATTTATAATATTAAGGTGGCTAATCACAATAAATGTATTCAACTATATGTGATCAAAAGGCTCTTAATGTATATAATTTAATATGATCAGAGATAGTAAGGCTAATCTTCAATTAATGAAATATATACGAATCACTAGACATTTAATTACATGCATAACACATTCGCTAAATTGTATATAAGGACAAAATATAAAATCAATGCTAGAAAGAGGAAAACAATAAATTAATTCATCCAAGGGCAGAATCGTAAATTAAAAAATAAGGGGAAAAATAGTGAAACAAGCAAAGTAGGGGCAAAATCAAGAATTCATGCAACGACCAGGGGCAAATAAATAAAATAAGCAGAGAAGGCAAAACTGTAAATCAGCGAAGGGAAGCAGCAGGCGCATGCCGTACACGCGCCTCACCGCCGCGCAGGCATATGTAATACATGCGCCTCATCATGTGTGCGTAGTGCATGAGCCTCACGTGCCCAAGGCTTGCGCGGATGCGGAAGCCACACACACGAGGACTTTATCACGGGATTTTGTGGTTTCAATTCCACCACGACTTTTGCCGCTTGGGTCTTCTTAGGCAACCCAACTTTAACCAAAATAAGTGGTGGGTTTTGAAGACCACATACAAGTCCTAGATTTGGTGAAGTTGGCCAAGAAATTTGCTTGATTTCGAGCAAAATTCCCCAAAACGCAAACCTGATCACCATGACATCCTTTGCTCAATCGGCTTCTGACGATCAACATAATGCCGAATTAACATAGGGCTTTTGTTGCCCATGGTAGTGCGATTGTACGAGTCCAAAAATGAGTGGTGGGTCACTTGAATTTTGCCGAACTCATCAATCTTTCTTCAATCAAATGTTGCCCTGAATTTTTTAATTCAATCAAAGGCTCCACAAAAATCATCAAGGTAGAGATATAAAAAAGCTCTAATACGAACTATTCGAAATTTGCAGAAAACCAAGATCCTGATTATCAAAAGCAAATGTGGAAATATGTAAAATTCTATACTAACCTCCAGCCATGGATGAGTCGCAAATAGACACATGGAGCTTGAGCTGTGCAAAATAAGCACTTCTAGCCCTGAAAAGATAATGAGAATATTGAGAGGGTTTGGCTTAAATGACCTATTTATATGCCCATACAAATCCTAAATGATATACGGGCAATCTCCATATTTATCAATAATTAGATTTGGATAATAAAACATTGGCAAAAGAACACTTAGAGTGCCAAAAGCTGGCATGGAGGGATACTTGAGTACCAAAAGTTTGGAAAGATATACTTAAGTGCAACTTTTTTCTTCAAAAATTGAACACTTGAGTGTTAAGTCCGGTTAAGGTGATCAAAATTCTATGTGGCAATTTTTTAATAATATAACTCACTTACGTGGCACGCCGGAGAGCTAACTCAGTAATGAATAACCAAAATATTGTCATTTATCTATTTTAAAATTTAATATAAATATTAATTAAATTAAAATATTTATATTTATTTATTAAAAAAGGGAGGAGATTGGAGGCAATGGCTCAGCCTCCCCACCGTCGCTAGGAAGGGCCGACAATAGAGGGGGAAGTGTTGGCCGGTGTCACTAGGCCTTGGCCAAGGGTTGGTGACCTTGGGCGATCGACAGTGAGGACCCCCTAGCCCTCGACTAGAACGGGGTGAGGATGACGACGAAAGGGAGGTGGCAGTGAGGGCAAGCCCTCACCTTATGCAATTTGCTTATACTTTTTCTTTAAAAAAAATACATAAATTTATTTTTTAATTTAATTTAATTTAATTAATAGTTATATTAAAATTCAAATTCAAGGCAAAACGACGTCGTTTTTGGATTTTCTTTCTACATTAGCACACAAAAAATTGTCGTTTTGCACTTGTCTCACTGAAAAAATGACACATTAACAATTTTTGCCAGATTTTCTCACCATTGGCACTCAACTAATCCATTTGCTTCAATTTTGGCATTTAAATATACATTTCTAAATTTTTGGCATTTAAGTGTCCCCTGTGCCAAGTTTTGACACTCCAAGTATCCAGCTCCCATAAAACATCAATGAAATCTAATGTGAACAATTTTTAAAATGAGTGCAAGATCACATTAAAAATATTATGATAGAAAATTGTTCAAAAAATCCTAAATCTATTGCACTTTCGCCAATCCAATCCTAAAACCTACTGTACTTTTGCTAATTCAGTCTTTAGCCTTTTAATTTTGGCAATTTAGTTCTAAACATTTTCACTTCTTGCCAATATTGACCAAAATTTGCTAATGTGGATGCCGGTGGTGCCACGTAGGATTGCTCGCATTGACATGGATAATTTTTAATAATATTTTAATATTTTTTGAATTTATATTATTTTTTATGTTTTTTTTTTCTTTTTTCTTTCTTTCTTTCCTTTTTTGCTTTCTTCTATTCCTATTGTTGATGGCTAGCCATCGGCTATCCTTGCCAACCATGGGTGAGGCTTGGCTAGGCGAGGGCGAGCCCTGGAGAGGGGAGCCCTCACTTCCGCTAGGTGAGACCAACCCTCACCCAAACTAGGTGAAGCCGGCCTTCGCCTAAGCCAAGGCGGCCTTGTAGGACATCGGTGGGGGCAATAGTGATGCCAAGAGAGGCCGCCCTAGCTTGCGTGAGAATCAGCCTCACTAGATCTAGTGGGGGGAGCCCTCACCAAATTTGGAAGGGGGAGACCTCACCGTGGCTCGCCCTCACTAAGCTAGGCCCTCCCTTTGGTGGGTGAAGCCAACTGGCATGGTTGGTGGCTGGCTGTCACTTATGGTTGGTGGCCGACCACCGACAATATGAAAGGAAGAAAGCCAAAAAGAAAAGAAAGAGAAAAGGAAAGAAAATCAGAAAAATAATAAAAATTCAAAAAAAAAATTAAAATATTATTAAAAATGGTCAATGTGAGTGCTAACAGTCTTACATGGCACTGCCAATGTCTACATCAACTATTTCTGGCCAAATTCACCAGATGGACTCAATTGATAAGAAGTAAAAAGATTTATGATTGAATTGACAAAATTAAAAGATTTAGAATTGAATGGGCAAAAGTGCAATGGGTTTAAGACTTTTTAGACAATTTTCCATAAAATACATGTTAGATTTATGGTATGTGAAAACTGCTTTGTCAAAAGATTGAGCATGTATGTATCCCTAATTAATTCATTGTACAAGCTCACAAAGTGAGGGTTTTCTCGCTTGCCACTGGACCCATTCTCGTATGATTGATTTTCATGGTAATGTTATGTTGAAAATCACAGTACTAATTGGGACCAATACTTAGCCTATCACGTTGAAGTGAGAGACATTGAGATTTGACTACAACAGATTCTCCATTTTGAGTTCGCTGATTTGATCTAGTTGTCCTAGTGTACCTAAGGATTAAAGGGGAATTTACCAATTCAATCCTAAACATATTATATGGATGTCAATTTTGTCTTATACTTTTCAATTTTGCCAATGTAGTTCTAAGCCTTTTCACGAACTTCCTATGGAGTCATTTCGATTAGTTGCCATTAAAAATTACTAATGTAATAGTTCATGTGGGACACCATCTCAAGTAAGTTCACATAGGACTATTGGCAATGACTGAACGCCACATTTGCAATTTCCGATAATAGTGGGCAGGAAGAACTACATAAATTTTACAAAAAGGTTGAAGAAATTGGTAAAATTAAAAAGTTTAGGATTAAATTGACATTCGGATAACATATTTAGGACTAAATTAGAAATCAACCCAAGATTAAGCGAGAGTTATAAGTACTTGAAAATTGTGAAGTGTATAAATAATCGAAAGACATATAATACTAGAGTGAATCCACGATCATTTTTTAATCTAGAGAGAAAATCCTCACTTTCGAACGAGGAAGGGCACCAAGGTTATGGAAGTAGAAAGCTTTCGACGACCTGATTGCATCCACAACCGAGAGCGAGTACCTGGCATCAAATCGCCCAGTTGGTGGCTCGAACTCAACAATGATTCAACCTAGATCGAGAGACCATGAAAATCATTAGTCTGGCTTATCTTAGGCAACCCATTGCGTATCGGTTGCGGCTTCCTCACAACTATGGTTAGGGAGAGAAATCTCTTCGAATGCAATGCATTCATCACCCAAGTACTAGAGTGCAGCTACAACAATATCTTGTTTGAATTTTGTAGCATCTGGGCGGGTCCATAGATATTGGCTCCGGCAACCCTGTTGCTGCACCCAACATTCGAAAAATTACAGAGGCTAGATCACATGAAACAAAGTCACATCATGCATCGTCAATCCAAACCCTTCACGTAACTCTATAGATAATTTATATGTCCACAAAAACAAAACTCTTAGTTATTGTATATAGGGTGGTCCCCGCCAATGACGGTACAGTGATCTTAGAGTTTGCGCATTACCAGATATTAGTGGAGAAGCCCAATTGCTTATCATCAAAATGGGAAAGGCATAAGGCACTTTAGTCTCTTTTAACCATATCTTGTCTCTTTTAGCCCTAAACTATCTTTCTCTTGAAAAAACTAATGTAATACCCGATAGTGCAGCTTTGTTATCAACTTCAGGTTCTTGTCGTGTATGCACTAGCGATTTCCATTCATCTCTATCTCTTCAAACATGCACGTTGATTACGGGACCATCGTATTATTATTCCCTAAGAACCTAAAACGCATTACTTGTGGCTGTTGTTTTTCCACTTGAGAGATTGGTCAAAGGACCTTCGATTCACGATTCATTTCCATTATAATAATTTATCATTCTAGGAAATGATATCTTAGGTAGATGGTTCTTGGAATCAAGTGTAATGCAAAAGGCAGATGCTGATCTTCACCAGATGGCTTTTCTGTAGGAATTGATACTTCACTGTGTTGCTTTATATTCGTCCATTTAACTTGGTTTATCATTTGTTAATTTATTGCCCCATAACCATCGCAAAAAGATGCTCCTTTTTCCGCGACTGCACTAACATCTTTGGCCTAAAATGAGAAAAGGACAGTATTTCTACTAAACAGTTGCAGCCGCACCAGGGCTGCTCAGCCAATATCAATACTTCTTTTTTGCCCAGTCTTTTGTATAATTTCTTGGCCATAGTTAACATATATGCTTGTTCTGTACTGCTTTAAAGGAAAAGTTGATGTGTTAGTTGGCCCTTCTATGATCACCGGAGGAACCTATTTTTGGTTATACCACATTGTGCCTAAATTCATTTCAACATAATTCTTGTATAAATTAGTATCATACCACATACCGTTGGAAATATCAATGTATTTTTTTTTTTTTTGTGGTACGCAACTTTTATAGGAGTTATAATAACAATGAACTTAAATATGGTAGGGTATGATGAGGGATCAATCCTTCAAGTGCCATTGAGAAACCCTTGTTAGTTTTATGCAACAATGCCTTTATCGCAAAAATTATGTCTGTTTCTGCTTTTTGTTTGATGTCTGCATGATCAGAGAGAAGTTATTGCATGGTTTCTAAATCATGTAAATCATGTAAATCATGTCTATCTCCATTATCAGTTTTGCAGAACCCACTGTAGGTCCCTCATGATTAATGGTGAAGATGAATTTAGCTTACGCGGTCTATAAAACCCCATATGTTTTATCATGAATGGGAGAATGAAAGTAATGAAAACATAATTGAACGGAAGAAAAACAAGTTAGTTAGGTAAGTATTGATAAATGGCCTCCTTATAAAGTCTCTATAGTAAAATTCTGGAGGAAGAAAATAAGCTCAACTTATTTCCACCCTTTTATTGATTCTTGACCCTCCCTTTTATACTGAACAAAGAAAAAAAATTAAGTGATAGTCTCTAATCTACCGTGAGAATAATAGTCTATTTTAGACTATTAAAAAATCAAATCACAAATAATTATAAATTATTGTCGGACCTACCTCTTTAAGAATTTGTAAGTCATAATAAACTGTTATTCTCACGGTACTCTAAAGACTGTTATACTAGAAAAGCTCTTGAACAAATCACATTATCCCGTGCAAGTTCTACTCTTAATTTAAAATTATTTCTTACTTCTTTTCTTCTTTGTCTTCTCTTTCAATTTAAGTTAAACGTGGGGCCCATTTTTTATTTAAGATTATTGCTTGCCTTCTTTTCTTCTTTTTTTTTTTTGTTTTTTTTTTCTCTTTTTCTTTCTTCATTTAGAACAAAATTGGTTTATTGTTTTCCAAAAACTAGTTTATTTGGTAGATAGTAACTAATTATTGTGTTTTAGACAAAATTTTGTTAATGAGTTTTATATTTATGCTTCTTCTTCTTCTTTTGTACTAGGAAACAATCATTCAAAAAATAACTTAAGCACAAGTAAGAGTGAAAAAAAAAAAAAAAAGCCATCTACTAGTTTTAGTACTCATTTTACTTGATTATTACTTTAGTATGTGTCATCATTTTGTCTTTCGTGTATTTTAATTGCCCAACTCTTGTTGTATTCGGTAAACCTAATATTCCCTTCTTAATTATTTATTGTGTGATGTGCTCAATATTTTGAGTGACATAATCCGTTCTTCTTTTATAACTAAACACTTGAAAAGGACATTCAATCAAATGAGATCCGGTCTTTCTTCTTTGACACACAATAGAGGTATTATGTCAATCACAATGGTTACCTTCCATATCATAACTAAGAAAAACCTATTCGTCTTTCTTTGACCTTTTTATAGAGACAAAATAATCTTGAGCAAGAATGTACGTTCACACACTACTCAAAGATCATCTTGCATTAGAAAATTACCTAGTAAAGTTTCAAATGAACTTGCAAAGATGATTGATTGTTATTTTCTCCATTTTCAGTTTCATCATCAATAGATATATTTAAGTATAAAACAATATTGTTTTCCATAGTGATTGTGCCACAAAAAATAATACGATCAAAGATGAGTAAATTGTGGATAAGCATTAATCAACCACAATATTCCATCTTTAAGAAAATTCTTGTAAATTTGTATGAAAAATCAAAATAAAAAAAATTCACAATCGGGAAGATAACCTCGGTAAATATAGTTAACAATTTGCAAATAAAAGTAACCTTTCTTGACTCTAATATATTATTAGCTCCTACTTAGATTATAACAAGGGTAAAAGTTACCAAAAACCCTAAACTTTGTTAATTATGACACATTTATTGGGAACCTTTTCTTTTTTTGTTGATATCGAAAAATCCAAACTTGTACTTATATCACACATTTACCCCAAAATTGTATAATGTTACACATTTACCCTAACAAATTATTTGTGATGTTTAGAAAACTCCTACTGGGTTTTGAAGTAGACAAAATTTTCTTGTATTATTCTTGTTATTATTCTGAAGAATAGTAGACTTCTGAAGGCATATCGCGGACTTTTGTCAAAGTCTATTCATACTAGAAGTCTTTCCCACTTTGATGAAATCCAAACGAAAACCAAGTCAAGAATGAAGATATAATCAAACTTAGGATTATTGATCTTGTGACGAGAATTTAGTATGAACATTATAGAAATTTATCTCTAATATCTGGTGAAGGATCTCACTTACTCTTTATAAATAAATTGATGGAATCAATCACGAATTAATGAAATAAATCTTGAAGACAAGTTTTTTTTTTTTTTTTTTTGGGAAGCATATACTTATGGAAACCTAGATTTTGATTGTATGAGCAACCAGAATTAACGGATTTTCATCTCAATCTTCAAACGATTACAAGATTTCCTTAATCGATTCTATCCAATAAATTGATTGAAAGAAATTCCTCTGAAGAATGCCAACATCTAGTAAGGCATAGAGGAGTATTTAAGGAGATCATTCAGTCTATTTGAGGTAATGCGTGAAAATTGAAATTCCAAATTATGAAACATTTCCAACCACTTGCTCTTCAACGACAATACTTATGGATTGTATTTAAGAGAGAAAATCACAAGAAAAGTGACTTACTGAGGGAAAAAGAAATCTTCCACTGAGTGTTTGCACTTGAAACATTATACTTCTCTATTGATATTTTAGTGAATTTCAACCAAAAGGCTATCGGCTTGGGAGAGTGGATGTAGGCTTGATCTAAGCCGAACCACTATAAATCTCGTGTGTAATTTTCTCTTCCCTTAACTCTTTTCAGCTTTATCCATTGTAATTTTCTTTTAAATTTCTCAAAAGTCTAATCCATCTCTTATTTGAGTCTAAATTTTCTTCAGAAGCCTAGTGGCGCATTTAGTCAGACTTTGGCTTATTCATAGACTTTGCTTGCAACATAATATATATTTTGCATTTAATTGTTAAATTTATTTTAACGCCAATTCACCCCTCGGTAGTACTAGCATTTTCATGTGACACTAAAAACCCAAACTTATATCTATGTGATACATTTGCGCTAAAAATTTGATGTCACGAAAAAAGTTTGGGGAAATTGTTTACCCAAAGTTTGAGGAAAATATGTCATACAGGTACAAATTTGATGTTTTGGATGTCCAAAAAAAAAAAAGTTTAAGGTAAATTGTCATTGTTTGCAAAATTTGGGAGTTTTGGTGGCTTTTTCCCTTATAACAATAGATAATAAAATCAGAGAAAGACGAACATAAAGGAAATGTAATAGGTGTGGAAGAAGTGATTAGGGTGAGAAAAGGTGTTTGAAAGAAATGTGGATAGTTTTGTATTTTAGGAAAATTGAAGAAAAAAGAAGAAAAAGAAAGTGTAAGACAGGAGTCAATAAGGGGATGAAAATAACACGGGCCAAAAAATCTAAAGAGTTCTTACATAAGAATAATTACACATGGGTACAGTGTATGACATCCCAAGTCTCATATTGACCAGAAGAAATAAGTGATTCATAAGTAATACACCCAACCTCAAAGTGGTGCCACCTTGTGCGATTACTTTGGGTACTCGTTTTGGAGATTTGTTCCACACCAAGAGGACCAGGTTGTTACTTGGTGTGTATTAAGGTGTGGTCAAATGCAAATAGAACAATGACATCCTTCTTCAATTTTTGTTCACTATACAATGTCACTATTTCAATTGATTTAATTGGACGCATAGACTTCTATCTGATATGCAACACTCAAATTTTCAATAGATTTACCGAGGTTCACCAAATTTTTCGTCCTTATTACTATTGTCAGTGTTGCTTTCATTCTTCTTGTCTCTATGGAATTTTTGTGGAATAAGTATCCCTGAAATCATCGCTAAGTAGGGAGCTTCAATGAGAGCTTCTATGTGTAGACACTAAAACAAAAAGGACAAACATGAATTTTAACATGAGAGGAGATCCAAGGATGAAATTGTATATTAAAAAAAAAAAATCAAAGGACACGATTTTAAACAATTGAAAGTTCAAGGCACGTTGAAAAAAATGCGTAGTGACTTACAGTGTCATTATCCCAATTGAAAGGCAGATTATTGGAAAATTTTGGGGGATGTACACTTCAAATCCTAAAATTTATTGCAAAAATACAGTTAAGTCTTAAAATTTTGAAAGAGTACAATTAAATCAAAAAATTTGTTAAATTGTTACAATCAAGTCCTTCTGTTAACACCATCAATTTATTTAATGTAAAATACTGACATGACATTTTTGAATTAATTTATTTTTCCTACGTGGCTTTTTTTATAACTTTTTTCTTTAAATATTATTTAAATAATAGTAAAAAACTAAAAAAATGATAAAATAATTTACAAACACAAAATTGGAAGAAAAAGAAAAGAAATCAAAGGACAGGGATTGTGACTAGGCACTACAACTACCGCCCAACATCGGAGGGTAGTCGACATTGCCAATTGAGCCTCCCACCCCCAGACGAGGGTTGGCATCACCCAGATTTGGGCAAGCTACACTAGCCCTAGCGGAGGCATCACCCGAATTTGGGCAAGCCTTGTTGGGCCTTGCTTGGGTTGACAAGGGCTACCCCCCTTGATCACCTAGGGCTAGCAACCTTTGTGGGTCCTTCCGATGATAGGCAGTAGTGGAAATGCCCAACCACAATCCTACACTTGTTCGTTTATTTTTTTTTTCCAATTTTCAAAGTTATTTATTTTTTTACTATTATTTAAATAAGATTTAAAGCAAAAAAAAAAATGCCAATAAGAAAAATAAATTAATTTAAAAATGCAATGTCAACATTTTCTGTTAGACAAAGTGACGGTGTTAACGGAAGGATTTGATTGCACTAATTTGATAAATTTTATGACTTAATTGTATTTTCACGATAAGTTTTAAGACTTATAGTGCACATATCCCAAAAAATATTGTACTATGGGTCAATGAAGTTAATAATGAACATCAAAGTGTTTAAGGTTTGAAAATAGCTGTTTTAGTCCTTAACTTTCACCATTGTGATTAGTTGGGGGGCTAAATTCCGAAATTTGCTGAAATAAAGCTCATCAACGAGAAATCTTAAGTACAAAAGTGCAACATAGGTAGAATTTAGCACTAGAACGTCCAGGCTATATTCCTATTCGGCCAATTCGTTTGCTCTGTTCATTGGGTGGTTAGCTTTTCATAATGGGCTTTGCTTTATACTTCTTGGACCAAGCCTAATCAGATGGGTTTTGCCTAGTTCGTGCGTTGTTAGGTGGAGTTGTGCCATCCACTGGACACAGTTGACCGTGGGATCGTGCAGAAAACTTCTTGGGCCTTGGTTAAGTTGTTTTCAAAGGGTTGAGGCGTTTGAGTTTGAGGGGCTTCTCTTGCCATTCTGCCGACTGGCGGATTCCATGTCCAACTTAATTTTCTCATGATTACAGACCAGCAAGAACACTACACTGGAAATCTTAAAAGAATGAAACACTATTTGCTTAGAATACAACACTAAACACTTTCAGCCTGTTCTAGATTTTTTGTCCAGCCCTTTTATCTTCTCTTTTTTGCTTCAATCTTCCCATTGGAGATTGTCATAAGAAACAAATAGTCGTTAGGATTGTTCGTTAGCTATTTTGAAGCTAGACTGTCCATAATGTCCTTTTTCATGGACATCAACAAGCTTTTCTGAAATAGGTTCTACCACTATCGTCACATCACTAGTTACTTTGCGTCACGACCTCTCTTTTCGGCGCCCTTAGCTGGCACTGAGTGTTATTAAATTTAACTCGGGCTCTCCAAACCCATTAATTCATAACTTATGATTCGAGTTGTTAACCTACAAGCCAATTTTTAATAGGAGTTGTCACTAATTAATTTGAAGTGGGTCGGTTAGAAATCAAAATAAAACATTGGGCGAAATACTTCATTCCTATGCAATTAGAGAAATTAGAATCGGTGATTTGATTACACTAGTTAATCACTAATACCCTTTCGGTCCCTAATCTTGTTTAAATCCTAAGACTTTTTGGATTTTCAAGGATTTTCCATGCATTTATGGAAAATAAAAATCAATTTTTAGGCATTTTCTGATT
The DNA here is from genome assembly GCA_016097545.1 of Eucalyptus victrix. NCBI lineage: Eukaryota > Viridiplantae > Streptophyta > Magnoliopsida > Myrtales > Myrtaceae > Eucalyptus > Eucalyptus victrix. Next base: position 30,400,339 of record CM027837.1, read on the forward strand.
TTTTGGAGAATATAAAATATTTTTGGTTTTTATGATATGTTATTTTTATTATTAAAATATGTTGTAATATTAAAATAATATTATTATGAAAATCGACTCGAGTCGGTTAGACTTGGCACCAGGTCCGATTTGGATCTGGCCCGACCGATCCGGGTCGCGATTCTCACCCTCTGAATTGAGAAGCACACCTTCTTGCCCCGCTTTCAATTTTTCCCTCAATTTTGTTTTGTCTTTTCCTTATTTCTTTTTTTCTTTCTTTTTTTCTGCTTCTTCACGTGGTCTTCTTCTTGAAGACCCATCCATCTGCACATGTCAGACTTAACAAAAGAGGGAGAGACCCATCTCCTCTTTTGTCTTTTTTTTTTTTGACTTTTCTTTCCTTTTTTTTACCCCTCGCAACAGTCCTTTTTTTTTTTTTTATATAAAGAAAAACCTTTCAGTGTCCCCTCTCCCCTAGTCTCTTCTGCCCGCAGTGCACGAAGAACACTAGATCGAACGTCGACCCTCTTTTCCAATGGATTGAAGACATATGCTAATTTAAGCACCAAAAAACAAATATTTAAAGACTCAGACACAATTAGAGTCTCGTCTGTCCATCACGCGGCCATCATCCACGGTCTCAGTCGCCACCACTAACCCTTCAACTACGTTGGCCAAGAATTGGACACCCAGGAACGTGATGCACACAAAAAAAGAGCACATGCTCTAACCTCATGCGGCAGGGAGCAGGACGCGAGCACGCACATCGGCCAGAAAACTAAAAGCATTTGCTTGAACCTCATGCGAGCATTTCATCGAACACATGAAGTGCCAATTGAGAAGGGGGCTTTACACCTTCTCAGACTTAGACCAAAACCAAGCAATAATGAACATGTGGAACTTGGTTTCAATTAATGTAAGCATTAGGGGTGTGTACTAAGAACTGCTTGAATCGGAAACCACCTTGACTGGACCAGACCGGCCGGTTTTGGGCAATTCCTAAAGAGAGTGGTCTAGTTCCCAATTCTAGCTTTTGGAACCGGTGGCCGGTCGGTCTAGTTAATTTTATACGTATAATATATATTTTTAAATTTCCTAAGAAAAATCCCTAATTCCTCCAAGTTTCTCCCATTTTTCATTTTAGTTTTGGCTAAAATAAGTAAATTTACCAGTTCCTTCGGACGCATGGACCAATCGGTTGGTCTAGTTCCTGATTTCAGGACTAGTTGGTCTGGTTCCCAATCTTGTAATTTGGGAATTGATCCTCTCAGTCTAGTTCCCGATTCCACCTTGGAACCAGAATGAATTAAGAACCGATTAATCCTAGTAAGCATGAGTGAAAAGTAGCAAATCTCAACCATGAAGAACACAAATAAGCCTCTGACTTAGGCATTTTGTCAAGCATGAGGCGTACTTAAACCTGGGGGGGTGAGGAATGGGAATGCTTAAGCTTGAGTTCAAGCTGAGATCCACAGTAGTCGACACATTAGTGTTGTGGGCCAATCGATCTAGCATTCTCTAACCCATGCGGCTTTAGGATTTCTCCCAAGTAGTCTTACTCACACTGGACTCGCAAGGAACTTAAAGAGAGAAACTTTAGAGTGAGAAGCTCTGAATTTGAATTTTACTTATGATTGAGATGTTACAATGAAGAGGAGGAGAACCCCATATATGAAAGTATAGGACAAACCATATTCGTAGATCTCTCTTTGATTTAATGATGGAAATTATATCTCCCCAACTACTAACTACCCACATTTATTACATACTCGTACATTTATCGTATCGCTCGCCCTTAGGAGTATTCTATAATACTCTAGAAAACCTTAGGACTTAGGGATACTGATTGAGGGTTGCTCGTTCCAAGGATCAGTCATGGCCATGGTACAAAAACCTCTTGGATCATGCTTTTCTTCGGGCCATGATATTCTCCCCAACCTAATTGGGTGATGTCCCCGTCGCATGGTTAGCATGGAAGGAGTCAATCTACTTCTTGAATTGCCAAAGAGCTTCTGTAGGTTCCCAACTAGCTTTACTCTCCAAAAGACCCTTCCATCGGACTAAACACTCTCGCTTTGATGCATAATATCGCCTTCATATGACTCGATCTGAATCTTCCTCGTCTACATGGAAAGGATGTCATGTCTCGATCCTCCGAGCACGTGCCCATCCTTGCTTGGTCGATATAATAGCGATGTTCCAAGATGCATCGCTGACCCATTCAATTAATATATACATGCAGAAGTAGATATAAATCCCCAGACAATAAAATAATGGGATAGGAAAGCAGGGCCAAACTTTTAAAACCACAATAAGTCTTTTATAACCAAACGGGTTTATACACAAGACTGGACTAATTACAAAAATGTTGGCTCATAAAAAAGGAACTGTCTTATGACTAACTAGCCATATAGGTTCGTTGATTATACTTCTTTCACCTTCCCAAACTCTAGGACTCTTGGCTCTCCACGACTGTCACCTAGAGACCTAAAAATGTGATCCCACAATGAGGTCAGATTACATCTCAGCAAGTTCAACCCCCTTGATATAGCTAGTACGAGTACCTAGAGGGGGGGTGAATAGGTATATAAAAATTTTCTTAAAGATTGCACAATACTTAGACAGTTGGATAATTAAAAAACAATCGTGAGACTGAGTAAGGGAAAGAGAGAATTGAACATGCGGTTTATAGTGGTTCGGCTTGATTCAAGCCTACGTCCACTCTTCTGCACTGACAGCCAATTGGCTGGATTCCACTATGATCAAAGAGATGTTACAGTGTTGATCTTCCTTGATTTCTGGGTGTAGACGATCTACCACACTCGCTCAAGGTGTCACCAAGTATAAACACTCTCTGTGTATGCAATTTCGCTCGAACAGTATCGACTAACAATCAAGGTTCTTCAGACTCTGGAATTTTTCTATCGATCACACACACCTAAAACAGCTAGAACATCTTCCTTTTATACTCCTTTATGCCATCATAGCCGTTGGCACTTACAAAAGGAATTCCTCCAATCTACCCGTTGGACGGAATCAATCAAGAAGATCATCCGAGCTATTTAAGGAATCTGATGATAGCCCATCAATCCGTTCGCCCATACAATCGGGATCTTGGTTTCCAAGAATAGAATATTCCAAGAATATTTCGTCGACCATCGGATCTTCAATCGATCTTAGATAAGAATTAAAGAATCCGAAATGATTTTCCAACCAAAGAATCTTCTCCGAGAAGATAGGATCTAATCCTCAACCATATACCTCGGCTTTGGATTTCCTTCGTCCGGATTAGAAAGACTGTCAGTGAGAATAGACTTAAGTCTTGAGTCTTGATTCTTAAGTCTTGAGTCTTGAGTCTTGAGTCTTGAGTCTTGAAAATACAAAGTCTTCAGACTTTAAACTGTAAATCTCCAAACATCCAGACTTAGACTGATATAAACGTTTTGTCAGCTTCAAAATATTCTAGAAAGATTTCTCCAACAATCTCCCCCTTTTTGATGGTGACAAAACTTTCTTGTAGATTTGAACAACTTTGACCTGCAAAAACATTTCTCAAGCAATATGGCTAACTCAAAAAGATTAATAAAGCAACCAGACTCTGCATCCACAGAAAATTGGTTAGTCTTTCATGAGTAATACCATATAACAACACTTGATAAAAATGCAACCAGTCAAGCATCAAAATCCACAACCAATTCAGTCAAATTTAAATTCACACCCAAGTTCAAGTTCTCAAGTCATACTCAAAAATAAACATAACCACAAAAGTTTTAAAAAGTTGAAAGTTGTTGGTTCAAATTGATTCTTCCCCTTTTTGTCATCATTAAAAAGGGTGAGAAAGGAGTCATGTCTGCTTGGGAATGTGCACGATCTGGAAATCCCCAATGGACTGGACTACTCCTTCGAGCTTCTTCAGATCTTCCCTCAGTTGAGCTACCTCTTCTCCCTTAGCATTGGCTTGAAGTTGCAGAGCGAGGTCTTTGAATTTATCCTCGAGAGAGACCGAAGATGCTTGTCCAAGCATGCTTCATGGCTTGGATTTCACAATCCGTAACATATATCCGCTACGCATTTCCAGAAGAATATTCATGATGCTACGAAAATCTGCAGAATCGTCCGTCTGTGTACCGGCATGAGCTTTCTCTGATGAAGTAAATGCGACGATGGCGCTTCGTATAGTCCGGCAGATTTGGAATCGACATATCACCTTCTTCGTGCAATTGAGAAGCCTGAAATTCTTCCGGGTCGCTGGAGATTGCCTTGGAATTTCACTAACAGCGCAGCATGAGGTGAGGACCTTTCTTGCTCGCCAACTCCCCCTGTCTCTAGGACATCGAGCGGGGAAGAGTGATGATCATGCTCTTGATTTCCCTTCTCTCCAGATTCAGCAGACTTTTCTTTCTCTCCTTCTCTTTCTTCTTTAGCTTCTTTCTCCTTCTCTCTCTGCTCTTCTTCTTCTCTGTTCTTCTGAAGTTATGTCGGTTGAGGCACAGAACGTCTGGTTCTTGTCAGTGCTTGGATAGTAGGATCTTCATCCTCTTCATCTTCATCTTCATCCTCCAGGATGAGAGTTCTTTTCTTCTTTTTCGATGGGGCACCAATGGCCTCCTTTCCTTTCATTTTTGAAGCAGACTGGACTGGAGATTTCACTCTGAATTTCTCCATTGCCTTGGACAATTCTTGCAGACGCATCTTTGTTAACATCTTCAAACCTACCACCATCTTATCACAAGGTCGAACACAAAATGTTTGTGGCGGTTCAATATTCATGTGTCTGAAGATCTTGGTCACCAGACCAGGATAAGGCAATTGTCCTTTGTCTTTCGACATTGCTCTGTACATATGGAAGAGAATAGTGTGTGGGAGAGAGAACTTCCGTCCTGAGTTGATCGCGTACATCAACTTTGCTTCAGAAAGAGACATAGAAGTCTTTGACGTAGACTTTGGTCTGAGACAGTTGATCACAATCTTATGAAGCACAATGTTGATGGCATTCATCCTGGAATAGGTAATTTTCTTCTCTACGTCCCTATCTTTGACAAGTTCCAGAGTAGTACGAGCAGGTGAGACTTTGATTGGTAGATAACGTCCACGTTCAACTCCAACTATGTCCGCCAACATATTCACATCTACCACGTAGACTTGATCTCGTACATCTTGAATGAAATTCTATTCGCATCCAAAAAGCTAAGATTTGAATAGAAATAAGCGGTCGATTGAGCATACCCGTCCGTAGAGTCGAGCAAAAAGTCTCAAGTTGAAGCAAATTCAACTTCTCTCTTAAGTTTACGTTGATGGTGTCCGAGAAAGTCAAAATCGACACTTCTAGGGTTTATTACCCCTCTTTTCAATAGCCCGAAATACACCTTTTCCCGATCCTTGGACTTAAACAAATCCATCCGATTTCCTTTCACTTTTGCTGCCACACCCATTTTAGGTTGAAATTCAAGGAACATTCTGTCATCATCGTTCCCTTCAATCAGATTTTGTCCTGGCATACGAGGGTCACTTGGAATGTTCGCAAGTGCCTCTTCTGCCCTTCCTTTCGGAGCAATTCCCAATTCTTCCATTTTCCACAGAAAAAGATACTCATTTCCATAATTTTTGTCCTTAAGGAATTCATCTATATATTTTAATGAAGTACGGAGCTTTTCAACGCACGATAAAGCTTATAGATAAAGGAGGGTCTTTGGACTCTTCGGGTCGGCATCCTCGATTATCACTTCTTCCGGATGTTGACTCGCACCTTGTGGGGGGGAGGTGTTGAATGACGTGGAGGAGAGCGAATCGGACTTTGTCGCTGACTTGATAAGTCTTCTTCCTCGTAAGATCGAAGTGAGTCGGTCCCTTCTCCATTCTTTGTGGTCCCCTGCTTGCGATTCTTGATGATTTCCTTGAAGAAGAAATCCTTCTTTGACGATTGGAAGATTCCTTCACTTGCTTTCCCAAGAAAAATGACCACTTTCTCGAAGATGAACAGGAAATAGAAACAGGATCGGGAGGAGAGTTCTTTTTAGGGTTTTGAAAATTTGGGCGAAGAAAAACCGTATATATATAACTCTGTTTTGAAAAGGGAAGTTCAACCGGTACAAGGAAAGTGTACGAACACTTCTTTTCAAAATCAATAACTGCCAAAATTAACCCTTAAAAGACAAGTTTTCGAATTTCACACAGATTATTGAATAACCGAAAAAAAGATCGTACCTTTTCGAGATTAGATAACTAAACGAGAATTCGTACCTTTTAGATAAAATAGCAACTTACAGTCTATAGCCATGCACGTTTGAGTCTGAGGGTTTAAAGTCTGAGAGATTAGAGTCTTGGAGTTGGTGAGTCTCTAAACTTTAACTTCTTCAAGCTTCAAAATGTTGAGTCTTGAACGGATAGAGTCGAATTGATTTTTCTCCAAAGGCTTTGTGAATATATCCGCTAGTTGACTCTTTGAATCAACAAATTGAATCGAGATTTCTCCATTTTGAATGTGATCTCTAATGAAGTGATGTCGAATCTCAATATGCTTTGCTCTTGAATGAAGGATTGGATTTTTGGTGAGATTGATCGCACCTTTGGTGTTGTCACATCTGATTTCGTGCATGAGTCTTCAATGCCAAAGTCTTGTAGTTGTTGTTTTATCCATAGAATTTGCGAACAGCAGCTTCCAAGAGTTACATACTCTGCTTCTGTCGTTGAGAGAGCTACAGTGCTTTTCTTCCTTGAAAACCAAGACACTGTCCTGTTTCCAAGCAGTTGACAAGTTCCAGAAGTGCTCTTCCTATCGACTCTGTAACCGGGCAGATCTGCATCTGAGTATCCTATAAGATTAAAGTCTCCTTTCTTGGGATACCAGAGACCGATGCTTGAAGATGAGACAACGTATTTGATAACACGTTTTGCAGCACTGAGATGGGATTCTCTAGGATCTAATTGAAACCTAGCACAGATGCAAACACTAAACAAAATATCAAGTCTAGAAGCAGTAAGATAAAGAAGTGAACCGATCATGCTCCTGTACAGCTTTTGATCTACGTTCTTCCCTTCTTCATCCTTGTCTATCTTCTAAGAACATGACATTGGTATGTCGGTCTTTTTGCACTTTTCCAATCCAAACCTTTTGACAAGATCATTTGCATATTTTTCTTGATGAATAAAAGTTCCTTCCTTCATTTGTTTCACTTGGAGTCCAAGAAAGAATGTTAATTCTCCCATCATACTCATTTCAAACTCATCCTGCGTAGACTTAGAAAATTTCTTGCATAGACTTTCGTTAGGTGATCCAAAAATAATATCGTCCACATATATTTGAACAAGTAAAAAGCTTTTGTTTTCCTTTTTGATAAACAAAGTAGTATCTACTTTACCTTTGACAAAACCATTCTGTAATAAAAACTTACTTAGTTTGTCGTACCAAGCTCGAGGTGCTTGCTTTAAACCATACAAGGCCTTTTTCAATCTGAAGACTGAGTCTGGCTTCTTTGGGTCTTCAAACCCAAGTGGTTGTTCCACATAAACTTCCTCATGGATAAATCCATTTAGGAAGGCACTTTTGACGTCCATTTGGAATAACCTGAAATTTTTATAACAAGCAAACACAAGTAATAGACAAATAGCTTCTAACCTTGCTACTGGTGCGTAAGTCTCGTCATAGTCTATTCCTTCTTCTTGCGTATATCCTTTGGCCACGAGTCTTGCTTTATTTCGTACGACTTTTCCTTCTTCATTCATCTTGTTCCTGAATACCCATTTGGCTCCAATAACAGTTTTACCTTTTGGTTTAGATGTCAATTCCCAGACATCATTGATGTTGAACTGTCGAGTTCTTCTTGCATAGCTTCGATCCAACTTTCATCAGATAGAGCTTCTTCTATGCTTTTTGGTTCAATTTCAGAAATGAGAGCCACAACACTAGATTCTTCACGCCTTTTTGATCTGGTACGGATTCCTTCATTAAGTTCGCCAATAATGAGATCTTTGGGATGACTGGATTTATGCTTCCAATTACTAGTTGATTTGCCCGGTTGATGATCTCTTTCTTTATTTGATTCTCCATGAGCATCTTGATGATGGACTTCAAGAGTCTGAGATGCTTCTTGAGATGTAGACGTTTGAAGGTCTAGAGCGGGTTCAGTCTCTTCGCACTGAGTCTGGCTGGATTCATCTTGCGCTGAGTCTTGGAATTTGACATTCATTGATTCTTCCACAGACTGGCTTTTCTTGTTATAGACTCTGTAGGCTTTGCTTGATGTAGAATATCCAAGGAAGATGCCTTCATCGATCTTTCTTCAAACTTACCAACTCGATCATTTGCATTTTTCAAAATAAAGCATTTGCAACCAAACACATGAAAGTATGAAACAATGGGCTTCTTACCTTTGAATAATTCATAGGGGTTTTCTCTAGAATAGGTCTTAGAAAGACTCTATTTATAATATAGCAAGCGGTTGAAACAACTTCAAAGGTCCAAAATCGTGAAGAAATTTTACTTTCAATTAAAAGTGTTCTAGCCATTTCTTGAAGAGATCTATTCTTTCTTTCCACAACTCCATTTTGCTCTGGAGTATACGGAGAGGAAAACATGTGATTAAAACCAGATTTATCACAGAATTTCGTAAAATCTTGATTTTTAAATTCACTTCCATGATCTGTTCTTATACTAGAAATAGCACATCCTTTTTCATTTTGAACCTTTTTAGCAAACTTCTCAAAGTACGAAAAGGTTTCTGACTTACTTGCAAGAAAATATACCCAGGTAAAGCGAGAATAGTCATCCACGATTACTAGACAATATTTCTTACCTCCAATGCTCTGGGTTCTTGTTGGTCCGAAGAGATCCATATGAAGCAACTGTAGTACATGATTAGTAGAGACATGATTCATTGGCTTAAATGAATTTCTTACCTGCTTTCCCATAATGCATGGAGTGCATAAATCAGATTTTTGGTATGGCAATTTAGGTAGACCTCGAACAAGCTTCTTTGAAGAGATTTTGGCTAATTGCTTCATGTTGATATGGCCAAGCTTTCTGTGCCATAGGACTGCTTCATCTTGAATTGAAATTAGACATTGATCTTCATTTGGCTTTACATCAAGGAGATAGATATTTCCATGCCTTCGTCCCATGAAAGACTGAGTTGAGTCTTTGCTAATTCCAGAACATATGCCTTCTTGAAAGGAGATCTTGTAACCGTATCACACGGTTGGCTAATGCCGAGTAGATTGTAGTTGAGTCCTTCCACTAGAGAGACATTGTTTATTGTGAGATTTCCAATTTTCACAGTTCCAAATCCCACAATGCTTCCTTTGCTATTTCCTCCGAATGAAACTTTTCCACCATTTACCTGAATAAGCTTTATGAAGCAATTTGAGTCTCCTGTCATGTGTCTTGAGCATCCGCTGTCAAGATACCATTTTACCTTCTTTTTGACAGAGACCTGCATTCAAAAGAGAGTCTCAAGCTTTCTTTGGTACCTAAATTTTCTTGGGTCCTTTGGCGTTATTAGAATGAGCATTATTAGGCCATACTTTCTTAACAGGCTTCCAAACCATAGGACACTCTTTTTCAAAATGATCCTGACTGTTACATTTTGAACACCTTAAAGCATTTCGACCTACGACTTTACAAAAACTCTTTTGAAATGATTTTTGTAAGCCTCTCTCGACGGTCTTTTCTTAATTCTTTCTTTTCCTTTCAGAAAATCAATCAAGGGGATCGTTTCGCTGTCATACCTAGACCAGACTTATTGAAGTAAGGTCTTTGGATTGAAAGAACTTTTTCAAGTTTTTCGGACCCTATTGAAAATTTCTTTGAAATATTTGATAAGTTAATTTTTAAGAAAGCATTTTCTTTTGAAAGTTTATTTTCATTCTCTTTAAGAGCAGAAACATTTAACTCTAAACTTTTCACTTTTTCTTCTAAAATATTTTCCTTTTGTTTTAAAACTGAGTTTTCCTTTTTAAGTTCGGAAATCTTTTTTGAGAAGTCTTGAGACTAAAACATAGTTCGTCAATATATTTAGAGACTTTGACAGGAATTTTATAATCACTTACCTCAAATTCACTGTCTGAGTCTGATCCAGAGTTTGAGTCTGATTGCGCCATCAGACACAGGTTGGCATATTCCTCATCACTTTCTTCACACTCTGTATCGCTCCAGGTTTCGGCTTTAAGAGCTTTTCGAGACTTCTCAGGCTTTCCTCTTTTCTTTTTCAGAAGAGGACAGTTGGGTTTGATGTGCCCCTTTTTCTTACACTCAAAGCAAACTACATCTTTGTTTGGTTCCTCATTATCAACAAACTTGGTTTGTTGTTTCTGAAAACTTTGTTTCTTTGAGTTGAACCTTCTTCCTTTTCTATTTAGCTTTCTGAACCTTCTTATCATAAGAGCAAGCTCCTCATCGTCCAGATCTTCTTCAGAATCTGTATCATCAGAATCATCGTTAGATTTTAATGCAATGGATTTCTTACCTCTTGGATCTTCGTCTTCATTAATTCGTTCCACTTCGTAAGACTGAAGAGTTCCAATCAGCTCGTCTACAGATAATGGCATGATTCTTTGCGTCTCTCTTATTGAAGTCTTTATATGATTCAAATCCTTGGAGAGTCCACGCAGTAGCTTGTTCACTTTCATAGGATCAGAAATTTTCTGTCCTTGATTCTCAAGACCATTGACAATATATGTAAAACGGCTAAACATGTCAGTTATAGATTCTTCTGGTTTCATTTTGAAGGCTTCATATTGACCAAGGAGAATGTTGATTCCGGTCTCCTTCACTCGTCCGTCCCTTCATAAGTGATATGTAATCTGTCCCAAACTTCTTTTGCTGTAACACAAGAAGATATTCTGTTATATTCAGTTGGTGACAAAGCACAATATAAAGAATAAATTGCTTTAGCATCGAGTGCTTGTCTCTTGTTTATCTCTTCTTGAGACATTCCGCTGGCTTCAATAGTTTCTTTCCCTCTTTCAGATACTGATGCAGCAGTAAGAGTGATTCCTTTTTCCACCACATCCCATTCCAGAGGATCCTTTGACCGTAGAAAAGCTTTCATCTTGTTTTTCCAGATGTTGTAATCCTTTCCATCAAAGTAGGGTGGTCTGGTATTGCTTTGCCCTTCCACCAGCCCTGGTGCTAGCATACTCGCCATGGATCTTTTACTCTGAAGTAAAACACTTCAAATAAAGTAAGAACACGAGCTCTGATACCAATTGATATAGCTAGTACGAGTACCTAGAGGGGGGGTGAATAGGTATATAAAAATTTTCTTAAAGATTGCACAATACTTAGACAGTTGGATAATTAAAAAACAATCGTGAGACTGAGTAAGGGAAAGAGAGAATTGAACACGCGGTTTATAGTGGTTCGGCTTGATTCAAGCCTACGTCCACTCTTCTGCACTGACAGCCAATTGGCTGGATTCCACTATGATCAAAGAGATGTTACAAGTGTTGATCTTCCTTGATTTCTAGGTGTAGACGATCTACCACACTCGCTCAAGGTGTCACCAAGTATAAACACTCTCTGTGTATGCAATTTCGCTCGAACAGTATCGACTAACAATCAAGGTTCTTCAGACTCTGGAATTTTTCTATTGATCACACACACCTAAAATAGCTAGAACATCTTCCTTTTATACTCCTTTATGCCATCATAGCCGTTGGCACTTACAAAAGGAATTCCTCTAATCTACCCGTTGGACGGAATCAATCAAGAAGATCATCCGAGCTATTTAAGGAATCTGATGATAGCCCGTCAATCCTGTTCGCCCATACAATCAGGATCTTGGTTTCCAAGAATAGAATATTCCAAGAATATTTCGTCGACCATCGGATATTCAATCGATCTTAGATAAGAATTAAAGAATCCGAAATGATTATCCAACCAAAGAATCTTCTCCAGAAGATAGGATCTAATCCTCAACCATATACCTCGGCTTTGGATTTCCTTCGTCACTGGATTAGAAAGACTGTCAGTGAGAATAGACTTAAGTCTTGAGTCTTGATTCTTAAGTCTTGGGTCTTGAGTCTTGAGTCTTGAGTCTTGAGACACAAAGTCTTCAGACTTTAAACTGTCGGTCTCCAAACATCCAGACTTAGACTGATAGAAACGTTTTGTCAGCTTCAAAATATTCTAGAAAGATTTCTCCAACACCCCTAAACCCAGTTAGGAAGAAAATTATGTCCTAAGAGCTGCCTAAGCACAATCAGGCGTAATAAGACTTACCTTGGCCTCAGTTCCCTCCTGCAAGTCAGTTCAATAAATAAACACTAACAATTATATCACTCAATCCAATAAGATGGAATCATTGATCAATCAACTCAGTCGATTACATGTCATTGATACCATCACACGGTCATTTCGATTATTCATTCTCAACTTTTAGTCACGGCCCAATGAGCATAACCTAGATTAAGTGGTAATCCCGGCCCCACTAGCATAATCTAGATTTAGTGATATCATGGCCCCACTCGACAATATTCTATATTTGGTGGTAATCACGGCCCCACTCGACAATATTCTATATTTGGTGGTAATCACGGCCCCACCGAACAATTTTCTAGGCAATTACCCGCATTATCCAATTTTTGGGATAAATCCCCATAATCACCAATTTCACTCAATTTTTACAACCCGGCATTCAAATAAACAAACGGATAGCACCACAGCAATCAGCATAAATTTCCAATCACCAATCATCCCGATTGAATTTCCAAAACATAAATAATTAATAAAATAATTATGAAAAATAATAAATAAATGCCAATAAATCTAATTTAGGCTTGTAAGGCCTAATTGGATGCTGAAACGGATCTAGAAATTTTTTTAGACTCGTTCAATAACTATTAGAGTCTATTTACTTGCTAATTGCACTAACTATCCACCTAACATGCATCAACAATTAATTAAATTCTCTATTTTAATTTAATTAAACCACCTAATCCATATTAGCCTAAGCTAAGCAATCCCTAAGCACAATTAACCTATTAACTGAGGATTGGTGAGTTAAACTCACCGGATTTGTGAGCTAGTGAGGGTCCACGACGACCACGACGCGAAGGCGAGCGATAATCCTCCAAGAGACAACACCAACGGGGGCTGAGAAAGGCTCGGAAACAAGCCACGAAGTCCTAGACTCCTTGCTAGTTCGGTTTTTGCTTTTGCCATTAATGGATAGAGGAGAACCAAGGTCGAACAATGAAGAAACGGGCTGATCAGAGCTCCGACGTGCGGGTGGTAGGCAATCGGTGGCTCCCGGGGGTCAAGAGGGACTTACTGGTGGTTGGTATGGGTGGAGGTAGGGTTGAAATGGGGAGAAAATGGTTGAAAGTCGTGAAACGGGCAAAACAGTGCAGGCGGGTGGCTTCCAGACGGTCTGGCAACTGGTTTCTTCTCGCTAGCATACAGGACGGCCGACAGCTCCGTTCAGTGCAAGGTCAGGCTCCTTTGAACGGTTTGGATGTGCTAATCACAACAGTGGGTGTCACGAAGGCTAATTTGTCCGGGAAGATCACTTTTTACTCAGATGTTTGGCAAAATATTAGTTGGAGTAGAAACTGGCAAAAAAGAAAACAGAGGAGGAAGAACGTCCAGCTTTGGTTCCAACGTACGTGCGACGGCCAAAGAGGATGAGCTAGGGTTTTCTCTAGTTCTTTGAAGCTTCAAAAGTCACTCAACAATGGAGAAAGCAAGTGGATTGAGGAAGAAGAAGCAGCTGGTCAAGGATGGGGGGCCACCTTGGTCACATTTTCTCTTCCTTTGTCCCCTTGACCTCATCCCTTCACTAGCTAGCTTCCATGGCCACAATTGAGCCACCAATGCTCCATTCTAGAAGCTTGTATTGGTCCAAATGTTGAGGGTGATGGGGGCATACGAATTTCATAGGTTTCTCCCTTAATTGGACACCAATTCCCTCTTAAATCAACACAAACCGACCTCTATAAAATCAATCGACACCTCACCGATCAAATTGGTATTTTTCCTCACCAATTGATCCATCTTGCATCTCAATTGCACGATTAAAAATGGTCCCTGACTTTTTCCGGATAAAAACAACACTACAATGACTTTTTCCCAAAAATTTTTCGTTTGCAAAAAATTATTCAAAGACTGAGTCAACATTGCTAAAAATATTTGTGACATGATAGAATTTTCAATTTCTAAAATCAGATTCAAATTTATGGTTAATTTCACTATGGCGCGTTTTTAGTGTAACCTAGGTGACAAGATAGCTTTCAGAACTTTTTAAGTGCAAATGACCCGTGGTCGATTTTCTTCAAGCCACAAAGAACCTCTTCGACACATTGGCGCCTTTCAGTGTTCATGAAAATCTCGAGTTCAAATACAGACACAGGGTACCAAAACGATAGAAAAATCAAACTAGTGCCGATCAATGAGAATTTTGCAATTTAGTGGGACCACCCACATTTAACCACTCATCTCAGTCGAACTGACTTATCTTTAATCTCTAATCAATTTATATCTGTGCCATAATGATCTCGATAAATGAGCACGGTTGAGCAGTTGATTCCTGGTCGAATCCTTAAGTCTATTTGCTTTAAAATCATTAATGACGTCCCTAGATAATCTAGTTATCTCACGAGTGATTAGCTCTAAGAATAGCACTATAGGCACGTCGATGAAATGCCTGATTTATTCAATTGAAAGCAGAGTCGAAAATCTAGGATGTCACAAATGACTTAAGCATACTTGCTTGGAAAATTGGGTGTACCTTTAGTTTTAGCAACAACTCCAATTTGTATGCAACTTTGTTGACCCATCGTAGCACACGAAATGGCTCTTGATAGCGATGAATTAACCTTTTGTGCATGCCCTTATACCAGAGGTCCATGTGTAGCCTGGCCAACACAAAATCCCCGACTTAGAACTGCATATCCCATTGCTTCTTGTCAACCCACTTCTTCATACATTTTAAGGCATTTTGTAGATACACTTGTGCCAAATTCACTTGCTCTTGCTAATCCTTGGTGAACTTGTATGCAAGTGGGCTATTCCACCGATAACTCGATGCAATTGTGCTTGGAGTTTGCAGTTATTGTCCAGTTATGATCTCAAACGAACTCTAGTCAGTGCTGTTGCTTCACTACAAGTTATATAAGAATTGGGCTACGTTGATCATTTTCACTCAATTTGCTTGCATTGTGCTCACATAGTGTTAGAGATAAATCTCCAAGAATACATTTAACCATTTCCTTTGACTATTTGTTTGGGGATGTAGGCTCGTAGAGAAGTTTAGCTCGAGTCTAAGCAACTTGAAGAGTTTAGTCCAGAAATGCCCCATAAATTGAGGATCACGATCATTTGTGGTACTTCTCAGTATTTGATCTTGTGCTTTATGAATAATTTGGTCAATTCCTCAACCAAACAATCCTTTGTCACAGGTATGAAAGTCGCATACTTGGAGAATTGGTCCACTATGACCATGAGAGTTCAGCATCCTTTGGACTTTGGCATATTAACAATGAAGTCCATGGAGACACTCTCCTATGGACGTGTTGAAATGAGGAGTGGCTCTAGGAGCCTCGGCAACGAATGTTGCTAGAGCTTGTCTTATTGGCACACAAGACACATCTTCACATAAGCTTCAATGTCATCTTGCATTTGAGGCAAGTAGTATTAGTCTTCGACTAGGGTCGAGATGTAGCAGATCCCTAAATGACCTGCCTACTTGCAATCGAGGCATTCGTGCAACAACTCTTTCCTTTTCTTCCCATGAAGTGGCATATACATTCGCCGCCTTTTGGTGTAAAGAAGACCATCTTCACACCAAAATTGATGGGTCTTGCTCTCCCGTGCGTACTCAATGAGGGCTTGAACCCTTTGATCATACTTGAGCCCATCTTTGATACGGTTGATCCATGGACAATCCGATCGACTCATAATACTTGCCAACTCCATCTTCTAACTAAGTGTATCAGCCACGAAGTTAGCCTTCTTTAACTTGTACACCAGTATGTAATTGAATTCTGCTAGAAAATCTTGCCATCGAGTTTACTTCAGACTCAACTTCTTTTGAGTTTGAAAGTAGCTCGTAGCCACGTTGTCCGTCCTCATGATGAACTTAAACCCCAGGAGATAATGCCTCCATGTCTGAAGGCAATAGACCACCACGGTTATCTCCCTCTCTTAAACGGTACACCGACACTTGCTATGATTTAGCTTCTGAGACTCGAATGCCACTGAGTCTCCACCCTAAATAGGAACACTGCCCATAGCATAATCTGATGTGTTAGTTTCTACCATGTTTGGTTTGGTGTGATCAGGTAACACCGGCATTGGTTCCTTAGTCATGGCTTGCTTTAACTAATCGAATGCCTTTTGGCATCGGTCCATCCACTCCCACGACGTCTGCTTCTTCAACATGTCCATGAGTGGCACGATGATGCTCAAGTAGTTCTGCGTGAAGCACCGATAATAGTTGGTGAGGCCAAGGAACGACCTCAACTTCGTCACTTTCCTTGGCGGCTCCCATTTGAGGATGGCTCAGATCTTTGCCCTTTCTATTCAAACTCGTCCACCCACAACAATGTGCGTCAAAAATGGAACTTTCTTTCGAGCAATGGCACATTTCTTGCGCTTCACGTATAAGTCATTCTCACACAAGACTTGGAAGACCTGTCTTAAGTGTTCGACTGTTAAGTGAATGCAAGCGCACAATATTTACAAGTAATAAAGTGACGAGTGAGTATCGTTCCTACAAAGGATTGTCTCTAATTATCCAATAACTTACTGAAGGTGATTAATCCAAAAATTTAGGTAACCAAGTCAAAAATGCAAGTAAAAAGTGAATTAAATTAATTAAAGGATTGAACTATAAAAGACTCAAAATTTAGAGAATTCAAAAGTTAATTAAAATTGCAACATAAACCTAAACTAAAGTAAACTGAAAATTAACAAAGTAAATTTCAAGATTTTAACCAAGATCACAAAGCGTTAGAGCATCCAACTCTACTTAACCACTCATAATCAATTCTCTTAACTTGTCATGCAATAAATTAATTTCCAATTGTGTTAGTGAAATTTCTCTAAATTAGATTACAAGCCGACCTCGGTCTAATAATCCCTAATTAGGTATGTTAACCCACACTAACCTTAGGTCAATTTAAACTACCCAAAAGCATTAAGTTCTTATGGAAATTCCTGAATTTGATCTAAATTAGATTACAACTCGACCTCGGTCTAATAATTCTTAATTAGAGATTCCCAACCTTGATCTACTACCACAACCACACAAATAATCTAGTGTACCTTGACCTATATTTAATTTATGGCTCAATATCACTAGTTTTCATGCATACAATCTCCACTTGGTATCATGCATACATCAAAGATCATTTAAAAAGTTGGCCAAACCTCTAAAATCATTAAGATCATGATAAAGAAGCCACACTCAAAACAATCATATTGCATGAACAAGTCTTGAAAATCAATCAATTATAGTTAAGATCCATTGTAGGTCTAACAAAAGAAATATAGAACATAATTAAAGTTAAATTAACAACAAAAATTGGAAAATATAATACTAAATTAAAACAAATTCACCAATTTGAGTCGCAAATAGATTCAGATTTGCCTCCTTCTCCTCTCCTTGACACACACCAATTCCACTAATAAAATAGAAACGTAAAAATTAAGAAAACCTAAAATCCGGTGGCAATTCTAAAGCTCCTTCTCTCCCCTGATATATGCAACACAAGAGAGGTTTATAGAGCTTCCAAAAATCTGCCCTAGGTTATCCTCCCATTAGGTCTTGGATAGGACTCCTTGGCAAATTAGGAGTTTATCTTCTTACGATTCATAACCTTGATTTTCTTTGAACCTAGCCTCAATCATGATCAAATCTATTGGTCTCGGCTGGCTTTTTCTTCAACAAAATATATTCTCAAAGATACTTGAATTTTCTTATTGGGACATTCTAGAAAATGTTGAGACGTAGGGATTGATCTACAAATCCCACATAAACACATAGGAAAATTACGAATTGGTCC
Organism: Eucalyptus victrix; assembly: GCA_016097545.1. Lineage (NCBI taxonomy): Eukaryota > Viridiplantae > Streptophyta > Magnoliopsida > Myrtales > Myrtaceae > Eucalyptus > Eucalyptus victrix. Next base: position 30,418,318 of record CM027837.1, read on the forward strand.
TCACATCTTCTGCAAATACTGCGCATGAATCTCTCATAAATCTTAAAGTCGTGCTTCCAATAAAATTCCGTAAAATTACATGAGTAGCAAATAAATTCACCCAAAGTTCATCAAAATTTAGCAGATATCAAGCTTAAATTAGTAGAAAATAATGAATCTAAAATAGAGTTATCATCGATGTGCTCAACGTCCAAATATATATAACAATATCATCAAGATAAACCATGACAAATCGATCAAGGAACAGATGGAGTGCCTTCTTTATGAGGGTGCATAAAGTAGCGAGAGAATTAATCAGGCTGCATGGCATGAGAAGGAACTCGTATGATCCATATCGCATTGCACATGTGATCTTCAGCTCATTCCCTTCGACAATTCAAACTTGATAGTAACTCGATTAGAGATCAAGCTTAGTAAACCACTGAGCTCCTCCAAGTTGATCAAAAAGATCCACAATGAGTGGGATTAGATACTTGTTCTTGATAGTTAGTTTGTTCAACACACAATAGTCTATGCACATTCAGAATGACCCATCATACTCCTTTGGGAATAGGAATGGTGCATCGAACAGAGCCTTGGATAGTCAAATAAAGCCTGCATTGAGTAGCTTCTTTAGTTGCTTCCTCAATCCTTCCAATTCGGGAGGCACCATGCGGTACGGTGCCATGGTAGGCCAACCGAACTTTTAGACACCAACTCAATTCACCGATCCACGTTTTTTCGAGGCAGAAGTTTCTTGGGCAACTCAAGAGGCATCACGTCCTTAAATGAATCAAGGACTTAGGTCACCTCCATTGGGACATCGCTTTTGTCGTGACCCCAATCCCATCTCCAAGGTTATGAGTGACAAGGGTTATTTTTGCGATGTTCTAGGCTCGTCACCGTCCCGATTCTTTTTATCTTGTTATTATGCACATGCTAAAATGTGAATAAACAACTCCCTGAACAAACAACAGCTAGAAGACTAAGACCTACCTCAAGCAAAACACACTAATTTATATTATAACAATAATTTTACAAGCCATTTCTCTACGGGCCCTCTTTTCTTTTTACATCACAATATAATTTTTCCATATAGGCCAAGGGAAATCCTATCTCCTCTAGCATGACTGCAACTTCAAAAACTAACGTGAGACTTCTATGCCTACAAGATTGAAATATGAAGGAGTGAGTTTTGGGGAAACTTAGTAAGTAAAATTCCTAGTTCTCTACTAGGAAAGCATCATATCGTTACAGCTTAATAAGTACAACACTTGCAAATAGTGTCAATGGCAGATCAATTGCAAGTCCATTGTCACCTTTCAACTATCTGTATGTGATCCACTTTCAACTTACCAATTAAGCTATTACACTAAACAAGCTTATTAACATCACATAGCAACATGTTCAATAAGTTCATTAACTGCATAAATAGTTCTTCCCATACTTTCAGGGGCTTCCAATCGTGGGTTGGGCATCCTACCTCAAGCCAGGCATCCTATACTCTCAAGGGCATCCCATACTTTTAGAGTCTTTCTAGCTCAACCAAGGCATACGGCCATCAAGCCAAGCATCCCATACTTTCAAGGGCTTCTCATACTTTTAGGGGCTTCCTGGCTCAACCAAGGCACCTGGCCATCAAGCTAGGCACCACATACTTTTAGGTTCTTCCCATACTTTCAAGGGTTTTCTGGCTCAACTAGGGCATCCCGTTTAATGAACAAGGCATCGCCACCAACAGTATGTGATGACGGGCGCTTTTTCCTCTTTAAGTGCACACACAGACAAGTGCATCATAGAAGTTGGTTCTTATTGTCTCTCTTAGCTTACACATGTATGGTCCAAAGGCATGCTCATCCGTTTGTGTGTTTCATGAATTCTTATACTTCACTAATACATATGTCGGGAACTATCTTTGATCTATAACTTGGATCAGTCACTTAGCACCTATCCCCGCACCAGACAAGGCCTGGAAACAGCATGCCTCAATGCCAATACGTGACCTTGAGGCTTGGATACACCTCGCTTAAGTGAAGATCTTAAGCTTGAATGACCTTAGTTCGACCCAATGTGAACATACCATGTACCGTGAATGATCCTCGGCTCTTGGTTTGATTCAACATCAAGCGCAAGGTCTCCACTCTAAAATGAACCCTAGAATCGGCAACCTATTGTGCCTTACCAAGATCTCATGAGCTTAGGCAATTCCCATACCAATTAAGGTTTAGAATCAGCATGCCTCAATGTCGATCTAGGACCTTGTGGCTTTAGGCAATCTCCACACCAAGCGAGATTCAGGACCGGTACACTATTTATGCCGATTCAAGGCCTTATGGTTTGGACGGCTTTGCCTTGCGATGAACTCAATCCAAGCGAACCTCAGCTTCATTTCTAATTGTACACACAAGTACATGACTAAACACATTTGCAAGTAAAACTAAACAAAAGACATCACACACCACCCACGGCTTGATAGGTGAGCACTTAGCTAGCCTCAACAATGAAATCTAACTTCAAAGAGGAGAAAGAGGAACCTCACTTACCTCGGCAAACTTGAGAACCAATCTAGATAGCTTCGTAAGTTGAGGATGCGAGGCTGAGAGAAAGGAGAAGGGGGAAGGAGGGTAGGCGTGAATGGCAAGGGGTTCCAATGATGGAAATGAATGGGGGTTCCTCCTATTTATAGGCACCAACCTCATCATTACTCATCTAAATGGTCCAATCATATTTCTTAGAGTGGCATGGCTATGACATTGAGGTGTGGCAAGCCTAAGTTGCAAGGTGTCATGCCTATCTTTAAAAGGTGGCATACTCAAAGGTCTAATGTAATGATTGGAGGCTTACTTATTTAATTCCTATTGGACCATTTATACAATGCCATCATGACTTGGCCTACTTGTTCTCTAAAGAAAAACTTATGGTAATGATGACCATATCTTTCATGGACACCTAAGCCAATGACTCACCATTCTCATTAAATGCTTCGATTTAGATAATCATGGGGTTTGCATATTTAGCACATGCTTAAATTCAAGAACTTGCTTTTTAAGCTTTGGTGTTGTAGAATATTCCATCAAGTTCTATTCTTATTGATCCACCTAAGCCCTTGAGTTATTTATGTCACACCCCCGCTGTAACTACCTCGACCTCATCTCCAGGGTCACAAGCGGTATGGGTTATATTTTTCACAACATCCCAGGTGTGTCGCTGACCCGTACTTCTTTCTTTTTATAAGTTTTTGAGTTATGCACACTCGGAAGCAATAAATCAACATTCAATCACCATAGAATTGCAACATCAAAAGTAGTAGGAAAACACACATGCAACCATATATTTACATATACATGGCATACTACATATGATTACATGTCTTTTCTTTTAATATTATAAGCCATTCTACTTGAGCTAAGCTTTACCCTACAATAGCATACGGTCCTTTCCAAAAGTACATCAACTCCGGGGTAACCCTATCTCCTCTAATGAGATTCTAACCAAAAACGGTTCCCCCTATAAGGACCAACTAACTTGTAGTCATCTATGGCACTGTCGGATGGAGCATCTCCATCAGCCCTAGCAGACCATCGAAACCACAAAGTGGACCAACAAAATCCCCATCAAAACACTTGTACCAAGCTTGGTACTTGTGAGGAATAAGTTCATTCAGCCTTTCATCCACCGAAACGGTTGTAGTGACCATCCGATAGTATTTGTCTATACTAACAAAGTAGAGTAACATTTCTAACACGGTCATCCTTGTGGGAACGCCAAACCTCACGAGCTGTGCGGCCATCCTACAAGTTTGAAAAGAGACAACGGGTGAGTATAACTTAGTAAGTAAAACTTACTGAAATCCGAGTAGGATGTTGCCCCGTCTTTCCACAAGCACATAACTTATCCCAAACACTTGTCGATGATAGATCAATAGCAAGATGAAAATCATGCCTTTAGTAGCAACCCTCAAACATTTAAATGCAAGCATGCACCAAGGATCCATTTCATAATGTCAGAAACTCATGCACACAAGGTTCATTTATTAATAGTTGAAATCCATCAACTCTTCCGGAATCCTCCAAGCATCCGAAATCAATGGGCAACATCCCCTAATCCAACGGTGACGGCTATCCTCCGACAATGAGTCCGTCGGTGTAGCACCCCGAACCCTTCGGCGGTCGCCACAAGCACTGATGTTATACTTTATTACCTTTTTCTATCTTTCTAAGATGCGTCGTAATTTATTGACACATTTTTTTTTAAACAAAACGGTCCCAGCGCGATTCATTAGCGGAAGCAAATTAAATATCACGTCTCTCCCCCTCCCAACCATGATACAAATACACACCACTAAACATTAGGATCTTATAAACAAGCGACGACACTTTATTTACATATATTTTCAATGATGGGACTACTCTTGGGTCGGTATATAACAAGGAAGAGCTAGGACTCTGCCATGTCCAGCCTAAAACCTCAAAAAGAACCCTCGACCCTCAACATCTCACGTGTACAATCCCCCGCATCATAAGTGTCGACTATCTACATCAAAAAAGATCCAGCTCCTACACATCGCGTGCGGGTCTCACACCCAACCCGGTGCATCAGGTGGTGGCGGCGGCAACATCCCTTGCATCGCTCCATCCCGACGAACATGTACGGATATAAACTCCTAAATAACAGGGTCCCCAGCCAGGCCCACATTGTACATCACTAGACAACGTACTCGAATAAAAGTTAGTTCGGGAACAAAGGGACAGTCTATCTCAGTACACTCGACCTCTACATCGGATGGTATCCCGTAAAATGTACCCCGCGTGACGGCAAGAAGCAGCATACTTGCTAATCTGAAATGTTATCCCCAAAAGGGGTGAGTACAACCACTCATCAGATAAGGAAATCCAATAACAACTCAATGCATTAAGCAAATCATACATGCATTGCAAGGCGTTACTTACCTTGGAGTCATACGCATTTTAATCATGCATCATCATACCATACATATCATCATCATCATGGCATCAATATATCGTACATGTCATCATGCATGTCATATATCATTATTATCATCATCATCATCATGGCATATCATATATCATTATCATCATCATGCATTTCATCATGCATATCATACCATGGATGATCATCATATCACATCACATATCATCATCACCATGCATATCATGATGTATCTAATATCATGGGTGATCATCATTATTTCGCATCACATATCATCATCATCATCATTATCATCATGCATATCCTCATGCATATAATATCATGGATGTTCATCATTATTTCACATCACATATCATCATCATCATCATCATCATGCATATCATCATGCATATCATATCATATCATCATCATCATCATGCATATCATCATGCATATCATATCATGGTTTATTTTCCACTTTTTACTTTTCAATTGATCACCACATCATCCATTTCTCAAATCATCAATTTCATCATCCCTTCGGGCAAAGACCTCTGACAGGGTTCCCAACATTCAGCCTCCCAGGCCATCGGGCTTCTGGCCCCCCACATTCCGGGCATCTCGCATCTCAACTAGCATCACGAGGCATTCCCTTCGGGCAGAACCCTCCGACAGGGCTTCCGGCCTTTACCCTTCTAGCTAGGCATCTCGCACCCCAATCTTGGCATTGCGAGGCATTCCCTTCAGGCAGAAACCTCTGACAGGGCTTCCGGCCCCCCCATATTCCGGGCATCCTGAATCTCCCAGGGAATTCCGGCAATGCATCTCTGTACATTCCGGCCTCATCCTCCACCACAACCACTTACTCACTTATCCTTATCCAGATTTATTATTCTTTTGATCTCATTATTACATGGCATATGATTTACACATACATCACAATTCATGATCATGCATACACCAATGTCTTATCATACATGTAACAATGCATGATTATTTATTAATAAATTAAACGGAATTTATGGCCAATAAAATAATCCCTTATTATTATTATTATTATTATTATTATTTAATATTATTATTATATTTATTTATTTTCATAAATAAATATTAAATTCAATATCTATGATTTTCCCACAATCATTAAACAAACCAATAGAATAACAATTTCATGCAAAATTCATGGCCAATTCGAATTTCACACAATTTCACAAATTCCACAAAATAGCACATGATATTGGGATAATAACCAAAATGCACAGTTTCCAAATAAATTCGATTAAAATATTCATACGACCTCCAAAAATTACGAAATTTTACAAGGTGATAGCAAAGACATTTTCGTGCATCTTTCATGAAAAACTCCAAGCCAAATTCTTTCTTAGATTAATTTATACAACCTCACGAAGCTTCTGGAACCATTACCGCATCGTCCACAATACACATCTCCGAATTATTAAGATTTCACCCATCTATTCTATTTCATTTCCTCTGAAATTTGGATATGTTATGTATCAAGGTATCCTTTACAAGTTTCGTGAAGAGATCTAGGTCAAATAACCAAAGTATGGTCACCATTTAAGTCCATGAAGTCTCGGGTGTCTCGGAATACATCACCAGAATCATCGTCTCCAAGATCTAGCCGATTTACCAAGCTATACTTGTTCTTTTTGCTACAACTTTGAGTATGTTGTAGTTCAAGGTGTTACCTACAACTTTCATGAAGACATTGAAGTCAAATCTTCAACAAAAATCAACATGCAATCAAGAATCCAACAAGAAGTCAGTGAAAACTTCACAGATCTGGGGTCTACGTAAAATAGAACTTTAACCCCTCATATCTCCATCATTTTCCACGAAATTTCAGTATGTTATAGTAAAAGACGTTAGATACAACTTCCATGAAGACATCAAAGCCAAAATCGGACTCCAAACACACATACAAGCTCAAACAAGCTACTGACTCCCACAACCCGAGCAAGAACAGTCACACGGCTTAAGAACGAACCAACCTTACCTCGGTTTTTCGCACTTGAAGCACCTAAAATCTAACATGCAATCAACAATACAAACATGCAAGAGAAGTTAAAGGACTCCACTTGCCTCTAGGATGGACAAACGACGATGTACGGCGGCGTACACGGCGAACGGACGGCGGCACATGGCGGTTCCTCCTCGGCTCCGCCTCCTCTCCCTCTCGGCCTCTCCCTCTCTCTCACGATTTCTCTGTCTCTCTCTCACCCTCTCTCTCGGCCGAATGGAGTAAACCGGCCACTCCCCTCTCTCTCTCTCTCTTTTTATACCCCCTAGAGCTAATGATTACATTGCCTCAACCATGGCCAATGCATTGCCTTCCCCCTTGCCACTTGTCCAATTGAATTTTTTTTTTTTTTTTTTTGAATTGATTGGGCTTCTTGGGCTTGGGCCATCCGGCCACTTCTCTTGGGCCTCCATTGGGCCGGTCGAATTCCCTCTTGGGCCGACTAGCTTGGCCCACTAAGCTTAGGCCAATGGGTCTAAGGCCCATTCGAAAATTAACCCCCCCTTTTTTTTGAATTCCTTTCTATAATTATTTCTAAATTTCAATTTTCAATCTTGGCCAAAGTCTTAGGGCATCTTGTCTATTGAAATTTAATTTATAAAGTACATGGCCAGGCATAATTTATTAATCCATCAAATTTAAATTCTCACAATCACAAGCACAAATTATCTAAATAAAAGACTAATGGCTAAAACATAAGCCATGGGAATTCTATCACCTAATTAAAGACTTTAACACACCTTATGGCTTGGCTCTAAATTTTGGGATGCCACAATTCTCCCCTCCTTAGAGCATTTCGTCCTCGAAATTCAAACACCACTCGCGCTTTCTTGAAATAAGTAAGGGTACTTTTCCTTTATTTGATCCTCACTTTCCCATGTGGCTTCCTCCACATCATGATGTCGCCATAATACCTTAACCAATAGGATCTTTTTGGTCCTAAGAATTTGCTCCTTTCGGTCTAATATCTGCACAGGCTCTTCAATGTACCTAACTTTCTCATCCATTTTGATGGCTTCATGATCGAGTATGTGACCAGGATCCGACTGGTACTTCCTCAACATCGATACATGAAACACATCGTGCAGATTTCCTAACTTAGGAGGTAATGCTAAACGGTAAGCTACGTCACCTATCCTCTCCAGAATTTCAAAAGGTCCAACAAATCTAGGGCTTAACTTGCTCTTCATCCCAAATCGAGATATTCCTTTCATTGGAGATACCTTAAGGAATACATGGTCTCCCACACTAAATTCCAAAGGCCTTCTACGTCTATCTGCGTAGTCTTTCTGTCTACTCTGAGCTATTCTAAGTCTTTCTCTGATAATATCGACAGCTTCAATGGTAACTTGTACTAGTTCAGGTCCTGTCAACTTCCTTTCACCTACTTCACTCCAACAAATAGGAGTCCTACATCTCCTTCCATATAATGCTTCATAAGGTGCTATGCCTATACTCTTCTGAAAGCTATTATTATAGGCAAACTCTACCAGATGCAATCTTTCATCCCAATTTCCTTTGAAATCGATTACACAGGCTCTCAACATATCCTCTATTATCTGGATTACTCTTTCTGTTTGACCATCTGTCTGAGGATGAAAAGCAGTACTAAATTGAAGCTTAGATCCTAACGCAACTTGAAGACTTCTCCAAAAATTCGATGTAAACCTCGTATCCCGATCTGAAGTAATGGTCACTGGAACACCATGTAAGCGTACCACTTGACTTACATACATATCCGCATACTTATCCATTGGGTAGTCCATGCGAATCGCTAAGAAATGTGCCGATTTAGTCAAACGATCCACTATAACCCAAATTGAATCATGACTCCTTGATGTCCTTGGCAATCCTTGCACAAAGTCCATCGTTATATGTTCCCACTTCCATTTTGGAATATCTAATGGTCTCAAGAGTCTTGCAGGTGTACGATGTTCCGCTTTTACTTGCTGGCACGTCAAACATTGAGAAACGTGCATAGCTGTATCTGCCTTCATACCATTCCACCAAAATTGCTGATGCAAATTCTTGTACATCTTTGTACTACCTGGGTGGATACTATAATTACTCCTATGTGCCTCCGACAGAATTTCCTTCCTCAATTCCTTATTGTCGGGAACACAAAGTCGTCCTTGGCATCTTACTATTCCATCATCAGAGATCTGAAATTCTGATCTTTTCCCTAAAGATACAGCATCTTTCACTTTCAAAATCTCTGGGTCAGATTCTTGTAGGATTTTAATTTTCTGGATAATTTCAGGCTCAATCCTTAATGCACTAAGCATGCCAGTAAGACAATCCATTTCCAATTTAAATTCTGAATTTGCTACAGATTCTAACAGTTCCTATTCTGCCATCCTTAAACTAGCTATCTCCATAGCCGACTTTCGACTAAGAGCATCTGCTACTCTATTCGCTTTTCCTGGATGATATGTTATCTCACAGTCATAATCATTCAATAACTCCATCCACCTCCTTTGTCTCATATTCAACTCCTTTTGTGAGAACAAATACTTCAAACTCTTATGATCCATGTGAATCTCAAACTTTTCCCCATACAAATAGTGTCTTCATATCTTCAAGGCAAACACTATAGTTGCTAGCTCTAAATCATGCGTCGGGTAATTTAGCTCATGAGGTTTCAATTGTCTGGATGCATAGGCTACAACCTTGCCATGCTGCATCAACACACATCCTAGTCCTTTGTGAGATGCATCACTATACACCGTGAAACCATCAAGTCCAATAGGTATAGTCAGAATTGGAGCCGAAGTCAATTTCCTTTTGAGCTCTTGAAAACTCCTTTCACATTCCCCATTCCACTCAAATTTAACATTCTTTCGAGTCAATTTAGTTAAAGGTCCTACTAGTCGTGAAAATCCTTCAATGAACCTTCTATAATAACCAGCCAATCCTAAGAAACTTCGTATTTCAGTGGGTGTCGTTGGTCTCGGCCAATTTACTGCCATTTCCACTTTTGTCGGGTCTACTGCAATTCCTTTTCCTTACACCACATGCCCTAGAAATATTATCCGATCCAACCAGAATTCACACTTACTAAACTTAGCATACAACTTATGCTCTCTCAGGGTCTGCAAAACTATTCTCAAATGCTGCTCATGCTCTTTAGGCCCTTTCGAATATACCAGTATATCATCAATAAATACAATCACAAACTGGTCTAAATATGGCTGAAATGTTCTATTCATCAAATCCATAAATGCAGCCGGCGCGTTAGTCAATCCAAATGGCATAACAAGGAACTCATAGTGTCCATAACGAGTCCTAAACGCAGTCTTAGGAATATCCTCCTCCTTAATTCTCAACTGATGGTATCCCAACCTCAAGTCAATCTTAGAGAAGACCGAACTCCCTTGGAGTTGATCAAACAAATCATCAATTCTAGGCAAAGGATACTTATTCTTAATAGTCACTTGGTTCAACTGCCTATAGTCAATGCACAAACGCATTGATCCATCTTTCTTTTTCACAAACAAGACCGGTGCACCCCAAGGTGAAGCACTTGGTCTAATGAATCCTTTATCAAGCAACTCCTGTAGTTGTACTTTCAACTCCTTCAATTCAACTAAGGCCATTCTATACGGGGCTTTTGATATTGGTCCTGTTCTAGGCATTAATTCAATTTCAAATTCAATCTCTCGCTCTGGCGGCAATCCAGGCAATTGCTCAGGAAATACATCTTGAAATTCGTTAACTACACGAACTTTCTCAAGATTAGGCTCCTTTCTGGCATAATCTCTAACTATGGCTAGGTACCCTTGACATCCTTTGTCAAGTAACTTACATGCTTCTATCGCCGAAATAAGTACTACAGGAAAATGGGTCTGTCCTCCTAAAAATTCACAACTAGACTGATCGGGTAAAACAAATTGAACCACTCTTCTATAGCAATCCATTCTAGCTCGATACTTATGAAGCCAGTCCATTCCTATAATAACGTCAAAGTCATACATAGCCATTACAACCAGGTCTATTTCCATATCCTTTCCTCCCATTGATATCTTACAATTTCCACACACCAGCGTAGACAATACCATATCCTTTAAAGGCGTGGAAACACAAAGAGGCGTCTCAATAGGCATAACCTCTATCTTATTCAAACATCTATATCTTTCAGACACAAACGAATGCGTTGCACCCGTATCAAACAATGCATATGCCTTCTTACCATTAATAAGAATCGTACCTGAGATAACATTTTTGGAAGCTTCCGCTTCCTCCTGGGTGATCGCATACACCCTTCCTTGTGCAGGTGGTCTCTGAGGATTCCCTTGTGGGTTTGACCTAACAGCACTTTGATATCCCTGTCGCACTGAGCCAACACTCACTTGCGACCTTTCTTGTGGGCAATTCCTCCTAAGATGACCTACTTGTCCACAACCAAAACATTTCTGCTATCCAGTACAAGGTCCTAGGCCATGGCGTCCATTACACCTTTGACAAACACCAGGCTAATAAGGTGTTTTTCCTATATTCAGACCACTCCTTGCCCCTCCAAAGTTACTTTTCTTCTTCACATTCCAGGTCTGACCTTGACCAGAATAAGGCCTCTTCCCCTTTCTCACATCACTAAAATTCAATGGTTTCTTAAACTCCGACTGTTCCCTCATCAGCTCCTGCTCCACTAACTGCGCCCTTTCATAGATCTCATTATAATCCCTTATGTTCAAAGGCACCAACTGCTTCCTAATGTCAGTCCTCAGCTCTTTCAGGAATCTCTTAGCCTTCTCTTCCTGATCCTCAATCAATCTAGGAGCATATCTAGACAATTCAGAAAATCTAGCCTCATACTGATCTACCATCAATCCTTTTTGTTCTAACTGAACAAATTAAGTAATCTTCCTATCCTTAGCACAATAAAAAAAATGCTTCCTATTGAAAGCCCTAACAAACTCCTCCCAACTCACATCAGTACCTAGTGGAAAGATTATGTCCTTCGAAGCTCTCCACCAAAACTTCGCATTTCCCTCCAACTGGTACTCTGCTAAAACTATTTTCTCAGCATCAGTGCAGTCCAACAGCTGGAAAATTCATTCCATTCCATCAATCCATTGCTCCGCCTCCTCAGGACTTCCCATTCCATTGAACTTAAGTGGCTTCAGCTTTAAAAACTGCTCCACTAGTTCTTGAGTACGGCGTTCTGCTCCGGGCTATTGCTGCGCCTGCCTTTCCATCAGATTTCCAATATTGGCTAATGCCTGCAAGATATCTTCCATTCGGGGTTCAGCCCTTGCAGCAGAGGCTTCAGCCCTCGATGGATGAGCACTTCCAGCTCACACCATGACTTTCCTGCAATTTCCAAGCATTGCCTCAGGAATAATCTGAGACTCACTGCCTCCACTCAAAGCAATTACTATTACTACATAAGTAACATATACATGTTACTGGTACCTAAAGATAATTCAAAATAAACTACTAGGGATCTACAAGTGAATACTCATCACCTGTTATTCAATTATTTCGCTTTATATCCTATGGTGTGCATTGTCATCATGTTCCTCAATTTCCAAATGATGCTCCTTATCACTCCACCTATAACCATTCGCTCTGATACCAAAAAGGGGCGTTGTAGCACCCCGAACCCTTCGGCTGTCGCCACAAGCACTGATGTTACACTTTATTACCTTTTTCTATCTTTCTAAGATGCGTCGTAATTTATAGACACATTTTAAAAAAAAAAAAAAAACAAAACGGTCCCAGCGCGACTCATTAGCGGAAGCAAATTAAATATCACGTCTCTCCCCCTACCAACCATGATACAAATACACACCACTAAACATCAGGATTTTATAAACAAGCGACGACACTTTATTTACATATATTTTCAATGATGGGACTACTCTTGGGTCGGTACATAACAAGGAAGAGCTAGGACTCTGCCATGTCCAGCCTAAAACCTCAAAAAGAACCCTCGACCCTCAACATCTCACGTGTACAATCCCCCCATCATAAGTGTCGACTATCTACATCAAAAAAGATCCAGCTTCTACTCATCGCGCGCGGGTCTCACACCCAACCCGGTGCATCAGGTGGTGGCAGCGGCAACATCCCTCGCATCGCTCCAACCCGACGAACATGTACGGATATAAACTCCTGAATAACAGGGCCCCCAGCCAGGCCCACATCGTACATCACTAGACAACTTACTCGAATAAAAGTCAGTCCGGGAACAGAGGGACAGTCTATCTCAGTACACTCGACCTCTACATCGGATGGTATCCCGTAAAATGTACCCCGCGTGATGGCAGGAAGCGGCATACTTGCTAATCTGAAATGTTATCCCCAAAAGGGGTGAGTACAACCACTCAGCAGATAAGAAAATCCAATAACAACTCAATGCATCAGGCAGATCATATATGCATTGCAGGCGTTACTTACCTTGAAGTCATACGCATTTTAATCATGCATCATCATAGCATACATATCATCATCATCATGGCATCAATATATCGTACATGTCATCATGCATGTCATATATCATTATCATCATCATCATCATCATGGCATATCATATATCATTATCATCATCATGCATTTCATCATGCATATCATACCATGGATGATCATCATATCACATCACATATCGTCATCACCATGCATATCATCATGTATATAATATCATGGGTGATTATCATTATTTCGCATCACATATCATCATCATCATCATTATCATCATGCATATCCTCATGCATATAATATCATGGATGTTCATCATTATTTCACATCACATATCATCATCATCATCATCATCATCATCATCATCATCATCATCATCATCATCATCATCACCATCATCATCATCATGCATATCATATCATGGTTTACTTTCCACTTTTTACTTTTCAATTGATCACCACATCACCCATTTCTCAAATCATCAATTTCATCATCCCTTTAGGCAAAAACCTCCGACAAGGTTCCCAGCATTCAGCCTCCCAGGCCATCGGGCTTCCGGCCCCCCACATTCCGGGCATCTCTCATCTCAACTAGCATCACGAGGCATTCCCTTCGGGCAGAAACCTCCGACAGGGCTTCCGGCCTTTACCCTTCTAGCCAGGCATCTCGCACCCCAATCCTGGCATCACGAGGCATTCCCTTCGGGCAGAAACCTCCGATAGGGCTTCCGGCCCCCCCACATTCCGGGCATCCTGAATCTCCCAGGGAATTCCGGCAATGCATCTTTGTACATTCTGGCCTCATCCTCCACCACAACCATTTACTCACTTATCCTTATCCAGATTTATCATTCTTTTGATCTCATTATTACATGGCATATGATTTACACATACATCACAATTCATGATCATGCATACACCAATGTCTTATCATACATGTAACAATGCATGATTATTTATTAATAAATTAAATGGAATTTATGGCCAATAAAATAATCCCTTATTATTATTATTATTATTATTATTATTATTATTATTATTATTATTATTATTATTATTATTTATTTTATTATTATATTTATTTATTTTCATAAATAAATATTAAATTCAATATCTATGATTTTCCCATAATCATTAAACAAACCAATAGAATAACAATTTCATGCAAAATTCATGGCCAATTCGAATTTCACACAATTTCACAATTTCCACAAAATAGCACATGATATTCGGATAATAACCAAAATGCACAGTTTCCAAATAAATTCGATTAAAATATTCATACGACCTCCAAACATTATGAAATTTTACAGGGTGATAGCCAAGCCATTTTCGTGCATCTTTCATGAAGAACTCCAAGCCAAATTCTTTCTTAGATTAATTTATACAACCTCACGAAGCTTCAGGAACCATTACCGCATCGTCCAGAATACACATCTCCGAAATATTAAGATTTCACCCATCTATTCTCTTTTGTTTCCTCTGAAATTTGGATATGTTATGTATCAAGGTGTCCTTTACAAGTTTCATGTAGAGATCTAGGTCAAATAACCAAAGTATGGTCACCATTTAAGTCCATGAATCTCGGGTGTCTCGGAATACATCACCAGAATCATCGTCTCCAAGATCTAGCCGATTTACCAAGTTATACTATTTCTTTTCACTTAAAATTTGAGTATGTTGTAGTTTAAGGTGTTACCTACAACTTTCATGAAGACATCGAAGTCAAATCTTCAACAAAAATCAACATGCAATCAAGAATCCAACAAGAAGTCAGTGAAAACTTCACAGATCTGCGGTCTGCGTAAAATAGAACTTTAACCCCTCATATCTCCATCATTTTCCACGAAGTTTCAGTATGTTATAGTACAAGACGTTAGCTACAACTTCCATGAAGATATCGAAGCCAAAATCGGACTCCAAACACACATGCAAGCTCAAACAATCTACTGACTCCCACAACCCGAGCAAGAACAGTCACACGGCTTGAGAACGAACCAACCTTACCTCGGTTTTTCGCACTTAAAGCACCTAAAATCTAACATGCAATCAACAATACAAACATGCAAGAGAAGTTAAAGGACTCTACTTGCCTCTAGGATGGACAAACGACGACGTACGGCGGCGTACACGGCGAACGGACGGCGGCACACGGCGGTTCCTCCTTGGCTCCGCCTCCTCTCCCTCTCGGCCTCTCCCTCTCTCTCGCAATTTTTCTCTCTCTCTCTCTCTCACCCTCTCTCTCGGCCGAATGGAGTAAACTGGCCACTCCCCTCTCTCTCTCTCTTTTTATACCCCCCTAGAGCTAATGATTACATTGCCTCAACCATGGCCAATGCATGGCCTTCCCCCTTGCCACTGGTCCAATTGAATTGTTTTTTGAATTGATTGGGCTTCTTGGGCTTGGGCCATCCGGCCACTTCTCTTGGGCCTCCATTGGGCCGGTCGAATTCCCTCTTGGGCCGACTAGCTTGGCCCATCAAGCTTAGGCCAATGGGTCTAAGGCCCATTCGAAAATTAACCCCTTTTTTTTTTTGAATTCCTTTCTATAATTATTTCTAAATTTCAATTTTCAATCTTGGCCAAAGTCTTAGGGCATCTTGTCTATTGAAATTTAATTTATAAAGTACATGGCCAAGCATAATTTGTTAATCCATCAAATTTAAATTCTCACAATCACAAGCACAAATTATCTAAATAAAAGACTAATGGCTAAAACATAAGCCATGGGAATTCTATCACCTAATTAAAGACTTTAACACACCTTATGGCTTGGCTCTGAATTTTGGGATGCCACATTCGGGCATCCAAACCTATTCAGGCAACGTCACCGAATCCATTGGTCAACAGCTAGAGTTTAGTCCCTCGTGTGTCCATCATCAAGCATCATAATCAAGTTCTTATCTTCATCTTAGTCCAAGGCCCGAAGGCGTACCATGTATAAATATATGGAATGTCTTACCGATCTCAAGTCCTTGAGCATGCCAAGCATGAGTTAGAGTTCGTGGCTTGGTTCGATTCACTTGCTACACCGATTTAGTACCAAACTTGGTTAGGAACAATACGCCTCAATATCATACCGAGACCATGAAAGGGACCAATCCGTTGTGATCTTGCGTTTGTCCAAAGCCGACAAAACCCTTATTCATAACTCGGGTTGTAAATATACATTTACAAAAGTAATTTAGAATAGTTTATAAAACGCATTGGGTTTTCTTCAAATACCTTTCAAAACTATTAGAATCCAAATAAAACAAAGGCATAATAGAACAAGCACAAGAATTGGGACAGTTTAAATTCACAAACAAAAGGCTAAACCAAGGCCCAACATTAATCTAAAATCAACTCAAGCAAGCATGAAGTAAACCTAAATCATAACAAAAAATAAAGCATGGACTTGTTACAAGCTTGGATGGACACAACATAACATCCTAACCAAACGTTAGTAAGTCTACTTACAACTTTCTAGAGCGATGGTCTCAAGTGATGGTGAACGGCAGTAAGGACACCTAAAGAGAGAGCTAAGGAGAGAAAGATGGAGGGGTCGGTGTGGGCGGCCAAGGAAGAAGAAGAAGAAAAGAGGATAAATTTGGGAGCCTTCCTCCTAATTATAGAACACCCTTCATTAATGTGTTGATAAGGCATTTGATGTCTAAAAGCAATGTGGCAAGTCTATAGGTTCTTCCAAAGGCTTCTAAGCTTCAAGTGGCAAACTCCTAATTGGTCCATCTAGATTTGTATTGATGGCTTTTAGTAAATGAAGTGATACTCCTTATCTCCCCCAATAATTGCTATCTAAGTTGGGCGTGCAGCCCCCTCCCTTTCAAGTTGGGCATGTGGCCCTCTTATCCCGGGTGAAAATAGTTTCAAGTAATTTTTGAAATTAGCATCAATACCTTATCAAATGGGCTTGAAAAATTATAAAATGTTAATATGTTGTAGATAAGATCCTAAATGACATTTTTCATGCAGAAAACCAAGTCCAATTCATTCTGTGGAAAGAGCAGTAAATCATTGAACACAACCCAAAAATTCATCTGTTGAGCATATTCAATGGTTGGAGAGAAAGACTCATTTCGAAATCTAAATCTTCACAAAACTCTTTGAAATTTCTATATGTTGCATACTTGGATGTCCTTTAAAACTTATGTGAGGGAAAAATGTTGAAATTAAAAAGGGGAAATTTTATAAAAAAATTAAGAAGGCAATTGGGTCGCTGTTTTTTCTACGCCAGGCAAGTTTTGTACGGTAATTGATTAAGCCATTGTCCCAATCATTTCACGTCAAAACAATATGAAATTTAATTATGTTATATATTAAGATGTTTTGAACAACATTCATGAAGGAAGTTTCTCCAAATCCAAAGTACAAAGAGCTCTTTAAATTGGAAAACAACAAAGGTCTAGGGATTTCGAGAATCTAAAGAGTCAAAACCAATAGAACCTTAAGTGGCAAGCCTAAGGAGAAGGGGTGGCACCCTACTTGATCTTCAAGATCCCTTTTCCTCATTTTTCTAGGCTATGAATCACTCCCTACCATTAATGAGCTTATGACTCACCCCCCCTCTTAACATATAACCACCCAAAATTTAATGATTACATTTCAAGAGTAAAGCTAATGGGGCCAAGTGTCCTACTTAATCATCATGTATTAATAAGCAACATTCCAAGAACATTAAATGCACCATGGGAAATATCAAGTTAGAAGGCCATCTTTTTGGGCAAGAGTCAATTGAGTCTAATCACAATCGGTTACCTTATTTGGCTCGAAGTTCATGCCTAAGCCATGATCGGATAAAGCCGAATGCAATTGGGCTTAACCAGTGAAGCCAAGTTTGGATTTCCCCTTTATCGAGAAAAGGCTCACAACGGGGTCCAAGGGCCAAGCCTTGGATTGGTTGAATGGTCCTCTACTTAGTTTGCGGGTCAATCTAGGGTCCTACACCACAATTTATAGCCAATTTGACACTAAACCATGTTGTGTTTATTTGATCCATGGTAAGTTCTCGGTTGTCATGTAATTGTGTAGGATCGATCGATCTGCCTCAACTCACGATCGAATTGGATTGGTCCATGATCATCCGTGAGTGGTACAATGAATGAGTGGAATCACTCGTGACTGGTACAATGACCAGGCAAGGTCGAGCCATGACAATCCACCGATTCATGCTGGTGCAAAATCATCCCACAATCGATCCTTATAGTCGAATAACCTTTCCATGGTCAAATACTCTATAGCTAATCCTTTGGTTGCCAATCCCCGAACAGGCTACTTGGCTCATGACCGACTCTTAGGCTGGCTCATGGCCTAGTCCTGCCATTAGCATACTGATCTTCGGCCTATTAGTTGGGCCAAAATAAGGGTCGAAATCGAGAATGTTACACTCACTCCACCTTTGGCACAAGAGCATGATCTAGTGGGTTAGCATCAACGCCCCAGGCAACGTCGAACGTCCCAAAAGTCTTTTATCTTTAGTTAAGCACATGTGGAAGCGGCCATAAACAATTCTCGTACAAACAAACATGGAAGCCGAGTAAAACATATGCAAACCAAGCAAATAAAAGCAACATATACATATAGATATTCACACATCACAAGTTGTTTTGATTACATGCTCATCATAGTCTTGGGCTACATATTTTTGTTTCCATATATAATCAATCAAAAGGGCTGGGGTAGCCTAGCTCCTTTACTAAGCTGGTCCCAAAAACAGCCCCCATGCTAGATTCATTCCCTTCTTGGACCCTGGTTCACCCATCACACAACTAAAATGGTGAGAACAACAAGAGTGAGTCGATGACTCAGTAAGTAGAAATCCTTAGTTCTCCTATAGGAGGACATCTCACCATCGATCGTCGGATACAAGGTCACTACCCACTTGTCGATAGCAAATCAATAGCAAGGTTTGTGCCTTGCCTTGCTTATGCATATGAAAGGCTCTCAACGGTCTATTTGCTTTTAAGAATCCAAGACAATGAGTTAGTGCATATGAATCGTGATACTCCTTTCAAGTATCTCAAAAGGTCCAACAAATCTAGGGCTCAACTTTCTTTTCATCCTGAATCGTGATACTCCTTTCATCGGGGATATCTTAAGAAATACATGGTCTCCTATCTTAAATTCTAAAGGTCCTCTACACCTATTTGCGTAGCTTTTCTTTTACCCATTTCGTTCCAACAAACAGGAATTCTACAAGCTTAACCATGCTTCCACTGTGCCACTCTGATAAAATTATCCTAGAAACACTGCCCTCCCAGTTCCATTCATAGTTCGGTTCATTCCTGCCCCCCTTTTGCCATCCTAGAAGCCTGCCAGGAGCCGCTCCTTACTCAAGTCCTCTAACCTCAGCTTCCACTCCCCGCCCTCATCGGATCAAGTTGTTATAGGTACACCAGCTTTCGCCTGGTCCGAACCCAAACTACACATCTACTGGAGGGTCTCGATTCAATGGGGACTAACTTATAGAGATATTATCCGCTTGGCCTATCCCATACTAAGCCTCATGATTTTATTCTTTGGCACACGAATAAGCACTATCCCAGAAGATCATCCATCATAGTTTGTTGCTTATGGAGCTAGTCCATTCCCACGATGATGTCAAAGTCATACATAACCATCACTACCAAGTCCATTTCCAAATCTTGTCTCCTAATATCCGTCCTTAGGCTCTTCAAGAATCTCTTAACCTTTTCCTCCCAGTCCTCTATCAATCTAGGGGCATACCTAGATGGCTTAAAAATTTCGCTTTAGGAACAATTAGTGACTCAGTGCCACTAATTAGTTAAGAAAGAAAAGTAACATTCATATGTTACTAAAGTCACATAAGTAACATAAAATGTTACTGCCACGCAAAGATAACTCACGATCATTACTAGTATTCTACGAGTGAACTCAATCACCCGTTATTCAAAGTTAGTCAACTACTCTTGGTTACTGTCCTATGGTGTGCATCTTTATATCCTCATTTCCAATTGAGGCACCTTATCACTCCACATAAACCATAGCTTTGATACCATTAGTTGTGACACCCCTTGACAATCCCCGATCCGTTAGGGTCGCCACAGATACCTTCCTTTCACCTTGTCTTGAAAGTCAATTACTTTGATACCATAAAGTTATAATAAGTCTATAAGTCCTAGGGGTTTATATCTTTTCCATAGGTCCCTGCACAGAAATATGGTGGAAGCACATCCATCAACTCCCCTTTCACAAATTAAAATGATGCACACCTACTAAACATTTTATAAGTTAAAGGTAAAAACCTTTATTTATATAAACCTAATGGACATCTTAGTCGGTACATCAAAATGCAAAGGTTTTCTATACTTGGCTATACTTCAAAAGATGACTGACATCTTTTCCAACAGTTGTATACTTAAAGTCCATTGATCAGTATCGGCATCCAAAAGTTCCTTCCTTTGCTGTCCTCCTCCTTGCGGTCATATCCAACCACTCTAGTCTGAAATGTTAGTCCCCAAAAATGGGTGAGTACAACCACTCAGTTGTAAAATATCCATTAAACTATACTATGCAAGCCATCATGATCCAGTTTTATGCAAGATAGACAAGACAGGTCATCAAGGAATGAGTGTGCATCTAAACCCCATAACTCTTCAATGCAATGACCAGTGCAGTTCCAACAAATAAGAGGCATCATGCTCAGTCACACAAGTCCTAATCATAGGGTCAAACTGTTATGACATGTCCCATTCCATGCCATACAATTTAGTCCCATAACCAAACTACACTCACACTTAGTATAATCATTGGTTTTAACATTCAAAATCCCCCCAAAGGACCAATGTTTGCGTCCTTATGGGATTTCGCAGCCAACCTGGTGTTGCGAAAGCCTCCGGGCATGTATTCATAATACAACCAAACATCCAAAGCGTGTTGCATTACACCTCCAGGCATCTCGCACCCCACCTGGCATCACAAGGAACCTCCAAGGCGTGCCATGAAAATGGTTACCCCGATTCTCCGGATTTACGTACCGACAAGCTTACAACCGGGCATCCTGATGCTCCCGGGGAAAACCTCTGGGCGTGTATTCATAATACAACTAGGCATCCATAGGGCATCGATTCATTCGAACCTCGAGGCATCCCGACTCCTAGGGCATCGTTGACCCAAGGGTCCAACGGTAATAATTAACATCTTAATTTACAAAAACACTTTTCAATGCAATGACAAGATGTCCCATGAGTCTTCATCAAATATCAATATTGCATGATATGCCAAATTTCAATATCATCATGTCAAATAACAACTCAAGATGCATTCACCTTTGGGACAAATTGAGCAAATTCGGAATAAAACAGCTCAAACGTCAGAATGCACAGTTTTAGTAAAAATTTCGGTATAACCCCTAAATGAACTCAGAAAATTCTGAAATTTTGATATGTTATAAACAAGACCTAAAAGAAAAATTTTCATGCAAAAAACTAAGTCAAATTCATTGTATATCAAGAGCAGTAATTGCTGTATTCTTTACTAACATTCTGTAATAGCTTCCAGATTCAACATTTACAGAGAAAATCATTTTACTGACCAAAATTTGTCCATTTATTTTCAAATTTTGATATGTTATTCCTAAGGGTGTGTCCTACAACTTTCATTAAGGGTTCAAAGTCCAATTCTAACTTGATAATTACATAAAATTCACGGAATCGTCAAAGGTCATGCTATTTTCTACAAAACAGTTTACTAATTCTAAGAGAACTACTTCTACTCATTCAAAACCCAGCATCCAACATCCACAACCCAAATATCTCCAAGTCTATTACCCTCCACTAGACTACAACAGCACAACATGATATGGGTTAATGGACTTTCACTTGCCTCAAGTCCTATGGTTCAATGGCTAGAGGTTCAGTTTGGCGGTGTGGTCTGACGGCGGCGAAGACATGTGGCATCGACGGCGGCAGCTCACACGCACAAACAGAGGATGGTCTCCTTCTTCCCCCCTCACTCTTGCTCGCTGCACACTTGCGAACTCTCTCGCTCACTCACTGCTCTCACCCGCTCGTTGCTCTCTCTCTCTCCATCTCACTGGTTACGTACGAAGCTCTCCCTCACTCTCTCGACTAATCCGCCCTTTTTGCTCCTCAATTAATTGACTAATTAGTCAATTGCATGCAGGTTTTCGGTGGTTGCACGCGCAAGGGACAGCTGCTGAAGACGTGGCCTCCTGCATGCAGATCTCCTCTCTTGCCGAGCCAACACAACTTCTCCGTGGGCTTCTTCTTCGTTGGCAATCAAGTGGGGAAGCCACGTGGCCTTTTGGTCAACAATTCCTTCAATGGTTGACCGGTTGCACGATTCTTCACGTGCGAAAAGAAGGGGCTGCATGCTGATTAAAATTTGTTTCTTCACTTGCTAAGTTCGCACAATGAAGAGACGTGCACGATGCTCATGCACGGTCCAACTTCTCCAAAATCAAATTTTTAATTTCAGCACGTGTGTGGGTTGAATTATAACTACTTACATGGCTACACGGGATCGCAATAATGTACATGGAAGGTTTGATTCGTAGGGTACACATGCAGGTAGAAGAGGGTCTCAACCATGACATTATGTAAAAGAAATTTTTGACAAAACGAGAGGTCATGCGATGATCAAATTATCTTGACGCGACCAAAGCACGACTATGAAGGTATATCCTAGGATCATCGCAAAACGTGGCATCGGGATCCGATAATGAAAGTGTTGCCAATGACGTAGTCTGATGGCACTTCCGTTAGTTTATCACGGACTGTCGCATATCCGAGGGTCGTCAAAATTTCCAGATGCCACACTTTACCCCAGGCAATGACTTAGCATCCCCTAGTGTCAACATATAAGTCAATTGTGTGTCAATGTATTTCAAGCATTAACTGATTTATGTTATCTTTAACTTTTAGCCGAATGAAAGGCCCGAAAGCATGCCATGCAAGGTGAACTAATGAACAACTCTTGTATTTTATTAAATCAAACTCATGCCGGACGCAATTTAGACTCGTGACCTTGACTTGGAACCATTCACTCAGGCTTTAGCATTGTCCATATTCACTAAGACTTCTCCTCGACATTCGGGTGAGCTCGACACTCATGCGGGATCATGAACTTACTTAATGCAATAACAAGCAATAGAAACATAACAAGCATAACAATACAAAGTCAACACAAGTAAACGATCACATGATCATAAAATCAATAAGCATAACATATCGCCCTATCGAAGAGTTACAAAAATCTACTTACTATTTTTTTAGACCTAGCTCCAAGATGCTTTCTTTGGTGGTCGGTCGGCATCTAGGGTGACTTGAAAGAGAAGGGCATGAAAGAGAAGGGAGGAAGGGAGAGGAAAAGAGAGAAAGGTCAAGGCTTAAAATGTGAGGATGGCTCATCCTATTCATAGGCTTCTTCCTCTTAGATTTTTATTGCAAATTCATGATGATGCCTAAATGATGAGTTGGCCTACCTATCTTTTCGAGTTGATGCCTAGGTCATTTGGTGTTGGCTTATGATTGGTCCACTTATTTGCTTATCCTCCAAGGCTCACTTTATGCTTATTTATGCCTATGGTGCCTAAGGGACACATAAGCCCATTTAATTCCTAATGTCTTCTTCTAATTGGTTGGTTTTTGCCTTTCTCATCAAGGCTCTAATCTAGGGCCATCATACACAAATATTTATCCAAGATTTGGTCATCAAGAAACTTGGACTTTGGACAACTTGTTTTCCAAGTTAAACACATGAGCATGTGACTCATTAAGCTCATTAATTAGCTAGCTTCCAAAAGCATTTAATAAATTCTTCTCTTCAAGTCAAGAAAACTCTAAATTGGCTTCTTCCTCTAGTTAGGCATGCAACTCCCTTCCCCTCCAAGTTGGGCATGTGGTTCTCCCATTCTAAGGCAAAAATAGTTTTGAGCAACTTTAAAAATTAGTACAATTACCCTATCAACCGAACTTGAAAAAATATAAATCTTTGCTATGTTGTAGAGAAGACCATAGAAAAAAAATTTCATGAAGAAATCCAAGCTAAATTCGTTCTGTGGAAAGAGAAGAAAATCATTGGACACAATCAAAAAATTCATCTGTCGAGCATATTCAACAGTCAAAGAGAGAGACTCATTTTGAAATCCAAATCTTTATAAAACTCTTTGAAAATTTTAATATGTTGTAGATATGAATGTCATTTAAAATTTTTGTGAAGGAAGAATGTCCAAATTCGAAAGAGAATATTTTATAAAAATTCAAGAAAGCAACTTGGTTATCATTTTCACTTTACTTGACAAGTTCTATACGACAATTGATGGGGCCTTCGTTCTAACGATTTCACCTCAGAAAAATATGAAATTTAAGCATGTTATATATCAAGATGTTTTGAACATCTTTCATGAAGGAAGCTTCTCCACATTCGTAACATAAAAAGCTCTATAAAATTGGCAAACAACAAAGATCCAGAAATTTCAAAAATTAAATGAGGTAAGTTCTAGTTGAAAAGCAGAGTGTTCCCACTTGGCCTTGAATCATGGGTCATTTATGGCTATACAATCTTATTTCCCAAGATCCTAAGTAGGCTCTATACTAGCTTGGACACCTGTCTCGATTATTTATTGGCTAATGTTCAAAAGAGATAAGGTGGAGTTGTCTTGGTCCAAAGTTGGATTTGTCTTGGCCTTCTCCTCTCTCTCTCTCTCTACACGTGGCCTCTCCTTTGTAGGTTCCAAAGTCTACCATTCACACTTAGATCCTAGGATATTAATGGGCCTAGGCTATAGGGATATCTTTTTCTCTAGTTAATTTAATACGTTCACATTTGTTCACACTTGTTTTTCCAAGAAATTTTGATTATCGAAGGCTGAGGTGTCCCCTTCATTAATGGCTTTAAATCCAAATCTAATCTTATCTTCTAATGTGCCAAGTGTCCGTGCTCCTTAATTTACTATATGACAAAGGCATTAAATGCAACTTGGAAAATACCTAAGTTCTAAAGGCCTTGTCATCCTGGATTAATCAAATTTTAACCACAATCGATTATCTTATTTGGCTTGGGGTTCATGCCCAAGACATGATCGGAGGAAGTAGACACAATCGGGCTTAACCGGTAAAACCAAGTTCGGACTTCTCTTTTACCATGTAAATGGCTCGAAGTTGATATTACAATTTGCTTCTTCCCTAAGGGAAATCTCGAGCTATTATTACAAAATCTTCAAGGGACACCTAAATGGGATGATTCATCCTTGCATTTAATGAAGCATTTTAGAATCTTCTATATGTCTTATGTCCATGTGTACGCCACCATTTTCTTGCCCATCAAGAATATCTACTACTTCATCATTACTTTTGAAAAGTCAAAGGACACATCACTCCCCTTCATTAATGAAAGTGTTCTAGAGTTTTCTTCTATTTTGTCATTTTCTTCATCAAGAATGTTGTCTAGAGAATTTCGTCATCTACATTGGTTTTGGAGTCGGGAAATGGATCATTAGGTAAAACTTGAAAAACTGAATCACATATACCTAAGGTTCAGCCATCGCACCCCATGCTCACCAAGATCGTTCCTTTGGACGATCAATTGGCCTAAAGAGTCGGTTGTCTTTCGGTCGATTCAAGGCTAATCCTAAGGCTATCCATGGCTTAGCACTAAGTCAAAGCACTCATTGACCATACAATTAATGACAAAATAGCTAGGTCTATGCCTGAGCTCATTCCGGCCGACACCCAATCCATCCATATAGTACATGGCCGGTACATTACCGATCCACAATTGGATATCACCAATTCAAGATTCCTTTCTAATCACTAAGAATTAAATAGGGAATGGTGCATTTTTTGTCAAAAGATGATCAAGTTTAATCAAGTCGGATCATTCGTGTATCAGCGCATAACCAGGCGGAATCACCTATGGCCGAGCACTATGACCGGTCGGATTGACCCATGACCATCCACTAATCCAAAATCATTCCATGACCAATCTCCATGATCCAAAAGTTATTTTATGAATTAGTGATCCTATCTCACCAGAATGGTCAATAGATAATTCACGGCCAACACCTAGACCAGTTCGTGGCCGGTCGGTTGGTTGGTTGGACCATGATTGATTCTTGATTCCTTACCGATTGAATTGATCTATCCATGGCCAATGACCCATGGTTGATCCATTTAGGACCTTACGGCCGATCCTTTACGGGTCAGAATCGCGAATGTTGCAACTTCCTTCACGCTTGTCGTCCTTGGCCTTCAAGGTCGCTAGTATGGTCACCTCACCCTTCCTCACTCCCTTGGTGAGTTTCATTGCCGAGATTATCATATGATCACGATCTGACTCTTGATGGATCGGAATCATACATTGGCACCGTTTATCTAGGATCCATGTACACTTAGCAAAGGGTAGTAGAATAGCATGGATCTTATTTAGGAACTTCAATCTAATGACAAAGTCATAATTGTCAGGCAGAATGACCTCGATAATCTCATTACTCTTCCATTGCCCAATTTGAAGCTCCACTTCCCTTGCAAAACCAATGGTAGGACCTCCTTGAAGTTCATAGTTTTGAGCCACTCGACTCCTTTCTCAATTTGAAGATTGAGTTTGTTCATGGCTTCTTCCGATATAAAGAGATTGGATACCTCTATGTCCATGAGTGTACTCATCGTGGTTTCTCTGACCTTCAAGTTCGTGAACATAAGTTTCTCAAGCTCTTTCACCTCCTTGGACTTGATTGTGCTTAGAATTCGCAACAAACCGAACTCCAACTCTTTTTCTGGTTCTTCTTCTTAGCAAAGGGCCGCCAATTTTGCACTATTTGAGCAATCTCGTGCCAAGTGTGGAGCATTGCAAAAGAAGTATTTATGAGTATGTACCTTCCTTTGTCCCCCACCACTCAAATTTGCATGAGCTTTAGGAGGGCTAGCCAGTGGTTTGCCTCCATTCGAGCGATTGAATCTTCTCCGCTCTTCCCCACCATTGACTTTGTCCTTCAGACAAAAATTTGACTTGAATGTGGAAGGCGCCTTATATTCTATGAAGAATTTGGTCACGATTATAGCCGTTGTGAGATCTCCCACATTGAACCGCTTAAGCTCCTATTTGATCCAAAGCTTGAGACCACTCATGAATTGGTGGTACTCCTCCATCTCGTTCATTGAAGGAATTTGAAATAGTAATTCTGAAAACCATTTCACATAGTCGCACACCCCACCTTCTACTCAAGGCACTTTAGCTCATCACGATCATCCTCCTCCATATAATAGAGATAGTAATTTGTCGAAACTCTTTGACAAACCTACCCTAAGTTGTGATAAGATCTCACACCTATCATCTAACCAATGATGCCACCACAACAGTGCATTATCAATTAAGTATATGGATGCAGTGTTTAACTGTAGTTGCTCATCATTGATCCCCATGACTTGGAAGTATTGCTACATGTATCATAGGAAGTTGTTCACATCTTTGCCACTCGTGAGCCTTTGAACTCCTTTGGCTTGGGCGCATCCGTTCATGAACTGGCTTGCATGGTGATCAACCCATTCACACGTGTTGCTTTCAATCTAACGAGCTTCGCCTTGAACTCATCTATTTCCGTGCACATTGCCGCCATCATGGCCTCCAAGGACTCATCCCGTTGTTGGAGTTCTTTCCTTAGGGTCTCTAGCAACTCATGTCAAAGTTCACCCATGCTAACCTTGAGCTCTTGCATCTTGGCCACATGCTCTTCCTTTTTGGCCTCTACTCCATTGATGGCCTAGGTCAAGTCATCAATTGATTCTTGGACATCGATGATGAACGTATTTATCTTCAACATCCGATGGTTCAAGCCCCCCATAGGATCCCTTGAACTTGGAACACCATGGTTCTTCTTTCCCTTGGTGGCAACCTTCTTGATGTTCCTCCCACAATCATCACAATCGACACCCATGACGAGCGTTTCATCAAAATGTGGATCAACCATTGTGCTTGGAACAAACTTGCTCTGATACCACTTATCACAGGCCGATCGATCTAGCATTCCCTAACCCGTGCGGCCTTAGGATTTCTCCTAAGTAGCCTTACTAACACTTGATTCACAAAGATCTTAGAGAGAGAAATTCTAGAGAGAAAAACTCTGGATTTGCATTTCAATTGTGAATGAGTCATTATAATGAGGAGGAGGAGACCATTATATATAAGTACAAGATGAATCATATCTGTAGATCTCTCCTTGATCTAACGATGGAGATCGTATCTTCCCAATTATCAACTACCCGCATTTATTACATACTCAAAATTTATTATATCACCCACCCCCCAGAGCATTCTAGAACACTCGAGAAAACCCAAGAACTTAGGAATATTGATTGAGGGTCGCTCATTCCAAGGATCAGTTGTGGCCATGGTACAAAAACCTCTTGGATCATGCTTTTCTTGGGGACTAACACCAAGCTCCGAGATTGTGGCACACATAAAACAGGGCTAGAAATCGTGCGTGCTAGACAAATGGCAAAACTCGAGATGGGGCAAAGCATGGCACAAAACAAAGAAGGTTTTGCCAAGGGTCCCTACCTAGCTTGTTGCATTGAATAGTGGACGAGCTCAATAGATCAAGCTATGTCCATCTGTTTCACGTGTCTGCAAATTGGAAAAACCAAGACTGTGTGAATAGGGACTTACTGTGGCTTCAAAGTGAACAAGGAGCGGCAGCAAATCATCAATTCTAGTTCGAAAGTGACGGCCAATGACAGCCCTTTTAGTTGCATTCTCTCTCTTTCACAGCCATCTCTATCTCAGCCTCTCTCA
Organism: Eucalyptus victrix; assembly: GCA_016097545.1. Lineage (NCBI taxonomy): Eukaryota > Viridiplantae > Streptophyta > Magnoliopsida > Myrtales > Myrtaceae > Eucalyptus > Eucalyptus victrix. Next base: position 30,447,451 of record CM027837.1, read on the forward strand.
AGCTTTCTCCTTCCTTGACCTGTTTTTGGGCCTTCTAGATCTGCCTTTCTCTCTACCTTCCTAGATCTCTTTCTCTCTGTTTAGATCTCTACCCATGCTCACAACTCTCTCAAACTTAGATCTCTCTCTCAACCCTAGTTTCTCTCTCCAAAACCTTCCTCTCTCTCACTCATTACCTTCTGATCTCGCTCGCTTTTCTCCAATCTCTCTCCTCTCAGGCTTAGTCACTCTCGGGCCTCCCCTGAAGTCTCTCAAGAAAAGTCTTTTGAGCTCACTACCCCTCTTCGTGTCTTCTTTGGCCTCCGCTCAATGCCCTACTTATAGGTCGAGGGAGCTAGTTGACAGAGGCTTTAGTTGTTGGTCCATAGCGTGCCGATCGGCCTCCCCCTTGGCCAAACCAATGTCCTATCTCAACATTGAAAATGAGCATTAAAGGTGTCTAAGAGATGTCTCCTCCATCGTTGGTCAACCCTCATTCCTTTGCCTAGGTCTCTTGCATGTGTGGGTTGCTGAGGAAGGAGGAAGGAAGAAGATAAGGCGGAGGGGGCTAGGCTAAGGGAAAGAATAGACGGGAATGAGCCCTAGGCCCGCACAGGGAAAAAGAAGAAAAAGGGGTTCGGCGTGAAAGCCTAGCCCCTATGGGCCCTCTTTCTTTTTTTCTTCTTTTAATATAATTAATTTATTCGAAAATAAGGTTAAAAAGGGAAAATAAAATAGGAAATAGAACATTTTTTTTGTCGGTCCTACTTTAATCCTAGATTAACACTCACTCTCAGACTTTTGCCCTGCCTCCTTGCAGGGCGTGGGAGTCGAAACCCATTCCTGAAATGAAATCATCTCCACCCCAATCCCCCCTGAGAAGGTGGGGATTTGAACTCCCCACCTCCCCCTTTCAAGTTGGAAGAGTGGCCACTGGGGCAAACCCCCAGTGGTTGGAAATAGAACTTATTGGAAAAATCATTTTCGTTAGGGTCAAATTAGTCCCTAATTTTCTATGCAATTTTTATCATAAATACTTAACCAAAATTTAGGTGTCAACACTTTAACACATTTGACAAAAGTTGTTTCCTAATCTTTGACAACTTTCAGTTCTCATGTTGTGTTGTTCCAGTTGCCAACCCACTATTTTAACGTCTCTACCAGCAGCTCACACAATCATTATCTCATAATCGTAAGTGACTTGATATCCTCGTATGTCATGTAGATATCATCATGTGTCAATTATAAGTGAATTAATGTTGATTACGGTGATTTACTTCTAATGAAAACACATCATAAAGATCACGTGGTCTTTATAATCATCACGAGCACTTACACTCAATGATAGTTTTGGGATTACCCAAGTTCATGGGAATGTTTCTCCAACGCTTCTCCCTTTCCACCTCAAAAATCCACCGCCACAGTGCGCTCCAACTTGTAACGGAGGGAGAGCACGTGGCCATTCTGGAGCTCCGCGATTAACAGGCCATAGTTCATCTCCATTGGCTCATTAATGTGTGCCTCGGTGAGCTCGCAACTCACTACAATAGCGTCGTCGCCATCACTGCAGCCAAGTAGTTAAAGTCAAGCGCATCGAAAGAGGAGCTACTGGAGCTCTCTCAGGTCATTAGTGACTTGTCCATGTGCAGTAACATCTCCAGAGAGTTGCGAAGGCTCACGAGCTTCTTGAAGATGGAGAACAACGACTACAAGACAGAAGAAAAGAAGAAAGAAGTAATTTAAGGTTTTAACTTTTAGGGACTGTCATTTTTTTAGTGCTGGACACCCCAAATGTCAAATTTGATACAGTTGGATATTCAAGTGTCAAAATCAGAAAAGAAATGGACAATTATAGTGTTATTGATAAAATTTCTATTTCAGGAAATGATTTCTTTTTAGAAATAGTTTTTTTTTTTTAATTTTATTCCCTAAAACAATTTATGAATAAAACAGCGTGTTTGGGGTCTATACAAAATTTTTATTTCCAAAAAAAAAAAAGAATGCATTTGGTACAAATCACAATTTTTTTTGTGCTATGGAATTTTTTTAATATTTTAATAATTTTTCTCTTTTTTTTTTTCTCTCTTCTTTCTCCTCCTTTAGTTGGCAGTAGTAGACGATCAGTGGCAGTGGCAGTGGCGAGCAACCAACAATAGCAAGCGACAAGTCTCCATTAGAAAAGAAAGAAGAAGAAAAGAATAAAACAAAAAAAGAGAAAAGACTTATTTCTAGAAATTATTTTCGGGAACAAGAAATTACTTATCTCTACTTCTTGTTTATATTCCAAATGTATTCCCTCACCACCTTTTTATTTCATGGAATATAAAAGTTAAAGGTCTATTTGGTAACATTTCTATTATGGGGAACATTTTGTTTTTAGAGATTTTTTTTTTCTATTCCCCAAAATATTTATGAACAAAACAATGCGTTTGATATCTATACAAAATTTATGTTCTTAGAAGAGTCAAAAAAAAAATAGGAATACGTTTGGTATGAATCACGAAACTTTTGTGCCATAGAATTTCTTTTAATATTTTAATACTTTTTTTTTTTTTCCTCTCTTTTTTTCTCCTCTTCTAGTTCACGGCAGTGGCCATTGGTGGTAGCAGCCGGTGACCGGCGGTGGCGGGTGGCGCGTCTCCATTAGAAGAGGAACAAGAAGAAAATAAAAAATAAAGAAAAAGAAAATGACTTATTTCTAGAAATTATTCATGAGAATAAGAAGTTATATTTTTCTACTTCTTATTTCTATTTCAAATTTATTCTCTCATTACTTTTCTACTCTAGGGAGTAGAAAAATTAAACTATTTACTAATGTTTTTGTTTTGAGAAACAATTTCTTTTAAAAAATAGTTTTTTTTTCTATTTCTATTCTTTGGAACAATTTCTAAGTAAAACAACGTGTTTAGTAACTACATAAAATTTCTATTCCGAAAATAGAAAAAGAACAAGAATAGATTTGGTAAAATTTGCACATTTGTTTGTGCGGTAGAGTTTCTTTTAATTCTTTAATAACCTTTTTAGAATTTTCTTTCTTTTCTCTTTTTCCTCTCTTCTTTCTCCTCCTTTAGCTACCAACGACAACAGTGGGTAGTAGGATAGTGGCTACGACCAGCAGATGGCAATGGGTAGTGGCGGGCGACCGGTGATGCCTAATGATCGATGGCTAGTGATGACAAGTTTCCACTAGCTGATTAGAAGAGGAAGAAAAATAATTTTTTTTTTTAAAAAAGAGAAAGAAAAGACTTATTTCTAGAAATTATTCCTAAGAATAATAAGCTATTTTTCTTTTACTTCTTATTTTTATTCCAAATCTATTCTCCGAACACTTTCCTATTCCAAGGAATAGAAAAATTAATTGACATCACTAAACGGATTTATGTTCTTTTTTATTCCGAGGAGCAAAAGAATGGAAATCGAAAAGAGTAGAAGTGTTGCCATGCGCCCCCTAACCGACCTTACAAAATGGATTTCTGTTCTTTTTTCTATTTTGATGAACAAAAGAGAAAAAAAAAAGTAATAAAAATGTTACCATATAGGCCCTAAGACTCAAATGGCTATTCTCCCAAGATACAATGTATGTTTTTCTTTATTCAGCAATGAATAATAATAATAATAACAATAATAATAATAATAATAATAATAATAATAATAATAATAATAATAAAGGAACAATGTTATGTGTATGATCGAGTTTACAAAACAGTGAAGGGTTTACGAAGAAATCAATCAAATGTTACAAAACTTTTATATGAGCATTACAAAACCGTTTCATACTAATAGCGGACAAATTCGTTGCAAATCATCTATGCTAAAAAATTTTTACAAAATTAATAATTTTCAATATCTCAAAACTATTTAAATATACAACAACTTTTTCCTCCTCTTGCACAGGTGTGTGCTCGAATTAAGGTGATACTAGTGTAGGTGCTCATGTGAATAAGCCAATGAGAACACGTCGAAAAGTCATTAGATACAGATGGAAGAGGAGAATGATAATATTTTAAGAATACGAACAGTATATTTCTAACATGAAAGTCCGTATGCATCGTGTATCGCCTCATGCGCGGAAGACATTCTGTTTTATGATTATGATTATGATTATTATTATTATTATTATTATTATTATTATTATTATTATTATTATTATTATTATTATTATTCATTTCTACATCCTCTGCACTTGAAACATCATATGTTAATGCTCCAAATCAAACAACAGTACTTGTAAGTATAGTAAAGAAGAAACCATTGCTTTGTTTTTTTCTTACATAATAAAAATGATTTCCTAATTCAAAAGTTGAGGTGAGAGAAAATACAAAGCACGTGAAAACATAATGCGTTGAACCTTTTCTTTTCTTGGAAAAAAAAATAGCCAATGTGATGAACTATTTATTAATAAGCCAAATGGGAAAAAAATTAGAGCTTCCGGTGAAATTGAATTATATTAGTGTAACAGGAAGGGCAAAAAAATAGACCTTATGCTTATTAATTAATTGCAGCATCGAAACCTAGTCATAGAGGAAATAATCAAATGACCTGCTTATTAATAAAACTTACATTTAGAGAGTAGAAAAGAGGGGGCAAGAGAAAGAAAGTCCCCCTCCGTTAGTTCTGGTAGTATACATTCATTGTACCTCATTAATTGTCAACGACCCCCTTTTGACATCTTTTCTGGCAGCATATCATTAATTGTCACCAACCCTCTTATTTGACGTCTTATCCGGCACCATACACATGAAACTTCCCAATTTCTGACCGGTTCAAATGGTAACTTTAATATTTTGCCATTGTGAGACGGAAGAAAGAGTACGTCACTTGAAACTTCCAAATTTTGGCCAACTTTCTTTTCCTCCCTTTTTCTTCATCAATTGTGATGCGTCTCCAAGATCACCTCTCTCTCAAATTGTCCTCAATTTAGATGCAAAGTCAAGGACTCACTTGTCATCCCCACGAAAAGTTGTCTTTCCATTACAACACTTGTTTCTCTAACACAATCCAATGAAATGTCCATCGCTGTGAGGTACCAAGGTACTTACACCATAAAGCCTGAGACGGCGACATGGGGTGGCCACCTACCACTCTCAGAGCTAGACCAAATTGGCACCATCACCCATGTGCCCAACATTTACTTCTACAAACTACCCCTTGAATGGCTCCACCCAGCCGATGCCATCTTCAACATTCTCCGGGGTTCACTGAGCCGTGTGCTGGTCCCGTTCTATCCGCTCGCTGGAAGACTCAAGCGGCTCGACAGGGGACGGCTTCGACTTGATTGCAATGCCATGGGCGTTTGGCTCATCGAGGCCGAATCTGAAGGCACGCTCAATGACTTGGGCGATTTTTGTCCATCTCAGGAGTTTGAACAGATTGTGCCAAGCGTGGACTACACGACGCCGATCCATGAGCTGCCGCTATTGCTAGTTCAAGTCACCAAGTTCAAGTGTGGTGGGCTCGCTTTGAGCACCACTATATCTCATGCGGTTGCTGATGGGCCAAGTGCTACTCATTTCATGAACGAGTGGGCCCGGCTCGCCCGTGGCGAGCCACTGAGTGTTGAGCCATATTATGATAGAAAGGTCAGTCATTGATTGAAAGATTTTTCTTTTCGATAACACAAAGCATGCGAATCCTTTTTTTTTTTTTTTCATAATTTAGAGGAAAAAATAGAGACTTGGTTAGCCGAAGAAACATGAAACACCAAGCAAGTGAATTATAACCTTTTAACACTGTTAACATGAAATTTTTTTGAAAAAATCATGTAAACGAATATTTTGGCTAATAAGAGGACGCACTAAATTTTTCTAATGAATTAAGTTAATACTCTTTGGAATCATATGATTTATTACCCTTGCTTGCATATAAATGACAACCAAAGTACCGATTCAAAAAATCTGGGTTGACCATATAATTTGCAATAATTGGACTTTTTTTTTTTTTTCAGTTTAAGTTAACTCCCCACTACCCATTACAAGAGGGAAAAGTACCCAAGAAGTCCTAAACCTATTATATTGGTATTAATTCAATCATAAACTTTTCAATTTGATCAATTTAGTTCTAAACATTTTTATATTAGTACCAATTGAGTCCATATGGCTAATTTAGGCCGGAAATCATTGATGTGAACACTTATCGTCCTATGTGGCACAATCGGTATAGATGTGAATTTTTTTCATTTAATATTTAATTTTTTTAATTTTTTAAAAATTTTCCATTGATTTTCTTCATTTTCTTTTCCTTTTCCCTTTTTTTTTTTTTACTTCTCTTTTTCTTCTCCTTTTTTCCCTTTCTTTTTTTTTTCTTCCTTATTTCGTCCGCCAACGTCTGTGATGGCCAATGGAGGCACCGGCTACCGATGAGAGCGAGGTTTGGGACACTCTCACTAGCCCTAGTGGAGACTAGCCTTGGTTGGCCTTTGGGCAAGGACCAACAAGGACTAGGGGAGGCCGCCCCTCGCTAGATCTGATGAGGGAAACCTCACCCAACCTCTACTAGAGGTTGGCAAGGGTTGGTGAGCACCAGGACACCCTGCCCCTAGCAAGGGCCGACCTTGCTTGGATGAGGCCCGCTAGAGGTTGGTGAGGGGACCTTGTGGTGGCGGCCTTGCCCAGATGGCTAGGGGCCTTGTCCAGGCAAGGTTCGGGAGGGTTTCCTAGTGCTTGCCAGCCCTTGCCTACCTCAAGCAAGGGCTGAGTGAAGGTCCCCTCATCGAATTTGGCAAGAGATGACCTTGCCCAATCCTCACCAAAGACCAGCAATGGCCTTCTCTCCTGGGGCCAATAAGGGCATTTCGGCCCTCTTACTTGCTAGCCATCATAAAGGCTGGCAAAGGAAAACAAGGAAGAAAAAAGAAAGGAAAGAAAAAAAAAAAGAAAGAGAAGTAAATGAAAAGAAAAATATAAAGAAAAAAATTTAAAAAAATTATTAAATAAAAACATTTACGTCAACGCCGATCGTGCTATAAAGGACAGCCAGCATCAACGTTAGTAATTTCCTACTTAAATTGACTAGATGGGCTCAATTGTACCAATGTGAAAAGATTTAGAATTAAATTAGTTTAGTAAAAAAGTTTATAACTAAATTGGTACAAATGCAATAAATATAAAATTTTTTTGGTACTTTCCCCTGTTACAAGAGAATAATTTATCACTGAAGCCTCTGCCTTTTGGCTTTACAAGCAAAAATGAAGCTCCTTTTGAGAACATTTTACGTCTATGCAATTAAATTTTGTGAGTTTTGTGTCTCGTTTCACCTTCTCCGCTTTTTCCTATTTCCGAATGATTGTTTTTTCTCTTTAATTATGGAGTTTTGCTTTTGTCGTCACCGAGCAAAGGAGGCGTCTGTTTCTTCAAAGCCATTATATTTGCATAATTATCATGCTTGGTTGAGAACTATTAAACTCATTTCGTATTTTTATTGTGCCCTGTTTACTTCGCTCCTAATGGCAACGTGTTATTGCCTGATTATCCAGCCGTACGAATGTAAATTTATGCATAGTAAATCTATATACTTTACATGTTCTCGAATGTGTTTCTATATCAACTTGTATTTCAAACTAATTTCTAAGCTTACCGATCAGATAATTTTAAAATATTGTTTTTAAATTTCAATTTTTATTTTTCAATTTTGGATTCTTAAATAACACACTTGGAATCTTCCTTATCGATGCTTGATATCTTTCTTGCTCGCTTCCAATATTAGTCAAATACTTTCTACATAAACACCAGAAACATGATTTCATCCATGACAGGCCTCTATTTGCATTGTTAATACTCGAAGTACTAGTTCATCCAAAAAGCAAGTGTGCAAGCGCGTAGAGTAGGTGTGAGTGCTAGTAACCAATATTTTCTCTAGTCGTCACTTTTCTGTGCCAAAACATAGATATTGACATCTTGCATGTAAGTTCATAAAGCTCGAAGCATACAGTCTCTTATTTCATAACTTCAATCAGTGTAATCATTTGCATGATTTTTTGTATTCAACAAGGTTTTATGGGTGGGTGAAGATCCATCCAGCGTACTGCCGCCACCGCCAAACTTGGAGCACTCCGAGTTTAACCACCCGCCATTGCTAATCGGCCACACTAAAAACCTAGAACAGCGCATGAAGAAGACCACCATGGCCTTGCTAAAGTTGACGAAGACCCAGGTTGAATCCCTAAAGAAGGCGGCGAACAAGGAACGAGCCTGCAACAACCCTCGCCCCTACACCCGATACGAGACGATGGCCGCACACATATGGCGGTGTGCATGCAAGGCACGCAAGCACAAGCCTGAGCAACCGACCGTGCTGTGCATTTGCGTTGACGCCCGCAGCCGCCTGCAGCCACCCCTAAAGCCCGGATACTTTGGCAATGCGACCTTTGACGTTGTCGCGGTTGGCACGTCTGGCGAGCTGGTGTCCAGCCCGCTCAGGTGCACCTCAAGCAAGATTCGAGAGGCCATCGAGGCAGTGACCTACGAACATGTAAAGTCAACCATTGAGCACATCCGGAGACAACCGGACCTGACCATGTTTCAGGATCTGCATGCGCTAGGAAGCACACAAGGGCTTTTCTATGGAAACCCTAATCTCGGGGTGGTGAGCTGGTTGACGATGCCGGTGTACGGCCTTGACTTCGGGTGGGGGAGAGAGATTCACATGGGGCCTGGGAACCACGATTTCGACGGTGATTGTCTGGTTCTTCCAAGTTCTGAGGAAGCAGGTGGCTTGGTGGTTGCCGTGGGCTTGCAAATAGAGCACATGGAAGATTTCAAGAAGTTCTTCTATGAGGACATCATTGAGTAACTCATGAACTGATTAATGTTTAATATTACTAATGCTTTCAGTCGATTTATTGTTAAGTCTGTGGCTTCATGATATAATAAATCTAGATATGAGTTTAAGATCCCAGCAATTAGCAAATACCAAAGGTCTTTCCTTTAATGGGGATATGGAGTCATTTATAAACAACTCACTGGATCGGGATTCTCTATATAGAAGTTAATAGGCCTGATCAATTTAAGCCCTCTCGAGATCTAATAATGCGAATTCGAATAACAGAAGCAACCTAATTCTAACTCAGTATGGATATGTGATTAGGTCATTTTATGTTAACTCATAATGACTATGTTATTGTTTAACATAGAAATTACTAACTAATGCCTCACTTAGAGATTCACTGTAGGCTTGCTTAGCGGATCATTGCTTTATGGATGATGAAGGATTAGCGGTAGGATCTTATGTTATCTCTATTCTATAAGGATTTGTTGGAGAGTTTAGTATTGTGGACTCGGAGTGGGGCTCATTAGCGACAGTTTAGTCTACCCCCTAACTCTTTCTAGTGGGCTTGGCGTTAGCCTATCGATGAAGAATTATCGAAAGGACTAAGCCTTATATAACACTTATTGTAAAATTGCTTGGGGAAAAGTTCGACTGTATTCCAGAATTTTAAGAGTCACTTTCTTCTGCATTTTGGTTAGGATTTTGTACTGCAATCTGGTTTCACAATACATGGTTGGAATGTTTCATGTGTCTAGCTTCTAGCACATCAAGTTCCATGATGTTTGGAATCTTCTAGAGGAAGTTTTGCTCAATCTAAGTGTTGCTAAGAATGATTCTTTGCATCTTTCTATGGGCAGAAGAACACCCCATGTGCCACAACTTGGCATGAGGGGACACCTAAGTGCCAACTTCGAAAAAGTAGACTTAAGTGCTAAAATCGAATAAGAAAGAAACATTTAAGTGTCAACGATGAGAATTTCCCACCAAATAGTTGACGCGACTTTTTTTGGCAAGAACTTCAAATAATGTGGAAAAAAAATTTACCCACGTAGATAGGGCCAATGATGTCATGTAGTGTATGTGGACTATGCAAGACGATGTTAAACGACATTGTTTTGGTGTGGTTCACTAAACGATGTTGTTTAGCGTCTTGACCTGATTGTGCTTGATGTTCCTTATTGTGTTCAAGCCTCACACTCGGTTGCCATTCTCGCTGAGGCTCTATCGCCGCTTGTTGTTCACGTTTTCCCTTCACGCTCACCCTTCAAACTCGCCCTTCACAATCCACAGCTCGCCGTTCCTTCCCACGCTTAGCCTTCATGCTTGGTTGCTGCTTACCATTCCTTCAGCGGTGCAATTCAGGAGCACGCTAAAATTGGGGCTCAAGAGCCTTCAATCGGGGATTTCAGCCGATTTAGGGTTTTTAATTTGGGGGGACATGAAGGAAGATGTTTTAAACAAGGATTGCTGAGTGGACATTCGAGCAAGTCACATAGATTGGTTTTATTAATAAAATAACACCATGTTGGATTTCCGGCAAACCTCGCCAGAGTTGACACTTAAGTGTTCAATTTATTAAAAAAAAAAAAAAGCACTCAAGTATACAATTTGAAAGTTTTGGCATTAATGTATCCCCCATGCCAAGTTGTGGTACTTGGGGCATTCTTCTCCCCTTTCAATGAGTTAGTTGTCTGATGCATAGTATTTTGTTCCTAGAGTCATCTTGAATCAAGAGACAATCCTATTTGTAGAAAAAGGTGATTAGTGGAATGTGTCTATTATGTTGTTCCAACTTGAGTCTGTTTAAAGTCCTCTAAGGTTTCCCTGAGAGTTGGAAAATAAAGTCCTCATACTATTGCTCAATCAGTAATATTATCTTTCGAATATCAATTCGTCCAATGTGGTCCTCAAGCTATTCCTAAATATTCAATATAGTCACTCAATTTTTAATTAGTTTAATCCAATCAATCAACTTTGCATAACCAAGTCAAATTAGTCAATCTATACTATTCACGATTTTCTATAACCACAATATTTTCCATATGAATATCTTTTCATTTTAATCATTTTCCTAAACAACAAAGAGTCATGACCTCTCTTTTCAATGCCCATTTATGCATGGGTGCATGTAGAGGCTAATGGCTTGACTACATGTTAGGCTTAGCCAAAGCTCTCCCAAGCTCACCAATTCATGACTTATGGTTCGAGTTTTTAACCTACAATTTTAGATAGGAGTCACCACTAATCAATTTGAGGTAGGTCGATTAGAAACCCAAGTGAAATATTGGGAGAAATACTTCACTCCTGCGCAACTAGAGATATTAGGATCAGAAACTTAATTACATTAATTAATCACTAATGCTCTTCTGATATCTAGTCTTGTTTAAATACAACATTGTACACCAATCATGAATTTTAGGATTCAATTCCTAATCAAAGGAAGTAATAATCCATGTAGCACAAAGGCGTAATTAGAATAAGAGAAATAAGCCAATATTTGCTTCAAAGAAGTTAAACTTTTTTTTTTTCCAAGGATTTTTCATGCATTTGTGGATAAAACTAATCAAAAACTATTTTCTTGGGTATTTTTACTTTTGGAAAATATAAAATATTATTTTTCTTGACATTTGATTTTTTTATTATTTCTTAGTATTAAAATAATAATATATTATTATATTTGAAAGGGACTCGGGGTCGGACCCTCCAAGTCAGTACTGACTCGGGTTGCTGGAGCTGTGACTCAACTGGGCCCTTGGCTAAACAAGGCTTTTTTGGTGGAAAATAAAAAATGAAGCCTAGCCTAAGAACCAACCAGCCCATGCGCCCTTAGCTAGAAACCTTACTCGAATGGAGCTGCACACCCGACTCGACTCACGGCCTCTCTCAACTCCTTCACCCTAAGCCTCGATGGGCTTGACTAGGACATCATTGGGCAACAACTCAGAGCCAACTACAGCGGCGATGCAGTAAGGCGACAACAATGAGCTATTCGACCGAGCCAAGATACAGTAGATGGTGGTGGTGGCGGCAAATGGGGGAGGCTGAGCTCACTGCAGACGGGCTGCAATGAGTAGCGCCACTCACCTCGAGACCTGCAAACATGGCGGCAAAGTAGTGGGCAGCGGTAGAGACGACGGCGGGTTTGACGTCAAGGGGAACAACAGCAGCTTGCATCGAGCTCCAAGCGTAGGAATGGTGGTAGATCATGATGTCGTGGTTGTGATAGATGGTGTCGGGGAGCAGCACAGTGGTGATCTTACACGGTGTGGTCTTCCTCTCTCTTTCACATTTCAAATCTCTCTCAAGATCCCACTCTCTTCCTTCCCCCTCTCATGGATCTCTTCTTCTCAAAACACCACCCTCTTCATTTTAGCCTCCCTCACCCAGATCTCGGCTTCTCTCTCGTGATTTCTCCCTTGCTCACAAATCTTACTCTCTTTTTCTCAATTTCAGATCTCGCTTGCTCTTGAACCTCCCCTAATGTCTCTCAAGGGAAATCCTTTGAGCTCACTACTTCTGTGTGTGTTTTGGTCTCCGTCGAAAACCCTATTTATAGGATGAGGGGGGCCGATCGATGGAGGCTTCAGCCATTGGTCCTTGGCATGTCAACTAGCCTTGGTGCAGTCGACCTGGCGTCTCTTCAGTGGCCCACTTGCTTTGCTTTGAAGGCACATCCCTTTTGTTGTCGCCCTAGTCCTCTCTCTCCACCGTAGGCCATCCTCACGCTTGTCGTCGTTGTCTCGTGTGAGTTGTAGAGGCTGAGGGGGAAGGAAGAAGGAATAAGAAGAAAGAAGGGGATGGTCTAGGTTGCAAAGGTGAAAGGGCTAGATTGGCCCCTGCCCATGCGAAAGACAAGGAAAAAAAAAAAAAAAAACATAAGGGGCTGAGCGTGAAGGCCCAGCCCATGTAGGCCTTGCCCCTTTTTTAAAAAATGATAATTATCTAGAAAATAAGGGAAATGAAATAGCAAAAAAAAAAAAAAAAACAAAACAAAACAAAACTTAGTGAAAGCAAATGATACTAATACCTAGGTGATGCGAAAAATATTTTTGTTAAGGCTAAATTGGTCTCTAATTTTCTAATGCAATTTAATCCTAAATATTTAGCTAATTGTAGGTGTCAATAGTTATCCCTCTTTGAAGATGAGCTTGCAAATTTTACATTCAAAAGATGACTGATACCTAAATTTTGTTTTATACAGAAAGGGCAATATAGCATGATACATACTTAAGACAGATAAGATAATATTTGTCATTACTTACTGAGAAGGAGTCATATGGGGTGCAAATCATGAGTTTGGCAAGTATCAGGGTATCATCTTACCTAATGATGCAGAGGAAGCCACTTTTCCAAGGCCTGAACCTTTTTTTGGCCACCTGTTAGAGCAACAAATTATTTGTCTAGGACCTAAACATTTTTCCATCGCCTTAATGGGAAATTGCTTGTTCAAGACTCGCACCATTCTTCGGTCACCTTAATGGGGAACCGCTTTTTTAGAACCTGAACCATTCTTCAATCGCCTGTAATAATTACAAGTTGTTTGTCTAGGACCCAAACCATTCTTTAGTTGCCTTTGTAGCAATAAGTTGTTTGTCTAAGACCCGAACCTTTCTTTGATCGCTTGCTAGAGCAACAAATTGTTTTTGTCTAGGACCTAAAACGTTCTTCAGTCACCTTGATGAGAAATTGTTCTTCCAAAACCCGAATCATTTTTTGGTCGTCTATGGGAACTACAAGTTGTTTACTGGACTTCAGGTTAGCACGCCAATGAAGGGGGACTTTGGATTATGGAAGCACATTACGTCGATAAAGGATGATTCGGAGCTACGGAAGCATGCCGAGTCGATGTAAAGGGGACTCTAGGCTCCAGAAGCATGTTGGGTCAATGAAGGATGGCAAAAGCATGCTGGGTTGATGAAGGTAGACTCTGAGTTACGCAAGCACACTGTGTCGATGTATGGAAGACTCCGAGTTACGGAAGCATGCCAGGTTGATGTAAGAGGACATCGACTGTAGAAGCACGCCATGTCGATGTGAAGGGGACTCTGAGCTACAGAAGCACAACAAGTTGATGAAGTAGGACATCGAGCTACGGAAGCACACCATATCAACGTAAGAGGGACTTCAAGCTACAAAGCATGATGGGTCGATGTAGGGGGACATTATGCTACAAAAGCACACCATGTCAATGTAAGGGGGACTCTAGTCTATGAAAGCATGCTGAGTTGATATAGGGGAACATTGGATTATGGAAGCATGTCGTATCGATATAAGGGGGACTTTATACTACAAAAGAACTCTAGGTTGATGAAGGAGGACTCCGGACTACATAAGCACGTCAAGTTGATGTTGGGGAATATCATACTACAAAAGCATGCCATGTCAATGTAAGGGAGACTCCAAGCTATGGAAGCACACTGAGTCAATGTAAGGGGACATTGGGCTACAGAAGCACGTTGTGTCAATGTAAGGGGAACTCTAGGCTACGGAAGTACACTATGTCGATGAAGGGGGACTCTAGGCTACAAAAGCACACTGGGTCGATGTAGGGGGATTCCGAGCTACATAAGCATATTGGGTCAATGTAAAGAGATATCGGGCTACGAACAAATGCCATATCAATGTAAGGGGGACTCTGGGCTACAGAAGCATGTCGAGTTGATGAAAGGGGACTCTAGATTACATAAGCACACCAGGTCGATATAGGAGGACACCGAGCTATGGAAGCACGCCCAGTCGATGTAGGAGACATTGGGCTATAGAACCATGCTGAGTTGATGAAGCAAGGAGCCGGTTGTCTATTCAGTAGCCGACTTTTCTCAAGTGCACCATAGGGCAATAAAACTTCAGGAATACCTGGGTAAATACATGCACACAAAGCAGTGGAATACTTAGACAGCTACAGGTATTCCACGATACAATTGGTGGACAACTTAGGTAGGTCGAGTGTCATAATAATGAGAGAGTATACTTGGGTAGTTGTAGGTACACAAAGTAGTAGAATACTTAGGTAATTGCAGGCACACAAAATAGTGAAATACTCGAACGGCTACAAGCATCCTAAGATGCAATTTAGGGACAACTTAGATAGATCGAGTGTCATGGTAGGGAGAGAGCATACTTGGGGTCGTAGGTACACAGAGTGGAATACCTAGATAGTGGTAGGTACTTGAAGACAATAGAACACTTGGTCAAACACGACAATAGAACACTTGGTCAGACATAATGTTTTCTAGAAATAAGGGGGAGATATACAGACCTAGTGATATATGTGATTTCTAAAAGTATGTCCTCTGTTAGACAACATGCAATATGCACACGTGATTGTACATGCTATGAACTTATGAGTTCAAATGGGGTTTATGCATGATAGTTTTGTCATTTTTGCATCACCGAAGTTCCATTGTGAAAAATTTAGAAAGACAATCTTTATTCAAAATGTGGACGTCTTGAACATATCAAATGAGGGACTTTCAGTCTGAAAGAGCTTTCCATTTACTCTAATTGAAAAGGTTGTTTTATCTCAACAATAAATGTAGGATTCACAAGAAGCACGTCATCTCGCTATCATGATGTTAACAAGGGTCTAAATATTCTCACAAGCAGTACGATTTTACCATTTATAAGAGGTCTTTGTTGAGATTGTAATGTAGACTTGGTCAACGGCTTATCAAAGAGAACCATCAAGGTCAAGGCTTATGAAAGAAATGTAGCACAACCATTTTCGGGTTTACAAGTCGAGAACCCTGCAAAAAAAGATAGAAATAATCTTGCTTATACTTCTTCAAACAATGCTTATAAACATATAAAGTCCTACATTAATTTAAGTGCCCTAATCTAAAGAGACTCTTACAAAGAGACGCAACGTAAGCCTTGCTCATATGTAAAAGGGTGAGCATTGGTGATCATCTTAGCATTGCCACCGGCCTTTTTTCTCATCACTGAGGATTATCTTCAGGAGGCTCCATTAATTGTACCATAGCAATGGCTTTGCTTAGGAATACAAATAACTGAAATTCACTTTTTTGTCTGAAGGCGTTGGCCTTACTTTTACTAGGCACACTCACGCATCTAGTTTTTAATCTAATTTTCACATCTAAGGGCATTGACTTTGCTTTTACTAGGCACACTACTTTTTCATGCCCTTAGTTTTCATTTTTGTTTGTTGTTTTAGGACTAGCCTAGACAAGTTTAAACAAAACACTGCTATTAAACTCTTGGGGTTTTCATCTTTAGTCGGAACTTTGGATCATGGTGCTTAAACCGTTGTGACTCTTGCTTTGCCCCGGTGTAGGGTGATTGCCAACTAGGTTTACAAACTCAATTGGGCTGTATAACATAAACAAGTGTGCAAGATAAAGAAAGAAATGCTCTGTCATTCTAGGACACTTAAATTATTGTGAGCATTCATATGTGATAAGGACATCCAAAAATTAATGCAAGTGTGAGTAAGAAAATTTCTATCTACTTTCTCACCTTGTGATGTCGCCCTACTTCCAAACTATCCCAATGTAGGGTGGTTCTTAATGGGAGTAATATGAAAAAAACTTCGCAAGTGTATGGGGCTCAAAGATGGTAAATAATAGATAACTTGTAGTGTTTAGGGTAGAGAAATGAAATGCCTCTGATTACTTTGATTATCATACCATTCGCAAGAGAACCCTTTACCCTATAGATATGAAACTTTTCTACGCTCATCTCACAAGTGTATAAATAGGAAACTATGTATGGGATATGGCTTGCCTTTCATCATCTTGATGCATCTCATTTAGTATGCTCGATTGATCCCACATTATTCATTCAACTGCCTATTTTGATAATCCTTAGTAGAATTAGTGACTTAAACAAACAAAATCATCATGTAGAATTCATTTCGAAAAGGCATAGAGCATTTTAAGCATGAGGGAGTTTGTAATCCTAGTACAAAGAATTTATCCTACTCAAGAAGCCTTACCAACAGCATTAAAAGTATTTATTTAACAAGATTATCCCTATAAAAATGTTAAATTTTGAATACCAAAGGAGTTATTCACAAGTGGGTGCCCATGGATTGTCCTTATTCAATGGGGGAGATGACATATGAATGATAAGTCGAGTTGGAGATTTGATCATTGATTTGACGGGCATGTCTGTGTTTGCTCCTACATAAGAGAAGATGCAAAAATAGATCAATTAGTAGGGCCAAAAGCAAATGCGAATTGAGGCTTGAAAGATTCTTGTCATCTGCTTTGGCAATACTTGGGATGCCACTTCACTTAGGAGAGTTTATCAAAGTTTGACATTCCTCTCTTTGGTTTGTCATTCGCATCTTTGGTTGTCAAGTGATCCTACAATAAACAAGAGCGAAAGCGTTAGCATACAAACTCTCTCAGGGGTTAAAAAAATTGGGAGCGATGCAATGTCACCCTTCATTGGTTTGCAAATGATTGAATAAACCTAAAGTCCAAAAGCATGAGGAGGATATGAAATCTTGCACTTTTGGTTTTGTAGTTTGTTTATTGAATCCCGATGCTTCCTGTCAACAGGGAAACTATGTCAAAAGCAAATTTAGAGGGTGGATATTGGAAATGATACCAAATTACCTTTCCTCAGAGTTTATATTCAATGACTTCTTAGAATGTCTCGAATGTTGGTAACAGTTATTTTGTCTTGTCACGGTTCAGCATCCCTTTTGATTGGCCCTTCTCATTCATGGCCATGTATGCACGATTGATGATCGTTGATCCATCTTCAATGCCTTCCTTTTGTGGAATTTTTTTCTCTTGCCTTTGATCATATGAACATTAGCAGCATTGGACAAAATCATGTACCTCAAGCTTCAATGGAATCTGAGATGGACAGTCAAAACCTCTGGTTTTCTGATGGCAATCACTTCTTGAGAGAGTATGTGTCTAGAACAAGAAGTGAGATTTTTATATTCTAATATTATCATCTAGAACAGGGGACTAAAGATCGCCTCAACTGTATGGATTTTCTCCCTATTGACAATAGCCAATTTAAAGGAAGAGAATGAATTCCCTTTTTGTGCTTCTTGGCTTGCTGAAGTTGAATGTCCCGTCAATGAAATTGTAATTTCTAGTCTCTCAAGATACATTATGTAAAGGAGACATTGCTTAGACTTGAGGTAGAGTTGTGCAAGTGTGAGGTGGAGCATATAGAGCTCCAAGGAAAACTCGCAAAATGGGGGAGGCTGAAAACAACATGGAGGAGGATTCCCAGGTTGCCCAGCCCTAAGTTACCACAATATGCATGCTTCAAGTTCAACCGTGTACCTATGAATATTTTGTCCTATCTTTTCGTCTCTTGTAAATGGAAGAGAGAGAGCGTCATCCGCAAAATTATGTTCAAAGAACAAGACATACCTTTTTTTTTAAGGGGTGATTTTTTTATTTGCCCCTACTTTCTTGAAAGAGTGTTCGCAAATCTGATGAGTCCATGTGATGTGTCAGTTTCAAATACGCCCTATCATGCTAAGTCAAGGGGATGATTTTCTAAGACACGAAGTAAGTAGATTAGAAAAACAAATAGGGTTAAATCTCACATCTGCTTTGGAAAAAGTTTTTGATAATGAAATGGTTTTTATTTTTAAATATATATATATTTTTTGTGGAGAAACATGAGGAAGCCCAGCCCTCAAAATTCTCCTTAAATGATATTTTCTTTTCGTGGTTGGATAGCATTACTAATTGATATGAGATAGCCCTTCATCTTTTTGAAAAAAATATTGGGAATATACATTTGCTGAATGCAAATAAATTACATTATTGGAATGGAAAGTGCGACAATAACATACTAGACAGGATAGAAAACAGGAGATCATAAAAACAGTTTAAACTCATGAAAACTCTTATGAAAGGGAGCATTTTGATAGTTAACAGTGTTAGGCCCAGAATTAAGCACCTTTGAGTTCTTTGCTCCTGGGGTATGTTTGGTTCGGCATTTGGAAAGCTCATTGGGAAAATGCAAAGCAGTTTAGCCTAAAAGGCTTTAGAAAAAATGCAAAAACTGTTTGGTAAATTCTGCTTTGAAAAGTAACTTTGAGATAAATGCTATTTGGTAAAAAAAACACATTTACAAAGGCCATTTGGTGATTAATCTAAATATTTTAATTTTATTTGTTTGAAATTTAAAAATAATGTTTGTGACTTTTTTAATTTATATTTAACAACAATGTTAAAGATGTTGTGTAAACAATTTTATTAAAATAAAAATTCTTTTTTTTGCTAAAAAAATCAAATGAAAAAAATTTACGTGCTCTCTTTTTCAATCACAAGAAGAATACTTTCATTACAATAAAAACATGATAACATATTGAGGAAATAAGCTCATTATCCTTAAAAATTACAAATATCCTTAATTACTTCATAAATTCATAGCTATTTGATCACGTAAACGTGTCATATCAGATGCTACATCATCATTTGAAGCATTACCCTCCCCATTTACATCATCAAAATCCGTTGTACATAAATTGTGATCTAAATCCACTCTAACAAAATGTACATCATTTAGGGTATTTCTTCGTTTATAATTGTGCAAAATCGACGTTGCTATCACAATTTTCACTTGCTTTGTATATGGATAACTTGGCATAATCTTAAAAATCTTCCACTTCTTCTTCATACTCAGGATCAAGAGTAAGGTAAGGGTTATTCCAGGCAGCCCACACCCCATATCGCTACAAATATGGCATAAGATACATTTCATGAAAAAGCTTCTCCCACAATTGTGCAATTTCCTTAAGAAAAAGTAGCTTATTTTCATCGAAACATAAACTAGCTCCATCAAATAATGGATGAACAATCACAGCGAGAATTAAGCAGGGACTGAGCTTAAGGCTTCAGACCTTGAATGATGCCATATGAGTTTTAACAGTGGACTGGGCAAATTTCGCTGTCTCTTCTCTCAACTTAATTGGAGTGAGTTCTTTCCTGGCATCTTTGTCTAATGACTGTAGCACTACGATGAAGGTATAAATGAATGTGTGTCACTAGTCAGCAGTATTTCACATACACAAATACAAGGTTGTGCTCCACATATAACTGAAGTATACAGATATAACTTAAAAGTACATGCCTTTTAGTTCAATTGGTAGGCCATGGCAATCCCAACCAGGAACATAGTGTACTTTATAATTTTGAAGAAGCTGCAAAAGAAAACAAACAAAACTAAAATCATCACAAGTCCTATTGGAACAGAAATACAGGATCTTTGAACTTATGCAAAAACTAAAAGCAATGGGACGCAGAAGGTTGTTCTTCTTTATTTTCTTGAGATAAGACCAACATATCCTTCCACTCAAAATGATCTGATCCATCATAACGAACCATCATTTACGATGAAGTACTCATTGCTTGTTTGATAAGACTAGTTAACCAGCCACCTAAAATGCTTTGTCAGAGAATCTCGTTTATTTTCACTGTAATCTTTACTGGATGGGACCATCATGAAGCACAAAACTTTCCTAATCAGCAAGGAAAGGCAATCTAATAAGTAGAAAATAGAAAAGGGAGGGAGAAAACAATTCATGAGGAAGTATAGAACCCACCTCACTATTTCTGCTAACAATCCTTTCGAACACTTGGTTTTCGTCCCATGATTTCTGTATTTCTGGCTCTCTAACAGAAGCATTTGCTCTCATCCCAAAACTCGTCCTAGGTAGAGCAACTGTGTGCTTGTATCTGCCCTCATCTTGCTTACCCCCTAAAAGATTCCAATTGAGGAAGAATAATTATAACTTGGAGTTGTACCTCAAAACTCAATAATAGCACAACTTAACAATCATGTGAAACTCGTCCAAAGACTGCATATCACAGACCAAATGTTCAAAATGATTTCCAAGACAAATCAATCCCGCAAATTTAAAACGCTCCAAGTACCTTCAGCTGGTTTCTTGGCTGCCATAACTGGCCCTCGAGACCTCCGCTTCGACGAAGGCACATCAGCACTTGAAAAATTACAAAATCTAAGCCTGCCCAACAACGAAAAATCTTCGAGAGAAGAGCTTCCCCTCAAGTAAAAACAATTTGTTGACCGAAGCCGTCTTCCCCAAACAACTGCAAGTCCTTTGAGTGAGAACCTGACCGCCGTACACAACAAGCTTTATCAGTCGCAACAACAACAAACGCCACGTAGCAGCGGACCCAATCGCCACAACTTCAACAGCGGAAGCGAACTCCCCGTGGGCAAAACTCAAATACGACTGGCAATTCATGACAGGGCGATAAACGATACGCGCATTATTCTTTAAAAGCATTAAAAGAAGAAACTTCATCACCAAAATAGAAAATTTAATGAAAACCAACCGAACCCATCTCAGAAAGCAAGAAAAAGAACCCAATCCCTCCAACAATTTCACCTAAAGAAACCATCTTTCAACATCCCCAGCCACTACATACAGAACCAAAAGCCGCGAACTCCAGACGGACCAGGCAATTCGCACAAGCAATGGAGATTTCAATATCCCCAGCCATTACATACAAAAGCCAAATGCTGCGAACTCTAGACGGACCAAGCAATTCGCACGAACAATGAAGAAAAGAACTGACCTTGTAAGGAGAAGCATGAATCATGACCATCTTGGGATGCTCTCGGATTGGATAAAACGGAGTTGAAACGAGTGCTTCTAAAGCATTGAAGCATCGAAGCAGGACAGCCTTTCGGCTCTAGGATTGAGTCGAGGAAGAAGTTGATAAAACACTGAACTCAAACGTCAGACGATGCCACAGGACAGCAAAGAGTGCAGTCTAGCAGAAAAAGTGTAGTCGAGCAGCGAAGAGCGCAGTTGAGCTTGCAGTCTTCACGAGGGAGAGAGTGATGGGGAAGGGCACAGTCGAGCTCGCAGAAGGGTGCAGAGCGAAGGGAAATGGTGCAGAGAGAAGGCCATCGAGGGTTTTAGCTTTACAAATGGGTAAAATTGGTTTTTTTTGGTAAAGTTTTGAGGATATAATAGGCAACTTACTAATTTTCATTAAATGAGCCCTCATCATTCCGAAAATGCTGAAAGCTCAAGGCTGGTCTCCACCTGCCTTGAGCTTTTAGCATTTCCAATGGTCAATTTTCACTTGAAAGCCCCTTGAAGAATGGTTGCCAAACACCCCAATTTGAGGTGAAGGGGCTTTGGAGCTTGAAGGGACTTGAAGTATTTGCACAAGGAGATTACTTTGTTGAAGTTACGGAAGCACATTCCATGCAATCAAGAGCTTTGCTAGCGAGGTAAGACTTTTATGAATAGCTTCATCATTTCTTGCTCGCCTAGTTGAAGGTTAGCTTGCATCAAGAAAGCTTCCCACCTTTCTGCATATGCTCGAAAATCCTCCATTAGTCTTCTTCTGATGTGAACCAACTTCTCACCAAGCAATTTAGTTCCAATCTTGGTTTGGTATTGATGCAGGAATGCAAAGGACAACTCACTCCAATCCCTCATGAGGAACATTCTTGCCATGAAGAACCATTGCAATGCGGGCCCTTTGATACTCTCTCGAAAGGCCTGAGTTATGAATGGCACTTGGTTGCAATGATGATTCAGTTCAGCTTGGAAATATTGCAAGTGGATCATGGGGCAAGTTGTGTCGTTATATTTACGGTGATTAAGTACTCCCATTTCTCCAGGAATTGTAATAATGTTGATGCAAGATGGACTTGCCGCACATTGGTTAGGCAATTGGTCTTCCTATTGCATTGACATTCCATTCATTTCGTGGTGAATTTTGCTACTTCGAGGAAGTTGGACTCTTTTGAGATAATTTCATTGTTTTTCTCCAAGTTAAATTTCTAATCGAAGATGAGGTGTCTGTGTCACCCTCATGGTTGAGTGACTAATTGAGCAGCCCATTGGGAGATAAGCCTTGAAAGGCGAGTGTTCCCCTTTTTAATAGGCTTTGGATCCTGTATGTGGGTGGAAGGCAATCATTCGATGAATGGCTAAACTCATGTGTATAATATCAGTAGATCTCAAGACTGTACCACGAGCGATGTTCAAAGCCTTGACATGACAACTTATTGGTTGTCAGATTTTGCCTATGTTCAGTGGTAGGCGTTGGCTCAGATTGCTTAGACTTTTTTTTTCTTGACACCTAATCCTAACCTCTTGAGTAAAGCCCTTCGTTTTGCCAGTTTGAGGCCGTCAAAGGGGCTGGGAGATGGTAGAACTTCACTCCCTAAGTTGATGGGGATTGGCACTCTTTGGACCCTAGCTCTTGTGGTAAGCTTGGGGAGCTGTGTTGTGCTCCAGTTCTGAATAGTTTTTATAGTGTTGACCTCGTCCGTGAGCTCCTTGCCTTTCTTAGTGGGAAACTTTTTAGTAGTGGAAGACTGCTCGGTGGTCCCTTCATCATGTAAGGCTATATTGATATTTTCTCTCATCAATCCTTCTTCTGTTAGTTACGGGTTAAACTAGGTGATCAGGCTACTCCTTCACACGACATGTGCCCTTAAGAACTCATTAACCTTCGTCTACATTCCTATTGGCTCTTTGTAAGGTAGGGAGATGTCAATGTCAATGTCAACATTATATTCTTGGCGGAAAGCATCAGTAATTTCCTTCCAAGTCTTAAGGATAATAATCTTCCTTATAATGTACCACCGTAAGACGAGGCTAGTTAGATTTGATTGGTATGATTGAATTATCTTTTGGATCAAGTAGGCCCACAAATAGGCCTTTGAGTAAGAGGCATTAGCATACCCCTTGCATTCAGACACTTTGAACTCTTCTAGAATTTTAATAACAGATCAATGGAATATTGATCCTGTAGCTAGCTCAGTTTCTTCATGATCCTCACAAAGTGTCTATCCTATTGGTAATCATTTGGCAAGTTTGCAGGTGTCACGAGTACGTTTTCCCATGATAGAACGGCCATGGGTTGGGCCTGGTCTGAGTGGACTCCATTTGTCTGGAGAGTTGTCAAAGGACAATGGACATTTGTCCCACACCATCTGCAATATTAGCAAGGTGATTTTGTACATCACTTTGATTGGCCACTATTGCTTGAGGCCATGTGCGGGTGATTGGTGTTCAACTATTCAAAATAATCTTACATCTCAAAAAAGATGAATGAGCATAATAGTAAAGGAAGATTGACCCATGGCAATGGTCTAGTTGATTTTATTTATCAAAAGAGGATTTTGTAGACAGGACATTTCTAACATCTAACCTTGGAATTAAAATGATAGAACAAAATACTAGATATTAACAAAAGTCCCTAAACAATGAGACTAGGAACAAGATGAAACTTTCTAAACATTAACCCTAGGGGCACGTGACCTCTATTTTATATGCGACGGGAAGCCTTCATCTTACAATGTTGGTTGCTTTCTTGGACTAGCTTTGAGACATGTACCTAGCTCATTCCTAAGCCTCTTTGCAGATGCTCAATTTGCTCATGTTGACTAAGTTTGCTAGTTAGGTCAGGGACGAATGGTCGCAGTCTTGCCGAAATTCGATGGTTGTGGATGTAGAATTTAGAGGCATGATGGGTCTTTTCCTATCCCACGAGCCTTTCGAGCAACACGATCCTTTTGTGATGGAATTTGCCCTATGTGTCTTCCATAATTTGAATCTCAAATATGTAATCATGGCTTTAATGGGTGAAAATGTTTGGAGAGATCTTTGTCTTGCGAGGTGGAAGGATCTCTTGAAGGGCTCCGTACTGACGTGCCACCTTATATGGGTAATAGAAAGTGGTGTTAGTGAGGTCGAGCAATGGGATTGGATTGCAACATTTGTAGGTAAAATGAGCTCTCTTTTCATGAAACTAACTAGCACACCATAGAAATGCCTCAAGAGAAGGATCCCTTGGGGAATTTATCTAGTTAAAGCAGTTTTGGTTGGGGATGTGTGGTCTTAGAACCACAAATCTCTATGGTGTGTTTTTGAAATCAATTATTTTAGACAATTGCATGTGCCATCCAAATTCTCTTAATCTCAGCTTTAACTAAAGAAATTCAGGGAAAAAAAAGACAACCTCTATATCGCAATCTTGTGTTCAAGGTTGTATCTTTTTTAACACCATCCTAAAATATTCTATGGTGGCCCAGGTTTGCCAGTCGAGTTGTGTGTGCCAGTTGTAGTGTTAAAACATTAAACAAGCATAGCAGTTTATAATCACAAAATATTTTATTTTAATGAAATTAAAATTGATCTTTAAGTTAAAAAAAAAAAGAGTTAATGAAGCGTTTAAACAAGATAAAAAGGCCTAAGTCTACAAAAATTTCCCCAGTGGAGTTGCCAAGCTATCATGACATCTCTCTTTGGTGTCCACTTACACGTAGGCACATGCAAAGGCTAATGGCTTGACTAAGAGTTAGGCTTAGCCCGAGCTCTTCAAAGCCCACCAATTTACGACTTATGATTTCATTTTTTAATTTGAAAGTCAATTTCAAATAGAAATTGCCGTTAATCAATTTGAGGTGAGTTGATTAGAAACCCAAATGAAATATCGAGAGAAATACTTTACTCTTGCACAACCAGAGATACTAGGATAAGAGACTTGATTACATTAGTTAATCACTAATACCCTTTCGATACCCAATCTTATTTAAATACATCATTTTACACCAATCACATATTTTAGGATTCAATTCCTAATCAAAGGAAGTAAAAATTCATGCATCACCAAGAGGTGATTAGAATGATGGAAATAAGTCAATATTTGCTTCAAAGAAGTTAAACATGTTTTTTTTTTTTTTTTAAGGATTTTGCATGCATTTGTGGAGAAAACTTATCAAAAAATATTTTCTTGGGTTTTTTTTTTCTGATTTTTGGAAAATATAAAATATTTTTCTTATTTCGATTTTTATTATTAAAATATTTTCCAATATTAAAATAATAATATATTATTATATTTGAAAGGGACCTGGGTCAGATCCTTTCGGTCAGTACCGACCCAGGTTGCTGGAGCTGTGACACAATTGGGCCCTTGGTTGGACTGGGCTTTTTGATGACCTAAAAAGCAAAAGGACCAAAAAACGAAGCCCAACCCAAGAACTAATCGGGCCATGCACCTTCAGCCAGAAACCCTACCCAAACGGAGCTCCACACCCAACTTGACTCACGGCCTTTCTAAGCTCCTTCGTCTCGAGCCTCAACAAGTACGACTGGGACATTACCGAGCAGCAGCTTAGCGCCAATGATAGCGATGACACAGTAGGGCAATAGCAACAGGCCAGTTGACCAGGCTGAGATACAGTAGGTGGTGATGGATGGGGAAGGCTAAGCTCGTTGCAGGCTGGCCATAATGAGTTACGTCGATCACTGCGAGACCCGCAGACACAATGGCGAAGTAGCGGGTAGTGGTAGAGATGACAGTGGATTCGACATCAAGGGGAACAATAGTAGCTTGTGTTAGGCTCTGAGCATAAGAACATCGGCAGATCATGATGTCATGGCTGTCATAGGCAGCATCGAGAGGTAGCACGGCAGCTATCTCCCATGGTGTGGTCTCCCTCTCTCTTTAAGAGTTCAAATCTGCCTCCAGATCTCACTCTCTTCCTTCCCCCTCTCACAAATCTCTCCTTCTCAAACACCACCCTCTCCGTTTTGGCCTCCCTCACCCAAATCTCGGCTTCTCTCTCCTGATTTCTCCCTTGCTCAAAGATCATACTCTCTTTTTCTCAGTTTCAGATCTCGCTCACTCTTGGACCTCCCCTAATGTCTCTCAAGGGAAATCCTTTGAGCTTGCTCTCTTTTTCTCAATTTAAGATCTCGCTCGCTCTTGGACCTGCCCTTATGTCTCTCACGGGAATCATTTGAGCTCACTACTTTTGTGTGTGTTTTGGCCTCCATTGCAAGCCCTATTTATATGCCAAGGGTGGCCGGTCGACGAAGGCTTCAGCCGCCAATCCTTGGCATCTCGATCAGCCTTATTGCAGCCAAATTGACATCTCTTCGGTAGCCCACTTGCTCTGCTTTGAAGGCACATCCCATCCATTGCCAGCTTACTCCTCTCTCCTGGTGTAGGTTGTCCTCATGCGCATGGTCGTCGCCGCACATGAGTTGTAGAGGTGGAGGGGGAAGGAGGAAGGAAGAAGAAGAAAGGAGGAGGGGGCCGGGCTAGGTCGCAAAGGTTAGGGGGCCAGATGGGCCTTAGCCCATGCGAAAGACAAAGATGGAAAAAAAAATAAAAAGAGGGGGTTGGGCGCAGAGGCCCAACCCACATGGGCCTCGCCCCTTTTTTTAAAATTATAATTATCCAACAAATAAGGGAAATAAAATCGAAATTAAAAAAAAAAACTTAGTACAAGCAAATGATACTAATACCTAAGTGATGCAAAAAATATTTTTGTTAGGGCCAAATTGGTCTCTAATTTTTAATGCAATTTAATCCTAAATATTTAATCAAAATATTTAAACAAATATATCTATATTTTTTCTTTTTTCTTTTTAACCTTTTTAATCTTTACAAATATTATGATAGTTCATTTAAGTATATTTTAGCTTATAATCTCTATAATAGTAAAAGGAGAAAGTCAACTTAGAGTTGTATCGGGGTGAGAAATTTAGCCTTCTCAAACATAAGAAAACCAAGCTAATAAATCTCAATTGAATAGATTCAAGCTGACTCATTTGAGATTAAGGTTTAATTTCAAGAATTAAAGTTCAATTTCACCATTAAATTTCAATTCAATGTTAACATAAAAGTCATGCCATCAATTCAAAGTCAATTTGGATACAATGAGTTACCCTAGTTATGGCAATTAACACAATAGATGTCCTGCGATATAAATTGAATTCAATTTTGATTAGTTTGCAATTTTGAGCATGAAATTGCATGAAATTGTCCAACTTAGCCTAAAAGGTCTAATCATATGTACCCATGGTGTAGGTCCAATATTTTTTTGTGTTAATCAAGTAATTAAGCCAATAGAAAATTGCCGGAGTACGTTTATATGGTTTAATCAGCCTAATTCCTTTAAAATTGGACCGTTTTCCTCAAATTGGACAAGATTCCCTTCCGATTTGATCCTTGAAAAGTTACATAGAATTGAAAACCCAAAGGACCAAACCACCCAAAAATAACCAAACTGGTCAAATCGGCTAAGATCAGTCCGACGAGTTTGACTAGCCACTGGCAAAAGAGACCGATTCAACCCTCCATCAACTAGCTCTCAATGATCGGCCACCACCTATGATTGTCCTATTGTGTGTATTTCATTTCCATACCCTTCAACTTTCCATATTTTACTATAATGCTCTTGGGTTTATTGAAATTTGAAAATTGCTCATAATTAGGCTTTAATCGTAAATTCAGTTTAAACTCACATCGACACCATCCTCATATAACATATTTTCACTTTAATTAGTCCATAATGGAATTAATTAGGCCATCCAATCAAGTTTTAGCTGTTGGATCGAATCGAGGGCTAAGATTTAATCTTGAAGGGAAGTATATAAGATATTTTACCTTCAAAACTTAAGGGGGGCCTCATTTGCAGGTATCTAAATCTGGAGACATTGAAAAAAATTCTCTCTCTTAGCTCTTTCCCTCTCTCTCACATACGTGCGATGGTCCCCATTACGGCTGTCTTTTGCACCGCGCCACTGCTTCGGCCTCACTCACTCTCTCTCTTGGTGTCGATCAGAACCATCGTTGGCTTCGGTGGTTGTTGGATCATCTTGCTCAACCTCGTCTTCATTGAAGCTTGAAGACCATCGGTTGAACTAGCCTTAGCTTTGACCGGTTCCTAGGGTGGTATAATCACCACCAGTCACCCCATAGGAGAGTCCTCGACCCTCTAGTCATCAGAGCTTGATTGGAGGGCTACCGGACAAGCTCTAATGGCCATTCTTCCATCGATGATCCAAACCAAGTCCAACCAAAGCCAGTTCTCCTCACCAACGAACCAACAGCCAATCAGTGCCAAGCTAGTCCATTCTAATGTCCTCAGTGTCCCATCAATGATCCCGACATCCTTTAGTCGTTATGGTGCCTTGATCATAGATTGATCAAGGTCGTTTCGTCTAAAATTGTATAAAGGTATACACCTAATCCCAAGCTCAATGAAGTGAGATCTTGTTAGGAGATAAGGCGAGAGCTCGCATCTAGGGTCTGATCAATGATGAATATGCCTATTATAAGATGTTTAGGATGATGTAGAATAGATATGGATGATTGATTATGGTTTCATGATGGTTGATTGCTTGAATGATATTGTTCTACAATTTCGGATCCCTAATTGGACTGTCTGGATGTTTACCTTTGAACAACTTGGTTATTGTGCTTTTTTGCACTTGATGTATGCACCATATTTGAAGATGGTTCATATACCTTTCTAACAGCTATAGAACACCCCGATTTGATCTCGTTTGATATGATTTTTGCTTGTCCAAAATTGAGTCTAGAATTTGTTATTTGCTTGTTGTTCTGTTGATATGTGGTTTGCATCTTTTGTTTATTTTTTGCCGATTTTTGAGTTTTGAGTTTGAAGATAGTTTCTTCATGAAAGTTGCACAAAATTGCTTTGGTCATGGCATATTTTTTTTTCTTCTAGATTTCTTGGAATATATTGATTAGGTGAATCTTCAAAAAATCGTCCTTATGTCAATCTGCCATGTTTGAGTCCAATGTGTGTTTGTTCTAAAATGAGGTAGTAAACATGCTAGGTTGGATTTGTGTCCTTCATAAAAGTTGTACAATACATCATAAGCTTTCTAGAAAAGATATGGATTGCACTAAATAGTCATTGTTAGCTAGATCAATTGCTTGCACAAAATCATGCTTGGACTGCTGCAATTTGAGACATTGAATGCCTTGTTTTGTTTTCCTATTTTTGTGTACATTTTTGTGAACCAAATTATACTTCAATGTCTCATGAAAAACGATCATGACATTACATTCTACATGTAGGAATTTTCATGGATTTTTACCATGTCATTAAATTACCAAGAACCAACCATGTTTTATGCAATCCTTACTACAATTGTTATTGATTATGTTCTTGTGAAAATGTCTTTGATTGAGCTCCTTAAAAGAAAAATTAGTGCATGATGTCTAATAGACTTGCTTAGAATACATCACAAGCTTCGAGACAATGTACAACATGTATTATTTGAACATCGTTTGCTATGTAAAAACCATTTACCAAGTTGACATGTTACTGCTCAAATTGTTAAGCATTCTGTCATAAATGTTTCTTAATGATAGGTTACCTATTAATGTTAATAAATTTGTGTGATTTTTGTGCATCAATCTAGGGTTAGATGAACCAGTAAGGGTTCGCCCCAGTGGCCACCCTTCCAACTTGAAATGGGGAGGTGGGGGGTTCAAATCCCCATCTTCTCAAGGGGGGATTGGGGTGGGGACGATTTCATTCCAAGAGTAGGTTTCAACTCCCACGCTTTGTAAGGAGGTAGGGCAAAAGTCTGAGAGTGAGTGTTAGAGTAGGATTAGAGTAGGATCGACCAAACAAAAAAAGATCTAGGGTTAGATGTCTTAATCAAACTTATTCGTTGCATCTAACCCTACATCATGTTTGAATGTCCCCATCTTCATGCATCATTTAGGTACTTTAGTGGAGCCAATCATCATGCATCATTTTCTGTCATGTTATGAGTGATATGTGCATTTTTCAATTGCCATCATTTGAACATGAATTTGACCTTAATTGAATTTTATATCTCTTAGAAAGTCATAGGGAATGTCTTAAGCTTTCTAATGACGCCAATTTTGCACCCTTTGCATATCATTTGACCCATTTTCTATTTCAGCAAATTTTGCCCCGAAATCTGCTATGAGTAAAATTCGGAATGCTTGTTATGCCCTTATTGAGTCAGACCTCTTATTATTTTTCTACGAGTTTTTCAATGAGGATTCCAAGATCTAATATTAAATAAAAATTATTTTTCTTCCTCATTACTATGTTGTTGTGAAATTTCAGAATTTTTATACATCATTTACTAAGACAAATTGCTGTTGACTTGCCATGATGTCTTGTTGCCTTATCCCAATTGCTCCGATTTTGATTGCCCTATTTGATATTTACTGTTGTGATCCCTTGCTTCAATTCCGTTGTAGGCTTTTTAAAAATGTTTCATGTTGAATTGAGATTACTTGTTTTCACGATTTTAGATCCTTGTTTTCTCAATTTCATACACAAAAATTCTTGGAAAATATATAAAAAAAAGAAACATTTTACTGTACTTTCCAAACCCCTCAAACCCGATTTTCTTTCACGTGATGCCCATGTGTGAAATTTTCATTCTTAGAAATGCTAAAACCTTTCAAAACATCACACGTTGGAAGGTAGAATTGGAAAAAAAAAACAATTAGAGCTAAACACATGCTACTTGGTTACAAAGCGAAGAATGCTCAGCTGGCTTTAAAATATTTTTA
Organism: Eucalyptus victrix; assembly: GCA_016097545.1. Lineage (NCBI taxonomy): Eukaryota > Viridiplantae > Streptophyta > Magnoliopsida > Myrtales > Myrtaceae > Eucalyptus > Eucalyptus victrix. The sequence continues at coordinate 30,478,521 of CM027837.1, forward strand.
ATGGCGGCAAGTTTCTGCTAATTTGCAGGACCAGATTTGCAACTATTTATCATGTATTGCTAGTATTGTCTCACATACGATATAGGTGGGTTTTAGTGATAGGGGTAAAGATGCTTTCTGCCATAAGCATCCATTCATGTTTTTATAGTATTTAAATATAGTTTAAGATTTCAAAGTAATTTATTGCCGCTCTTGGCATGCTTTTTCAACATGTTTATCGACCTCCAACCTATATTATGGCCTTTAGGCCACTAATTTCAATGTGGAGGCAGCATAGTAAGGTATTGTTTACATAGACGAAGTTGATAAAATAACAAAGAAGGTACTTTCAATTATTCATTTTTTTTGTTCATGATAAAGGGTATCTAGAGGTCATACTTATCTAAGCAAGACTAACGTGCAAGCTGAGTATGTAAATACTGGCCGACATGTTTCAGGGAGGATGTCCAACAGGCATTACTAAAAATGTGGAAGAAACTGTGAGTTTTATTTCTTTGTACTGATTCTAATTTGATCTTTCATGCCTTGGAGTGTCTATGAAAGAGCTCCAAAAGAACCGTCGGCTGGTTTTCTTGGATGTGTTTTTATATATTTTCTTCTTTGGTTTGAAATTATTGGATTAGTGTTTTGATTCATGTTAAGAGTTGATTTTTCTTCAGCGTGAGAGGAGGGCAACTTAGCTTGTTGATTAATTGAGAACAAAAGCCTGGAATAAGGTTCTAATTCCTTTGGCCCCCTAAATTGCTTAACAATTTTGAGTTGTAGGAACAAGAATCAATTTTAGTTTGAAATCAGAGGGTTCTAATTCAGTTACATTTTTGGGTTTGGAATAACGTTTTTTTCTTTTATGTGGTTGGGGAAAACTTTTTACAGTTTTTTCCAAATGTAGCACCTTACGCAATTGATTTTTTTTTTAAATCCTTTATTTTTTCAATACAGATGTCGACATTAATTTTTTGTAAATTTTTAAAGGAAAGGGCACAATTGTCAGTTTTTATAATACTTGAATAGCCTTTTGTTTCCTATGAAACTTACTTAAATCCTCAGACTTCAATTAACCCATAGTCCACTTATATTTTTATCTCCAACTTGATTTGTGTCCATAATATTTGGACATTTTTTGGCACGTATAGGAGTGGTGGTGTATTTTTTGTACATTGAGCTTGAATGCATTTTGCGATACACCATCTATCAATTACCTCAAAATGTTATGGATCTTTCTAAATTAGAGCAAAAGAAGTACCTCTCTTTTGCATTCAAGAGCTTTTTTCAATTGTTGCAATTCTCTATTCTGTTTCTAAGCACAAAATGCTACATTTTCCAATTCATCTATACATAAGGACTATGTTGTCATTCTCAGGTAGTGAATATTCCTGATAAAGGAGTTTGAAAGCATCTAAAGCATCTCCCTGGAGATGACATTCGATTAAACTAGATTTTCTGTTACCTCTGTTAGCACTTCATGTTTCTGGGATACCCTTAATTAATTGGGTGGATGATGGAGTGAGTCTCAACCATAAGGATGGCGATGGGCAGTGGAGCTTGCATTTTCCATCCCCCCTCGGGATAAATAGGAAGCCCCATATCCACCCCATGTGGTAGGCACTGTCCTCACTCCTTTGAGACATTCAGGTTTCGTTGCACTCTTTGTAATATTACTCCACATTTATCTCAAACTTAACTTTAATTCAAAAGATTATTTTATAATTAACATCACGTAGTTTTCCTAATCCTTGAAAAGGTTTTTAAAAAATAAAAGTGATTTTCAAGTGGTAGTTAAATAAAAAAATTTAAGGGTAGGCAATGTGGATGTATGTTAGCTAGGATAAATTGTCACCCCTAGTCACCCAGAGGCCTTTGGTAATTTGGTGCTTCTTCCTAGTCGGTTGCACGAGTCTCCTATAATTTTTGGCTTTGAAGTGCTCTCGTGTTCCATTTACTTAGAACTTAAAGTTCACAACGTGATCTCTATTGAGAGTATTTTGCTGATAAAGGAATATTTGTCTATTTACTTTATTATTTTATATATGGGGATAGTAAGGCTAATATTGTAATTTTTGACCTTTTAACTTTATCATAAATAGATAGTTTTGGGTCAGATCGACCTAATCAAGCATTCAATTCAGTTTTTATCTTTCAACATGGTATCAAAGCCATGTTGAACTAATCCCTAACCCTAATATCTTCTCTATGTAGTCCTCCTTTTGCTCTCTCTCTCTCCTCATCTTCACTTTCTCCCACCGCGGTTCCTTCCCACCTTCTTCTTTGTTTTCTTTCATAGTATAGGGTAGCACTAATGAGGTGATTCTTTGACTCTAGTGTCTACCATAAATCTCACCTCTATGAGATAAATTAAAGATTCATTGTAGTCTGCAATAAGTGGTTCAACATTCTGCGATTTTTTTTAGATCTTTTTGTTCGGGATTATTTTTGCCTTGCCGCTGGCCTACAATTATCTCTTGTGTAAAGACCAAAGCACTACAATTCATGGACCACCATATTCCTTTTTTCTTTTTTCCAGAATTTTGGGGAAAAATCATAATTATTGATTTTTTTTAGGTTTCCTAAACCTTAAAAAAATTGACATTTTGTCTTCCTTTACCTGATTTGGCTGATTTTTAGAGGACAACTTTAGCTTACTATGAGAGGACTTCAATCCATTTTTTGGCCTTTCCTGGCAATATTTGGTGGCTAGATTGCTCCTTTCACACTTTTTCGAGGCAAAATTTGAGACACAATGTCTAACAATTTAGTTGGTTCAGTTGAGAACACTTCCCCTACGGGTTATATTATGTTTGCTACGATCTCTATGAAGCTTGACGACATAAATTATTTGATATGGTCTCGATCTAGATGCTTGACCATTGTAGGCCATGGTCTTAAAGGACATATCAATGGTACTTTTGTAAAGCTAGATGCATCAAGTAATGCTCAGGAAAAGTGGATCTCAAATTACCCTTTGGTAATGTCTTTTCTGCTTAATTGATGCAGCCACATATTGCAAAAATTGATTTGCTTCTTGACATTGCTACACAGATTTGGTCGGCTGCAAGAGAAACTTATGGTCAACTTGGGAATGATGCACAAGTGTATAGACTTGGAAAAAGGGTTCATGACACCATTGAGAAAGAGATGACTATATCTCAATATTATGTTGAGCTTTGGAACTTGTGGCAAGAGCAAAAACATTATGCTAATAATTGTCCAACCAATGCTATGGACATCACTACACATAGCTAGGAAGAAATTAATTCCATATTATGTTAATATCCTAGTTGGTCTTGAATCGACATTTCATACATTCAGTGGTAAAGGTATGTAATGAGGTACCCTAGGAGTCTAACCTTTTCACTTGGAGTCTTTCTCTTAATCTTATGTTTAGGTATTATAGATGGAAACTTGCACTGTGTTAGTTAATCTCTCTGGACTTCTCCTAGAATAGTTATATGCTAAAATAAACAAGCTTTAGGAAAAGATGAAGACACGTAGATCCATCTGAATAGCAATAAATCACGATATGCATGGCACTAGTTAGTATCAGGATTAACTCCATCCATAGGGAAGAATGTCAACTAGATTAAATGAAGACTAATAAGTAGCCTTTAAGTTCTAATGCCAAGTACCAATCCTAGCTAAGCATGCAAAAACAAATTTGAAAGCACTACGAAAACTAACTTCCACCAACTCATGATGACTTAGCTACTTAAAAAAAAAAAATAGTAGTAATAAATGCATATGCATTAAGATGAAGCCTCACTATCTACCCTCCTTGAGCGTGTGTCATTTCAATACCCGTGCCCATCCCCATTTCAATTGTGCTAATTGTGCCCAACATGCATAGACAGATTTTTCCAAAGGATTTCTATAGCTCATTTAGGATATTGCCCCTTGTCTCTGACATATCAAGGTTGTGGCATCCCAAAACTTCATGGCAATTTCTAGAGGCATTACAACCTATGGAAAAGTGAATGGTTGTGTCGTTGAAGTATGTTGTGGCCACTAGACCGAAGAATTGTAATAGATTAAGGCCAAACACTTTAATGGAAAGATATCTTATGTTCTTGGGTTATCAAAGTTGGTGCTATCTGATAATTTGATGATGAGAATTTTGTTCTTGGCTATGCACCTTATGGATTTGATTTTATGGATTAATATTGCAAGTTTTTAGCCATATTATTTTGTAATTAGGTATTTATTTAAGTGGAAAATAATAGTGGATTATTAAAGGAGGGAGTGAACTGATTTTTTTGGACCAAACCAGCCCACAACCCCCCACCCTTTGACCGGCTAAGGCTCGGCCCATGAAGCCCATAGGGCTGTTGACGGAAGGAGGGGTGGCCCATGAGAGGCCCATCCTCTTGCATGGCAATTACCAAGTGGCAAGGGGGATTATCCAAGTGTCCCCTTGCATGTTTTGTGATGATTACATGCTAATCATGAGGGGGGGGGGGGGAAGAAAAGAAGAAGGGGCAGATTAAGCAAGGGGGGCGTCGCATGAGAGAAAGGGGGAAGGAGAGAAAAAGATTGAACCAAGAGAGAGAGTGATCGTCCGAGAGAGAGAGAGAGAGAGAGAGAGAGAGAGAGAGAGAGAGAGAGAGAGAGAGAGAGAGAGAGAGAGAGAGAGAGAGAGAGCGAGTGAGCAAGAGAAGAAGGGGAAGAGGGAAGCCGTTCGTTGCCGTTCGTCGCTGCCGTCGAGCCGCCAAGTCCCGCTTTGCCTCACTGTCTTTGCTTGCTGTGTTGTGCTCGGATTTGAGGCAAGTAGAGTCCATAAACCTACCATTTACTTGCTGTAATATGTGTTGTGAGGGATGATAAACTTTGGTTGTGGTAAAAGTCAAGAAATTCGAAGCTTTGGGAAAAATATGGTAGCCTTGCATTCTATTTTCTAGAAAGGCAGTCCGACCTTTGATGAATTCGTGAGCTCCATGCGACTTTTTAGTTGGAATCTCACTTTGACTTCTTGATAAAAGTTGTAGAGTTTTGACTTCTTGATAAAAGTTGTAGAGAACTTCTTGGAGAGTAACATATCAAAATTTCAGAAGAAATGAACAAGTATAAATTGGTGAAACTATTTTTCTTTGAAGAAGATTGATCTGGAAATCGTAATGCTGACCTAGTATGATTCTGTGAATTTTATAAAATTCTTGGTTGAAATTTGATCTCATGTTTTGAATGAAAGTTGAAGATGACATGCTAAGGAGTTGAAGATGTTCTGAAAATTTTAGAGGAAATGGATGAGTTTTGGTTGGTGAAACAATCTTTATCCAAAACGGTTAGAACTGAAATTCGGTGCCGAGGGTTATGGACGGTTATGGTTATTATAGTTTTTAATCTATCACAAATATGGTTTCGAGTTCTTCATCAAAATATTTACTTCTGGATTTTTTCTATAACATATAAAAATTTCAAAATTTTTGGAGTTGATTTAGGATTTTTACTGAATTCGTGAATGAAACTGTGTATCGCAATAATCAGAAATTATAAAGACTATGATGTGTGGATTGTACCAAATTGTATGATGTTCTTTTGATATGGTGTTTTTCATGGAATATTTTCCTCTAGATCTTGTATATAACATGTCAAATTTTTAGAATTTATTAAGGCTGTTTACTAATTTTTCAAGAATTATGACCAAAGGAGTGCAATATGTTTTTTTCCGAAATTTTGCTGTATTTTCAAAAATAAATGAAATTACTCCATGTGATATAATGTCTTGAGTGGTTGATTATGCTGCATATGTGGTGACATATGGCATGTTATATGACATTAAAAGCTGGTTGAGACCCTTGATATTGTTGCATCAAATGCCATGTTGAAATTGAGATACATGTGTGAATATAAATTGAGATAATAATGACACCGTTGGAGGTGTGAGCCGATGATGCCCCGGGAGTGTTGGGATACCCGGAGGTGTGTGCTGGAAGCCCTAGAGGTGTGTGCCGGGGGGATTCCTCATGATGCTAGTTGGGGTACGAGATGCTCGGAGTGTGTGTGCCAAATGCCCGGAGGTGTGTGCCGGAGGCTCCTCACGATGCTAGGTTGGATGCGAGCAATAAATTGTGGGATGAAAACATTGGTCCATGGGAAGAAAAATGATGTGATCTAATTGAAAGATAAAGATTGAAAATTGAATCATGTGCATAGATGTGTGCATATGGCATGGGATGAACCTCATGGGAATGCAAGCGTGAAGTGCATGGTGGTATATGCACGTTGCATGGTGATATATGCATGGCTGCTTGATGATAAGTGCATGGTGGTATATGCACGTTGCATGGAGATTTATTCATGATACCTTGATTGTTCTGTTTGATGCATTGTGTAGTTTGGTGGATCTTTACTGCTGAGTGGTTGTACTCACCCCTTGGGGATTAACATTTCAGATTAGAAAGATGCCTCTTTCACCAGTTGTGCGTGGTACCTTCTATGACTTACCTACTGACGTTGAGGTTGAGTGCACAAAGCATTCCTATATTAGTGTACCTGGTCTGGTGTATGTCCAAGTCCATGTCTTGGTGATGTATGACGTGGGTTCTGCTGATGGCCCTGTTATCCAAGAGTTTTTGTCTGTTCACGCTCGACGCAATGGGGTGATGCTAGGGATGCTACCATCACCGCCGCCCGATGCACCGGGTTGGGTGTGATGGCATGTATGATTGGTGGGAGCTGACACTTTTTGGGGATAGCCGACACTTGTTGATGGAGGCGGTGTACATGTTTGATGTAGGTTCGAGTTCTCTTTTGAGTTATAGCCAAGTATAGTTAAAAATCTTGGCCTTTTGCTGTATCGACCCTAAATATTCATCGTGAAAATATAAATAAAAGTGACTCGGCTTTGTCTTTTCATTTGGAGTACAGGTGGTGTGCATTGCATTATTGTTATTGGAGTAAGGGATGGTGAGACTCGTTTATGCTTTTGCTAATGAGCTACGCTGGGACCTTTACAAAAGGAAAAAAAAAAAGGGAGAAGAATTTTATTGATCAACCCTTATGAACTATGGTTTCACTTTAATTAAAAAGTTATTAGACTAATATGTAGTAGGATAAGTGACAAGTACTTGTGGTTACCCCAACAGATCAGGAGCTGTCGAAGGGTGCCACAAAGGTTGACTCCCAAGCCCCCTAAGATTGACATATTCATGAATATGAAGGCGACCCCACCAAGGGTGATCGCCTTGTATAGCAGTATATAAATTAATGTCAAGATTACACTCATGCATTGATTCGTGCACTTGGGCACGCAACCTCAATGTGAACACCTCAGAGCTGTAAATTGACGTTATTGGGCCTATCTAAATACGTAGGATGCTATGTAAAACACAAACAAAGGAATACAAACTGCCACTACCCATGAGGACTTAATGATGTAGTTGATGCTGACGAGGCATCTACCGAGGACCACAAGTGACAAACTCATCCCCCAATGTTGATTAATAGAAAATTCCGCCGCCCATCCATGTCTAGGTGGAAGATGGGGATGAGAATTGGCAAGGCCTTCGCCACTTAGACTATGATGGGCAAGAGCATAATCCAATTAGCAAAGGTCACGTCCACCTTTTTCGTAAATTCGCAAGCTATATAGCAGCATGGTCTCAGCACCACATGCTTGTTGGATTACATTAATCCCTAGCGTGCACAATGACTTATGGAAAAATACAAAAGTCGGGTTGCTAAGTTCCCGGAGCACAAACCCCTTATAGTTGTCAACAGCCTTCACGATTTCGATGAGTCCATAGTTAGCTTTTGCATCAAAGTAAAGGGTCTAGGCAAGGACCTACTTTGCACTGTTCATGCAACCCTACATGACAAGCCACCAGGGGGATTTCGGCATGATGTGGACCTCGTGGTGAGCAGAATCGTCAAGAGTGTTCCTAGGCCAAGCATGAAAAGCCACCTGCATTTGAGCATGAGCATAGGATAGCATAATTACACACGAGGCCCAAGAGGGTGCCAAGGTTGATGGAGACCTGAACAACTGAAACAAGTAATACGAAGATGCTCATTAAACATGAAAAAAGAGAAACTACTAACTGATAAATAAATGAAAAAATGTAACACATAATTAGAAAACAACTACCTCGAAAAACAAGATGAACAAGCTGCGGAATATGGCGAGGGAGATTTCTTTGATATAGACAGGGCGATGTGAGTGCCAACCCAACACTCACTTGGCTAATAGCATGGCCCCCAGGAGTAAAGCATTTTGGGGCCTAACCCCATGATAATTGTACCCACAAAAAAGAAAGCCCAGGTCAACTTGATCGTGTTGTAGTAGCCAATCCAGTCAGCAATGCTTTCCGCATTCGCTGCCCCCAAGATTGAGAACAAATCCATGATTCCTACCTAGAAGCCAACGAACTCGTCAATTATTCCTTTTATCTTTTTTTTTTTTTAAATATGTTGGGGCCTTGCTCATCACCCCTATGATTGTCAATTTAAAAAAAAAACATGAAAATATTATATATCACAACAAAGTTCCATGTGAATCGTAGCCATATAAATAAAATTGAAATATTGGAATTGAAAAAAAGTTGCCCCATTTTTTGGTTGGATGACTAACCAAGACCAAATAATACTAGAGGCGATAGACGCCCCATGGCACATGAAATGGTGTAACTATTTCGGGTCATTGATGATTGGAATTTTCAATGGACTCCCATGGGATGGTGTTGATGACTCCCGTGGGGAGCATCGCTCACTGAATTGACCCCTACAACACGATCAAGTTGACGAGGGCTTTCTTTTCTATGGCAATGTTTGTCATGGGGTTAGGCCCCCAAAATGCTTTACTCTTTTGGGGGGGGGGGGCTCTATTAGCCAGGCTGGCACTCATCATTGCCTCCATCTATATTGCAGAAATCTCCCCCGCCATATTTCGTGGCGTGCTTACCTCGTTTCCCAAGGTAGTTGTTTTCAAATTGTGTATCGCATTTTTTCATTTATTTATTACTCAATAGTTTCTCTTTTTCATGTTTAATGATTATATTTTTGTTACTTGCTTCAGTTGTTCAAGTCTCCATCAACCTTGGCACCCTCCTTGGCCTCAAATGCAATTATACTATCCACATGCTTGTGTTCAAATGCAGAAGACTTTTCATGCTCGGCCTAAACAAACTCTTGGCGGTCCTACTAGCCATCAGGGTCCACATTATGCTGGAACCCCCTTGGTGGCTTGTCATGCAATACTACACTAATGACGCAAAGCAGGTCTTAGCCCAAAACTCTAACTCCGGTGTGGAGGCTAACCGTCGACTTGCTAAAATCATGGAGGCTGTTGACAACCATGAGGGGTCCATGCACTAAGAACTCAGCAACCCAACTTTGGTATTTTTCCATATGCCATTGTGTGCATTGGGGATTAACATAATCTAACAAGCTTGTGGTGTTGAGATCACGCTGTTGTATAAGTCACAAATTTATGAAAAGGCTGATGTGACCTTTGCTAATTGGATTATGCTCTTGCCCATCATAGCCCAAGTGGTGAAGACCTTGCCAATTCTCACTCCCACCTTCCACCAAGACGTAAATGGGCGATGGAAATTTGATGTTAATTAGCATTTGGGGGATGAGTTTGTCGCTCGTGGTCCTTGATACGTGCCTTGTCAGCATCAACCGCAACATGAAGTCCTCATGGGCAATAGCAACTTGTATTCCCTCATTTGTATTTTACGTAGTATTCTTAGGCATTCAACATAGGCCCAATGATGTCCATCTATAGTTTTGAGGTGTTCACATCGAGGTTGCGTGTCCAGGGGGATGCAACCACAGTCGCTGCGAATCAATGGATGAGTGTAATCTTGACATTAATTTCCATATTGCTATATAAGGTGATCACCCTCGGCGAGATCACCTTCATATTCATGAGTTATTCAATGAAGAATTTGAGGTTGAGTCATTAACAAAATTTGTTTGCCTTCCTCATGACTATGTTGTTGTGAAATTTCAGATTTTTTAGACATCATTTACTATGTCAAATTGTTGTCGACTTGCCATGATGTCTTATTGCCCTATTCTGTTTCCAATGCGCTAACTTGTGTTCTTGAATTTTTATAAATTCATGTGTAGCTTAGGAAATTGCCTTCAAGGAAGTTGTGTGCTTGATGTCTTGTAAATTTTTTAGGCCCAATTATCCATGGGTCTTGTCCCAATTGCTCTGATTTTGATTGCCATGTTTGATGTTTACTATTGTGATTCCTTGCTGTGATTCTATTTTAGGATTTTTTTTTTAATGTTTTGCATGCTAAATTGAGACACCTTGTTTTCACGAGTTTAGATTCTCCTTTTCTCAATTTCATACGCAAAGATTCATGGAGTATAAAAAACATTTTACCGTACTTTCCAAACCCCTCGAATGTTGCCTAACAATCTAATATTTCATGTTCTATTTGATTTCATACATAGTTTTCCTAATCTTTGAAAAGGTTTAGAAAAATAAAAATTAAGTAATCATAAAGTGGTAGTCAAATAAAAAAAATTAAGGGTGGGCAATGTGAACATATGCTGGCTAGGGTAAATTGCTACCCTTAGTCACCCAAAGGCCTTTTGTAATTTAGTGCTTCTACCCAGTTGGTTGCATGAGTCTCTTGTAATTTTTGGCTTTGAAGTGCTCTTGTGTTCCTCTTACTCAGAGCTTAAAGTTCACAACACGATCTCTGTTGAAAGTATTTTGCTAATAGGGATATATTTGTATATTTATTTTATTAATTTATACATGATGGCAATAAGGGTGATATTGTAATTCTTGGCCTTTTGGTTTTATTATAAATAGATAGTTTAGGGTTAGATCAATCTAACCAAGCATTCAATTCAGTTTTTGTCTTTCAACATGGTATCAAAGCCAATGTTAAACTGAAACCCTAACCCTAATCTCTTCTTTGTAAAGTCCTGCTTTTCTCTCTCACTTCTTATCTTCACTTTCTCCCACTACAGTTCCTTCTCACCTTCTCCTTTGCTTTCTTTGATAGTATAGGTTAGTGCTAATGAGGTGATTCTCAAATTTATTGTCCGCCCTAAATCTCACCTCTATGAGATAACTTAGGGCGCATGACAAAATTTCTATTTCAGAAATTGATTTCTGGCCAGAAATTGATTTCTCAATTTCTATTCCTCGGACAAGTTTCTGAGCAAAAAAACCCGTTTGATAACAACTCAAAATTTCTATTTCTGGAACAGAAATCCGTTTGATAACAGAATAAAATTTCTATTTCTAGGAATAGAAATTGATTAGATAACAACATAGGAAATTCTCAAATATAAAATAATAGCCGAAATAATACTAAAACAATATAGAAAATCCTCAAATACAAAAAAATAGTCGAAATAATACTAATACATTAGAAAAGTTGAAAATACAATTTCATGGAATTTATATTACATGTGCTTACATTTCCTATTACATAATATTTTCTTTCGAAAAATAAACAACGTGGCAAAAAAAAATTGAAATTCAATTGTAGTGAATATGTCATTATGTTTTTGCCGAAATTGATTTCACATTAATCAAATAAGTCTAATGATAGCCATGATTATAATAGTCTAATCTCCTAAAAAAATCCTAACTTCAAGTCTAATTCCAATTTCTTTCCAAATTTTGTTAAAAATATCCTCACCGTGTTCAAAAATCGTCACCAATTTTTTTCAAAATTATCAACACTAGGATTATTTAAAAATTTATTATCAAAATCTATATTTTCATCAACACTCTTACAAGAACAACATATTTCTTATTAGATCTCTTTTCCTTATAAAAGAAAAATCGGATGAAACCCTAATGATTTGACCCCTTTTTACCGCCTTAATATGAAATTTATGATTAAAAAAATAGTTAGCCAAATAGAGTCGTTGGCTGGCATACACGGAAGAGTAGGTGAAGAAAGACTCGTTAGATATGAATATGACCAATTGACTATTACCATGCATAAAATCTCTTACGTGCAACAAATGAAGTCTTGTTCATTCAATGCTCATCATCTAGCCCAATGGTTAAGATTTTCAATCAATATTGATTAGAATGATTATATTAAAAAATCATTAAAATATTTTGGACTAAATTAACTATTTCTATTTCTATTTCAATATTAGTGATCTAAAATATTTTGGACTAAATTGAAAAGTTGAGAAAAAAAATTTTTCTATTTCTATTTCTATTTTAGAAAGCGAGAAGTTAAAAATTTCAGCTTCTGATTTTTTCGATTTCTCTATTTCGGAATAGAAATCTGTTTCAGAAATAGAGAAATCAAATTGCGTTACCAAACGGATTTCTGTTCCAAACCTGTTCCGGGGAACAGAGAAACAGAGAAATTGAGAAACAGAAATTTTATCATGCGCGCCCTTAAAGATTTGTTGTAGTTTGCAATGAATGGTTCAACCTTTTATGATTTTTTTTTGGATCTTTTTTTTTTAGATTATTTTTGCCTTATCACCGGCCTACAATTATCTCGTGTGTAAAGAGCAAAGTACTACAATTCGCCGACCACCATATTCATTTTTTAAAGATTTTTGGGGAAAATCAATAATATAGTTGGTTCAATTGAGAACCCTTCACCTATAGGTTATATTACATTTGCTATGATCTCTATGAAGCTTGACGACACAAACTATTTGATATAGTCTCGATCTACATTCTTGAACATTGTAGGTAGTGGACTTAAAGGACACATCAATGACACTTCCGCAAAGCTGGATACATTAGGTAATGTTCAAGACAAGTGGATCTCAAATGACTTTTTGTAATGTCTTTTCTACTTAATTCGATGTAGCCACATATTGCAAAAGGATATTTGCTTCTTGACACTGAGACACAAAATTGGTCAGCTGCAAGGAAAATTGGTAACCTATTCACTTGGAGTCTATCTTGTAATCTTATGTTTAAGTATCATGGATGGAAACTTGCACTGTATTAGTTAATCTCTCTTAGAATTCTCTAGGAATAGATATTATGCTAACATAAACAAGCTTTAGGAAAATATAAAGACACTAAGTAGAAGATAAACAGCAGATAGATCCATCTGAATAGCAATAAATCACAATACGCATGGCACTAGTCAGTATCAAGATTAACTCCATCCATGGGGAAGAATGCTAACTAGATTTAATGAATACCATACAAACAACCTTTAAGTTCTAATGCCAAGTACCCATTCTAGTTAAGCATATAAAAACAAATGTGAAAGCACGACAAAAACTAACTTCCACAAACTCATGACGACTTAGCTACTTCAAAAAAAGAAAAAAAATCAGTATTAATTACACATGCATTAAGATGAAGACTCAATGTCTTCCCTCCTCAAGCCTATGTCATTTCAATACTCATGCTCATCCATATTTTAGTTATGCAAGTTGTGCCCAACATCCATGGGAAAATTTTTCCAAAGGATCACTATAGCTCCTTTAAGGTCTTGCCCCTTGTCTCTAACATAACAATGTAGACCCCCATGCCTCTTAAGGTTGACATAGTCATGAATAGGAAGGTGACCCCATCAAGGGTGATCGCCATGTATAGCAATATAAAAATTAATAGCAAGATTACACTCTGTGACATCCTGAAATTTGACCCCGTTTCAATAAAGTGAAATGGACATTTCGTCGACGTGCCTATGGCCCTTTTTCTCTAAGCTGATCACTCACGAGTTAACTAACCCATTGGGTAAAGCCATTAAGGGATGTATTAGTTGTAAAATCCCTAAAAGCTACCTAATTAGTTGGATTGGGCTAAAATCACGTCTAATCTATTTTTAACCACGAAATTGAACTCGATTTCGAGAATCGAATTTTAAGCACGTCATAATTCTTATTTTTAGGATCATGTCTCATTGTCCATCAAATTGTTGACGAGTCCGAAATTTCAATAAAGAAATTATCGGAAGAAAAATTGAAGCCTGAAAGGAAATAGAAAGGAAAAGGAAAAGAGAAAAGGAAAATTGAAATAAATAATTATGTATTTTCTTTTCCCTTTTTCTCTCTCTCTCCCCCTTTTCTTTCTCACTCTTCTCTCCCCTTTTCTTCCGTGCGGACAGCCCCCCACCGATTCCTCTCTCTCTCTTCCCTTTTGACTGGTCCAACCTTATCTTCTCTCTTTCTCTCTCTCTTTCTTCTTCTTCTTCCTTCCTCGATACACTCAAGCAAGCGAACCAAAAGCTCGGACCAGAGGGTGCAGCTCGTCGTCGCCGCTCGTCCCGCCACCGCACACCCGTGCCCGTGCCCGTGTGCGCGCTGCTCGCTGCCGTGCGTCGCCTACCTTCTCCTCTGTCCAGACGCCCCTTCCCCCGAGCAAATCCGTGCGACCCAGCCCCCGTTCCGCCGACCAGCTCCACCTCCGGCCGCCGTTCAACCCCGCCGGACCTCCCCAATGTCCCCCTCACCCTCCGCCGGCCTTCCCTCGCCGTTTTGGCCGCAAAAGCAGCCCCGGCCAGCCCCGACCAGCAACCCACGAAGTGGGTATCCAGCGACTTTGGGCCCGCTTTTGGGCCCTTTCCGAGCTCCAAACCTGAGCCGTGCTTTGGAGTTTGTTGTTCCTCGCATCGCCACCATCGGATTGATCCGATTTGCGCGTGATTTGGTGAGTAATCTCACTAATCCAGATTAGTTGGCTAATTATGCTTAAGGTTGGTTTAGTTTTAATTAATTATGTTTAGGTTGTTAGATTAGAATAAATTAGCAATAATTAGTCAATTGTGATGCGATTTAGATAAATTGATTTCGTAATTAGCAAGTAGACGTGGTCTACTAATTATTGGAAGCGTCTCGGGATTTTTCCCGACCCTTAGTGGGCTCCAATTAGGCTTTTGGGCCTAAGTGGAATTTTTAGTATTTAAATATTAATTTTCGAAATTAAATTAAATAATTATTTATTTTCCAAAAATTCAACTGAGATGGTTCGGAACCGGAATATTATGCTGATCATCGTGGTGAAGTCCATTTATTTACTTGGGCTTTATTTTGTGCTAAATTGAATTTTTAATAATTATTAATTAATTATTTTTTGGAAATTAAGATTTTGATGGCCGACGACCGAAATCTCGTGCTGATTGTCGTGGCGCAGTCCGTTTATTTATTTGAGCTCCACGTTGCATGGAATTAAATAAATTGTGATATTTTAGGGATTTACCCTAAATTGATTGGAATTGATTGAGATTGAATTGTTGATTGGTAAATGGCCAAGTATGTTATTCAGCATTTATAATGCTTTGTTGAGTTGATTTAATTATTTGATTGAGAAATCATTGGGCATTGGTTGTCGGTATTGAAAGTAGATTGGTAATCACTTGAAAGAAAACATGTGGGCTCGGTGAATTGGAATATCACCTGGAGAAGGCACGTGAATTCAATGGTTGAATATGTCACCTTGGCAAAAAGGTCGCCTGAGAGAATGCACGTGGTTCGGAGACTCAGTATGTACTCTTGGAGAATGCACGTGGCTCAGTGACAGAGAATGGCATCTAAAAGGACACGTGGCTCGGTGATCTGATGCGTCAATTTGGTAAGCGAGTACCTTAGAGAATGCACGTGGGCCCGACGTTCCGGAATGGCATCTAAAGGGGCATGTGGCTCGGTGAATTGATGCATCACTTTGGTGAGATAGCACCTTAGAGAATGCACGTGGGCCCGGGCATCGTAAAAAGGACAAGTGGCTCGGTGATCTGATGCGTCGCCTTGGCAAATGAGTGCCTTAGAGAATGCACGTGGGCCCAGTATTCGGAAATAGCATCTAAAAGGGCACGTGGCTCGATGACTTGATGTACCACCTTGGCGAAGAGGTCGCGTTAGAGAATGCACGTGGGCCCAAGGTTCGAGGCACGTGGCTTGGAGACCTGGAATGTCGTCCTGGAGAATGCACGTGGCCTAGCTTTTAAATATCCCACAGTGGGGATTGATTCGTATGACATGTAATCGACTGGTTCGATTTGTTTTGAGTAAATGAGTGCCTATTGTGAATTGTACTGATTTGCAGGTGGGATCTGAGGTCAAGGTAAGTCCTCTGCCCTGTGCGTGTTTAGGCAGCCTATAGTATAATGGTTTACTAATCGGGCTTAGTGGGGTAGAACTCGCTGAGACGTAGTCTCATCCCAATTTGGGGAAGTCATTTCACGACCCCAATGAGGAGCTGAGGAGGAGGAGTCTGTGGAGGAGAACTCGGAAGTGAGATCTGAGGAGAAGGATTTTTGGAAGAAGAAGATAGTCCCGAGAGGGGCCTTGAGTACGGCCTGGATGGATTGAGATCCTATCTTCTTTTGAGATCTCCATTTTGATGTGAATAGTTATGAAGTGATTTGTGTTTTGAATAAAAGTTTGGTTATAAATTTCAATATGAAAAATATGGCCCTACTTTTCTATCCCATCGTTTTATTGTCTGGGGATTTTAACTGCTTCTGCATGTGCTTAATAAATGAAAGGGTCGGCGATACATAGTCCTGGGATATCGCATTATAAAATTTACCAAGAGTTGAAGGATGTGTGCGTGCCCGAGGATCGGGGCATGACATCCCCTTTTTATGGTATCAAAGCGAAGTTGAAGATTGGAGTGATAAGGAGTGATGACCATCGGATAGATAGTAGGAAAGGCCTTTAAATTCATGCTGGTGCATGTCTGTGTTAGTTGAGTGCTAAAATTGTTTGTTGTTTGGATCGCTCTGTTTCTAATTCGGTATTGAATTGGAAACTGGTGTTAGTTGAGTGAAGCTACACCATGAGCGATCAGGAGCCGAGAACTCCTGTAAAGAGGACCTGTAGGGCCGTTATTCAGGGTAGAGCTCTGACTCGTGTTGGGACCCGAGGTGGACGTGGTCAAGCGCTAGCACAGGCTAGCGCGAGTGGAGTGAATCCACCTATCGTAGATGTCGGGGTAGTAGCCCCTAATGATCCCATGGTGGATGGGATCTTGTGTGTTTTGGAAGCGATGGGTAATAGAATGGACCAGCAAGCCGCTACTGTTGAAGCCGCTGCTCAGGCTGCTGCAACTGCCGTCGCTGCCGCCGCCACTGAAGTTGCCCCTGCAGTCGCACCTGCTGCCGCACCTGCCATTGCTCCAGCCGCTGTGAATATTGAAAATCCACTTGAGATAGTAGTCGCTACAAGACCAATCCATAAGTTGGTGGAGCATTTCCTAAAGTTAAATCCACCGTTGTTTACCGGGTCTAGGGACCCCAAAGTTGCTTCTTCCTGGATTCAGAAGCTTGAGAAGGCGTTTGCACTGCTGATGTGCAATGAGGCTGAGAAGGTAATGTTAGCAACTTACCAGTTGGAAGGAGTTGCGGACACTTGGTGGATGACAACACGTGAAATGATCTTTCCGAAAGGCGCTGTTCAGGACTGGAACACTTTCCGTGAAGCCTTTAATGATAAGTTTTTCTTTGAGACTGCCAGAGAGGTAAAGATGGCGGAATTTCAACGTCTTCGCCAGGGTTCCCTATCTGTTGATGAGTATGAGGCGAAGTTCGTTGAACTTTCTTGATATGCCTCCGAGTTAATTGAGAATCCTGTGAACCGAGCGAGGAGGTTTAGAAATGGATTTTGGCAAGATTTGAGAAGCACCTTAGTCCTTCTAGATCTGAAGACTTATAATGACATATATTGGAGAGCTCAGAAGATCGAGAAAGATCACAACAAAGCTACTTCATCTGGATCGAGGTTTAGCTCTCACAGAGACAACATCCGCCAAGGGAAGAGGCCGATGTTTGGACATAGATTCCAAAGCCCGCCCAGCAAGAAGAGTGGATTTAATAGGTCAGGACCTATTAGGAATGATGCGTGTCGCTTGTGCAGAAGAAGACATGGGATAGCACCGTGCCCAGCTAGGATAGGTGCATGTTTCGAATGTGGCCAACAAGGCCACATAGCCAGATTTTGTCCAAAGAAGCAAAGAGGACAGCTTCAGTTACCGCCACCGCCACCGATGAGACAGATAGGAGGGTATGCCCTTCAGAATACACCGTAAGGAGGACAGCAGAGACCTCCAGCTCAGGGCACTGTGTACACGATTACCCAAGGTTAGGCAGAAGCTGCGCCTGGCGTGATCACAAGTATGGTCTCGCTCAACAACCAACCTGCTTATGCTTTGTTTGATTCGAGAGCAACCCATTCCTTCATTGCCGAGCAATATGTTAGGATGCTAGGATTGAGTCCTGTATTGTTGGAGTCGTCAATTTGCATATCTACACCTTTGAAAGATAAAGTTATTGCTGCTTTGGGATGTTCGGGGTGCAAGTTAAAGATTGGTGAGGGAGTGGGGAAAATTGACTTGTTAGTCCTAGCCATGTATGATTTTGATTTGATAATTGGCATGGACTAGCTCACCAATCAACGAGCTAAAATGGACTGCTATCGCAAGGCGATTCAGTTTGACCCATTAGGGGGTAAGAGCTTCGAGTTTGTCGGGAATCAAGGAGGACCTTCAATTTCCTTAATCTCGTCGCCGGAAGCAACTCGTTTGTTAGATGAGGGTTGCCAAGGGTACATAGCGACTGTCGTGGATACGACAGTTGAAGATCTAAAAATGGAAGATATTGCAGTGGTACAGGAGTTTTCAAATGTCTTTCCAAAAGAATTGCCAGGGTTACCACCAGAAAGAGAGATTGAATTTGTGATCGAGTTAGCACCAGGGATAGAATCGATCTCGAAGGCACCTTATCGAATGGCGTTATCTGAGTTGAAGGAACTGAAGATGCAGATGCAAGAATTACTGGATAAAGGATTTATTCGTCCTAGCGCATCACCTTAGGGAGCACCAGTTCTGTTTGTTAAGAAGAAAGATGGTTCGTTGTGTTTGTGCATCGACTATCGATAGCTCAATCAGGTAACAATCAAGAACAAGTATCCATTACCGAGGATAGATGACCTATTTGATCAATTGCAAGGAGAGTCAATATTCTCAAAGATCGACTTAAGGACAGGATATCATCAGCTGAGGATTCGGAAAGAGGATATTCCTAAGTCAGCATTTCGTACCCGATATGGTCATTATGAGTTTACAGTGATGCCATTTGGATTGACGAATGTTCCAGCTGCCTTTATGGATTTGATGAACAGAGTGTTCAAGGAATATTTGGATCAGTTTGTGATCATGTTTATAGATGATATCTTGGTCTATTCGAGAAGTAATGAAGAGCATGAGAATCATCTGAGATTAGTACTCCAGACCTTAAGAACTCACCAGCTGTATGCTAAGTTTAGCAAATGCGAGTTTTGGCCGACTCGTGTTGCGTTCTTAGGTCATGTGATTTCTGGAGAAGGAATCTCCGTCGACCCGAGCAAGATAAAAGCCGTAATCAAGTGGCCAAGACCGATAGCAGTGTCAGAGATCATAAGTTTTCTAGGGTTAGCAGGTTATTACAAACGGTTTGTGGAAGGGTTTTCATCAATAGCGTCGCCTCTGACAAAGCTCACGAAGAAAAATGAGAAGTTCATATGGTCAGACAAGTGTGAGCGTAGTTTCCAAGAGCTGAAGGAAAAGCTAACTACCGCACTTGTGCTGATGATTCTATCTGGTCTTGGAGGATTCGAGATCTATAGTGATGCGTCATTCAGGGGACTGGGTTGCTTGCTGATGCAACATGGCAGAGTTGTTGCATACGCTTCCCGACAATTGAGACCTCATGAATTGAATTATCCAATGCATGACTCAGAACTCACAGCCATCATATTTGCGTTGAAGATTTGGAGGCACTACTTGTGTGGGGAAAAGTTTCAGATCTTCACGGACCATCAGAGTCTCAAGTATTTGTTCTCTCAGAAGGAGTTGAACATGAGACAACGGCGATGGATGGAATTGCTGAAAGACTATAACTGTGATATTCTTTATCACCCGGGAAAGGCGAATAAGGTTGCCGATGCATTGAGTCGGAGTCTTCAATAGCGCAAATCTTGGTTAAGGAGTGGAATTTAATCGAGAGAGCTCAAGATTTGGAATTCAAATTTGAGGTAGGCCACCTTTCAAGTTTTATGGCCACCCTCAGAATTGAACCGGATGTTCAGGTCAGAATCAAGCAACTCCAACCGACAGATCCAGACGTATAGAGAATTCTTCAAGAGGATACCGATAAAAGAAAGGCTGATTTTCAAGTTTCTAATGATGGGGTACTTAGGCTTCGTGGACGTTTGGTTGTACTTGACGATGTAGAGCTTAGAGAAGAAATTTTATTTGAAGCACATCGTAGCAATTACAGCATTCATCCTGGAAGTACTAAGATGTATCAAAATTTGCGTCAACACTACTGGTGGTCAGGTATGAAGGCGGACATCGCCAAGCATGTGGCCAAGTGTTTGACTTGTCAGCAAGTAAAAGTCCAGCATTGCAAGCCGGGAGGATTTCTGCAACCTCTCGCGATCTCAGAGTGGAAATGGGAGCATATCACGATGGACTTCGTGACTGGACTACCAAGGAGTCAAAGGGGGAATGATTCGATTTGGGTAGTAGTTGACAGGCTGACAAAGTCGGCTCACTTTATTGCAGTTTGAAATGACCTGAGTCTGGATAGACATGTAGACCTGTATGTGCGTCAGGTGGTTCGTATGCATGGAATGCCAGTTACGATAACATCCGATAGAGACCCGAGGTTTACTGCTTCTTTTTGAAAGAGCTTACAGAGTGCTTTAGGTACAAAACTTCAATACAGTACGGCATATCATCCTCAGATGGATGACCAGTCGGAAAGGACAATTCAGACTCTTGAAGACATGCTGAGAGCGTGTGTAATAGACTTCAAAGGAAGTTGGAAAGATTAGCTTCATCTGGTGGAACTCGCCTACAACAACAGTTATCAGCAGAGCATCAAGATGGCTTCATTTGAAGCATTGTATGGCAAAGCGTGCAGAACACTAGTGTGTTGGGATGAAGTCGGAGAAAGCAAGATAATAGTCTCAGAATTGGTTCAGCAATCAGTAGATGCCATGACAATGATCAGAGGCAGATTAAAGACAGCGCAGAGCAGGCAGAAAAGTTATGCAGATAAGCGTCGAAGGTCTTTGGAATTCCAAGTTGGTGATCACGTTTTTCTGAAAGTGTCACCAATGAGGGGAACTTCACGCTTTGGTAAGAAAGGCAAACTGAGTCGAGGTACATAGGTCCATTTGAGATTTTTGAAAGAATCGGAAACCTAGCGTATCGTCTTGCGTTGCCGCCAAGATTGGCGCAAGTGCATGACGTCTTTCACGTGTCGATGTTAAGGAAGTACGAGCCTGACCCGACCCACGTGCTCAATTTCGAGGAATTGGACGTAGATGACCGTGTGCCATACGTGGAAAGCCCGGTTCAGATTGTCGATCGTAAAGAGCAAGTTCTACGTACGAAAACCATCCCATTGGTCAAAGTGGTTTGGCAACACCATGGCATCGAAGGAGCGACTTGGGAGACTGACGAGTCGATGAGACAGTTGTACCCTCGCCTTTTTGAACAAAGTGTAATGGTTTAAATTTCGAGGACGAAATTTTTATAAGAGGGGAAGAGTTGTGACATCCTGAAATTCGACCCCGTTTCAATAAAGTGAAATGGCCATTTCGTTGACGTGCCTATGGCCCTTTTTCTCTGAGCCGATCACTCACGAGTTAACTAACCTATTGGGTAAAGCCGTTAAGGGATGTATTAGCTGTAAAATCCCTAAAAGCTACCTAATTAGTTGGATTGGGCTAAAATCACGTCTGATTGATTTTTAACTGCGAAATTGAACTCGATTTTGGGAATCGAATTTTAAGCATGTCATAATTCTTATTTTTAGATCCTGTCTCATTGTCCGTCAAATTGTTGACGAGTCCGAAATTTCAATGAAGAAATTATCGAAAGAAAAATTGAAGCCTGAAAGGAAATAGAAAGGAAAAGGAAAAGAGAAAAGGAAAATTGAAATAAATAATTATGTATTTTCTTTTCCCTTTTTCTCTCTCTCTCTCTCTCTCCCCTTTTTCTTTCTCTCTCTTTTCCTCTCTTTTTTCTCTCTTTTCTCTCTCTTCTCTCCCCTTTTCTTCCATGTGGACAGCCCCCCACCAATTCCTCTCTCTCTTCCCTTTTGACTGGTCCAACCTTATCTTCTCTCTCTCTCTCTCTCTCTCTCTCTCTCTTCTTCCTCTTCCTTCCTCCGCACGCTCAAGCAAGCGAACCAGAAGCTCGGACCAAAGGCTGCAGCTCGCCATCGCCGCTTGTCCCACTGCTGCACGCCCACGCCCACGCCTGTGTGCGTGCCGCTCGCCGCCGTGCGTCACCTACCTTCTCCTCCATCCAAACGCCCCTTCCCCGAGTGAATCCGCGTGACCCAGCCCCCATTCTGCCAACCAGCTCCACCTCCGGCCGCCGTTCAACCCCGTCGGACCTCCCCAGCGTCCCCCACACCCTCCGCCGGCCTTCCCTCGCCGTTTTGGCCGCCGGAGCAGCCCCGGCCAGCCCCGACCAGCAACCCACGAAATGGGTATCCAGAGACTTCGGGCCCACTTTTGGGTCCTTTCCGGGCTCCGAACCCGAGCCGTGCTTTGGAGTTTGTTGTTCCTGACGTTGCTGCCGTCGAATTGATCTAATTTGCACGCGATTTGGTGAGTAATCTCACTAATCTAGATTAGTTGGCTAATTATGCTTAAGGTTGGTTTAGTTTTAATTAATTATGTTTAGGTTGTTAGATTAGAATAAATTAGCAATAATTAGTCAATTGTGATGTGATTTAGATCAATTGATTTCGTAATTAGCAAGTAGACATGGTCTACTAATTATTGGAAGTGCCTCTGGATTTTTCCCGACCCTTAGTGGGCTCCAATTAGGCTTTTCGGGCCTAAGTGGAATTTTTAGTATTTAAATATTAATTTTCGAAATTAAATTAAATAATTATTTATTTTCCAAAAATTCAACTGAGATGGTTCGGAACCGGAATATTATGCTGATCATCGTGGTGAAGTCCATTTATTTACTTGGGCTTTATTTTGTGCTAAATTGAATTTTTAATAATTATTAATTAATTATTTTTTGGAAATTAAGATTTTGATGGCCGACAATTGAAATCTCGTGTTGATTGTCGTAGCGCAGTCCGTTTATTTATTTGAGCTCCACGTTGCATGGAATTAAATAAATTGTGATATTTTGGGGATTTACCCTAAATTGATTGGAATTGATTGAGATTGAATTGTTGATTGGTAAATGGCCAAGTATGTTATTCACCATTTATAATGCTTTGTTGAGTTGATTTAATTATTTGATTGAGAAATTGTTGGGCATTGGTTGTCGGTATTGAAAGTAGATTGGTAATCACTTGAAAGAAAACACGTGGGCTCGGTGAATTGGAATATCACCTAGAGAAGGCACATGAATTCAGTGGTTGAATATGTCACCTTGGCGAAAAGGTCGCCTGAGAGAATGCACATAGTTCGGAGACTTGGTATGTCCTCCTGGAGAATGCACGTGGCTCGGTGACAGAGAATGGCATCTAAAAGGACACGTGGCTTGGTGATCTGATGCGTCAATTTGGTAAGCGAGTACCTTAGAGAATGCACATGGGCCCGACGTTCCGGAATGGCATCTAAAGGGGCACGTGACTCGGTGAATTGATGTATCACTTTGGTGAGATAGCACCTTAGAGAATGCACGTGGGCCCGGGCATCGTAAAAAGGACACGTGGCTCGGTGATCTGATGCGTCGCCTTGGCAAATGAGTGCCTTAGAGAATGCACGTGGGTCCAGTATTCGGAAATAGCATCTAAAAGGGCACGTGGCTCGGTGACTTGACGTACCACCTTGGCGAAGAGGTCGCGTTAGAGAATGCACGTGGGCCCAAGGTTCGAGGCACGTGGCTCGGAGACCTGGAATGTCGTCCTGGAGAATGCACGTGGCCTAGCTTTTAAATATCCCACAGTGGGGATTGATTCGTATGACATGTAATCGACTAGTTCGATTTGTTTTAAGTAAATGAGTGCCTATTGTGAATTGTACTGATTTGCAGGTGGAATCTGAGGCTAAGGTAAGTCCTCTGCCCTGTGCGTGTTTAGGCAGCCTATAGTATAATGGTTTACTAATCGGGCTTAGTGGGGTAGAACTCGCTGAGACGTAGTCTCATCCCAGTTTGGGGAAATCATTTCAGGACCCCGATGAGGAGCTGAGGAGGAGGAGTCTATGAAGGAGAACTCGGAAGTGAGATATGAGGAGAAGGATTTTTGGAAGAAGAAGATAGTCCCAAGAGGGGCCTTAAGTACGGCCTGGATGGATTGAGATCCTATCTTATTTTGAGATCTCCATTTTGATGTGAATAGTTATGAAGTGATTTGTGTTTTATATAAAAGTTTGGTTATAAATTTCAATATGAAAAATATGGCCCTACTTTTCTATCCCATCATTTTATTGTCTGGGGATTTTAACTGCTTCCGCATGTGCTTAATAAATGAAAGGGTCGGCGATACATAGTCCTGGGATATCGCATTATAAAATCGACCAAGAGTTGAAGGATGTGTGCATGCCCGAGGATCGGGGCGTGACACACTCACCCATCGATTAACGGCAATCATAGTTGTGTGCCCCTAGGCACACAATCTCAAAGTGAATACCTTAGAGCTGTAGATGGATGTTATTGGGCCTATGTTGAATGCATAGGATGCTATGTAAAACACAAACAAGGTAATACAAGCTATGATTTCCCATGAGGACTTCATGTTGTCGTCAATATTGACAAGGAACATACTAAGAACCACAAGCAGCAAACTCATTCCCCCAAGGCTGATAAACAACAAAGTTTGCTGTCCATCCACATCTATGTGGAATGTGGGGATAAGAATCGGCAAGGTCTTCACCACTTGAACTATGATGGCAATGGCATAATCCAATTAGCAGAGGTCACGTCCACCTCTTCGAAAATTTGTGAGCTATATAACAGCATGGCCTCAAACACCACATGCTTGTTGGGTTAAATTAATCCATGGCGTGCACAATGACATATGGAAAAATATGAGAGTTGGGTTGTTGAGTTCCTAATGCACAAACCCTTTACGGTTGTCAACAACCTCCATGATTTCGATAAGCTGGTAGTTAGCCTCTGCATCGGAGTTAGAGGTTTGGGTTGGGACCTGCTTTGGTCGTTTGCGCGGCCCCGCATGACAAGCCATAAGCGGGATTCCGGCATGATGTAGACCCTGATGGCAAGCAAGACCGTCAAGAGTATTCTTAAGCCAAGCATAAAAAGCCGCCTACGTTTGAGCACAAGCATGGGATGACATAGTTATATACGAGGCCAAGGAGGGTGCTAAGATTCATGGAAACTTGAACAACCAAAGCAAGTAACAAGAATATGCTCATTAAACATGAAAAAGAGAAACTACCAACTAATAAATAAATGACAAAACGTAATACATAATTTGAAAACATTTACCTCAGGAAACGTGGTGAGCAAGCCATAGAATATGGCGAGAAAAATTTCTACAATATAGACAGGGCAATGGCGAGTGTCAATCCAACACCGACCTAGCTAATAGCACAGCTCCCCAAGAGTAAAGCATTTTGGGAGCCTAACCCTATGACAACCGTTCCCACAAAAAAGTAAGCCCCCACCAACTTGATCTCATTTCGGTGGCCAATCTGATTAGCGATGCTCTCGACCATCGCTACCCCCAAAACTAAGAACGAATTCTTGATCCCTGTCTAGAAGTCAACATACTCCTCAATTATTACTTTTATCTTTTTCTTAAACATGCCGAGGCCTCGCTCATCACCTCTATGACTTGTGAATAAAAAAATAACATGAAAATATTATGTATCATAACAAAATTCCGTGTCAATCATAGCCATATAAATAAAATTGAAAAATTAGAATTGAAAAACAAAATTTCCTTGTTTTTTGGTTGGATAACTAACCAAAACCAAATAATATGGAGGTGATGGATGGCTCTATGACACATGAAATGGTGTAACTATTTAGGGTCATTGTTTGAAACTGACAAAACGTTTCCATCAGTCTAGTTTGAAGATTTGCAGACTCTACTATTTAAAGTCTGAAGACCTCCGGACTGCTAGACTCAAGACTCAAAGTCTATCCTCATTGATAGTTTCTAATCCGTTGAAGAAGGTTTATCTAGAACTGGATGTTTCATAAAGGATGTGACCTTATCGATTGGAGAAGATCTCTTGGCTGAATATGACATAATGGAATCCATTATTTGATCATGATTGATTCGAAGATTAAGGATCCGATGATTGGCGAAATATACTTGGAAGGTTCTATTTATGGAAACCGAGATCCTGATTGTATGGGCGAATAGGATTGATGGGCTATCGACATGTTCCTTTAATAGCTCGAATGATTTTCCTAATTGATTTCGTCCAACGGGTAGATTGGAGGAATTCCTTTGGTAAGTGCCAACGGGTATAATGACATAAATGAGTATATAAGGAAGACGTTCCAGTTGTTCGAGTGTGTGCGTGATAAAAGAATTCCAAAGTCTGAAGCTCCTTGTTCTTAGTCAATTCATTTGTTGAGCAAAATCTTGTAAGCAAAAGGGAGTCTATATTCGTGAGAAACTTTGAGGAAGTGTGGTAGAATATCTACACTGTGGAATCAAGGGAGAGCTCTCTTTTATTCATAGTGAAATCCAGCCGGTGGGCTATCAGTGCGGAAGAGTGGACGTAGGCTTAGAATAAGCCGAACCACTATAAACTTTGTGTTCAATTTTCTCTTCCCTACTCTCTACTTTACTTTGATGGTAATTCATTTTGTTAACCAAAGGAGAACTTCCTTTCTATTGTCTGCTTAATATTGCTCGCATATCACGAAAAATTATTATACACCTATTCACCCCCCTCTAGGTGCTTATACTAGCTATCTCAATTGGGGCATCGGAATTTTCAATGGATTCTCGTGGGATTGTGTTGATGACTGCATTTGTCAATACTTGCAAAGTCAATTGGTGTTAGATATAGTATCTAAAATTTTAGTAGTATGATACAAAAGAGAGAAACATTTCTGAAAATTATACCTCTTGCATACTACCAAGAAAATGATGCTTCGACTCTACCAATCATCGTCTTCTAGAAGATGAAGATGATGCCGTCGAATCGAAGCCTCAATGGCACCAACCTGGAGGAGTCATGCGAAGAAGCCATTGAAAAATGTGAGCTTTGATCTTTCACTTTTGGCGTTTCACTAATTAATGGAAATGTGAGACTTATAAATGATTTTGACTTAAAATCTTCTGTTAGACAATTAATTCATAGAGAGATCTTCGGATATCTCTCCCTTAACAAATGTAGCCCAAGTCTTTAGTTGACTTAACAAACAAAGCTATGCGACTCTTTTGGATAACTATCTTTGAAAATTTTAAAAACCATTGCAAAATGGTTTTTCAATAAAATTTACTTCATCTTTTGAAAATTTGGTATTCACCTTGGCCTATACATGATCATTTTTGCATATATTCAAGACACAATTTACCACGTCATTTCATGGAAAGGCTACATATTAGATTGCATATAGTAGGCCTTATCATCAACAATCAACTTGTAAAAATCAAAATCTATCAAGGATAACAATATATTAAGCAAGCATTCAGATGGTGAGAAACCATTTGGTAGTGGATGAAGTGCTCAACAGAATTTCCAAAGGCCAAATTCATTTTTGATGGATGACTGGTAATGAAGCAGTGGATCCTATACCAAAAGAGTTGGCTGGCTTTGTGTATTGTCAAATTCCCAAATTTTTCCCTTCATCTCATATGCTAAACAAGACCTAACTAGAATGCCAGTATCTAGTATCAACATTATAACTGCTGCTGCAACAATGGCTGTTGTAGCACCCCGAACCCTTCGGCAGTCGCCACAAGCACCAATGTTACACCTTATTACCCTTTCATCTTATACTTAGAAGAAGCATCGTTATTCACAAGCATTTTTTTTTAAAGCGGTCCCAGCGCGACTCATTAGCGGAAGCAAAACATCACCATCTCTCCCCCTACCAACCATGATACAAATACACACCACTAATCACCATGATTTATAAACAAGCCACAACACTTATTTACATATATTTTCAAGATGGGACTTCTTTTGGGTCGGTACATAAAAAGGAAAAGCTAGGACTCTGCGATGTCTAGCTTAAAACCTCAAAAAAGATCCTCGACCCTCTACAACACATGTGTACGACCTCCCATCATATGTGTTGGCTAACTAACTCCCAAAAACACAGCCCCTGCTCGTCGCACACAGGTCTCACACCCAGTTCGATGCGTCAGGCGGTGGCAGCGGCAGCATCCCTCTCATCACCCCATCGCGGCAAACATGGACAGAGACAAACTCTTGAACAACTGGGCCCCCAGCCAGGCCTATGTCGTAAGAGACAAAACAGCGCACGCGTATGTAGGTGAGTCCAGGCACGGAAGGATAGCTAAACTCCTCACACTCTACCTCAACGTCGGACGGTATCCCGTAAAATGCACCCCGCGCGACGGCAGGAAGCGGCATACTGCTAATCTGAAATGTTGTCCCCAAAAGGGGTGAGTACAACCACTCAGTAATTAAGAAATCCAATAACAACTCAATGCATCATACAAAATCATACATGCATTGCAAGCGTTACTTACCTTGAAGCCATGCACATTACTATCATGCGTCATCATGCCTTATCATCATGCATATCATATCATCATATGTCATCATCATAATCATTATCATCATGCATCATTATATCATACATGTCATCCTTATCATGACATTATCACATCACATATCATCATGCATATCATCATGCATATCATACCTTGGGTGATCATCATATCGCATCACATATCATCATCATCATCATGCATATCATTATGCATATCATGCCATGGGTTAATTTTCATCTTTATCTTTAAATTTGATCACCACATCACCCATTTCTCAAAACATCAATTTCATCATCCCCTCAGGCAAAGACCTCCGAGGCTTCCGGCATTCAGCCTCCCAGGCCATCGGGCATCCAGCCCCCATATTTCGGGCATCTCGCATCTCAACTAGCATCACGAGGCATTCCCTTTGGGTAGAAACCTCCGACAGGGCTTCCGGCATTTACACTCCCTGGCCGGGCATCCCGCACCCCAAATCCTGGCATCGCGAGGCATTCCCTTCGGGCAAAGACCTCCAACAGGGCTTCCGGCCCCCCACATTCCGGGCATCTTGAATCTCCTAAGGCAATCCGACAATGCATCTCTATACATTCTGGCCTCATCCTCCACCACAACCACTTCCTCACTTATCATTATCCACATTTACCATTATTTTGATCTCAATTTAACATGGCATATGGCGTGACATCAAACAAATCATACTTGGCATAGCATTCACACATGCATCACAATTCAATATCATACATACACCAATATCTCATCATACATGCAACAATGTATAGCCAATAAAATAATCCATTTATTATTATTATTATTATTATTATTATTATTATTTTTTTTTATAAATAAATATTAAATTCAATATCCATAAATTCCCAAAATTATAAAAATTCAAGCAATCATTAAACAAACCAATATGATGACAATTTCATGTAAAATTCATGGCCAAATTGAATTTCACATAATTTCACAATTTCCACAAAACAGCACATAATATTCAGATAAAACCAGAAAGCACAGTTTCCGAAGAAATTCAATTAAAATATCCATAAGGTCTCCAAAAATTACGAAATTTTACTGAGTTATAACCAAGACATTTTCGTACAACTTTCATGGAGAACTCCAAGCCATATTCTTTTTATATTATTTTATACAACCTCACGAAGCTTCTGGACCCATTACCGCATCGTCCAGTGTACATATCACCGAAATATTGAGATTTCACCTGCCTATTATCTTTCATTTTCTCTGAAATTTGGATATGTTATACATCAAGATATCCTCTACAAGTTTCATGAAGAGATCTAGGTTAAATAACGAGAGTATAGTCATCATTTAGGTCCTTGAAGTCTCGGGTGTCTCGGAATACATCACCAGAATCGTCGTCTTTAAGATCTAGCCGATTTACTAGGCTTTACTTGTTCATTTAACTTCAAATTTGAGTATGTTGTATTTTAATATGTCTCCTACAACTTTCATGAAGAAATCGAAGTGAGATTCTCATCCCAAACCAACATGCAACCACGAATCCAGCAAAAGGTTAGTAAAAACTCTTCAGATCTGAGGTCTCCGTAGAATAAGACTTTAACCCCTAAAATATCCATCATTTTCCATGAAATTTCAGTATGTTGTAGTTCAATATGTTAGCTACAACTCTCATGAAGAAATCGAAGCCAAAATCAGACTCCAAACACACATGCAAGCTCAAACAAGTTACTGACTCACATGATCCGAGCAAGAACAGTCACACCATTCACACACAACTCATCCATGCTTCGGTTTTTCTCATCTAACACCCAAAAATTCGACATGCAAACAACATACAAGCATGCAAGAGAAGCTAGAGGACTCCCACTTGCCTCTAGACCGGTCGGTCGACGGCGTACGGCGGCAAACACGGTGGCACACGGTGGATGGACGGCAGTTCCCTCCTCCTTTCTCTCTCGGCCGCTCCTCTCTCTCGCACGATCTCTCTCTCTCTCTCTCTCTCTCTCTCTCTCTCTCTCTCTCTCTCTCTCTCTCTCTCTCTCTCTCTCTCTCTCTCTCTCTCTCTCTCTCTCTCTCCTTGGGCGAGCAAATGGCCGGCCACCCTCTCTCTCTTCCTTCTTATACCCCCTAGAGCTCATCATTTGCAATCATGAGATTGCCTTAACCATGGCCAATGCATGGCCTTCTCCTTTGCCACTTGTCTTATTAAATTTTGAATTGGGTTTGGGCTTCTTGGGCTTGGGCCATCCGGCCACTCTTGGCCCTCCCCCTTGCTCGACGGCAGCCCACTTGTGGGCTTTAATGGGCCGGCCAACTTGGCCCATTAAAGTTCCACTCTTGGGCTTAAGGCCCAATCGAATTTTTACCCTTTCTTTTTTTTTTTTTTGAAATTCTTCTATTAATATTTTTCAATTTCAATTTTCATCTTGGCCAAAGTCTTGGGACATCTTGTTTATTGAAATTCACTTTATAAAGTACATGGCCAAGCATAAATTATTAATCTATCAAATTTAAATTCTCACAATCACATGCACAAATCATCTAATTAAAAGACTAATGGCTAAAGCATAAGCCATGGAAATTTTATCACCTAATTAGAGACTTTAACACACCTTATGGCTTGTCATTGAATTTTGGGACGCCACAGCTGCCTATTTAAACATCAGAAAATTCTTGTACAAACTGTCATTACGGTGGAAATTACTCGGATAGACTTGTGACCACTGGACCGAATCCATCACCATTAGCTTTGCATGTAATATCACCAATGTAAACCTATTTCACCAATTTCGAATCTCACAACGAAATATCTCTTACCAAGTGTTATGTTTTGGTATTTATTTAAGGGGACTTAGGTTTTGTGTTAATATATATTATGATGTGGTAAACTGTATAGGCCAAGAATAATACCAAATTTTCAAAAGATCGAATCAATTTTATCAAAAAAAAAAATCATTTTGCAATAGTTTTTATAATTTTTAAAGATAGTTATCCAAAAGAATTGCACGGCTCCGTTTGTTAAGTCAACTAAAGACTTGGTCTACATTTGTTAAGTGAGAGATATCTAAAGATCTCTCTATGAATTAGCGGTCTAACAAAAGATTTTAAGTCAAAATCCTTTATACGTCCCACGTTTCCATCAATAAATGAAACACCAAAAATGAAAATTTAAAGCCCACATTTTTAATGGCCTCTCCGCATGACTCCACCTCTAGGTTGATGCCATTGTCTCTTAAGAGACGAGGCTCTAGTTTGATGCCGCCATCTTCATCTTCTAGGAAACGACGCTCAGGAGACTCTACCCAATGTTACTTGGTAGAGTCCGAGCATCATTTTCTTGGTAGTATTCAAGAGGTATAGTATTTAGAAACGTTATCTTTTGTAAGTATCATCTTGTTAAAATTTTAGTTACCATATATGCCGCCACTTGACTTTGTAAGTACCAACAGACGCAGTCATCAACACCGCCCCATAGGAGTCCATTGAAAATTCTAATCCCTCGATTACCCTAAATAGTTATGCCATTTCATGTGCCATGGGGGCATCTATCGCCTCCATATTATTTGGTCTTGGTTAGTCATCCAACCAAAAAACAGGATAAATTTTTTTCAATTCTAATTTTTCAATTTTATTTATATGGCTGTGATTAACATGGAACTTTGTTGTAATATATAATATTTTTTATTTTTTTAATTGATAGTCATGGGGGTGATAAGTGAGGCCCTGACATATTTAAAAAAAGGACATAAAAAAATAATTGAGGAGCACATTGACTTCCAAGTGGGATCATGAATTTGTTCTCAGTCTTAGGGGTAGCTATGGCAAGGAGCATCACTGATCGAATTGATCGCCGCAATGTGATCAAGTTGATAGAGGCTTTCTTTTTTAGTGGGAACAGACGTCATGGAGTTAGGCCCCCAAAATACTTTACTCCTGAGGGCCGTGCTATTATCTAGGTCGGTGTTGGGTCGGCACTCACCATCACCCCCGTATATATTGCAAAAATCTCTCCTGCCATATTTCATGACTTGCTCACCTCGTTTCTCAAGGTAGTTATTTTCTAATTTTGTATAATGTTTATTCATTTATTTATTAGTCATTAGTTTCTCTTTTTCATGTTTAATGAGCATATTCTTGTTACTTGCTTTAGTTGTTCAGGTCTCCATCAACCTTGGCACCCTCCTTAGCCTCATATGCAATTATGCTATCCCAATGCCCGTGCTCAAATGCGGGTAGCTTTTCATGCTTGGCCTGGGAACACTCTCTACAATCTTGCTCACCATCGAGGTCCGCATCATGTTGGAATTCCCCCAATAGCTTGTCATGCAAGGCAGCACAAACAACGCAAAGCAAGTCCTAGCTCAAAACTCTAACTTCGATGTGGAGGCTGACTGTCACCTTGCCAAAATCACAAAAGGTTGTTGACAACTGCAAGAGGTCTGAGCGCTAGGAACATAGCAATCACACTTTGGTATTCTTCCATATGCCATTTACACACTAAGGATTAACATAATCCAATAAGCATGTAGCATTGAGACCATGTTGTTGTATAACTCGTGAATTTACGAAAAGGCAGACGTGACCTCCACTAATTGGATTATGCTCTTGCCCATCAAAGTCCAAGTGGTGAGGACCTTGCCAATTCCCATCCCCATCTTCTACCTAGATGTGGATGGGCAACGTAATTTGCCATTAAATGGCTTTGGGGGATGAGTTTGTCGCTCGCGGTCCTTGATACCTGCCTTGTTAACATCGACCGCAACATGAAGTACTCATGGACAATAGCTACTTGTATTTCCTCATTTGTATTTTACATAGCATCCTACGCATTCAGCACATGCCCAATAATGTCCATATATGGCTCTGAGGTGTTCACATTGAGGTTGCATGCCCAGGGGCACACAACCCCGATTGCCATGAATCAATGGGTGAGTGATCTTGACATTAATTTTCATATTGCTATATGAGGTGATCACCCTCGGTGGGGCCACCTTCGTATTCATGACTATGTCAATCTTAGGGGTTGTAAGGGTCTACCTTGTTATGCCGGAGACAAGGAGCAAAACCTTAAAGGAGCTTTGGTGGTCCTTTGGGAAAATCTTCACATGGATGTCAAGCACAATTGGCACAACTCAAACAGGGAGTATTGAAATGACAAAGGCTAGAAGAGGGTAGATAGTGAGGCTTCATCTTAATGCGTGTGTAGTTAATGCTGCTATTTTTTCTTTTTTTCGTTAAGTAATATTTGTCACAAGTTGGTAGAAGTTAGTTTTTGTCATCTTTCAGATTTGTTTTTACATACTTAACTAGATTGGTACTTGCCATTATAATTTAAATGATGTTTGTATGGTCTTCATTTAATCTAGTTGACATTCTTCCCTATGAATGGAGTTAATACTAATACTAACCATTGCCATGCATATCGTGATTTATTGTTATTTGGATTGATCTATTTGTTGTTTTATCTTCTAATTAGTGTTTTTTTTTTTTTCTAAAGCTTGTTTATTTTAGCATAATATCTATTCCTAGAGAAGTCCAGAGAGATGAACTAACACAGCTAGTTTGAATCCTACGGTACCTCATTACACACCTTTATCATTGAATGTATCAAATATTGATTCAAGATCAACTAGGATACTAATACAGCAATTAATTTCTTCTTGGCTATACCATGTAGCCAATACAAAATTTGAAAAGCTGCAGGGTGTGACATCCTGAAATTCGACCCCGTTTTGATAAAGTGAAATGGGCATTTCGTCGGCGTGCCTACGGCCTTTTTTCTCTGAGCTGATCACTCATGAGTTAACTAACCTATTGGGTGAAGCCGTTAAGGGATGTATCGGCCGTAAAATCTCTAAAAGCTACCTAATTGGTTGGATTGAGCTAAAATCACGTCCGATCGATTTTTAACCACGAAATTGAACTCGATTTCGGGAATCGAATTTTAAGCGCGTCATAATTCTTATTTTTAGGATCCTGTCTCATCGTTCATCAATTTATTGACGAGTCCAAAATTTCAATAAAGAAATTATCGGAAGAAAAATTGAAGACCAAAATAAAATAGAAAGAGAAAAGAAAAATTTGCATAATGGAAGTATGCAATTTATTTTTCTCTCTCTCTCCCCCTCTCTTTTCTTTTCTTTCTTTTCTTTCTTTTTCTCTCTTTTCTTTCTCTCTCCTCTCTTCTCTCCCCCCATCCGTGCGAATCCCCCACCCACTCACTTTTCTCTCCCTTATCTCTTCCCTCTCTCTCCTCTCTCTTCTCTCCCACTTTTTCCCCCACGTGACCGAACCCACCCCCTCTTTCTTCTTCTCTTGCTTTCTTCTTCGTGGAATCGGGAACCAGAAGCGAAGAAGAACGGAGACCGCAGCTCGACGGAGCCGCTCGTCCCGCCGCCGCACCTCCTCCGCGCCCGCGCCCGTGCGCCCGCCGCCGTCCCGCCGTTCGTCGCTCGGGCCGCTCCTCCCTCCGCGCGACCCAGCCGCGACCAGCCCCTGTTCCGCACCGACCAAGCCCCGTCCGGCCACCTCCGGCCACCGCCCAACCCCGCCGGACCACCCCCGCGACCCCCTCGCCCTCCGCCGGCCTTCCCCCGCCGCCCTAGCCGCCGGAGCTGCTCCGTTCAGCCGCGACCAGCAAGACCCACGAAGTGGGTTTCAGCCACTTCGGGCCCGCTTTTGGGCCGTTTCCCGGCCCCGAACCCGAGCCGTGCTTTGGGAACAATCGTTCCTCGCGTCGCCGCCGTCGGATTGATCCGATTTGCGCGCAATTTGGTGAGTAATCTCACTAATCCAGGATTAGTGGCTAATTATGCTTTAAGCTGGTTTAGATTTAATTAATTATGTTTAGGTTGTTAGATTAGATTTAATTAGCAATTATTAGTCAATTGTGATGTGATTTAAATAAATTGATTGCGCAATTAGCAAGTAGACGTGGTCTACTATTTATTGAAGGCATCTCGGGAATTTTCCGACCCCTAATCGGGCTTCAATTTGGCGATTCGGGCCTAAGTGAGATTTTTGGCATTTAAATATTAATTTTCGGAATTAAATTAAATAATTATTTATTTTCCGAAAATTCAAGGGAGATGGTCTAGAACCGGAAAATTATGCTGATGACCGTGGTGAAGTCCGTTTATTTAATCGGACCTTATTTTATGCTAAATTGAATTTTTAATATTAATTAATTTTCGAAATTAATTAATTATTTATTTATTTCCTGAAAATTCAACTGAGATTGCCTGGAACCGGAAAATTATGCTGATGACTGTGGTGAAGTCCGTTTATTTAATCGGGCTTTATTTTGAGCTAAATTGAATTTTAATAATTAATAATTAATTATTTTTCGGAAATTAAGATTTTGATGGCCGACGACCGAAATCTCGTGCTGATCGTCGTGGCACAGTCCGTTTATTGATTTGAGCTCCACGTTGTGTGGAATTGAATAAATTGTGATATTTTAGGAATTTACCCTAATTGATTGGAATTGATTGAGATTGAATTGTTTATGTTGGCTCTGTGATCAGTGTATCACCTTGGCGAAAAAGACGCCCGAGAGCATATTGAATTGTTTATATTGGCTCTGTGACCAGTGTATCACCTTGGCGAAAAAGACGCCCGAGAGCATATTGAATTGTTTATATTGGCTCTCGTGATCGTGTATCACCTTGGCGAAAAAGACGCCCGAGAGCATATTGAATTGTTTATGTTGGCTCGTGATCGTGTATCACCTTGGCGAAAAAGACGCCCGAGAGCATAGTGAATTGTTTATGTCGGCTCTGTGATGAATATATCACCTTAGCGAAAAAGACGCCCGAGAGCCTAGTAAAGTGTTAATTGGTACGTCACCTTGGCGAAAAAGACGCCCGAGAGCATTCATCCGGCTCTGTGACTAAGTACCCGAATGGAGATTTTAAAGTATGGTGTTGATGTGACTAAGAGGTGGTCCGAATGACATGTAATCGACTAGATCGATTGATCATTGCTTTGATATGATGTTGTGAATTGATTGATTGAATGGGAATGACCTTGAGTGGTCTTGCTGAAATGTGAAATCGACTAAGTCGATTTGATCGATGCTACGATTAGTGATATGATTGCTTGGGTGTCTATTATGAATTGTACTGACTTGCAGGTGAGATATGAGGCCAAGGTACGTCTTCTGACCTATGCGTGTTTAGGCAGCCTTTAGTATAGTAGTTTACTAATCGGGCTTAGTGGGGTAGAACTCGCTGAGACGTAGTCTCATCCCAGTTTGGGGAAAACCATTTCAGGACCCCGCTGAAGAGCTGAGGAGGAGAAATCCGAGGAGAACTCGGAGGTGAGATCTGAAGAGAAGGATTTTTGGAAAAAGAAGATAGTCCCGAGAGGAGCCGTGAGTACGGTCTGGATGGATTGAGATCCTATCTTCTTTTGAGATCTCCTTTTTGATGTGAATAGTTTTTTGAAAGGGTTTGTGGTTTGTGTAAAAGTGTGGTTATAAATTTCAATATGAAAAATATGGCCCTGCTTTTCTATCCCATCGTTTTATTGTCTGGGGATTTTAACTGCTTCCGCATGTGCTTAAAAAAAGAAATGAAAGGGTCGGCGATATATTGTCCTGGGATATCGCATTATAAAATCGACCAAGAGTGAAGGATGTGCACGTGCCCGAGGATCGGGGCGTGACACAGGGATGGAAAAAAGAGGGCACTTCCCTGTGTTCCACTCAAAAAGATAAATGACCTGAGAAAATACAAGACATGTTTTTCTTAGTTTTCTTCATCCTGCACCTGTCACCTCTGAGCCTCTCTTAGAGGGGAAGATCAGCAAAGTGAGGACGGATAGAGGAGTGGGAGGAGTATCATATTATCTCAGAACCCAGAATATATGTGGTGAAAACCTACGAAACGGCTAGAAAGAGAGTAACTGTGGTTGAACCCCCAAAGTTGGAAAAGGCCAACCGAAGATATATTCCTTCAATTTGACATCAGGGAACAACATCCACTACACTAGTATTTAGCCAATTCGGGAGTAGATGGACATTGTGCAATTAATTTTACATATGTAGATTCAAATGAGCTCTTAAAGTCGGAAGTTCACCATCCTCTCTAACATACAGTATTCCCTTGGCCTTGTCAAGCTGACGAATGCCTCCTTTCTCTTCTTCAAATTCCAGAGCAAACAAAAGGGAGAAGCAAGAAATATAGAAATCCCACTTTACTTTACTAACTAGGGCTAGAATTTAGGCGGAAGAATTAACTTTTGAGCATCACGGTTTCACACTTGCACAATCCCTTTCAAGGGTTAAGATCTTGATATATGTTACGCTGTTGTCATAGAGTTAAGTGAGACATATAAAATCCATCTATGAATGAGTATTAAGTCTCCTACCCAATCCCGAAAGCCAAAATGAAAAAAGAAAACAGACTGCTCATTTTATAACTTTACCGCTCCCTCTCTTCTTAATTGGTCTTTGTTCTCTCTATCATCATTCTTTCTCTTTTACAGAAACTATATCCATCTGAACCAATATCCATTGTAAAAGTGACATCACTGTAGACAACATAATACACGTGATTTGTAGGTTTTTCAAAATATGTTTTGATTGGCAATGATCGAGAGGGTAAACGTACAAGGACCCCTTAATGAGAAGTTGTAAGTTTCTGGAGGTTCTAAAAGACCATAACAAGGACAATGTTTCAACTGTCAGAACCCATGTCCACAGTTGGGTTTCTGAAATAGAGTTAGGAATGGCAATTTCAAAGCGATACAATAAAACAATGCAAATTATGTAAAAAACATGAGGAACTGCCTAACACAATCATCAAACAAGTTATGTCCTAATTAGACTCGTATACCAAAAATGGACTCATGTAGCTCTCTCGTGTCCATTATAGATGAGCCAGAAAACTCAGAGGCAACTAAATCATGACCCATCAATGACTCATCCTATATTAGCCAAGTTCGAGCTTGCTGATGCATGACTTATGTAAGTTGCAAACCTAATCAAGTATTCCAGTACTCTTTTTTTTTTTTTTTTTTTTTTTAATTATGCATCTTGAGTATATGTAATACAAGTACAATGAGTATCACCATGCATTTAACTCTGACCTCTCTAACAATTTAAAGTGCTGCCATCATCATCAATATTTCCACAAAAATCTAGTTAACCATCCTTACCTCAAAGCGGTAAAGAAGGAATCCGAGCCAGTCTGTGAGCAACAATCTGTTCAACAAAATCACTTTCAGGCTGCACTCCTAGTTTCCCCAGGGCCAGGTGAGGCTTAAGTCTGGCAGCAACTCCACTGTACCTTGCTTCAGATGCAAAAAAGACCACGTTTTGCATCAACAAATCCAGCTAAAACAAGAGCTACGAGTTGAGGTGCAGCAAAGACCAATTGAATCCAGATAAAAACACCGGTCTCCATGGCATCTGCAGTTGAGATATAGGCAGGACACCAGCAGAGAAAGCACAAAAGTTGAGAAAAACCGTCTATGCTTGATTTTGAGTGAAGATCCCGTAGACAAAAATAAAACAATCAAAGCTATCTCATTGCTTCTTCTCCTCGTCTCTGAAATCACTGATTCTCTTCTCTTAAATATTATTAGCAGAAGTAGGTTATGCAAAAATCATAATAAAAATGAGGAGTATATCTATATCATAATTGACAACAGGAAGGCTGTTGCCTGTGAACAAGTTTGCGAATCGAGGTCTTGTTCCCTTCCCCACCTTTCTCAGCAACAATTTCAAGTTCTTCAGTCAGTGTGCTCCAGTATCAACGCTCTCCTATCTCTTCCTCTCTCTTCGTCTCCAGCTTTCTCTCCGTATATCTCTCCTCCTCTCAAAACCAGCCCCTCCGCGAAAACTCGCCTCCTCCCCCCTTTGCGAATCTTTTTCCGTTACGCGTCCTTATCACTAACGCCAGCCAGCCCTCCCTCTGCCCCAGCTTTTCTCGCGTCACTCTTGAGGCGTTTTTTCCTCACAGATGCTGGTTCGTGCAAACAGAGGGAAGAAGTGATATTAGGCCGGGCCCCTTTTAGGCTTTCATGGGCTCAAAAAATAAAAATAAAATAAAGATGGGCTCAAAACAGAAGTAATGAACATGGGCCTAAAAAGAAAGAAACGAAGATGGGATGGGCGAACGGGCTTAGAGGACTGAATCATCATTTTTTATAATTTTTTTATTTCATATATATATATATATATATATATATATTTTGCTTTTTACCTTTTTTATAAAATTTTATATTTTTGTAAAATAAATGGATTTTTAAAACATCTTGTCAAATGAATCATTCTCGGCCAACATCTACTAAGTAAACACTCTGACTTCAATCTCTGAAAATGAATGCCCAATCTAAAACCTTGAGCTATATTGCCTGTTTGTAATCCACCAATGCGGTCAAACAAATTCCTCATGTCGGTGATTTCTCCCCTGCTGCAACAGTTGCCATGACTGAAGGCATGTTTGCAGTTCACTCCCTAGTCCCATAGTCACCCATTCCAGTTGCAATCCTTATCTCGAATAAAAGAGATACAACATCAATTGCAAGCCCTGATCTCAATCACGTAAATGTTTCGCAAAGCTTCTCCTAGAGTGGATGCAGAAATAAAGGGAAAAGTTTAATAAAGACCAGACAAAAAATATAATAAAGATATGCAACTAAATATTTTAATGAGTGCCTAGGATAATGAAAGGAAAGAAAACTCAAAACAGTGGAACCAAATCCATGAGATCAAAAAAGGGACAACCATGACTGCTGCAATAGTAGTGTCCCAAAATGAGCATCTGTAATGATTCGATTGCTTTTCGTTATGGTCACGATGCCACCATCTACCCCAGACCCTCCTCCACCCACCCTAACTAGGCCAATTTAGCCAACTCTTTTGGTCACTACCCCTCATGGTGTCGTCTCCTCCAAGCTAGCCGTCCACCATCGCCCACATCGGGACGGCCAGAGAAGAACAGCGATGAGTAGCTCTGTAGCGGCTCGTCTTTGGCTATCCCCAGTCACCACGCTGGTGCCACTGCTACCTCATTCAACCACCACCATGCGCCCAAGACTTGTGCTCGCAGTCACATTGCAATATCCAGAAAACATTCAGAGACATACCGACAAGAACAAGGCAAAAGGCAACAGAAGGCAGCCAAAAAACTAGGGGAGTTATGAGCTTGTTAAGAATGAACCCTGACCAAAAATAAACACATAATGGAAACCTTATACCACACAAAACACCTTCATGTAACCTCATGAAAAAAAAAATTCCAGACTAACTCAAACGGATTTAATTCAGGCATTTCCTTCAACATATGGCGAGCATGGATTGAGGAGAGGATGCTAACCCATTCGGTGTTAGTGCACTATTGGCCGTGCCGTGCTAAGGAAGAGTTGCCGCTAGCCGCAAGTCGATGAGAACAATGAGCGGGGAGAACTCTAGAGCGAATTCTCCTCTCTTCCATAAATATTCCCTTCCAGAGGATGCATGACCCCCTCCATCGGACCTACACCGCCACCACCATGTCAAAGGCCACCGGACCTTCACTGGCCAAAGATTCCTCAATATGAATATCCATGACTCATGCTCAGTTCCTCATCAATAACCCCATGAGAAGGCCATCCTTGAAGACACCGTGCATCAGACAAAGAGGACATGAAGTCAATAAAACTCTTGGTATTCTCATTATGGGTTTAATAGCTAGTACATCAACTTATGCCATGTAAATCGTATTAAAACACATCTTCAGATTGAACAACAATAAAGAGCATTGCACAGCCAAACCTCAGACCCATTTTATCAAACCAGTTTCGTGCCTAGTCTGCAAAATGAGAAGCTGTCTGTCGAAGAATACACTGCCGAATGTGAAAATGTCATGCTTTGACGTCATAAAGTTGACGCCGAGGAGTAAACTATCGCTCTTTACCTTGGCAGATTGCTGACCCTGTCCAATTTATACCCTATCGGTGAACCTTTAATGATGTTTTGAAATCAGCCATGAAGGTGGAAAGCAACTCAATAGGAAAAGCAAGAGAAGTCGTAAGTCGTTGACCAAAGAGAGATCTTCTAACCAGGGAAATTCGACCTTACATCAAAGGTGACCTCCTTGAAAACATTGAATAATATCTCGAACTGTCCATCGTAACAGTCAAATTGCTTCATAGTGTCTTAAAGGGAAATCACTACTCTTGTGGAGGTTGAACAGACGAGCCACAATATGACTCTTTGCTCCAAGTAGACTTAACGATTGAAGAAGAAATCACTCACGAGATTAAGGAAAATCTCGTCACTCAAAGGAACTTGGATGCCATTCTTTTAAGAGGACGACAATTGACTTCATAACGATGTATTTCATACTCAGTGCACTTTCTCGTGGCATTGGAAGTTGTGAGGACGTTGTTGCCACCGCCATGGTTGACAAATCGCATCTCAAGGTGGAGGCCCATCAGGCATCCCTACAAGCCTTTTTGGCATGAGAAAGGGAATGAGGTTAAAGTAAATAAGCAATGGTCTGTTGTTATCTCTATTGGCGAAAATTATATAGATGAGGTTACGTGTGATGGTTGTATAATTAAAGGACGATCCATGATGGCTTTTAAAAGACCTATAGAACATGTGAATAAGCCTACAGAACACGTCGAAAAGTTATTAAAAAAATCATATGGAAGAGAAATATAAAAACTGTTAATTAATTCGCCCATGAAACATCAGCTGTCAATGCTACGAATTTTTAAAGGTGAAGTAACCGAAAATACAAAGAATGTGAGGGACCAAATAATCTATTTATTAATAAACCGTACGTATAGATGGTAGAAAAGAGGGGAAAGAGGGGGAACTGCACTCAATAGTTGATCGTCAATTATAAAAACCCACTACTAATGTGTATATACTATGGGACAAAATGTGACTTCTTCGGTCGCACATAATAGAGTTTTGATTTGGCCGAGTAATGGACTCTCTCTTTGGCCGAGCATAGAGCTATGAATTTTGTGCAGAGTATTCCAATCCAATTGAGGCGTTTACTTTGTGGAGACAAGGGGGTTTCAAGCCACAAGGTAATTGTCAGTGATTTACTTATTGAGCAATGACGTGGGGCTAAAAAACTGTGGGAATGGGTGTAATCTAGACTAGGAAACGCTGAAACAGGTGAGCAATTATAACAATGTAGTTCTCCGATTGATTAGTGAATCATTTGTGGCTGGCACCCCTCATGGAGTAAGTTTTAACACTTT
Organism: Eucalyptus victrix; assembly: GCA_016097545.1. Lineage (NCBI taxonomy): Eukaryota > Viridiplantae > Streptophyta > Magnoliopsida > Myrtales > Myrtaceae > Eucalyptus > Eucalyptus victrix. The sequence goes on from CM027837.1 coordinate 30,521,261, forward strand.
AACTAAACCACCTAAATCCCTCATGTTTTTTATTGTTCCTTTCTCTAGTGATCTCATTCTCTCATGTTGCTTAAAATGCACGATCCGCTAACTTTTGCTACAACGATTGGCATCAAAGCTTAGGCTAAGATTTTTTGGATTTGTTTTGAGGTTTTTGCTTGCCTGATCTTTGTTTGGAAATTCTGTCATTCCCTTTTATGTTTAGAGCAAAGTAGAAATTGAGAAGTTTAACGACAGAAACAACTTTGGATTGTGAAGCATTAGGATGCGTACATTATAAAAAACTCAAGGTTTGGCCAAAGCATGGAAGAGCAAGGCTAAGTTTCAGGAAACAATGAAAGATGCGAATAAGGATAAAATAATGGAAAGGGAAAAGGGTATAATCCTATTGAACCTATTGGATGAGATGTGAGTTGAAGGATGTTGCAACTTTGTGGGAAAAACTTCATAGTCTTATTATTGATTTGTAGAAAGTACACCCATTAGAGCTCACTTTGATGAGCTTAACAAACTCGTGATGGATTTGAAGAACGTCAAAGAGATCCTAAGTGATGAAAATCGAGGCATGAGGTTGTTGGCGTCTTTACTAAATTCATGGGATCACTGTATCAATTCACCGTTATGCGGGCATATTAAAATTACCTCAAAAGAAATAAAATCTATTTTGTTCTCTAAGAAGTGATTGAGGAAGGCATGAGACAATAATTTGGCGCTTACGTGGGGACCAGTGATTCAAGGTTAAGATCAACATCGAAGGTCTAGTCATCGAGGTAAAACCAAGTCGAAATCATGCCAAAAAAAAGTCCAAAGGTTGCGTGAGGTGCTTTGAGTGTTAGGAGGAAAAATACGTGAGGAGAAATTATCTAGAAGATGAGAAACAAAGATCATAGGTAGAATGCCACAAGTATTGCATCCCACGTTGCCAAGGAGGGGCACCATGGATGAAGATGCCATTTTGTGTTTGACCACTAGTTTGTCACAAATGAATGATAGATTCGGGGCATTCTAATCATATGATGCATCATAGGAACTGGTTCATTATTTAATAGTTTGAAGATAGTGGTAGCATTCTAATGGTGAATAAAGTAACCCATAAGGCTGCGAGGATAGAAACAATTTAGATTCAAATGCACAATAGGGTACACTGACATATGAGAGACATGTATCAAAGCTTAGAAAAAAAATCCTCATTTCTGTGGAGATACTCAATGACATCGGGTGCAATGACACAGTTGAAGGTGGAGTGCTAAAGATCTCTTGAAGCGTCATGACACTAATTAAGGGGAAGAAGATGAATTCTTTCTATCATCTATTGGGGGAGACTGTGATGGGAGCTGTGACATCCGCAAACCGACCTCGATTTTCAGAACGTAACTACATGGGCATCCAATCTTCGAACAGGATTACAATAAGGATTGGTAGACCCCAAAAACCCCAAAGACCCCAAAAATGCCACCTTGAGACGAAAACTCAAATTTTCCTTGGCAAGATGCAAAAGTTCGGAAAAAGTAGAAATGGGCCATGGCAAGGGCCCAAGCCCATGTTAGGCAACCCAATGGGCTTAAGCCCACGATTAGGCAACCCATGGGCTGAAGCCCATCATGGATGGCCCAAATGGGCCTAGCCCAAGTGGGTGGCCCAAGGCCCATATGCCCAAGAGGTGGGCTACCATGGTGGGGCTGTGGGTCCTCCAAGTCCATCAAGCCTTCAATGCAAGATCTCGACTTTAATGCACCCCCATGTGCATGAACATTACCTAATCTTGGTGAAATGACCAAATTGCCATCTCATTCAACTAAGGACAAAAGGGCAAAGTTGCGAAAGGAGCTAGAGAAGGGCACCCATGTGCTGAAAATGAGGGAGGTGATGTAATCCCCTAGCCTAGTCTAAGCCTACCTAGCCAATCTTCTAGCCTAGCCATGAGTGGTTCATTAAATGGAATTAATGAGGCTTGGGCAAGAAGTCAAGTGAGGAGTGATCCAAGCCCTTGATCTTGGATGGGACATGGCAAGATGTAATCTTGGCCATCCAATAGCCCAAGCATGGGCTGCTCTTCCTCTCTTCCCAAATTCGTCCATATCTCTCCCTTACTCTCATTTTCACACTTTGGCTCTCAAGTTCATCTTTCTCTCCCTCCTTGCCATAGCCCAAACCACTCCTTGTCCATTTGCATCTAATTTTCAAGCCATCTTCTTCACTTTTCCTCATATTTCCCTCATTGGCAACCGACCACCACCCACCGTCGATGTGCAGCCACCCAAGAAGCTATCCAGCCCACTCAAAGGAGCTTTGGAGGTGTGATCAACAGCCCCAGCCATTGTCCGATCTTGCCGCTCCTCCCCCAATGCTTTTTAAAGCTAGGACTTGAGTGTGAGTGGCTTTCTAGCCCCTAAATAGGGTTGTTGTTGCATTTTGGAGTTAGTTTATGGCTAGATTAAGACTAAATGATGTTTTGTTGATTTGATAAGGGGGTCTTATATGATAGGTTATCATAGGGTCTCGATAGGTTATCTCGATAGCTTATAATGTTTTCGTCGATAGCTTATCATGTTTTAAGCGGATAGCTTATTACAGTTTATTGATAAGTAGTTATGCGATAAGCTATTAAAGTGTGATATGTGAAGTGTGATGCGTTATGTTAACAAGAGATTAATTATGTTGAGTTGCCATGACTTATCCTACGTTTATGAGTGACTTAGGCTGCGCACGGCAACATTTCTTGGCTAGGGAACAATTTTTTTTTTTTTAGAAATAGTTCTTTTCTATTTCTATTTTGAGGAACAATTTCTATGTAAAAAAACCCGTTTGGTAACTCCACAAAATTTTTACTCTAGAAATAGAAAAAGAATATAAATGCGTTTGGTAAAAAATAGTTTCTTTTTTATATTTATTTTTTTTATTTTTTTCGGTAGACCGCCGCCATCGCCGGACGCTGCCGCCGAACGCCGCCGCCGCCGCCGTCGGATGCCACCGCCGCCACACATCGCCGCCGGCCGACCGCTGCCCACCGGCAGTCGACTGGCACCGACGTGTGGTGGCGGCGGTGACCGGCGACGACAAGCGGCGGCGGCAGCGGTCGGTCGGCCTCCGGCGATCGGCGGCGGCGGCAACAATCGACCAACGGCGACCGGCGGCGACTGGCGGGGGCGGTAGTCGTCCGGCGGCGACGGCGGTCAGCCAATGGCGACCGACGATGGCGGCAACGGTTGGCCAATGGCGACCGGTGACAACGACAGTCAATCAGCCAACGGCAGCGGCAGCGGCGGCGGCGGTGGCGCCGGGCGACAATGAGCAGCGGTCAAGGGCGGTCAATGGCGGTTAGCAAGAGAAGAATAAAAGAAAAAAAAATTCACTTATTTCTTAAACTTGTTCCCGGGAACAAGAAGCAATTTTTTTTACTTCTCAATTCTATTCCAAAACCATTCTCGAGCTAACTTTTTGTTCCCGGGAACAAAAAACTAACTTGCTGTTATCAAACAGGTTTCTATTCTTTTTTTGTTTTGGGGAAGAGAAGAATAGAAATTCTTGGGCTGGGGAAGTTTACCATGTGCAGCCTTATATGCCATGGACTTGTAAAGTTGTGTGGTACTTTTATATGATATAATATGAGAAGCACATGGGTGATATGATGGCATATGGCATAGGTTGTTGCATATTGCATGGACATCACATTGGTCAATGAGAAAGATAAGAAATGAATCATGTGATGGTATGCCTGTGTGATCACCTAAAGACCCTAATGCATTTACGTGGGGTAGAGAACCTGTCTTGATGTGTTTATGCGAGACGATGCCCGATTAAGTTCGAATGCCCCTAAGTCAACGGGATGCTGTTCGCGGATGGATTTCAGAATGAAGCTCCTTATAGGAGTACCGTCTTGATGCATTTATGCGAGACGATGCCGTGCTCAATGCAGCAAGACAATGCCCAGTTATGCCAGATGACAGCAAACCTTCAAGTTGGCCTTGGGTCTTGAGTGGCCATAATAATCTTGAGATGGTTGTGTGAAAAGTGCATGAGATGTATTTGTGATCATGTCTAAGTTATTGCATGACATGGGCACATAACTATACCATGTGGCACATTTGTATGATTGGATCAAGAGCGTGGAAATGTTATGGAACTTGCTTATGTATTGTCGATGATGGCCTTGAATAAGTGGATATGCTTTCACATAAATAGTCAGGGCAAAACAAGAGAAACTTTGCTATTGATCTACTATCAATAGAGGAATTGCATGTTTAGGGCATCTCTAAGATGAACGACTTCCTTGTGTGAGGTCTAGGAAGTTCACTCATTGAGTTTAATCTCACTATTGTTTGTTGAATGTTTACAAGCCCTAAGAATGACTGAACCTTTTCGCTAAATCCGATTTGAACTCCCATAATGTATAGTTAGGAGATTACTGAGTATCCGATAGGAGAGACCGTTGGTGTTACATGCGCTACGTCACAACCATCTGGGTCGATGAGGGACCTCCTCATCTAGTGGCTCATCATTTTGTAGTTTCGTATTTTTGGGTAGGATATGAGAGACATGGTCCCACCCACGGTTTTGATGGACCATTTGAGTGTCGGAGGATCAAGAGGAGGCATCAGCTAGGATGCCATGGATGTGGATGTGCCCGATGGGGAGGTGTCCGATCCCGAGCTTGATCCCAATATGATTGTCGAGCGAGAGCCCTGGATTATGGAGCCCATAGATAGTTAGGTGGTATTGGGGTTAGTAATACTTTTTGGACCGCCCTCATAGTACTAGAGGTTCTAGGTTTACCCCAACCCATTTTTGGTGAAGGTCGTGGCCGCGCTTGTAGACTCATCAAATGTGGCAAGCAACTAAAAATAGTTTGGTGTGTTTAAGCTGTTTTGATCACCGCTTGTATAATGTGAAAATCTTTTGATGCATATGTAAATATATGAGTGTGGTTAAGACAATCATTGTTTGTTGATTGGGTGAGTTGTTTATGCTTTTGCTTGCATATTTAATCAAATAAATCGATTAGGTCGGTGATGCCTCCTGGGATGTCGCAATCGAATGACCTAAATGAAATGAATGACAATGGGCCGGATTGTCACGCATCTCAAGCAAGTCAAGACGTGATAGGAGCTCCAACAATTTTATCAAGCTAGTCAAACTCAAATTAGACTCAATTATGGCAAATGTGACTAGGGCAAACGATGTTGGGTGAGAGAGGGTTGACAAAGGGTCAAAAAATACGGAAGACCATGGGAGCATTGCAATTTTGGCAAGTTGCAAGGATTAAACTCATAAAGATATGCATTTGACCAAGTAACTAGTTGACTATATCCATTAAGATGTCCTGGGTCCATCTTCGATTCTTTCAAAAGGAGGTGCCCAATCTATGTTGACATTCCTCGATGATTATCCAAAGAAGGTGTTTATATATTTTTGAAGCGCAAATCCAAGGTGTTTGACCCATTTATGAAGCTTAAGGAACTAATTGACAAGCAGTTATGTAAATATCAAGTGTCTTAGAACCAATAACAACAAGGAGTTTACCAATTTCTACTAGAAAGAATGACTTATGAGACCCTGAAATAGTGCCTTAGGCACTAAAGAACATTGTGGTCATGAAACAAAGGCCTTGGACATGGAATAGATCTTGTATACTATTCCGCATCTCCTTGACCAAATCCACCCACATTAGGATTATTCATTAATGGCAACAGTTTTACTGCAGGACAACTCATGATGTTCATATAAGAACAAAACATTACTTAAGTGAGCTTGGTTGATGCTTTCACATGCAAGACTACGCAAGTAATTTTGGGCTGAAGCAATGACAATGGCCTATCACCTAATTAATTTATTTCCATCATATGCTATAAAGTAGGATACTAAGGATTTGACCCCCCCCCCCAAAAAGAAGAAGAAGAATACTCTAGAGAAAATATGGTCAGAAAAACCCATCAACTACTTTAGATTTGGAGTAGTCAAATGTCGTATATATGTTCACATAAGTGATGGTAAGTTTGAGCCTAGGTGAACAAGTGCATATTTCTATGCTATGCACATTATATAGAAAGCTACCACTTGTGGTGCATTGATTCAGATCGCCTAGTTTTTAAGTTAGTAGAGACATGATTTTTTATGAGACTACTATGCTTTGGTAGAGGAGTCTTAAGACACAACTAGTGGAGTAAACAAATCACAATGCAAGAGTGAGATGGAGCTTCAAGTTGAGCCTTCGTAGGTGCCCTAGGTAACAGTAGTTGAGATTGCTAATGAGGTCGCAATTCCTTGAAGACAATGGCATGGAACAACCAATAAAACCGTAGCATACTATAGTCATGGGAAAACAAGAGAAGCAAATCAAACTACTAGCACAATATGATTGAACAAATGTTACTTATACATGGACTGTAGGTGATAAGATGGAAACAAATGAGCCTTCATCTTACTCTATGGCAAAGCTAGTGTTGAGTTGTCTAAGGGCTAGCGACTATTTAGTGAAGAGATGGATCACTCTAGAATTAGACATGGTAGTTGGCTAGAATACCCAAGGGCAGAAAATTTGTTTAATGCAAATGGGTCTACAAATGGAAGGAAGGCATTCAAATATTGAGGCAACAAGGTCTAAGGCAAGACTTGTTGCAGATATTAATACATAGTGGGATGATATTGACTAACATGGTGTTTTATCTTACGGTAAGGCATACTTTTATTTGAGTTTATTTCTCCTAGTTGCTTCCTAAGATCTCAAGTTGGAGCAGGTAGGTGTGAAAATGATGTTTATTCACAATGAGTTGTAGCACTGAATTTTCATGAGGCTGCTCTAGAGATGTTATAAATGTGTCATCAAATTATAAAAATACAAAAATCATATTTCCTAAAGTAAACACAGCTATCTCATTGACTTTTTGAATAGTCCTAACTAGTGATAAAAGTATAAAAATGTTCAGTGTTGAGTTGAGTTGAAAGATTTAGGTGCTGTAAAAATGATATTAGGTTTAGAGATTTCACATCATAAGGTTACAAGATTTTTGCATCTATCGCAAAAGAAATGTATTTGGGAAAATTGTGGCACGTCTTTACATGTAGTTAGCAAAATCTGTGAGTATACCTTTAACCAAACACGTTAAACTTTCTCATGAGTTATTACTATAGATTGAGGAGGAGGAGGAGGAGGAGCATATGTCCTCAGTTCCTCATTCTAGTGTAGCGGATAGTATTATGTATGTTATAGTATGCATTAGGCCTGATATTTCACAAGCTATAAGCATTATTAGCCGTTACATGAAGCGTGTAGGTAAAGCTCATTGAAAAAATGTGAAGTAGATCCTCATTTATTTAAAGTGGACAAAAGATGTTCATATAGTGTACCATAGGACCATAATGGCAATGAGAATTTAGGTAACATAAATTTGGATCATGCTAGTGACTTGGATAAGTGTCTATCTTTAGCATGGCACATTTTTAGGCTAGCATATGGTGTGACGAGTTAGAAAGCATCCTTATATGATGATGTTGCATTGTCTTTGATTGAGGTAAAGTACATGACATGCGAAGGAGATAATATGGATAAGAGTTTTCCTCCCTTTGGATTGGAGTAGAAAAACGTTGCTATATATTGTGACAAACAAGGTGCAATAAAATCCTTTACCCCAAAAAAAAAAAAAAAAAAACAAGGTGCAATAATATTTCTAGTTTATAATCTAATTTGTCCAAAGCAACCAAAGCATATCAACATCAAGTATTCCTTCGAGATGTTGCATTGAAATGTGATGTTGCTGTGAAGAAAATTGCGACAATCTTGATAGACATGATCACGAAGCACGTTCTTTTGAAGAAGCACGAGCTTTGCTAGGGTTCAACTGGCATATTTAAAGAATGAGTGCTTGCCAGAAAGTTAGAAGAGCTGGCTTGGTTGATAAGCACTATTCCTTAATTGCAAATGTCGAGTTAAGGTGAAAGATTGTTAAATTATATTTAGAGTTTGAGATCATGTTTGAAACCCGAAAAGAATTGGATAATGTCCATCGGAATTCTTGACTGAATCCTCGACTGATGGAGTCTTCATGGTGTTCGCGTATAACCAAGATAAGGAAGGCTGCTTGCCCTTTTCTATTTTCTTTAGAGGAGCCGCATGCCGTGAGTGGTCGGCAACAAAAGCTGTTAAGCGAGTTTTATCCTTCAACTTTCTTCAGCAGCACAAGAAAAACAAATGAGAGGCACCTGTATATTGGACTTTTGTACATTAACAATACTAAACATCCATTAAAAACCATGCCTATTTAAAGGGAAAAGAACTCCCTTAATGATCATTATATGGAATGTTATCTTTGCTGGATTACATTGAATAATCAGTCCCTGACTAGAAAGTTCTTGCAATTGCAATTGCATTATACGATAACCCATTCAAAATATGTGCCAATATATTTACGTTTTTGCCAATTCTAAATGCATCAAAATTTCCATATAACCATTCAAGAAGAAGGGATATGATTTCAAATCAGGAACATAGCGCGATAGGAACAAGTTGTATGGGCAACTTTAAAAAATATTCTTCTTTTAGCTGCTTAACCACCCCTTTCGAAGACTACTCTCTCGTAAAAAGATATATGAGCTATATCAAACAAATAGCATCTAATAATTTTGAATGTCAAAATGCGAAAGGCTCAAACCCAAGAATTGGTCTGGCAAGTTAATTTTTTGCTTTCCTAATACTCTAGCCTCTCTTGTAGAGAAGAAACGCCAATTACTAATAAAATGGGACAAAAAAAAAAAAAACCACAGAGATAAGAAACCAAGAGAAAGAGAAAAAGATAATAAATAATCTTAAATTAGGAGTGACCCCAAATTTAACCTTAGACTTTTTGTGCAAATGGAAATTACAGATTAGGGCTCTAATGCGTATCTGATTATATTTCCTTCCTCATTATTCCAAAATCTTTAGTTGCTCAAAAATCTCAAAATCATTATAATGAAGACACAAATATCTCTTTCTCAATTTATGCTTCGCCGGTGCTATAAATAGCTTAGCAACCATAAACAAAGATGCACTAGTAGCATCATAGAACTATTGAATCAAGTCATTTCACAATCAAAACAATTCAAATGGCTAGACTCCTCCAAGCATATTGCCTCCTCCTTGTCTTCATGCTCACAGGTTATATTCTTCCCTTTCAGAGGATAGAGAAATCCATGTTACATCTACTTTCTCATTAGGCATGAATCTAGTACCAAAATTATTTACTTTTTTGTTCAAAAAGCGGGATTGATGGTGAAGACAACTATGGCGAAGGCTTGCACAGAAGATCTAGGAACATGTAATGCTGGAGGCGATGATTGCGGGCGAAGTTGCTATGCAAAGCATGGTCTGGGGTCTCAAGGCACCTGCGACACCACCATCAGTCCCCCATTATGTTCTTGCATCTATATGTGCCCTCCTAGCCCTTAATCGCAAGGGTAGACAAATACTTGCCATGGATGTCAAGGTTGTGGTAGCAACATCGACACAACTGCTTATCACAGCTTGCATGAGTGTTATTTCGTAGTTTGTTGAAGCCCTATGCAATTAGCAATAAAACAATGATAAGTCATGACTAATTGACAATCTCGTTGATGAGTACATCATCCTTTCATAATTTCATGGTTATGTACATTTAAGTTGTGTGCCATCTATTATTATTTTCTTATCTAAATATTAGCATGATAAAATACAATCCTTCCCACATTGCTAGAGATTAATCAAGCCCAAATATGAATTATTTTTGTTAAGTTTTGCTATTCTAAACTACTCATACGAAATCAACTTCAATTTCAGTTAAATTCCTCACACATTGTAATAATTTGAAAGGTCGGTTTTTGATACTTGACAATCACATTTTTTTGGACGGCTCAAAACAAACAACGTCTTTCTTTTGACCCCAAAAAAAAAATGAATCAAATTTTTGTTACATCAAAAAATTTGGGTCCATCCTTATGGACCCCCCAAAAAAAAAAAAAAAAAAAAAAAAAAAAAAAAAAAAAAAACCAAGCCTAGCCAGAGTGGAATCGGTTAATAACGGGCCTATGACCATGGCATATCCACGTGGATCTCTGTGCTTGCCGTTTCCTTACTCTCCTCTGTCTCCCCATGGGAATGTCAGCCATGGAGGTCACATTTCATGGCGACCACAACCTCCATTGCCAAGGGAGAGAGAGAAATCGGTAGAGATGTGCAGCGCAGGAGACCGATCGGTGAGGGTGACTGCGTTGGCTTACGGAGCTGCGAAGGTGGGGGCTCCTCGTCTTACAGTGGTTGCTGGGTTTGGACTTGCAGAGTAAGTATTGAAGAAGAATAAAGATCAAAGGAGAGAGAAAGAAGTGAAAACAATAAATAAAAAAAAAAAAAAATCAGACCAAAGAGATTAGAAATTATGCCCGTGGAGGAATGGATATATAAGATTACATTCACAAGTATACGTATACATACCTTCTAGGGCAGACCATCATCATCGCTAATCGTCGTCGTTGGTCAGCGAAGCTGGCTGCGGTATTTCCACTCGTCACCCTCGAACCCTAATGGCGGTGGCCGTAGCTTATGTCAGCGGGTGCGACAGCGAGGCTGCAACAACGGATGGTGGGGGCTCGGTGGCTGGAGCAACATGAACAGGGGGCGGCTCAAGCTCCGGCGTTTTCTGAGCTGCAGCGATGGCGACACCAGGAACCCTGGATGCAGCGAGGCCGAAGCCGAACAACACGTAAAGAAAAGGAAAATGGGCGAGTGACGGTTTTCCCACTTGACACGGCGACGACGCACGCACAGCGGGGATCGGGGACAGTGTTGACGCGGCAGAAGTCCGGCGAGGGGGGGGGGGGCGATTCGCTCGGATTTCACCTCCCTTGTCCGAATTAACTGGCCTGTCTCGAATCTCCCTCTCCCTCCGACCTCGACTACTCCTGCTCGATGCCTCTGCCGGATCTGCCTCTCTCCAGCCGGATCTGGAGACTAAATGCAATGTTAGTCCTTGGAAAGAAAATGACGAAATTTAAGAGGATGACTTCTAAATTTCAACAGTAATCTATATAAATTGGAATTCTAGATATAAATTTAAAGAACCTTAAACAAGACCACCATTACAGTCATGGTACCGGATTAATTGTCAAAAACCTATAAAGATATTCCACTTAAAAAAAGAAAAGCGAGCACCATCAAAGGTTATGTTCTTACTTGTGTAAACATTATGAAATAATGTTTCCTAAATATTCATTAATTTGATAAATTAAACAACGGAAAAAAAGTTTAATTCATTTGGAATGACATTTATGACTTATCTCCACCAGCCTATGCGAGCGAGGCTCTATTAGATGGAGTTTCATTGTATTTGCTGTTAAGAAAACTCCTAGTAGATAATGATGTTAATAAAATTGTCCATGAGATTTTAGTAAGTCTGATATTTGTCTTGAAGTAATGTTGATCAAGGAAATAAATCAAGCATGTACTACAAAGTCTACCTTAGATGGAACAAACTTAAACTCAAATCCATACCTTTATCTTGAAGATAAAGACTGATAGAATTACTCTCATTCTTATCCTAATGAAGTCTAGAACATGACAAGTTTAGGACAAATCAGTTCTAATGAGACAACTTGGCAAAACGTGACATGACCTCAGAATATATAACGGCTAATTATCTAATTTATATTTCAAGCTAAGAAAGATTTAATTAACTCAATCTAGTTGATTGGCAACTTGAAGACAAGTTCTTTCTAAACAAATAAGCTTTACTTATGGAAACTAAGACTTTGGTCATATGGGTGACTAAAATCAAGTGAAATTTCTAATCCTGTTACTTAACAGCCACCCAAACTTCGTGATATGGATCTGCCTAATAGCTAGTATGGAAGACAAACCTTTGAAGACTATCAAACGGCTATTTTAGAAGTGGAGGAGTATATAAGAAGATCAAGATACTGAGAAGCAAGTAAAAGATGAAGAGTAGAATCTACAATTCCAAAGTCTAAGCATACTTGACCATACACTTTCTTTTTTGTGATTTTCAACTAGATGATCGTGAGAGAAGTACAAAAAGAGTGATTGAATGAGATCGTCAGTGAGATCATGTGATCTATTACTGAATGTTTGCACTTAGAATTGTAACCTCTTGTAAATCATATAGTGGAATCCAATTAGTTGGATGTTGGCGTGAAAGATTAGACATAACTTGATATAAGCTGAACCGCTATAAATCTTGTGTGCAATTTCTCTTAACCCCAAACTTTTATTATTTATTGTTGTAATTTATTGCATGTTTGCTTGGTACTCTTAAAGTCTGTTCACCGCATAGCAGATTCTGAAACTTGCTCCAAAATATGATTCTCATGCATACTCTGATCTTGACTCATTTTATTCTGCATTAATTTGTCAAGATCTTATAAAATCACCAATTCACCCGTTTTAGATGATACTTGCTAGCTACCTTATATACAATTTTATATATTTTATCGTGTTTTGCCACCGTGAGACTGAACAAATTGTCTGACGTTGCTAGACCAGGATAAACTATGAACCGTGAACTTCCGAGTTTCCAGCTTTTTTCCTTTCCTTTCCTTTCTTTTTTCCTTTTCGGTGACATCCGAAAAAGTATGTCACGAGCGAAACCATCTCCAAAATTTCAGAGGATTCGAAGCAACCGCCAATTCATGCAAAATCTCTTCCCCCACAACTTCGGAAACATCCTCGGCAATCTTCGCTCGAAGCATGCATCGTGTTATCCCCGAAAGTCGATGCGTCTCCAAGATCACCTCTCTCTCAAATTGTCATCCTCAATTTAAATGCAAATTCAAGGGCTCCCTTGTCACCCCCATCAAAAGTCCTTCTATTGCAACATTTGTAAAATCGAAATCATCTCTAGCACGATCCGGCAAAATGTCCATGACCGTGAGATACCGCGGCACTTACACCATAAAGCCCGAAACGGCAACGTGGACCGGCCACTTACCGCTCTCAGAACTGGATCAGATTGGTATTATCACTCATGTGCCCACCATTTACTTCTACAAGCCGCCCCCTGAATGGCTCCATCCGGCCGACACCATCTTCGACACACTCCGGGGTTCACTGAGCCGCACGCTGGTCCCATTCTATCCACTCGCAGGCAGGCTCAGGTGGCTTGAAGGGGGACGGCTCCGACTTGAGTGCAACGCCGTGGGTGTCTGTTTCATCGAGGCCGAATCCGAAGGTGAGCTCAATGATTTGGGCGATTTCTCTCCACGTCCGGAGTTTGAGCAGCTCGTGCCGAGTGTGGACTACACGAAGCCGATCCATGAGCTGCCGCTGTTGCTGGTTCAAGTCACCAAGTTCAAGTGTGGTGGGCTCACCCTGAGCTTCTCCATGTCTCATGCGGTTGCCGATGGAACAAGCGCTCTCCATTTCATGACCGAGTGGGCGCGGCTCGCTCGCGGTGAGCGACTGAGCGTTGAGCCATATTATGATAGAAAGGTCGGTTGGTGAATGTAAAGGGTTCTCTTTTTAACTCACGCGGCATCCAAACTTTACCTTTTCAAAACCGGGGTTATGGGCTAGAAACCCAGTTATTTGAAAATTCATGAAACAAGAAGCAAGATAAAAAGAAAAATTTTGACAAGAATAACATAATTGATAAAAAGAAAAATTCTTGAAAACTAAGAAATTTTGGTGTACTAAAGACAGGACACAACTTTTTTGAATTAAATAAGCCAACACTCTTTGGGATCATGTGATTTATGATCATGGTGTGCCTGATGTGTATGATTAGTAGACAATTTCCACCGTTCCACGTATCGTAATTTTATATTATTTAGCCGTTGTCCAATGCGTTCTCGCATCAACTCGCATTTTTTTTGCAAGCTTCCCTCCCTGCGACAACTTTAGAAGTTTGACTTTTCTTTTCAATTTTTATGTCTATTTTAAATTATGAAGATTATGCAACATATTCATCAATTGATTTGAAAAGTCGATCTTCGTTATGAATGTTCGATATCTTTCTTACTCGCTTTTAATATTAGTCAAATACTTTCTACATAAACACTTAGAACATCATTTCAATCCATCAGAGTTGTCTATTTGAATTATTGATGCTGAAAGTACTAATTTCTGGACTAATTTTTTAACAAGGTTTTATGGGTGGGCGATGATCCATCTAGCACGCTGCTGCCGCGGCCACGGCACTTGGAACACTCCGAGTTCAACCCCCCACCGCTGCTGATCGGCCACACTAACAACCTAGAAGAGCGTAAGAAGAAGACCACCGTGGCCATGCTAAAGCTGACAAGGACCCAAGTTGAAACCCTAAAGAACGCAGCAAACAAGGAACGAGCCGGCCAGCATCGCCCGTACACCCGATACGAGACGTTGGCTGCACATATATGGCGGTGTGCGTGCAAGGCGCGGAAACACAAGCCTGAGCAGCCGACTGCTGTGGGCATCTGTGTCGACTCCCGCCGCCGCCTGCATCCGCCGCTGAAGCTTGGATACTTCGGCAACGCAACCCTGGACGTGGTTGCTGCTGGCACGTCCGGCGAGCTGGTGTCGAGTCCGCTCGGGTGCACCTCGAGCAAGATTCGAGAGGCCATCGAGAGGGTGACCCATGACCACGTGAGGTCAGCCATCGACCACATCCAGAGACAACCGGACCTGACCTTATTTCAGGATGTGCATGCCCTAGGAAGCACCCGAGGGCCTTTCTATGGAAACCCTAATCTTGGGGTGGTGAGCTGGTTGACGCTGCCGATATACGGCCATGACTTCGGCTGGGGGAGAGAGGTCCACATGGGGCCGGGGAACCACGACTTCGACGGCGATTCTCTGGTTCTTCCGAGTCTTGAGGAAGAAGGTGGCTTGGTGGTGGCCTTGTGCTTGCAAATCGCGCACATGGAAGACTTCAAGAAGTTCTTCTATGAGGATATCGTTGAATAATTCTTGAACTGATGAATGTTTAATAAATGCTCTTGGTCGATATATTATTAGATCTACGGATGAAAAAGGTTCCTGTGATAATTTATTTATGTATGACTTTAAGATCCTAGCAATTAGCAAATACAAAAGGGTCTGAATTATATCTTTTTATAGAAATATGTAATCAATTGTTAATGTCAATGTGAACCATTCGTTAATATTAGCTACTTAAATTTACTAACAAATGACTTGTTTAGGGATTGTCGGCTTGCTTCACGGAGATTACTATACACAAGATAACTGAGTGATAGTAATGGGTTCCTATGTTGTCTCTATTACATGGGGACATCTTACAGAGTTTGGGTTTGGTGGGTTCGGAGCAACGCTCATAAGACATGCTCCGGATCCAGATTCCCTCTAAGATCCTAGCAATTAGCAAATACAAAAGGGTCTGAATTATATCTTTTTATAGAAATATGTAATCAATTGTTAATATCTCACCGGATCCAGATTCCCTCTATAGAAGTTAACGTCCCTCATTGATGTATATCACACTCAAAATCTAATAATCCGAATTCGTCTGGCAGAGAAAACCTTAGAAGTCTATCTCACTATATGTAATTTGGTCATGTAATGTCAATGTGAACCATTCGTTAATATTAGCTTCTTAAATTTACTAACAAATGACTTGTTTAGGGATTGTTGGCTTGCTTCACGGAGATTACTATACACAAGATAACTGAGTGATAGTAATGGGTTCCTATGTTGTCTCTATTACATGGGGACATCTTACAGAGTTTTTGTTTGGTGGGTTCGGTGCAACGCTCATTAGACATGCTCAGTCAACCCCCAAACTCTTTCTAATGGGCTTGGCTTCGGCCCATTGATGAAGACTTATCAAGAGGACTAAGGCTTATCCAAATCACAAGGCAAAACATCATAGGAAAATCTCAAATAAAAATCTAAAGTGCCTTCCTTTTTTCCAAAAGAGGACCCGAAATGGAGTGTGTCTCAAATAAGGACCCAAAGTGGTCATTTAGTCTCAAAGAATGACCTCACTCACCGGCCGGTGAACCGATGCATATTCCGGTGGCTTGATCAATGGTGTTTTTGTCTAAAAAAACATCTTTTTTAATTTTTGGTTGTCCTGTTTTTTTTTTTTTTGGGGTCAATGGTTGCACCGTTCATCATCTTCTTCATCCCCTATTCATCTTCTTCTTGACTAGATCAAGAACATCGGACTTGGGAAGGGCCGACAAGCGCCGACAATTGGTAAGGGCCGGCAAGGGCTAGACGCCCATCGCTAGTAGTGGGTGAGGGCTTAACCGGCCGCGAGCGAGGACATGCAGTCTAACTCGGTGGCCTCAACCGCGGTCGGCAAGGGCCATCGAGCCCTCGCTAGCTACAGGCAAGGGCTTGTAGGCCCTCGCCAACCCTTATCAGTGGCCGGTGAGGTGGGTGAGCCTTTGCTGGCTGCGTGCGAGGGGCAACCTCCCCCATCTCTGCACGCTGCTCCACCACCGACAATCTCATCTTCTGCCATGACCATGACTGGGACACCCCCGTCACCTTCTTTGTCCCATCCTCCCATCACTACTTCCAAGAGCAATGACTTCTCCGGCTACCCCTTTTGCCCTCGAGCACCTCCTTATAGGGCCTTGATTTGGACAACCCCCTCGCCCATGGCCAACGAGGGCTCAATGGCCCTCGCCCACTGTCGGCGATAGGTGTCAAGCCCTCGCTGGCCCCAGGCGAGGCCAACCCTCACTAGATCTAGTGAGGGTCGGCCTGTAGGGCCTTGCTCGCTGCCCCAAAAGGGTGTCGAGCCCTCACTTGTTGCCAATGATGGGCATTGAGCCCTCGTCGGCCCTTACCAGTGGCCAGAGCCTGCCAGCCTTTCCCCAAGTTCGGTGTTCTTGATTGAGCAAGAAAAGATGAACATGAGATGAAAAAGACGATAAACAGGACAACCAAAAATGGAAAAAATAAAATAAAATGATGAAAATACCATTATCATGCTACCGGAATATGCATCGAAAATGCATATATTCACCGATCGGCAAGTGAGGTCATTCTTTGAGACTAAATGACCACTTTGGGTCCTTATATGAGACAGACTTCACTTTAGGTCATCTTTTAAGAAAAAGATGGCACTTTGGGTCCCTATTTGAGATTTTCTCAAACATCACGGGGGAGAAGTTCAACTCTATCGACAGAATTTCAAGAGCATTTTTCTTCGGCATTTTGATGAGGGTTTGATACTTCAATCTGGTCTCACAAGATATAGATGGAATGTTCGAGGTGCCTAGTTTCTAATGGATCAAGTTCCATGATATTTGGCGACTCAAAGATAATCTTATGCTCAATTTACTAAGCGTTGCTCGGTTTCCCAAAGATCGAGTCTCCTAGGGTGGATTCCTAAGGAAGCGAGCATCGACCCCATTTGTATGCGCTACATCCGGAGTTGGATTACTTAGGCGTTGAACATTTATTTCTTTACACTTGTGTTACCTTCTAAATCCCCTACCACCCTAGTATATGTTAGTATCGGAGCCTAGTGGCTGGACATCCTCTTGGATGAAATGTCGTTGCACCCCTGGACTATGTGCATGACTATTGCAATGTCCCATTGAATGATTTGAGGATATAAGTGCAACAACTTCAACAATGATTGGAGTAATCGATTTAAGTTTCTCCAAAGTTTCCTTTAGCAATGAGTACTTTGATTAATGAATATCATGATAGAATTTCTTGAATTACAATTTTATCTAAATTTCATATCTCTTTAGTGGATTCCATTCATTGACAAGTTACATGCTCTTCATCTATAATTTTTTGGTTGGATACATGCCCTATAATTTTTCGAATGAGTATCTACACAAGCACGTGTGATGTATCCTTAGCTGGGAACATCTATTGATTGTAGCTTTCTCCAAACCTCCAGGAAAAGTAAGGAAAAAAAGGAGTAATTTCTTAAGTCATGAGCACTAATTTTGTTGCATTTGTGTTAACATTTAAATCTTCGACCACTTTGGTATCACCTGCATCCTCCCGACTCCCGGCAGCCCATCATTGCCCATGATCTCTTGACGGGTAAGGATTATGTCCCCTAGCACGCGACAAACTATCCACCCCTCATTTCCCTTAACGAAAAATCGCCATATAGCACAATCTTGTCTATTAATCATCCCAGCACTCTCACTATGAATACCTCATTAATTCATCCATTTATGGACTTTTGGCAATTCGAAACTTCAGCAATACCAGACTTCTGAAATCCTGGATGTCTTGATGGCACGACTCTAGCAGCTCGAACTATTAAGAACTCTCCACAACCGAATATATGCTTCTCCTGACTCCCCACAACTCCACGCAACGCAAATCTTCTTGCCTGCCACATGACATTCCCTCATCTTATATCCCCTTCTTTACTTCATCCACTTTCAATGTTAGTCATGTGCGAGAAAAATTATCCAAAAAGTCCTAAATCTATTATGCTTTTGTCAATTCAATCCTAAACCTTTTAATTTTATCAATTGAGTACATCCAATCAATTTTGATAGAAAATCTTTGATGTGGATATTGATCATCCTACGCGGCATGACCAATACTGAACTAGATCATTTTAAATAATATTTTAATATATTTTCAAATTATTTTTCCTTTTTTAACTCTTTTCTTTTCTTGTTTTTCCTCCCTACTTCCTCCTCCAGCCGGTTGTTGGACCTTGGTGATGGCTAGTGACTGGCCAAAGTCAACAACCAAAGAGGGCAACCTCGGAGCAAGGGCGAGGTTGAGCTTCTTACAAAGCAAGTGAGGCCAACCCCATCTAGCAAGGGCAACCATCATTGGTTGTTTCCTTTGGCCAGTTGCTAGCCATCGCCCAAGCATGGCAATTGGTTGGAGGAAGAATGGAGAAAAATAAGGGAAAAAAAAGAAATATATAAATATTTATTCAAAAATAAAGAATATTTAAATATTTAAAAAATTGTTCACATTAGTATTGTCCATGCCATGTAAACCGTTGGTATCCATGTTAGTAATTTCCAGCCAAAATTGACTAAATAGATTCAATTGACAAAATGTGAAAAAGTTGTGGCACCCCTCGACGGCCCCCGATCCGATTAGGGTCACCACAGTTCGTTTACCATTCAATTTTCCTAATAACATGTCGCTCTGATACCATTCCAATCGTAGCGGGTCCATACAACTTGGGGGTTTACATTTTTTTTTTTTCATCGGTCCCTTGCACAATTTATATACGGAAGCACATCCAACAACTCCCTTCCCTATATTCAGAAAACGATGCACACCAACTAAACATCTTATAAAAGTTAAAGCAGAACATTTTTATTTACTTAAACCAGATGGACATCATTCATCGGTACATCAAAATGCCGCAGTCTTCTATACTCGGCTATACTTCAAAAGATGACCGACATCTCCTCCCACAATTGTATGCTTAAGGTCCATCAGCTAGTGTCGGCGTCCAAAAGTTGCCTCCTTTGCTTTCCTCCTCCTCGCGGTCATATCCAACCACTCAATCCATCTACTAATATGAAATATTGGTCCCCGAAGGGGTTAGTACAACCACTCAGCAGGTAAATGACCAATAAACCACTCAATACATCATGCCATGCAATCATCACAATCATAGCATCACATGTCAAACAAGCATCCATGCACAACATACCATGGCATCATGCATATGTCATCATACCTCATGTACCATCATCATCATATAGACATCACCATCATATCATACACTTACCATCATCATGTCACATATGACATCATCCTCACCATGCATCCATGTGTGTAAAATCATCATCATATCATCATATCACATGTACCATCATCATTACCATGCATTCATGCATGTAACATCATCATCATATCATCATATCACATGTATCATCATCATTACCATGCATTCATGCACGTAACATCATCATCATATCATCATATCACATGTACCATCATCATTACCATGTATCCATGCACATCTCATCATGCATATATCATCATGCATAATTCAATTTCAATTTCATTTTGGACCACCACATTTCTCTTTTCCGGGACCAATGTTTGCATCCCACAATCATCACTCGCGCCCAATCCCGGCATTGCGAGGAACCTCCGGGCATGTATCCAAGATACAACCGGGCATCCGGCACCCCCACATTCCGGGCATCTCGTATCCCAACTAACATCACGAGGAATCTCTAGGCATGTATTCAAAATACAACCGGGCATCCAAAGGGCATCGACTCATTCGAACCTCTGGGCATCTCACATCCCACTTGGCATCACGAGGAATCTCCGGGGCTCACCATGAAAATGGTTACTCCTACCCTCCGGGCATGCATCATGATACAACCCCTCACCCTCCAGGCATGTATCATAATACAACCGGGCATCCCGACACTCCCGGGGAAAACCTCTGGGCATGTATTCATAATACAACCAGGCATCCAAAGGGCATCGACTCATTCGAACCTTTGGGCATCCCGACTCCCGGGGCATCGTCGTCTCACACCCCCGACAGTCTTTTCATCACCACGATGCATCGACTCATGTGATGTGATGGCAATCAAGATCATATTCATCATTGAATTCATACGTGCATCACAAATCATTATCATGCATGCAGCAAGACACCATCATCCATAACAATACAATTCATGGAGTCCATGCAATATAAAATGGTCCGTATTTCATGCCTTTTCAAAGTTTACAAAATTCCAGCATGTACCGTTTTTAGAAAATATTTAAATTAAATACCCATATGCTTCTCAAAAATCATGAAATCAAGGCATGTGATAGATAAGACAATAAGATAGTAATTTCATGAAAACACATGCCCAATAGAGTTCCACACAAGAAGATACAATTCACACAAATACAGCATGCAATTTCGGATAGAAACCGAATGCATAGTTTCCGAAATAATTCGATTAAAATACCCAAACGACCTCCAAAAATTATGAAATTTTACCAAGTTATAGCCAAGACACTAAAGTATATTTTTCATGAAGACTTCTAGCCAAATTCGTTTTAGATTATTTTCTATAGTCATACGAAACTTCTGGATCTAACACCGAAACGTCCAGTGCATGCTTCTCCGAAATACTGAGTCTTCACCTACCTATTCTTCTTCGATTCCTCTTAAATTTGGATATGTTTTACTTCAAGACGTTCTCTACAAGTTTCATGAAGGGATCTAAGTCAAATATCCAGAGTATAGTCATCATATGGGTCCATGAAGTCTCGGGTTTCCTGTACCGTGTCTCCAGATTTACCGTCTTCAAGAGTAAGTCGATTCACTAGGTTGTACTTGTTCATTTTACTTCAAATTTGAGTATGTTATATTTTAAGGTGTTCTCTACATATTCCATGAAGAAATCGAAGATATATTCCTAGTACAAATCAACATGCAACCACAAATCCACCGAAAGGTCAGTGAAACCGTTCCAGATCTGGTGTCTCCGTAGGATGAGAGTTTGACCCCTCAACTCTCCATCATTTTGTACCAAATTTTAGTATGTCGTATTTTAAGATGTTAGCTACAACTTTCATGAAGATATCAAAGTCAAAATCGAACTCAAAGCATGCATGGAAGCTCTCACAAAGTTCTGACTCAGGCGGTTCATGCGAAAACATTCCAGATCTAGCATCTCCGTAGGATGAGAGTTTGACCCCTTAAATATCCATAATTTTGCACCAAATTTTAGTATGTTGTATTTTAAGATGTTAGCTACAACTTTTATGAAGAGATCAAAGTCAAAATCGAACTAAAAACATGCATGCAAACCTCCACAAAATTCTGGGTCAGGCGGTTCATGCGAAAACAGCAAGCATCTCCAAGGACAAACCTCATTCACTTCGATTTCTAGCCTCTAAACATCGAAGAACTCAACCACACATGCAAGACACACATGCAAGAGTGGAAATCAATCCCAACTTGCCTCAAAGACCAAGCGGACAGTGGCACACGAACGGCACACCGGCGACGGACGAACGGCGTGCGGGCAGCGACGGGCGAGCTCCTCCTCTCTCGGCTTCCTCTTCTCTCTCGCAACTCACTCTCTCTCATTTGGCTTGGCCGAATGCCACTCTCTCTCTCTCCCTTTCTCTCTCTCTTTTTGGTTGTTGTATATATATATTTGCATGCACCCCCTCTTTGCATGAGGGACACTTGTCCCTAAGAAGGAGACAAGTGTCTCCTTTGTTGAAGACACTTGGAGGCCATGCGGCTGCTCCTCCTCCCCCTCCATGCACCGACGGCCCAATGAGCTCTATGGGCCAGGCCTCTTGGCCCACTTTAGGCCCATCTCACTTTGGCCTAAAGCCCAAACTTAAATGGCCCAAGTTTATTTTTAATAATGCATCTTAATTATCCATTTATATAAATACCTAATTGCATAATAAAATGGCTATAAATCTTGAAATCATACTTCAATAAACTCCTACTTATAAAACACATGGCCGTGATAGAATTTTCTTTCCTATCACATAATTATCTATTAAAAGCTTGGCCATATATCTTATTGCAAATTATGGATTAAATGGCCATAAAATAACTTGATGGTACTTCAATCACCTATTCATAGACTTTAATGTAACTAGAGGTCGTTATGAATTTTGGGATGCCACAAAAGTCTATAATTCGATTGGCAAAATTAAAAAGTTTAAGACTAAATTAATAAAAGTACAATAGGTTTAGGACTTTTGGACAATTCTCCCATCATGCGCCACCCTAATTATTTCACAAGGAAAAAGGACAGTGATTGTAAAGCTCCTCAACATTTTGAAGACTCACCGGTGAAAAGAGTGACCGCGCAAAGTCATGCCTCCAAAGTGGGGCGGCAATGTGTAGAATTGCTCTCAAATTGGCGTCTAAGACAACCTGATGACCGATTGGAGAATCACAACAAAATGCAGATCAATTCCAACTCTTTAATTCACAAGATTCATCAGCACCTGCACAATTAGTTTAAACGTGCGAAGCTTCACAAGTAACGAAGAGATTTGCTGTAGGTGGAGGAGATGACGCACGAAGCCTCACAGGTGGAGGAAAGCCTCACAAGTAACGAAGCCCAAGCTCGCAATAAACATCATGTGTAGAACAAAGAGGTTAGCGATGGTGGGGATCGTTGATGACTATAGCTTGAGAGAGAGAGAGAGACCCATGCGTTGTTGTCGCTATTAATTTGATCTAATCATGAGAATGACGGCAGCCAGGCCTCAGCCTCGATGACTTTTTCGAATAGGTTTGGATAAAGGCATTTAGTTAGAAAGCCCAGCCTAGCTTGACTGGGCCTAAGCCAAGCCCGTCCCACCCTTAGATTTGTCTACAACAAGTTTGTGGTGGGTGGACTTAGGCAAAATTGTAGGTCCCATTTTAAGGCTCTCGGTCCGGTCCAGCCCAGCCTACATAATGATCACCTCTAAAGCTAATGTGATAGCTTACCATCTATCTAACCAGCAATCGACATCTGATTCATGCCACATGACTGAAAGCTGAGTGCATTAAGGAGTAAACTTATTTTCATTCTCTATTGACAAAACTTGTTTGGAAAGAAATATATGGTGTCAATGGTACTGTTAGATATTCTATCCAGCGGTGCCATTATGCTAGCACCACCCTAGCATAAATGCTCTCTCACTCTCGATATGCACGCGAGAACTGCCAGCAACTGTCCCAACGATGAGGGAGAAGAAGTCTTTTAATTGAGGCTTTTTTTTTTTTAATGTATGAGATTATTTATAACCTATATTCGAAACTTAAATGTGGATTCATTCATATTTTATGGTATATAAGCCACCGCCACTCACACGAACATGACCAGGGAAGGAAAATATGGCCAATTCCGGCAGGAAAATTTCTACACTTTGTCCTTATGTTTCGCAAAATCAAGTCCTTACACTTCTGTCTTTTTTTCTAGTCAAGCCCTTCCACTCATACAATTGTCTAATCAAATATCTTCAACACGCCAAATTAGCAAATCTCGTTGACACGGTTATGGACCATACCATAGTGTGAAATGGAGAAAATTTTGCCGACATGAATCACACTTTGAAGAGTAAGGGAAAGGTTCTTTTTTCTTTTTTAACTTTTCTGTTATCCTCAATAAAGTCCATGTGGAAGTCGACATTTCTAAAATGTTGCCCGCTTTGCACTTCGACGCCGTCCAACGACCACGTTAGTTAGACATAGCTAGATTTAGTATCGGAAGAAAATGACCAGACAATTTGCGCAAGTAGAAGGATGTGATTAGAAAGATTATAAGTAAAAGACTATTAGAAAATCATGAAAGTTGGTAGAACAAGAATGGGAATCTTCTGTTCCGAAAACAAATCCGAATTTGAAGCCATCTTCTTCGGCTGCCGTCTCTGAGCTGCAGAAGACATCGGCGGATCAGGCTGAAACAGTATACAATCAGACATTGAACTGCTAAAACAGCCGAATTAAACAAAATCCGCCAAAGTCAGCAGATGTTTTCTTGTTTCTTCCTTTGCTCATTCAATTGTTTTGTTCCTTTTTCTTCAACTCACTGGCATCCCCTTTCGCTATGGATGCGGCATGAGATTTGCTCTTCGAAGAAGTCCAACCGATGCCGTGGCGATATTCCTCAGGCAACGAAGTCTATGTTCAATGGACGCACCGATTGAAGCGTTTTTTTCCCTTAAAATCGATTGGCCAACAAACATGCAATCATTTCCACATTTCATGCAGCGAAGCGAGGGCGGAATCTTTTCCGCCAATTTATCTTGACAGCGGATGTGATGATTACTCACGGGCACAAGTACAACGACAGCGGATGTAACAAGGACTCAGGGGCACGAGTACAACGCCAAATACACCTCGCCTGTTCGAATGCCGTGTTAGTCAATATAAGCGTGCAACTCATGACAATCTTGAATCAACGTCCGATTTGTTGTGACCTAATCTCACCGCCCGATCCTTCTCGAGAGGAAAGGAAAGAGGGAAATGTTAGATTTAAGGGTATTTGATCATGAGAGTTCCCTCACGGTTCACAACCACATGAATATCATCACTTCACCCCTGGAGGAACCTCTTGTGAGTTCCTCTATAAAGTTGCAAGTTCTCCCAAACTCATACCCTGCATGACAGTGGAGTGTCGTGACCAGTACCCACATGGACAACACACCTCAAGAGAGGATATTGGGTATGGATATTAGATTTAAGGGCACCTTTACCATAATAGCCATCTCTCTAGTACTTCTTCCTAAGGATGCCGGGTGCTAAACCATGGTGAGTCTTATTAAGACCTTTACCCCTCACAACGGGTTCATTTATATGGTCTAGTTGTTTAGGACAACTCAAAAATAAGATAAGAGTTGCCACTAGCATCGCTTTTAGGGGTCGGCTAGAAACCCAATCGAGAGTTGGGAGTGTTTCTTCGATTCCTATGCAACCAGATATCTAGGTCTAGGGACTTGGGTTACATTAATATTTCTATTAGCGCCATTTCAATACCTAAACAGTATGTTATGTTTACCTAACTTGTCCATGCACTTCTTTTTACATTTTCGGGATCATTAGTCCTAAACTAAGTGATCATGCGTGGTTAGTCGTTTTCATGCTATTCTATTTCTAAAGAAAATGAAAAGGAAACACCCAATTGAGCAAGACATAAATCAAACAATCAATGAAAACAATAAATCTACCATGCAATTGTCACAGCCCAAAAGTTAGCATGTCCAAGAGGTTTCCGTGAGTCGGGCGTAATACCTTTTGACCCTCGGCTTATGTCCCCAAGATGTAGAGTATTCTCCTAGGAACAAGCGATACTGTATTTGTATGCATACATTATAAATGCGAGTAGCTAGTAGTTGGCCATAAGTGCCGGTAGTTGGTAGATGGGGAGGTGCAATCTCCACCATTAGATCTAAGGGAGATTTATGGATATAGTTTGCCTTATGCTTGTATATAAAGGGGTCTCCTCCCTCATTGTAATTCATTCACAAGTTATATGAAAAAGCAGAGCTTCTCTCTCAAGAAGTTTCTCTCTCTACAAAGTCTCTTGTGAGTCAAGTGTTGATAGGCTGCTTAGGGTAAAACCTTAAGGCCACACGAGTTAGCCTTCGAGTGAAGAGGAGTGATCAAGAGCGAATCGATCGGCCCGTGACAAGTGGTATTAGAGCTGATTGTGATACAAGCACAAGTGCAATGGCTGATCCACGATCTGATGAGGCGCTTGCCATGGGTGGTGATGGTGCTGATCGTGGGCGGAATGCCAAGAAGGGTGCTGCCAATGGGAAGAAGAGCCGTGGTGGTTCAAGGGATCCAACGGGGAATCTTGTGCATCGGATGGTGAAGCTAGAGTTGTTCGTCTCGAATGTCCAAGGATCGGTCGACTACCTAACCTAGACCGTGGACGAAGTTGACACCAGAAGGGAGGAGTTGATTGCGGATGTGCAAGAGCTCAAGACCGGCATGGGAGAACTCCACCACAAGTTGCTGGAGACTCTACAAGAGGAACTCACACAACGGTGTGAACCCTTGGAGGCCATGATGGCAGCCATGCGCACGGAGATTGCAGAGCTTACGGGTAAGCTCACTGAAGCACAAGTTGCACGCATGAACGGGGTGAAGCTAGAGTTGTTCGTCTCGGATGTCCAAGGATCGGTCGACTACCTGACCTAGACCGTGGACGGAGTTGATGCCGGAAGGGAGGAGCTGATTGTAGATGTGCAAGAGCTCAAGACCGGTGATCACGATGCAAGGTGCACGAGTGGACACGTCGAAGCCGAAAGAATTCTAGGGCTCGCGGGTGACCAAGGATGTGGACAACTTTCTATGGTACATGGAGAGGTACTTCCAGGCCATGGGAATCAACGATGACTAAACACGGGTAAACACCATTTCGATGTATTTAGCTGATAATGCATTGTTGTGGTGGGGTCGTCGATCTGATGATAGGTGTGGGAATCCTATCATGACCTGGGGTGGTTTTGTCGAAGAGTTCCTATGGAACTACTTTCCCGCTTATGCAGAGGAGGAAGCTCATGACGAGTTGAAGCGTCTCGAGCAGAAAGGTGGTGTGTGCGACTACATCAAGCAGTTTTCGTAGTTGCTGCTCTAAATCCCCTTGATGAATAAAGTTGAGGCGTTTCACCAGTTCATGAGTGGTCTCAAGCCATGGACAAAGTAAGAGTTGAAGCGATACAACATGGGAGATCTTACTACGGCCATGACCACAGCCGAGTTGCTTGTGGAGTACAAGGCATCGCCTTCCACATCCCAATCGGACACTCGTCCAAGGGACAAAGCCACTGGTGGGGGAGATCGGGGGAGATTCAACCGCTTGAACGAAGGTAGACCACCGGTTAATCAAAACAAGGCTCATGCGGGGCCAAGTGGTGGAGAACAAAGAAAGGTACGCTCGTTCAGCTGTTTCTTTTGTGATGATCTGCACATGGTACAGGATTGCCAAGAGGATGAGCTTAGGGAGGAAGCGTGATTGGGATCGTTGCGACTCCTTAGCACTATCAAGTCGAAGAAGGCGAAGGAGCCTAAAGGATTGATGTTCGCAGACGTGAAGATTGGAGTGACCACGATGAGTGCGCTCGTGGACACGGGAGCATTCGACATCTTCATCTCGGAGGAAGCCGCGAAGAAGCTTAACCTATGGGTTGAGAAAGGAGCTAGTTGGCTCAAGACTGTGAATTCGAAGGAAGTCCATGCGATCGGGGTTGCAAGGGACATGGAGCTACAACTCGGGTCATGGAAAGGCAAAGAAACTCTAGAGGTAATTCCACTTGATGACTACGATATTGTCATTGGAATCAAATTGCTAGATAGAATCCATGCGGTTGTAGTTCCCTTTGTTGAATGTATATGTGTGTTGGACAAGAATAGTCAATGTGTGATTCCGGTTCATCGTGAGTCGGATCGTGATCGGAAGATGATCTCGGCCATGCGACTCACCAAAGGAACGAGAAGGGGCAAGATGACCTTCTTGGCAACCTTGAAGATCGAGAAGGACAAGGGTGAAGGGAAGGAAGTCCTGACGGAAGCAACCCAAATCCTCAACTCGTTCAAGGATGTCATGCCTTCAGAGCTGCCGAAGAAGCTGCCACCCAAGAGAGAGGTGGATCATTAGATCCAGCTAGTGCTTGATGCTCGACCGCCTGCCATAGTGCCTTACCATATGGCTGTGGCATCCCAAAAATTCATGGCAACCTTTGGATGCATTACGACCTATGAAAAGGTGATAGAAGTGCTATTGATGGCATTTAAACCAAAGAATTTTAATAGATTAATGCCGTGTATTTTAATGGAGAATTATTTGGGTAGAAATACATCTTATGTTAATGGATGATCAAGGTTGGTGCTACAGGACAATTTTATAAAGAAGACTTTGTCCTTGACTATGCACTTTATAGATTTGATTTTATGGATTAATGTCACAAAGTCTTTTGGCCATTTTATTATGCAATTAGGTATTTATTTAAATGAGGATTAAGATGTATTATTAAAAATAAACTTGGGCCATTTAAGTTTGGACTCTAGGCCCAAGTGTGTTGGGCCTAAAGTGGGCCAAGAGGCCTGGCCCATAGAGCCCATGGGGTTGTCGACGCATGGAGAGGGGGCGAGAGGAGCCAAATGGCCTCCTCCAAGTGTCTTCGGCAAGGAAGATACTTGTCTCCTTCTTGGGAACAAGTGTCCTCCATGCAAAAGTGGAAGCATGCAAGGGTTTTATTCAACCCAAAAGGAAAAGGGGAAGGGAGAGAAGAGAGAGAGGGTTACCATCCAAGAGAGAAAGGGAATCGAGAGAGAGGAAGAGGGAAAGAGAGAAGCCATGCGTGCGAGAGAAGGAGGAGGATCGTCCGCCGTCCGTTCGCCGCTTTGCCGTCGTTTTTGCTGTGTTTTCCTTTGATTTGAGGCAAGTGAAGTCCTAAAAACTACCCTTTACATTGCTGTGTGTATGTGTAGTAGATGGTAAGTCTTGGTTGTGGTAGATGGGATGAGATTTTGGAGCTTTGAAGAGAGATTCGTTGGCCATGCATGCTGTTTCTGGAAAGACCAGTCCGACCGTCCATGAGATTGTGTGTTGCATGTGACTTTTTAGTTGGAATATTGTTTCCATTTTTTCATGAAAGTTGTAGAGAACACCTTGAAGAACAACATACTAAAATTTGAGGCAAAATGAACAAGAAATGGTTAGTAAAATGATTTTTCTTTGGAGAGACTGGATCTGGAATTCGTCGTGGTGACTTTCAGTGGTTTCATGGTCTGTAAAGTA
Organism: Eucalyptus victrix; assembly: GCA_016097545.1. NCBI lineage: Eukaryota > Viridiplantae > Streptophyta > Magnoliopsida > Myrtales > Myrtaceae > Eucalyptus > Eucalyptus victrix. Next base: position 30,550,418 of record CM027837.1, read on the forward strand.
ACCTTCTTGTGAAAATCTCACCTTGATCTCTTAATGAAATTTGTAGTGTACTTCTTGAGGTAGAACATATCAAAAATTTAGAGAAAACAAACAAAAGTAGATAGGTGAAATTGTGGTCTTTCGAAGATGGTTAGATCTGGAAATTTCGGTACTAGGAACAGAAGTTTTAACTGCCTATATTTAATTACCTAGGACAAATCTGACTTCAATGTCTTTATGAAGTATTTACCTTATGGTCTTGGCTATCACATAGTCAAGGGTATTTAATCGAAAATGTTTTTAAAACTATGCGATCTGATGTGTTCGGACTTGGTAATGTTGCAATGCGTGGTCTATACCGTTTTGTATGAGATTATTTTGGAAAAGTGTTCTGCATGAAATATCTTTTTTTATGTCTTGCTTACAACATATTCAAATTTCGTAAATTTTGAAGTTCATTTGCCTATTTAACCAAAAATGTTTCAAAAATTGTGCAGGTGGAACAGACAGAATTAGTAGTGCTGTGATGCGTGGTCTGTATTGAACTATATGGAGATCTTTTGGTGTAGTGTTCTTCATGAAATATCTGCCTTTATGTCTTGGCTATTACATGTTCGAATTTCATAAATTTTTAGAGTCATTTGGGTATTTAATTAAAATGTTTTCTAAAACTGTGCAAGCTGGATTGTGGGAATTTCAAAAGCTGTAATGCATGGACTATTCTATTTTGTATGAGCCCCATGAATTATATTGTTTTGAGTGATTGAATCTTACTGCACATGTGATGATATTTGGCATTACACATAAGATCAAAAGATAAATTGACTTTGTTGCCATCACATCATGTGCCATGTTGATATTGAGACACAAATATGAGTATGAATTATGATAAATGAGGATATTGTTAGAGGTGTGAGCCGACAATGCCCTGGGGGTGTCAGAATGTCCGAGATGTGGGGGTGCCAGATGCCCGGAATGTGGGGGTGTCGGATGTCCTCGGGAGTTTCGAGATGCCCGGTGGTATACGGTACGTAATTCCAGGGGGGAATTCCTGGTGGTATGTTGGTACGTAATCCCGGAAGCCTTGGAGGTGTGTGTCGGGGGGATTCCTCATGATGCTAGTTGGGATACGAGATGCCCGGAATGTGAGGGTGCTGGATGCCCAAAGGTGTGTGCCGGAGGTTCCTTGCAATGCCAGGTTGGGTGCGTGCGATAAATTATGGGATGCAAACATTGGTCCCTAGGAAGAAAAATTGATGAGATCCTTGTGAAAGATAAGAATTGAAAGTGAATCATGTGCACGGGTGTATGCATATGGCATGATATATGATCTACTTATGAAAGTAAATTGATGCTATTTGATGTTGAAAATGCGATCATAAAGGCATGAATGGATCTCATGGTGATGTATGCTTGATAGCATGGCGAGATATGCATAATTGCATGGTGATATATGCATGAATGCTTGATGATAAGTGCATGGTGGTATATGCACATATTGCATGGTGATATATGCATGAATGCTTGATGATAAGTGCATGGTGATATATGCACATATGGCATGGTGATATATGCATAGCTGCAAGGTAAGGTATGCTTGAATGCATGAATGATATGTGCTTTGCTCATGATACCTTGATTGTTCTATTTGATACATTGAGTAGTTTGGTGGATCTTTACTGCTGAGTGATTGTACTCACCCCTTTTAGGGATTAACATTTCAGACTAGATAAGATACATCTGCTGCCACTGCCACCGGTAGATGGATCGAGTGGTTGGATATGACTACGAGGAGGAGGATAGCAAAGGAAGAAACTTTTGGACGCCGACACTGATCGATGGACTTTAAATATACGACTGTTGGAGAAGATGTCGGTCATCTTTTGAAGTATAGCTGAGTATAAAAGACTACGGCATTTTGATGTACCGATGAATGATGTCCATCTAGTTTAAGTAAATAAAAGTGTTTGGCTTTTACCTATAAATGTTTAGTTGGTGTGCATTGCTTTCTGATCATAGGGAATGGAGTTGTTAGATATGCTTCCATTATATGAGCTGCGTAAGGGACCGATCTAAAAGATGTAAACCCCTAAGTTGTATGGACCCGTTGCAATTGAAATGGTATCAGAGTGACACGTGATTAAGGCAAATGAAAGGTAAGTGAATTGTGGCGACCTTAACGGATCGGGGGCCATTCGAGGGGTGCCACAATGGCGCCGCCCGAATTGGAAGAGTTGAGGAGGCAACTAAAGGAGCTGCTTGATGCGGGTTACATACGGCCGTCCAAAGCTCCGTTCGGTGCGCCGGTCCCTGTTCCAAAAGAAGCACAATGGGTCACTCCGGATGTGCATTGACTACTAGGTGCTATACAAGCTGACTGTGAAGAACAAGTACTCGATCCCACTCATTGTGGATCTTTTCAATCAACTTGGTGGATCTTAGTGGTTTACCAAGCTGGATCTTCGATCTGACTATTACCAAGTTTGGATTGCTGAAGGGGATGAGCCGAAGACCACCTGCGTGACGTGGTATGGATCCTACGAGTTCCTGGTAATGTCGTTCGGCTTAACCAACGCTCTGGCTACCTTTTGCACAATGATGAACAAGGTACTCCGCCCTTTCCTAGATAGGTTTGTTGTGGTTTTTCTAGAAGATATTGTCATATATAGTCGAATGTTGGAAGAGCATGTCGAACACATAAGGTAGGTCTTCCAAACCTTGTGCAAGAATGAGTTGTACGTTAAGCGCGAGGAGTGTGCCTTTGCCCAAGAAGAAGTTCCGTTCTTGGGGCACATTGTCAGGGATGGACGTGTGTGGATGGACAAGGCGAAGATCCAATCAATCATCGAATAGGAGTCACCGACGAAGGTGCCGGCGTTGAGGTCATTCCTGGGCCTCACCAACTACTACCGACGGTTCGTCCAAAGCTACTCAAGTATCACCATGCCACTCATGGACCTGCTGAAGAAGGAGAAGGCGTGGGAGTGGACGGATCGATGCTAAAGAGTCTTTGACTGATTAAAGCAAGCTATGACCGAGGAGCCGGTGTTGGTGTTGCCCGACCACACCAAACCTTAAGAGGCAGAGACGGACGCATCGGATTATGCAATCGGTGGCGTTCTGATGTAGGATGGACATCCGGTGGCGTTCGAGTCCCAAAAGCTAAACGACACCGAACGTTGATACACCGTCCAAGAGAAGGAGATGACCACGGTGGTACATTACCTTTGGACATGGAGACACTACATCCTGGGATCAAAGTTCGTCGTGAGGACGGACAAAGTGGCCACGAGCTACTTCCAGACCCAAAAGAAGTTGAGTCCGAAGCAAGCTCAATGGCAAGACTTCCTAGCAGAGTTCGACTACGTGCAGGAGTACAAGCCGGGGAAGGCTAACTCCGTGGCGGACGCGCAGAGTCGGAAGATGGAGTTGATGAGTAGTTCAATGAGTCGACCAAGTTGTTCTTGGGTCAATTGCATAAGGAAAGGGCTAAAGCATGATCCAAGAGCCCAAGCCCTCATCGGGTACGCCCAGGAAGGTAAGACCCGACAATTTTGGTGTGAGGACGAGCTCCTCTACACCAAAGGAAGGCAGTTGTACATGCCTTTCTATGGGAAGCTGAGGAAGGAAATCTGGCACGAGTGCCATGATTCGAAGTGGGCAGGTCATCCAGGGAGCCATCGCACGTTGGCCCTCATCGAAAATCGATACTATTGGCCTCAAATGCGAGACGACATGGAGGCATATATGAAGACTTGTTTGGTATGCCAGCAAGACAAGCTAGAACAACGGTTGTCGTTGGGTTTGCTAGAGCCACTTCCTTTCCCAACTCGTTCATGGGAAAGCATTTCCATGGACTTCATCATCAACCTGCCGAAATCCGAAGGGTGCCGGACTCTAATGGAGGTGGTTGACCGGTTCTCAAAGTATGCAACCTTTGTGCTTGCAACAAAGGATTGCCCAACCGAAGAAGTGGCCAAGCTGTTCATGAAGCATGTGGTGAAGTACTGGGGGGTGCCACAAACGATCGTGAGCGATCGGGATCCTCGCTTGTGGTGAAGTACCGAGTTGTTCAAGCTGCTGGGGTCGGGCTGAACATATCAACGAGTTTGCATCCCTAAACCAACGGTCAGATGGAGCGAGTCAATGCTCTCTTGGAGATCTACCTCTAGCACTATGTGAGCACAACGCAAGCGAATTGGGCGAAGTTGATCGACATAGCCCAGTTCTCATACAACTTATAGCGGAGCAAGTCGACTGGCAAGAGTCCATTCGAGGTTGCAACTAGGCAGCAACCAAACACCCCGAGCACAATTGCTTCGGGTTACTGGGGGAATAGTCCACCCGCGTACAAGTTCACCAAGAACATGCAAGAAGAGGCGGACTTGGCACGAACATGTCTACACAAAGCCTCCAATCGCATGAAGAAATGGGTGGACAAGAAGCGATGGCACATGGAGTTTCAAGTTGAAGACCAAGTGTTGGCCAAGCTACATGTGGTCCTTCGATACAAGGACGTGCACAGGGGGTTGATCCGTCGCTACGAGGGACCATTTCGAGTGTTACAACGGCTTGGAAAGGCCGCATACAAGCTGGAGCTACCACCAAAGCTAAAGGTGCATCCGGTTTTCTATGGAAGTATGCTTAAACCCTTCCAAGTTGATGAGGAAGACCCAGATCGAGGGGTGTCACATCAAGCGTCGCTCGGGGCAAAGACCTCGTATGATCGAGAAGTCAAAAGCATCTTGGCGGATCGAGTTATACGGAAGAGGTATTGTGCAGCCTAGCGTGAATATTTGATCCGATGGAAAGGTCTTCCGGAGAGTGAAGCTAGTTGGGAGCCTGAGGAGAGTCTTTGGCAGTTCAAGAAAGAGATCGAAGCCTTTCACACCGAAGACATGATGAGGGCATCACCTGATTAGGTGGGGAAGAATGTCACAGCCCGAAAGTTAGCATGTCTAAGAGGTTTCCATGAGTCGGGCTTGACACTTTCTGACCCTCGGCTTATGTCCTCGAGATATAGAGTATTCTCCTAAGGGCAAGTGTGGCATCCCAAAATTCATGGCAACCTCTAGTTACATTAAAGTCTATGAATAGGTGATGGAAGTACCATCAAGTTATTTTTATGGCCATTTAATCCATAATTTGCAATAAGATATATGGCCAAGCTTTTAATGGATAATTATTTGATAGGAAAGAAAATCCTATCATTGGCCATGTGTTTTATAAATTGGAATTTTATTAAGCTATGTTGCAAAGTCTTTTGGCCATTTTATTATGCAATTTCGTATTTATTTAAATGAGGATTAAGATGTATTATTAAAAATAAATTTGGGCCATTAAAGTTTGGGCTTTAAGCCCAAGTGAGATGGGCCTAAAGTGGGCCATAAGCCTGGCCCATTGTTGACGCATGGAGGGGAGGAGTGAGGAGCCGCATGGCCTCAAGTGTCTTCGGCAAGGGAGACACTTGTCTCCTTCTTAGGGACAAGTGTCCCCCATGCAAAATAAGAATGCATGCAATATATATATCCAACCAAAAAGGAAGAGAGAGAGGGAGTGGCTGATGGTGGGGGGCTGTCGTCCAAGAGAGTTGCGAGAGAGAGAGAGAGAGAGAGAGAGAGAGAGAGAGAGAAGAGAAAGGGTCGCCGAGAGGGAGAGAGGAACCGAGGAGGAAGGAGCCGTCGCCGCCCGTTTGCGCCCGTTCGTCCGCCGTGTGCCGTCGTTCTCTTGAGTTTAGAGGCAAGTTGGGACTGATTTCCACTCTTGCATGTGTGCCTTGCATGTGTGATTTGTTGGTGGTAGGTTTCGGATCATAGGATAGGCAAAACCGAAGCTAGAATGTGACTTGTTCTTGAGTTTGCATGCTGTTTTCGTATGGACCGCCTGAACCAGAATCTTGTGAGAGCTTGCATGCATGTTTCGAGTTTGATTTTGACCTTGACTTCTTCATAAAAGTTGTAGCTAACATCTTAAAATACAATATAATAAAATTTGGGACAAAATGATGGATATTTAAGGGTTTAAACCCTCATCCTACGAAGACACTAGATCTGGAACTGTTTTGCTGACCTTTTGGAAGATTTGTGGTTGCATGTCGATTTTTACTAAGAATCTCTCTTCAACTTCTTCATGAAACTTGTAGAGAACATCCTGGAGGTTAACATACTCAAATTTGAAGTAAAATGAGCAAGTTTAGCCTAGTGAATCGATTTACTCTTGAAGACGGTAAATCTGGAGACACAGTACAGGACACCCGAGACTTTATGGACCCATGTGGCGACTGTATTTTGGAAATTTGATTAGATCCCTTAATGAAAGTTGTAGGGGACCTCTTGAAGTAAAAAATATCCAAATTTCAGAGGAAACGAAGAAGAATAAGTGGGTGAAAACTCGATATTTCGAAGATAGCTATTCTGGACGTTTCGGTGCTAGAACCAGAAGCTTCGGATGATTATAGAAAATTATATAGAGCGAATATGCCTTAGATGTCTTCATGAAAAATATAATTTATGTCTTAACTATAACCTGGAAAAATTTCATAATTTTTGGAGGTCGTCGGGTATTTTAATCAAATTATTTCGAAAACTGTACATTCTGTTTCTATCCGAAATTGCATGCTGTATTTGTGTGAATTGTATCTTCTTGTATGGAACTCTATTAGGCATGTGTTTTCATGAAATTACTATCTTATTGTCTTGTCTATCACGTGCCTTGATTTCATGATTTTTGAGAAGCATATGGATAGTTAATTTAAATATTTTCTAAAAATGGTACATGCTGGAATTTTGTAAAAGGCATGAAATATGGACCATTTTAAATTGCATGGACTCCATGAATTTTATTGATTGGATGATAGTGTCTTGTTGCATGAATGATAATGATTGGAGATGCATGTATGATTCAAAGGATGAAAAAGATCTTTTGATTGCCATCATATCACATGCCATGTTGAAATTGAGCCATAATTGTGAGTGAGATACATGTATAAATGAGAATGGAGATGGTAACAAGACCGTTGAAGGTGTGAGTCGACGATGCCCTGGGAGTGTCGGGATGCCCAGTGGTATACGGTACATAATTCTAAAGGAGGCCTGATGGTATGTCGGTACGTAATTCCGGAGGGTAGGGGAAACCATTTTCTTGGCGAGCCCAGGAGATTTCCTCGGGAGTTTCGAGATGCCCGGTGGTATATGGTACGTAATTCTAGAGGAGGGGGGGATCCTGGTGGTATGTCGGTATGTAATGTCGGAAGCCCTGGAGGTTTGTGCCCGGGGGAATGCCTCGTGATGCTAGTTGGGATGCGAGATGCCCATCTAGGGAGTGTAAATGCCGGAAGCCCTGGAGGTTTGTGCCTAGGGGGATGCCTCGTGATGCTAGTTGGGATGCGAGATATCCGCAATGTGGGGGTGCCAGATGCCCGGTTGTATCTTGGATACATGCTCGGAGGTTCCTCGCGATGCCAGGATTGGGCGCGAGTGATGAATGTGGGATGCAAACATTGGTCCCGGGAAAGAGAAATGTGGCGGTCCAATATGAAAAGATGAAATTGAGAAATTGAAATTGAAATATGCATGATGATATATGCATGACATGATGATATGTGCATGGATGCATGGTAATGATGATGGCACATGTGATATAATGATGATGAGTGCATGGATGCATGGTAATGATGATGGTACATGTGATATGATGATATGATGATGATGTTACATGCATGGATGCATCGTAATGATGATGGTACATGTGAAATGATGATGATATGTGCATGGATGCATGGTAATGATGATGGCACATGTGATATAATGATGATGAGTGCATGGATGCATGGTAATGATGATGGTACATGTGATATGATGATATGATGATGTTGTTACATGCATGGATGCATGGTAATGATGATGGTACATATGATATGATGATGAGATGTGCATGAATGCATGGTAATGATGATGGTACATGTGATATGATGATATGATTATGATGTTACATGCATGAATGCATGGTAATGATGATGGTACATGTGATATGGTGATATGATGATGATGTTATACACATGGATGCATGGTAAGGATGATGCCATATGTGACATGATGATGGTAAGGGTATGATATGATGGTGATGTCTATATAGTGATGATGGTACATGAGGTATGATGACATGTGCATGATGCCATGGTATGTTGTGCATGGATGCTTGTATGACATGTGATGCTATAATTGTGATGATTGCATGGCGTGATGTATTGAGTGGTTTATTGGTCCTTTACCTGCTGAGTGGTTGTACTCACTCCTTTGGGGACCAACATTTCATATTAGTAGATGGATTGAGTGGTTGGATATGACCACGAGGAAGAGGATAACAAAGGAGGGAGCTTTTGGATGCCGACACTAGCTGATGGACCTTAAGCATACAATTGTGGGAGGAGATGTCGGTCATCTTTTGAAGTATAGCCGAGTATAGAAGACTGCGGCATTTTGATGTATTGATGAATGATGTCAATATGGATTAAGTAAATAAAAGTGTTCGGCTTTAACTTTTATAAGATGTTTAGTTGGTGTGCATCATTTTCTGAATATAGGGAAGGGAGTTGTTGGATGTGCCTTATACTTGTATATAAAGGGGTCTTCTCCCTCATTGTAATTCATTCACAAGTTATATGAAAAAGCAGAGTTTCTCTCTCAAGAAGTTTCTCTCTCTATAAAGTCCCTTGTGAGTCGAGTGTTAAAAGGCTGTTTAGGAATAAAACCTTAAGGCCGCACGGGTTAGCCTTCGAGTGAACGAGGAGTGATCGAGAGCTAATCAATCGGCCCATGACATAATCCTAGAAGATATAAAAGGAAAATACAATTGAAAATGATAAGAGAAAAAGAGAACCCGCAACTTGTCAAGCTTTTATACAAACAATGAGAACTCGAGACATATGTTAAGGATGAATGGTTTATAATAATGGTTGGAATGGACATCGACCTTCACTGTCTTCATTTCCTCTCCATCTTTAGGGTCATAATCTAGATCTAGTCCAGGAAATCTATAACTAGATACATACAATGGAAAGAAATAGACATACATGTCAAAAAAATCAAAAGCACAATATCTTACTAAAATCAATCTTTCAAAAGAAATTCAATGCAAAAAGAAGATTTGGGCCTCAGGATCGGCGTTTGTAATTCATGCATAGGTCTCTCTAAAACACCTACCTAATTCATTGTATGACTTACAACCATTATTGTCCAATTGTGTTACCACATAGCCAATAATACTTATAAGTTTCATAACCAAGTGATCTATGTGATCCCAAGATTTTTCCTCGACATCATGCATTGATGCTATCATACATCTAAAAGTCACACGCATTGCATGAATTAAGCATGCATGCAGGTCTTTTGGACCTTGTTTCTCAAATAATCAAGCAAGAAAGTGAATTGTTAGTAGGTCACTTATTACCAAGGGCATGCTCCAATCACAAATACAAGCACTTTTAAATGAACGATGTGATTGTATGCATGGGGGTATATGTGATGTTTCAAATACATCTTTCGAAATCATCCACTAAAAGTTTTTAGACAAAGTGATGTTTTGGCTTTGAAAGGCATTCAATTGTCAAGGCCATCCCGAGCTCGCATAAATACACTCACAAGTGTTGCAAGTATATTGAATACAATTCAAATTTTTTCACGATGTTAAATCAGGATTTAAAAAAATTTTGAAAATATTTCGGATTAAGGAATATCTAGATTATGGAACACATTCAATTACCAAGGCTAGCTCAAGGCTCGCATAAATACACTCATAAACGTCGTAGGCATTTTGAATATAATCCAAACCACAACTTATTCTTAAGCCAAATCGAGCTTTGGAGAAGATTTTCTTAGTAAATCGTTTTCAAAAATATCACATGTATCAAAGCTTTTTTAAAATTTGATTTGAAAAGAAAAATTGTTAATAATTATTTCACAATGAATATTGAAGTGTTCAAAGCAACTTTCATGAAGATAAAATGACCAGGTTCATGCATAAGCTAAACTAGAAAGTTTATCAAAATAATCACAATCAAGTTCATATCAGGAAATTTCAAAATAAGTATGTAAAGATAACAAAATTGGGCAATGCCTAATGATAATTTGGCAATGAAAAAATTCCTTAACATGCAAGACAAGATAACAAACAACTTTTGTGAAGAAAGTTTTTCTAAATGAGTTACACCTGATTTTACAAAAATCAGACAACAAGCAATAACATGTTAGAAAATTGTCAAAACAGTAGAAAATTCAGTCAATATCATAAGGATTTGTTATATCAAAACAAGTCAAAAAATCATCAAATTTACACATAATATAGCCAACATAATGACAAACAAATTTCAATGAGAGATCAAGTGCAGAATTCTTATAGAAAAAATAAAACAAAAATAGCAAAGGTCCGTCTAGATAGGGGTTAGAATAGGGGTATGAATTCGATCCCATGTCCAATTTCTAGTCTAGCCTTGAAAAAATGGAAAGTGGCCCTAACAATGAGTGATTTGCATAAAATTAGCAGCATTGGAAACCTCTAAGTGTATCTTAAGACTTTCTAGAATAGCTCGAGTCCAAACTAGGTCAATTTGACACCCTAAAAGATTAAGATCTCTAAAGGTGTGTACGTCAATAACTAAGGAAAACAAAACACAAGCATGCATTAGAAAACCTCAAAATCATTCAAATAATTCACAAACGAAATGAAGCAATCACTTGGAACTTATGTTCGGATGCAACGGAAAATTTGGATAACCATCTAATCCTAGATGGGCATGCAAAATGTTATAAAATTTAAATGATATTATGAAATGATTCAAGATTCCTAATGGTATGCTTGGGAATCCTAAGTGTGGTGCAAGATGATATTCAAAGGATATGATCTAAACATGTATGCAAACCTTGTAACATGCAATTTAATTGTGAAGAAGGCATGATCGCAAAATTGAAACCTTACGATTTTCTATCGATTTTATACTCAGGACACGTAATTGAAACCTTACGATTTTTACGACAACCAAGTCGACTATGAGTCGGAGATGCACAAATGTGGATAAAAAATTATCGACCACAGTTCAAAGACGCTAAAATCCCTAAAAGCCACCTAATAGATTAGGTTGTCCTAAAATTGCGTTCGATCGATTTTAACTATGAAATTGAATTCAAGAATCGGAAGTTCGAGCGTGTCACGATTCATTTTTTAGATGTCATCTCATCTTTTGGAGAAATTCCGTCAAGTCTGGGATTTTTGCGGAAAATCAATTTTGGACAATTCAAAAAAAGAAAGGAAATTCGTATGGGAGGTGAAAGGGACTAATTTGGCTGCCCAAATGACTTATTTTGTGAAGAAATTGGAAGGAAAATAAGAGGAAATTCGTATGGCTGAAGATGGGCATGTTTTTTCTACTCCAAAATGGTTTAATTGGAGGAATTTTGAACTAAATTTCCATTGGAGGAAACCTTGATTTTATGGCTGAAGACTTTTGTGGCATTTTGATCATTACTTGGATATTTTGCAAGGTTTTTAATTGGTTGAGGCCTTGACTTCTTGGCATCCTCTCTCTCTCTCTTTCTCTCTCTCTCTTTCCCTCCTTTAGGCGTGGGTGAACCCCTCTGCAGTAGCTGACCAACTTCTTTCTTTCCCTTCTGCTCTTTCTTTCTTCATTTCTCCCCCATGTTCTTCTTCGTCAAGCCTTCATTGCCTGACCACTTGCAGCTGTTTCTTCCTTCTCTTTTGATTTGTTGCTTCCACTATGTAGCTTGATGTAGTGTTGGGATCGATCCCTTTTTCTACCGCATCCCATTCCAAGGGATCTTTTGATTTTAGAAACGCCTTCATCTTATTTTTTTTCACACATTGTACTCCTTCCCATTGAAGTAAGGAGGTCTAGTGTTACTTTGGCCTTCAACCAAACTTGGAGCCAAAATACTAGTTATAGATCTTTAGCTTTAGAAGTAAAAACACTTTAATAAAATAAGCACACAAGCTCTAATACCAATTGAAAGGGCTAGTAACAACACGTAGAGGGGGCATGGATAGGTGTGAATAAACATTTTCGCAAAGTTTAGTAAAAGTAATTTGCTTTTAGAAAAAGACAGACTATGAACGAGTTTTGAATTAGCAATTAGATAAGACTTCAAACAAAATAAAGGAATTCAGGAAAGAGAATAAAAACACAAGATTTATAGTGGTTTGGCTTAGATCAAGTCTATATCCACTCTCCCACGCTGACAGCCCACTGGCTAGATTTCACTAAGAAACAAAAGAGATTTTACAACTTGATGATCTCAACTTCACAGTGAAGAGTCTACTTCTCTTTCACGAAGTCACACTATGTGTTTTTCTCTCTTTTGAGTATAAATTTGAGCTCGATGAATAAAATAGCAAGGAAATAGAAAGTTTCAGATTTTGAAATTTTTCTTTCATGCACTCTGTCGAACAATTGGAGAGTCCACCTTAAATACTTCTTCACGCCTTTTCAACTATTGCCACTTTTCAAAGGAATTCTTTCAATCAACCCGTTGGACAGAATCAATCAAGGAGATCTCAAGTCGTTTGAAGATTTGTGATGAAAGCCCCTCAATCATGTTCGTCCATACAATTAGGATCTCGGTCTCTATAAGTGGAGCTTTACAAGTTTGCTTGCCTTCCAAAAGATTTGAATATCAAAATTGTTTCCAATAAAGATAGTCAATCATGTAGGTGACATATCCAACCAGAAAACCATCCATAAGCCATACGAATCGAACTCTTAAAGAAATAAAGATAATCTTGCATTTGGAAAAGTCGTCATTCTTTAGTAATGTTCAGTCTAGAATTTGTTAGTATGGGCAGACTTTGAATATAAAGTCTGGTGGTCTTCAGACTTTGACACTAATGTCTGGAAGTCTTTAGACTAGACTTTGGACAAGTTTTGTCAACTTCAAAATAATAAAAAAGTTTTCTCCAACAAGAAGAAGTTCACTAAACAAAACATAAAGAAATTAGGAGTGGCTCCTACTACCTATTTGTCTGCAAATACAATAATAAGACAGGAAGAAGACATTGCTCAACCAATGTCAAGAAGATTTGTTGATAACGATGCTTGTGAAGAATCATGCTTCTTCTTTGAACCTTAAATTAGAATTATGTTTCTTTCATTTGTAACTTGTTTATGGAATTAGGTTCAAGAACATCTCATGCACAAAGCTATAGATTATATTAGGAATATCGAAATTCATTATAATGCTTGCAAGCTCATGTACACGACTGACTCCACTGGGTGGTTATTAGTTTTTTGTCCTTTCTTTTTTTCCCCTCGAATATAAGATAGTTAAAAGGCACTGGAGTCAATTTACATCACGTATCAAAGGACGCTACTCCCCATGACCAGCAAGCGATGGCGGACTATCATCCACTCAGGTCGTTGTTGTTGCCCACACCTGCAAATCCACCTTTTCCGCCCGATCCACCATTTCCACCAAAGCCATGCCCGCCTTTTGCATCTGCTCCACCGCTGGCATTTCCATGATAGTTTTGCGCATTTATCACATTTCCTCCAGGCTGTCCGCCATGGTCAGGTCGGTGACCTACACCACGGCCGTAACAGCCTCCACCAGGGCCGTACCCGCCTCCGCCCGATCCACCTGCTCCGCCATTGGCATTTCCAGCCTGTCCACCTGATCCACCATTGCCATGTGCATTTACCACATTTCCTCCGGGCTTGCCACCATGGTCATGTCGGCAGCCTCCACCAGGGCCATGGCGGCCTCCACTAGGGCCGTGCCCGCCTACCTCCGCCAAGGCCGTGCCCACCCCCACCATGGCCGTGCCTGCCCCCGCCATGGCCGTGCCTGCCTCCGCCGTGATAGCAGCGATCAGACATTTTGGTGGTTGAGTCAGACTAGGAACCAATTCGGAGAAACAAAAGGCATGAGATAACCCGTACCCGTAAGACATTTTGGTGACCCTCACTTAAGTATATATTGCCCTGCAAAGGTGTGTTGCCAGCTGAGATGGTGTGCGGTGATCGAAAGCAGGGGATACGGGGATTTATATAGGAAAATATCTGACCGGGTGACCAAGGAATCACGTGGAGGAGGACCAGTGGCTTGGAGTGTACTGCCACGCGGCGACTGACTGGCATCGTCCTAAGGAGTTAATGTTCCCCCCGTTTCAGCCACTATCCATTATGGCGTGCGCGTCGCCCTTCTTTCGTTTTCTTGTACGGACTTAGGGCGTGTATCAAACTGAATTTGGACCGTTCTATCAAGTGGGATTGGCATGGAGGCCTTCGATTTTCTACGGCTCGAATTCGGTTTGGTACCGTCCGGAGGTGAAAGTCATTCCTTGAATTCAAGGCCCATTTGAGGAATAAGTTCACTGAACAAAACATAAATGATTTGGAAGTGGCTCCTGCTACCTTTTGTCCGCAAATACAATAATAAGAGACGAAGAAGACATTGCTCAACCAATGTCAAGAAGATCCTGTCCAATCTTCAATAGCTTTTTCACGTAGTTTTTCTACCAAATCTTTCCAATTCAGTATGCGTTTTAAAATTAATTGTTCAGTTTACATGTAGATTCCACGTCAAAGGATCGTGATACATGTCTAACTCTAATTCCTAAAACAACCCATGCTAGATTGCCACCAAAAAACTATGGATGTGATTACTTGAAAAAAACTGAAGTTCATTTAATACATCGTCCAATTCCTTACTAACAGACAGATAAGTGTTTGTTCCTTTGTAAAAGGGACACGTGCTATTCTTCTTCCTTTATCCACTCTCTTTTTTTTTTTTCTTCTTTTCTTTTTTGTGAAAATGCTCCTTATTTAGGAAATTATCGGGATGAGAATGATCAAATTGTTTTTTTGATTATTTGAATTTTAATCTTAAAAGTTTTTTTTTTAGATTATTCGAATTTGAATCTTAAAAGTGGTAAAAGGATCCAATGTCTTAAATTTTCTTGAGTCATTCGTAAAACAGAAAAAGAAAAAAAAAATTGATCACCAACCATGCGCCTTTTCTTCCTTATTTGGGATAGCTATGCAGATTGCATCTACCATCCATTTTACTTATAAAAAAAGAAAGAATCTTTCTCGTTTTCCTTCACTTTTTAGATCATGTCACATTAGCTTTCCAAAAGGAGAAGGGCAATTAACTTTTCTGAACAATAGAGACATCTTTAAGATTATTGCTAGATTATACCAAATCAGCTTTTCAAAATGAGAGAGGCAACAACCTTTTCTTAACGATAGAGACATCATTAAGATTATCGTTGATTTGTAGAAAAAACATATAAATGTGATTGCTTGAGGAAATCTAAAGTTCATATTATACATTACGCATCCGATTCTTTGCCTATAAATAGAGAATGGTTCATTCCATCATAAAACGACATGTGCTATTCTTCTTCCTTTATCCACTCTCTCTTTTTTTTTCTTCTTTTCTTTTTTGTGAAAAGGCTCCTTATTTAGGAAATTATTAGCATGAGACTGATCAAATTGTTTTTTAGATTATTCGACTTTGAATCGTAAAAGTTATTTTCTAGATTATTCCACTTTGAATCTTAAAAGTGGTAGAAGGATCAAATGTCTCAAATTTGCTTGAGTCATTATTAAAAAAAAAAAAAAATTGATCACCGACGATGCACATTTTCTTCCTTATTTGGGATAGCTATGCGGATTGCATCTCCTGTCCATTTTACTTATAAAAAAAGAAAGAATCTTTCTCTTTTCCATTCACTTTTTGGATCATGTCACATTAGCTTTCCAAAAGGAAAAGGAAAATTAACTTTTCTGAACGATAGAGACATCTTTAAGATTATTGTTGTATTATACCAAATCAAGTTTTCCAAATGAGAGAGGCAACCAACTTTTCTGAACAATAGAGACATCTTTGAGATTATCGTTGATTTGTGGAAAAAAAACATATAAATGTGATTGCTTGAGGAAAACTACAGTTCATTTTATACATTACGCATCCAATTCCTTGCCTATAAACAGATAAGGGTTCATTCCTTCATAAAAATGACAGATGCTATTCTTCTTCCATTTTCCACTCTCTCCCTTTTTCCTTCTTTTCTCTATTGTGAAAAGCTCCTTATTTAGGAAATTATTAGCATGAGACTTGATTAAGTTCTTTTTTAGATTATTCGAATTTTAATCTTAAAATTTGTTTTATAGATTATTCGAATTTCAATCTTAAAAGGGGTAGCAGGATCAAATGTCTCAAATTTGCTTGAGTAATTATTGAAATAGAAAAAGAAAAAAAAATTGATCACCGACTATGCACCTTTTCTTCCTTATTTGGGATAGCTATGCGGATTCCATCGCTTGTCCATTTTACTTATAAAAAAAGAAAGAATCTTTCTTTTTTTCCTTCACTTTTTGGATCATGTCACATTAGCTTTCCAAAAGGAGAAGAGCAATTAACTTTTCCGAACGATAAAGACATCTTTAAGATTATTACTGGATTATACCAAATCAACTCCTCAAAATGAGAGGCAACCAACTTTTCTGAAGGATAGAGACATCTTTAAGATTATCGTTGATTTGCGGAAAAAACATATAAATGTGATTGCTTGAGGAAAACTAAAGTTCATTTTATACATTGCGCATCCAATCCCTTGCCTATAAATAGATAAGGGTTCATTCCTTCATAAAAACGACATGTGCTATTCTTCTCCCTCTATCCACTCTCCCTTTTTTTACTTCTTTTCTTTTTTGTGAAAATACACCTTGTTTAGGAAATTATCAACATGAGACTGATCAAATTGTCTTTTAGATTATTCGAATTTGAATCTTAAAAGATGTTTTTTAGATTATTTAAATTTGAATCTTCAAAGTGGTAAAAAGATCCAATGTCTCAAATTTGCTTGAGTCATTATTAAAAAAGAAAAAGAAAAAAAAATTGATCATCAATGATGCACATTTTCTTCCGTATTTGGGATAGCTATGCGGATTGCATCTCCTGTCCATTTTACTTATAAACAAAGAAAGAATCTTTCTCTTTTCCATTCACTTTTTGGATCATGTCACATTAGCTTTCCAAAAGGAAAAGGAAAATTAACTTTCCTAAACGATAGAGACATCTTTAATATTATTGTTGTATTATACCAAATCAACTTTTCAAAATGAGAGAGGCAACCAACTTTTCTGAACAATAGAGACATCTTTGAGATTATCATTGATTTGCGGAAAAAAAAAAACATATATATGTGATTGCTTGAGGAAAACTACAGTTCATTTTATACATTACGCATCCAATTCCTTGCCTATAAATAGATAAGGGTTCATTCCTTCATAAAAACGACAGATGCTATTCTTTTTCAATTATCCACTCTCTCCCTTTTTCCTTCTTTTCTTTATTGTGAAAAAGCTCCTTATTTAGGAAATTATTAGCATGAGACTTGATTAAGTTCTTTTTTAGATTATTCGAATTTCAATCTTAAAAGTGGTAGCAGGATCAAATGTCTCAAATTTGCTTGAGTAATTATTGAAATAGAAAAAGAAAAAAAAAATGATCACCGACTATGCACCTTTTCTTCCTTATTTGGGATAGCTATGCGGATTCCATCGCCTGTCCATTTTACTTATAAAAAAAGAAAGAATCTTTCTTTTTTTCTTTCACTTTTTGGATCATGTCACATTAGCTTTCCAAAAGGAGAAGGGCAATTAACTTTTCTGAATGATAGAGACATCTTTAAGATTATTACTGGATTATACCAAATCAACTCCTCAAAATGAGAGAGGCAACCAACTTTTCTGAAGGATAGAGACATCTTTAAGATTATCGTTGATTTGCGGAAAAAACATATAAATGTGATTGCTTGAGGAAAACTAAAGTTCATTTTATACATTGCGCATCCAATCCCTTGCCTATAAATAGATAAGGGTTCATTCCTTCATAAAAACGACACGTGCTATTCTTCTCCCTCTATCCACTCTCCCTTTTTTTACTTCTTTTCTTTTCTGTGAAAATGCACCTTATTTAGGAAATTATCAGCATGAGACTAATCAAATTGTTTTTTAGATTATTCGAATTTCTATCTTAAAAGATGTTTTTTAGATTATTCAAATTTGAATCCTAAAAGTGGTAAAAAGATCCAATGTCTCAAATTTGCTTGAGTCATTATTAAAAAAGAAAAAAAAATTGATCATCGACGATGCACATTTTCTTCCGTATTTGGGATAGCTATGCGGATTGCATCTCCTGTCCATTTTACTTATAAACAAAGAAAGAATCTTTCTCTTTTTCATTCACTTTTTGGATCATGTCACATTAGCTTTCCAAACGGAGAAGGGAAATTAACCTTTCTGAACGATAAAGATATCTTTAAGATTATTGCTGTATTATACCAAATCAACTTTTCAAAATGAGAGAGGTAACCAACTTTTCTTAACAATAGAGACATCTTTGAGATTATCGTTGATTTGTGGAAAAAAAACATATAAACGTGATTGCTTGAGGAAAACTACAGTTGATTTTATACATTACGCATTCCTTGCCTATAAACAGATAAGGGTTCATTCTTTCATAAAAACGACACGTGCTATTCTTCTTCCTTTATCCACTCTCTCCCTTTTTCCTTCTTTTCTTTATTGTGAAAAGGCTCCTTATTTAGGAAATTATTAGCAGGAGAATGATTAAGTTCTTTTTAGATTATTCGAATTTTAATCTTAAAAGTTGTTTTTATAGATTATTGAATTTCAATCTTAAAAGTGGTAACATGATCAAATGTCTCAAATTTGCTTGAGTAATTATTGAAACAGAAAAAAAAAAAAAATAGATCACCGACTATGCACCTTTTCTTCCTTATTTAGGATAGCTATGCAAATTCCATCGCCTGTCCATTTTACTTATAAAAAAAGAAAGAATCTTTCTTTTTTTCTTTCACTTTTTGGATCATGTCACATTAGCTTTCCAAAAGGAGCAGGGCAATTAACTTTTCTCAATGATAGAGACATCTTTAAGATTATTGCTGGATTATACCAAATCAACTCCTCAAAATGAGAGAGGCAACCAACTTTTCTGAAGGATAGAGACATCTTTAAGATTATTGTTGATTTGTGGAAAAAACATATAAATGTGATTGCTTGAGGAAAACTAAAGTTCATTGTATACATTGTGCATCCAATTCCTTGCCTATATATAGAGAAGGGTTCATTCCTTCATAAAAACGACACGTGCTATTCTTCTTCCTTTATCCACTCTCCCTTTTTTTTCTTCTTTTCTTTTTTGTGAAAATGCACCTTATTTAGGAAATTATCAGCATGAGACTGATCAAATTGTTTTTTAGATTATTTGAATTTGAATCTTAAAGGCTGCATTTTAGATTATTCGAATTTGAATCTTAAAGGCTGTTTTTTAGATTGTTCAAATTTGAATCTTAAAAGTGGTAAAAGGATCCAATGTCTCAAATTTGCTTGAGTCATTAGTAAAACAGAAAAAGAAAAAAAAGTTTGATCACCGACCATCCACATTTTCTTCCTTATTTGGGATAGCTATGCGGATTGCATCTCCCATCCATTTTACTTATAAAAAAAAGAAAGAATCTTTCTTTTTTCTTTCACTTTTTGGATCATGTCACATGAGCTTTTCAAAAGGAGAAGTTAAATTAACTTTTCTAAATGATAGAGACATCTTTAAGATTATCGTTGATTTGCGAAAAAAAAAAAAAAACATATAAATGTGATTGCTTGAGGAAAACTAAAGTTCATTTTATACATTACGCATCCAATTCCTTGCCTATAAACAGATAAGGGTTCATTCCTTCATAAAAATGACATGTGCTATTCTTCTTCCTTTATCCACTCTTTCCCTTTTTTCTTCTTTTCTTTTTTGTTAAAATGCTCCTTATTTAGGAAATTATTAGCATGAGACTGATCAAGTTCTTTTTAAGATTATTCGAATTTTAATCTTAAAGTTTGTTTTATAGATTATTTGAATTTCAATCTTAAAAGTGGTAACAGGATAAAATGTCTAAAATTTGCTTTAGTAATTATTCAAACAGAAAAAAAAAAAAAAAATTGATCACCGTAATTATAAAATAGAAAAAAAAAAAAAAATTGATATGCACTTTTTCTTCCTTATTTGGGATAGCTATGCAAATTTCATCTCCCATCCATTTTACTTATAAAAAAAGAAAGAATCTTTCTCTTTTTCTTTCACTTTTTCGATCATGTCACATTAGCTTTCCCAAAGGAGAAGGGCAATTAACTTTTCTGAACGATAGAGACATCTTTAAGATTATTGTTGATTTGCGGAAAAAAAAAACATATAAATGTGATTGCTTGAGGAAAACTAAAGTTCATTTTATATATTACGCATCCAATTCCTTGCCTATAAATAGATAAGGGTTCATTCCTTCATAAAAACGACACGTGCTATTCTTCTTCCTTTATCCACTCTTTCCCTTTTTCCTTCTTTTCTTTTTTGTGAAAATGCTCCTTATTTAGGAAATTATTAGCATGAGACTGGTGAAGTTCTTTTTTAGATTATTCGAATTTTAATCTTAAAAGTTGTTTTTATAGATTATTCGAATTTCAATCTTAAAAGTGGTAACATGATCAAATGTCTAAAATTTGCTTGAGTATTATTGAAACAGAAAAAGCAAAAAAAAAAAAAAAACTGATCACCGACTATGCACCTTTTCTTCCTTATTTGGGATAGCTATGCGGATTCCATCTCCCGTCCATTTTTCTTTAACTTTTTGGATCATGTCACATCAGGTTTTCAAAAAGAGATGGGCAATTAACTTTTCTAAACGATAGATACATCTTTAAGATTATCGTTGATTTGTGGACAAAACATATAAATGTGATCGCCTCAAGAAAACTAAAGTTCATTTTATATATTACGCAGCTAATTCCTTGCCTATAAATAGATAAGGGTTCATTGCTTCATAAAAACGACACGTGCTATTCTTCTTCCTTTATCCACTCTCTCTCTCTCTCTTTTTTTTTTTCTACTTTTCATTTTTGTGAAAATGCTTCCTATTTAGGAAATTATCAGCATGAGACTGATCAAATTATTTTTAGATTATTTGAATTTTAATCTTAAAAGTTATTTTTTACATTATTCGAACTTGAATCTTAAAAGTGGTAAAATGATTAAATGTCTCAAATTTGCTTGAGTCATTAGTAAAACAGAAAAAAAAAAAAAAAATATTGATCATGGACCATGCACCTTTTCTTCCTTATTTGGGATAGTTATGGGGATTGCATCTTCCATCCATTTTACATATCAAAAAAGAAAGAATCTTTCTCTTTTCCTTTCAATTTTTGGATCATGTAAAATCAGCTTTCCCAAAGGAGAAGGGCAATTAACTTTTCTGAACGATAGACATCTTTAAGATAATCGTCGGATTATACCAAATCAGCTTTTTAAAATGAGAGAGGCAACCAACTTTTTTGAACGATAGAGACATCTTTAAGATTATCGATGATTTGTGGAAAAAAAAAACATATAAATGTGATTGCTTGAGGAAAACTAAAGTTCATTTTATACATTATGCATCCAATTCCTTGCCCATAAACAGTATGGGTTCATTCCTTCATAAAAACGACACGTGCTATTCTTCTTCGTTTATGCACTCTCTTTTTTTTTTTCTTCTTTTCTCTTTATTGTGAAAATGCTCTTTACTTGGGAAATTATCAGCATGAGACTAATCAAATTGTTTTTTAGATTATTCGAATTTGAATCTTAAAAGTTGTTTTTTAAATTAATTGAATTTGAATCTTAAAAGTGGTAAAAGGATCAAATCTCTCAAATTTGCTTGAGTCATTAGTAAGATAGAAAATGAAAAAAAAAAAAAAAAATCGATCACCGACCATGCACATTTTCTTCCTTATTTGGGATAGCTATGCGGATTCCATCTCCCATCTATTTTACTTCTAAAAAAATAAAGAATCTTTCTCGTTTTCTTTCACTTTTTGGAATATGTCAAATCAGCTTTCCAAAGGGAGAAGGGTTGTTAATTTTTTAAACGATAGAGACATTTCTAAGATTATTGTTGGATTATACCAAATCAGCTTTTCGAAATGAGAGAGGCAACCAACTTTTTTGAACGATAGAGACATCTTTAAGATTATCGTTGATTTGCGGAAAAAACATACAAATGTGATTGCTTGAGGAAAACTAGAGTTCATTTTATACATTACGCATCCAATTCCTTGCCTATAAAAAGATAAGGGTTCATTCCATCATAAAAACGACACGTGCTATTCTTCTTCGTTTATCCACTCTCACTTTTTTTTCTTCTTTTCTTTTTAGTGAAAATGCTCCTTATTTAGGAAATTTTCAGCATGAGAGTTATCAAATTGTTTTTTTTGGATTATTCTTATTTTAATATTAAAAGTTGTTTTTTAGATTATTTGAATTTGAATTTCAAAAGGGGTAAAAGGATCAAACGTCTCAAATTTACTTTAGTCATTAGTAAAACACAAAAAGAAAAAAATATTGATCACCGACCATGCACATTTTCTTCATTATTTGGGACAGCTATGGGGATTGCATTTTCCAACCATTTTACATATAAAAAAAGAAAAAAATCTTTCTATTTTTCTTTCACTTTTTGGATCATGTTAAATCAGCTTTCCAAAAGGAGAAGGGCAATTAACTTTTATGAACGATAGCCAAATTAGCTTTTTAAAATGAGAGAGGCAACCAAATTTTCTGAACGATAGAGATGTCTTTGAGATTATCGTTGATTTGTGGAAAAAAACATATAAATGTTATAGCTTGAGGAAAACTAAAGTTCATTTTATACATTACGCATCCAACTCCCTGCCTATAAACAGATAAGGGTTCATTCATTCATAAAAACGCCACGTGCTATTCTTCTTCCTTTATTCACTTTCTTTCTTTTTCCTTTTATTCTTTTTTGTGAAAATGCTCCTTACTTAGGAAATTATCAGCATGAGACTGATCAAATTGTTTTTTAGATTATTCAAATTTTAATCTTAAAAGTTGTTATTTACATTAATTGAATTTGAATCTTAAAAGTGGTAAAAGAATGCAATGTCTCAAATTTGCTTGAGTCATTAGTAAAATAGCAAAAGAAAAAAAAGTTGATCACTGACCATGTACATTTTCTTCCTTATTTTGGATAGTTATGCGAATTGCATCTCTCATCCATTTTACTTAAAAAAAAAAAAAGAAAGAATCTTTCTTCTTTTTTTTTTTTTTTTTTTTTCACATTTTGGATCAAGTCACATCAAGTTTTCAAAAAGAGATGGGCAATTAACTTTTTTCAACGATAGAGACATCTTTAAGATTATCGTTCATTTGTGGGAAACAAAAATTGAAATGTGATCGCTTGAGGAAAACTAAAGTTCTTTTTATACATTACGCATCCAATTCCCTGCCTATAAAACAATAAGGGTTCATTCCTTCATAAAAACGACACGTGCTATTCTTCTCCCTTTATCCACTCGCTTTTTTTTTTCTTCTTTTCTTTTTTTGTGAAAATGTTCCTTATTTAGGAAATTATCATGATGAGACTGATCAAATTGTTTTTTAGATTATTCGAATTTCAATCTTAAAAGTAATTTTTTACATTAATTGAATTTGAATCTTAAAAGTGGTAAAAGGATGAAATCTCTCAAATTTGCTTGCATCATTAGTAAAATAGAAAATGAAAAAAAAAATTGATCACCAACCATGCACATTTTCTTCCTTATTTGGGATAGCTATGCGGATTGCATCTCCCGTCCATTTTAACTATCAAAAAAAGAAAGATTCTTTCTCTTTTACTTTCACTTTTTGGATCATGTCACATCAGCTTTTCAAAAGGAGAAGATCTATTAACTTTTCTAAACGATAGAGACATCTTTGAGATTATCATTTATTTGCGGTGAAAAAAAAAACTTATAAATGTGATTGTTCGAGGAAAACTAAAGTTCATTTTTTACATTACGCATCCACTTCCTTGGCTATAAACAGATAAGGGTTCATTCCTTCATAAAAACGACACATGCTATTCTTCTTCCTTTATCCACTCTCTCTTTTTTTTCTTCTTTTCTTTTTGGTGAAAATGATCCTTATTTAGGAAATTATCAACATGAGACTTCTCAAATTGTTTTTTGGATTATTCTTATTTAATCTTAAAAGTTGATTTTTAGATTATTCGAATTTGAATCTTAAAAGTGGAAAAAGGATGTAATGTCTCAAATTTGCTTTAGTCATTGGTAAAATAGAAAAAGAAAAAAAAAATTTTAGATCACGGACCATGCACCTTTTCTTCCTTATTTTAGATTGCTATGCGGATTGCATCTCTCATCCATTTCACTTATAAAAAAAGAAAGAATCTTTCTATTTTTCTTTCACTTTTTGGATCAAGTCACATCAGGTTTTCAAAAAGAGATGGGCAATTAACTTTTCTAAATGATAGAGACATCTTTAAGATTATCGTTGATTTGCAGAAAAAACATATAAATGTGATTGCTTGAGGAAAACCATAGTTCATTTTATACATTACGCATCCAATTCCTTGCCTATAAACAGACAAGGATTCATTCCTTCATAAAAACGCCACGTGCTATTCTTCTTCCTTTATCCACTTTCTCTTTTCTCTTCTTCTTTTATTTTTGGTGAAAATGCTTCTTATTTAGGAAATTATCAGCATGAGACTTATCAAATTGTTTTTTAGAGTATTCTTATTTTAATCTTAAAAGTTGTTTTTTTAGATTATTCGAATTTGAATTTTAAAAGTGGTAAAAGGATCAAATGTCTCAAATTTGCTTTAGTCATTAGTAAAACGGAAAAAGAAAAGAAAATAGATTACCGAGCATGCACCTTTTCTTCCTTATTTGGGATAGGTATGGGGATGGCATCTTCCATCCATTTTACTTATAAAAAAAAGAAAGAATCTTTCTATTTTTCTTTCACTTTTCGGATCATGTCACAACAGCTTTTCAAAAGGAGAAGGGCTATTAACTTTTCTAAACAATAAAGACATCTTTAAGATTATCGTTTATTTGAGGAAAAAAAACATATAAATGGGATTGCTCGAGGAAAACTAAAGTTCATTTTATACATTACGCACCCAATTCTTTGCCTATAAACAGATAAGGGTTCATTCTTTCATAAAAAACAACACGTGCTATTCTTTTCCTTTAGTCATTAGTAAAAAAAAAAAAAAAATTGATCACTGAGCATGCACATTTTCTGATTAGATCAAAAAAAGAGCATGCACATTTTCTTCCTTATTTGCAATAGTTATGGGGATGGCATCTTTCATCCATTTTACTTATAAAGAAAGAAAGAATCTTTCTCTTTTTCTTTCACTTTTTGGATTATCTCACATCAACTTTTCAAAAGGAGAAGGGTTACTAACTTTTCTAAATGATAGAGAGATTTTTAAGATTATCGTTTATTTGCGGAAAAAACATATAAATGTGATTGCTTGAGGAAAACTAAAGTTTGTTTTATACATTATGCATCAAATTCCTTGTTTATAAACAGATAAGGGTTCACTCTTTCATGAAAATGACACGTGCTATTCTTCTTCCTTTATCCACTCTTTTTTTTTTCTTCTTCTTTCCTTTTTTGTGAAAATGCTCCTTATTTCGGAAATTATCAGCATGAGACTGATCAAATTCTTTTTTATATTATTCGAAGTTGAGTCTTAAAAGTTGTGTTTTATATTATTCGAATTTGAATCTTAAAAGTGGTAAAAGGATCTAATGTCTCAAATGTGCTTTAGTCATTACTTAAACAAAAAAAAAAAAGAATTGATCACCGACCATGCAAATTTTCTTCCGTATTTGGGATAGTTATGGGGATTGCATCTTCCATCCATTTTACTTATAAAAAACGAAAGAATCTTTTTTTTTTATTTCTCTTTTTTGGATCATGTCAAATCAGCTTTCCAAAAGGAGAAGGGCAGTTAACTTTTCTGAACAATTGAGACATCTTTAAGATTATCGTTGATTTGCGGAAAAAACATATAAATGTGATTGCTTGAGGAAAACTAGAGTTCATTTTATACATTACGCCCAATTCCTTGCTTATAAATAGATAAGGGTTCATTCTTTCATGAAAACGACACGTGCTATTCTTCTTCCTTTATCCACTCTCTCTTTTTTTTCTTCTTTCCTTTTTTGTGAAAATGCTCTGTATTTAGGAAATTATCAACATGAGACTGATCAAATTGTTTTTTAGATTATTCAAATTTGAGTCTTAAAAGTTGTTTTTTAGATTATTCGAATTTGAATCTTAAAAGTGTAAAAGGATCTAATGTCACAAATTTGCTTGAGTCATTAGTAAAACAGAAAAAGAAAAAGAAATTGATCACCGACCATGTACCTTTTCATCCTTATTTGGGATAGCTATGTGGATTGCATCATCCATCGATTTTACTTATAAAAAACGAAAGAATATTTTCTTTTTATTTCACTTTTTGGATTATGTCAAATCAGCTTTCCAAAAGGAGAAGAGCAATTAACTTTTCTGAACTATAGAGACATCTTTAAGATTATCGTTGATTTGCAGAAAAAACATATAAATTTGATTGCTTGATGAAAACTAGAGTTCATTTGATACATTATGCATCCAATTCCTTGCCTATAAATAGATAATGATTCATTCCTTCATATAAACGACACGTGCTATTCTTCTTCCTTTATCCACTCTCTTTTTTTTTCTTATTCTTTTCTCTTTGCTGAAAATGCTTATTATTTAGGAAATTATTAGCATGAGACTTATCAAATTGTTTTTTAGATTATTCTTATTTTAATCTTAAATGTTCTTTTTTAGATTATTCGAATTTGAATCTTAAAAGTGGTAAAATGATCAAATGTCTCAAATTTGCTTTAGTCATTATTAAAACAAAAAAAGAAAAAAAATTGATTACCGAGCATGCACCTTTTCTTCCTTATTTGGGATAGGTATGATGATGGCATCTTCCATCCATTTTACTTATAAAAAAGAGAAAGAATTTTTCTCTTTTTCTTTCACTTTTTGGATTATGTCACATCAGCTTTTCAAAAGGAAAAGGGTTATTAACTTTTCTAAACGATAAAGACATCTTTAAGATTATCGTTTATTTGAGGAAAAAAAAAACATATAAATGTGATTGCTCAAGAAAAACTAAAGTTCATTTTATAAATTATGCATCCAATTCCTTGCTTATAAATAGATAAGGGTTCATTCTTTCATAAAATCGACACGTGCTATTCTTCTTCCTTTATCCACTCTTTTTTTTTCATTTTGTTCTTCTCTTTTTGGTGAAAATGCTTCTTATTTAGGAAATTATCAGCATGAGACTTATTAAATTATTTTTGAGATTATTCTTATTTTAATCTTAAAAATTGTTTTTTAGATTATTCGAATTTGAATCTTAAAAGTGGTAAAAGTATGAAATCTCTCAAATTTGCTTTAGTCATTAGTAAAACAGAAAAAGAAAAAAAAAATTGATTACCAAGCATGCACCTTTTCTTCCTTATTTGGGATAGCTATGGGGATGGCATCTTCCATCCATTTTACTTATAAAAAGAGAAAGAATCTTTCTCTTTTTCTTTGACTTTTTGGATCATGTCACATCAACTTTTCAAATGGAGAATGGCTACTAACTTTTCTAAACAATAGAGAGATCTCTAAGATTATCATTTATTTGCGGGAAAAAAGCATATAAATGTGATTGCTCGAGGAAAACTAAAGTTCATTTTATAAATTATGCATCCAATTCCTTGCTTATAAACAGATAAGGGTTCATTCTTTCATAAAAACGACACGTGCTATTCTTCTTCCTTTATCCACTCTCTCTTTTTTTTTTTATTCTTTCCTTTTTTTGTGAAAATGCTCATTATTTTGGAAATTATCAACATGAAACTGATCAAATTGTTTTTGTGATTATTCGAATTTGAGTCTTAAAAGTTGTTTTTTTAGATTATTCGAATTTGAATCTTAAAAGTGGTAAAATGATCCAATCTCTCAAATTTGCTTGAGTCATTACTAAAACAGAAAAAGAAAAAAAAATCATCACTGACCATGCACAATTTCTTCCTTATTAGGGATAGTTATGCGGATTGCATTGCCCATCCATTTTACTTATAAAAAAAGAAAAAGTCTTTTTCTTTTTCTTTCACTTTTTTGATCATGTCACATAAGCTTTTCAAAAGGAGAATGGCTATTAACTTTTCTAAATGATAGAGACATCTTTAAAATTATCGTTGATTTGCGGAAAAAACATATAAATGTGACTGCTTGAGGAAAACTAAAGTTCATTTTTTACATTGGGCATCCAATTCCTTGCCTATAAACAGATAAGGGTTCATTCCTTCGTAAAAACGACACATGCTATTCTTCTTCCTTTATCTCTCTATTGTTTTTCTTCTTTTCTTTTTTTTTTTGTGAAAATGCTCCTTATTTAAGAAATTATCAGCATGGGATTGATCAAATTGTTTTTTAGATTATTCTTATTTTAATCTTAAAAGTTGATTTTTAGATTAATCGAATTTGAATCTTAAAAGTGGTAAAAGGATCAAATGACCCAAATTTGCTTTAGTCATTAGTTAAACAAAAAAAGAAAAAAAGAATTGGTCACCGACCATACACTTTTTCTTCCTTATTTGGGATAGCTATGGGGATTGCATCTTCCATCCATTATACTTATAAAAAAGGAAAGAATTTTTCTTTTTTCTTTCACTTTTTGGATCATGTCAAATCAACTTTTCAAAAAGAGACGGGCAATTAACTTTTCTGAACGATAAAGACATCTCTAAGATTATTGTTGATTTGCGGAAAATGTGAATTCTTGAGGAAAACTAAAGTTCAATTTATACATCACACATCCAATTCCTTGTCTATAAATAGATAAGGGTTCATTTCGTCATAAAACCGACACGTGCTATTTTTCTTCCTTTATCCACTCTCTCTTTTTTTTCTTCTTTTCTTTTTTGTGAAAATGCTTCTTATTTAAGAACTTATCAGCATGAGACTGATCAAATTGTTTTTTAGATTATTCGAATTTGAATCTTAAAAGTGGTAAAAGGATCCAATGTCTCAAATTTGCTCGAGTCATTAGTAAAACAGAAAAAAAAAAAAAATTGATCTTTGACCATGCACATTTCTTCCTTATCTGGGATAGCTATGCGGATTGCATCTCCCATCCATTTTACTTATAAAAAAAGAAAGAATCTTTCTCTTTTTCTTTCACTTTTTGGATTATGTCACATAAGCTTTTCAAAAGGAGAAGGGCAATTAACTTTTCTAAACGTTAGAGACATCTTTAAGATTATCGTTGATTTGCGGAAAAAAAAAAACATATAAATGTGATTGCTTGAGGAAAACTAAAGTTTAATTTGTACATTACGCATCCAATTCCCTGCCTATAAACAGATAAGGGTTCATTACGCCATAAAAACGACACGTGCTATTCTTCTTCCTTTGTCCACTCTCTTTTTTTCTTCTTTTCCTTTTTTGTGAAAATGCTCCTTATTTAGGATCTTATCAGCATGAGACTGATCAAATTGTTTTTTAGATTATTCAAATTTGAATCTTAAAAGTGGTAAAAGGATCCAATGTCTCAAATTTGCTTGAGTCATTAGTAAAACAGAAAAAGAAAAATAAATTTGATCACCGACCATGCACCTTTTCTTCCTTATCTGGGATAGCCATGCAGATTGTATCCCCGATCCCTTTTACTTATAAAAAAGAAAGAATCTTTCCCGTCCATCTAGTAATAAGGTGACAATTTTTGACATGCAGTGATCATATGATTCAAACTCACCATGAAGTAAACATGTTTGGATCGAGATTAAATGAATGGGAGATGCAAACCGCAAAGCTATCCTGGAAAAGGAAGAAAAGGTGCATGGTTGGTCAATTTTTTTTTTTCTTTTTCTGTTTACTAATGACTCGAGCAAATTTGAGAGATTGAATCCTTTTACCACTTTTAAGATTCAAATTTGAATAATCTAAAAACAATTTGATCAGTCTCATACTAATAATTTCCTAATAAGGAGCATTTTCACAAAAAAAAAAAAAAAAAAAAAAAAGAGAGTGGATGAAAATAAAGAAGAATAGCACGTGTCGTTTTTACAAAAGAACAAACCCTTACCTATCTGTCAGTAAGGAATTGGCCGTGTGTTGTATTAAATGAACTTGAATTTTCCTCAATCAATCACATCCTTAGTTTTTGTGGCGGGGATCTAGAATGGGTTGTTTTAGGGACTAGAGTTAGACACGTATCACGATCCTTCAATGTGGAATATACATGTAAACTGAACAATTAATTTTAAAACGCATACTGAATTGGAAAGATTTGGTAAAAAAACCACGTGAAAAAGCTAATGAAGATTGGACAGGACCTTCTTGACATTGGTTGAGCAATGTCTTCTTCCTCTCTTATTATTGTATTTGCGGACAAATAGGTAGCAGGAGCCACTCCCAAATCATTTACGTTTTGTTCAGTGAACTTCTTATTCCTCAAATGGGCCTTGAATTCAAGGCATGACTTTCACCTCCGGACGGTACGAAACCGAATTCAAGCCGTAGAAAATTGAAGGCCTCCATGTCAATCCCACTTGATAGAATGGTCCAAATTCAGTTTAATACACGCCCTAAGTCTGTACAAGAAAACGAAAAATGGCCGACGCGCACGCGATAATGGATAGTGGCTGAAACGCGGGGAACATTAACTCCTTAGGACGATGCCAGTCAGTCGCCGCGTGGCAGTACACTCCAAGCCACTGGTCCTCCTCCACATGACTCCTTGGTCACCCGGTCAAATATTTTCCTATATAAATCCCCGTGTTCCCTGCTTTCGATCACCGCAAACCATCTCAGCTGGCAACACACCTTTGCAGGAAAATATTTCCTTAAGTGAGGGTCACCAAAATGTCTGAGCGCTACTATCACGGCGGAGGCGGGTACGGCCCTGGTGGAGGAGGGTATGGCCCTGGCAGGTACGGCCCTGGCGGAGGCGGGTACGGCCCTAGTGGAAGTGGGTACGGCCCTGGCGAAGGCTGGTACGGCCATGGTGGAGGTCACCGACCTGACCATGGCGGACAGCCCGGAGGAAGTGTGATAAATGCGCAGAACTATCATGGAAATGCCAGTGGCGGAGCAAATGCAGAAGGCGGGAATGGCATTCTTGGAAAAGGTGGATCGGTCGGAAAAGGTGGATTTGCAGGTGTGGGCAACAACAACAACCTGAGTGGATGATAGTCCGCCATCGCTTGCTGGTCATGGGGGAGTAGTGTCCTTTGATATGCGATGTAAATTGACTCCGGTGCCTTTTAACTATCTTATATTCGAGGGGAAAAAAAGAAAGGACAAAAAACTAATAAGCACCGAGTGGAGTCAGTCATGTACATGAGCTTGCAAGCATTATAATGAATTTCGATATTCCTAATATAATCTATAGTTTTGTGCATGAGATGTTCTTGAACGTAATTCCATAAACAGGTTACAAATGAAAGAAACAGAATTCCAATTTAAGGTTCAAAGAAGAAGCATGATTTCACAAGCATCGTTATCAACGGACCTTCTTGACATTGGTTGAGCAATGTCTTCTTCCTGTCTTATTATTGTATTTGCGGACAAATAGGTAGCAGGAGCCACTCCCAAATCATTTATGTTTTGTTCAGTGAACTTCTTCTTATTCCTCAAATGGGCCTTGAATTCAAGACATGATTTAAACCTCCGGACGGTACAAAACCGAATTTGAGCCGTAGAAAATTGATGGCCTCCATGTCAATTCCTGTGGCATCCCAAAATTCAAAGTCAAGTTATAAGGTGTGTTAAAGTCTCTAATTAGGTAATAAAATTTCCTATGATTTAATGCTTTAGCCATTAGTCTTTTAAGATTAGATGATTTGTGCATGTGTTTGTGAGAATTTAAATTTGATAGATTAATGATAATAATCTATGCTTGGCCATGCACTTTATAAATTAAATTTCAATAAACAAAATGTCACAAGACTTTGGCCATGTTGAAAATTAAAATTTAAAAATATTTATAGAAGAAATTCAAAAAAAAAAGGGGAAAAGTTAATTTTTATTTGGTTTGGCCTTAGGCCCATTGGCCGAAGCCTTGATGGGCCAAGCTAGCCGGCCCATGGAGGCCCAAGAGGGAGTGGTCGACCGGCCACAAAGGAGGCCCAAGCCCAAGCCCAAATTCATGGCCAATTATGCATGCAATAGGACAAGTGGCACAAAGGAGAATGCCATGCATTGGCTAGTTTGAAGGCAAGCAATGATTGTCAATGATGAGAATTACGGGGGATAAAAGGGAAGAGAGAGAGAGGGTTGGCCGGTTCATTCGGCCGAGAGAGAGGGTGAGAGAGAGAGAGAGGTTTCGAGAGAGGGAGAGAACGGCCGAGAGAGGGAGGAACCGAGGAGGAGCTGCCGTGTGCCGTCGCCCGTCCGGTCTAGAGGCAAGTGGGAGTCCTCTAGCTGCCCTTGCATGTGTGTTTGTTACATGTATGGTTGATATAGTGTCGAGTTTGGGTGATTAGGTGAAGAAAACCGAAGTATGGATGGATTGTTCTTGAATGCTATGGCTGTTTTCGCTCGAACGGTTTGAGTCAGAATGTTGTGTGAGCTTGCATGCATGCTTAGAGTCCGATTTTGGCTTCAATTTCTTCATAAAAGTTGTAGCTAACATCTTGAAATACAACATACTGAAATTTCGTGGAAAATAATGGAGATTTGAGGGGTTAAACTCTCATTCTACGGAGACCTCAGATCTGGAACGATTTCACTGACATCTTGTTGGATTTGTGGTTGCATGTTGGTTTGTGCTAAGAATCTCTCTTCGATTTCTTCATGAAAGTTGTAGGGGACATCTTAAAATACAACATACTCAAATTTGAAGAAAAATTAACAAGTATAAACTTGTAAATCGACTAGATCTCGAAGACGGTAATTCTGGAGGTGTATTACAGGACACCCGAGACATCATGGACCTAAATGACGACTATATCTGGTTATTTGACTTAGATCTCTTCATGAAACTTGTAGAAAACATCTTGATGTATAACATATCTAAATTTCAGAGGAAACGAAGAAGAAAAGGTAGGTGAAAACTCAGTATTTCGGAGAAGCATGCACTGGACGATTCGGTAATGGATCTAGAAGTTTCGTGTTGACTGT
This sequence comes from Eucalyptus victrix, assembly GCA_016097545.1. Taxonomy (NCBI): domain Eukaryota; kingdom Viridiplantae; phylum Streptophyta; class Magnoliopsida; order Myrtales; family Myrtaceae; genus Eucalyptus; species Eucalyptus victrix. The sequence continues at coordinate 30,583,495 of CM027837.1, forward strand.
AGAAAATAATCTCGAAAGAATCTGGCGTGGAAGTCTTCATGAAAGATGTACGAAAATGTCTTGGCTATAACTCGATAAAATTTCGTAATTTTTGGAGGTCGTATGGATATTTTAATTGAATTTCTTCAGAAACTGTGCATTCTGATTTTACCCGAAAATGACATGCCATTTTGTGAGAATTGTGAAATTGTGTGAAATTCTATTTGACCATGTATTTTGCATGAAATTATTATTCTATTGTCTTGTTTATCACTTGCCTTAATTTTTATAATTTTTGGGAATTTATAGATATTAAATTTAATATTTTTGAAAATGACAAAAGATGGAATTTAAATAAATGAAAAAGGGCATGAAAAATGGATTATTTTATTGACCATAAATTCCATTAATTTATTTCATAAATAATTATACCATGTTGCATGTATGATGAGGTCTTGATGTATGCATGACATTGAATTGAGATGCATGTGTGAATTCCATGCCAAGTATGACTTGTTTGATGTCACGTCATATGCCATGCTAAATTAAGACCAAAATTGGTAAACATGGATAATGATAAGTGAGGAGGTGGTTGTGGTGGAGGATGATGCCCGGAATGTATAGAGATACATTGCCGGATGGTCTTGGGAGATTCAGGATGCCCGGAATGTGGGGGGCCGGAAGCCCTGTCGGAGGTTTCTGCCCAAGGGGAATGCCTCGCGATGCCAGGATTGGGGTGCGGGATGCCCGGCCAGGGAGTGTAAATGCCGGAAGCCCTGTCGGAGGTTTATGCCCGAGGGGAATGCCTCGTGATGCCAGTTGGGATGCGAGATGCCCGGAATGTGGGGGGCCGGATGCCCGGTGGCCTGGAATGGCTGAATGCTGGAGGTTTTTTCTCGCATGGGATGCGAGTGTAAAATATGAGATGAAATTGATGATTCGAGAAAGGGTGATGTGGTGATCAAATTAAAAGTTAAAATTGGAAATTAAACCATGCATGATATGATGATGAGATATGATATGGCATGCTGATATGCATGATGATGATATGATATGACATGATGATATGCATGATGATGTTGAGATATGATATGGGATGATGATATGCATATATGTGTGATATGATGATGTCATGATGATGATGACATGTGTGATAAAATGATGTCATGATGATGATGACATGTGTGATATGATGATGCCATGATGATGATGATATGTGTATGATAAAATAATGTCATGATAACGATGATATGAGTATGACATGATGATACACATGTATGTGGTATGATTGTGGTGATGATGCATGATGATATATGCATGGCTTCAAGGTAAGTAATGCCTGCAATGCATGTATGACTTGTATGATGCATTGAGTGGTTTTTGGATTCCTTTACCTGCTGAGTGGTTGTACTCACCCTTTTAGGGACCAACATTTCAGATTAGCAGCATGCCGCTTCCTGCTGTCATGTGAGGTGTGTTTTATGGCATACCATCCGATGTAGAGGTTGAGTGCGAGGAGTTTGGCTGTCCTTCTGTGCCTGGACTAACGTATATATGAGTGCGCTGTTTTGTTATGTACGACGTAGGCTTGGCTGGGGGCCCGATTGTCCAGGAGTTCGTTTCCGTCCACGTTCGTCGCGACAGAGTGATACGTGGGATGTTGCCACCGCCACCGCCTTGATGCACCGGATTGGGTGTGAGGCCCGTGCGTGACGAGTAGGAGGTGTTTTTTTTGGGATAGTTAGCCGACACTTATGATGAGGGTTGTGCTCGTGAGATGTAGAGGTCGAGGGTTCTTTTTTGGGGTTTTAGGCTTGACATGGCTGAGTCCTAGCTTTTCCTTTTGATGTATCGACCCAAAGAAGTCCCATCTTGAAAATATATGTAAATAAAGTGTCGTGGTTTATCTATAAAATCATGGTGATTAGTGGTGTGTATTTGTATCATGGTTGGTAGGGGGAGAGATGGTGATGCTTTATTTTGCTTCCGCTAATGAGTCGCGCTGGGACCACTTTAAAAAAAAAATGCCTGTGAATTACAACGCCTCTTCTAAGGAGAAAGGTAATAAGGAGTAACATTGGTGCTTGTGGCGACCTTCGAAGGGTTCGGGTTGCTACAATTCCACTTGATAGAACAGTCCAAATTCAGTTTAATACACGCGCTTGCACAAGAAAACGAAAAATAGCCGACGCGGATGCGATAAGGGATAGAGGCTGAAACGCGGGGAACATTAACTCCTTGGGAGGATACCAATCAGTCGCCGTGTGGCAGTGCACTCCAAGCCAATGGTCTTCCACGTGACTCCCTGGGCGCCCGGTCAGATATTTTCCTATATAAATCCCCTTATCCCCGCACCTTCAATCACCACACACCATCTCAGCTAGCAAAACACCTTTGGAGAGCAAGATTTCCTTGAGAGATTCACCAAAATGTCTGATCACAGCCATCACTGCGGAGGCGGGCACGGCCCTGGTGGCGGAGGAGGCCACGAAGGCCCTGGCGGACGCCATTGAGGCCTGGGTGGCAGTGGCCCTAGCGGAGGCCACAATGGCCTTGGCAAAGGCCACGGTGGTCCGGGCGGCAGACACGGACATGACCATGGCGGCAAGCCCAGAGGAGACCATGGCCACGGCGGACCTAGTGGATTAGGTGGGCATGGCCCTGGTGGCCATGGTCCTAGTGGCGGCAACTACCATGGCAGATGCTAGTCTGCCATGGCTTGTCGATTGTTGGGGGCTAGTGTCCCATGGTTGATACGTGATGTAAAGTTATCTCCGGTGTCTTTCAACTATTTTGTATTTGAGGAAAAAAAAGGACTAAAAAACTAATAAGCACCAAGTGGAGTCAGTCGTGTAATTGCCCTTGCAAGTATCCTAATGAATTGCGAGGTTCCTAATATGATCTGTAGCTTTGTGCATGAGAAGTCCTTGAACCTCATTCAAGAAACTGGTCACAAATGAAAGAAACAGAATTCCGATTGAAGACAAGCATGCTTCTTCACAAGCATCATTCGTCAACAGACCATTCACGACGAGAGACAATAGAAACATGAGCACAGTGCTCCCCATTACTTCTGATTATCAACAAGAAAAATGGAAGCAAACTAGGTCGGTCTCCATTAGTCATGATCCACACACACTATACCTCTATGAACAAAAGTTTCTCTTATGCCCCCTCATATCAACTCCTTTCATCAGTGAAGTTCATAATCTGCGATCTTTAGCGTGGTTTCTCTATCTCCACACGATGTCAAAGTGGAAGTTGGCATTCTGCTCTGAGTTCTCTTCATCTAATTTTTTTGGCAGAAATTAGAGATGTTCGATAAAGATTAACGTAATCACCATTTCGCATCAAAGGGCTGTACGAAACGGTCAAAGGGTGGGACCATATGTTGCTAAAGGATCAGCAAAAGTTTAGGGTGTCTTGAGGATGTTCTTTACTACATAGCAAGATCATGGGTTCTACAATCTGGTGCAGAAATTACAGTTTAGCTGCTCATGAGTTCCGGTTCAGTGGGTGCATAAACTAACTTAAAAGGGATTCTAAGGCATTTCCAAAATATAAAAAGTGAAATTTAAGCAAAGGAGAACATAAATTAAGATCACCAAGGGAAAATTTGGCACCAAAAATGAAATTCGATGATCTGAATTGACTTTGGTGAAATTTGTAGAGCAATATTGCTTTGAAAGGATGATAGTGGCCCTAAAACTGAGAAAAAGGATATGACATCAGTTGGCTACTCGATGAACTCCAACATAAAAAATGAGAAAAGGGTGCAAGTACAAAATCATTATGTCAAATTGACAGAGATCATATCCGAAATCTTGTTCATCATTACCTCCTCTTCAATCCTTTCCAACAAAAGGTAGCGTTGGGAAGAAATTCAGGATGCGAGGCAAATGAAAAGAATGAAAATGCACATTGGGGGAAGGGGGGGGGGGGGGGGAGAGAGAGAGAGATAAGGAGAAGGATTTCTTTTTGTAGGAGTGGCAATAGAATAGAACCAGCTTGTGCGTTTTGCCAATTGTACTCTAATTTATCACTAGGGGAAATAGGGACATGGTGTTGCTAGCACTTACTTGAGAAAGTTCGTCCATGCTAAAGAACCAAAATCTAGTTTCAGAACTGCAGTTCCCCTTTTAACTTTCCTTACATCCAACCCATAGTAAACAAAGGTTTGCTCGAGGCGCTATTAAATCTGCGTTTAGTTGAAGCAATTCTTCTGCAGCGCAAGAAGTACCAAAATTTGCTATGTGGTCAGCCTTCAGAACAAAATCAGAGAACCCAAAAAACAGAGGGGTTCAGCAGGTGACTACCTAAAACGCTTCACGGAAAACTCAGAGACAATATAACGAACGTGACATACCCAAAAGCCTGTTGTGTGCTCTACCCTTTCTTTGTGATCGACTGGAACCAAGACAGTGCATTTTGGCCTACTGAGTGACTACTTTTAGAGCTGATCACCAAATTTCTAGAAGAAGCTTTAGTGGTAGCTCTAGGTAGAGTTGAAAATGAAGAATTTGTCGGTGCTTTGAGCTCTGGTCCGGTTAAGCTTTCGTTTTCAATTGCGAGGGACTCATCTTTGACGTACAATGACATCTTCAGCACATAGTATTTCATATAAATGATCGGATCCCCAATACCAACTCAGCTTGGCAAAGTGAGAGAAATCTCCTTTCACCTGGGTCATAGAGTCCTGCATGAACTGTAGCCTCTCTTCTATCTTGGCAATCCACTTATTGTTTTCTTCTTCCTTTTGAGCCACAATTGCTTCAATTAAGGGACTCGGTTCAATCACCATGGGCGAGCCATAAAGACCCGCGTCCATTATCCTCTTTAGGAAGGTATTGCCTCTATTGACATGTAATGGCTTCTTTTTGTAATATTTTTCAGGAAAGTTCAATCTTAAAGCAGGTGAAAATTTCATCTGAATTTGCCTACCCCTTATGTTTTTATGTTGAGTGTTGGAATTCAAGTCGTCAGAAGACGACTTATCTGATTCCAATGCGCAAACAGCAAATAGCCCCAGAACGAACGTTGAATTGCCGATGAAGCATGAACAACATTTCCTCACGTTAGTTTGGATGCAATCACAAGGAAAACACCCGATTTCCACAGTGTAAATGCCGATTGTTCTTGCAAAAGTGAAAATGGAATGCCTTCTTCTTCTTTGATGGAAATGGAGAGAAATTTGGTGCGTATGTGTTACAAACCGTTGCCAACGAGTGTCTACAAAAGGCTTTTATATGACTCCATGACACCCCTACAAATGGTGTCCGTCTATCGTACCGTATCAAGTCCAAATGGTGCGGTCCAATCGCACCCTATCATGGACGTACTAGCTAAAATACAACATCTCCCACTCGGACATGATGGGCTCGATATCTCTCTATCAAGAATATACAGCATTCAACATTCATCAACTTTACAAAATAATTCATATTGGCAAATAAGCCGTGCGACCAGTGAGTACACCTGCATTTGGGAGCTCAAATTATGCACCTATTAGATATGACATAATGGCTACAACCTCGAAAAAAAATAAACAATTGATGTCTCATAGTGCTGCAGACATATTTTGTTACATCAGTCCAAGTATACCTATCTCTTAAAGGCTATACTTGACTATTCTCAAAAACACCATGTATTTACAATTACATCCGTAACCACATAGGGCGATATAATTAGTCGACCAGTAAATATATGTAATGAATGTAAAACAATATTAGTCTTCCTTCGCACTCACATCTCTCTCCATTTCTGAATAACTGCTTTCCTAGACATGTCCCATAGGCCATATCTATTCATGACCGTCTGTAACATGCTAAAGTAGCAACACTGATGTTTCACTTCGAGAACATAGTCAGAAGTAACATATGGCACAAAATTGGGGTAATTTATAAATTACCTCAAGGGCTCACACGATGAATAAATAGGGATAATTGTACTCATCTTCCCTTATTGGTCGTACAATGCACATATAGAATGAATTACATGCTATAGAAGATTACTCTTTCTATAAGAGCGTATGTCATTTATCAAATATATCCACTATACGGATCTTAGCCTAAACATGGTCACGTGCTTCTCATGTACTCATGTTTAGCCTGAGTGCTATATCTACTCACTTTCTATAGCGCCCAATTAAGTACTTGCATCCGGCATCTTTCAGGTATACATGATTGTGGGACTATCATGTTCAGTCTTATTATAAATAAATCACATACCTCATCTTGACTCCAATTAAGACGACATATTTTATGTACCAGACTTACTCTTCAGCATTTATTTGTACATAATATCTCATCTCAACGTGCTATCTAAAGCACTTGAGGCAATTGCTCATGTGAGTGAGTCAATCATTGCCTGCTGACATACTTTCAATAATATATGTGTGTATGTGCTAGTCTCATAGTGGATTTGTACTTATTGATAAAACATCAAATTACTAATAAACAAACAAGTACAATACATCTATCCACAAATACATAAACTAATGATTCTCTACAATAACATATATCACATTCTACGCAATCCTAGTGACATCTTATGGGTCAAGAATATGTCTCTAAGAATAGCTTTCGTAAATGGATCAGCAACCATTCTATTGGTTGAAATGTATTGTAGGACCACTTCTTTCGGCGCTATTATATCTCTTATGAAATTGTTCTTTATGTCAATGTGCTATGTCCTTCCATGATATTTGGGATCTTTCATATAGGCAATGACTGCTTGACTATCGCAATAAATTGTCACCGGTCTTGGAATTTCAATGACAGTGGCTAAATTTTCCAAGGAACATTTTAGTCATACTGCTTCTTGCACTGCGGTAGAACATGCAATAAATTTTGCCTCCATCGTAGACAAGGCCGTGCATGTTTGTTTCTTGCTATTCTAAGAAATCGTGCCTCCATTGAGCAAGAACGCATATCCAAAAGTCGATTTACGCTCATCTAAGTCTCCACCCCAATCAGCATCTGAATAGCCCGATAGGTGTAAATCACTTACTTAGTAACAAAGTCGATAGTCTATAGTGCCATTCAAGTATCTCAGGATCCTCTTCACTGCTTTCTAGTGTGCTTGATCGGGATTTGATTGATATTGGCTCACCAATCCCACGGCATAACATATGTCGGGTCTAGTACACATCATAGCATACATTAAACTTCCGACCGCACTAGCGTAAGGAGCAATTTTCATTGCTTTAATTTCTTCTCGAGTTCTAGGACATATCTTAGTACTTAGGCTTTCACCTTGCATGATAGGGGTATCAATGGGATTACAATGCTGCATATTGAAATGCTCAAGAATCTTCATAATATAAGACTCTTGTGATAAAGTAAGGAGTTTCCTTGATCAATTTCTTTCGATCTTAAATCCTAATATATAAGCAATTTCTCCCATGTCCTTCATCTCAAAATTAGAGGACAACCATTCTTTTATGGTAATAACCAAAACCTTGTCATTTCCAACCAACATAATATCATCCACATAAAGTGATAAAATCATAAATTTATATTTTGACCGCTTGACATATACATAGTGATCTTCTTCGATCATCGTGAAACCAAAAGTTATTATTGTTCGATGAAAACGAAGATACCATTGTCTAGATGATTGCTTAAGGCTATATATTGAGCAATGAAGTTTGCAAACTTTATGCTCTTGACCTTTAGCTACGAAACCTATTGGTTGTTTCGTATAGATTTCCTCATCTAGTTCTCCATTGAAAAAAAGCCGTCTTTACATCCATCTGATGTAATTCAAGGTTCAAATATGCAACCATGGCTAGAATAAGGCATATTGAGGCAAACCTTACAATTGGTGAAAATGTTTCCTCATAGTCTATACTCTCTTGTTAAGTATAACATTTTGCCATAAGGCGAGTCTTATACTTTTCAATGGATTAATCCGCCCTTCGCTTAATCTTGAAGGCCCATTTGTTTCCAATGGCCTTACGATTGAGTGGTAAATCAACCAAGTCCCAAACATGGTTTACTCTCATTAACTCCATTTCATCTTCTAAAGCTTTTCTCCATTATTCCTTATCAGAGGATGAGAGAGCCTTTTGAACAGTCTTAGGCTCGACATCGTCATTCTAAGCAATCATAAATGCTTCCCCTTCAATCTCAAATTGACGATGGGGAATACTTTTACGATTATTTTTATGCAATTGAATTTCCCTTGAATTCAATTCCTTAGCACTCCTAGTAGGTCTTGTGTGTTCAGGTAAATCTTCATTTTCCTCTACAACATCAGTGGATGTGTTATCGAGATCTTCCATCTCATGTAATTAGAAGTCCTTATCTATCTCACCTCTACTAGGAAAATTGTTCTCCAAGAATGTGACATCTCGTGACTCCATTTCGGTCACATTTCCATCAGCTTATTCACCTATGAACACGTACCCTTTGGAGTGTTTAAAATATCTTATAAAGATACATTTTTTCCCTCTAAGATCTAATTTGTCATATTTATTGGAAGAATCATGAACATAAGTTGTACATTCCCATGGACATAGACTACTCAAGTCTGGTTTCCTACCAGTCTACAATACATAAGGGGTGGAAGTGACCGATTTTGCTGGTACTCGGTTAAGTATATAGGTAGCAGTCAATAACGCATCTCCCCAACAGGAGATAGGAAATTTGCTTGCGCCATCATAGACCTAACCATTTCTAATATGGTTCTATACCTTTTCTCAGCTACCCCATTTTGTTGTGGAGTATCAGGAATAGTCAATTATCGTACAATTCACTTTTCATCACAAAGAGCCTTGAATCATAAACCTAATCCATGATTAATACCTTTATTATTTTGTTTAATGGTACCATCACTATATATTCTAAAGCAGTCTAATGCTTATGACTTATGGGAGATCAGAAAGACATAGCGGAAATGTGTTAAGTCATTTATGAAAGTGATGAAATATGAGGCTCCATGCCTCGCCCTCATATTCAAAGAACCACAAATGTCAGAATGTATGAGAATCAATGAAAATTCGGCTCTACTCCCTTTACCAAATGGTTTTCTAGTTGCTTTTCCCACTAGACAATATTCACATACGGATAGACTAACATTAGTGAGTGACCCTAAAAGGTCTTCTCTAGCTAATCTTTGCATTCTTTGTAATCCAATGTGACCTAATCTAGCATGCCAAGTACTTGCATCAATCTCAACGTTATTAGAAGATACAATTAAAGAAAAACAACCATTCAACATTAACATTGTACTGATCATAGTCAATGTCTAACACCATAAAACCATTCGATACATGACCTAAACCATAATAAACTGTTCCATATAAAATGTCAGCACAATCACCATGGAAATTCAATATATAACCTAAGCTAAGAAGAATAACTACAGAGACCAAGTTTTGTCAAATATCTAGAGCATAAAGGACATCATGTAGGAATAGGTTTCGACCACCACGTAAGATTAATTTACATATGCCGGTACCATTCACTTCAACTCTTGAGTTATTTCCAATATATATATTCATCTTCTTCCAAGCGGTATCCGACGATACTCCACAAATGCTTCTCGGTCTCTGGCTACGTGGTCTATTGCTCTTGAGTCTAAAGTCCACATTGGATGAGATTCAGCGAGCATTACAGTATTAGAAACAAAAACATTACTCAAAGTAATTGAGTAATAAGGTACCTTTTTCGGCTTAGTGCATTTACGAGCAAAGTGACCCATCTTGCCACAATTGTGGCACTCCACCTTGGCTTATCCTTCTTCCCACCACGCTTCTTGCGTCGAAAGGTCTTAGTCCTCTTAGGTGCTTGATCAGTCCTCTTCCCTTTGTTATTGAATTGAGAATTCCTTTTGTGCTTGAAATTTGAAGCCTTGCGCGAACTCAATTCAGCAACATAAGCATGGGTAGAGGATCTTGTAGCCTTTAGGTGCTCATCCTCTAATTCCAAATGACGCGCAATATCATCAAAAGTGACAATGTTTTCATTATCGGTCATATTGATCTTCATATGCTCCCAATTGTCAGGAAGAGACCTTATAACAGCTTGAACTTGTTGTTCATCAGTAAGGGAGTGACCTGTCGACTTCAGCTCATGGATCATGTTTGACATCTCTCGAAAATATTGCCTCATCATTACATTTGGGTGCTTTCGGAATGTGTCAAACTTGATTGTGAGTCTCCTTAGCTTAGTGGCAGATGTACCCCCAAACTTATCTTTGAATGCAACCCACATAGCTTGATCTTTATCATAACTTTCAAACTCACACATGAGATCATCTTGCATACAGCTCAGTAATGTGATGCGAGCAATGTTATTTTTCTTTTTTCAAGCTTGATAAGCTTCCAGATCTCTCTTATGTTGAGCTGAAGTTCCATGCTCAGGTTCATCTATGATATGGTTGAGGGTTTTCTAAAATCTCTTGCTCCTCAAGGATATACTGAACCTTTCGGTGTCAAATATCATAATTATCACCGTTCAGCTTCTCACCCTTATTGAGGTCAGCCACAATGGTCTTGGATGCCGATGCCATAATTAATTGCTATATCACATTGACATAATAAACGCAGAATCAATACTAGCACACTTTACAGAGTAACACACATATTTAATTTGCACAAAAGACAAACTAAATTAATGATAATTCAACAAAAGACACAAAAGCAAAAGTTCACTATGTTCCTAATCAACTTCTATGTGCAATTGTTCTATTATCATTAATTAGTTTAATTTGTGCAAATGTTAAGTTCTAGGTGAGAACTCTTTCAAATTCTACCAACCTACGAACTCCCAATAGGAAAAATGATTACATGACCTTATGTAATTTCTATATTTTTCCTTAACACAAAAACATAGCATGATAATAACCAACGTATAAACAATAATCATGCTTCAACTATAATCAAAATTGCAATTCAACATATAATGGATTTCCTACCACTGTTCTAATTTTCTAGTAAATAGAAAATTGTAAGTATATTAAAATATATACATCATATCATTGAACCAAGCTCTACATAGCATTTATAACATCTTTTGCACACAAGCTAACTACTATATTTCCTAAATCACAAGAAAATATAAGCTACAAATGAATAAACTGCATTAAACCCCAAAAAATATGCGTACATAGGGTTTCCTACACATTTTCATACATTTATAAAATTCAAAAGTATAAAATAATTATATCACTGTGTAGAAAACATTCATACGAACCAAACGCCGCTGACCATGCTCTAATCGGAGCCCACACGCGCCCCCACGTGCCGCCTGAGTGCGTGGCGTGTGTGGCGCACATGCTAGCAAGCCAAACGGCCCTTGGCCGGTTCGACCGGTCTGACCGGTTCGACCGGTTGATAGTCGGACCAATTGGTCCGACGGTTGACCAATCAACGGTGGGGTCACCAGCCGGCCAACTGCCGCCGGCGCTGACGTCATTAATGACGTCATCCAAGTGGTTACCGACCATTGGATGATGTTATTGATGACGTCATCCATGACCTCATAAAACGTTGCGTCGCTCCGCATGACGCGCACGCATCGGTTCGCCTACCAGCGTGTGTTGCGCACGCGCTGGCGTCCCCAGCATGTTAGGCGCTTGACGCCCATGTGCAGTGGCTTCTGGTTGGGTGTGTGGGCACGTTCGACCTCCTCCGATCATGCTCGAACCACCTTGGACTCGTCTTGGCGAGTACTTTCATCCTGTATATTCAAAAGTTAATTTTGGCCAAAAGAATATTTCGAAATTTGGCCAAAACTGCACGAATGCACGTGACCCCGAACCCGTTCTTCACTTTGGTTCAATTTTTCGACGATTCACATATCAATTTCGATTAATAAACATCCAACCAGTGTAGATATCATACTCTTAATCTCGATATCAAATGGTGTACTGGAAAATTTGATGAAAAACAAGGCAGAAACCACGACCGGGCTTTGATACCAATGTTGGATTTCAAGTCGGTGGAAGATGACTTACCTGATTTCAATGCGCAAATAGCAAATAGTCCCGAACGAACGTTGAATTGCCGATAAAGCACGAACAACACTTCCTCACATTAGTCTGGATGCAATCACAAGGAAAACACCCGATTTCTACGGTGTAAATGCCGATTGTTCTTGCAAAAGTGAAAATGGAATGCCTTCTTCTTCTTTGATGGAAATGGAGAGAAATCTGGTGCGTATGTTTGCCAACCGGTGCAGCGAGTGTCTACAAAAGGCTTTTATACGACTCCAGGACACCCCTACAAATGGTGTCCTTCCATCGTACCGTATCAAGCCCAAGTGGCGCGGTCCAATTGCACCCTATCATGGACGTACTAGCTAAAGTACAACACTGAGGTTTCTCAAAGCAGCTCATTTAGACAAAAAGCTAAGCAGCAACTCATGAATGAGTGAGATTAGACTAGCATATAGGATAATCTCGTTCCTTCTATTGTTGTGAAGAGCTTTAGACATTTCAAAATGTATAAGTAAGTTGATTTCAAATTGCAGACGTTCCTATTAACCTATTTGGATATGGCGGAAACGTAAATGTCCACATTTTCCAAAATTTTTGCTTATGCTGCCCTGATATAATTTCATTAAGTGCTAAACCTGCTAATGCTTCTCATTGCCTTGGTCACTCCTGCCTACTCGAACACTTAGCATGTTATCTTGCCGAGCTATGCTTAGGGGGAATATAAGGGTTTAGAGTGGAAGCCTTTACCGCTATCTACATCAGCTTTGTATGTTGCAAGGTGTACACTAAAAGGTGACTCTAGGTTTGACTCCACTGCTGGTCAGACATGTGCGCTATGAAGTGTCTAGAATCAGCATAAATCTTTTGAGATCATGCTTGTTGAATTGTTGATCCAATTTCTAGAAACTTCAAGATAGACATTAGCTAGAAAAGTCATAAAAAAATCCTAAAAAAAGAAAATCTAGCTTAGGTGGCAATGAAAATTGTAGAAAGCACAAATGTAGAAGTATATAGAAGAAGAGGGAAAGTGAAAAATCTCTAACAAGAGCAGGAGATTTTCCTTGGTAAAGTCGGTGATGTAGGCCTATAAAAAGCCTTGTGGTCATCTATTTTGAGGTGTAGACCAAAAAGGTAAGCTCCTCCCCTTCCCTTTGTATTACAACTAAATAAAAAAGTTTTCTTTTGTTTCCTTGTGCTCCCTTGCTGTCACTCTCTTTTACACATTCTTATTATTACTTTGTCCAACCATTTCTTGCCCACATTGTTCTTAGTTTGCTCTCTCGATAGTTCACACACAAAACACTCGATTGCACACACATTAAACACACGTTTCTGCAAATACCAATAGTGGTATCAGAGCCACGTCTTTGGTTGGTATTGGGCATTTGTCCTACCTACCTATTCCTAAAACTACCCTTTCCAAATAACTAACGACTAAACTATGACCAACTCTATCTCATCCTCATTTCCCATTCCCATTTTTGATGGGAACAACTAATACTTTTGGAGCATAAAAATGACTACATTCTTGATGGCTCGAGACTTACGGGACATTGTGGAAAAATGTTGTGAGGCTCCACAAGATGGTGCAAGTGTTTCGAAGGAACAACTACAAAAGGACGCAAGGACACTATACTTTATCCACCAAGCACTCTCAGAAATGGTATTTCCAAGAATAATTGGAGCAAGGAATGCAAAAGGGGCTTGGGAAATACTACGAGAAGAATTTCAAGCATCAGAAAAGGTACGCGCTATTCGCCTTCAAACTCTAAGTAGAGATTTTGAGAATTCTAAAATGAAAAATTATGAGACCGTACAAGAATATTGTGGAAAATTAAAGGAACTAGTTAATTAAATGAGAGCCTATGGAGATAGGATAACTAATCAAAGGGTTGTTGAGAAAATATTGGTGTCACTTACTAAAAAATACAACCCCATAGTCACAACTATAGAAGGAACTAAGGACTTGATAACCATATTTGTGAGTGAATTAATTTGCTCTCTAGAAGCACATGAGAAGCATAGACAGAACCAACTCCGTTACTTTGCAACATAAGTCCACAATCGCTATATCAAACAATCCAGTATTTCATGGAAGAACCAAACATACCGACATCAAATATCACTTCATATGAGAGGTGCAAAATAATGGAGAGATCAAGTTGAAATATCGCAAGACTAAGGATCAAGTAGCAGACATCTTCATTAAAGCACTACCGCTAGCCAAGTTTGAGACATTGTAGAAGAAGCTTGGTGTAACACGAAATTGGATCAAGGAAGAGTTTTGAATTGTTGATCCAATTTCTAGAAACTTTAAGATAGACATTAGCTAGAAAAGTCAAGAAAAATCCTAAAAAAAGAAAATCTAGCTTAGGTGGCAATGAAAAGTGTAGAAAACACAAGTGTAGAATATCTAGGAGAAGAGGGAAAGTGAAAAATCTCTACAAGAGTAGAAGATTTTCCTTGGTAAAGTCGGTGATGTAGGCCTATGAAAAGCCTTGTGGTCATCCATTTTGAGGGACAGACCAAAAAGGTAAGCTCCTTCCCTTCCCTTTGTACTACAACTAAATAAAAAAGTTTTCTTTTGTTACCTTGTGCTCCCTTGCTGCCACTCTCTTTTACACATTCTTGTTATTACTTTGCCCAACCATTTCATGCCCACATTGTTCTTAATTTGCTCTATTAATAGTTCACACACAAAACACTTCATTGCACACACATCAAACACACGTTTTCACAAATACCAATAATTCTCTTGTGAACTTCTTAGTCTATAGTCAGTTTTGACAAGCTCAGTATTGGCAAGGTGTACCTTTGCCTTTGGTTTGGAGATTTAAACTCATCATTGTCTCTGTTAATTTTCATATTGTTTGTTACTTTCCCCTTCAACTTCCTGACAAGGAAGTCTACATTACTGTACATTTTGTAGTCGCAACTTGTTTTAGTTTCGTTTGTAAGGTATGTAGTACATAAAGGGTGTGAATCTCTGCCTTGTTGCAATATATTTATTATTCCAAATATTATCCCAATATTGTATTCCCAATTACTTCTGATTTATTGCCCAATTAATCACCCACATCTATTACGTGATATTTGCCCATTAATATGTTACCATAATGGTCTTGATGGAAGATGTCAATAACATAAGAAAGGAAATAAAACGTCAAGTCATCTAATTCAAACCTTATCACTACAGAAAACACACCATCAGGTTGGAGGGATATGGGCTAGTAAAACAGGACGTACATATATGATTTTGCCCCTATTGCAAATCAATCGTGCCGCGTGGATCCGTCCAAGGTTTTGAGGTTTTCCGCTTTTCCAAATTTTCATTAATGACTGGAGGTATATTGATCTTTACGTTTCTGCAAATTGATCCTGAATTTTGTACAAATTTATTTGTGATTGATAAATCGGGATTGTCAAGTTTTAGTTTATATTTAATCTAACAGTTGTTATCAGAGCATGTTTACAATCTCTGCCTTGGTGAAATTTTGGAATTTTTATTTATTTTCATTGAATTATGTATGGGTAAATTTGGATTTTTATTGCTTGGAACAAAATTTAAAATTCTAGCCATATTTGGGCAACCCATCATGTGATAATGGATCTGCATGGTCACACCGCCATTAGGAAGAAAAACCCTTAACTTTTTTGGCATATTTATGATATCCGGATTTCGCGGACCTCGAATATGTAATGGTCCGTAATGGGTTGACAAATTTGTCGTCGGACTGTGTTGTTGGCATCACTTTTGGCTACCGTCTTGTCATTACCATTGCCGGACCGAGACGTCATGTATTGTCATGTTCTTGCGATAGTGTCTCAGCTAGGAATTTCTTCACGCAACTTCACTCGCGAGACCAGCCCCTTCCACATTTGTACCTTTCTAGAGCAAACTTTCCCATGCACGCGAAGAGCCCACGCAGGCGCGCCTCTGCCCTTCTATTCGGCCGGTCAATCCTGAGGGATTTGTTGACCCATGCAGCTACGTTCACGCATGCAAGGACTGCCCATGAAGACTCACGTCCCTTTGATGGTCAACAAAAGACAGAACGTTGACCGAGAGGGAGCCAACAACAGCCACGTCCTGCATGCACGCAAGGTTGATCAAGTGCTGGCACACCCAGCTGCCACGCCCCTTTTCCCTTCGGTGGCCAGCGGAGGAAGACTTCTACATGAAAAGGGACATGCCCATGCATGCAGCAAGATGAGTGGCAGCTGAAGTCTCCAGGGATGGCCACGATTCTTCGAGCTAGCCTTGCTCATGGCTGCCAACAAGGAGAGTTGTTGACTAGATTAGTCAACCCGCAGGAGGAACAAAACCAGTAACAGAAGCAGCGAGCGAGCGAGCGAGAGAGAGAGAGAGAGAGAGAGAGAGAGAGAGAGAGAGAGAGAGAGAGAGAGGGAGGGAGGGAGGGAGGAAGAGGCCGCTGTTTTCTCCTTGCCACCGCCGGCCGCTCACCTCCGCACACTCACGCCACCAGCCGTTCATCGCCGTGCCCCACCCCTTCTTCGTCATTGTTGGATCATCTATAGCCAACCCTAGCCAGCCCCGACACCACCGGCTCCCTCACCACCATTCGTCAGCTGCTACTGACTCGAGGAGACCACAGCTCACGGTTTGCTTGCCGCCGACGCCACCAAATCGAAGGCAAGTCAATATCTACTAATCTAGATATCGTGACGTTGTCGTAGCTTGGTGGGACGTACTCCGTGGAAAATTTACAAATTAGCATTTGATTCGTGATAATTGCATAAATTGATGATTTCGGATGTCGTTGACATAACCACGAACCTTGGGTATTGAAATTCTGTGACGTCTATGACCAAACTTGGGTTGGGGTACCCGTGTGTGTGTATGTGGATTTACGTGGGCGTTCCTAAAGTTGTAAAATTTATATCATCTAAACGATTTCAAAACTTTTCGAGTTATATTTGATATTTTGAGCCACGGACCTATTAATGTGCCGAATATGTTTGAAGCTATATATATATATATACACACGAGTTATTCATACGAGATTTCGAGTTTACAAAATGTGAAGTTATGTGAAATTCATGCACGTGTATTCCAAAAATCTTCAGGATTGAACCGTGAAATTGGATTTTGATGGATTCGGTGTAAACTCTCGGTTTTATAAATTGTTTCCAATGATGTGAGCTTGACGTATTTCCAAGATTTGTTTACACTAAAGTTTGTCTTATGATTCGAGAATGTAGAAAGCAATGTATTTCTCATGCGTTACCCACATGAAAGATTTTGGCATTAAATTGATTAGACTACTGCACCATGGTTGAAACTTACTGATGCTGTCGAACCCCTGGGATGATGATGCCCTGGGAGTCAGGTTGCCTGGAGGATCGTGATGGCGATGCCTCTAGATGCCTGGGGACTGGTGAGCCCTGGAGGTTCCTCGGGAGTGTCAGGATGCTCGAGAGTGTGACATAACACGTACTAGATGGCCAAGGACATCATTGACATGGTGAGCCCCGGAGGTTCCTCATGATGCCAAGTGGGGTGCGAGATACCTAAGGGTATAACGTAACATGCTCTAGATGCTTGGTGATTGAAATATGGAACCGAAGGTCCTCGTGATGCCAAGTAGGATGCAAGAGCTCGGAAGGGACGTAAACATTGGTCCTTTTGGAAGATGGTGGTATTGAATTGAGATTTATTGAGTTCTAAATTCTCATGGGTTTTGGGATATTTCGTTTTATTATGATAATCTTTTGATCTGATGCATATCTTTTGCTCCATTTATGTGTTTTGTTTTGGATTACTTGAAATCGGGTAGCGATAGACATACATAATTTAGTTTAGTAGAATTTTACTGTTGAGTAGTCGTACTCACCTCTCATGGGGCTAACATATTACAGAGTGATAGAGATGCCGTTACTGCTCGTGTTATGGCATCCCCATTGACTTGTGATGGGAGCAAACGGAGCACCTTGACCCCAACCTACCAGAACTCATCTTCATCTGGATTCGGGTGATTCTCACTATAGAAACCGGACTCACCTCAGGTCCAGAGCACATGAAGTTCATGCTCTTGTATGTTTGAAAGAACGGACATACCATGGGGCCACTCCCACCACTACCGATAGATGACGATGGTGGCTCGAGTGAGGTGTAGTAGAGGAGGACATGGGAGGATGGTAGATATTTTGGATACTAGCACTTGAAGACGGACGATGTTGTGAATAGTCAGTAGAAATAGTCGGTCCAATTTTGGTATAGCCAAATATAGGAAATTTTGGCTTGTGTGTATTGACGAACATCGTCTGAACAAAAAAATATGTAAATAAAAGTGCCTAGATGATATATATAAATATCGTGTACATCATTTCAGGAGTTGGAAGGGAGTTGATGGATCCGCTTTCGTAATGATATAGCGGAGGGACCAGAATATGTAAGTAGACGGACCCTAAGGGTCAAGGACCGTCATGGCCCAGGGTCGCCATAATGAGTGGTATTAGAGCTTTGGTTCTATCTAGAGTGATAAGGCGTATTGATAGAAAAAGGCGGATATATTGATGCACACAATAAGGCACTAACTGGGTGTAGTTGACTAATTGTGAATAACAGGTGATTGATTTTCACTTGTAAAATATCGATAACGATCATAAGTTACCTATGTGTGTGAGTAACATTTTTGTGTTACTTATGTGACTCCATTAACGTTCTTACGTTACTTTTCTTTTTAGTTAATTAGTGACACTGAGTCACTAATTGTTCTTGAGGCAAATACTTTATGACCAACAGGAAACTATGGTACGAACTGAGAGTTCTCCTTCATCAAGGACTAAAGCTACGGCTTCGAGGATAGAACTCCAAATGGAGGACATCCTGTAGGCATTGGCTAACATAGGAAATTCGATGAAAAGACAAGCTCAACAACAACAACAACTCGGAGTAGAACGTTGCACTCAAGGACTGGTGGAACAATTCTTGAAGTTGAAACCACCCACATTAACTGGAATGGGAAGTCTGAGGAGGCAGAACAATGGATCGATGGAATAGAAAGGATCTTTCAGTTGTTGAACTGCAATGATGCTGAGAAAATAACCCCAGTAGAGTACCAATTGGAGGGTAACACCAAATATTGGTAGAGAGCTTCTAGAGATACAATCTTTCCGCTTGGTACTACCGTAAATTGGGAAGAGTTTGTCAGCACTTTTAATAGAAAGCATTTCTCTGACTGTGCTAGGGATAAAAAAAATTAACCGAATTTGTTCAATTAGAACATAAAGAGCTGACGGTAAATCGGTATGAAGAAAATTTTTTTGAGTTGTGACCGAGAGGAAAAAGCTAAGAGGTTTCTGAAGGGCTTGAGGACGGACATTAGGAGGCAACTGGTACCTCTAAATATAATAGATTATAATGAAATTTATGAAAGAGCCCACCTTGTGGAGTAGGAAGTATTGAGGGAGCAAATGTAGTCAGGATGACAAATGACATTAAGTGATAACCGACGGGGTAAGAGACCCTATTCAAACCAAGAGCTACCTAGGGATTTTAAGATGAAACGAAATTTTGGAAATTTTGGGAGAGCAATGAGTGGTCATGCTAAATGAAAAGCGCCATATCAAAATAATTTTTGTTAAATGTGTCGTAGACAACATGGACCAGGACCCTGTCGAGATTTCTAGAGATGTTTCGGGTTTGGAAAGAGAGGTCATTTTAGGAGAGACTATCCACAAGGAGGATTGTAGTCGAATGTTAACTCGGTGAGACAAATGCAACAACGTGTAGGCGGACCACCTCCACAAGGAAAACCACAAAGGCTATCGGCACAAGGAAGGGTGTATGTGACAACCCAAGAGGAAGCGAAAGCTTCCAAAAATGTTATCTCAGGTAAAATTTTTGTAAATGACAAGAGCGCATATGCATTTTCTGACACGGGCGCTACACATTCTTTTGTATTTGTAAGGTATAGATGATTGGGAGAAATAGGAACCACATCTCTTGATATGCCTCTCCATGTTTCTACACCATTGAAAGACATGGTGTTGTCCACATTAGTATGTAGGAATTGTAAAATATCTATAGGTGGACAAGATCATGAAATAGACCTAGTGGTTATGGTTATGTATGACTTTGACATCATCATAGGAATGGATTGGCTCGGCAAACAACGGGCTAGAGTGGACTCTTATAGAAAAATGATATAGTTCAACCCACCTAGTCAGCCTAGTTTTGAATTTTATGGAGATCAGACAAACACCTCCATAGCTCTCATTTTGATAATAGAGGCACATGCACTTCTTGACGAAGGATGTCAAGGATACCTGGCAGTAGTAAAGGACCATACGAAAAAGGAAGCCAAACTCAACGAAATTCGAGTGGTCTAGGAATTTCCGAATGTATTTCCTAAAGAATTACCTAGATCACCACCGAAACAGGAAATCGAGTTCGAAAATGAATAATTAGAACTGAACCTATATCAAAATCCTCCTATAGGATGGCTTTGGCAAAACTAAAAGAGTTAAAAGTATAATTGTAAGAATTACTCGATAGAGGATTCATTAGGCCTAGTGCGTCCCTGTGGTGTGCACTAGTCCTATTTGTGAAAAAAGAAGGACGAGTCGATGCGCTTATGCATCGATTATAGGCAATTGAATCAAATGACCATTAAGAATAAGTATCCATTGTCTAGAATTGATGAACTATTTGACTGATTGCAAGGAAGTTTATTCTTTTCCAAAATAGACTTAAGGTCAAGATATCATTAGTTAAGAATCAAGAAGGAAGACATTCCTAAGACTGCCTTTAGGACTCATTATGGACACTATGAGTTTCTAGTGATGCCATTTGGATTGGTAAATGCCCCATATGCATTCATGGACCTGATGAATAGGATATTTAAACCCTATTTGGGTAAGTTTGTAATTGTCCACAATGATGATATCCTGATATACTCAAAAGGACCGGAAGAACATGAGCAACACCTGAGAATAGTGTTGCAAACCTTAGGGATCATGAATTGTATGCCAAATTCAGTAAGTGTGAATTTTGGTTGGCCAAGTGATATTCCTAGGCCATGTGGTATCAAGAGAAGGAATCTCAGTGGACCTAACGAAGGTTGAGATTGTAGTAAATTGGCCTCAGTCGACAACACCAATAGAGATACGGAGTTTATTGGGACTTGCAGGTTATTATAGGAGATTTATAGAAGGATTCTCAAAACTTGCAAGCCCATTGACCTAATTGACTAGGAAAAAATGTGAAGTTTAAATGGAGTGATAAACATGAAAGGAGTTTTCAGGAGCTCGAGAGAACATTGACCATGGCTCCGATATTAACTATTCCATTTGGATCTGGTGGATTCACGATATATAGTGATGCTTCCCATAAAGGATTGGGATGTGTTCTGATGTAGCATGATAAGGTCATAGCCTATGCATTGAGATAGTTGAAACCCTATGAATTGAACTACCCAACCCATGATCTTGAGTTGGTGACTATAATTTTCGCATTGAATAGATGGAGACATTATTTGTGTGGAGAGAAGTTTGAAATCTATATAGATCATAAGAGTCTTAAGTATTTATTTTCACAAAATGAATTGAACATGAGACAGAGAAGATGGATTGAACTACTAAAGGATTACAACTGTGAGATACTATACCATCCAGGAAACGCGAATAAGGTGGCAGATACTCTTAGTTATAAGTCAACAGTAGATATGGCAAGTGTAAGAGTAACATAATGGGACCTATTAGAAATGATAACAAATTTGGAGTTTAAATTAGAAATAGACCATCTTACAGGTGTATTAGTCGCACTGAGGATTGAACTGGAGATTATTCGGAAAATTAGAACGTTACAACAGTTTGACCCGAACATCGTAAAATTGCGAGACAGAGTGTCTTTAGGGAAAATACCAGAGTTCTAAGTTTTTTAGGGTGGACCAATAAGGTACCAAGAAAGACTATGTGTTCCCAACAATGAAGATTTAAGAGAGAAAGTTTTGTCGGAAGCACATAGGAGTAATTATAGTATTCATCCTAGAAATACGAAAATGTATCGAAACTTATGTCAACACTATTGGTGGAATGGCATGGAAGTAGACATTGCTAAGCACATTTCTCAATACCTGACATGCCAATAGGTGAAGGCGAAACATCGCAAGCCCACAAGACTACTGAGACCACTGGATATACAAGAGTAGAAATGGGAGCACATAAGGGTAGACTTTGTACAAGGATTACCAAGGACGTCAAGTGGTTACGACTCCATTTGGGTGATAGTTGATTGTCTGACTAAGTTTGCCCATTTCCTAGCAGTTCGTGTAGACTATCCAATGGATAAACGTGCTGAAATATATCTAAGCTAAGTAGTAACCTTACATGGTGTTCCCGTAACCATCACGTTAGATTGAGATGCGAGGTTTGCCTTATATTTTTGGCGAAGTCTCCAAACTACCTCAATGTCTCCATTTAAAAGCAACTACAACTATATATAAGTAACATATACATGTTATTGGCACCTAAAAGCAACTCATAATAAACTACTAGGGATTTACGAGTGAATACCCATCACCCGTTATTTAAAGTTAGTTAACTATCCCATCACCCGTTATTCAAAGTTAGTTAACTATCCCGGTTAGTATCCTATGGTGTGCATTGTCATCATATCCCTCAATTTCCAAATAAGGCTCCTCATCACTCCACCTATAACCATTGCTTTGATACCAAAAACACGGGGATGTGGCACCCCTCGGCACGGCCCCCAATCCGCTAGGGTCACCACAGTTTACTTACCTTTCACTTGTCCTAATAACATATTACTCTAATACTATTTGAATTGTAGTGGGTCCATTGATCTTGGGGTTGTACCATCTCAATCGATCCCAGCGCAGTTCATATAACGGAAGCATACTCGACATTTCCCTAACCCGTACTCAAACTAAATAATACAATGCAATGCACACCAACTACACTTTATATATATAATGCCAAACCACTTTTATTTACATACTTTGATGGACATCACGAGTCAATACAACAAAAGGTCAAGACTTTAACTAAGCTCGGCTATAACCCAAAGGAACCCGACTCTACATTAGACATGTACATCAATCCATCATTCTAGTGTCGGCCATCCAAAAAGTGTCAACTTCCACAAGTCACATGCTCTAATCACACCCAGCCTGGTGCATCGGCCGGTGGCGGCGGCAGCATCCCCATCATCCTCTCGTCGCCACGAACATGGATAGACAAAAACTCCTAGACTACAGGGCCATCAAGTAGGCCCACATCATACATAACCAAAACATGAACACGGATAAATACCAGACTATGAACACCAACACAAGGGTGCTCCGAGCACTCGACCTCCACATTAGACGGTAAGCCATAAAATGTACCATGCGTGACAGGTGATAGAGGCATCTCTCAATCTAAAATGTTAGTCTCCAAAAGGGGTGAGTACAACCACTCAACAGCAAAAATCCATCAAACTACATAATGCAACAGGCAAGACAACCACAATTTCATGTGACATACACATACCATTCATGTGATCATGCTTGCATTTCCATGAGATTCATTCATTAAAGCAATTCATATTCCATGCCATATACACATACATGCACATCATTCATAACATCCATACAATCATGTATATATCCCCATGAGATCCATTCAATACCTTCATGATCACATTCCCAATGCCATATAGTATCAACTTAATTTCATAGGTAATTATATCCCATGCTATATGCACACACACATGCACATGATTCGATTTCCATTTTGCTTTTCAAAATGATCTCATTTTTCTTGTAGGGACTAGTGTTTGCATCCCTCATATATCACTCACACCCAACCTGGCATCGTGAGGAACCTCCGGCACACACCTTTGGGCATCCGGCACATACCTCCGGGCATCTCTTACCCCAACTAGCATCGCGAGGCCATTCGGCACACACACTCCGAGCATCCTGACACTCCCGAGGGCATCGTTGGCTCACACCTCCAACGGTATCATCATCATAGTGCATATTCACATGTATATATCTCATCTTTGGAAAATGCCATTTAATCCAATAATGCCAAAAGTTTCATGCAATTTATAAAATCTCATCAATTGGTGTCATATGAAATGTACAATTATCACCACATATGCAGTACAAATAACAACCCAAGATATCACACTTCATAAAGCAATTCATTTGTTCTTGAAAATGGAGTCAATTTTCGGATAAAGCATAATGCACTCCTTAAATTAAAGTTCTGGAAAAATTAGTAAACGGTATCAATAAATTCTGAAAATTTAACATGTGATAAAAAAGATCTAGAGAAAAAGGTTTCATGAAGAACACCATGTCAAAAGAGCTTCGTACGGGTCACTACAGTCCATGCATCACAACTTAAAGTTTCGAAACATCACCATTGCATAGTTTTATTCATAAATTCGGTATAAACCCTAAATCAACTCAGAAAATTCTGAAATTTTGATATGTCATAGCTAAGACCTAGAGGTAAAATTTTCTTGCAGAAATCGAAATCAATTTTGTTCTGGATTAAAATTTATAGTCGATTTAATTCTCCCTACTCTCGGTACAGTTTTCCAAATTAATCCCTTTCAAAGAAAATTTGTTTCCACTATCAATACCCGTTTATTTATTCTCAAATTTTATTATGTTACTTCTCAAGATGTCATCTACAACTTTTATCAAGGACACGGAGTCTTATTCTGACTGGATAATTTTATAAAATTCATGGAATCACAAGGGGTCGGACTGTACCTGCATGCAACAGCTTACTTGTTCTAGAAAGCTACCACCATTCACACGAACTTCAGCATCCAACACCACAACTCAAGCATCCCTAACACCCATTACACTCCACACACAAACACAACAAGTAAAATGTAGGCTAATGGACTCTACTTGCCTTAGATCTGACGAAATCAAGCAAACGACGGTGACTTGGGGACTTCGAACACAGCATGGTCGACGGCGAAGCTAGGCGCACGCACGGTGGGGCTTGGTCTTCCTCTTCCCTTGCCGAAGCACCCATGCAAACGACCCTCTCTCTCTCGGCTTTTCTCTCTTCTTCCCTTTCTCTCATTCTCTCTTTCTCTCTCGAATTCTCCCTTTCTCGCATGAATACTCCCCTCGTGCAATCCGCCCCTCTCTCTCCCTTTTTCTTCCCTTCACCCTCATGATTACTAGTTTGCATGGCAATGGACACTTGGTTGCTCCCTCTTGCCCCTTGTTATTTTTCTCATGCAAAGAAGATGGGCTTTAATTCGGGCTAGGCTTGGGCCATCCTTTTTGCTGACCAAATGGGGAGAAACGGTGGGGGATTTGGTGGGGCTGTGAGCTGGTTTTTGGGCTGATTCGGCCTTAAGAAAATAAGCCCACTCCTTCTCCAATTTTTCCTATTTAATCCCCACTTATATAAATACCTAATTACACTTTAATGTGGCCATAAAATTTTGTAATATAAATCAATAAAAATCCAACTCATAAGGTACATGCCAAGAATAAAATTTTCCTATCAATTTGTCCCTTAGTACAATCCTTGATCACTCATGGACATAGAATATATTTTCAACCAAATAATTGTCTATTAAAATGCTCGGCCTTAATATGTTGTAATTCATTGGTCTAATGGCTATAATATAATCCAATGGTACTTCCATCACCTATTCATGGTTCATGGTATATCCAGGGGTTGTCATGAAATTTTAGGATGCCACACTAGGTTTGTTGGACCTTTTGAGATTCTTGAGAGGATAGAAGACGTAGCTTATCGGCTGTCGTTTTGTCATAACCATCGCCGGACTGAGACATCTTGTTTTGTCACATTCTCGCAATAGTATCTCAACTAGGAATTTCTTCACGCAACGTCGATCGCGAGAGCAGCCCTTTCCACATGTGTACCTTTCTGGAGCAAACTTTCCCATGCATGTGAAGAGCACACGCAGCCGCGCCTCTCCCCTTCTATTCGGCCGGTCAATCCTGAAGAATTTGTTGACCCATGCAAGTACGTTCACGCATGCAAGGACTGCCCATGAAGAGTCACGTCCCTTTGATGGTCAACAAAAGAGAGTGTTGACCGAGAGGGAGCCAACGACAGCCACGTCCTGCATGCATGCAAGGTTGATCAAGTGCTGCCACACCTAGCTGCCACGCCCCTTTTCCCTACGGTGGTCAGCGGAGGAAGACTTCTACATGCTAAGGGACACGCCCATGCATGCAGCAAGATGAGTGGCAGCTGAAGTCTCTAGAGATGGCCACGATTCTTCGAGCTGTCCTTGCTCGTCATTGCCACCAAGGAGAGCGGTTGTTAATTGGATTAGTCAACCCATAGGAATTTTCAATATATTAATGTGATTAATTATGATGAAATATTATTTTATCTTTCTTAATTTACCCATAGGGATTAAGGAAGGAAATATAATTTAATGGTTTCATCATGAAGTAATTATGAATCAATTTAAATTAGAAACTTAGCTCACAAGCAGTTTTTGATATTATGTGATTCATATTTTATAGCATGTTTTACATTGGTAAAATATGATTTAAGTTTATTTGCCTCAAATATATATATATATATATATATATATATATTATGATGACCCGGAACTCCCGTACAGCCGGCAACCGGTGAGGTAAATCCGGGGTGACGCTAGGTGGCCTTGTCTTGTGATGAACTCAACCCGAGTGAACCTCAGCTTTATTCCAAATGTGATTAACTCAAGCACATGTTGAAACATAATCATGAGTAAAACCATACAAAAGATCCAATATTTTACCCACGGCTTAATGGGTGAGCACCTAACTAGGCTTGACAATGGTGACTACCGCCCTAGAGGAGAAATAAGGATCTTACTTACCTTGGCAAACCTCAAGGACCAGCTTATATAGCTTGATGGACTGAGGATGCAACGCCGAGAGAAAGGAGAAGGAGGAGGAGGAAATGGATAACATGGTGAGGAAAATGAGGAAGGGCTCCTCCTATTTATACTACTTGGTGTCATCATTATCGAACCAAGCGGTCCATTCCAAATTTTCCAAGTGGCCCGCCTAGAATACTTAGGTGGCAAGCCTAAGTTGGAAGTTGTCATGCCTAGGAGCCTAAGAGAACACTTGCCATCTTCTTATTGGACCACCTATTGAATTGCTCTCCAAGGCTCAATTTAGGCTCATGATATGCCTATGGTCCTAAGGGACATATAAGCCCATTTGATACCGAATGTCCTCTCTTGATTGGTTGGCCTTCGCCTTGTTCGCCAAGGCTATCTTCTAGGCTCATCATAACCTAAGATTCTAGGGGACAACTAAGTTTACGAGTCACCAACTATGGCACCCCTCGAAGGGCCCCCTATTCGTTAGGTTGCCATAGTTCGCTTACCTTTCACTTTCCCTAATCACATGTCACTTTGATACCATTTCAATCGTAGCAGGTCTATACAACCGGGGGTTTACATCTTTTAGATCGGTCCCTTACACAGTTCATATAACAGAAGCATATCTAACAACTCCCTTCCTTATGTTCAGAAAACGATGCACACCTACTAAACATTTATAGGTAAAAGCCAAACACTTTTATTTACTTAAACCAAATGGACATCATTCATCGATACATCAAAATGCCATAGTCTTCTATACTCGGCTATACTTCAAAAGATGACCGACATCTCCTCCAACAGTCGTATACTTAAGGTTCATCGATCAGTGTCGGTGTCCAACAGTTCCTTCCTTTGCTATCCTCCTCCTCGGGGTCATATCCAACCACTTGATCCATCCACCGGTGACAGTGGTAGCAGAGGTATCTTATCTAGTCTGAAATGTTAGTCCCCAAAAGGGGTGAGTACAGCCACTCAGCAGTAAAGATCCACCATACTACTCAATGCATCAAATAAAACAATCAAGAACAAAACACATATCATTCATGCATTCAAGCATGCCTTACCTTACAGTCATGCATATATCACCATGCCATATGTGCATATACCACCATGCACTTATCATCAAGCAATCATGCATATATCACCATGCCATATGTGCATATACCACCATGCACTCGTATCATCCATGCTATCAAGCATACATCACCATGAGATCCATTCACGCCTTCATGATTGCATTTTCAATATCAAATAGCATTAATTTATTTTCATAAGCAAATCATGCATCTTAACATATGCATACACCCATGCACATGCTTCAATTTCAATATTTATCTTTCACAAGGATCTCATCATTTTATTCCAGGGACCAATGTTTGCATCCCTCAATTTATCGCTCACACCCAACCTGACATCGCGAGGAGCCTTTGGCACACACCTCCGAGCATCCGACACACACCTCCAGGCATCTTGCATCACACCTGCCATCACGAGGAATCTCTGGGGCTTGCCATGAAAATAGTTACCCCTACCCTCCGGGCATGCATCATGATACAACCCCTCACCCTCTGGGCATGTATCATAATACAACCGGGCATCCCGACATTCTCGGGGAAAACCTCTGGGCATGTATTCATAATACAACCAGGCATCCAAAGGGCATCGACTCATTCAAACCTCTGGGCATCTCGACTCCGGGGCATCGTCGGCTCACACCTCCGATGGTATCATCATTATCTCAATTTATATTCTGACATGTATCTCAATTTCAACATGGCATTTGATGTATCAATATCAAGAACCTCAACCAGCTTTTGATGTCATATAAGATGCCATATGTCACAACATATGCAGCATAATCAACCACTCAGGACATTATATCACATGGAACAATTTCATTTATTTTTGAAAATATAACAAAATTTCCGATAAAAACAGATTGCGCTCCTTTGGTCATAATTCTTGAAAAATTAGTAAATATCCTTATTAAATTCTAAAAATTTAACATGTTATATACAATATCTGGAGGAAAATATTTTGTGAAGAACACCAAATCAAAAGAGCATCACACAAATCGGTACAATTCACACACCACAGTCCTTAAAATTTCGGAATATTGCCACACATAGTTTTGTTCACAAACTCGGTAAAAATCCTAAGTCAACTCCAAAAATTCTGAAATTTTTATATGTTATAGAAAAGGTCCAGAGGTACATATCTCATGAAGAAATTGAAACCCAAATAGTTCTAGATTAATAGATATAGATAATTAATTTCCCTTGTTCTCGGTGTCATCTTTTCCCAGATTATTATCTTTAAAAAAAAATCATTTCACCAACCTAAATATGTTAATTTCTTCTAAATTTCAGTATGTTATTCCTCAGAATATTACCTATAACTTTCATTCAGGACACATGATCAAATTTTAACTGTATGATTTTATAAAAATCACGAAATCGTACTAAGTCGAGGTAGCGTTTTTCCCAGATCCGGTTTCTTCAAAGAAAAATGATTTCACCGACCTATTTTTGTTCATTTCCTCTAAGTTTTTGATATGTTCTACCTCAAGAAGTACACTACAAATTTTATTAAGAGATCAAAGTGAGATTTTCACAAGAAAGATATTTTACAAACCACAAAATCTCTAAAGGTCAGCACAACGAATTCCAGTTCTAACTTCTCCAAAGAAAAATCATTTCACTAACCAATACTTGTTCGTTTTGACTCAAATTTTAGTATGATGTTTCTCAAAGTTTTTTCTACAACTTTCATGGAGAGATCAAAACAAGATTCCAACTAAAAAGTCACATGCAGTACACAATCTCACGGATGGTTGGACTGGTCTTTCCAGAAACAGCATGCATGGCCAACAAACCTCTCTTCAAAGCTCTGAAATCTCATCCCATCTAGCACAACCTAGACTTACCATCTACTACACATACACACAAAAATGCAAGGGGTAGGTTTGAGGATTCTACTTGCCTTAAACTCAAGCACAAACAACAACAAGAATGGCGGCAAAGCGGCAAATGGATGGCGGACAATCCTCCTCCTTCCTCTTGCACGCACGGCTTCTCTCTTTCCCTCTTCCTCTCTCTCGGACGGTACTCTCTCTCTCTCCCTCTCTCGGTCGATTCCCCTTCATCCACCTCTCTCCCTTTTCTTTTCTTCCCCCATAATCATTTGCAATCATTTGATTGCATGAAGCTGCCCAAGGAAGCCAATGGGAGCAGCCACACTTGGCTCCTCCTCCATGCCACTTGGCAATTTACATGCAAGGCTTATGGGCTTCAAATGTTGGGCCGGTCTTGGACCTTCATGGGCCGGTCGACCAAGGGGCTGGCGTGGGCTGGTTGGATGGTCTTTGGGCCTAAAAATCAGCCCACCCTCTCCTATTCCTATTCCATTTAATCTTTATTTATACAAACACCTAATTTCAACTTATAAATCCACAAAACTTTGTAACGTAAATCAATAAAATTCTACTTATAAAGTGTACCACCAAGAATAAGATTTCTATATCAATTTGCACCTAAATAAAATCCTTGGTTCACTTGAAGACACATCTCCATCCAAACAATCATCCATTACAATGCTCGGCCTTAAATTAATTGAAATTCATTAATTCAATGGCTAATACAAAATCAAACAGCACTCCCATTATCTAATCATGGTTCATGGTACTCTAGAGGTTGTCATGAGATTTTAGGATGCCACACCAACTTCTTCTCCAAGGCAAATCTTGAGCCATCATTACCAAGCCAATTGGTCCACTCTAATTTTCCAAGTGTTCGGCCTAAAGTCCTTGGGTGGCAAGTCTACTTGCCTCATGAGTACACCTAGGAGATAAGTTGGCATGGCTAAAAGCTTTGCTTGGCAATCTAAGCTGCTAGGCGTCATCGATGATGGCCCACTTTTCCCTCTTCCATTGATCCACCTACATGATGCATTTAATAGACATTTAATGAAGTTTGACAATAATTATACCATAGTTGTCAACTTGGCAATTCTGGAATCTTCAGTCATTAATGAGTATTCGTGTATCACTTTCCGATTGGTCCACGTATACACCGCCTTTTTCTAGAATATATAAAGATATCTTGGCTGCCATTATGAATTTTGAAAATTCAAAGGACAACTCACCCCTTCATTTAATGAGGGGGTTCTAGAATTTTATTTTATTTATTTAGTCATTTTCTTCACTAATAAGGCAATCTAGAGAATTCTATCATCCAAGGTTGTTCCGGGGTTGGAGAAGGGATCATTAGGCATACTTCGAGAAATCAAATTATGTACACCCAAGGTTCGGCCATTACATCCCATATTCGCCCAAACCGTTTCTTTGGATGGTCGGTTGTTATTTGATTCATTCAATACTAATTCTAAGGCTACCCATGGCATAGCACTAAGCCAAGGTACTCATGGACCTTAGAATTAGTGATGGACTAGTCAGGTTTATCCCTAGGCTCATTTTGGTCGGTACCCAATCCACTAGTAGGGTTCATGGTCAATGCAATACCGATCCTCAATCGGACATAACCAATTCGAGATTCCTTTATGATCACTAAGCATTAAATAGGGAATGATGCATTTTTGTTGGAAGACGGTCACATTCAATCAATTCGGATCATCTGTGTATCGGTGAATAACCGAGTGAAATCACTTGCAACCAGAAACTGTGACCAATCGGATTGACTCATGACCATGTGTTGATCCAAAATCATCATGTGACTGATTCTCATGATAAAGAAGTCATCTTATGAGCTGGTGATCCTATCTCATCAATATGGTCAGTAGAAAATCTGGGGCCAACACCTCGATTGATTCGTGACCAGTCGGTCGGTCAATCGGACCATGACCAATCCGTGATTTGTTGCCATTTGAACTTGTCGATTTATGGCCAACAGCACATGATTGATCTATTTAGGACCTTATGGCCGATCCTTACATGGTCAGAATCGAGGATACTACATATGGCAATTCCGGACAAAAAATATCCTAGTTGGACAATAAATAATTGTAAACCTTTATTTCAAACTTTGAACCAAATTGTACATATAAACCGTGTTGAAATTCAATCAAAAAGAAGCTTGAAAATACAACCATAAATTGCACGAACCGTGTCGAAATTTAATTGATGATAGAGCTCGAGATTGTGCAAAGATGTAATGCTGGAATTTAATTGATAATGAGACACCACCTATGATAAAGATGCACGTTGGAATTGAATTGATGACGTAGTATTAGGATAAAGATACGCATTGGAATTTAATCGATGACACCAATTGGAAAGCTACAACTAAGGAAAAATAAAATGCAAGAAAGTAAA
This sequence comes from Eucalyptus victrix, assembly GCA_016097545.1. Taxonomy (NCBI): domain Eukaryota; kingdom Viridiplantae; phylum Streptophyta; class Magnoliopsida; order Myrtales; family Myrtaceae; genus Eucalyptus; species Eucalyptus victrix. Next base: position 30,615,615 of record CM027837.1, read on the forward strand.
GATAATAAAAGAGTACATTTTAATTGTCGAAGGGTCCTTCCAATTTATGAGGACTTGGTATTTATAGACCTTCTATCATAATCATTTGTAGCAGTTTCTTCGTGTTTGTACCCGCTTCCACATCTCCAAAAAATCATTCCCATATTCCCACCTTGGCTAATATTTTCTTCAAAACAATTGTCAAACTTTCCACATTGGTCAACTAATCCACAATCTCCCTTAGTGGGTTTTCACGTGCATGAACCTTGGTGCAATTCTCGAAATGGATCATCTTGCTCCTCATTTAAGAGACTCATTGACAACTTGGGCAAAATAATCCATAATCATTTGCCATTTGTCAATATGTTCCAACATTTGTCAATATGTAATATTGACCATCAATTAAATTGGCTTCCTCCATAGATGATCAAATATGCCCAAATGGTATATTCTGCACTCTTTTTCCATTTTTATTCATTAATTTTGACGGTTCCATCTGAGGTTGTTGAGTCCACTTTTGTTGATTCCAAACAATCACTGCATATTGATAATAACTAAATATTGGATACTTTTGGGTGTCAACACTTTGATTCACATGCAAAAGCCCTATTAAGATTTTGCTTGCTCCTACTAAGATTCAGGAAAGTGATATTAGTAGAAAACGTTTCATGCAATCCTTCTCTTGTTAACCCGTAAACACGCAAATTTATGTGGCCACGCTTAATCAAGTTCGTCTGAGAAGGTCCGAATACTTCAACAATCAAATGGAAAAAAAAACCGCATCAAGTAAGTTGCGATAATATCAAAGCAATGAAAATGCAGCAAGTAAATCTCCATCCGCATCGAGTTAAGAATGTACATCGCCTCGTTATCGAACCCCGGGAAATGACCCCACAAGCTATGACTAAAGTTAAACACGTTAATGCCTTAAGTCATGAATGCAAATTTTCTAACGCTAAATAACGACATTGATATATGAAACTAAATTGACTACGACTAAGCACGAATCTAGTCTAGCCCTAGGATGCAAATCCTAACTAAATGCAAACCCGATTTCTTCGTTTATCTTTCTCGTTTCTGTTTGTGATAAACAAGATTAAAATCCTAAACTTACCGAGTATACACTAACATATTAAACTAGGCACGAGGCTAGAATTAAGTTATGATGTGATGCTCACACATGAATACCTCATATAGAGATGGCGCACAAGGCACGAAGCTAGGAATTAAGTTATGATGTGATGCCCACACATGAATACGTCATATAGAGATGGCGTACTATGTAACAGGGTCGCTTTAGGACCGCTCGAGACCCTTGGTAAGGCCATCTCTAAGCATGCTGTCCAGCCCTTTAGAGGTGCTGGACAGCAAGATTAAAGTGTTCATTTGGCCGCCAAATGATCCCGAATGAATTTTGAAACGTCGCAACACGTCCACAAATCATGGGGACCACTATTTTTTGTTACGGTTCAATTCTTTAATTCGCAACTAAGTTTAGAATTATTATGACATAAATGTAACAATTTTCAATCGTCCTAATCCAACCAAATTGATCATAAGCGTTTTGGATTTGTTTTCTCGCCGTTCTTTTGGTTTGGCGGCCCTCACAATGCATGTTCGCGGAGCACCCGTTAGAGAAAGCGCATCTATTGCACAGAGGGGAAATGATTTGCCCCTTTTTAAAATAAATTATCACTTATAAAAAAAGTTACAATGGAATTTTTGTAATAAAAATTGGAAGATTGATTAGTGTTTAGAGCTGTCTTCTCAAACTAAATCCGCGAACCCTATAGACTCGTACTACATTTACCTTAATTTTTTTTTTTATATTACAAAGAATCCCAAAACTGAGATACATATACTATTTATCCCAAATTAATTTTTTTGTCACAAAAATCTCAAATCAATACACATGTGTCATGTTTACCTCCAAACTAGTAAAATTGTGCCACATTTAGCCCGATTTTTGAAATTTTTGGTAACAAACTCTTTGAGATGAATGTAACACAAATGTAATAATTTGATTTTTTTACAACATGAAATTAATTTAAATTAATGTGGCATGGATGTATTAAATTGAGATTTTTTTTTGTGATTTTTTGTTATACGAAAATTAATTTGAAGGTAAACATGACATGAGTGTATTGGTTTGGGATTCTTTTATATTAACTATATAGAAATAACAATTTATCCACTAAATAAGGGTCGTTATACCCCTTTTCATATTCAAACATTGGAAAACCACTTGAAAAGTCTCAATCCTAGATGAGGAGATTCTCTAGAGAGAATGAGGGGATAAAGGAAGAAGAATGGTAGGTGCTAGATGCTAGTCCTAGCCCTTTAGATGTGTTGGAAAGCAAGATTAAAGTGTTCATTTTCCTTCCAAATGATCCCGAATGAATTTTGAAACGTCGCAGCACGTCCACAGGTCATGGGGACTGCTATTTTTTTGTTACGGGTCAATTCTTGAATTCACAACTAAGTTTGCTATAAATATGACATAAATGTGACCATTTTTAATCGTCCTAATCCAACCAAGTTGATCATAAGCATTTTGGATTTGTTTTCTCGCCATTCTTTTGGTTTGGCGGCCCTCACAATGCATGTTCGCGGAGCACCCATTAGAGAAAGCGCATCTATTGCACCGAGGGAAAATGATTTGTCCCTTTTTTCAATAAATTATCACTTATAAAAAAAGTTACAATAGAATTTTTGTAATAAAAATTGGAAGATCGATTAGTGTTTAGAGCTATCTTCTCAAACTAAATCAGCGAACCCTATAGACTCGTACTACATTTACCTTAAATTTATTTTTTTATCACAAAAAAATCCCAAAACTAAGATACATATACTATATTTATCCCAAATTAATTTTTTTGTCACAAAAATCTCAAATCAATACACATGTGCCATGTTTACCTCCAAACTAGTAAAATTCTGCACACATTTAGGCCGACTTTTGAAAATTTTGGTAAGAAACTCTTTGACATGAATATAACACAAATGTAACAATTTGAGATTTTTCTCTACGACACAAAATTATTTTAGGTTAATGTGGCACGGATGTATTAATTTGAGATGTTTTGTGATTTTTTGTTATATGAAAATTGTCACGCCCCGATCCTCGGGGACGCACCCATCCTTCTTGTATTGGTCGATTTTAAAGTGCGATATCCCAGGACTAAGTATTGTCAACCCTTTCTTTTTATTACGCATGTGGAAGCAGTTATAAATCCCCAGATAATAAAACAATGTGATAGAAAAGCAGGCCATATTTTTCATATTGAAATTCACAACCACACTTTCATTAACAACACAACTCATAGTATATTTACAATACTATTTACAGCAAACAAGTCCCACACCTATCTACACTAAGATAGGGTTCACAAAAGGGATGAGATCTCAATCCACACCCGGGTTATACTCAAGATCCCTCTCTGGATCATCTTCTTATTCAAAAGTCTTTCTCCCCTTCAAGTTCCTCCTCCTCAGCATCTTCTTAGGGTCCTGAAATGGTTATTCAATTACCAATGAGACCACGTCTCAATGAGTCCTACCCCCTAAGACCCGATTAGTAAACTAATACGCCAAACGGTTGCCTAAGCACAACACGAGTCAGAGGACTTACCTTGGCCTCAGATCCAACCTACAATTCAAGGTTAAACACAAATATTCAAACGATTCACGACATTCGATCAAGCACTGGTCAATCGACTTAGTCGATTACATGTCAGTCAAACCCTCTCTAGGTCATTCCCACTCATACCATGATCTCCCAGTGGTGTACTCATTCACCAAATCACATGTGTTTCTTGGGCGTCGTTTTCGCCAATGACATACCGATCACTGACACCATGCGTTCTTTAAGGCGCCGTTTTCACCAGTGATATCCTCGATCACCGAACCACGTGTCCTTTCTGGGGCGTCGTTTTCGCCAAGGTGACATCGGCAATAGACAACATCATGAGTTCTTTAAGGCGTCGTTTTCACTAGTGATATTTCCTTAATCACCGAACCACATTTGTCTATAAGTGATTCACGTGCGCTCTTTAAGGCGCCGTTTTCGCCAGTGATACTTCCAATCACCGAACCACGTATGTCCAATAATATTGTACCTAATTGGTCTCAACCAATAACATTCTCAGTTAGCTCTCATCATTCTCTCTACTATATAGCCCATCAACGTACTGGCACTATATACCCATGCTCGGCCATTACCAATCAAATATTCAATAACAAACAATTTAGGACAATTCCTCAAATTTCACAATTTAAATCAATTCCATACAAATTGAAGCTCAATTAAATAAACGGACTGCACCACGACAATCGGCACGAAATTCTGGTCACCGACTATCCGGTTGAATTTTCGGAAAAATAATTAATTAAATAATTAATTTCGAAAAAATAAATAAATAAATAATAAAAATCCAATTTAGGCCCATATTGCCTAATTGAAGCCCGAAACGGGTCGGGAAAAATCTCAAGATACATTCAATAAATATTAGAGGCTCTCTACTGGCTAATGATTAAGTCTAACCACCTAACATGCATCATTAAGTCACTAATTTAAATGTTCTAACCTAATCTAAACACATAATTGCACTTAATTAAATCTAACCAACCCTAAGCATAATTAGCAAACTAATAAAGCATTAGTGAGTAAAACTCACTTGATTTAAAGCCGGGACCGAATCACAGCAATGGCGACGCGACGGCGGCCGAAATTGGATTTTCGACAACACCGGCGGACTTGGACCGAGCGTCGACCTTGGCCTAACAAATTTCAGCCCAATTGAGATTTGTTCTTGCTTCAGACTGGGCTCGCTTTTGGGCTTGGGCTAGACTACAAATGGGCTTTCTTCACGGGCCGGTCTTAAATTGATTTGCTGAAATTTTTTTGGGCTAGACTTCAAAGCTGAAGATGGGCCGAGCGAGGCTGGGTTTCAATTTCAAACTAATGGGCCAATGAACAAGAAACTTTCATGGACTACTGCAGCTGAAACCTTGGCTGGGCTTGACTTCAGTTGGGCCGAATGATGGCTTTGAGTGGGCCTGCTGGCTGCTGACTGAAGGCGCGGACGAAGGGAGCTCCTTCGTTTGAGGCTGGCAGGGCAAGACTGAAGCAGAAACGGAGCTGGGGAAGACGCGTGCAGCTCCGATTTCCCTGGCTTCGGTCAACTAGAGACTTCGCTGGGCCGTTGCTGCTGAAGAAGCCCACACGGAATTGAAGAGACGATGAGGACTGAAACTGCTTGGTGGACGTTACTTCGTTGACCTGGCTCAGCTGGCTTGGTGGCCGACCAAAGTTGGGGACAATCTCTTGCGGACGGACACAGGCTTCCTCGGTGGTCTTTAGCTTCCGCTTGTTGACCAAACCAAACACAGGTGCCGCCAAGTGGCAGCGAGGCAAAGTTGTTCAGTCAACAGGAGGCTTCGGTGATTGCTAATGTTGACCGAGGAACCGAAGTTTGCTGGAGACGCGTGGAGTTGGCCGTGAATATGGCAGGTGGCAGCACAAGGGGTTCTTGAGTCTTCGATGGAAATGAACTTCCGCTGTGCTGGACGTGTGGAGACGCAAGCTATTTCGTTCGGTGGGGGTTGGCGCACAAGAGAGAGGACGTGCGCCGACTTCAATCCCGTGGGGAGCAGGTCAAAAAAACTGGCGTCTGCTGACCGAAGAAGTGGACGACGCCTGGCAGAAGACACGGATGGAGGAGTAGCTTCGTGGGGACGTTGGCAGCTTTGGTTTCGGTGGAGGGAAGAGGTGGCGTTTCCTTTGATGCAAGCTGACCGAAGATTGAAGAAGCTGGGTCCTTTTCTCTCTGCTGGTGCTGGCGTCGCGCGAAGGAATCGGGAAAGAAGGGATGGTCGGTGGATGGGAGAAGGCAATAAGATAAAGATAAGGAGTGAGGTGGGGCCTCGGCTTTTAATTCTCACACAAATATCTTCCCCAAAACCACTCTTAGCCATGTATAGTTTCTTTGGCTCACAATGGACCACTCATGCACTCTTCTAGAAGCCAAAATGGTCCAAATGTTGTGGCTAGGTGGGGGGTCACGAATTTGGGAAGGGGAATTGGTTTGGGATTTTTTTATATTAACTCTATAAAAAAAACAATTTATCCACTAAATGAATTTTGCTCATCCCCCATCCATCATATTCAAATTTTGGAACCAAAGGTCATCTTCAACATTGTCTGCACAAAAATGACCCGGCGACGACTTTTTCCCAAAAAGTGTTAGTTGTTAGAAAAATCTTCTGAGACTGAGTCGACACTCCTAGAATTTATTGTGACATGACCAAAACTTCAATTTCTGAAATCGGACTCGAATTGGCAGTTAATTTTCATTCAGCGCGTTTTTAGCGTGACCTAGACTGTCGGGTAACTTTCAGATATTTTTAAGAGCAAATGATCCGTGGTCGATTTTCTTCAAACCACTACGAACCCACTTGACTCATTGGTGACTCACGATTGTCGTGAAAATCTCGAGGACTCAAATACGGACATAGGGTACCAAAACAATAAGAAAATCAGTCTAGAGCCAGTCGACGAGAATTTTCCAATTTAGTGGAGTCACCCACGATCGGCAACACATCTCAGTCGAACAAACCTATCTCTGATCTCAAATCGATTTTTAACTGTGCCGTAGTGGCCTCTAAAGATGGACACGGTCGAGAAGCCGATTCATGATCGAGTTCTCAAGTCTAATTGCCTTAAAATTCCTAATAATTTCCCTAGATAGTCTAGTTATCTCAAGAATGATCAGTTCTGAGAATAGCCTTATAGACGCATCAATGAAATGCTCGATTTATTCAGTAGAAGACAGGGTTGAAAATCTGGATGTTACAACTCTTCCCCTCTTATAAAAATTTCGTCCTCGAAATTTAAACCTTACAAGACTTGATCAAAAAGGAACCATGGGATGGAAAAGTCTCAATCCCAGATGAGGAGATTCTCTTAGAGTGAATGAGAGGATAAAGGAAGAAGAATGGTAGGTACTAGATGCTATTCCTAGTCCTAAATATTTGGACCAAGTTTTTTTTGTTTTGTTGGTCCTACTCTACTCTTATTTTAACTCTCACTTCAAACTTTTGCCTTGTCTTATTATAGAGATGGAAGTCAAAATCCACACTTGATGTTAAAATCATCCCTACCCCAATTCTTTTTAGAAGTGGGGATTTGAATCCCTCACCTCTCCCTTTTTATGTGGGAATGGTGGCCACTGGATAATTGGACCAAGTTATACAGGAAAATATATGAGGCAACAAACCCTTCTCAATCTATTTGCAAGGAATTTGATGTGTGATGTATTAAATGAACTTAAATTTCCTCAAAGCATTCACATCCAAACATTTTCCCTAGAAATTAATGATGATCTTAAACATCTCTATCCTTTAGAAAAGTTGTTGCCTTTCTCCTTTTGAAAAGTTGATTTGACCTAAACCAAATAGTTAAAAAAATGGAAAGGAATGAAATGAACTAATTTGTACTTGTCCTCTAAAAGTAATTTGATTGGTCGAGCGTCACAATGACAACATCGTCAACCTAAGTCTCGTGGCCTTGGACAATCCGTCAAGGATCGATTGTTGAAGCATGAATATAGAGAGGGAGGGGCCAACATGATCGCTGAGTAGCTTAGTGTTGATGATGTGGCATGGCTTGGGCATGGTTGTAACTTTGTGTATGATGGCGGAGGGTGGTGTGGCAGGAGCTGTGGTGAAGGTGTGAGCATAGGAAGAGGAGAAGAGAGGAGGTTTGCGTGTTGTGGTTTTTTGTGAGGAGATTCAAAACAAGTTTTGGATGTATTTGGTATAGCTTTCCCAAATGGCTTTTAGCCTCTAAAACCCTTTGGAGAAATGCTAGGGTGTTTGGCAAGTTTTCCCAATGCCCTTTTGGTCAAATGCTCACCTTGGAAACTGCTAGCTTTGGGCTTCATCATTTGTCTATATGCTAAAAATAATTTTTTCCTTCCAAAAGTACCCTCATCAAATTTTCAAGTTTTCAATTTTGTCCTTTTTATATTTTTTATTAAAAAAAGGACTTGAACTATTCATTGGAACCAACCAAGGGCTATGGCCGCCAACGATCGTTGGTTGAGGTCCCCCGACCTCGATTGATCATGGACCAATCGATTGACCAACCAATCGACCAATCACAAATCAATCGAGGTATTGACCATGAATTTTCTACTGACCATACTGATGGGATAGGATCACTAGCTCATAAGATGACCTTTTGATCATGATATATGGTCACAGGATGATTTTGGATTGGTTGATGGTCATGGGTCGATCCGATCGGTCGAGTTTCCCATCAAAGGTGATTCTGCTCGGTTATGCATCGATACTCGGACAATCCAAATTGGTCAAATGTGACTGTCTTCCGATCAAAAATGCATCATTACCTATTTAATTTTTAGTGAACAGAGCTAAATCTCAAATTGGTGATGTCCGATCATGGATTGTATTACGCCGATAATGAACCCTACCGGTAGATCGGGTGCTGATTAGAATGAGTGCATGGATAGACCCGGCTATTCTGTCACTAATTCTAAGGTTCATGAGTGCCTTGGCCTAGTGCTAGGCCATGGGTAGCTTTAGGGAACCGATCAAAGGACAATCAACCTTATTGGCCAACCGACTGTCCATATGAATGATTTGGGCAAGCATGAGGCATAATGGTAGAACCTCAAGTGTACGTGATTCAATTTTTTGAGGTGTACCTAATGATCCCTTCTCTGGCCCTGAAACCAACTTGAATGATAGAGTTCTCTAAGCCTCCTCATTAATGAAGAAAAAGACAAAACAAAGAGAATTCTAGAATATCCTCATTTAATTAAATGATGAGTTGTCCCTTGAGAAGTCAAACGTCATGATGGTGGAAAAATATCTTTGGAAGTTCTAGAAAAAAAGTGGCGTGTATGTGGACCAATTGGAGCGCGCTACCCGAGCTCTCCTTATGACCAAAATTTCTAGAATTGCCGAGTTGGCAACTATGGTATGATTATTGTCAAACCACATTAAATTTCCATTAAATGCGGCATATAGGTGTGGAAGAGCCAAAAGCGGGCTATTTTCGATGGCGCTTAGGAGCTTAGATTCCCAAGGAAGGCCTTTAGCTTGGTCAACTCACTTTCTAGGTACAATCATAAGGCAAAATAGACTTGCCACCCAAGGACTTTAGGCGGGACACTTGGAAAAATTAGAGTGGACCATTTGGCTTGGTAATGATGGCTTGAGATTTTCCTTGGAGAAGAAGTTAGTAGTTCATGCTTAGGTGTCCTCTAGAATCTTAGGTTATGATGAGCCTAAATTGAGCCTTGGAGAGCAAGTTGATAAGTGGTCCAATAAGAATATGACAAGTGTTCTCTAGGACCCTAAGCATGCCACCTTGCAAAATAGGCTTGCCACCTTAATGCCATAGTTGTGCCACTTCAAGAAATGTGATTGGGCCGCTTGGATATGTAATGATGGCACCAAGTAATATAAATAGGAGGATCCCTCCTCATTTTTCACTATGCCATTCACTTTCTCCTTTCCTCCTCTATTTCCTTTCTCTCGACCTTGCATCCTCAATCCCTCAAGCTAATCTAAGTTGGTCTTCAAGGTTCACCAAGGTAAGTAAGATTCCTATGTCTCCTCTAGGGTAGTAGTCTCCATTGTCGAGTCTAGTTAGGTGCTCACCCATCAAAGCCGTGGATAGGATATTGGATCTTTTGTATGGTTTTACTCATGTTTGTGCTTAGACATGTGCTTGAGTTGTTTACATCCGGAATGGAGCTGAGGTTTGTTCGTATTAAGTTCATTGCAAGACAAAGCCATCCAAGCCATAAAGCCTCTGTTTTGGCATAAATAGGATGCCAAGTCCAACCCTCGCTTGGTGCGAGCATCACCTAAGGCCGCAAGGTCCTAAGTCGATATTAAGGCATGTTGATCTTGTACCTTGATTGGCACAGGGATCACCCAAATCCACTTGGTCTTAGTAAGGCACCAACCAAGCATGCCGATTTCTATAATCCAAGTGGACATAGGGACTTTGTGGTTGGCGTTGGATCAAATCGTGAGTCAAGGGTCAGTCTTAATACATGTGCTTGACATATGTATTAGTGAAATATAAGAATTCATGGCAGACACGACTGAATGAGCATGCTTTCAGGCCATACATGTCTCGACTAAGAGAAAAGATAGTAATTGGCTTGTGTAATGCATTCATGCATGCACTTAAAGAGGAAAAAGCGTCCGTTGCCACACAATGTTGGCAATAATATCTTGTTCATTGAATGGGATGCTTCTGTTGAGCTAGGATGCCTTGGTTGTGCCGGGATAACGGGGTCTTGAACCCGGAAGCCTCGAGAAGCTTCGATTGAGCCGAGATGCCCTAGTCGAGCTAGGAAGCCTAGCAAGAGGCTGGGAAGCCTCAGTTGAGCTGGGGGGACTTGGTCAAGCCAAAATGACGCTAAATGAATTTGCATGAGTGCCGATTATGCATAAGCATGATATGTTGAGATATTTATTGATAAGCCAAAGGTAAGTATGTATTGAAGCATGTTGTGATGGACATCAACATGTAATCGAAGGTAGCAACAAGTTTGTTATTGATCTATTATCGACACTGTTTGCAAGTGTTTGTACTTGCTAATCTTTGATGATGAGATGCTTTCCTAGTAGAGAACTAGGAATTTCACTTACCAAGTTTCCCTAAAACTCACCCCCTCATATTTCACTCTTGTAGATATAGAAATCTCACGTCAATTTTGGGAGCTGCAGTCACATTAGAGGAGATAGGATTTCCCCTGGCCTATGTGAAAAACTTGTACTGTGAAGTAAAAAGAAAAGAGAGCCTGTAAAGAAAGAGCTTGTAAAAGTATTGTTATAATATAAGTCAATGTGCTCAGTGTGATGTATGTCCTAGTCTTCCAGCTATTGTTTGTCCGGAGAGTTGTTCATTCACGTTTCCACATGTGCATGATAACAATATAAAAAGAATTGGGATGGCGATGAGCTTGAGATGTCACGAAAATAACCCTTGCTGCTTGTGACCTTAGGGATGGAGTTGGGGTCATGACACATGTGACCTCAGACGGCGGTTGTTTGGGGTCATGCCAGACTGCTGAGGGTCACCTAAGGTTGTGTGACCTTAGGCGGCCCTTGCTTGGGTCATGCAACCCTCATTGGCAACTGTAGCCTTTCATTAGAACTAGTGAAAGGTTTGAGTCATTTTTTAATTAAAAACATAAAAAAATAGATGCAAAGCCCATCGCAAATTTTTTTACTCATAGGCCGTTTGCAAAGAGTTCTTTTACCAAACACAATTTACATTTCATCAAATACTTTTGACTTTAGCATTTGCCCATTTGCAAAGCTGATCCAAATGCATCATTTCTTGAGGACTAGATTTAGATGCATAATGCGATGTTATTGAGTGGAATATACACATGGATCGAATATTTATGATGCATTTATTTTATTGAAAACTTTATGTTGAATAAAAATTAGTTTATATTTATTTGGTGATTTAGGAAAAATAATTTATTTTTTTGGCCAGAAAGACAAGTTTCTTTTTAATCTAAATTTTGATCAAAAACGTTTTATGTAGATCGATCAACTTTCTATCATGTAAATGCCGAAAGGTCCATGAAATGATTGCCAGTTTCGATAGTAAAGAGAAAAAGAGACATGGCCGAGGCGGATGTGATGACGAACAAAGTCTACAATGCGGGCAACATATACTTTTATCTATAGATTAAGGTGTGGCATCCCAAAATTTCATGGCAACCTTTGGATGTATTACAACCTATAAAAAGGTGATGGAAGTGTTATTGATTTATGTTATGGCCTTTAGACCAAAGAATTTTAATAGATTAATGCCGAGTATTTTAATGGAGAATTATTTGGGTAGAAATACATCTTATGTTAATGGATGATCAAGGTTGGAGCTATAGGACAATTTGATAAAGAAGACTTTGTTCTTGACTATGCCACTTTATAGATTTGATTTTATGGATTAATGTCACAAAGTCTTTTGGCCATTTTATTATGCAATTAGGTATTTAATTAAATGAGGATTAAGATGTATTATTAAAAATAAACTTGGGCCATTTAAGTTTGGACTTTAGGCCCAAGAGTGTTGGCCTAAAGTGGGCCAAGAGGGGCGGCCCATAGAGCCTATAGGGCTGTCGACCGAATGGGTGGGGGGGAGAGGAGTCGGATGGGCCTCCTCCACGTGTCTTCAACAACAAGACACTTGTCTCCTTCCTAGGGACAAGTGTCCCTCCATGCAAAAATAAAGAGACAAGTGTCCCTCCATGCAAGAAGTAAAGCATGCAAGGGTTTTAATTCAACTAAAAGGAAAAGGGGGAGGGGGATTTCGACTGGAAGAGAAAGAGGAGAGAGAGAGTTACCATCTGAAAGAGGGAGAGTGAGCGAGCGAGTGAGAGGAGAAGAGGAAGAAGGAATCTACACGTCCGCCATTGTTCGCCGCCTCGCCCCGCCTTGTCTTGCTGTGTTTCCTTCGAATTTGAGGCAAGTGAAGTCCTAAAACCTACCCCTCGCATTGCTATGTGTATGTGTAGTAGATGGTAAGTCTTGGTTGTGGTAGATGGGATGAGATTTCGGAGCTTTGAAGAGAGATTCGTTGGTCATGCATGCTGTTTCTGGAAAGACCAGTCCGACCGTCCATGAGTTTGTGTGCTGCATGTGACTTTTTAGTTGGAATCTTGTTTATATTTCTTCATGAAAGTTATAGAGAACACCTTGAAGAACAACATACTTAAATTTGAGGCGAAAATAACAAGTATTGGTTAGAGAAATTATTTTTCTTTGGAGAAATTAGATCTGGAATTCGTTGTGCTGACCTTTAGAGATTTCGTGGTCTGTAAAGTAACTTTCTTGTAAAAATATCACTTTGATCTCTTAATGAAATTTGTAGTGTACTTCTTGAGGTAGAACATATCAAAATTTTATGGGAAATGAACAAAAATAGGTCGGTGAAATCGTTGTCTTTTGAAGAAACTGGATCTGGGAAAAATGCTACTTCGACACAGTATAATTTCGTGATTTTTATAAAATCATACATTTAAAATTTGATCGTGTGTCCTTAATGAAAGTTGTAGGAAATATTCTGGGGAATAGCATACTAAAAATTTAGAATAAATGAAGATATGTAGGTCGGTGAAATGAGTTTCTTTTCAAAGACGATAACCTGGGAAACGATAACACCGAGAACAGGGAGAATAAATCATCTATATCTATTAATCTAGAACGATTTGGGTTTCGATGCCTGCATGAGATATTTACCTCTAGGAATTTTATATAACATTTAAAAATTTCATAATTTTTGGAGTTTATTTGGGTATTTAATTTAAATTACTCACGAAACTGTGCAAGCTGAAATATTGAAGTTTTGAATTCTGTGATGCATGGACCGTACTGTTTTGTGTGAGATTCTTTTGGCTTGGAGTTATGCATGAGATATCTGACTTTAGGTATCTTCTATAATGTGTCGAGTTTTCAGAATTTATTAATGTCATTTACTAATTTTTCTGGAGTTTTAATTAGAGGAATGCATTCTGATTTATCCGAAACATTGATGTGTTTTGAAAAATAAATGAATTTATCCTTGTGATGTAATACTTTAAGTGGTTGATTTTTCTGCATATGTGATGACATATGGCATGTTATATGGCATGAAAATTTGGTTGAGACCCTTGATATTATTGCATTAAATGCCATGTTGAAATTGAGATACGTGTGTGGATATAACTTGAGAAAATAATGTGACTGTCAGAGGTGTGAGCCAATGATGCCCTGGGAGTTGGGATGCCCAGAGGTTTGAATGAGTCAATGTTCTTTAGATGCTTGCTTGTATTATGAATACATGCCCAGGGGTTTTCCCCGGGAGTGTTGGGATGCCCGGTTGTATTATGATACATCCCCGGAGGATAAGGGGTTGTATTATGATGCATGCTTGAAGGGTAGGGGTAACTATTTTCATGGCAAGCCCTGAAGATTCCTCGTGATGCCTGAAGTGTGTATGCCGGATGCCCGAAGGTATGTGCTGGAGGTTCCTCGTGACGCTAGGCTGGGGTGTGAGTGATAAATTGTGGGATACAAACATTAGTCCCTCGATGAAAAATGATGAGACCCTTATGAAAGATAAGAATTGAAATTGAATCATGTGCATGGGTGTATGCATATGGCATGATGCATGATCTGCTTATGAAAATAAATTGATGCTATTTGATATTAAAAATGCAATCATGAAGGCGTGAATGGATCTCGTGGTGATGTATGTTTGAGAGCATGGATGATATGAGTGCATGGTGGTATATGCACATATGGCATTGTGATATATGCATGACTGCTTGATGATAAGTGCATGGTGGTATATGCACATATGGCATGGTGATATATGCATTGCTGCAAGGTAAGGCATGCTTGAATGCATTAATGATATGTGTTTTATTCATGATACCTTGATTGTTCTGTTTGATGCACTGTGTAGTGTGGTGGATCTTTACTGATGAGTGGTTGTACTCACCCCGTTTGGGGAATAACATTTCAGACTAGATAAGATACCTCTACTGCCACTGCTATCGGTAGATGGATCAAGTGGTTGGATATGACCGCGAGGAGAAGGATAGCAAAGGAAGGAACATTTGGACACCGATACTAATCGATGGACTTTAAGTATACGATTGTTGGAGGAGATGCTGGTCATCTTTTGAAATATAGCCGAGTATAGAAGACTATGGCATTTTGATGTACTGATGAATGATGTCCATCTGGTTTAAATAAATAAAAGTGTTCGGCCTTTACCTATAAATGTTTAGTGGGTGTGCATCGTTTTTTGAATATAAGGAAGGGAATTGATGGATGTGCTTCCGCCATATAAATTGTGCAAGGACTGATCTAAAAGATGTAAACCCCCAGGATTGATAGACCTTCAGGTCAAGCAAGAGAATGGAAATCAAACTATGGTGACCCTAATAGTTCAAGGGCTGTCAAGGGGTGTCACATAAGGACACCAATTAGTCGCCACGTGGCAGTACGCTTCAACCCACTAGTCTTCCTCCACATGATTCCCAAGCCACTAGTCGGACATCTCTCGCCCACTTTCATTTCCTTTATAAATCATTGTATCTCCCACCTCCAACCATCACACAATCCCAGCCAATATACCTTTGGAGAACAAGATTTCCTTGCGATAGAGAGAGTAACCAAATGTCTAATCACAACCATCACTGTGGTGGTAGGCATGGCCCAGTGATGGAGGTGAACATGGCGCTGGTGTAGGCACTGGAGGCTCAGGTGGTGGTCTAGCTGGTAGACCCTTAGTAGCCCTCCTTCGGCCTAAGACAAAACCGAATGCCCAGCCTAGCTGTGAGCCTTTGTAGGCCATTTCGTGCCCTTTCAAGCCTTGTTTGGTGCCGCTGTTAGGAGGTTTGTTGCCCATCTCCACGTCACCATTATCATGGACTCACTAGATCACTAAACTGGTGAGTTTACTTGCTAAACCCTACTTAGGGAGTTAATGATGCCTAAGGGTTGATTAGTTTAGGCTAAGTATGGTTTATGTGGTTAGTTATAACGAATTAGTGATTTAATTAGTCGATTTTGCATGTTAGGTGGTTGGAACAGCTTAATTAGAGACTAGATAAGTTGTACTATTTATCTAAATAGGTTCAAAAATTTTCTAGGCCTATTTTGGTGTTTAATTAAGCATTTCCAGCCTAAGTTTCTATTTTTGGTAATTCATTACATTTATTTAATATTTTTTGGTATTTATTTAATTATTTATTATTTTCTAAAAATTATACTGTGATAGTTGGTGACTAGAATTTCGTGCTAATTGCAATGGTGTGCTTGGTTGAGTGCTAATTTGTGCAGATTGAGTGGTAATTGTAATTTTGGATATTTATTCCAAAATTGTGGAATTTCAGTATTTTAATTAGAAAATACCGTGCCTCACTTTTCAACTCCAAAAATGTGTTTACGCACTATATAAATAGTGGGATTTTTAAAAATAAAGATATTACATTTTTGTTTCAGATCGACCATGTACCCATATACAATTATTTTTATCGGGTATTTTTAACACAGTGAATCGTCCGCTTGTGAGAGCATTTATCATTAGCTTGTGAGAACATTATTGTACGTCAGCTTGTGAGAGCAATTATACGTCAGCTTGTGAGAGCAATATATTATATTAGCTTCTGTGAGCATTGATACATTAGCTTGTGAGAGTAGTATACTATATCAACTTTTGCGAGCTACCATTTATATATCCGCTAGTGCGAGCAACCATCTATATATCAGCTTGTGCGAGAAGTTTGAGTGAGCAAGCTGCCTCATCTAAGTCGAGGTTCAATTCACATAGAGATAGGAATTGGTTTGGGAAGAAGCCCATGACCGAAGGAAGGTTCCATGTTCCGCTCAATAGAAAGGGTGAAATTGGTAAGTCAACGTCGAATCAGAATGGTGCGTGTCATGCCATCTTAGGATAGGCATTGGCTTCGAGTATGGCCAACATGGCCACATGGCCAAAGACTGTCCCAAAAGATCGAGAGGACTACAAAAGTTATCACTGCCGCCGACCATGAGTCGGAATAGAAGGTTTGTGCCATAGATTGCATAACAAGGAGAACAAAACAGACCTCCAACGCAAGGTCGAGTGTACGCCATCATGAGAGGATAGGTAAAGGACTCGCTGATGTGATTACAGGTACGGTTTCACCGAACGACCATGCTACATATGCTTTATTTGATCCTGGTGCAACTCATTCGTTTATAACCGAACAATTTGTTAGGTCGATAGGATTGAGTTCTGAGTTGTTGGAGTCAGTGGTTAGCATATCTACACTGTTAAAGGATAAGGTGTTAGCTGTATTGGGTTGTCCTGATTGTAAGTTAGTGATTGGTGAGCGAGAGTGGAAGATAGATTTGTTAGTCCTAACCATGTATGATTTCGATGTGATAATTGGCATAGACTAGCTCACCAAGCAACAAGCTAAGATGGATTGCTATTGTAAAGTAATTCGGTTTAACCCATTAGCGGATAAAAGTTTCGAGTTTATTGAGAGTCAAGGAGGACCCTCAATACCTTAATCTCACTACTTGAGGCAACCCGTTTGTTAGATAGGGGTTGCCAAGGTTACTTGGTGACTGTCGTGGATACGATAGTTGAGGAGCTGAAGATTGAAGATATTGTAATGGTTCAAGAGTTTCCAGACGTGTTTCCAAAAGAATTGCTAGGCTTGCCACTAGAGAGAGATAGAATTTGCGATTGAGTTAGCACCTAGGACAGAGCCAATCTTTAAGGCTCCTTATCAAATGTCATTGTTTGAGTTGAAGGAATTGAATGTGCAGATGCAGGAATTGTAGGATAAGGGATTCATATGTTCTAGTGGATTACCTTGAGGAGTACTAGTTTTGTTTGAGAAGAAGAAAGATGGTTCGTTGCATTTATGCATTGACTATCATCAACTCAATCAATTGACAATCAAGAATAAGTATGCACTACCGAGGATCAATGACTTGTTTGACTAGTTACAAAGAGCGTCGATATTTTCAAAAATCGACTTGAAAATAGGGTATCATCAGTTGAGGATCAAAAAGGAGGACATACCGAAGTTAGCATTTCGTACTCGATATGACTATTATGAGTTTATTGTAATGCCGTTTGGTTTGACGAATGCCCCAGCTGCTTTTATGGATTTGATTAACCGTTAAAGAATATCTAGGTCAATTTGTGATTGTGTTCATCGACGATTGCCTGGTGTATTCGAGAAGTTTTGAGAAGCACGAGAGGCATTTAAGGATGGTACTTCAGACTCTAAGGAATCATGAGCTGTACGCCATGTTCAACAAGTGCGAGTTTTGGTTGATTTGTGTAGCATTCCTACGTCATGTGATTTCAGGGGAAAGAATCTCTTGAGGAATCGTAAAATTGAATGTATAGGTGGATTTAAAATAGTCCATAAACAAAATGTTCAAGAAGGACCTACACCTAATTATGGCTAAAATAAAAGTAATTTTATTTTTGGTCAATTTAAAACCTAAAATTGAAAATTTTAGAAATCAAGGTTCTTAATTATATTCTGTTAAATATTCGACATAAAAGTCGAATTGGTATTCAAAGTCAAATTTTGTATTTATGCATTTTCGATTTTGATTCAAAGGTTGACAAAAAAATCAACCCGAAAGTTAATCGTTTGACTTTTTCGTGTTTTTCTTGAAAGTGAACTAGAAATTACTTTAAAACAATAATGTAAAAGAAAGAAATAAAAAACGATACTCTTTTGCCAAGAAATGAGGTTTCGTTGTGATCAGAAACCCAAATCTTGAATTTTTTACTTTTTAATGACATGTTGACTAAAAATTAAGTATCTACAACTGCCTCTCTTTTGATGGGAGTTCGAGGAGGTTTCACTCAAAAATGAAATTGATACCTACAATTTTTAGTCAACTCCACTTTGGAAATAGAAAATGACAAGGGAAATGATATTTGGTTGAGGATGTACTTGGACACTTACCTTCGCTCATTAGAGATTCTAGACCCATATTTGGGATTCTTCTCTTTGTCTCTCTCGTAGAATGGAATGAACGAAATGACGTTGCTATGGGAAAAGGAAATGGTTTAATGATAACCGCTAACCTAAGGACATGGTTTAAGGATAACCTATAACCTAAATTCAAGGTTTCTAAGGGCAACTTGGAACCTAAAGGCGAGATTTTTTAGGATAACCAGAACCTAAAGTTGAGGTTTCTAATAACAACCTAGAACCTGAAGCTGAGGTTTCTATGGACAACCTAAAACCTAAAATTGAGGTTTCTAAGTGAGAAAGCTAGTATGAGCACCTAGAGGGGGTGAATAGGTGCGAAAACAAATTTTCCAAAGTGAAGTGTGCAATTCTAATCAATAATAGATTATGAAAAGGAAATTAGATTCTAATAATCAAATAAAATTATGATCAAAGTAAAAGAGCTTAGGGAAGAGAATAAGAACACAAGATTTATAGTGGTTTGGCTTAATCCAAGCCTACGTTCACTCTTTCGCACTGATAACCCACAGGCTGGATTTCACTATGAATCAAAAGAGTTGTTACAGCATATATCTTCCTTGATTCCACATCGTAGAGACTCTGCTACACTTCCTCAAGGTCTTACAAAGATATAAACTCTCTTTTGATTACAAGATTTCGCTTAACAATTGAATTGACTAAGAACAAGGAGCTTGAAATTTTGGAATTCTTTTATCGCGCATATACTCGAACAACTAGAACATCTTCTTTATATAGTCCTTAATGCCATTACACCTGTTGGCACTTACCAAAGGAATTCTTCCAATCTACCTATTGGACATAATCAATTAGGGAGATTTTGAGTTATTTAAGGAATATGACGATAGCCCACCAATCCTGCTCGCCCATACAATCAAGATCTAGATTTCCATAAGTAGAACCTTCCAAGTATACTTTGCCAATCAAAGGATCCAAAATCCTTGAATCAATCTCAATTTGAATAATGGATTCCAACATGCTATATACAGCAAAGAGATTTTCTTCAGTCGATAGAATCAAATCCTTAATGAAATACTTAGTTCTGGATAAGCCTTCTTCGATGGTTTAGAAACTGTTAATGAGAATAGATTTTGAGTCCTGAGTGTAGCAATCCGAAGGTTGTCAGACTTTGATGAAAAAGTCTGCAAGTCTTCAGACTAAACTGATGGAAATGTTTTGTCAACTTTAAAACACTCAAGGAAGTTTTCTCCAACACTAAGGAGAACCTGGAACCTAAAATTGAGGGGAGAGGTATGATTTAGGGTAACCAAATATTGGAAATAAGAGTCACATCACTAGACTTGTTACACCTTTTGGATCTTGTGCGAATTCCTTCATTAGTATCACCAATAATGGATCTTTAGGATAACTGGACTTATGCTTCCAATTACTAGTTGATTTGTCAGACTGTTGATCATTTTTCTCATTTGAATCTTCGATGATCATTTGCTGTTGGTTTTCTGAAGTTTGAGCTACTTCTGGAGATTTAGACTTTGTAGAGTCTGGAGGAGGTTCGGATTCTTTAGGTTGAGTCTAAATCGATTGACTTTGCATAAAGTCTTGAAATTTGACATTCATCGATTCCTCCACAGATTAAGTCTTTTTGTTGTATACTCTGTAAGCTTTGCTTGAGATTGAATATCCAAGGAAGATGCCTTTGTCTAATTTTTCTTTAAACTTACCAACTAGATCATTTGCATTTTTCAATATAAAACATTTGCATCCAAACACATGAAAATACGAAACAATTGGCTTCTTTTCTTTGAATAACTCACAGGGAGTTTTCTCCAGAATAAGCCTTAAGAAGACTCTATTAATAATATAGCACGCTATAAAGACTGCTTCAGCCTAAAAAAGAGAAGAAATGTTACTTTCAATTGGAAGAGTTCTAGCCATTTATTGTAAAGATCTATTCTTCCTTTCCACAACTCCATTCTGCTCTATAGTGTAAGGAGAGGAGAATACATGCTGAAGCCAGATTCATCATAAAATTTAGCAAAATCTTGATTTTCAAATTCAGCTCCATGGTCTGTCCATATACTGAAAATAACATACCCTTTCTCATTTTGAATTTTCTTAGCTAATTTTACAAAATAAGAAAATATTTCAGATTTACTTGCCAGGAAATATACCCAAGTAAATCGTGAATAATCATCCACAATTACGAGGCAATATTTTTTACCTCAAATGCTTTGAGTTCTGGTTGATCTAAAGAGATCAATATGCAAGAGCTGTAGCACACGATTAGTGGATACTTGATTTATTGGTTTGAAAGAATTTCTTACCTATTTTCCCAGTACGCATGGTGTGCATAGGTCAGACTTTTGATATGTCAGATTGGGTAGTCCACGAACAAGCTTCTTTGTAGAGATCTTGGCTATTTGCTTCATGTTGATGTGCCCAAGCTTTCTGTGTCATAGATTTGCTTCCTCTTGAATTGAGATTAGACATTGAGATTTTTCTAGTTTAATATCCAAGAGATAGATAGTCCCATGTCTTCGCCCCGTAAAAGTCTGAGAGAAATCTTTACTGGTTCCTGAACATATTCCTTCTTGAAAGTTGATTCTGAAACTGGTGTCGCATAGTTGACTAATACTCAGCTAGTTGTAGTTGAGTCCTTTTACTAATGAAACGTTACTGATCATGAGATTTCCAATCTTTACAGTTCCGTATCCCACTATTCTTCCTTTGCTATTCCCTTCAAAAGAAACTTTTCCACCATTAACTTGCACAAGCTTTATAAAGCAAATTGAGTCTCCTGTCATATGTCTCGAGCATCCACTATCTAAGTACCATTTAACATTTTTCTTGATAGTGACCTGTATTTAAAAAAGAAACTCATGCTTTTTTTGGTATCCATATATTCTTGGGTCCGGTGGAGTTAGTGTGATATACGGTCTTTGCCCAAACCTTCTTCGCAAGTTTCCAGACCATAGGACATTCTTTCTCAAAGTGTTCTGAGCTGTTACACTTAGAACATTTAAGAGCACTACGGCCTACAAGTTTTACAAAAACTTTTTGGAAATGATTTTTATAAGAATCTTTTGTAGGTCTTTGTTTAATTCTTTCATTTACCTTAGGAAAATCAATTAGAGGAATGGTTTTAGTAGTCATTCCCAAACCAAATTTCTTGAAATAAGGTCTTTGTGTAGAAAGAATTTTTTTAGATTTCTCAGATCCTATAGAAAACCTTTTAGAAATGCTTGAGATATCATTTTTCAGGAATGCATTTTCTTTTTGAAATATTATCTACTTTTTCTTTTAAAGTAATAACACTTTTGTCTAAACTTTCAATTTTTTCTTTCCAAACAATTTCCTGTTACTTTAGTGCAGAATTTTCCCTTTTAAGTTCGGAAATCCTCTTGAGAGAAGTTTTGAGGATAAGACACAATTCATCAATATATTTAGAAACTTTAGTAGGAATTTTTAAATTACTTACTTAGATTTCATTGTCTGAGTCTGAGTCTATCTTAAAGTCTGAATCTGAGTCTAATTGTGCCATGAGACAAATATTGGCATAATCATCATCACTTTCCTCACATTTGATATCACTCCAAGTTTCTGCTTTAAGCGCCTTTTGATATTTCTCAGCTTTTCCTTTCATTCTCTCCAACATGACAATTGGGTTTGATGTGTCTATTTTTCTTGTATTCAAAGTAGACTACATCTTTATTGGATTCATCTTCCTCAACTGATTTATTTTGTAGCTTTTGAGAGCTTTGTTTCTTTGGATTGAATCTTCTCCCATTTCTGTTCAATTCTAAACCTTCTTATCATGAGAGCAAGCTCTTCATCATCCATATCATCTTCAGAATCTGTGACATCATAATCATCATTAGATTTTAATGCAATAGATTTCTTACCTTTAGGATTTTTATCTTCGTTGATTTGCTCCGCTTCATAGGACTGAAGAGTGCCAACCAATTCGTTAACAGAGAGTGGCATGATTATTTATGTTTCCCTTATTGAGGTCTTTATATGATTCTAATCCTTGGATAGTTCACACAGTAGCTTGTTTACCTTTATGCGTCTAGAAATTGGTTGACCTTGATATTCAAGACCATTCACGATTTCTGTAAAATGACTAACCATGTCAGTGATAGATTATCTTGGTGTCATCTTGAATGCTTCATATTGACTGAGCAGAATGTTAATTTTGGTTTCTTTCACTCAATCAGTTCCTTCATAGGTGATGTGTAATCTATCCCAGACTTCTTTAGCTGTTTCACAAGAAGATATTTTGTTATATTCAGTAGGAGATAATGCACAATATAAAAAACAAATTGCTTTTGCATCAAGAGCTTGTCTCTTGTTTATCTCTTCTTGAGTCATTTCACTAGACTCAACAGCTTCTTTTCCTCTTTCTGAGACTGTTACAGCTTTAGGAATGATTAATTTGTCTACCACGTCCATTCCAGAGGATCCTTTGATCTTATAAATGCCTTCATCTTGTTTTTCCATATGTTGTATTCCTTTCCATCAAAATAAGGCGGTCTAGTATTGCTTTGCCCTTCAACTAGACCTAGAGACAACATACTAGCCATGGATCTTTAACTCTGAAGTAAAACACTTCAACTTAAGTGAGTACACATGCTCTGATACCAATTGAGAAAGCTAGTATGAGCATTTTAGAGGGAGTGAATAGGTGTGAAAACAAATTTTCCAAAGTGAAATGTGCAACTCTAATCAATAATAGATTATGAAAAGGAAATTAGATTTTAATAATCAAATAAAATTACGATCAGAGTAAAAGAGTTTAGGAAAGAGAATAATAACACAAGGTTTATAGTGGTTCGGTTTAATCCAAGCTTACGTCCACTCTTCCGCACTGACAGCTCACCGGCTAGATTTTACTATGAATCAAAAGAGTTGTTACAGTATAGATCTTCCTTGATTTCACAGCATAGAGACTCTGCTACACTTCCTCAAGGTCTCACAAAGATATAAACTCTCTTTTGACTACAAGATTTCGCTCAACAATTAAATTGACTAAGAACAAGGAGCTTCAGACTTTGGAATTCTTCTATCACGCACACACTTGAACAACTATAAAATCTTCCTTTTATACTCCTTCATGACATCACACTTGTTAGCACTTACCAAAGGAATTCTTCCAATCTACCCGTTGGACATAATCAATTAGGGAGATTTTGAGTTATTTAAGAAATATGACGATAGCCCACTAATCCTTCTCGCCCATACAATTAGAATCTAAGTTTTCATAAGTAGAACCTTCAAAATATACTTTGCCAATCAACGGATCCAAAATCCCTAAATCAATCTCAATTTGAATAATGGATTCTGACATGCTATATCCAACCAAGAGATCTTCTTCAGCCGATAGAATCAAATCCTTCACGAAATACTCAGTTCTGGATGAGTCTTCTTCGACGGTCTAGAAACTGTCAATGAGGATAGACTTTGAGTCTTGAGTATGGTAATCTGGAGGTCTTCAGACATTGATGAAAGAGTTTGCAAGTCTTCAGACTAGACTGATGGAAACGTTTTGTCAACTTTAAGACACTCGAGGAAGTTTTCTCTAACACTAAGGACAACCTGGAACCTAAAATTGAGGGGGGTTATGATTTAGGATAACCAAATTTGGAATCAAGGGTTATGGTTTAGAATGACTGAAAACTTAAACATTGGTATGGTTTAAGTTAACCAAAAACATAAAGCAAGGGATATGGTTTAAGATAACGAAAAACCAATCCCTTGGGGGAACTCATATTTTGAAAAAGGATTTCGACATTGCTTGAAAACCAATCTAGTGAAATCATTAAAACATATCTTGGTAAATAATACCGATTGTCAAATCCCTTTGCAGAGGATTTTAACAAAATATAATTTAATTAACCACCTAAGGGTTAAATCAAATATGCCAAGTGGAAATAGCATAATCAAAAGAGGTCTTTCGCACTGGCTTTCAAAAAGGGTTTTTATTCCCAACCATTGATGTGAGAAAACTACTTGAATCTCATTGGAGAAGTTGCACTAAACCTATGTCTAAGGCTTTTGGAAACATTCACTGTAAATATAATTCATTGATCAAAATGTCTTTTGAGAGAACTATAATGATGGCTTGGTCATTGGCTTACTTAAATCTCACTTTGAGCCAAAGAAATGAATATTCAAGCAATATCTTCATCATGTTTACAAGTCAAAATCCTCGAAGATAAGATAAGATAGGATTGCTCCCACTCCTTCTAGCAGTAGATACTATGTGATATCATCATTTCAACTCGAACCATCCCAATGGGAAGAGACTTCAAACCTGGGTTTTAAAGTTGGTTTGGGTGAGGCTTAGAAAGGTTTGAAAAATTTATAGATATAAAGGGGTTAAAAGTGAGTGATTATCTTGGCATCATTACTATCACACAACTTTTCAGAAATTTAACTCTTTGAAATTTAACCTATCTCGAGATTTCTTTTGACTATTTGTATTGAGACAAGAGAACTTCACTCTCTTTTCTACTAATTGCTTGTAATAGATATGCTTTGCAAATCATTTCTTTTTTTTTTAAATGGTATTTTGCATGACAATTGATTTTGCTTTTCTTTGCATTTTTTATGAGCATTGGCATTGCTTTTACTAGACATTGTTTTTTTCATGCCCCATAATTTCATTCTCTTTTGAGTACTTGAGACTCTCAAGTGGTAATTTACAAACTTGACTAACATTCTTAATTTTGTTGGCAAATCACATGCCTTACCCCAGTGTAGGGAGATAATCATCACCTGAGGTTATGAAGAAATGGCATAAGGCTCAAATTGGCTAAGCAAAGGGTAGTTATGTTTAGAGTAGTGAAGGGAGTACTCTTCGTCACTTTAGGATGCTTCAAGCTTCAATAAGAATTTACATGAAACTAGCACAAGAAGATTGATGCAAGTGAAAAGAATAAAATCTTCCTCGATTTTTTGCTTCATAATTTTCAACCAAAACCCTCTATTTCGCCCCCAATGTGGGGTTGTTCTTAACAGGGTTATTTTGGAAATGCTCCTTATTCGATTCAAAGTGGCTTGCAAGGAACATCAATAGTGTTTGTGATTGAGAAGAAAATGCATTTATCATCTCAAATCATGTATTCATTGTGAATGAACCCTATGCCTCAAGATATTGTTCTTTTTACTCATTTCTCTCAGAGAGTGTATAAGGACGTGTTTAGCAAAAGGGTTGCCTCTCATCATTTTAGGCACCATTACTTGGCATATTTAACAATCTTTTTTTTGGGTTTTCCAAAACACATTTTGGTTAAATCCCACTCCTTGGGGAATGAGAATGTATCAAAAAATTTTGAAAAAAAAAGCTCCTTTGACCCTACTTGGAAGACCTTTGAAAACAAGGTTGAATAAAATTTGTGGACAGAACCGGTTTTGCTCAGTACAGGGGTTCACTTCTGTAGTTCTAACTGACTCTATCGTCATTCTAAGAGCAGGGTCACTTCTAAGCTTTAAATAAGATGATCACCTTTTGGAGATTTTGCACTCTCAAGATCAACCTCCTGTGGATAGATAGAATCTTCTTGAGATCCTACAAAATGAATAAGCATCCAGATGTGATATGTATGCATGATATGCATTATGCAGATATCCTAAAGTGGCTCGGATTCAATCCAAAAGTGTCCTAAAGGCCTTTCACTTTATTCATGGATAATACTTCTTGACAGCATCAACATTTACAAGTGTTGGCAATTCTTCACCATCAATTTTTATAAGGATCAGCGCTCCACCAAGTAGAACTTTCCTTACAATATACGAACCTTCATAGTTCGAAGTAAACTTCCCATGGGGATTTGGAATGATAGGTAGGACTTTTCTCAAGATGAGATCGTTGATCTCAAAATGTTTTGGTCTAACCTTGTGATTGAACGATCTAGCTACCCTCTTCTGATAGCTTTATCCATGACATAAGGTTCATTCATAGTGAATACATGGCTTGAGATGATAAAATCATTTTTTTCTCAATCCAGAACACTATCGGTGTCCCCCATAAGCCACTTTGAGCTAAATAGGGAGCATTTCCAAAATAACCCAATTAAGAACAACCCCACATTGGGGCGAAATAGGGAGTCTTGGTCGAAAATTATGGAGCAAAAGATTAATGTGGCATCCCAAAAATTCAAGGCCGAGCCTTAAGGTGTGTTAAAAATCTTTGATTAGGTGATAGAATTTCTTTTGGCTTATGCCTTAGCCAATTAGTCTTTTAATTTAATGAATTATGCTTGTGATTGTGGAAATTCAAATTTAATAGATTAATGCTTGGCCATGAGATTATAAATTTAAATCCTAATAAACAAAGTGTCCCAAGACTTTGGCCAAGATGAAATTTGAATTTGGAAATATTTATAGAAAGGAATTCAAAAAAAAAAAAAGGAAAAAGGGGGGATTAAATTTTCGAAATGGGCCTTGGGCCCATTAGCCTAAAGCTTGGTGGGCCAAGCTAGTCCGCCCATTAGGGCCCAAGAAGGGAGCTCGACCAGCCCAAGGGGGAATGGCCGGATGGGCCTAAGCCCAAGCCCATTCAAATTCAAAAATAAAAATGACATGTGGCACAAAGGAGAGCATGCATTGGTTGGACATAAGGTGAGTTAATCATTATTAATCATGGGATTAAAGGGGGTATAAAAGGGGTTAGGAGAGAGAGTGGCCGGACTCCTTGCTCCATTTTCGTCCAAAGAGAGAGGCGTGCAAGAGAGAGAGTTTGAGAGAAAGGGAGAGGAGCCGAGAGGGAAGGAGGCGGAGCCGGAGGGGTGTGCCGTTCGTTCGCCGTCCGATCGTCGCCGTTCGTTGTTGTTTGTTCATCTTTAAGGCAAGTGGATTCCGTAACTTCTCTTGCATGTTTGTTGTGGTGTTTGCATGTTAGATTTTAGGTGTGATTTGTGCGAAAAACCGAGGTAAGAGTGGGTTATTTGTAAACCGTGTGACTGTTCTTGTTCAGTTTGTTGAAGTCAGTAGCTTGTTCGAGTTTGCATGTATGTTTAGAGTTCGATTTTGGCTTCGGTGTCTGCATGAAAGTTGAAGCTAACGTCTTGTACTATGACATACTAAAAATTCGTAGAAAACGATGGAGATTTGTGGGGTCAAAGGTTCTATTGTATGGAGACTTTAGATCTGCGAAATTTTCACTGACCTCTTGCTAGATTCTTGTTTGCATGTTGACTTCTGTTGGAGATCTCACTTTGTTGTCTGCTTGAAAGTTGTAGGAAACACATTAGGCTACAACATACTCAAATTTGAAGTAAAAAGAACAAGTATAGCTCGGTGAATCGGTTAGATCTTGAAAATGATGGTTCTGGTTAAGTATCTCGAGACACCCAAGACTTCATGGACTAAAATGGTTACCATAATCTGGTTATTTGGCCTAGATCTCTTCAGGAAACTTGTAAAGGACACCTTGGTACATAACATACTCAAATTTCAGAGGAAACGAAAGAGATTTGATGGGTGAGATCTACAAATTTCGGAGAAGTGTGTTCTGGACGTCGCGGTCGTGGTTCCAGAAGCTTCGTAGGGTTGTGGAAATTAATCTAAAAAGAATTTGGCTTAGGGTTCTGCATGAAAAATGTACGAAAATGTGTTGGATATCGCCCTGTAAAATTTTGTAATTTTTGAAGGCCATATGAGTATTTTAATCGAAATTATTTGGAAACTGTGCAAGTCTGGCCATTACCCGAATATAAGGTGCTATTTCATGGAAATTGTGAAATTTATGAGAAATTCAATTTGGCCATGAATTTTATATGAAATTGTAACCCTATTAGTGATTGTTTGAATATTATGATTTTGGGAAAATCATAGATATTAAATATTTATTTATGAAAATAAATAAATAAAATAATATAATAAAATAATCATAAAATAATAATGGATTATTTTATTGGCCATAGATTCCATTTAATTAATTCATGTTATTATGTGATGAAGTCTTGGTGTGTGTGTATGACATGGAATTGAAATGTATGTACGTATTCAATGTGGAGCATGATCTTGAATTGTCATCACATCATACGCCATGATAAATTGAATCATAATAATGTGAATTGAGAAGACCGTCGGAGGTGAGCCGACGATGCCCTGGGAGTATGGGGATGCCTGGCTAGAAGGGTACGGCCGGTTGCCCGGTGGTCATGAGTGGCCGGATACCGGAGGGTCCTCGGGAGACCGAGTGGTGTCGAGATGCCCGGAGAGTGGGGGAGCCGGAAGCTCGGCATGGTAATTATGCCGAGGGATACCTCGCGACGCCGGATTGGGTGCGAGATGCCTGGCCTGAAGGGTGCGGCCGGTTGCCCGGTGGCCTTAAATGGCTAGATACCGGAGGGTCCTCGTGATGCCAGTTGGGGTACAAGATGCCCGGAGAGTGGGGGAGCCGGATGATCTGAAATTGAATCTTGATGCATGGGGGACGCAAACATTGGTCCCGGGAATGAGAAATATGATGGTCCAAGATGAAATTGAAATTAAATCATGCATGATAATACATGATGATGATATATGCATGATGATAATGACATATGCATGATGATGTGTATGATGAGGACGATATATGCATGATGATGCATGATGATGATGATGTGATGTGACATGATATGATATATGATATGCATGATGATATGCATGATGATGATGATGATGATGATGATGATGATGATGTGTGATGTGACATGATGATCATCCATGGTATGATATGCATAATGAAATGCATGATGATGATAATGATATATGATATGCCATGACGATGATGATATATATGATGTGACGACGCATGATACGCATGATTATAAGGTAAGTGATGCTTGCAACGTGTGATGATATGCATGATGCATTGGGATGTTATTGGATTTCCCTATATGGTGAGTGGTTGTACTCACCCCTTTTGGGGATAACATTTCAGATTAGAAAGATGCCGCTTCCTACCGTCACGCGAGGCACCTTCTATGGTATCCCGTCAGATGTAGAAGTAGAATGTATGGAGATCGACTGCGTCACTATCCCTGGACTGACATTTGTGTGAGTGCGTGTGCTGGTCATGTACGACGTGGGCCTGGCTGAGGGCCTAGTCATCCGGGAGTTTTTGTCTGTTCATGTCCACCGAGACGGAGTGTTTAGGGGAATGTTGCCGCCACCACCACCCCATGCACCTGGATGAGTGTGATGGTTGCATGAAGGGTAGAGAGCTGGTGTCATCTTTTTGGGGAGTAGCCGCCACTGTTGGATGGGGGATGTCATGTGATTTTCTTTAGGGGTCGTAGTATCTTTTTGGGATGAGGCCGAGTGTGGCTAAAAATCTTGGTCTCTTTTTGTTGTATCAACCCGTGAAAAACCCATCATGATAATATGTAAATAATAGTGGCATGGCTTATCTTTTAAATCCTAATGATTAGTGGTGTGTATTTGTATCATGGATTGGTAGGGGGATAGATGGTGATGTCTAATTTGCTTCCGCTATGAGTCGCATTGGGACCGATTCATTTAAAAAAAAAAATGCCTGTGATTAACGTCACTTGTTTTAAGTACAAGATAGAAAGAGGAAAGAAAGTGTAACATCGGCGCTGGTGACCACCTGTGAAGGGTTCGGGGTGTCACAGCCGCGCTTTTTGGTATCAGAGCGAATGGTTAAAGGTGGAGTGATAAGGAGCCTCATTTGGAAATTGAGGAACATGATGACAATGCACACCATAGGATATAAAACGAAATAAATGAATAACGGGTGATGGGTATTCACTCGTAGATCCCTAGTAGTTTGTTTTGAGCTGCTTTTAGGTGCCAGTAACATGTATATGTTACTTATATAGTGATAGTAATTGCTTTAAGTGGAGGCAGTGAGTCTCAGATTATTCCTAAGGCAATGCTTGGAAATTGCAGGAAAGTCATGGTGCGAGCTGGAAGTGCTCATCCATCGAGGGCTGAAGCCTCTGCTGCAAGGGCTGAACCCCGAATGGAAGATATCCTGCAGGCATTAGCCAATATTGGAAATCTGATGGAGAGGCAGGCGCAGCAACAGCCCGGAGCAGAACGCCATACTCAAGGACTAGTGGAGTAGTTTTTGAAGCTGAAGCCACTTAAGTTTAATGGAATGGGAAGTCCTGAGGAGGCAGAGCAATGGATCGACGGGATGGAACGAATTTTCCGGCTATTGGACTGCACTGATGCTGAGAAAATAGTCTTAGCAGAGTATCAATTGGAGGGAAATGCGAAGTTTTGGTGGAGAGCATCGAGGGATACGATCTTCCCACCAGGTACTGAGGTTAACTGGGAAGAGTTTGTGAGAGCTTTTAATAGGAAGCATTTTTCTGACTGTGCTAAGGATAGAAAGATTACTGAGTTTGTTCAGTTAGAACAAAAGGAGCTGACGGTAGATCAGTATGAGGCTAGATTTTCTGAATTGTCCAGATATGCTCCTAGGCTAGTTGAGGACCAGGAAGAGAAAGCTAAGAGATTTCTGAAAGGGCTAAGGACTGATATCAAGAGACAACTAGTGCCTTTGAACATAAGAGATTATAATGAGATATATGAAAGGGCATAGTTGGTGGAACAGGAGTTGATGAGGGAATATTCAGAGGATAAGAAACCATTGTCTTTTAGTGATGTGAGAAGGGGTAAGAGACCCTATACAGGTCAAGGTCAGACCTGGGGATCTAAAAAGAAGAGTAATTTTGGGAATTATGGAAGAGGCAAGGGTAACCTGAGTTTGGGAAGGACACCTTATCAGAATGCGGAGTGTCGAATGTGTAATGGGCGACATGGCCCAGGACCTTGCATTCGACAACCAAAGTGCTATGGTTGTGGACAAATAGGCCATATTAAGAGAAACTGCCCTCAGGAGAGATCGCACGCGAGTATGGGCTCGGTGCAGCAACCATTGCAGAATGCTGTTAAGCCAAACTTACCAAGGAATCCTCGGAGGCCACTAGCATAGGGAAGAGTGTACGCGATTACCCAAGAGGAAGCAGAAGCTTCCAAAAATGTTATCTTAGGTACGATCCTTATTAATGATAAAAAGGCATATGCATTGTTTGATATGGGTGCTACGCATTCGTTTGTGTCTGAAAGATATAGATGTTTGAATAAGATAGAAGTTATGCCTCTTGAGATGCCTCTTTGTGTTTCCACGCCTTTAAAGGATATGTTATTGTCTACATTGGTGTGTGGAAATTGTAAGATAACAATGGGAGGAAAAGATATGGAAATAGACTTAGTTGTAATGGCCATGTATGATTTTGATGTTATCATAGGAATGGATTGGCTTCATAAATATCGGGCTCAGATGGATTGTTATAGGAGAGTAATCCAATTTACCTTACCTGATCAGTCTAGTTGTGAATTTCTTGGAGGTCAGACCCATTTACCTGTAGCACTTATTTCGGCAATAGAAGCCTATGCGTTACTTGACAAAGGATGTCAAGGATATTTGGCCATGGTTAAAGATTATACTAGGGAAGAGCCTGAGATTGATGAAATTCAGGTAGTTAATGAATTTCAAGATGTATTCCCTGAGGAATTGCCTGGATTACCGCCAGAGCGAGAGATTGAGTTTGAAATCGAATTAATGCCTGGAACAGGACCAATATCAAAAGCCCCGTATAGGATGGCCCTAGTTGAATTAAAGGAATTGAAAGTGGAACTGCAAGAATTGCTTGATAAAGGATTCATTAGACCAAGTGCTTCACCATGGGGTGCACCGGTCTTGTTTGTGAAAAAGAAAGATGGATCGATGTGCTTGTGTATTGACTATAGGCAGTTGAATCAGGTGACTATTAAGAATAAGTATCCTTTGCCTAGAATTGATGATTTATTTGACCAACTCCAGGGAAGTTCAGTTTTCTCTAAGATTGATTTGAGGTCGGGATATCATCAGTTGAGAATTAAGAAAGAGGACATTTCTAAGACTGCGTTCAGGACTCGTTATGGGCACTATGAGTTCCTCGTTATGCCATTTGGACTGACTAACGCCCCTGCTGCATTTATGGATTTGATGAACAGAATATTTCAGCCTTATTTAGACCAGTTTGTAATTGTGTTTATTGATGATATTCTGGTATATTCGAAAGGACCTAAAGAGCATGAACAGCATTTGAGAATAGTTCAGTAAGTGTGAATTCTGGTTGGATCGGATAATATTTTTAGGACATGTGGTGTCAGGAAAAGGAATTGCGGTAGACCCAGCAAAAGTTGAAATGGTAGTAAATTGGCCGAGACCAATGACACCTACTGAAATACGAAGTTTCTTAGGACTGGCTGGCTATTATAGAAGGTTCATCGAAGGATTTTCACGATTGGCAGGGCCTTTAACTAAGTTGACCCGAAAGAATATGAAATTTGAGTGGAATGGAGAATGTGAAAGGAGTTTTCTGGAGCTCAAAAGGAAATTGACTTCAGCTCCAATTCTAACTATACCTACTGGACCTGATGATTTTACGGTGTATAGTGATGCATCTCACAAAGGATTAGGATGTGTTTTGATGCAGCATGGCAAGGTTGTAGCCTATGCATCCAGACAATTGAAACCTCATGAGCTGAATTACCCGACGCATGATTTAGAGCTAGCAGCTATAGTGTTTGCCTTGAAGATATGGAGACACTATTTGTATGGGGAAAAGTTTGAGATCTACACGGATCATAAGAGTTTGAAGTATCTGTTCTCACAAAAGGAGTTGAACATGAGACAAAGGAGGTGGATGGAGTTATTGAAGGATTATGATTGTGAGATAAGATATCATCCAGGAAAAGCGAATAGAGTAGCAGATGCTCTTAGTCGAAAGTCGGCCGCAGAAATAGCTAGTTTGAGGATGGCGGAATGGAAATTATTGGAATCTGTGGCAAATTCCCAATTTAAATTGGAAGTGGATTGTCTTACTGGTATGCTTAGTGCATTAAGGATTGAGCTAGAGATTATCCAGAAAATTAAAATTTTGCAAGAATCTGACCCAGAGATTTTGAAAGTGAAAGATGCTGTATCTTTGGGGAAAGATCAGAATTTCAGATCTCGATGATGGAATAGTAAGATGTCAAGGACGACTTTGTGTTCCTGAAAATGAGGAATTAAGGAAGGAAATTCTGTCGGAGGCACATAAGAGTAATTATAGTATCCACCCAGGTAGTACAAAGATGTACAGAAATTTGCATCAGCAATTTTGGTGGAATGGTATGAAGGCAGATACGGCTAAGTACGTTTCTCAATGTTTGATGTGTCAGCAAGTAAAAGCGGAGCATCGAAAACCCGCAGGACTCTTGAGAC
Organism: Eucalyptus victrix; assembly: GCA_016097545.1. Lineage (NCBI taxonomy): Eukaryota > Viridiplantae > Streptophyta > Magnoliopsida > Myrtales > Myrtaceae > Eucalyptus > Eucalyptus victrix. The sequence goes on from CM027837.1 coordinate 30,649,395, forward strand.
CATTAGACATTCCTGAGTGGAAATGGGAACATATAACGATGGACTTTGTGCAGGGATTGCCAAGGACGTCAAGTAGTCATGATTCAATTTGGGTTATAGTGGATCGTTTGACTAAGTCAGCACATTTCTTAGCGATTCACATGGACTACCAAATGGATAAGTATGCGGACATGTATGTAAGTCAAGTGGTACGCTTACATGGTGTTCCAGTGACCATTACTTCAGATCGAGATTCGAGGTTTATATCGAATTTTTGGAAAACTCTCCAAGTTGCGTTAGGATCTAAGCTTCAGTTTAGTACAGCTTTTCATCCTCAGACAGATGGTCAAACAAAAAGAGTAATCCAAATATTAGAGGATATGTTAAGGGCTTGTGCAATCGATTTCAAAGGAAATTAGGATGAAAGATTGCATTTGGTGGAGTTTGCCTATAATAATAGTTTTCAGAAGAGTATAGGCATGGCTCCTTATGAAGCGTTATATGGAAGGAGATGTAGGACTCCTATCTGTTGGAGTGAAATAGGTGAAAGGAAGCTGACAGGACCTGAAATGGTACAAGTTACCGCTGAAGCTGTCGATATTCTCAGAGAAAGACTTAGAACAGCTCAGAGTAGACAGAAAGACTACGCAAATAGACGTAGAAGGCCTTTAGAATTTAGTGTAGGAGACCATGTATTCCTTAAGGTATCTCCAATAAAAGGGATATCTCGATTTGGGAAGAAGGGTAAGTTAAGCCCTAGATTTGTCGGACCTTTTGAGATACTTGAGAAAATAGGAGACGTGGCTTATCGTTTAGCATTACCTCCTAAGTTAGGAAATCTGCACGATGTGTTTCATGTATCGATGTTGAGGAAGTACCAGCCGGATCCTGGTCACATACTCGATCATGAAACCATCAAAATGGATGAGAAAGTAAGGTACATTGAAGAGCCTGTGCAGATATTGGATCGAAAGGAGCAAATTCTTAGGACTAAAAAGATCCCATTAGTTAAGGTGTTATGGCGACATCATGACATGGAGGAAGCCACATGGGAAGGTGAGGATCAGATGAAGGAAAAGTATCCCTATTTGTTTCAAGAAGGCGCGAGTAGTGCTTGAATTTCGAGGACGAAATTCTCTGAGGAGGGGAGAATTGTGGCATCCCAGAAATTCAAGGCCGAGCCTTAAGGTGTGTTAAAAATCTTTGATTAGGTGATAGAATTTCTTTTGGCTTATGCCTTAGCCAATTAGTCTTTTAATTTAATGAATTATGCTTGTGATTGTGGAAATTCAAATTTAATAGATTAATACTTGGCCATGAGATTATAAATTTAAATCCTAATAAACAAAGTGTCCCAAGACTTTGGCCAAGATGAAATTTGAATTTGGAAATATTTATAGAAAGGAATTCAAAAAAAAAAGGAAAAAGGGGGGATTAAATTTTCGAAATGGGCCTTGGGCCCATTACCCTAAAGCTTGGTGGGCCAAGCTAGTCGGCCCATTAGGTCCCAAGAAGGGAGCTCGACCAGCCCAAGGGGGAATGACCGGATGGGCCTAAGCCCAAGCCCATTCAAATTCAAAAATAAAAATGACATGTGGCACAAAGGAGAGCATGCATTGGTTGGACATGAGGTGAGTTAATCATTACTAATCATGGGATTAAAGGGGGTATAAAAGGGGTTAGGAGAGAGAGTGGCCGGACTCCTTGCTGCATTTTCGTCCAAAGAGAGAGGTGTGCGAGAGAGAGAGTTTGAGAGAAAGGGAGAGGAGCCGAGAATACACATCTCCGAAATATTAAGATTTCACCCATCTATTCTCTTTCGTTTCCTCTGAAATTTGAGTATGTTATGTAACAAGGTGTCCTTTACAAGTTTCATGAAGAGATCTTGGTCAAATAACCAAAGTATGGTCACCATTTAAGTCCATGAAGTCTCGGGTGTCTCGGAATACTTCACCAGAACCATCGTTTCCAAGATCTAGCCGATTCACCAAGCTATACTTGCTATTTTTGCGTCAAATTTGAGTATGTTGTAGTTTAAGGTGTTACCTACAACTTTCATGAAGACATTGAAGTCAAATATTCAACAGAAATTAACATGCAAACAAGAATCTAGCAAGAGGTCAGCGAAAACTTCACAGATCTAGGGTCTCCGTATAATGGAACTTTAACCCCTCATATCTCCATAATTTTCCACGAAATTTCAGTATGTTATAGTACAAGACGTTAGCTACAACTTCCATGAAGACATCGAAGCCAAAATCGGACTCCAAACACAAATGCAAGCTCAAACAAACTACTGACTCCCACAAACCGAACAAGAACAGTCACACGGTTTGAAAATAACCAACCCTTACCTCGGTTTTTCGCACAAATAACACCTAAAATCGAACATGCAACCAACAACACAACATGCAAGAGAAGTTAAGGACCCCACTTGCCTCTAAGATGAGCAAACGACGGCGAACGGCGGCGGGACACGGCGATCGGGCGGCGGGACTCTCTCGAAATCTCTCCCTCTCTCTCGGTTCTGCTCGGTCACTCTCTTTAGTTCACTTACACAAGCAGATTAGCTGCTGGTTTTGCTAAAAACCAGCCAACAAAGAGGGGGATTTTCGGTGGATGCATGCATGGAGGACAGGTGTAGGTACAACAAGGACAAGTGTTTAATGTCAAAGGACAAGTGTGATTACGGAGGAGACAAGTGTGGGGGGGGGGGGAGAAGCCTTTTTCCGATTCTCTTCTCCTCTCTTCCTCGACTACTCAGTCCATTTATTCTTCTGTAAGTTCACTTAAATTTTACATTTATTCTTTGCTAATCATTAGCTGCTTCGTGGCAGCTTGTAACAGGGAAACACGGAGGCTTGTGGGCGAGCACTCATCAGCTTGCTCGTCCATGCAATGGGCGGAACTCCAGTTGTCACTCCTCCTCTAGCGACGTGGCCATCATTTGCGGGGTCTCGGTCAACATCTCTTCTCTCTTGTTGACCATTATGTCGACTAATTAAATGGTTACTATGGAGTGGTTTGGGTCGGTGGGTTGTGGCTGTATTACTCTTAATATCCAGCCACACTTTATTCTAAATATTCGCCTTAAATCTCCGCATGTGCATGAGTTATATACGGCTTATTCATATGGCCGTATGATACTATAACAATAAACAAGGATGGTTCGATTCATAGGGTACATGGCCAAGTATAGAAAATTTCTTGTCAATCCATCTTGTGGCACAATCTCGGTCTCATCAGTGATAGTACACAGGGATGGGTCTATGCCTTATGCGACGATCAAAATATTTCTAAACGCGGCCCATCAGTTCGCCAATGGAATTAAACAATGCTCATGCAAAATACTAATGGCACCATCCAACAGTACTTCTATTGATTTGTCATGGTCATCGTACATGTGGCACCCCTCGACGGCCCCCGATCCGCTAGAGTCACCACAGCTCGCTTTTCCTTTTTCTTTCCCTATTAACATGTTACTCGATACCATTTTTATTGCAGCGGGTCCATACAACCATGGGGGTTTACATCTTTTATTAAGGTCCCTTGCGCAATCTATATAACGGAAGCATATCCTAACAACTCCCTTCCCTATATTCAGAAAATGATACACACCTACTAAACATCTTATAAGTAAAAGCCGTACACTCTTTATTTACTTAAATCAGATGGACATAATTCATCGGTACATCAAAATGCCATAGTTTTCTATACTAGGCTATACTTTAAAAGATGACCGACATCTCCTCCCACAATTGTATGCTTAAGGTCTATCAACCAGTGTCAGCGTCCAAAGGTTCCCTCCTTCGCTATCCTTCCCCTTGCGGTCATATCCAACCGCTCAATCCATCTACTAATTTGAAATGTTGGTCCCCAAAAGAGGTGAGTACAACCACTCAGCAGATAGGGAAATCCAATAACATTCCAATGCATCATGCATATCATCACACGCATTGCTTACCTTGAAGCATCATCATTATCATCATGTCAAATCATGCGTATTATCATTGTAACATCATGTCATCATCACATCATACATATATATCATCATCATCATCATGGCATATCATATATCATTCATCATCATCATGCATTTCATCATGCATATCATATCATGGATGATCATTTCATGTCACATCACATCATCATCATCATGCATCATCATGCATACAATATCATGGGTGATCATCATTATTTCACATCACATATCATCATCATCATCATCATCATCATGTATAACATCATGCATATCATCATGCATATAATATCATGGGTGATCATCATTATTTCACATCACATATCATCATCACCATCATGATCATGCATATCATCATGCATATCATACCATAGGTGATCATCATATCACATCACATATCATCGTCATCATGCATATCATCATGCCATGAGTTTATTTTCATCTTTATCTTTAAATTTGATCACCACATCACCCATTTCTCAAATCATCAATTTCATCATCATATTTTACAAAGACTCATGCGAGAAAAACCTCCGGGCATGTAGCCATCCCATGGCCACCGGGCATCCGGCCCCCCACATTCCGGGCATCTCGCATCTCATCTAGCATCACGAGGCAACCTCCGGGCATGTATCCAAGATACAACCAGGCTTCCGGCCTTTACCCTTCTAGCCGGGCATCTCGCACCCCAATCCCGGCATCGCGAGGTATTCCTTTCGGGCATGTATCCAAGATACAACCAAGGCTTCCGGCCCCCCACATTCCGGGCATACCACCAGGAATCTCCCTGGAATTACGCCACCGTATACCACCGGGCATCTCCACCACAACCTCATTCTCAGGAATTTATCTTTTATCTCAATTTAACATGGCAATTTGGCATGGCCAACCAAACATCATGCATCCATTCACAAGTCATACATGTCATAGCATAATCATTTTCCACATTCACCATCCATGTTTAATCTCATTATTACATGGCATATAATTCACGTGTCATGCATCATGTCATACTTAATCACATAAATTTCTTAATATAACAATGCATAATAAAGTGCCACACAAATGGAATGAATCATGGCCAAATAAAAAATCTATTTTATTTTATTATTTTATTATATTTATTTATTTCCATAAATAAAATTATTTAATATTTATGATTTTCCCAAAATCATAATATTCAAACAATCATTTATAGGATGACAATTTTATATAAAATTCATGGCCAAATTGAATTTTATAATTTCACAATTTCCTCCAAAAAGCATCATGAAATTCGGATAATGACAAGAATTGCACAGTTTTCAAATGAATTCGATTAAAATATCATATGGTCTCCAAAAATTACTAAATTTTACAGAGTGATAGCCAACACATTTTCATGCATTTTTCATGCAGAAATATAAGCCAAATTATTTTTAGATTAATTTATACAACCCCACGAAACCTCTGGAACCACTACCGCATCGTCCAGAATACACATCTCCGAAATATTAAGATTTCACCCATCTATTCTCTTTCGTTTGCTCTGAAATTTGAGTATGTTATGTAAAAAGGTGTCCTTTACAAGTTTCATGAAGAGATCTAGGTCAAATAACCAAAGTATGATCACCATTTAAGTCCATGAAGTCTCGGGTGTCTCGGAGATACTTCACCAGAACCATCATTTCCAAGATCTAGCCGATTTACCAAGGCTATACTTGTTATTTTTCTTCAAATTTGAGTATGTTGTAGTTTAATGTGTTACCTACAACTTTCATGAAGACATCAAAGTCAAATCTTCAACAGAAATTAACATGCAAACAAGAATCAATAAAAGGTCAGTGAAAATTTCACAGATCTAGGGTCTCCGTATAATGGAACTTTAACCCCTCATATCTCCATCATTTTCCACGAAATTTCAATATGTTATAGTACAAGACGTTAGCTACAACTTCTATGAAGACATCGAAGCCAAAATCGGACTCCAAACACACATGCAAGCTCAAAAAAGCTACTGACTCCCACAAACCGAACAAGAACAGTCACACGGTTTGAAAATAACCAACCCTTACCTCGGTTTTTCGCACAAATAACACCTAAAATCGAACATGCAACCAACAACACAACATGCAAGAGAAGTTAAGGACTCCACTTGCCTCTAAGATGAGCAAACGACGGCGAACGGCGGTGGGACACGGCGATCGGATGGCGACTCCTCCTCCTCGGCTCCTCCTCTCTGTCGAAATCTCTCCCTCTCTCTCGGTTCTGCTCGGTCACTCTCTTTAGTTCACTTACACGAGCAGATTAGCTGCTGGTTTTGCTAAAAACCAGCCAACAAAGAGGGGGATTTTCGGTGGATGTATGCATGGAGGATCCTTTTATACAACAAGGACAAGTGTTTAATGTCAATTGACAAGTGTGATTAACGGAGGAGACAATGCATGGCTTTTTCCGATTCTCTAGTCTCTTCCTCGACTACTCAGTCCATTTATTCTTCTGTAAGTTCACTTAAATTTTAAATTTATTTTTGCTAATCATTAGCTGCTTCGTGGCAGCTTGTAACAGGGAAACACGGAGGCTTGTGGGCGAGCACTCATCAGCTTGCTCGTCCATGCAATGGGCGGAACTCCAGTTGTCACTCCTCCTCTAGCGACGTGGCCATCATTTTTGGGTCTCGGTCAACATCTCTTCTCTCTTGTTGACCATTATGTCGACTAATTAAATGGTTACTATGGAGTGGTTTGGGTCGGTTTTTGCGGCTGTATTTTTTTTCCAGCCACACTTTATTCTAAATATTTCTTAAATCTCAAATGCATGAGTTATATTGGCTTATTCATATGGCCGTATGATACTATAACAATAAACAAGGATTTAAATCATATGGCCAAGCATAGAAAATTTCTTGTCAATCCATCTTGTGGCAAAATTCATCAAATTAAAAGAGGATGGGTCTAAAACATAAGCCGACGATCAAAATATTTCTAAACCGGCCCATCAATTAAATGGAATTAAACAATGCTCATGCAAAATACTAATGGCACCATCCAACAGTACTTCTATTGATTTGTCATGGTCATCGTACATTCGAGGATTGTTAAAATTCTCGGGTGCCACATTCCTTCAGGTCAGTACAATTTGCATAATCGATCAATCATTTCAACACATCAAGACATCCAATCAGATCGAGTCATCGATCAACCAACCTAGTTGATTCCATGTCATCAAGACCATCTCTCGATCAAACAACTCAATACTATCTATCAAGTTCAATTGCATCAAGAACTCCTCACCCTAAGCTATAGATAGATAGTATAACTCACCCAAAGCTAATAATATAGTATACTACTCACCCAAAGCTGACATATCAGAGCCCTTAGGTTGATATAGTATACTAATAATGCTCACCAAAAGCTACTAAGGTATACTGCTTACCCAAAGCTGACATATCAAAATTCTTAGACTGATATAGTATACCTTGATGCTCACCCTAAGTTGATAAAGTATACTGCTCACCCAAAGCTAATATATCAACGCCCGTAGACTAATATATTATACTTGTTCTCACCAACTGAGAATGCCACAATTTTTGTTATTTCCAATGAAAATACTCGTGTGTGGGTAAATGGTCGGCCTTAGCCAAAATACAATATTTTCCTTTTTATAAATCCCACCATTTAATTTGCAAGCGCCATTACAGCATAGTTGAAAATCTATCAGAGACAAAAGATAGGTTGATTCGATTGAGATCGGTTATCAAAGTGTGGGTGATTCTACCAGATTGCAATCTTATCATTGATTGACACTAGATCGATTTTTCTATCGTTATGGTACCTTGTGTTCGTAATTGAAATCTCGAGATTTTCATGACAGCCAAGAGTTGCCAATCGGTCGAAGATGCACATTATGGCTCGAAAATAATTGACTATAGGTCAATTGCTAAAATCGCATCTGATTGAAATTAGCCGCAAATTTGAACCTGATTTCAGAAATTGAAAGTCTTGTCATGTCACAATTTATTTTAGGAATGTCTACTCATTTTTCAAAGAATTTTCGGCGATTCCAGGATAGTTACGGAAAATTGATTTGGACATTTCGGAAAAGAATGAAAATTTGGATTAGTAGAATTGAGGGGAGCTTTGACTTCCAAGCCGAGCTATTTGGTGAGGGGAACGTGTGGAAGTTGTGTAGGCTTTTTCTTCTACAAAATTTGACATCAAATTGGAGAGATTTGTTAGGAAATTGAATGTCGGAAAAGTTGGGAATAAAAGTGAAAATTCGGATGGCTGAAGGAAAAGGGTTATTTGGCCCTAAAATGGAATTATTTGTGGGAAATTGGAATAAATTCTTATTGGAGGAAGCCAAGACTTTGTGGTCTTTGCAATGAGTATTAGATATTTTCCCTAGGCTTTTAATTGGCTCTTCCATTGACTTAATTGTTTTCCCCAGTTGGTCAACACTCCATTGAAACCTTTTGAATTGTTGACCACGTTTACCACTCCACAACACAGCCGCCCCACGTTTTCTCTTCCCCACGCCAGCACACCGTCACATGTCCCCCACCGCACCATCTCCCTCCATTTCTCTCTCTTGTTCGCTGCTCCACCTACACCGTTGAAGCCACACATCCGCAGCTAGGTCTCCACCAAAGTAGCAAGCCACGAATAGCTTACCTCCTCATTCGTCTAGCAATTGCAAGCCCAACAACCCACAAATTTCTTTTCCAACCAGCTTTATGGCTGATTTCAGCCAGGCTCGGTCTCCGTTTGGTGTTGCCATTTCAGAGTTTATCGCTTGTCTTCGCGTTGCCGTCACCATAGACTCACCAGCTCACGAATTTGGTGAGTTTACTGACTAAAATCTGCTTAGGGAATTAATTATGTTTAGGGAGTTATTAGTTTAAGTTAATTAAGGTTTAGGTGGTTAGTTAGATTAGATTAGTAATTTAATTAGCCAATTTTGCATGTTAGGTTGTTAAATTAGATTAATTAGAGATTAGACAAGTTTTATTAATTATATAAATTGGTTGAGAATTTTTGGGCTCGTTTCGGTATTTAATTTAGCATTTTTGGCCTAGATTTATATTTTTGGCATTTGTCGGTATTTAATTAATGAATTTTGGTAATTATTTAATTATTTATTATTTTCTGAAAATTAAACTAGAATAGCTAGTGACCAGAATTTTGTGCTGATTGCAATGGTGTGATTGGTTTATTTAATTGGATGTCATTTTGTGGAAATTAAGTGAGATTTATAATTTTGGGAATTTATTCCAAAATTGAATATTTTTTGTATTTAATTAGAACTTAGCAGGGCGTCATTTTAGAACGCTAAAAATGTTTTCAGACACTGTATAAATAGTGGGATTTTCTAAAATAAAGATATTATATTTTTGGCTTAGGCCAAACGTGTACCCACACACGATTATTTTTATTAGGTACATTTTAACACAATAAAATTAGATGAAGTTAGGTATTTAATTGAGGAATTGATGTGCAAAGCAGAAGATCCTTGGACAAGAGTAATTTATCATAGTTTAGCTTAGGTGAGCATTGATCAACTTAGTGAGCAAATAATTGATATAGCAGCTTTGGTGAGCAAGATTACAACTGCTTCAGTGAGCACTATAGATATTAGCTTTGGCAAGCATTATAGTTATTTAGGGCACGCATGACAAAATTTTCGTTTCTCGATTTCTCTGTTCTCCGGAACAGGTTTGAAACAGAAATCCGTTTGGTAACGCAATTTGATTTCTCTATTTCTAAAATAGATTTCTATTTCAGAAATAGAAAAATTGAAGAAATCAGAAGCTGAAATTTTTAACTTCTCAGTTTCTGAAATAGAAATCAGAAACTGAAATCAAACCATATAAAAGAACATTGCACTTTTTTGCTAACTTAATTTACTCATAACCACAACTTTACAAATTATTGCTAATTTTCTTTTTCTTATTTTGCTCTTTTTTTTTTTGCATTTTTTTCAATTTTTTTTTAATTTCCTCTTTAGGATGAAAGGCAATCGAATGGGTCCCCAATTTTCAAAAAGGACCAAAGTTCTTAAATGCTTACTTAAAAACAATGGGGTTCTTTCCTCCTAGAAAAGGTATGTGCATGGCCAGTTAAAGAAAAAGTTCTTACGTAATAGATGAATAAAAAACGTGGCTAGAAATTTAACCTTATTTTTCTACAAATTCAAAATTCTTGCAAAATCAAAATAATTAGATTGTTACACGATCTTGAATTTTAATTTGAAGGCAAGATATTCAAGAGAATCTTTCTCTTTACAATGCAAAGGCCATTAAAGGTTCATTGAGCAACAATGAAGAAATTAGGGATGAGCAATTAGACTTATTCAATTCGATAATCAAAATAAACCGACCTTCTCTCAATTGGTTCCTAACCATAAACATTACTCTTAAGGTAGAATTCTTATATATTCCTTTACATCATTAATTTTATTTTGTTGATAATCTTGTATAATACTAGTTTTTGATAAAATGACAAGGCTGTATAGGCGCCATTGATAGCACCTATATTCATGCTTCCGCAATACTTATCTGAACTTATGCAAGATGAGCTTGCAAACGATACAATGACCAAGGAGGGAAACCAAACAAATACACTTAGGAAAACAATTGCTAATAAAATGGCAAGAGAAAATAATATGCCGAAAATTCCATAAAATTGTATTTTCAACTTTTGTAATGTATTAGTATTATTTCGAATATTATTTTGTATTTGAGGATTTTCTATGTTGTTTTAGTATTATTTCGATTATTATTTTGTATTTGAAGATTTTCTATGTTGTTATCTAATCAATTTATATTCCTAGAAATATAAATTTTGTTTTTTTATCAAACAAATTTCTATTTTAGAAATAAAAATTTTGAGTCGTTATCAAACGAGTTTCTTTGCTCAGAAACTTGTCCGGGGAATAGAAATTAAGAAATTGATTTCTGGCTATAAATCAATTTCTGTTTCAGAAATTTTGTCATGTGCAGCCTTAGTAACTTCGGTGAGCAATGATACTTTATCAGCTTTGGTGAGAAATATAGACATCAACTTTGATAAGCAATGATATATGAATATATCTATCAGCTTTGGTGAGCTCGACCATCTATTTCAACTTAGGTGAGCAGTGTTTAAATCGATAGGGTTTATAGATGGCATCGATGGTATGGAGTTGAATGAGTTGACTAATTGATGGTTGAATTGGATTGAAATGATTGGATGATTATATAAATTGTACTGACTTGCGGGAAGGATCTGAGGCAAAGGTAAGTCCTCTAACTCGTGCTTGTGCTTAGGTAGCCCTTGGGGTGTATTTTCTTCCTAGTTAGAGTTTAGGGAGTGAACTTGCGGAGATATTGTCTCACCCTATCATGGGCTTTAACATTTTCAAGTCCTTAAATGGCAGTCATAGAGGACTCGAAGCCCTAGAGTCTAGGGAAGTGGAGACTGGAGGATTAGCGAATGTATATAGGATAGTTCCTTTTTTATTGAGCCAATCTTTTGTAAACAGCCCAGTATTGTATATGAATCTTGTATGTTTATAAAAAGGCTTGTAAAAGGCTTGTTTTGAAAGTGAATGGTTTCCTGCTTTCTTATCCCAAGCTTTGGTTGTCAATGGATTTGTTTTTCTTCCATATGCGCATAAAAATGAATGGGTCGGTGATGCATCCTTAGGATGTCGCATATTTATCGACCACCAAGGGATGGGCACGCACTCGAGGGTCGGGGCATGACATCCCCGCTTGGAGTGGTATCAGAGCTGGTCGATAGTTGAAGTGATGAGGTGCGATAGGTTCTTGGGATAGTTAGTAGAAAATGCCTTTATTTCATGCAAATTCATGTGATTGATATTTATTTGGTAAATTGTTTATGTGGATCACTCAATTTCTAATTCTATATGGAATTCGGAATAAGTTTTGTAGAAACTTCAGGGTAGGACGCCAACGAGGGTTGGTACCTGAGGTGATCGTGGTCGAGCGCCAGCTTAGGCTAGCACTAATGGAGTAGCACCACCTCCAGTAGGTGCTAGGATAACAGCCACTGGTGATCCGAGAGTGGAGGAGACCATGCAGGTGCTAGAGATGATGGGAAGTCAGTTGGAGCAGCAAGCTTAGAATTAAGCTACTGCCATCGCCACTACTTCAGCCACTGCTATAGCCGCCACTACTCTAGCCATCACTACCGCCGCCAATGCCATTGTTGATGTTGCCGCTACTCCCATAGCCATTGCCGCATCTGCCGAAGTTCCACCTGGGAACGTGGTCATTAGGAGACCAATGCATAAACTGGTGGAACAATTCTTGAAGTTAAACCCACAAAAGTTCACTGGCGCAGGAGATCTCGAGGCTGCAACCCTCTGGATCAAAGAATTGGAAAATGCCTTTGCATTGTTGATGTACACCGATGCAGAGAAGGTTGTCCTCGCAGTCTATCAACTAAAGGGAATTGCAAGCATATAGTGGAGAGCCACCAAAGGGATAGTGTTTTCGAAAGGTGTGGTTCCAGAGTGGAACACCTTTTGTTGAAGCATTCAATGGAAAATACTTCTTTGACTGTGCTAGAGAACTGAAGATGGCTGAATTCCAGCGCCTTCGCCAAGATACAATGACTGTGGATCAGTACGAGGCAAAGTTTTCTAAACTGTCACAATATGCCCCAAGACTGGTCGAATATCCAATAGATCGAGCTAGGAGATTCAGAGATGGGCTAAGACAGGAGTTGAGAAGTATGCTGGTGCCGTTCAATTTGAAAGATTACAACAACTTGTACAAATGAACCTAACTGATAGAGAGAGACCTAAATGAACAAGCCATTGCATTTGGGTTGCAGTTTGGTTCTAACAAAGATAGATATAGGTTTGGGAAAAGACTTGTGGCTAAAGGATGGTATCCGATTCTGCCAATAGGAAGGGGGAATAGGAAAGTCAGCACCAAGGCAGAATGCGTGTGACGCTTTTATGGAAGGCGACATGGATCAGCCCATGCCCCTTAAGGATGGGTGCTTATTTTGAGTGTGGCCAACACAATCACTTGGCTAGAGATTGTCCCAGAAGGCCGACGGGACCACAGCAGTTACTGCTGCCACCAACTTTGGGTTAGAATAAGGGGTTTGCGTCGAAGAATGCACAGTAGGGCGAACTGAACAGACCTCTTGCTTAGGGAATGACATACGCTATCACAAGAGGACAAGCTGAAGATGTGCCTAATGTGATTGTAGGTTTGGTCTTTGTGGCACCCCTCGACGGCCCTCGATCTGTTAGGGTCGCCACAGTTTGCTTACCTTTCACTTTTCCTATTAACATGTCACTCTGATACCATTTTAATTGCAGCGCATCCATACAACCATGGGGGTTTACATTTTTTTTTTTTTGATAGGTCCCTTACGCAATTCATATACGGAAGCACATCCAACAAACTCCCTTCTTTATATTCAAAAACGATACACACCTACTAAACCTTTATAGGTAAAAGCCATACACTTTTTATTTACTTAAATCAGATGGACATCATTCATCAGTACATCAAAATGCCGTAGTCTTCTATATTCAGCTACACTTCGAAAGATGACCGACATTTCCTCCAACAGTCATACACTTTAAGTCCATCGATTAGTGCCGGCGTCCAAAAGTTCCTTCCTTTACTATCCTCCTCCTTACGATCATATCTAATCACTCGATCCATCTACCGGTAGCAATGGCAGCAGAGGTATCTTCTCTAGTCTGAAATGTTATTCCCCAAAAGGGGTGAGTACAACCACTCAGCAGGTAGAGAAATCCAATAATAACTCAATGCATCATGCAAATCATATATGCATTGCAGGCGTCACTTACCTTGAAACCATGCGCACACTATCATGCATCATCATATCATACATGTCATATTCATCATGACATCATCACATCGCACATGTTATCATACCATATCATATATCGTCATCATTATGCATATCATCATGCATATCATCATCATCATCATCACCATCGTGACCTCATCACATCATGCATGTCATCATTATCATAGCATCATTATATCATACATGTCATCATCATCATGACATCATCACATTACACATGTCATCATGCCATATCATATATCATCATCATGTATATCATCATGCATATTATGCCGTGGGTGATCATCATATCACATCACATATCATCATCATCATCATGCATATCATCATGCATATCATACCATGGGTGATCATCATATCACATCACATATCATCATCATCATCATCATCATCATGCATATCATCATGCATATCATACCATGGGTTAATTTTCATCTTTGTCTTTAAATTTGATCACCACATCACCCATTTCTCAAATCATCAATTTCAGCATCCCCTCAGGCAAAGACCTCTGAGGCTTCCGGCATTCAGCCTCCCAGGCCACCAGGCATCCGGCCCCCCACATTCCGGGCATCTTGCATCCCAACTAGCATCACGAGTCATTCCCTTCAAGCAGAAACCTCCGACAGGGCTTCCAGCATTTACACTCCCTGGCCGGGCATCTCGCACCCCAATCTTGGCATCACGAGGCATTCCCCTCGGGTAGAAACCTACGACAGGGCTTCCGGAATTACGTACCGACATACCACCAAGATCCCCCCCTCCTCTGGAATTACGTACCGTATACCACCGGACATCCCAAAAGTCCGGGGCATAATCATCCGCCACAAACGGTTTCCTCATTCATCATTATCCATGGTCACCAATTTAGCTCTCAACTCATCATGGCACACAATATAATGACCAACAAGATCATGTGCAGCATTCAATTCATACATGCATCTCAACTCATAGTCATGCATGCATCAATACATCATCATCCAATCCATACAAAATTCCAGCAAATACCACTTTCAGAAAATATTTAATTATTCATATGATTCTCAAGAATCGTGAATTAAGGCTAGTGGTAGACAAGTCAATAAGATAGCAATCTCATGAAAGATACATGCCCAATCGAATTCCACACAAGAAGGTACAATCCACACAAAGCAGTATGAAAATTCGGATAGAAGCAGAATGCACAGTTTCCAAAATAATTCGATTAAAATATTCATATGACCTCCAAAAACTATGAAATTTCACCGATTTATAGACAAGACATTTTCGTACATCTTTCATGAAGACTTCCAAGCCATATTCTTTCTATGTTAGTTTCTACATTCTCACGAAGCTTCTGGATCCCTCACCGAATAGTCCAGTGCATACTTCTCCGAAATACCGAGTTTTTTCCTACATATTCTTCTTCGTTTCCTCTGAAATTTGGATATGTTATACATAAAGATGTCATCTACAAGTTTGATGAAGAAACCTAAGTCAAATAACCAAAGTATAGTCGCAATTTAGGTCCATGAAGTCTCGGGTGTCCCAAAATACATATCCAGAATCACCATCTTCAAGATCTAGTCGATTTACTAGGCTATACTTGTTCATTTCACTTCAAATTTGAGTATGTTGTAGTTTGAGATGTCCCATACAACTTTGATGAAGAAAGTGAAGAGAGATTCTTAGTACAAACAAACATGCAACCACAAATCAAACAAGAAGTCAGTAAAATCTTTCCAGATCTGAGGTCTCCGTAGAATGAGAGTTTAGCCCCACAAATATCCATCATTTTCCACGAAATTTCAGTATGTTGTAGTTCAAGATGTTAGCTACAACTCACATGAATAAATCGAAGCCAAAATCGGACTCTAAACACACATGCAAGCTCAAACAAATTTCTGACTCACACAGTCCGAGCAAAATAGTCATGCTATTCAAGAATAAGCCAACCATACCTCGGTTTTTTCTCACTTAAACACCCAAAAATTCAACATGCAAGCAACATACAAACATGCAAGAGAAGCTAGAGGACTCCCACTTGCCTCTAGACCACACGAACGGCGGCACACCGGCGACGGACGAACGGCGTGCGGGTGGCAACGGGCAAGCTCCTTCTCTCAGCTTCCCTTCTCTCTCGCATCCTCCTCTCTCTCCCTTTGGCCGAATTCTC
This sequence comes from Eucalyptus victrix, assembly GCA_016097545.1. Lineage (NCBI taxonomy): Eukaryota > Viridiplantae > Streptophyta > Magnoliopsida > Myrtales > Myrtaceae > Eucalyptus > Eucalyptus victrix. The sequence continues at coordinate 30,665,350 of CM027837.1, forward strand.
GACCAACCATTCTCTCTCTCTCTCTCCTCTCTCTCTCTCTCTCTCTCTCTCTTTGGTTGTATTTATATCGCATGCATTCTCTTTTTGCATGGGGGACAAGTGTAATTGTGGAGGAAGACAAGTGTCGACCATGCTTCACCTCCTTCATGCCACTTGTCCAATTACATGCAAGGCTGATGGGCACAATAACAGCCCCTCCTTGGCTACAATGGGCCGACCATTTGGCCCTCCAAAATCCATACTCTTGGGCCTAAGGCCCAACCTAATTAAACCCACAATTTCACTTTCTATTATTCATCTTTAATTCTTTCTTTTAAGAATTTAATTACTAAATTCCACATGGCCAAAATCTTGAAATCATAATTTCATAAATTCCAATTTATAAAACACATGGCCAATGATAGGATTTTCTTTCCTATCAAATAATTATCCATTAAAAGCTTGGCCATAAATCTTGTTGCAAATTATGGATTAAATGGCCATAAAATAACTTGATGGTATTTCCATCACCTATTCATAGACTTTAATGTAACTAGAGGTTGCCATGAATTTTGGGATGCCACAATCTTGTTGAATGACCATGCTGCATATGTTTATTTGACCCTGGCACCACTCCTTCCTTTATAACTAAGCAATTTGTTAAGCTGGTAGGATTGAGTCCTAAATTGTTGGAGTCAGTGGATTAGCATATCTACACCGTTAAAGGATAAGGTGTTAGGTGCATTACGTTGTCATGGTTGCAAGTTAGTGATTGGCGAGGGAGAGGGGAGGATAGATTTGCTACTCCTAGCCATGTATGATTTTAATGTAATAATTGGCATGGACTAGCTCACCAAGCAAAGAGTTAAGATGGACTGCTATTGCAAAGCGATTCAGTTTAATCCATTAGTGGCTGAGAGCTTCAACTTTGTTGGAAGTCAAGGAGGACCCTCGATTACCTTAATCTTCTTGCTAGAAGCAACCCATTAGTTAGACAGGGGATGTTAGGGTTGTTAGGGTCATTTGGTTCAAGAATTTCGAAATGTATTCCCAAAAGAATTGGTAAGTCTACGGCCAGAGAGAGAGAGAGAGAGAGAGAGAGATTGAATTCGTAATTGAGTTGGCTCTCGTGACAAAACCAATCTCCGAGGCTCCTTACCAGATGTCGTTATCTGAGTTGAAATAATTAAAGGTGTAGATGCATGAATTATTTGATAAGGGATTTATACGTCCTAATGCATCACCTTGGAGAGCACCAAATCTGTTCGTGAAAAAGAAAGATGGTTCGTTGCATCTTGTGGCATCCCAAAATTCATGCGACCTCCAGATACATTAAGGTCTATGAATAGGTGATGGAAGTACCATCAAGTTATATTATAGCCATTTGATCCATAAATTGCAATGAGGTTTTTGGCCAAGCTTTTAATGGATAATTATTTGATAGGAAATAAAATTCTATCATTGGCCATGTGTTTTATAAATTGGAATTTATGGATATATGATTACAAGTTTTATGGCCATATGAAATTATAATTTGGTATTTATATAAGAGAGAATTAAGGTAAATTATTAAAAGTAAACATGGATTCAATTAAGAAAATTTTGGGCCATTTAAGTTTGAACTTTAGGCCCAAGAGTGTTGAGCCTAAAGTGGGCCAAAAGGCCAGCCCATGAAGCCCCATTGGGCTATCGACCAAAGCTGGCCCAAGCCCAGCCGGATGAAGCCCCTCTTGCATGAAAAAATGCCAAGTGTCCTTTCCTAGTAGCCAAGTGTAGCAAGCCATGCATAATCAAATGATGCATAATGATGAAGGGAAGGAAATTAGAGAGGAAGAGGGGGGTGGATTAAGCAAGGAAAGGGAGAGAAAGAGAGAGCATTGCACGAAGAGAGAGAGGAGAGAAAGAGAGAAAGGAAAGGAAGAAAGGAAGAGAGAAAGGGGAGACCATGTCTGCGAGAGAGAAGGAGGGGGTCCGTCCGCTGCTGATCATCTACCTAGCTCGCCGCTGTTCATTGCCGCCTTGCCCCTCCGTTCATTGCTTGCTGTGTTCGCTTGAGCTAGAGGCAAGTAGAGTCCTAAAACCTACCCTTTGCTTGCTATGTGATGTGTGTGTAGAAATGGTGAAATTTGGTTGTGGTGGAAGTGATGAAAATTCAAAGCTTTGGGGAGAAATTTGTTGGCCTAGCATGCTGTTTTCTGGAAAAATCAATTCGATCTTTCATGAGTTTGTGACCTGCATGCAATTTTTTAGTTGGAATCTCGCTTTGATCTCTTCATGAAAGTTGTAGAGAACATCTTGAGGAATAACATACTAAAATTTGAGATAAAAAAAACAAATATTACCTGGTGAAACGGTTTTCCTTTGGAAAAAATAGATCTGGAATTGTTGTGCTGACCTTTAGTGATTTTGTGGACTGTAAAGTAGTTTTCTTGTGAAAATCTCATTTTGATTTATTAATGAAAGATGTAGAGAATTTTCTTGAGGTAAAAAATATCAAAAATTTAGAGGAAATTAACAAAAATAGTCAGCGAAATCATTGTCCTTTGAAGAAAACGGATCTGGGAAAATGCTACTTTGACCTAGTATGATTCTTTGATTTTTATAAAATCATCTAGTTAAAATTTGATCGTGTGTCCTTAACAAAAGTTGTAGGTAATATTCTGAGGAATAACATACTGAACATTTAGAAGAAACAGACATATGTAGGTCGGTAAAACGAGTTTCCGTTGAAAGAAGATAATCTGGAAAAACAAATGACACCGAGAACAGGAGGAATTAATCGTCTATATCTATTAATCTAGAACAAGTTGGGTTTCGATTTCTTCACTAGATATTTACCTTTAGTACTTTTCTATAACATACCAAAACTTCATAATTTTTGGAGTTCATTTGTGTATTTAATTTAAATTACTTCCAAAACTGTGCAAGCTGAAATGTTGAAATTTTGGAAACCTGTGATGCATGGACCGTACTGTTTTGTGTGAGATTCTTTTGGTATGGTGTTTTTCATGAGATATCTGCCTTTTAGGTCTTGTCTATAATGTGTGAATTTTTCAGAATTTATTAACACCATTTACTAATTTTTCTAGAGTTTTAACTAAAGGAGTGTATTTTATTTTTATCTGAAAATTGATGCGTTTTCAAAAATAAATGAAATCTTCCATGTGATGCAATGTTTTGAATGATTGATTTTGTTTCATATGTTGTGACATATGGCATGTTATATGATATCAAAAAGCTAGTTGAGACTCTTGATATTGTTGAATTTGAGATACTTGTGTGAATATAAATTGAGATAATAATAAGACCGTTGGAGGTGTGACCCAACAATGCCCCGGGAGTGTTGGGATGCCTGGAGTGTGTGTGTTGAATGCCCGGAGTGTGTGTGCCGGATGTCCTTGGGAGTTTCGAGATGCCCGGAGGTGTGTGCCGGAGGTTCCTAGCAATGCTAGGTTGGATGCAAGTGATAAATTGTGGAACACAAACATTGGTCCCTAGAAAGAAAAATGATGTGATCTAATTGAAAGATAAAGATCGGGAATTGAATCATGCGCATGGATGTATGCTTGATAGCATGGATGATATGAATCTTGGTAATATAAGTTTGGCTACTTCATGATACATGTATAAGTGCATGGTGATTTACACACGTTGCATGATGATATGCATGGCTGTAAGGTGAAGTATGCTTGAATGCATGAAAGATATGTGTTTTATTCTTGATTGTTCTACTTCTCGCATTGTGTAGTTTGGTGGATCTTTACTGCTGAGTGGTTGTACTCACCCCTTTTGGGGATTAACATTTCAGATCAAAAAAATTCATTTGCTACCAGTTGCACGCGGTACCTATTATGGATTACCATATGATGTCGAGGTGGAGTGCACTGAGCATTCCTGAACTAGTGTACTTGGTTCGGTGTATGTTCGAGTCCGTGTCTTAGTGATGTACAATGTGGCTCTTGCTGATGGCCCGATTATCCAAGAGTTTTTGTCTGTTCATGTCCGGCGTGGTGGAGTGATGCTAGGGTCACCGCTGCCACCCGATGCACCAAGTTGGGTGTGATGGCACGCATAGCTGATGGGAGCAGACACTTTTTGGGGATAGCCAAGTATAATTAAAAATCTTGGCCTTTTTGCTGTACCGACCCAAAATATCCATCTTGAAAATATAAATAAAAGTGACTTGGCTTTGTCTTTTCATTTGGAGCATAGGTGGTGTGCATTGCATTATTTTTTTGGAGGGAGGATTGGCGAGATATGTTATGCTTCCGTTGATGAACTATGCCGGGACCTTTAGAAAAATTTACAAAAGAAAAAAATGGTAAAGAATTCTATTGATCAACCCCCTATGAACTATGGTTTCACTTTAAATAAAAAAGTTACCTTATTGGTATGTAATAGGACGAGTGACAAGTACTTGTGGCAACCCTAACGGATTGGGGGCTGTCGAGGGGTGCCACACGTCTGTGCATCGACTATCGTCAACTTAATCAAGTGATGATCAAGAACAATAATCCACTACCAAGGATCGACTACTTGTTTGATTAGCTACGAAGAGCGTCGATATTTTCTAAGATCGACTTGAGGACAAGATATCATAAACTGAGGATTAGAAATGAGGATATACCAAAGTCACCGTTTTGTACTCAATACGGTCATTATGAATTTACTATAATGTCGTTTGGTTTAACGAATGCTCTAGCTGCTTTCATGGATTTGATGTACTGTGTGTTCAAGGAATATTTGGATCAGTTCATGATTATGTTTATCAACGATATCCTGGTGTACTCAAAAAGTCCTGAGGAACACGAAAGGCATTTGAGGATGGTACTCCAAACTTTGAGGATTCACGAGCTATACGCTAAGTTCAGTAAGTGCAAGTTTTGGTTGACTCATGTTGCTTTTCTAGGTCACATGATTTCAGGAGAAGGAATCTCCGTGGACCCATCCAAGATAAAAGCAGTGATCAACTAGCCAAGACCGATGACAGTGACAGAGATTAAAAGCTTTTTGGATTTAGCAGGGTATTACAGACGGTTTGTAGATGGATTTTCAGCATTAGCGTCGTCATTGACTCAATAGACAAATGCGAGTGTAGTTTCTAAGAGCTTAAGGAGAAGCTGACTATCACACTTATGCTGACTATTCCTTTTAGTCCTAGAGGATATGAGATCTATAGTGATGCATCTTTTAGAGGACTGGGTTGTGTGTTGATGTAACATAGTAGGGTTGTTGCATACGGGTCCTATCAGTTGAGATCTCTTGAGCTGAATTACTTGACGCATGACTAGAACTCCGAACAATCATATTTGCTCTGAAGATTTAAACATTATTTATGTGGAGAAAGATTCTAGATCTTCATGAACCATCAAAGTCTTAAGTACTTATTTTCTCAAAAGGAGTTGAATATGAGATAGCGTCGCTAGATGGAACTCCTGAAGGATTACGATTGTGTTATTTTGTATCACCCTGGAAAGGTGAATAAGGTCGCAGATGTGCTAAGACGAAAGTCCTCAGTTGCATAGATGGTGCTCAAGGAATGGACCTACTTGAGAAAGCTTGGGATTCGGTTTTCAAATTGGAGGTAGGCCACCTTTCAAATCTTATGGCTACCTTTAAAATTGAGCCAGAAGTTCAGATCAGGATCAAGACACTTCGGTGGACAAACCCAGAGATTCAGAAGATTCTACAAGAGAACACTAAGAAGAAGAATGTTGACTTTCAGGTTTCTGAGGACGGAACCTAAGGTTTTGAGGATGATTGTGTGTACCTGGCGATGCAATGCTGAAAGAAGAGATTATATTAGAAGCTTATCGTAGTAGTTACAGCATTCATCTTGATAGTACGAAAATGTATTAGAACCTGTATCAACATTATTGGTGGTTTGGTATGAAGGCGGACATCACCAAGCATGTCGGCAAGTGTCTGACATGTCAGCAAGTGAAGACACAACACTGTAAGCCGGGAGGACTTTTGCAACCTCTTGAGATCCTAGAGTGGAAATGGGAGCAATCACAATGGATTTTGTGACAAGCTTACCAAGGAGTCAGAGGGGTAATGATTCCATTTGGGTAGTGGTCGATAGACTGATGAAGTCAGCTCACTTCATTGTAATATGAAAGAACCTTGATTTGGCAGGCACGCTGAGTTGTACGTGCATCAGATTGTTCGTTTGCATGGAGACTGAGACTTGAGGTTTATAGCTACATTTTGGAAACGCTTGCAGAGTGCTTTAGGGATGAAGCCATAATATAGTACATCATATCATCTTTAGATGGATGGCTAGTCTGAGAGGACGATTCAAACCCTTGAAGACATTCCATGAGCTTGCATGGATTTCAAAGGAAGCTAGGAGGAACATCTTCATCTTGTTGAGTTTGCCTACAACAATAGCTACCAGCAAAGCATTCAGATGGCTCCTTTCGAAGTGTTGCATGATAGAGCGTGTAGAATGCCAATGTGTTGGGATGAAGTCAGGGAAAGAAAGATTACAAGCCTGGAGTTAGTTTAACAGTCAGTGGATGCAGTTGCCGTCATCAAAAATAGATTGAAGACCGCTCAGAGCCATCAAAAAAGCTATGCAAGTAAGCATAGAAGGCCTTTGGAATTCCAAGTTGATGATCATGGTTTTCTGAATGTGTCCCCAATGAGGGGAACTTTGCACTTTGGTAAGAAAGAGAAACTGAGTTCAAGGTAGGTAGGTTCATTTGAGATTCTTGAAAGAATCGGAAACCTAGTGTATCGTCTTGCATTATCGCCAAGACTGACACAAATACATAACGTCTTTCACGTGTTGATGTTGAGGAAGTATGAGCCTAACTCAACCCACGTGCTGAATTTTGACGATTTAGACGTGGACAATAGAGTGTCATACATGAAAAGCTCGGTTCAAATTGTGGATCGAAAAGAACAGGTTCTACGTGCCAAACCATTCCGTTCATCAAAGTGGTTTGGCAACACCACGGCATTAAAGGAGCAACCTGGGAGAGTGAAGAGTTGATTTGATGATTGTAACCACCTTGAACGAAATTTTTATAAGAGGGGAAAAGTTGTGAGGATTCAGTTATGTTTTCAATTGAATAAATCAGGCCTTTCATTGACGCACCTACAGTGTTATTCTCAAAGTTGATCACTCATGAGATAACTAGATTTTTTGGGGAAGTCATTAAGGGATTTTAACGCGATAGACTTGAGCATTCGATCAGAAATTGATTGCTCGACCGGGCTGATCTTCAAGGGCCATTATGGCACAATCGAAAATCTATTAGAGACTAAAGATGGATCGATTCGACTAAGATAGGTAATCAAAGCGTGGCTAATTCCACTAGAATGCAAAATTATCGTCAATCAGTAGTAGACCAATTTTTCTATCATTTTGGTACCCTATGACCATAATCAAAATTTCGAGATTTTCACGACAATCGAGAGTCGCCAATGAGTTGAAGATGCCCATTATGGCTCGAAAATAATCAAACACATGTTAATTATATTAAAATTTTCTAAAAGCTACCTGGTAGATTAGGTGATGCTAAAATCGCATCGATTGAAATTAACCATAAATTTGAATCCGATTTCAGAAATTGAAAATTCTATCATGTCAAGATTTATTTTAGGAACATCTAATCATCCTTCAAAGAATTTTCGCCGATTCTGGGATTTTTACAGAAAATCAATTCGGACGTTTTGAAAAACAACAGAAATTTGGATTGGCCAAATTGAGGGAAGCTTTGACTTCCAAGCTGAACTATTTGATGAGGGGAACATGTGGAAATTGTGTGGGCTTTTTCTTCTACAAAATTGGACATCAAATTGGAGAGATTTGTTAAGAAATTGAATGTCGGAAAGGTGGGGAATAAAAGTGAAAATTCGGATGGCTGAAGGAAAATGGTTATTTGGCCCCTAAAATGGAATTATTTATGGGAAATTGGAATAAATTCTTATTGGAGGAAGCCATGACTTTTTGGTCTTTGCAATGAGTATTAGATATTTTCCATAGGCTTTTGATTGGCTCTTCTATTGACTTAATTGTTTTCCCTTTTCCCTTCCTCTCTTTGCTACCTTCTCTTTCCTTGGACCGAAGTAGTCCACAATTTCCCCATCTCCTCCACAGCTTCGACTTTCTTTTCCTCTCCCTCATGGCCTTTACTTCTCTTCCATTTTTCCTTCATTGCGCCACCGAAGACCCTCTGCCGTACATCCTTCATCCAGCCTTCCCTTGCACGCTTACCCCATGCATCCGAGTCTTCTCCTACTCGATCAACACTCCATTGAAACCTCTTGAGTTGTTGACCACATTTGGCACTCCATGACATAGCCACCCCACGTTTTCTCTTCCCCATGCCAGCACACCGTCACTTGTCCCCATTTCTCTCTCTCCTTCGTTGCTGCACTTGTGCTGTTGAAGCCACACATCCGCAGCTACGTTCCCACTGAAGCAGTAGCCTACCAATAGCTTGCCTCCTCCTTCATCAAGCAACTGCAAGCCCAAAAGCATGCAAATTTTTTTTTCTAGCCAGCTTTGTGGCCGATTTCTTCTCGGCTCGGTCTTTGTTTGGTGTTGCTGTTTCGGAGTTCATCACTCGTCTTCGCGTCGTCGTCGCCATGGATTACTGGCCTACAAATACGATGAGTGTATTGAATAAACTCTGCTTAGGGAATTAATTATGCTTAGGGGTAATTAGTTTAAGTTAATTAAGGTTTAGGTGGTTAGTTAGATTAGATTAGTAATTTGATTAGCCAATTTTGCATGTTAGGTTGTTAAATTAGATTAATTAGAGATTAGACAAGTTGTATTCATTATCTAAATTGGTTGGCTTAGTATTTTCGGCTTAGCTTTGTATTTTTGGCATTTATCGATATTTAATTAATTAATTTTGGTAATTATTTAATTATTTATTATTTTCCATAAATTAGACTAGAATAACCGGTGACCAGAATTCCGTGCTTATTGCAATGGTATGATTGGTTTATTTAATTGGATGTCATTTTGTGGAAATTGAGTGAGATTTATAATTTTGGAAATTTATTCCATAATTGAATATTTTCAGTATTAAAGTGAAAATTACTGGGGCGTTGGTTTACAATGCCAAAAAGGTTTTCAAACATTGTATAAATACTGGGATTTTCTAAAATAAAGACATTATATTTTTCACTCAGGCCGACCATGTAACCACACTCGATTATTTTTATCGGGTACATTTTAACACGATAAAATTAGGCCAAGTTAGGTATTTAATTGAGGATTTGATGTGCAAAGCATAAGATCCTTGGCCAGGAATAATTTATCATAGTTCAGCTTAGGTGAGCATTGATCAGCTTCGGGGAGCAATAATTGATATAGCAGCTTCGGTGAACAAGATTATAGCAGCTTCAGTGAGCACTATAGATATCAGCTTCGACGAGCATTACGGTTATTTAGCAGCTTCGATGAGAAATAATACTTTAGTAGCTTTGGTGAGCAATATAGACATCAACTTCTGTGAGCAATATAGACATCAACTTTGGATGATTATATGAATTAAACTAACTTACAGGAATGATCTAAGGCAAAGGTAAGTCCTCTGACTCGTGCTTGTGCTTAATTAGCCCTTGGGGGGTATTTCCTTCCTAGTCAAAGTTTAGGGAGTGAATTTGGTGAGACATTGTCTCACCCCGTCATGGACTCAACATTTTTAGGTCCTTAGATGGTGGTCGTGGAGGACCCGAAGTCCGGAGTCTGGGGAGATGGAGATTAGAGGATCAACAAGCGTGTTTGACTAGTTGGTCATAAGACAGTTCCCTTTTTGTTGAGCCGGTCTTTTGTAGATAGCCCAAAATTGTATATAAACCGTTTGTTTATAAAAAGGCTTGTTTTCAATTTGAATGGTTTCCTGCTATCCTATCCTAAGCTTTGGTTGTTAGGGGTTTTGTTTCACTTTTGCATGCACACAAAATTGAATGGGTCGGTGATGCGTCTCGGGATTTCGCATATTTATCGACCACCTGGGGATGGGCACGTGCTCGAGGATCTGGGTGTGACACGATTGCTCCAACTCAGAAAATGAGAATGATCCTCAAGTTATTGAAAGAGAATGACTCAAACATGAAGAATCCAATCCTCCTACTATTGAGCAACCAATCACTGTGAACTTAAGAGATTCAGATAACCCCAAAGAAACCAAGATCGGGGCAGATCTATCTCAAGCAGATATTGATAAATTAATTGGATTTTTGAAAGAATACCAAATTGTTTTTGCTTGGTTGTATGCTGACATGCTAGGTTTAGATCTCGAGATAATGGAACATGCATTACCACTCGATCTTAATATTTCTCCCAAGAAGCAAAAGCTCAAAAGGATGAAATCTGAGTTATTGAAAAAGATTGAAGAAGAAGTGATGAAGCGCTTAAATGTTGGTTTCATTGAAATCACTCATTATGTTAATTTCGTTGCTAATATATTCCTGGTTATGAAGAAGGATGGACGGGTCCGAGTCTGCATTGATTAACGTGATCTAAATAAGGCAAGCCCTGAGGATGATTTCCCTTCACCACACATTGATATCTTTTTGACAATATTGCTGGCTTTGAATTGTTCACCTTCATGGATGGATTTTCCAATTAAACCAAATTTGGATGAAAGAAAAAGATAAGAATTAAACTTTTTTCATCACTCCATGGAGAAAATTTTGCTACAAAGTTATGCCATTTGGCTTGAAGAACGCATGGGCAACATATTAAAGAGCCATGGTGGCACCTTTCCATGACATGATGTATAAAGAGATTGAAGTCTATGTCAATGACATACTTGCAAAGTCAAGACAAGGTGAAGACCATGTTGAAGTCTTGAGAAAACTATTTAACCGATTGAGGAAATTCACATTAAGGCTTAACCTTGCAAAATGCATAATTGGGGTAAAGTTTGGGAAGTTTTTTTGATTTATGGATAGTGACATGTGACATCCAAAAATTTTGTGACGACCCTTAGATATATGACGGTCACCATTTCTTTTTCTTTTCATCTTTACCAATGTGCTAGGTAATGTAATGGTTCAATCGTTGAGTAGATTATAGTCTTGCCGGAAAATTTGCATAAGTTCAAGTTAGACCAATCCTATCCATACCTTGCCAACCCGTGTACATTTGTTCCAATGAGACAACACAACGATGCAGCCAAAGTATACATGAAATAAGAAAGGCATTTGGACTTTAATGCACTGATATTTTGTGGGCCGAAGGAGGGAAATTTGGCTTTGTATTCACATCTTCCCCACCAATCATTATGCAGCATTGTCGAGTTCTCTCTCTCCAGGCAAGTAATCAAATTGATGCTAATGCCTGTATATAAGTTTAAGGATTAAATTTCTGAAGAAAGTGGGCCAAATATTAGGGCCATACAACCACGGATTCGCTGGCCCAAATGACCCAAGAAACCGCCTTAATTGTCGACTAATGGAGTCAATAATCTTGAAGATTGTTGACCAAAGGAAGCCCAGAAACAGCCACGTGAACTTACCGATCGGTGGCCAGCGCATGGAGGAGAAACCGAGCTGAAGACACGTACACCCCCAGCTGTCTTCGGTTCTTGTTACCACCGAAGGGCTTACATGCAGTTGACTAATTAGTCAACAACTGAAGGAACAAAACTCTTGGACATGTGAGGAGGAGAGAATAAACCGACACCAGCAAGTGAGAGAGTCAGACACTGAGCGAAGCTTGAGAGAGAGAGAGAGAGAGACGTTGAGCGAGAGAATTCATGAGTGAGCAGTGAGCAGGTGAAGGACGAAGAGGAAGAAGGACTGCCTTTTGCCATGCTCGAGCTACCGCCGTTGACGCTGCGCGCCTTCACCGCTAATTGAGTCACGCACGAGGTCTCGAGCCTCCGGTTTTGTCTGCCAATCGAGCTTAGGAGTGAAGCAAGTAGAAGTTCTTCAATCTATGTTTTGCATTCTGTTTTATCTAGCTAAGAGTTGGTAGATGTGAGAAAATGTGGAATTTGGAGTTGCATGTCGATTTGTGATGAAGGAGATGAAGCTGGACTAAGAAACCGACCAAGAATTTACAGACCTGACCATGGAGGATTTTTGGAAGTGATAAGGCTGTGTTATAGTGTAATGCACTTGTTTATATTTGATTGTGGATGTTGGAGGTCGAAATTCAAGGAGTAGGAAAAACTCTCATTAGGATAATGGACTGTTTTGTGAAGGACAGTGTGACCCTTGGTAAATTTTTGATTTTCTGTAATTTTCCAGCTACAATTTGACTTTAATTTCTTAATGAAAGTTGGAGAGAATATCTGTAGGAGTAACATATCAAAATTTGAGAGGAAATGAACAAGTATAGATGGTGAAACCATTTTTCTTTGAAGAAGCTAGATCTGGAAACTGTTATGTTGGTCTATTGTGATTCTGTGAATTTTTGTGAAATTATCCAGTCCGAATTTGATCTTGCATTCCGTATAATAATTTTATACGACATATTAAGGAGTAACATACTAAAATTTGAGAATAAACGGACAAGTATTGGTTGGGGAAACGATTTTCTTTGAAAAGAATGAATTTGGACAGTGAACCAAGAGTTATGGAGAGTTATAAAAATTATAGCTTTTAATCCATAAGAAATTAGACTTCGATTTCTTCATGAAAATTTTACCTCAAGGTCTCAGCTATAACATACAAAAATCACAGAATTTTCTAAGTTCATTTAAGGACTTAATCAAAATTATTTCTTAAACTGTGCAAAAGTGGTGCTAGGATTTCTTTTTGTTGTGATGTATGGACCTATGTGATTGATGTGAAACTTTCTTGACATGGTGTTCTTCATAAAATAAATTCCTCTGGAACTTTTTTTACGTTTTTTTTTTTTTTAAATTTTCAGAATTTATTGAGATTTTTTTATTAATTTTCCAAGAATTTTTACTAAATATGTGCATTCTGTTTTACCCAAAAATTTGTTCTATTTTCAAAAACCAATTAATTGCCTTATGAAATATGATATTGTCGGTGCTATGTGATATCATGATACTGGAATTGGCATATCATGCAATTTTGAGTTGTGATGAGACTCAAGAGACACTTTGTCATTGCATTGAAAAGTGTTATTTGGAAATTAAGATGTTAATTGTTGCCGTTGGACCCTCGGGTCAACTATGTCCTGGGAGTTAGGATGCCCAGAGATTCGAATGAGTCGATGCCCTTTGGATGCCTGGTTGTATTATAAATACATGCCCAGAGGTTTTCCCCAAGAGTGTCGGGATGCCCGGTTGTATTACGATACATGCTCGGAGAGTGAGGGGTTGTATTATGATGCATGCCCGGAGGTTAGTGGTAACCATGTCTATGGTCCCCAGTGATTCCTGATGATGCCAGGTGGGGTGCAAGATGCCCAGAGGTTCGAATGAGTCAATGCCCTTTGGATGCCCGATTATATTTTGAATACATGCCCGGAGGCTTCCGCAATGCCAAGTTAGGTGCGGAATCCCATAAGGATGCAAACATTGGTCCTCTGGGGGATGAAACCTTTTGAATGATAAAACAGACGATTATATTAAGTGTGAGTGTGGTCTGGTTATGAGATTAAATTGTATGGTATGGAATGGGACATGTCATTACAGTTTGGACCCATGATCGGGAGTTGTGTGGCTAGACACGATACATCTTATTGGTTGGAAATGCACTGGCCATTACATCAAAGAGTTATATGGTCTGAATGCATACTCATTCATGGATTGCCTATTTTGTCTACCATACTTGAATCTGGATATTAATAGTAATACTTGATATAGCTTGATGAATCTTTTACTGCTAAGTGGTTGTACTCACCCCGTTTGGGGACAAACATTTCAGACTAGACAAGATACCTTTGCCGCCACTGTCACTAGCAAATGGACCGAGTGGTTGGATATGGCCGCGAGGAGGAGGACAGCAGAGGAAGTAACTTTTGGATGCCGACACTGATCGATGGACTTTAAGTATATGACTGTTGGAAGAGATGTCGGTCATCGTTTGAAATATAGCCGAGTATAGAAGACTACGACATTTTGATGTACCAACTAATGATGTCCATCAAGTTATGTAAATAAAAGTGTATGGCTTTAACTTTTATAAAATGTTTAGTTGGTGTGCATCGTTTTCTGAATATAGGGAAGGGAGTTGTTGGGTACGCTTCCGCCATATAAATTGTGCAAGGACCGATCTAAATATTATAAACCCCCGGGATTGATAGACCTTTAAGTCAAGCAAGAGAATGAAAATCAAACTGTGGCGACCCTAACGGTTCGGGGGCTGTTGAGGGTTGCCACATCTTATGGTATCAGAGCTATGGCCTATTTGGAGTGATAAGGTGCCTCAGATGGAAATGAGGATAGAATGATGCACACCATAGGATACTAATTGGATTGGTTGACTAACTTTGAACAACGAGTAATGGGTATTCACTCGTAGATCCCTAATAGTTTATTATGAGTAACTTTTAGGTGCCAATAACATGTATATGTTACTTATATATAGTTGTATTTGTTTTTAAATGGAGACATTGAGTCTCAGATTATTCCTGAGGTAAATGCTTAGAAACTGCAGGAAAGTCATGGTGCGAGCTAGAAGTGCTCATCCATTGAGAGCTGAACCCTTTGCTACAAGGTCTGAACCCCGAATGGAAGATTTGCTACAAGCATTGGCTAATATTAAAAATCTGATGGAAAGACAAGCACAGCAACAACCCGAAGTGGAACGTCGCCCTCAAGGACTGGTGGAACAATTTCTGAAGTTGAAACCACCTAAGTTTAGTGGAATGAGAAGTCCTGGGGAGGCGGAGCAATGGATTGATGGAATGGCATGGATTTTCCGGTTGTTGAACTATAGTGATGCTGAAAAGATAACCTTGGCAAAGTACCAACTGGAGGGAAATGCAAAATTTTGGTGGAGAGCTTCAAGAGACACAATCTTTCCACCGGGTACTGAGCTAAACTGGGATGAGTTTGTTAGGGCCTTCAATAGGAAGCATTTCTTTGATTGTGCCAAGGATAGGATGATCACTGAATTTGTTCAGTTAGAACAAAGGGAGCTGACAGTAGACCAGTATGAGGCAAAATTTTCTGAATTGTCTACATATGCTCCCAGGTTGGTTGAGGATCAAGAGGAAAAGGCTAAGAGATTCCTGAAATGATTAAGGACTAATATTAGAAAACAACTAGTGCCTCTGAATATAATGGATTATAAGGCGATTTATGAGAGGGCACAGTTGGTGGAGCAAGAGTTAGTGAGAAAGCAATTGGAATCTAAGAGGTAGATGACCTTTAATGATATTCGAATGGGTAAGAGACCTTATCCTGACCAAGGACAGCCTTAGGAATCTAAGAAGAGGAATAATTTTGGAAATTCTGGAAAAGTTAGGAGTGGCCGGGTTCTAGGAAGAGTATCCTACCAGATTAATATTTGTTAGAGATGTGGTGGACAACATGGACCCGGACCCTGTAATGATTGATTGAAATGGTTTGGCTGTGGGCAGAGAGGTCACTTTAAGAAAGATTGTCCACAAAAGAGGTCGCAGCCAAATGTCAACTTGATGCAACAGGTGCAATAATGTACTGCTGGGCCAAATCTACCAAGGAATCCACAGAGGCCACCGGCACAAGGACGGATGTATGTAGTCACTCAAGAGGAAGCGGAAGCTTCCGAAAATGTTATCTTAGGTACAATTTCTATAGATGGATAAGAAGGCATATGCATTATTTGATATGAGTGACACACATTCATTTGTGTCCGAAAAATATAGATGATTGTGAGAAATAGGAACAAATCTTTAGATATGCCTCTTTGTATTTCTACATCATTGAAGGACATGTTGTTATCTACATCAGCATGTGAGATGAGTGAGATAACCCTAAGGGAATGAGATCTAGAAATGGACTTGATAGTGATAGTTATGTATGACTTTGACCTCATCATAGGAATGGACTAGCTCCGTAAGCAATGGACTAGGATGAATGATCTCCTAAGATAATGCTTGCCTATGCCCCAAGGATAAAGCCGTGAGGCTTTGTATGGGATAGGCCAAAATGGATAATATCTCTGTAAGTTAGTCCCTATCGAAACGAGACCCTCCACTGGATGTGTAGTTTGGGTTTGAACTAGGCGAAAGCTGGTGTACCTGTAATGACCCGGTTCGATGAGGGTAGGGAGTGGACGCCGAGGTCAGAGGACCTGAGCAAGGAGAGGCTCCTGGCAGGCTTCTAGGATGGCAAAAAGGGCCATGAATGAACCGAACTGGGAGGGTAATGTTTCTAGGATAATTTTATCATAATGGCATAGCGTAAGCATGGTTAAGCTTATAGAACCCTTGTTTGTGAAAAAGAAGGACAAGTTGATGCGTTCGTGCATTGATTATAGGTAATTGAATCATGTGATTGTTGAGAATAAGTACCCATTACCTAGAATTGATGGCCTATTCAACCAACTGTAAGGAAGTTCGATCTTTATTAAAATTGACTTGAGGTCAAGATACCATCTGTTAAGGATCAAGAAAGAAGACATTCTTAGGATTGCTTTTAGGACTCGCTATGGACATTACGGGTTCCTAGTTATGCCATTTGGATTGATGAATGCCCCGGTTGCATTCATGGATTTGAGGAATAAGATATTTACGCCCTATTTGGATCAATTTGTGATTGTCTTTATTGATGATATCCTAATATATTCTAAAGGACCTGAAGAACATTTGCAGCATCTAAGCGTAGTGTTGCAAACAAAGCTTAAGAAGTGAATTATGGAGAGCGAGTTATGAATTTGAGGATTAAGTTATGATTGTTTGAGCTAAGTAGTGACTTCCTATTAAAGGATCTCATTGGAAGTCTTGATGCATTACATGGAAGCATTTAGTATGAATAGAATGATCTTGGAAGTCATGAGTTTGAGTGGTCATATGAGACATGAAATTACTTGTGGTTGGCATAATAGGTTTAATCAATGGTGGTCAACCTTTAATTTTTGGTAATGATCTCAATTTGGAAAGGTTTTGTGGAATTAGTGGATATGATCAATTGTGGTTATACTCCTTTCAAGGTGAAATGGTGAAAGTTCAAGTTGTGAATTTGATGAGTGATTAGTCTGAGTGACGATCCTTTAGGGTGAGGCATGAGATATACTCGATGGAAACTAGACGAGTTCTTATCTTGGTGGATTGTCGATCTTTGAATTGAAAGTCTTGGTGGACTATCCATATTTGAACCAAATGAATGGTGCTATATTTTAGGCTTGAATTCATGTTGTAGTGAAGGCGTAGTGAACGTCTCTATTGGACTGAACCAGATGAGTTATTAATGGTGTCGATTTTGATGGTTCTAGGCTTGAATTGATGGTGACAAAGGTATAGGAATAATTCAGCTAAATGGTGTGTTCGATTGAATCGAGAGGTGGAATTCTTCAAATTTGAATTTGATTGTTGGTTGCACTTAGGATAGAGCTTGAAATTATACAAAGGACCAAATTATAGAACCCTTCACTAGTACCACTAATGGAATGGAATGAAGGCAAAACAACACAAACCCATAGGACTGTTAAGACCATTGGATGTACTAGAGTGGAAATGGGATCATGTGAAGATGGATTTCGTGCAAGGATTACCAAGGACGTCAAGTGGCCATGACTCCATCTAGGTGATAGTAGATCGCTTGGCTAAGTCTGCCCATTTTCGAGCAATTCGCGTAGACTATCCGATGGATAAATATGCTGGGATATATGTAAGCCGGGTAGTACGCTTACATAGTGTTCCTGTAACTCTCACATCTAATCAAGATTCAAGATTTACTTCAAAACCTTTGGCGAAGTCTTCAAACTACCTTAAGGACGAAGCTCTAGTTTAGTACCGCTTTTCATCCACAAATGGATGGACAACAGAGAGAGTAATCTAGACATTAGAGGACATGTTGAGAGCTTGTGTCGTTGATTTTAAAGGAAGTTGGGATGAAAAGTTAAACTTGGTGGAATTTGCCTATAATAATAGTTTTCAGAAAAGTATAGGCATGGCTTCCTATGAAGCATTATATGGAAGGAGATGTAGGACTCCTGTCTGTTGGAATGAAGTAGGTGAAAGGAAACTAATAGGACCTGAGTTGATACAAGTTACTACAGAAGCTGTCAAAATCATAAGGAAAAGACTTAAGACGGCTCAAAGCCGACAAAAAGACTACGCCGATAAACGCATAATACCTTTGGAATTTAGTGTGGGAGACCATGTATTCCTTAAAGTATCCCTGATGAAAGGAGTATCACGATTCGAGATGGAAGGGCAAGTTGAGCCCTAGATTTGTTGGACCTTTTGGGATACTTGAAAGGATAGGAGAAGTAGCTTATCGAATGGCATTACCCCCCCCCCTAAGTTGGAAAATTTGCACGATGTGTTCCATGTATCAATGATGAGAAGGTATAAATCTGAACCGACACATACTCAATCATGAAGCCATCAAAGTGGATGAGAAAATGAGGTATCTAGAAGGGCCAATACAAGTACTAGAACGAAGGGAGCAAGTTCTTAGGACCAAGAAAATTCCATTGGTTAAGATATTATGGTGACATGATGATGTGGAGGAAGCCACATGGGAAAGTGAGAAAGAAATAAGGGAAAGGTATCCTCATCTATTTATAGAGACTTGAATGATGTCCAATTTCGAAGACGAAATTCTCTAAGGAGGAGAGAATTGTCACATCCGAAAATTTTGTGACGACCCTTAGATATACAACCGTCACCATTTCATTTTCTTTTCATCTTTACAAATGTGTTAGGTAATGTAATGGTTCGATCGTTGAGTAGATTATAGTCTTGCCAGAAAATTTGCGTAATTTCAAGTGAGACCTATCCTATCCGTACCTTACCGACCCATGTACGTTTGTTCCAATGACACAACACAATGATGCAGCCAAAGTATACATGAAATAAGAAAGGATTTGGACTTTAACGCACTGATATTTTGTGGGCTGAAGGAGGGAAATTTGGCTTTGTATTCACACCTTCCCCACCAATCATTATGCAGCATTGTCGAGTTCTCTCCATGCAAGTAATCAAATTGATGCTTATGCATGTATATAAGTTTAAGGATTAAATTTCCGAAGAAAGTGAGCCAAATATTAGGGCCATACAACCACGGATTCGCTGGCCCAAATGACCCAAGAAACCCTCTTAATTGTCAACTATTGGAGTGAATAATCTTGAAGATTGTTGACCGAAGGAAGCCCAGAAACAGCCACGTGAACTTACCGATCGGTGGCCAGCGCATGGAGGAGAAACCAAGCTGAAGACATGTACACCCCCAGCTGTCTTCGATTCTTGTTGCCACCGAAGGACTTACATGCAGTTGACTAATTAGTCAACAAATGAAGGAACAAAACTCTCGGACATGTAAGGAGGAGAGAGAATGAACCGAAACCAGCAAGTGAGAGAGTGAGACACCGAGCGAAACTTGAGAGAGAGAGAGAGAGAGACGTTGAGCGAGAGAATTCGTGAGTGAGCAACATGCAGGTGAATGGCAAAGAGGGCTACCGCTGTCGACGGCGCCTGCCTTTGCCGCCAATTGAGTCATGCACGAGGTCCCAAGCCTCCTGTTTTGTTTGCCAATCGAGCTTGGGAGTAAGGCAAGTAGAAGTTCGTCAATCTGTGTTTTGCTTGCTGTTTTATCTAGCTAAGAGTTGGTAGAAGTGAGAATATGTGGAATTTGGAGTTGCATGTCAATTTGTGATGAAGGAGATGAAGTTGGACTAAGAAACTGAGCAAAAACAGAGCATGCATTGTGGATTTCGGTTTTTGAGAAGGAACAAGAATTTAAAGATCTGACATGGTGGATTTTTGGAAGTGCTAAGGCTATCTTGTAGTGTAATACACTTGTATATATTTCATTGTGGATGTTGGAGGTTGAAATTCAAGGAGTAGAAAAAATCTCGTTAGGTTAATGGACTGTTTTGTGAAGGACAGTGTGACCCTCGATGACTTTTTGATTTTCTGTAATTTTCTAGCCACAATTTGACTTCGATTTCTGAATTAAAGTTGGAGAGAATATCTGTAGGAGTAACATATCAAAATTTGAGAGGAAATGAACAAGTATAGGTTGGTGATACCATTTTCTTTGAAGAAGCTAGATCTGGAAACTATTATTTTGGTCTATTGTGATTCTGTGAATTTTTGTGAAATTATGCAGTCAAAATTTGATCTCATGTTCTTGATAAGAGCTGTAGATGACATCTTGAGAACTAACATACCAAAATTTGAGAATAAACGGACAAGTATTGATTGGGGAAAATGATTTTCTTTGAAAATGATGAATTTGGACAGTGAAGCGAGAGTTAGGAGAGTTATAAAAATTATAGCTTTTAATCAAGGAAGAATTAGACTTCGATTTCTTCACAAGAATTTTTTCCCTAGGTCTCCGCTATGACATATCAAAATATCATAATTTTCGAAGTTCATTTAAGGACATAATCGAAATTATTTCCGAAACTGTGCAAAAGTGGTGCTTGGATTTCTTTTTGTTGTAATGTATGGACCTATGTGATTGATGTGAAACTTTCTTGGCATGATGTTCTTCATGAAATATCTTCCTCTGGAACATTTTTACATAATGTTAAATTTTCAGAATTTATTGTGATTTTTTACTAATTTTTCAAGAATTTTTACTAATGAGGTGCATCCTGTTTTACCCAAAAATTTATTCTATTTTCAAAAACCAATGAATTGCTTTATGAAATATGATATTGTGGGTGTTATGTGATGTGATGATACTGGAATTGGCATATCATGCAATTTTGAGATGTGATGAGACTCAAGAGACATTTTGTCATTGCATTGAAAAGTGTTATTTGGAAATTAAGATGTCAATTGTTGCCGTTGGACCCTCAGGTCAACGATGCCCTAGGAGTCGGGATGCCTAGAGGTTCGAATGAGTCAAAACCCTTTGGATGCCTGGTTGTATCACGAATACATGCCTAGAGGCTTTCTCCGGGCATGTCGGGATGCCCGGTTGTATTATGATACATGCCCGAAGGGTGAGGGGTTGTATTATGATGCATGCCCGGAGGTTAGGGGTAACCATGTCTATGGTCCCTACTGATTCCTCATGATGCCAGATGAGGTGCGAGATGCCCAGAGGTTCGAATGAGTCGATGCCCTTTGGATGTCTGGTTGTATTTTGAATACATGCCCGGAGGCTTCCGCGACGCCATGTTAGGTGCGGAATCCCAGAAGGATGCAAACATTGGTCCTCTGGGGGATGAAACCTTTTGAATGATAAAATGGATTATTATATTAAGTGTGAGTGTGGTCTGGTTATGGGACTAAATTGTATGGTATAGAATGGAACGTGTCATTATAGTTTGGCCCCATGATCGGGACTTGTGTGGCTGGACACGATGCATCTTATTGGTTGGAAATGCACTAGTTATTACATCGAAGAGTTATATCGAAGAGTTATATAGTTATTCATGGATTGCCTATTTTGTCTACCATACTTGAATCTGGATATTAATAGTAATGCTTGATATAGCTTGATGAATCTTTTACTGCTGAGTGGTTGTACTCACCTCATTTGGGAACTAACATTTCAGACTAAACAAGATACCTTTGTCGCCGCCACCACTAGCAGATGGACCGAGTGGTTGGATATGGCCATGAGGAGGAGGACAGCAGAGGAAGGAACTTTTGGATGCCGACACTGATCGATGGACTTTAAGTATATGACTATTGGAAGAGATGTCGATCATCTTTTGAAATATAGTCGAGTATAGAGGACTACGGCATTTTGATATACCAATTAATGATGTCCATCAAGTTATGTAAATAAAAGTGTATGGGTTTAACTTATATAAAACGTTTAGTTGGTGTGCATCGTTTTCTGAATATAGGGAAGGGAGTTGTTGGATATGCTTCCGCCATATAAATTGTGCAAGGATCGATCTAAATAATATGAATCCCCAGGATTGATAGACCTTCAAGTCAAGCAAGAGAATGGAAATCGAACTGTGGCGACCCCAACATTCGGGGGCCGTCAAGGGGTGCCACATGACAAGGGAATCAACATAGATCCTTATAAGTTTAAAGCATATGCAATCTAAAACCCCTTCTACTATTAAAGAAGTCCGAAGCATATAGGGAAGATTAAATTATGTTGCGAGATTCATTTCCCAATTGTCAGAAGCCGTTAAACTATTCTTCTAGCTGCTGAAGAAGAACACCAAGGTCAATGGGGATGAAGAATGTCATGAATCATTTGAAGAGCTTAAGCGATATCTTTCGCTATCTCCTATACTAGTACCACCTATTCAAGGTGTGCCTCTGAGCTTGTATCTCACCATTCACAAAAAGTCTTTAAGAGTCATTGCGGACAAAAAGGACCAAAGGACAAAATGGAACATGCCATATACTACCTCAATAAGAAGTTACTACCTTCAAGATTTGATATCTTGAAGTGGAAAAATCCTATGTAGTCTTGATATAGGTTTTACACCAAATGAGGCAATATACTCTTTACTACCACATCCTACTGGTAATTGAGAATGACATGATTAAATATCTTTTGGAAAAGCCTGAATTGGTTGAAAGGCATGCTAAGTGGCAAATATTACTCTATGAGTTCAATATGTTAGCTGAAAATCCCGAGTAGTCTAACGAATGGGATGAAGTTGATGAACAGATTTATCTATTCTCACATGACAAGTGGACCATGTATTTTGATGGTGCTAGTAACCTTTCTAATTCTAGCATTGGGGCAGTTTCAATATCCCTAGAAGGTCAACATTAGCCAGTAGCTGCAAAGTTGATATTCCCTTGTACTAACAATAATTTTTGTAATACTTACCAAAAAAACAATATTTTTTTGTAATATTTGGCTGGTGGGGCCCAAAAGAAGAAAAAGAAAGATAAGTTGAAAAGTCAAAAAAGTAATAAGGAGGGGAGGGGAGGGCTCGGCTAAAAAGGGCAGCTGAGAGCTCCCTCGACCAACAATGAGAGAAGAAGAAGAAGAAGAAGAAGAAGAAGAAGAAGAAGAAGAAGACAAAGGGGGAAAAGAGGAAAGGGGTTTTGGCATGTGCATGCCATGGATGCCTCGCTAAGCCGACTCAACTTTATAACGCAGCACCCGGTAAGAGATTAGCCCATTATTCATCCAATCGAAGTAATTTACGGGTTTAGGGCTCCAATTTGAAATTTTTGGAAAATAGAGCGACGAAGTCCAATTTTGGAGTCATTGAGTAGCGTATTTTTGTAGAAATGATATTTTAGGGTGTTGTGGAGCCATGAGATTTTATGGATAGTGATTTGAACTTACGGTTCTCGAAACAAAATTTCGAAGTTTCCCACGCACAGTGAACAGTGTGCGTCCAGCAGCTTTGGGCCCTTATTTTATTAGTTTTCAATTTGAATTTGGGATGATCAAGTTGGGATTATTGTAGTATGTTAGAAGTGCTCTCTATTGACTATAAGTATGTTTGTAATGGGGTTCGATAGAGAAAGTTATAGTGTAACTAAGTTTTACGCTCAAGTGTCGTGTTACAAACAACTTGAATAATTACTTTGGGTATGCGATTTATTAGCACATAGGAATCGTTTTGTTAACATTTAGGCATAATATAGCCATTTCATGGTTGATGTAGTGTGCTACCTAAACTTAATGTTGATTCTCACTTATTTGATAGGATCGTGAGATGGAAGGATCAAATAACACACGTTTTTTGATTTTGGGGCATCTCCAGGTGAGTAGTACTAATATGTCTTCTTTGATTTTGTGAAGCTCATGTACTAAGGTAAGATTAATCGACATATACTTGTGTAGGGAAGTGAGGACCTATTTATTGTATAATGATGGATATAGTGCTCGGCAATTTTGAGTTATCGTGGAATGATTCAACAAACCTCTCTTAAAGGGTTGTGCATGCTGTTTTGGTACAATTGATTTATGTGGTTATATGATGACTATTGAAAGATGATATGTGTGTGCTGAGAAAATCAAATGTGTTGTGAACAACTAAAAGACTAAGTACTACATGACAATGAAATTCCATGTGAGTTACCTTAGGGCCTTGTAGTCAAGGGCTAAGTACTACATGGCGACTTGAGTCACATGGGAGTCACCTCTAGAGCCTTGCACTATTGACATGCATAGTAAAGAACTAAGTGTTACACAATAATGTAACTTTATGGGAGCCACCTCTAAGGCCTTATACTATTGCTATATGTGGTCAAGGGCTAAGTGCTACATGATAATGCAATTTCGTGGAGTCACCTCTAGAGCCTTGTGTTTGGATATTGATCGTGGAATGAAACATTGATGTGAGATAGGATGAGTCTGATTATTGAACAAAATTGGTGATGCTGGTTTTGTTATTATTGATTAATGATAAATTTTGCTATTTGATATAGCTAGATTGAGGTAACATATAATGCATTTTGTTCATGCAAGTTATCATATTTTTGTTTGGCAATAATGAGCCATGTCTTGAGTTTTAAATGTGTAATGTAGAATTTTGATATGTTATTATGGTATGTACTACTCACTGAGCTTATGGTGGCTCACCCCTCTATTTCCAAACATTTTCAGGTCCTTTGGTTAGCAGCTAGTAGGTCAAAGAGTGCTATCGATGGGAACCTTTGGAAGTGGACTTTGGGTATGGTTTGAGGTTGCGTCCTTTGGGTGGAAGGATGGCCGTGTCACCCCCATCCCTGTAGGATTTGGGGTGTGACAGTTTTTGAATATGAAGTTTGCATCATTGGATTGCAATTAGCCATTTATATAATATTCAAAAAGCTTTAGTTTTATGGTGATTCTGCACTCATCATTCTCCAAACGGGAGGGGAAAGGCAAACGTGAGAAATAAAATTGATTCCTTACTATGAATATCTTGAAGACTTGGTCAATGAATTTGACGAAATATCTTTTGATTATTTGTCAATATCACAAAATCAATTTGTTGATACCCTAGCAACCTTATCATCAATGTTACAAGTAATCGGCGATTTGAGCATTGATCCATTGCAAATCAACGTCTTAAGAAGCCTGCTTATTGCTTGATGATTAAAGAAGAACTTGATGGTAAACCCTAGTATTATGGTATCATGAACTACCTTCGAGAAGGCAAAATTCCCCAAAGGAGTCAAGCCAATGATTGAAAATACCTAATGAAGTTGGCATCCAAATTCTTCCTTAGTGGAGGAGCCCTTTATAAAAGGTCTTTCAATTCAGTTTTACTAAAATGCATGGATGCACAAGAAGCCAAACTCCTAATGAAGGAAATACATGAAGGAGAGTGTGGCCCTCATATGAATGGTCATCTCTTGACAAGAAAACTCATGAGGCTCGATTACTACTGGTTGACCATGGAAGCTGATTGTATTCAACATGTGAGATGTTGTCACTAATGTCAAGTCTATGGAGACAAAATCAACACTCCTCCTAATGAATTGTATCAAATGTCCAAGCCCTGACCTTTCTTAATGTGTGACAGTGACATCATCAGACCAATTAATCCTAAAGCTTCAAATGGACACCGTTTAATTTTGGTGGCTATTGATTACTTCACCTAATGGATTTAAGCCAGTTCTTATGCCCGCGTTATTGCAAAAAGTGAGGCAAAGTTCATCCATCATGATATCATCGCCAAATATGAGGTTCCCAAAGCGATTATAATAGATAATGGATCAAATCTAAACAACAAGGTGGTGAATGAATTACTTGGAGAGTTCTACATTCACCATTTGAATTATTCTCTTTATTGCCGACAAATGAATTGAACAATGGAAGTGACAAATAAAAAAATCAAGAATATTATAGCCAAAACAGTGGAAAACTACCGTGGTTGGCATGATCGGTTGCCATATGCTTTGCTTGCTTACCGAATTTTAATTCACACATCAACTAGGGCAACACCATTCTCATTGGTCTATGGAATGGAGGTTGTGCTACCCATGGAAGTCAAAATCCCTTTGTTGAGGGTACTTTCTTAAGTTAAGGTCTCTGAAGCTGAATTGAACAACTCAATATGATTGATGAAAATAGGGTAAAAGCCCTATGCCATGGATAAAGCTATTAGATAAGGGTAGCTAAGCCATTCAATCGTAAGGTCATACCAAGACATTTTGACATCAACGATCTTGTCTTAAGAAAAGTCCTACCTATCATTCCAAAACCTCGTGAGAAGTTTACTCCGATCTACACCGGTCCATATATTGTAAGGAAAGTGCTACCTGGTAGAGCATCGATCCTTATAAAAATAGATGGCCAAGAATTGCCAAGACCTATAAATGTTGATATTGTTAAGAAGTATTATCTATGAATAAAGTGAAAGGCCTTCGAGCTTCTTTTGGTTTGAAACCAAGCCACTTTAGGATATTTGGATCATATATCTCATCATACAAGTCATATTTGCATGTTTGTTTGTTTTGTAGGATCTTTGAAGAAGATTTTACCTATCCACATGAGGTTAATCTCAGAAGCGCAAAACATCTAAAACATGACCATCTTCTTTAAATTTTGGAAGTGATTGTGTTGCTTAGAATGCTGAACGAGTTAGTCATAATTTTAAAACCGAACCTCTATACTAAACAAAGCCTGTTTTTGTCCACAAATTTTAAGTCAGAATTTTAGAAGTGAATCCCTATACTAAACAAAGCGTGTTTTGTCCACAATTTTTATTCAACATTGTTTTCAAAAATCTCCCCAGTAAGGTCAAAGGAACGTGTCCTTTTAAAATTTTTTGACACATTCTCATTCCCTAGGGAGTGGAATTTAACCAAAATGTGTTTTGGAAAACCTAAAAATGATTGTTAAATATGCCAAGTGGTAATGCCTTAAATGATGAGAGGCAACCCCTTTGCCAAACATGTCCTTACACACTCTTTGAGAGAATTGAGTGAAAAGAACCATGTCCTAGGGCATAGAGTTCATTCATAGTGAATACATAATTTGACAAGATAAAGACATTTTTTTTCTCAATCCTAAACACTATTGATATCCCTTGCAAGCCACTTTGAGCCAAATAGGGGAGCATTTCCAAAATAACCCTATCAAGAACAACCCTACATTTGGGCATGAAATAGGGGATCTTGGTTGAAAATTATAGAGCAAAAGATCAAGAAAGACTTTATTACTTTCACTCACATAATCTTCTTGTGCTAGTTTAAGGTGATTTATTATCGAAACTTGAGGCCTCCCGAAATGATGAAAAGCATTCCATTTACTACCCTAAACACAATTTCTCTTTGCTTTGCCAATTTGAGCCTTATGCAATTTGTTCATAACCTCATGTGATGATTATCTCCCCACACTGGGCCAAGGTATGTAATTTACCAGTAGAATTGAGAATATTGGTCATGTTTGTAAATGCTACTCGAAAGTCCTAGATACTCAGAAGAGAGTGAAAATTATGGGGCATGAAAAAGGAATGTGCTCGATAAACACAAGGCTAATGTCCATGAAAAAAATGCAAAGAAAAGCAAAATCAATGGTCATGCAAAAGATAACTCATTTAGAAAAAAAAAAAAGATTTGCAAAACATGTATTGCAAGCAATGTCATTAGAAAAGAGAGCGAAGCTCTTATGTCTCAAATAATCAAATAGATTCTTGAGGTAGGTTAAATTTCAAGAGTCAGATTTTTGAAAAGTTGTGTGATTGTAATGATGCCAAAATAATCACTCATTTTTAACCCATTGATATCTGAAAATTTTCTAAGCCTTTCAAAGCCTCAGCCAAACCAACATTACAATCCTTGTCTGAAGTCTCTTCCAATTTGGATGGTTCAAGTTGAAATGATCACATAGGAGCAACCATTAAAAGGAGTGGAAGCAATTATATCGTATCTTACGTTCAAGGTTCTTGACTTGTAAACCTAACGAAGATATTGATTGAATATTCATTTCTTGACCTCAAAGACATACCCTTTGCGTAAGGCCATAACCAAGCCATCATTACGGTCCTTTTAAAAGACATTTTGATCAATAAATTGCATTCACTATGAATGTTTTCGAAAGCCTTAAACATACCTTGAGTGAGACATTTCAAGTGAGATTTAAGTAGTTTCCCACATCAATGGTTGGGAATAAAAAACCTTTTTGAGAGCTAGTGTGAAAGACCTCTTTTGATTAGGCTATTTCCACTTAGCATATTTGATTTAACCCTTAGGTGGTTAATCAAATTACATTTTGTTAAAATCATCTCCAAAGGGATTTGATAGTTAGTATTGTTTACCAAGATATGCTTGAATGATTTCACCATATTGGCTTTCGAGCAATCCCGAAATCCTTTTTCAAAATATGTGTTCCCCTAGTAGATTGGTTTTTGGTTATCCTAAACCATATACTTTGTTTTGTGTTTTTGGTTGTCCTAAACTATGCCTTTATTTTAGGTTTTTGGTCATCCTAAACCATAACTCTTGTTTCCGATTTTAGGTCACCCTAAACCATACCTCTCTCGATTTTAGGTTCTATGTTATCCTCAGAAATCTCGATTTTAGGTTCTAGGTTGTCCTCATAATTCTCAATTTTAGGTCCCTTAGGTTAAAGGTTGTCCTTAGAAAACTCAATTTTAGGTTCTAGGTTGCTCTTAGAAACCTTGCCTTCAAGTTCCAAGTTGTCCTCAAAACCTCACCTTTAGATTCCTAGTTGTCTTTAGAAATCTCAACTTTAGGTTTCAAGTTATCCTCAGAAAACTTGATTTTAGGTTCCGGATTACCTTGAAAAACGTCGATCTTAGGTTCCAGGTTGTCCTTAGAAACATCGGCTTCAAGTTCCAAGTGGTCATCAAAAACCTCGTTTTTAAGTTCTAGGTTGTCCTTAGAAACCTTGACTTCATACTCTAGATTGTTCTTAGAAACCTCGGCTTTAGGTTATAGATTAATCTTAAACATTGTCCTTAAGTTAGTAGTCATCATTAAACCATTTCCTTTTTCCTTGGCAACATCATTTCCTTCATTCAATTCCATGAGAGAGACGGAGAGAAGAATCCCAAATACGAGTCGAGAATCTCCAATAACCGAAGGTAAGTGTCCAAGTACAGCCCTAATCAAATATCATTTCCTCTGTCATTTTCTATTCCCAGAGTAAAGTACACTAAAAATTATAGGTATTAATTTTTTATTTGAGTGGAACCTATTTGAACACCCACTCAAAGAAAGACAGCTATTGACACATGATTTTTCATTGATATGTCATTCAAAGGTAAAAAAATCGAGATTTGGGTTTTTGATCGCGACGAAACCCTATTTCCTAGCCAAAAAGTGTCGTTTTTCATTTATTTCTTTTGCATTGTCCTTTTTAAGTAATTTTTAGTTTATTTTTAAAAAACCCAAAAATTCAAACGGTTGACTTTCAGGTTGACCTTGGGTCAACTATTTGACCAAAAGCCAACCTTGGGTCAAAAATTGATTTTTTACCTAAAAAGATTTCATTTAAATTTAATTTTACTTTTACCAAATCAATTTCTCAAAAATTGAAAATTTTGACTAAAAAATCAACCCTTTAGAAAAAAAGTCAACTAAATGGTTGACTTTTGGTCAAATCTTTGAGCAAAAGAATGGAAAAAAATAAAAAATACACAAAAAAATGTTTCTTTTAATGTCAATTTGACTCTTATGTTGAAAATTTTACAAAATTCAATTAAGGACCTTATTTTTGAATTTTTCGGTTTTAAGTTATGAATCGACCAAGAATCTTTTATTTTTAGTCATCATTAGGCGTTTTCGCTTTTTCAACATTTAGTTTAAGGACTACTTTAAATTTTCTTGTGCATTCAATTTTACAAATTGTTGAGTTAAAATGTGAATTGCCATTTTAAGCTCTAATTAGGAAACCAAAATCAATCATTCATAACTTGCAAATGGACGATTGTTTCTCACTCATTTCCTTAAGATTAATCTAAATTCAAAATCAATTTTGAGAAATTCACACCGTAATTTATCAAATTTGAAGAATTTTATCCTCCTAAGCATAAAAGAAAGTCAAGCACTTAAGCTTCAATTGTCAAAATTCGAATTGACCCATTCATGGTTATAGTTTAATTTCATAAATCTAGATCTAATTTTGATATTAAGCCTATATCCATTTTTGACATAAGCTTGATTGCTTCAATTCAATGCCAATTCAGACACGATAAGTGATCTTACACAAGGGTGCGTGATTAGATAGGGCAATTGTGACATTAATTGAATTGAATTCTAGTGAATTTGTAATTTTGCCCATTGAATTACAAATTTGAACATTTTCACCCTTTAAGCCCAATTCAAAGCACCCGTGGTTTTGACCTGTTGCCTTTCACGATAATCATTCAATTAGGTCAATAAAGACCCCTAGATCACGTTCATAAGGTTTGCTTAGCTAAATTATATCTTAATTGGCCAATTTCTTCTTAAATAGGATAAAATTCATTTTCAATTTGGTCATTCTTTTGGGGACCAAATCGCATAAGTTTTAGACTCATAGGGATCCCAAATAAGCAAAATGACTAGAACTAGACCAAACCGGCCAAAACCCAGCTGAACCGGTTCGATCAGTCTAATCGGTCATCGGCGGGGATGGTCTGTATGGTCGGTTCAACCCCTTGTCGGTCAGTTCCTCACCTACAGCGACCAATTATGAAATTCTCACAATGCCAATTTCATTTTTGCACCCTCAATTTCTGAAAATTTTGCATATTAATCCCCATATTTCATAAAATTGCATTTTGATCCATAATTGTGCATTTTGACACAATTCTCGATTTTCATTTCGGTTTTTTCAAACCAAATCTATTAGATCAATTAACCAACACCTTTAAATCATAATAGCACCTTCAAAATTAACTTTTGACTGTTGGATCGAAATTTCAGCCACTGAATTGAATCAACAGACAAAATTGGATGGTTTTGGGGTAGTATATAAATCCACTTTCCCTCCATTTTTTGAGGGGGGGCTCCTTTGCATGAATTTATAGAAAAATTATCTTCAATAAAATCTCTCTCTAGCTTTCTCTCACCCGCCAATTCTCTCTCCTTCCTTTTCTCCATCGTGCGTTGAGTTTCCACTAGCAATCTAGCCCCCATACCAACAACCTTGCCATCATCTATCATGCCTTCAATCTTCCTTATGATCTTTGGTAGCCTACTGAGGCTTTTAGAAGCCTCAGCAATAGCCTGATCTCTCCAATCAAGCTGATCAATCTTCGAGTTTCACCAACAGCTTTGGAGACCAGTTCAAACAAACCGATTCTATTTCATCATCAAGACGACGATCTGACCGATTTGCGAGTGATCTTTGCTATTTAGATTTGGTCCGTGGAGGTTTGAATGTGTTCCGGTGGTTTGATTTGATCGATTGTAATCAAAATTAATAAAAATGTATAAAATGTAACAATCTCAATCTTGAACATAGTGAAGTGAGATCGGATTGACCAATCGAGGCTAGGGTTCAATTTTAGGAAAATATGCTAGGTTTAGATGTTAGATTAAAGAATTTAGATGATGATTTGCTGTGCTTGATTAGTCTTGAATGATGTGGATAATTGAACTTGATTTAGCCGTAATCTGCATTTTTGCGATTCCTGTAATAGGCTTACTGTTTTGGCCCAAATGAGGTCCGAAATGACTTCACTTTGTTAAGGAAATCCCTTATAATATTTTGAAGATGACAAAATAAATCAAAGGCTACTAACGTGTTTGATGGTTGAGTAATAAACATGCAGATGATAGAACATGTAAATGATATTATCAAAGTCTATACTTGGAAGAACCAGAAGACTGAACGAACACATATCCAAAGTATATTTTGAAGATTTCCAAACTTCTATGTCAAAGCCTTAAGACTGCTAGACGTTATTGTCAAAGTCTGTTCTACATCAGAGGTTTGTCAACTTTGACAAATTCCAAACTGAATGTGAATGAAGAACTAAAAGACAGACTCTATGCTGAAGCTGAACCAGAAGACAGACTCTATGCTGAAGCTGAACTTATTAAGACTGTGTTCAAACCTTAAAGCTAAATCTATTCAGAAGCAGAATATGTTTAGACTCAGATTATGAAGTCTATTGCACTCAAACTCAAATTGTAAAGTCTACTGCACTCAAACTTTACATCCAGATTCGACATAACGTAACACAAGCCCAACCATGTAATGACTAGTGATCTAGTTTAGATTTCACATCAAGATAGATTTGATTGACTCAATCTAATTGATTGACGATTGGATATTAAAGACAAGAACTTTTTATATGAAGAAGCTCTACTTATGGAAACCAAGATTTTGTTTGTATGGGCGATCGGAATCAATTAGGGATTCTAGTTTTGTCACTCAACGGGTACCAAATCTTCTAGATTGGAAGACGATCCTCAAGATATTATCCAACAGCTAGTTTGAAAGTGGAGGAGTATTTAAGGAGATCAAGGACCGATGAGCAAGTAAGAGACAAAGTGTAGAATTTATAATTCCAAAGTCTGAGCGACCTTCGATTATATACTTGTCTTTGGTGAGCTTAAAACGTTTGTGATTGCAAGAGAAATACCAGAAGAGTGACTAAGTGAGATAGTGTGATCTACTACTAAATGTTTGCACTTAAAGTTGTAATCTCTTGTTGATTGCATAGTGGAATCCAGCCAAGAAAGCTGTTAGCATGGGAGAGCGGATGTAGGCTTGGATTAAGCCGAACCACTATAAACCTTGTGTTCTTATTCTCTTCCTTAACTCCTTTCTTTTATTCGAAATTTATTTTATTCCGCATATATTTTTTTAAGGCTTAGTTTAAACACCTATTCACCCCCCTCTAGGTGTTCATACTAGCACTCTCAATTGATATTAGAGCCAAGTGCTCGGTTTATAAAAGTGTTTTTACCTTTGAGCTAAAGATCTTTTATGGCTAGTATCTTGGCACTAGGACTTATGGAAGGGCAAAGCAACACAAGGCCACCATATTTTGATGGAAATTAATACAACGTGTGGAAGAACAAAATGAAAGCATTCCTAAGATCCAGAGATCCCTCGCAATGGGATGTTGTGGAAAGATGAATCAATCTTGTTGATGCGTCTACATCAAATAAGAATGGCAAAGACAAAGAAAGCAAACCCCCCGCTCCTATGTCTCGAATGGAGATGTCCAAAAGAGAAGCGCTTGATACAAAAGCCATTTATTATTTATATTGCGCATTGTCTCCTGCTGAATATAATAGAATCTCTTCATGTGAAACAACAAAAGAAGTTTGGGATATACTTCATGTTACATATGAAGGGACCGATTGTGTAAGAGAGACAAAAGTAAACTTCATGTTTAGCAAATATGAATCCTTCAAGATGAAGCAAGGAGAGTCGATTGGAGATATGTTCAGCCGCTTTACATAAATTGTAAATGGTTTAGCATATCAAGGTCATCCAATTTCTTCTCCAATGAAGGTCAACAAACTCTTGCGAGGTCTTTCAAAAGATTTGAACTATGTCAAGACCTCAATCCGGGAGACTCAGAGGATTATGCCACTTTCCGTTGATGAATTAATTGGCACTCTTCAATCCTATGAAGTGGAACAAATCAACAATAAAGATCCCAAAGGTAAGAAGTTCATTGCTTTAGTATCTAACACTGTTTTTGATGAAACAAACTCAGAAAATGACATGGACGACGAAGAAATTGCCTTTATGGTCAAGAAATTCAAAAATCTGAGTAGAAAAGAAATGAAATTCAATGGAAGAAGATGATACAAGCATAATAGGTAGAAAAGAATAATGAAAGAAGATGATAAGCAAGAAAATATATACTTGATGGCACATTCAGAATTAGAGTCTGACTTAGATACAGACTCAGAATCCGATGAGGAAATCGAGGTAAGTCATTCAAAAATTCCTCTCAAAGTTTCAAAGTATATAAATGAGTTTTGCTCAAATCTCAAATCTTCTCTAAAAAGGATCTCCGAACTTAAAAAGGAAAATTTTCAGCTTAGGCAACATGATCTTTCTCAAAAAGAAAAATTTGAAATTTTGCAAAAATATTTTCTACAAACAAAAGAAAGTCGAGATTTACTTGTCAAAGAAAATGATTCTTTGAAGAAAGAATTTTCAAATATTTTGACAAAATTTTCAAATGAATCAAAAACATTAGAGCAAATCCTTTCTATACAAGTACCTTACTATAATAAGTCAGGACTTGGTTTCAATAAGTAAAGAGATTCTCTAATTGATTTTTCTAAAGTCAATGAGAGACTTAGACAAAGACCTCCAAAGGCATTTTACAAAAATCATTTTCAAAAAGTGTTTGTAAAACCTGTTGGTGGAAATGACGTCAAGTGTTCAAATTGTGGAGATTCGAAACACTTTGAAAAAGATTGTCCTAAAGTCTGGAGACCTATTAAGAAAAATTGGGTAAAAACAACATATTCTACTAACTCTCATGGACCCAAGATAAAAATGGGTACCGAAGAAAACATGAGTTGTTTTTGCAGGATATAAAGAAGAAAGAAGAATGAGGATTTGGTAAGAAATTTTTTATTATCAATTTGAATTGGGCAATAATTCTCATTATACTTGATATTCGATATATCCTTGGTTGATTGAGATTTTATAATGATCAAATTTTTTTTTATTGAAGAAAGAATCGTGTGATTTATTTTTGTGATTCGTGAATTGAGATTTGATTTAATACATGTGATTATTTTTTTGATATGATGTTTGGAAACAAATGAATTTATTTGGATTGATTTTATATTATCAAATTTAATCATATTTTGCAAAGTGAAAATCTGTTTTATGTGATATTAAATTATTATGCAAGATTTTCCTAGATACTCAAGGATTTCATTCTCCCTGATTTTATTGTGCTTTGACTAAGTAAGAAATTTTTTTCAAGAAATTATTGTGCATAATATTCTTTCCTTAAATAACATGTTATGATGAGTTTAGAAAGAATATTTTTTTATCTATGGAGATTTTCTATTTTATTCTAATGAAATGGAATGATCCAAATTGATGGATACCAAAAAGGGAAATGAGTTGATTGCAGGAAATTCTTTAAGGGAAGGATGATTGTAAATCTACTTAAACTTTGGTGCAATCAGAAAATATCAGAAAATATCTCACGCGACAATTGGTAGTATTTTTTTTTAATCAATGGTATATTGCAAATATATACCTTGGGTAAGAGAAATTTTTTAATCATTCGGCCTTACAAATTTCTACGTGCATTTATCATAATTTTGGATGATTGTTTATATATTTTGCCATAAATATAAGGCATTGCAAGTTTTTATTTGATTTGGCACGTGATAGAAATATCCGCTTTATTTTGCAATGTGCATCAATAATGTTTTTGAGATTTATGTTCAAGGAAATCTCTTTGATCTCGAAAGATAATATTGCATATTCAAGGATATTCTTGCTATATTCTTAGAAGATATATTCTATCTAGCAAGTTTGATCTACAAATCAAAGGAATATATTACATGACATTTTTGCAAAGATGGTTATCCATTATACAATAATTTGCAGGTAACAAAAGAATCTTCCATATGGAAAGCTCGATCTGAGAATTATGAAGATTCTATACTATCTTTTTGAGTTCAAAAATTCCCTTCCTTGTGCAAAGTTTTTGCAAATTTTTAAGGAAATCCCTAATGTATCGTACGAAAGGTTGAATAGTTATGAATTTTAATAATTGATAATTTTATATATGCTATTCAATTTTTTATTTGAAGAAAGGGCATTATATATTATGTGGATATTATTTGTGGAAAAAGTTTGTTAAGTTGATGTAGGTCGAATTCGAGAAGAGCTTGATTGAAGAAAATATATTTTTGCATCGAATTTCAAAATGCAAGTGATCGTTGCGGATGTTGTCGCTACGAAGGAAATAATGAAAAAATATTTTGCTTAACGTGCACAAGCCACAATTAGTGCTATTCACAAATATTGTCATGATGACAGGGGGAGAAAGTGAATCCAAGAAAAAGGAAAGAATCGTGATCATTTCAAAAAGGCAACAAATTGAGGGGGAGCATTGATCAATTATGGAAAAATCTTTTTGGATTAATGTGATTTTATTATGAATGGAAGGAAAGGTAAATGTGTCAGAATTTATTCTAAAAAATCCGGTTAGTGCATCTTTTATTAACTTTTGTCATTAACAAATCTCTTATTGATATTATCATTTTATTATGACAAAAGCGGTAAAGTGAATTTTATAATGCATCCGTGATTTTTCTTGGATAGTTGCTTATATATATGATTGAAGTGAGCTATATTGCATATCTTTAATATTCGATTTACTTTATAAAAGCTGATTTTTGGAAATTGTGATTCATGCAAGATATTTGTTATCCTTTTCTACGTGATACTTTTTCCATTATTATCGCTTTTTGATTATGACAAAAAAAGAGGAGAAGATATGAATATGCATATGTGTTGATCGGTTGATATTATTTATTACATAATATTGAGCTTGGATTATTTTTCTTTATATTGTTATGTTCAATCTATTTGCTATCTTCTAATATCCTTTGATTTAAATTAATATTTTTAAAAGTGTGTTTACAAATCAGCATATTCAGAGATTGTTTTGTCATCATCAAAAATGGGGAGATTGTTAGGAAAATTCCTTATTATGTTTTGAAGATGACAAAATAAATCAAAGGCTACTAACGTGTTTGATGGTTGAATAATAGACTTGCAGATGATAGAACATGTAAATGATATTATCAAGGTTTATGCTTAGAAGAACCAGAAGACTGAACGTAACACATGTCCAAAGGATATTATGAAGATTTCCAGACTCCTATGTCAAAGTCTGAAGACTGTTAGACGTTAGTGTCAAAATCTGTTCCATATCAGAAGTCTGTCAACTCTAACAAATTCCAGACTGAATGTGAATGAAGAACCAAAAGACAGATTCTATACTGAAGCTAAACCAGAAGACAGACTCTATGCTGAAGCTGAACTTATTCAGATTGTGTTCAGACCTTAAAGCTAAATTTGTTTAGAAGTAGAATATGTTTAGACCATATTTTAGAAGTCTATTGCATTTAGACTTTACATTCAGATTCGACATAATGTAACACAAGCCCAATCACATAACGGCTAGTGATCTGGTTTGGATTCCACATCAAGATAGATTTGATTGACTCAATCTAATTGATTGACGATTGGATATTGAAGATAATAACTTTATATATGAATAAGCTCTACTTATGGAAACCAAGATTCTGTTTGTATGGGCGATCGAAATCAATTTGGGATTCTACTTTTGTCACTCAACAGCTATCAAATCTTCTAGATACAGATCTATCCAATGGGTAGATTGGAAGACGATCCCAAGATACTGTTCAATAGCTAGTTTAGAAGTGGAGGAATATTTAAGGAGATTAAGGACCGATGAGCAAGTAAGAGACAGAGTGTAGAATTTATAATTTCAAAGTCTGAGCAACATTCGATTATATACTTGTCTTTTGTGAGCTTAAAACGTTTGTGATCGTGAGAGAAATATCGAAATAGTGACTTAGTGAGATAGTGTGATCTACTACTAAGTGTTTGCACTCAAAGTTGTAATCTCTTGTTGATTGCATAGTGGAATCCAACCAAGAAGGCTGTTAGCGTGGGAGAATGGACGTAAACTTGGATTAAGTCGAACCACTATAAATCTTGTGTACTTATTCTCTTCCTTAACTCATTTCTTTTACTTGAAATTTATTTTATTCCGCATATATTTGCCAAGGTTTAGTTTAAACACCTATTCAGCCCCCTCTAGGTGTTCATACTAGCACTCTCACACTTCAGCTTGATTCCTTTTAAACTTTGATATTACACGTTACAAGCTTCGAATTGATAGGTTGCACATCCCAATCGAGCATCATTGGACCTTTGAAAAACATCTCAAAAAATAAGCGATTCTACTGTAGTTTCAATTCTATTCTTGTTCCGTCTTTTCTCTTTTCTATTTTTGTGCAATTTTCTGCGTTGATTTCTAAATGAACTTTCCTTCATGAGAGTTGTTTGTATTATCTTGAGAATGTTTTGCATTTTTTTAAAAAAATAATTTTGGACATGATTAGCTAGGTCAAAACCACCCAGATCTAAGCCTAGGTCGATCCGCTCTATGTTGATTCCTGATTTTTTTAATCTTTGTACCGATTTCTAAGTTGAGTTCTGGAAGAACTTTTCACATGAAAGTTGCCTGTAATTGTGTTTAACTGAGTCAAAATCGCCTAGATTGGAACATAGGACAGCCTACCTTGCACTATTTCAAATTGTGATTTGGTGAAATTGAGTCCATAAATGTGTTTGTTTGGTCTCAAATTCTTCATGAAGATGATATTCATGTTGTATCTGTTCAATCGATGCATGTTTTGTGAAGTCATGATGTTAATAAGTGAACCAATTGCATGAGTTAACCGACAATATATAGCTTAGATATGCATCTTTGTTTTGCTATATTTACTATAGCTCATGCAATCATATTTAGGTAACAAGAAATGTTCATCATTGCATGCTCTACATGTAGGATTTTTTGTAGGATTTTTACATGTCTTGAGATGGTTGAAATCATGCCGATTCTATGAAATTAATACTAAAATGAAATCTTGATGTATATGCATCTTGTCATGCTTTTTTCAGTCATTTAGAGACCAAATTGTGCGATCATGCCTCCTTGATAATTAAACTGCATGTTATAAGGTTTGCATACATGTTTAGGTCAAATCCTTTGAATATCATATTGCACGTTAAATTTATGTCACAAAAGTGTTCATCACACTTAGGATTCACAAGCATATCATTAGGAATCTTGAATCATTTTATAATATCATTTAAATTGTATGACATTTTGCATACCAACCTAGGATTAGATGATTATCCAAATTTTTTGTTGCGTCCAATGATAAGTCCCATGTAATTTTTTCATGCCATTTGTGCATTATTTGAATGACTTTGAAGTTTTCTAATGCATGCTTGTGTTATGTTTTCTAAGTTACCGATAAACGCACTTTTAGACTTTGACCTAGTTTGGACTTGAGCTCTCTAGAAAGTTGTAAGGCACATTTAGAGGTTTCCAATGCCACTGATTTCACACAGATCACTCATCATTTGAACCACTTTCTATTTTTTTTCAAAACTAGATTAGAATTTCGACATGTGATCAAATTCGGACCCTTGTTCTAACCCACATTTGGACAAACCTTTGACATTTTGTACTATTTTTTTTGTAAGGATTTTCCGCTTGGTCTCTGAATGAAACTTGTTTGTTGTTATGTTGGCTATGTTATGT
Source organism: Eucalyptus victrix (assembly GCA_016097545.1). Lineage (NCBI taxonomy): Eukaryota > Viridiplantae > Streptophyta > Magnoliopsida > Myrtales > Myrtaceae > Eucalyptus > Eucalyptus victrix. The sequence continues at coordinate 30,704,530 of CM027837.1, forward strand.
AAAAATATTGTAACTTTTAGACTTGTTTTGTACGACAAATTTTTATAAAAATAAGTAAATGTCCTACTATTTTGACAAATTTCTAACACGCTGTTGCTTGTTTGATTTTTGTAAAATCATGTGTAGCTCATTTAGGAAAAATTTCTTCATGAAAGTTGCTCGTTATTCTATCATATATATTAAGGAATTTTTCCATCACCAATTTGTCATTAGGCATTGCCCAATTTTTCTGTCTTTATATGCTTGTTCTTAAATATCCTAACATGAGTTTGATTGTGATTGTTTAGATAAACTTCCTAGGTTAGTTTGTGCATGAACCTAGGTCATTCCCTCTTCATAAAAGTTTTTTTAAATACCTCAATATTCATTGTCAAATGATTTTCAACTAATATTCTTATCAAATCAAATTTTAAAATGCTTTGGTACATGTGATGTTTCCCAAAACCAATTTGCTAAGAAAGTTCTTTTCCAAAAGCTCGATTCATGGTAACATTCTCAATTTTGACCATTATTTTGTTCCCAACTAGGAGGCTAAGCTAGATAGGCCTTAGGTTAGTCAAACATTTATAGAAAATAAGTGTGAACAAGTGTGAAAAGCATTAAATGAGGATGATGAATGTAGAGGCTTATGTTTTCCTATAGTCTAGCCTAGTTATAACTCTAAACTAAGTAAAAGATCTTGGAGGCCAAGAAATGGACTACACATGTGACATCCCAAATTTTACCAACCTTATTAGTGTAATCGGATTGTTAAGGGTTTGGATTATTTTAAATCGGGCCAGAAAGCAAACCCCGATGGACCGTAAGGAATGTGTGGACCTAAGAAATAAGCAGGCCACATGAGTCATCGAGTTGGGCTCGATTAGCCGAATAGAAGATCTGGACTTGCGCTTGGCTTGGAGTGGGCCAAGACTTGGATTTATTAGAATAGTGAATTAAGTTTAGTGGGCCATGATTGTTGTAGAATGAGCCTGGTGGGCCAGAGACGGGTATTTAGGCCCGAGTAATTTCATTCCCAATTAAGTTTATAGATTATAGTTAGGATGATTTGATTAGTGATTGTAATGCTAATGTCGATTTCTAAAGTTAGCATTTCTTTTGATAAATCCTTTGTAGATTAATGCTGAGTTGCTAATATGTCATATGATTTCATAAATTGGCATAATTAAAAGAGAAATGAAATTAAGTGAAAAGCATTAGAAACTAATAAACCGATTAACGACACGGGTTAGAGACAATCGATATCGAATGAAAAATGTTGGAAGAAATCGTGCATGGAGGCCACGATTCACTCTTCTCTTCTCCCTCCTCTCTCTCTCTTCTCCCACGGGTTTCTCTTCTCCAAAACTGAAACAGCCAAAGCGAAACATCATCATTAGATTTGCTAATGATTAAGCTACCCTAGGGGTTAGACTTGTAGCTCTATTTCCTCGTAATTCACACATTTTCCTCTCTCTTCAAAGCCAAACTGAAAGCTTTCTTCTTCCTCTCTCTCTCTCTCTCTCAGACGAGCAGAAGAAACCAGCAACAACTCCAGCAATTCTTCTTCTTCTTGTGCGCGTTTAGGTGCTGATTTTCGAAGAGTCTTGAGTCATCAACTAACTAGGCAAAGGTAAGGAAATATGAGCCTCTAAACTAGAAGTTATCCACTCATTTTGTCAAGTGAACTTGTGGAACTAGCCGAATGGTGGAGGATTAGGTGTGACGTTGCTGTTTTTTGTTGGATTGAGCTAGATGAACTCTAGATTGAAGCTTTGAGTCTTTGCATGTTGCATTAGAGCCTTGCATGTATTGACACCTAAATTTTGGCAACCCGTTTAGTCAATTATCCCATTAAAAAATTAGGGGTTAATTTTAACCCCTAAACAAAAATATTAAATTAAATTGCTTAGCATATAGATATTAGTGGGGCATATTTCATTTAAGTACACATTTGTCGAGCCTTGGAGGGGATGCAACTGTGTAGAATGAGAAGTTTGAAGCCAATCGAGATGTTTCCAAGTAGTACAATTTAAATTATGGTCTTAAAGGGACAGAAAATGGTGACCATCTCGATGAATCAAAAGAGAGCATGCCTACTCCCAAGAACTGCTTGTCCGGAACTCTGACCTGAATGTGGATGGGGATTCAAAATCAATATTAGCTTTTGGTCCGACCAAGTATATCAGCCGTTCCCGACGCTAGATTCAAGCATGAAGAATATTCTGAGTGGTCTCTTTCTAAAGTTGAGAAGATGGCCATCGATCCCGTTTAGCGTGCAAACTTGAATAGAGGGATGGATGAAGATGATGAAGACTACGATGAAGAAGGCTAATTCTGCATGGTGCTTTGGTGCTATTTGCCGATGCAAAACCATTAAATGTGTTTGGATGGAGGCGTAGACAACTCACATGCTAAACTTTGGAAACATCATCAAGACAGGTCAAAGCTGACAAGTTCCATGCTACTTTAGGAGGTTCATAATCGTCGCACGGTGTTATCATTAGTCAACTCACTATTATCATTGGCTTTTCATCCCTTTTCAATTTGGAATGTATTCACGCCATCGAGTCTATTTCATGTTTCACTGCATGAGTGCCGAATCTCATATTTGTGTAGCCATCTTTCCTTGTACTCCTGTAACAGGAAAAATAGGAAAGCTCAATTTTGCAAGGGAGTTGAATCGCGATGGCCTTACACCGTTACACATTGTGTCGGCCACAGGGGATTTGAAAGCCACGAGGGAGCTTCTAATAGTAGGCCATGATCTTTGCATGATTGAGAACAAAGGTGGCTGGACACCATTCCACTACGCCGCCATCAAGCTTAGGGTCAAGTGGAGAATGATCAGTCCGATGCACTCCAGAAGTTGTCGAAGATGGAGATGTAGATGACCTTGTACGATGATGATGTGAAAACAATCTCACAGCTGGCTGTGGCTTCGAAACATCTCCAATCTACTGGACGGCAAAACAAGGTCAAGCTCATTGAAAGGTTATAATGACCACACCCTTTTAATGCCAGAATTTTAATTCTGTAAAGTGAAAGTTTTAATCCAATGACCCATGCAAAAATTCTTTCAATTTTGTGTGGGCACGCGACTTTTAGTAATTAAGGAAAGGAAAGATGTGGTGGAGACGTCTTTGAGGAAACGAAAGCTGGTAGAGAATAGGAAATAAAAGGCATACGGGCGAGAAAGTTGAAAGAATCAATAAATTGGTAGATTTGAAGGAGGAACAAAAGGTAATCTCGCTCAACCAAAAAAGTAGGCTTTATCATTTCTTGTTTTAAAACAAGAAAGAGTGCACCGCCAAAGAAATCGCACGCATCCATAAGCTTGAGCAAAAGGGAAATGAATTCTTTGCATCAACTCAAGGGCAAAGAAAGAAATATTGTCGGATATACCCATGGCTCTATTCAAGGCAAGAAAGGGAAGAAATTGACAAACTGGCAAGTTGATATTCAATTTGAAAAATGAAATCAAAAGAGAATATTCAGCATGTATTCAACCAACTTGGAGCTGCCATATTATAAATAGAGCAGTAAACTGAGAGAGGGAGGGGGGATTCTGAATTTCAGAGAGACACACGAGAGAGAGAGTAGAGCAGATGCGAGGAATCTCGACCAGCTCTTGGCTGAGACGCTCCTTCCATGCATCCTCCCCTTCCATAGCCAGACTTGGGGCCGTGCCTCTATCTCCATCACTGCCGCATCGTGATGCTGCCCTGGTGAGGTGTCAACGGCGGCCAAGCTACTCCCTGTATACCTGCCACCTAAGAAGTTAACCGAGTTCGAGCTGTTGCACCCAACCACGTTGCTGCTTTGGTTTCGTTGCTGCTACACACTAGCGCCATAGCTCCCTGGCCCACTGGCGCTGATCCTCCATTGATGAACGCTACCTGATGCTACCCCTCTATGAAGGTATCGCTGCCTCATCGGGTCGGTAATCTTATTGTGTTTCTATTTTGCAGCAACTCTCCCTCTTGCTGTTCTAGTCTTCTTATGGCTGCCCTCCTATTGTGCTGGTCATCCTCGTTGAATTTGCTAAGCTGAATCAGCGAAGCATCATTCACCACTCGAAATTTGCTGTTGCTTACTAAGCGAGGCACCATCTTTGAGCAGCACATCATCTTGAACTGCCGCTCGTGAGTGATCCCACCATCCGTCGTTCGACCGAACTTGACAACGTGGTTCACGTGAAGCCAAATATTAGGTAAGAATCTCTTTTATGGATTTTCATATATCCTTATTGCCTAATTTGTGGGATTATCTTGTTTGAATATTTGAATGATACCATCATATCCACAAAATATCGATTAGCCTTTTGAATTGGGAAATCTTCCTAATGTCGCAACGTACATATGATTGACGGTCCGATTTTACGCTCAAAATACGACCCACAATCGTACGGAAAAATCACCAATCCGATCTCACACTCGAAATACGATTTGTGATTTTATTTAAAAATTGGCCAATCCGATCTCATGCGCGAGATACGATTCATCAATTTATTTCCCAAAATTAAATGGATGTGGATGATGTCTTGCTTGATTTGGTGTCATGTTGTTCTTGATGCCTTATTTGTTTGCACCAGTAAAAGAAAAAAATATTTGAGTTAGATTAGATGCATGTTAGGATATTACTTGTTTTAGGCTATTTTGCATGTCTAGAATAGGAAATTTATTTATTTCGAATTTCTTAAATAAAAATACCAAAAAAAATAAATTTTAGGATGTTAGATTTCTATTTTTGGCAATTATTAATTTCGAAAATTAAGAAAAAAAAGGAAAATAAAATCGTCATGCATATGTTATGTAGAGTTAGGGTATATTTTGCACGTTATTGCATATTAGGATAAAAATTGCACTTAGTTTAATTCAAGATAACATTTTTCTTAATTTATTATAAGTTAGATATTAGATAGATTGCATTTTAGGATTATTTGGGTTAAGATAATACTTTAGTTTAAATTAGGATTTCGCTTAACCTATTTCCTAATGCAAATTGAATAGAATCTTAATCTACTTAGATAATTTTCACACTTTTCCTAATTCGAAGTTTATTAAAAAATACAAAAAAGTCTTAGAATAAATTATTTTTATTCTCTAGGATAGATTACAATCTTTTAGGAAAAAAAAAAAAAAAAGAAAAATGTCATATGCACGTCATTAAAATTAGATTCATTGAAATGCATGTCATATAGTAGTTCTTGCTAGGTCCATTCAATTAGAAATTACATATTATTAGAATTAGGTCATTTAGTTAATATTGCATTGTATATTGCATAATTTTCATTAAATAAGTGAAAATAAAAAGAAATTGCGTGTTAATTAAAAATCATATTTAGGACTGCTGATGTGAATTCTAAACTAACAATGCATATACTTTTATTGCTACGAGATAAGTCCGATATTTTTTTTTATTTGCTTTCTTGGGTGTTAAATTGGTGGATTGTGCACTCACATGATCGCCTCACATATTAAGGAAAAAGCCTACAATTAATTCAAGCTGCTTGCCAAACATTTTTCAAAATAAAAGAGAAAGGTATCGAAAGAGCGTTAGAGAAATCTAGCGTAATCAAGTCCCCAAACTGATAAATCTCTGGTTCGTAGAAGTAAAGTAAATCTCCCATTACTTTACTCAAATTTCTAATCGACTCACCAAAAATAGATTACTGGTGACTTGGCACCCCTTGACGGCCCCTGAACTATTAGAGTCGCCACTGTTCGATTACCATTCTCTTGCTTGACTTGAAGATCTACCGATCCTGGGGGTTTATATCTTTTAGATCAGTCCCTGCGCAATTTATATGGTGGAAGTGCATCCATCAACTCCCTTCCTTATATTCAAAGAACAATGCACACTAACTAAACATTTATAGGTAAAAGCCGAACACTTTTATTTACTTAAACCAGATGGACATCATTCATCGGTACATCAAAATGCCATAGTCTTTTATACTCGACTCTACTTCAAAAGATGACCGACATCTCCTCCAACACTTGTATACTTAAAGTCCATCAATCAGTGTCGACGTCCAAAAGTTCCTTCCTTTGCTATCCTCCTCCTCGTGGTCATATCTAACCACTCGATCCATCTACCGATGGTAGTGGTAGCAAAGATATCTTATCTAGTCTAAAATGTTAATCCCTAAAAAGGTGAGTACAACCACTCAGTAGTAAAGATCCACCAAACTACACAATGCGTCAAATAGAACAATCAAGGTATCATGAATAAAACACATATCATTCATGCATTCGAGCATATCTCACCTTACAGCCATGCATATATCACCATACAACATGCAATACCACCATGCACTTGTACTCATATCATCAAGCAGCCATGCATATATCACCATACAACGTGCATATACCACCATGCACTTGTACTTATATCATCAAGCAGCCATGCATATATCACCATGCAATGTGCATATACCACCATGCACTTCATGCTTGTATTCCGATGAGGTTCATCTCATGCCATATGCACACATCCATGTGCATGATTCAATTCTCGATTTGTATCTTTCAATTAGATCACTTCATTTTTCTTCCAAGGGACCAGTGTTTGCATCCCACAATTTATCACTCGCATCCAACCTGGCATCGTGAGGAGCCTCTGGCACACACACTCCGGGCATCTCGTATCTCAACTAGCATCACGAGAAATACCCTCGGCACACACCTCCAAGGCTTCCGGCACACACACTCTGGGCATCTCGAAACTCCCAAGGACATCTAGCACACACACTCCGGGCATCTCAACACTCCCGGGGCATCGTCGGCTCACACCTCTGACGGTCTCGTTTTTATCACAATATATAATCTCATATATGTCTCATTTTCATCATGGCATTTGATGCAACAATATCAAAGATCTAAACCATCTTTTGATGTCACATGATATGCCAAACATTACCATATATCCTGCATATACAACCACTCAAGACATCATATTTTGTTGGGCAATCCATTTATTTATGAAAATACGACAAATTTCGGATAAAGCAGAATGCACTTCTTTAATAATAATTCTGGAAAAATTAGTAAATGATCTTAATAAATTCTGAAAATTTAACACAATGTAAACAAGATGCAGGGGAATATATTTCACGCAGAACACTGTGTCAAGAAAGTTTCACATCAATCACATAAATCCATACATCACAGCAAAAGAAATTCCAGTACCACTTTTGCACAATTTCGGAAATGATTCTGATTAAGCCCTGAAATGAACTCCAAAAATCAAGAACACAAGATCAAATTCAAACTAGATAATTGCATGAAAATCATAGAATCACAATAGATCGTCATAACAGTTTCCAGATCTAGCTTTATCAAAGAAAAATGGTTTCATCAACATATACTTGTCAGTTTCCTTTCAAATTTTGATATCTTATTCTCCAAGAAGTCCTTTACAACTTTCATCAAGAAGTCAAAGTCACATTCCAACTAGAACATCGCATGCAACTCACAAAATCACCAAAGGTCGGATTGTTTCTACATGAAACAACTCACTTAGAACACTACCACCATTTATTCGAGTTTCCAACATTCAACATCATAACTCAAGCATTTCCAACATTCAACATCACAATCACAGCAAGTAAAGGGTAGATCAATGGACTCTACTTGCCTCTAATCCAAGCAAAACACAACAAACACAACTACAGGGCAAGGCGGCTCAACGGTGTGAAGACGAGCGGCGTCGATGGCGGCAGTGCTTGAGCACGAGCAGAGCGCAGTCCTCTTTCTCCCCTTTCCTCGCTACTCACAATTGTGCTCACCACTCTCTTTTTCTCTCTCACTCGCTCACTCTACCTCTCTCTCAGTTTTCTATTTATTTAGTCTCTCTCTCTCTCTCTTGCTCGCATCTACGAGCATTTTGGTCACTGGTTTTATTCAAAACCAGTCAACAAAAGAGGGTGTTCCGGCGGCAGAAGGAGGTGAAGACAGGTGGAGGGAACGTGGCTTGCTGCCGTCCTGAACGCTCTCTCTGTTGGCCATTGAAGAGGGAGAGAGAAACGTGGATCCTTGGTGTGGCTTCTTCGACCGTATACCCCCTTCCACGTTAACTCTTCCATGCATGAGTGTGGCCGCTGCATGCTTCAAGTTTTCCCCTGAATTTTACGATTGACACGTCTTGGTCAATCTGTCAAACTTTGAGACTTCGCCTTACTGAGTAAGGTAGAAAACGTGGCTGCCATTGATCCCTCTTAGTCAACATTCCCCTTCTTTGGTTGACCACAAAAAGGGACATGGGCTTGGGCTGCAAGATGGTCAATGTTCTCCTTTTGTTGACCAGCTTCGATAAGGAAAAAAAAAAGAATATGGCCGCATGGTGGAGGGTGACTTTTATGTAGGTGTATGGCCGAAAGAAATGTGGCTGATGGTGAGGCCATTCGTGACGAGCCATTACTTATTCTACGTCGCACGAAAACCCGAATGCCACGACTCCTAATTGAAAATCAATTGCATGTTAAGAACTTGAACTCAAGTCGCGAATTGGTATGGGCTTGGGAGAGCCTGAGTTAAGTCCATATTTAACAATCCATTAGCCAAACCCTAGGTGGTTCAAACCCAAAAAGTTAGTCGTGATAGCTTGGCAAATCCGCTAGGGACTTGAGTTAAAACTTTTAGTGGACTTAGGCCAATTTTCTTTCAATTTTTTTTTTTTTTTTTTAGTTTGGTGGTAAGGATTCCATGTACATCCCCAACATTTAAGGTGTTAAATGTTTTTGTAGGATGGGAGGTATAAGGGAAAGTGTTTGCTAACCTTTATTTTGTAGGGAGGTGTTGGAATGTATGGTTTATTTTCATGAACAAAGTGTTGTTTGATATAAACTGTCGTGAATGCTTTGCATTTAGCACTACACTATTGCACACACAACCCACCGTCGGACCTGGGCCACATAGATCATTTAGGATGGATGCCACTCCGACCGCATGCTCGTGGTATGAGTCGCCCATCTCAATCTCGAAGTTTCTTCTATGGTGTCAAGAGTACCCACCTTGGTCCACATGCCCACGACCTAGGTCGGCTCATTGACCAAGCCGGAGTCATGAGGACCCGACATAGTCCACATGCTCATGGCTAGTCCAATCATCCTTGTGGCTCCACTTTGATAAGCCTTATAGATTAGAAATCGAGCCACTTACCATGCGCATGTCTATGTGATTGCCATTGAGTTTCCATAGTAAAGTAAGTCTTCTATCCCTATACTATGCAATTTACTTGCTTTGTCATACTTTTGGTCCGTCCATGACAATCTAGGTTAGTCATTTGATCTAATTCATTTGTCAGTTAGAAATGAAATGAGGAAATTCCCATGCAATGAATCATTTGCACAAAAAAAAACTTTGGGGAATTTATTTTCAATTCATGTCTAGGAAATTTGATCTTGTTAGGGTGTTTATCTTTGGGAAACTCCCTTCTTCTACGAACTTTTCATGAATAAATGAAAAAAAAATGAAAAATCGATTAGATCATTGTCATGGATTGACTTTCTATTTACACCTCATGCTTACATGTTCCCGTTCATTTCAATTATGTGATTATGGAACGATTCTACTCACCTATCCATTCACGATCGAGAGCTAAAATGACGGATTAAAAAGAACTTATCTCATCAAGCAAAAGTGTTGTGATCTATTTTCAGTGAGAAATTACGACTCCAAGAAGAGAGCCAATAAGACATTTTGAACAATCTCATTTTCCTGCGGTTGTCAAATTTGATGCCATCATGAAGAGGCTAGCAACATATTTAGATGGAAAAATATCTTACCTGAAGGGTTTGCATCATGAGATCAAGAAGGGTGAAGAATTCAAGTACATATGATTCATGGTCCTAAGTAGTTCAATTTCCTCATTTAATTATGGGCACACCTTCCCCTACGAACTTTCAATTTCCTCACATTCCAATTAATGTAATTCGATTGATGAATATTAATAAAATTACCAGTTTTGTTTTGAGGACATGATACACCAAATTAGCCCGCTGACGATATCCAACAATGAAAAGAAAATATCACCCATGCAGAAAATTTGAGGACTGGGCTTCGTCATGCTTCCTCATAAAAAAATTTCCAAAAAAAAAAAGAGAATAAAAAAAGTCATTTTCAAGCCATTTCCAAAAGCATGCTTTAGGTTAGCCCTATTTAATTTTTTGACTCATTTACTTCATGTTTCAGAGCATTACTTTCTTGTCCTGATGAGAAAGCATCTGAAAATGGCACATCTGATGACAGATTGGGGGCATGGCAGATTTTGATAGTGACCCAACTGGGATAAAATCTCGATCTAAACCAAAATGAATGTGCAATTTGAATTTACTTTAATGTTGCATAGTATCCTATTCATGCACATTCTCTTGTGCAGGGGCAAAAGCGGATTTTCACTTTTGATTGATAAAGACAATCCAAGGACATCCATTGCTGAGACAATCCCTTTGTGGAGCAATTCCCTGAATGAATGCTTAAAACCATGTTTTGAATGCAATAAATTGTTTGTTCTGAAGTCACAAACGCTTTTCATGCTTAAAGTTGCTGGACTCTTTTGAAAAGAGAATTTTCATATTGATTTAGCTTACCAATTTCATGTGGAGATTTGTCAAGATAGACAATTTAATGGGGTGACATCAATGTCTAAGAGTGTTGAATGAGACGTATCAGGATGATGAAAGGCAAGCCCTATCTTATATACAGTCCCTTACTCATACACTTGTGAGATGAGTGTAGTAAGTTCCATATCCGTAAGGTAAAGAGTTCTCTCACAAAACGTACGATGACCGAAGTGATGAGAGGCATTATTTCTTTATCCCAAACACAACAGGTGATCTATTGCTTAACTCATTTGAGCTCTATACACTTATGGAAATTCTTTTCAAATTACCCCTGTCAAGAACCACCCCACATCGGGGCAAATTGAAGGGTAAGACAGCATCATAATGTGAAGAAAATGGATTGAAATTTTCTTATTCTCACTTGCATCAATCTTCTAGTCATGCTATTACGTTGAATTCATGTGGTAATTTAAGTGCCTTAGGATGACAAAGAGCATTTCTTTCTCTATCCTACATACTTATTGTTGGAGAAATCTTCTTGAAATGTTTTGAAGCTGACAAAACATTTCCATCAGTCTAGTCTGAATGCTTGCAGACTCTGCTATTTAAAGTCTGAAGACCTCCGGACAGCCAGACTCAAGACTCAAAGTCTATCCTCATTGACAGTCTCTAATCCGTTGAAGAAAGGTTATCCAGAACTAGATGTTTCATTAAGGATATGACCTTATCAACTGGAGTAGATCTCCTGGCTGGAAAAGACACAACGGAATCCTTTGATTGATTGAGATTGACTCAAAGATTAAGGAATCGATGATTGCCTAAATATTCTTGGAAGGTTCTACTTATGGAGACTGAGATCCTGATTATATGGGTGAACAGGATTGATGGGCTAACGACATGTACCTTTAATAGCCCGAATGATCTTCCTAATTGATTCCATCCAACAGGTAGATTGGAGGAATTCCTTTGGTAAATGCCAATGGGTATGATGGCATAAAGGAGTATATAAGGAAGACGTTCTAAAGTTGTTGAGGTGTGCGTGATAGAAGAATTCCAAAGTCTGAAGCTCCTTATTGTTTAGACAATTCCTTTGAGCGAATACTTGTATAAAAAAGAGAATCTATATTTGTGAGAAACCTTGAGGAGGTGTGATAAAACATCTACACTATGGAATCAAGGAAAAGCTGTGCTGTAACTTCTCTTTTGTTCATAGTGAAATCCAGCCGGTGGGCTGTCAGTGCGGAAGAGTGGACGTAGGCTTGGAATAAGCCAAACCACTATAAACCTCGTGTTTAATTTTCTCTTCCTTACTCTCTCTACTTTGATTGTACTTCATTTTGTGAACTCCTTTCTATCGGCTGCTTAGAATTGCTTCCGTATCTTGATAAATTGTTTGTGCACCTATTCACCCCCTCTAGGTGCTTATGCTAGCTATCTCAATTGGTATCAAAGCTCGTGTACTCACTTTGTTTGAAGTATTTTACTTCAGAGTTAAAGATCCATGGCTAGTATGTTGGCTCCAGGGTTGGTAGAAGGGCAAAGCAACACCAGACCTCCTTACTTTGATAGAAAGGACTACAACATATGGAAAAACAAGATGAAGGCGTTATTAAGATCAAAGGATCATCTGGAATGGGATGTTGTAGAAAACGGAATCGTTCCTAAAGCTGCATCTATCTCAGAAAGAGGAAAAGACACTGTTGAGTCTAGCGAAATGACTTAGGAAGAGATAATCAAGAGGCAAGCTCTTGATACAAAAGTAATTTATTCTTTATATTGTGCTTTATCACCTACTGAATGAATATAATAGAATATCTTCTTGTGATACAGCCAAAGAAGTCTAGGATAGATTACACATTACCTATGAAGGAACCGATCGAGTGAAAGAGACAAGAATCAACATTCTTCTCGGTCAATATGAAGCCTTTAGAATGAAACCAGGAGAATCTATAACTGACATGTTTAGTCATTTTACAGAAATCGTGAATGGTCTTGAAAATCAAGGTTAACCAATTTCTGATCCCATGAAAGTAAACAAGCTACTGTGGACTCTCCAAGGATTGGAATCAAATAAAGACTTCAATTAGAGAGACTCAAAGAATCATGCCACTGTCTGTCAATGAGCTAGTTGGGACCCTTCAGTCTTATGAAGTGGAACAAATCAATGAAGACAAAGATTCCAAAGGTAAGAAATCAATTGCATTAAAATCTAATGATGATTCCGATGTAACAGATTCAGAAGACGACATGGATGATGAAGAACTTGCTCTCATGATAAGAAAATTCAGAAAGCTGAACAGAAAAGGAAGAAGATTCAATTCAAAGAAACAAAGTTTTCAAAAGCAACAGACCAAGTCTGCTAAAGATGATGAATCAAACAAAGATGTAGTCTACTTTGAATGTAAGAATAAGGGACACATCAAACCCAACTGTCCTCTTCTAAGGTAGAAGAAAGGAAAAACTAAAAGATATCAAAAAGCTCTCAAAGCTGAAACCTGGAGTGATACAGAGTGCGAAGATAGTGAAGATGATTATGCAAACATATGTCTAACGGCACAATCAGACTCATAATCAAACTCCGAGACTGATTCAGATTCAGAAAGTGAATTCGAGGTAAGTAACTTCAAAATCCCTTTTAAAGTTTCAAAATACATTGATGAATTATGTTTTAGTCTTAAGACTTCTCTTAAAAGAATTTCTGAACTCAAAAAAGAAAATTCTGCTTTAAAACAACAAGAGAATGTTTTGAAAGAAAAAGTAAAATGCTTAGACCGGGATGTTTCCTCTCTCAAAGAAAGTGAAGATAATCTTTTGAAAGAAAATGCATTTTTGAAAAATGATATTTCAGATATTTCCAAAAGATTTTCTCTAGGATCTAAAAAACTGGAGAAAATACTTTCTATTCAAAGACCTTATTTCAATAAATCTAGTTTAGAAATGACTGCTGAAACCATTCCTTTAATCGATTTTCCTAAAATAAAAGAAAGAATTAAACAAAGACCAACAAGTAATGCTTATAAAAATCATTTTGAAAGGACCTTTGTAAAACCAGTAGGTCGCAATGCTCTTAGATGTTCAAAATGCAATAGTGCAGATCATTTTGAGAAAGAATGTCCTATGGCTTGGAGACCTGTCAATAAAGTTTGGGCAAAAACCGTATATCAGACTAACTCAAAATGACCGAAGAAAATATGGGTACCAAAGAAAGCTTGAGTTTCTTTCTAAATGTAGGTCACTATCAAGAAAAAGGTGAAATGGTACCTGGATAGTGGATGCTCGAGACACATGACAGGAGATTCAAATTGCTTCATAAAGCTTGTTCAAGTGAATGGTGGAAAAGTTTCATTTGGAGGAAATAGCAAAGGAAAAATAGTTGGATTTCGAATTGTAAAGATTGGAAACCTCACAATAAGCAATGTTTCTTTAGTTGAATGGCTCAATTACAATCTACTCAGTGTCAGTCAGTTTTGTGATGCCGGTTTTAAAATCAACTTTCAAGAGGGTAATTGTTCAGGAACTAGTAAAGACTCTACTCAGTCTTTCATGGGTTGAAGACATGGAAATATCTACCTCTTAGACGTGAAACTAGATGAATCGCAATGTCTAATCTCAATCCAAGACGAAGCTAACTTATGGCAAAAAAAGCTTGGGCATATCAACATGAAGCAGATAGCCAAAATCTCAGCAAAGAAGCTTATTCATGGTCTACCTAATTTATCATGCCAAAAGTCTCATCTATGTACACCATATATATTGGGAAAACGGGTAAGAAATTTCTTTAAGTTAATAAATCAAGTTTCCACTAACCGTGTACTGCAGCTCTTGCATATGGATCTCTTCGGACCAACAAGAACGCAGAGCATTGGAGGTAAGGAATATTGCCTAGTAATTGTGGATGGCTACTCACCATGGAGGTGAATTTGAAAATCAAGATTTTGCTAAATTTTGTGACGAATCTGGTTTTTAGCATTTGTTTTCTTCTTCATATACTCCAGAGCAAAATGGAGTTGCGGAAAGGAAGAATAGATCCCTTCAAGAAATGGCCAGAACTCTCTTAATTGAAAGCAATATCTCTTTATGGTTTTGGGCTGAAGCAGTTTCAACATCATGTTATATTATCAATAGAGTTTTTCTAAGGCCTATTCTAGAAAAAAAAAAAACCCCTATGAATTATTCAAAGAAAAGAAGCCCATTGTTTCATATTTTCATGTATTCGGATGCAAACGTTTCATATTGAAAAATGCAAATGATCGAGTTGGTAAGTTTGAAGAAAAGTCAGATGAAGGCATCTTCCTTGGATATTCAATCACAAGCAAAGCGTACAGAGTCTACAACAAGAAGACTCAAACTGTGGAAGAATCAATGAATGTCAAATTCCAAGATTCTATACAAAATGAATCTATTCAGACTCATTTTGAAGAGACTGAATCTGCTCCAAACTCTACAAAGTCTAATTCTCAAGAAGCAGCTCAGACTTTGAAGGACCAGCAACAAGTAATTGTTGAAGATTCAAGTGAAGGAAGTGACCATCAATCTGATAAATCAACAAGCAACTGGAAACATAAGTCCAGTCATCCCAAAAATCTCATCATTGGCGACATCAATGAAGGAATTCGCACAAGATCCAAAAGGCGAGAAGAGTCTAGTGCCATGGTTCTTATTTCTAAAATAAAACCTAAGAGCATAGAAGAAGCTTTATCCGATGAAAGCTGGATTGAAGCTATGCAAGAAGAGCTCAGACAATTCATAATTAATGATGTCTGGGAGCTGACTCCTAAACCAAAAGGTAAATCAATTGTTGGAGCTAAATGGGTTTTCAGGAATAAGATGGACAAAAAAGGAAAAGTCATAAGAAACAAGGCTAGACTCGTGGCCAAGGGATACACACAAGAAGAAGGGATCGACTATGACGAGACTTATGCACCGGTAGCAAGGTTAGAAGCAATTCGTTTATTACTTGCATTTGCTTGTCATAAGAATTTCAGGTTATTCCAAATGGATGTCAAAAGTGCCTTCCTAAATGGATTCATCCATGAGGAAGTCTATGTGGAACAACCACCTGGGTTTGAAGACCCAAGGAAACTAGACTCAGTATTTAGACTCAAAAAGGCCTTATATGGCTTAAAGCAAGCACCTCGAGCTTGATACGACAAACTAAGTAAGTTTTTAATTCGAAATGGTTTTGTTAAAGGTAAAGTAGACACTACCCTTTTTATTAAAAGAGAAAGGAAAAGCTTTTTACTTGTTCAAATATATGTGGATGATATTATTTTTGGATCTTTTAATGAAAGTTTGTGCAAGAAATTCTCTAAGACTATGTAGGATGAATTTGAAATGAGTATGATGGGTGAGTTAACCTTCTTTCTCAGGCTTCAACTGAAACAACTGGAGGAAGGAGCTTTCATTCATCAAGAAAAGTATGCAAATGATCTTATCAAAAAGTTTGGACTGGACAATTGCAAAAAGGCTGACATACCAATGTCAAGTTCCTTGAAGATAGACAAAGATGAAGGAGGAAAGAAAGTCAACCAAAAGCTATACAGGAGTATCATCGGATCACTTCTTTATCTTACTACTTCTAGACCTGACATTCTGTTTAGTGTTTGCATTTGTGCCAGATTTCAATCATACCCAAAAGAATCTCATTTGAATGCTGCGAAGCGTATTATCAAGTATATTTCATCAACTTCAAGCATTGGTCTCTGGTATCCAAAAATGGGAGACTTTACTCTTCTTGGATATTCAGACACAGACCTTGCTGGATGCAGAGTCGATAGAAAGAGCACCTCGGGTACCTGTCAACTGCTTGGAGGCAGGACAGTGTCTTGGTTTTCAAGAAAGCAAAGTACAGTAGCTCTCTCTACAGCAGAAGCAGAGTATATAGCTCTCGGAAGTTGTTGTTCACAAATTCTGTGGATAAAACAACATCTAATAGACTTTGGAATTGAAGACTCATGCACGAAGATTAATTGGGACAACACCAGCATTATAAATCTCACCAAAAATCCGATTGTCCACTCAAGAGCAAAGCACATAGAGATTCGACATCACTTTATTAGAGACCATGTTCGAAATGAAGATGTTTCAATTCAATTTGTTGACTCAAAGAACCAACTTGCGGATATATTCACAAAGCCTTTGGAGAAAAATCAATTTGAATTTATCCGTTCCAGACTCAACATTTTGAGATATGAGGAAATCAAAGTCTAAAGACTTTCAGACTCAGACATACAAGACTTTAACTGTAAGTTAGTCTTGGTACGACCGTCAGACTGTAAGTTAGTCTCTTTCTCTCTCGAATCTTATCTTGAAGAGGTACGATCGTCAGACTATGTTTAAATTGTTGCTATATTTAATCGACGTAATTACTGCATCGTTTCATTTTCAAAAAGGAAGTTATTTTTGAAATGACTATTTTCGCGGAAAAAGAAAGTTATTTTGAAAATGCATCTTTTTATTTTCCTTTGTGACGGTTCGTTTATCTCCCTTTTTAACCAATCGTGCACTGTTGATTGCTCTTCACTTTACTCTCAAAAACCCTAGAAAGCATCGATCTTCCATTCTCGTTTTCTTCCCTTGTTTAATCTTCGAAAAAGTTGTCATCTTTCTTGGGAAAGTCAAGCAAGGAATCTTCCAAAAAACTGAGAAAGATGTCGTCTTCAAGAAAGTCTTCGAGAATCGCAAGCAGGGGACCACGGCGAATGAGTGAGGGGCCTACGCACTTCGATCTCACCGAAGAAGAAGTGTCTCTAGAACAGCAATCGAGCCCACAACATTTTCAGCAGCGTCGTTCTCCTCCATCTAGTCCTCAAGGCATTGATCATCAATAAGAGGAAGAAATCATCGAGGATGTAGACCCTGTAAGAGTTCAAAAGCCTGCTTTTATTTATAAGATGTATCGTGCTTTAAAAGGGACTCATACTCTTTTGAAGTATGTCGATGATTTTCTTAAAGAGAAAGGGTATGGAAATGAATATATCTTTCTGCGAAAAATGGAAAGTTTGGGAATTGCTCATAAAGGGATGGCAGAAGAAACCCTTGCGAATATCCCAAGTGATCCTCGTGATTGGGGAGTGAATCCTGTAGATGGGAATGATGATGATAAATTGTACAGCCAATTTCAACCGAGAATGGTTATTGCGGTTGAAAATCGAGGAAAAAGGGGAGACTTGTTCAGATCGAAAGAACAGAAGGATTTGTACTCAAAACTGCTGAAGCGTGGGGTAATAAACCCTAGGAGTGTGGATTTTGATTTTCTGGATGCTATAAATGTGAACTTGAGGGAAAAGTTCGGTTATCTTCAACTTGAAAAGTTCTGCTCCAACACTACAGAGGTCTATGCTGAACTAACTGCATATTTCTATTCAAATCTTAGCTTTTTGGATGCGAATAGATTTTCTTTCAGTGTCAAAGATCAAGACTATGTTGTGAATATGGATATGCTGGCAGATGTGTTAGGAGTCGAGAGAGGAAGATATCAACCGATCAAAATTTCTATTACTCGTGCTACATTGGAACTTGTTAAGGACAGGAGAACAGAGGAAAAGATTTCCTACTTAAGGATGAGTGCATTCAACATCTTGCTTCACAAGATTGTGATCAATTGCCTCCGACCAAAATCAACTTCCAAGACTGATGGTTCAAGTTCAGAGACAAAGCTGATGTATGCCATTCTCACTGGGAAAAGGTTTTCTCTTCCTCACACTATTATGTTCCACATGTATAGAGCCATGATGAAGGACAGAGGCCAACTTCCTTACCCAAGTCTTGTGACGAAGTTATTCAGACATCTGAATATTCAGCCTCAGCAAATCTTTTGTGTTCGATCGTGCGATCATATGGTGGTAGGATTGAAAATAGTGACCAAGATGCGTCTGAAGGAATTGAACAAGACGTTGGAGAAATTCAAGGCGAAGACTCCACTCAAAGCTCATCAACCCTCTTCTTCATCAAAGCGGAAAGGAAAGGAGCCCTTGGTTGCTTCAAAACCGAAGATAAGAGCTCTTATTGTTGAAAATGAAGATGATGATGAAAATCTCACCATCTCTGTAATGGCTTTGAAGAACTTAAGTCGTCCTGTTCCAGAGAAAGAATCGGAACAAATGACAAAAGAAACAGAGATGAAAGAAGCAGAGGAGAAGGAATCAGACAAGAAAGAAGAAGAAGAAAGAGAAGCTGAGAAAGAAAGAGTTGAGAGAGAAGAAGAAGAAAGAGGAGAAGAAAGAGAACCTGAGGAACACTCTTCTCCACCTGTAGGCATAGAAATAGGGGGAGATCAAGAGAAAGGAGGGAAGTCCTCATATCCTGATGCAAGTGAAGGGGTCAATCGCTCACCTGCAGACCCAGAGGACGTTTATGCCTCTCAATGTCCAGAAGAAGGTCATGAAGTTTCATCGCCAAACTTGCAAGATTATGCTGATCTACCATCGTCTGCATTTACTCCATCAGATCTATTGGAGAAATCTTTCTAGAATATTTTGAAGCTGACAAAACGTTTCAATCAGTCTAGTCTGGATATTTGCAGACCGTCAATTTAAAGACTGAAGACTTTCTGATCACCAGACTCAGCACTCAAGACTCAAGACTTAAGACTCAAGACTTTTCTCATTGATAGTCTTTCTGATCCAGTGACGAAGGAAATCCAAAGCCGAAGTTTATGGTTAAGGATTTAATCCTATCCTCTGGAGAAGATCTCTTGGTTGGATAAATATATCGGATTCTTTTATTTGTATCTAGATCAATTGAAGATCCGGTGGTCGACGAAATATTCTTGGAATGTTCTATTCTTGGAAACTAAGATCCTGATTGTATTGGCGAATAGGATTGATGGGTTATCATCAGGTTCCTTTTATAGCTCGAATGATCTTCTTAATTGATTCTGTCCAACGGGTAGATTGGAGGAATTCCTTTGGTAAGTGCCAACGGTATGATGGCATAAATGAGTATAAAAAGGAAGACGTTCTAGTTGTGGATGTAACATGATCGATAGAGAAATTCCAGAGTCTGAAACACTCTGATTATTAGTCGATACAGTTTGAGCGAAATTGTATACACAGAGAGTGTCTATACTTGGTGATACCTTGAGTGAGTGTGGTAGATCATCTACACCTAGAAATCAAGGAAGACCAACACTGTAACATCTCTTTGTTCATAGTGGAATCCAGCCAATTGGCTATCAGTGCAGAAGAGTGGACGTAGGCTTGAATCAAGCCGAACCACTATAAACCGCGTGTTCAATTCTCTCTTTCCTTTACTCAATCTTACGTTGATTATTATTTATTGCAAATCCTTCAACTGTCTAAGTATTGTGCAATTATCAAGAAAAATCTTTTATATACCTATTCACCCCCTTTAGGTACTCGTACTAGCTATATCAATTGGTATCAGAGCCCGTGTTCTTACTTTATTTGAAGTGTCTTACTTCAGAGTAAAAGATCCATGGCTAGTATGCTGGCACCAGGACTGGTGGAAGGGCAAAGCAATACCAGACCACCCTACTTTGATGGAAAGGATTACAACATCTAGAAGAACAAGATGAAAGCTTTCCTACGATCGAAGGATCCTCTGGAATGGGATGTTGTGGAAAGAGGAATCACTCCAACTGCTGCATCAGTTTCTAAAAGAGGGAAAGAAGTTGAAACCAGCGGAATGACTCAGGAAGAGATAAACAAGAGACAAGCACTTGACGCAAAAGCAATTTACTCTTTATATTGTGCTTTGTCACCAATTGAATATAACAGAATATCTTCTTGTGTTACAGCAAAAGAAGTATGGGACAGATTACATATCACCTATGAAGGAACAGATCGAATGAAGGAGACAAGGACTAACATTCTCCTTGATCAATATGAAGCCTTCAAAATGAAACCAGGAGAATCTATAACTGACATGTTTAGTTGTTTTACAGATATTGTCAATGATCTTGAGAACCAAGGACAAAAAATTTCTGATCCCATGAAGGTGAACAAGCTACTGCATGGACTCTCCAAGGATTGGAATCATATAAAGACTTCAATAAGAGAGACGCAAAGAATTATGCCACTATCTGTCGACGAGCTGATTGGAACTCTTCAGTCTTATGAAGTGGAAGGAATTAATGAAGACGAAGATCCAAGGGGTAAGAAATCTATTGCATTAAAATCAAATGATGACTCTGATGATACAGATTCTGAAGATGATATGGACGATGAGGAGCTCGCTCTCATGATAAGAAGATTCAGAAAACTGAATAGAAAAGGAAGAAGGTTCAACTCAAAGAAACAAAGTTTGCAAAGACAATAGACCAAGTCTGTTGATGATGAGGAACCAAACAAAGATGTAGTCTGCTTCGAATGTAAGAAAAAGGGACACATCAGACCCAACTGTCCTCTTCTAAAGAAGAAAAGAGGAAAAGCTGAGAAGTTTCGAAAAGCTCTCAAAGCCGAAACCTGGAGTGATACAGAGTGTGAAGAAAGTGATAATGAATATGCCAACATATATCTGATGGCACATTCAGACCCAGACTCAGACTCTGGATCAGACTCAGACAGCGAATTTGAGGTAAGTGATTTTAAAATTCCTATCAAAGTCTCTAAATATATTGATGAATTATGTTTTAGTTTTAAGACTTCTCTCAAAAGAATTTCCGAACTTAAAAAGGAAAACTCAGATCTAAAACAAAAGAAAATCATTTTAGAAGAAAAAGTTAAAAGTTTAGACTTGAATGTTTCTACTCTTAAAGAAAAAGAAGATAATCTTTTGAAAGAAAATGTTTTTTTAAAAACTGACTTATCAAATATTTCAAAGAAATTTTCGATAGGATTCGAAAAACTTGAAAAAGTTCTTTTAGTTCAAAGACCTTACTTCAATAAGTCCGGTCTAGGTATGACAGTAGAAATAATTCCCTTGATTGATTTTCCTAAAGTAAAAGAAAGAATTAAGAAAAGACCGTTGAGAGAGGCTTACAAAAATCATTTCAAGAAAGTTTTTGTAAAGTCTATAGGTCGAAATGCTCTAAGGTGTTCAAAGTGTAACAGTAAGGATCACTTTGAAAAAGAGTGTCCTATGGTTTAGAAGCATGTTAAGAAAGTATGGCCTAATAATGCTTATCCTACTAACACCAAAGGACCCAAGAAAATTTGGGTACCAAAGAAAGCTTAAGACTCTCTTTTAAATGCAGGTCTCCATCAAGAAAAAGGTAAAGTGGTATCTTGACAGCGGATGTTCAAGACACATGACAGGAGACTCAAATTGCTTCATAAAGCTTATTCAAGTAAATAGTGGAAAAGTTTCATTTGGAGGAAACGGCAAAGGAAACATTGTGGGATTTGGAACTGTGAAAATTGGAAATCTCACAATAAGCAATGTTTCTCTAGTGGAAGGACTCAACTACAACCTTCTCAGCATTAGCCAATTATGTGATACTGGTTTCAAGATCTCCTTTCAAGAAGGAATATGTTCTAGAATCAGTAAAGACTCTACTCAGTTTTTCATGGTTCAAAGACATGGAAATATCTACCTCTTAAACGTGAAACCAAATGAATCACAATGCCTAATCTCAATTCAAGATGAAGCAAGCTTATGGCACAGAAAGCTTGGTCATGTCAACATGAAGCAGTTAGCCAAAATCTCATCAAAGCAGCTTGTTCGAGGTCTACCCAAATTACCATACCAAAAGTCCAATCCATGCACACCATGTATTATGGGAATGCAGGTAAGAAATTCATTTAAACCAATAAATCATGTCTCTACTAATCATGTACTACAGTTGTTGCATATGGATCTCTTCGGACCAACCAGAACTCAGAGTATTGGAGGTAAGAAATATTGCCTAGTAATTGTGGACGATTACTCTCGCTTTACTTGGGTACATTTCCTTGCAAGCAAGTCTGAAACCTTCTCGTATTTTGAAAAGTTTACTAAAAAGATTCAAAATGAAAAAGGATGTGTTATTTCAAGTATAAGAACAGATCATGGAGGTGAATTTGAAAATCAAGATTTTACAAAATTTTGTGATGAATCTGGCTTCAAGCATATGTTCTCTTCTCCATACACTCCTCAGCAAAATGGAGTTGTGGAAAGAAAGAATAGATCTCTTCAAGAAATGGCTAGAACTCTTTTAATTGAAAGTAAAATTTCTTCACGTTTTTGGGTTGAAGCTATTTCAACAACATGCTATATCATCAATAGAGTCTTCCTAAGACCTATTCTAGAGAAAACCCCTTATGAATTATTCAAAGGTAAGAAGCCCATTGTTTCATACTTTCATGTGTTCGGTTGCAAATGCTTTATATTGACAAATGCAAAAGATTGAGTTGGTAAGTTTGAAGAAAGATCAGATGAAGGCATCTTCCTTAGATATTCTTGTGACACCCCGAACCCTTCACAGGTCATCACTAGCGCCGATGTTACACTTTCTTTCCTCTTTCTATCTTGTACTTAAAACAAGTGTCGTTAATCACAGGCATTTTTTTTAAAAACGAATCGGTCCAAATGCGACTCATAGCGGAAGCAAATTAGACATCACCATCTATCCCCATACCAATCCATGATACAAATACACACCACTAATTATTAGGATTTAAAAGATAAGCCATGCCACTATTATTTACATATTATCATGATGGGTTTTTCACGGGTCGATACAACAAAAGGAGACCAAGATTTTTAGCCACACTCGGCCTCATCCCAAAAAGATACTACGACCCCTTAAAGAAAATCACATGACATCCCCCATCCAACAGTGGCGGCTACTCCCCAAAAAGATGACACCAGCTCTTTACCCTTCACGCAACCATCACACCCATCCAGGTGCATCGGGTGGTGGTGGCGGCAACATTCCCCTAAACACTCCGTCTCGGCGGACATGAACAAACAAAAACTCCTTGATGATTGGGCCCTCAGCCAAGCCCACGTCGTACATGACCAGCACACGCACTCGCACAAATGTCAGTCCAGGGATAGTGACGCAGTCGATCTCCGTACATTCTACTTCTACATCTGACGGGATACCATAGAAGATGCCTCGCGTGACGGTGGGAAGCGGCATCTTTCTAATCTGAAATGTTATCCCCAAAAGGGGTGAGTACAACCACTCAGCAGATAGGGAAATCCAATAACATCCCAATGCATCATGCATATCATCACACGTGGCAAGCATCACTTACCTTATATTCATGCGTATCATGCGTCGTCACATCATATATATCATCATCGTCAAGGTATATCATATATCAGTATCATCATCATGCATTTCATTATGCATATCATACCATGGATGATCATCATGTCACATCACACATCATCATCATCATCATCATCATCATCATCATCATCATGCATTATCATGCATATATCACCCTCATGATACACATCATCATGCATATGTCATTATCATCATGCATATATCATCATCATGTATTATCATGCATGATTTAATTTCAATTTCATCTTGGACCATCATATTTCTCATTCCCGGGACCAATGTTTGCATCCCCCATGCATCAAGATACAATTTCAGATCATCCGGCTCCCCCACTCTCCGGGCATCTCGTACCCCAACTGGCATCACGAGGACCCTCCGGTATCCAGCCATTTAAGGCCACCGGGCAACTGGCCGCACCCTTCAGGCTAGGCATCTCGCACCCAATCCGGCATCGCGAGGTATCCCTCGACATAATTACCATGCCGAGCTTCCGGCTCCCCCACTCTTTGGGCATCTCGACACCACTCGGTCTCCCGAGGACCCTCCGGCATTCGGCCACTCATGACCACCGGGCAACCGGCCGTACCCTTCTAGCCAGGCATCCCGATACTCCCGGGGCATCGTCGGCTCACCTCCGACGGTCTTCTCGATTCACATTATTATGATTCAATTTATCATGGCGTATGATGTGATGACAATTCAAGATCATGCTCAACATTGAATACGTACATACATTTCAATTCCATGTCATACACACACCAAGACTTCATCACATAATAACATGAATTAATTAAATGGAATCTATGGCTAATAAAATAATCCATTATTATTTTATGATTATTTTATTATCTTATTATATTTATTTATTTTCATAAATAAATATTTAATATCTATGATTTCCCCAAAATCATAATATTCAAACAATCACTAATAGGGTTACAATTTCATATAAAATTCATGGCCAAATTGAATTTCTCATAAATTTCACAATTTCCATGAAATAGCACCTTATATTCGGGTAATGGCCAGACTTGCACAGTTTCCAAATAATTTCGATTAAAATACTCATATGGCCTTCAAAAATTACGAAATTTTACAGGGTGATAGCCAACACATTTTCGTACATTTTTCATGCAGAACCCTAAGCTAAATTCTTTTTAGATTAATTTCCACAACCCTACGAAGCTTCTGGAACCACCACCGCGACGTCCAGAACACACTTCTCCGAAATTTGTAGATCTCACCCATCAAATCTCTTTCGTTTCCTCTGAAATTTGAGTATGTCATGTACCAAGGTGTCATTTACAAGTTTCATGAAGAGATCTAGGCCAAATAACCAGATTATGGTCACCATTTTAGTCCATGAAGTCTCGGGTGTCTCGAGATACTTAACCAGAACCAACATTTTCAAGATCTAACCGATTCACCGAGCTATACTCGTTCTTTTTGCTTCAAATTTGAGTATGTTGTAGCCTAATGTGTTTCCTACAACTTTCAAGAAGACAACAAAGTGAGATCTCCAACAGAAGTCAACATGCAAACAATAATCTAGCAAGAGGTCAGTGAAAATTTCGCGATCTAAAGTCTCCGTACAATAGAACCTTTGACCCCACAAATCTCCATCGTTTTCTATGACTTTTTAGTATGTCATAGTACAAGACGTTAGATTCAACTTTCATGAAGACACCGAAGCCAAAATCGAACTCCAAACACACATGCAAACTCGAACAAGCTACTGACTTCAACAAACCGAACAAGAACAGTCACACGGTTTGCAAATAACCCACTCTTACCTCGGTTTTTCGCACAAATCACACCTAAAATCTAACATGCAAACACCACAACAAACATGCAAGAGAAGTTACGGACTCCACTTGCCTTAAAGATGAACAAACAACAACGAACGGCGACGATCGGACGGCGAACGAACGGCACACCCCTCCGGCTCCGCCTCCTTCCCTCTCGGCTCCTCTCCTTTTCTCTCAAACTCTCTCTCTCGCACACCTCTCTCTTTGGACGAAAATGCAGCAAGGAGTCCGGCCACTCTCTCTCCTAACCCCTTTTATACCCCCTTTAATCCCATGATTAGTAATGATTAACTCACCTCATGTCCAACCAATGCATGCTCTCCTTTGTGCCACATGTCATTTTTATTTTGAATTTGAATGGGCTTGGGCTTAGGCCCATCCGGCCATTCCCCCTTGGGCTGGTCGAGCTCCCTTCTTGGGCCCTAATGGGCCGACTAGCTTGGCCCACCAAGCTTTAGGCTAATGGGCCCAAGGCCCATTTCGAAAATTTAATCCCCCTTTTTTTTTGAATTCCTTTCTATAAATATTTCTAAATTTAAATTTCATCTTGGCCAAAGTCTTGGGATATTTTTAATTATTAGGATTTAAATTTATAATCTCATGGCCAAGCATTAGTCTATTAAATTTGAATTTCCACAATCACAAGCATAATTCATTAAATTAAAAGACTAATTGGCTAAGGCATAAGCCAAAAGAAATTCTATCACCTAATCAAAGATTTTTAACACACCTTAAGGCTCGGCCTTGAATTTCTAGGATGCCACAATTCTCCCCTCCTTAGAGAATTTCGTCCTTGAAATTCAAGCACTACTCGTGCCTTCTTGAAATAAATAGGGATACTTTTCCCTCATCTGATCCTCACCTTCCCATGTGGCTTCCTCCACGTCATGATGTCACCATAACACCTTAACCAATGGAATCTTTTTGGTCCTAAGAATTTGCTCCTTTCGATCCAATATCTGCACGGGCTCTTCAATGTACCTTACTTTCTCATCCATTTTGATGGCTTCATGATCGAGTATGTGACCAGGATCCGGCTGGTACTTCCTCAACATCGATACATGAAACACATCATGCAGATTTCCTAACTTATGAGGTAATGCTAAACGATAAGCCATGTCTCCTATTTTCTCAAGTATCTCAAAAGGTCCGACAAATCTAGGGCTTAACTTACCCTTCTTCCCAAATCGAGATATCCCTTTCATTGGAGATACCTTAAGGAATACATGGTCTCCGCACTAAATTCTAAAGGCCTTCTACGTCTATCTCGCGTAGTCTTTTCGTCTACTCGAATGTTCTAAGTCTTTCTTTGATAGCATCCACAGCTTCAGCGGTAACTTGTACCATTTCAGGTCCTGTCAGCTTCCTTTCACCTATTTCACTCCAACAGATAGGAGTCCTACATCTCCTTCCATATAATGCTTCATAAGGTGACATGCCTATACTTTTCTGAAAACTATTATTATAGGCGAACTCCACCAAATGCAATATTTCATCCCAATTTCCTTTGAAATCGATTGCACAAGCCCTTAACATATCTTCTAATATATGTATTACTCTTTCTGATTGACCATCTGTCTGAGGATGAAAAGCTGTACTAAACTGAAGCTTAGATCCTAACGCAACTTGGAGACTTTTCCAAAAATTCGATGTAAACCTCGAATCTCGATCTGAAGTAATGGTCACTGGAACACCATGTAAGCGTGCCACTTGACTTACATACATGTCCGCATACTTATCCATTTGGTAGTCCATGCGAATCGCTAAGAAATGTGCCGACTTAGTCAAACGATCCACTATAACCCAAATTGAACCATGACTACTTGACGTCATTGGCAATCCTTGCACAAAGTCCATTGTTATATGTTCCCATTTCCACTCAGGAATGTCTAATGGTCTCAAGAGTCCTGCGGGTTTACGATGCTCCGCTTTTACTTGCTGACACGTCAAACATTGAGAAACGTACTTAGCCGTATCTGCCTTCATACCATTCCACCAAAATTGCTAACGCAAATTTCTGTACATCTTTGTACTACCTGGGTGGATACTATAATTACTCTTATGTGCCTCCGACAGAATTTCCTTCCTTAATTCCACATTGTCGGGAACACAAAGTCGCCCTTGACATCTTACTATTCCATCATCAGAGATCTGAAATTATGATCTTTTCCCTAAAGATATAGCATCCTTCATTTTCAAAATCTCTGGGTCAGATTCTTGCAGAATTTTAATTTTCTGGATAATCTCTAGCTCAATCCTTAATGCACTAAGCATACCAGTAAGACAATCCACTTCCAATTTAAATTTGGAATTTGCCACAGATTCCAATAACTTCCATTCCGCCATCCTCAAACTAGCTATTTCTGTGGCCGACTTTTGACTAAGAGCATCTGCTACTCTATTCGCTTTTCCTGGATGATATCTTATCTCACAATCATAATCCTTCAATAACTCCATCCACCTCCTTTGTCTCATGTTCAACTCTTTTTGTGAGAACAGATACTTCAAACTCTTATGATCCATGTAGATCTCAAACTTCTCCCCATACAAATAGTGTCTCCATATCTTCAAGGCAAACACTATAGCTGCTAGCTCTAAATCATGCGTCGGGTAATTCAGCTCATGAGGTTTCAATTATCTGGATGCATAGGCTACAACCTTGCCATGCTGCATCAAAACACATCCTAATCCTTTGTGAGATACATCACTATACACCGTAAAACCATCAGGTCCAGTAGGTATAGTCAGAATTAGAGCTGAAGTCAATTTCCTTTGGAGCTCCTGAAAACTCCTTTCACATTCTCCATTCCACTCAAACTTCACATTCTTTCGGGTCAACTTAGTTAAAGGCCCTGCCAGTCGTGAAAATCCTTCGATGAATCTCCTATAATAACCAGCCAATCCTAAGAAACTTCGTATTTCAGTAGGTGTTGTCGGTCTCGGCCAATTTACTACCATTTCAACTTTTGCTGGGTCTACCGCAATTCCTTTTCCTGACACCACATGTCCTAAAAATATTATCCGATCCAACCATAATTCACACTTACTGAACTTAGCATACAACTTATGCTCTCTCAGAGTATGCAAAACTTTTCTCAAATGTTGTTCATGCTCTTTAGGTCCTTTCGAATATACCAGAATATCATCAATAAACACAATTACAAACTGGTCTAAATAAGGCTGAAATATTCTGTTCATCAAATCCATAAATGCAGCTGGGGTGTTAGTCAATCCAAATGGCATAACAAGGAACTCATAGTGCCCATAACGAGTCCTGAATGCAGTCTTAGGAATGTCCTCTTTCTTAATTCTTAATGGATATCACCTCAAATCAATCTTAGAGAAAACTTAACTTCCCGGAGTTGGTCAAATAAATCATCAATTCTAGGCAAAGATACTTATTCTTAATGGTCACTAAAGCTATAGTCAATACACGATCCATCTTTCTTTTTCACAAACAAGACTGGTGCACCCCATGGTGAAGCACTTTGTCTAATGAATCCTTTATCAAGCAATTCTTGTAGTTGCACTTTCAATTCCTTTAATTCAACTAGGGCCATCCTATACGGGGCTTTTGATATTGGTCCTATTCCAGGCATTAATTCGATTTCAAACTCAATCTCTCGCTCTGGCGGTAATCCAGGCAATTCCTCAGGGAATACATCTTGAAATTCATTAACTACCTGAATTTCATCAATCTCAGGCTCTTCCCTAGTATAATCTTTAACCATGGCCAAATATCCTTGACATCCTTTGTCAAGTAACGCATAGGCTTCTATTGCCGAAATAAGTGCTACAAGTAAATGGGTCTGACCTCTAAGAAATTCACAACTAGACTGATCAGGTAAGGTAAATTGGATTACTTTCCTATGACAATCCATCTGAGCCCGATATTTATGAAGCCAATCCATTCCTATGATAACACCAAAATCATACATGGCCATTACAACTAAGTCTATTTCCATATCTTTTCCTCCCATTGTTATCTTACAATTTCCACACACCAATGTAGACAATAACATATCCTTTAAAGGCGTGGAAACACAAAGAGGCATCTCAAGAGGCATAACTTCTATCTTATTCAAACATCTATATCTTTCAGACACAAACGAATGCGTAGCACCCGTATCAAACAATGCATATGCCTTTTTATCATTAATAAGGATCGTATTCGAGATAACATTTTGGAAGCTTCGCTTCCTCTTGGGTAATCGCATACACTCTTCCCCGTGTTTGGTGGCCTCCGGGGATTCCTTGGTAAGTTTGGCTTAACAAAGATTTCGCAACGGTTGCTGCACCGAGCCCATACTCGCGTGCGATCTCTCCCGAGGCGTTTCTCTTAATATGGCCTATTTGTCCACAACCATAGCACTTTGGTTGTCCAATGCAAGGTCCTGGGCCATGTCGCCCATTACACATTCGACACTCCGCATTCTGATAAGGTGTCCTTCCCAAACTCAGGCTACCCTTACCTCTTCCATAATTCCCAAAATTACTCTTCTTTTTAGATCCCCAAGTCTGACCTTGACCTGTATAGGGTCTCTTACCCCTTCTCACATCACTAAAAGACAATGGTTTCTTATCCTCTGAATATTCCCTCATCAACTCCTATTCCACCAACTGTGCCCTTTCATATATCTCATTATAATCTCTTATGTTCAAAGGCACTAGTTGTCTCCTGATATCAGTCCTTAGCCCTTTCAGAAATCTCTTAGCTTTCTCTTCCTGGTCCTCAACTAGCCTAGGAGCATATCTAGACAATTCAGAAAATCTAGCCTCATACTGATCTACCGTCAGCTCCTTTTGTTCTAACTTAACAAACTCAGTAATCTTTCTATCCTTAGCACAGTCAGAAAAATGCTTCCTATTAAAAGCTCTCACAAGCTCTTCCCAGTTAACCTCGCACTGGTGGGAAGATCGTATCCCTCGATGCTCTCCACCAAAACTTCGCATTTCCCTCCAATTGATACTCGCTAAGACTATTTTCTCAAGCATCGTGCAGTCCAATAGCCGGAAAATTCGTTCCATCCCGTCGATCCATTGCTCTGCCTCCTCAGGACTTCCCATTCCATTAAACTTAAGTGGCTTCAGCTTCAAAAACTGCTCCACTAGTCCTTGAGTACGGCGTTCTGCTCCGGGCTGTTGCTGCACCTGCCTCTCCATCATATTTCCAATATTGGCTAATGCCTGCGGGATATCATCCAGTCGGGGTTCAGCCCTTGCAGTAGAGGCTTCAGCCCTCGATGGATGAGTACTTCCAGCTCGCACCATGACTTTCCTGCAATTTCCAAGCATTGCCTTAGGAATAATCTGAGACTCACTTCCTCCACTCAGAGCAATTACTATCACTACATAAGTAACATATACATGTTACTGGCACCTAAAAGCAGCTCAAAACAAACTACTAGGGATCTACGAGTGAATACCCATCACCCATTATTCATTTATTTCGTTTTATATCCTATGGTGAGGCTCCTTATCACTCCACCTTTAACCATTCGCTCTGATACCAAAAAGCGCGGCTGTGACACCCCGAACCCTTCACAGGTGGTCACCAGCGCCGATGTTACACTTTCTTTCCTCTTTATATCTTGTACTTAAAACAAGTGTCGTTAATCACAGGCATTTTTTTTTTTAAAACGAATCCGTCCCAATGCGACTCATAGCGAAAGCAAATTAGACATCACCATCTATCCCCCTACCAATCCATGATACAAATACACACCACTAATCATTAGGATTTAAAAGATAAGCCATGCCACTATTATTTACATATTATCATGATGGGTTTTTCACGGGTCGATACAACAAAAGGAGACCAAGATTTTAAGCCACACTCGGCCTCATCCCAAAAAGATACTACGACCCCTAAAGAAAATCACATGACATCCCCCATCCAATAGTGGCGGCTACTCCCCAAAAAGATGACACCAGCTCTCTACCCTTCACGCAACCATCACACCCATCCAGGTGCATCGGGTGGTGGTGGCGGCAACATTCCCCTAAACACTCCGTCTTGGCGGACATGAACTGACAAAAACTCCTGGATGACTGGGCCCTCAGCCAGGCCCACGTCATACATGACTAGCACACGCACTCGCACAAATGTTAGTCCAGGGATAGTGACGCAGTCGATCTCCGTACATTCTACTTCTACATCTGACGGGATACCATAGAAGGTGCCTCGCGTGACGGTAGGAAGCGGCATCTTTCTAATATGAAATGTTATCCCCAAAAGGGGTGAGTACAACCACTCAGTAGATAGGGAAATCCAATAACATCCCAATGCATCATGCATATCATCACACGTTGCAAGCATCACTTACCTTATAATCATGCGTATCATGCGTCGTCACATCATATATATCATCATCGTCATGGCATATCATATAGCATTATCATCATCATGCATTTCATTATGCATATCATACCATGGATGATCATCATGTCACATCACACATCATCATCATCATCATCATCATCATCATCATCATCATGCATCATCATGCATATATCATCCTCATCATACACATCATCATGCATATGTCATTATCATCATGCATATATCATCATCATGTATTATCATGCATGATTTAATTTCAATTTCATCTTGGACCATCATATTTCTCATTCCCGGGACCAATGTTTGCGTCCCCCATGCATCAAGAAACAATTTCAGATCATCCGGCTCCCCCACTCTTCGGGCATATCGTACCCCAACTGGCATCACGAGGACCCTCTGGTATCCAGCCATTTAAGGCCACCGGGCAACCGGCCGCACCTTTCAGGCCAGGCATCTCGCACCCAATCCGGCATCGCGAGGTATCCCTCGACATAATTACCATGCCGAGCTTCCGGCTCCCCCACTCTCCGGGCATCTCGACACCACTCGGTCTCCCGAGGACCCTCCGGCATTCGGCCACTCATGACCACCGGGCAACCGGCCGTACCCTTCTAGCCAGGCATCCCGATACTCCCGGGGCATCGTCAGCTCACCTCCGACGGTCTTCTCAATTCACATTATTATGATTCAATTTATCATGGCGTATGATGTGATGACAATTCAAGATCATGCTCAACATTGAATACGTACATACATTTCAATTCCATGTCATACACACACCAAGACTTCATCACATAATAACATGAATTAATTAAATGAAATCTATGGCCAATAAAATAATCCATTATTATTTTATGATTATTTTATGATTATTTTATTATATTATTATATTTATTTATTTTCATAAATAAATTTTTAATATCTATGATTTTCCCAAAATCATAATATTCAAACAATCACTAATAGGGTTACAATTTCATATAAAATTCATGGCCAAATTGAATTTCTCATAAATTTCACAATTTCCATGAAATAGCACCTTATATTCGGGTAATGGCCAGACTTGCACAGTTTCCAAATAATTTCGATTAAAATACTCATATGGCCTTCAAAAATTACGAAATTTTACAGGGTGATAGCCAACACATTTTCGTACATTTTTCATGCAGAACCCTAAGCCAAATTCTTTTTAGATTAATTTCCACAACCCTACGAAGCTTCTGGAACCACCACCGCGACGTCCAGAACACACTTCTCCGAAATTTGTAGATCTCACCCATCAAATCTCTTTCGTTTCCTCTGAAATTTGAGTATGTTATGGACCAAGGTGTCCTTTACAAGTTTCATGAAGAGATCTAGGTCAAATAACCAGATTATGGTCACCATTTTAGTCCATGAATTCTCGGGTGTCTCGAGATACTTAACCAGAACCATCATTTTCAAGATCTAACCGATTCACCGAGCTATACTCGTTCTTTTTGCTTCAAATTTGAGTATGTTGTAGACTAATGTGTTTCTTACAACTTTCAAGAAGACAACAAAGTGAGATCTCCAACAGAAGTCAACATGCAAACAAGAATCTAGCAAGAGGTCAGTGAAAATTTCGCAGATCTAAAGTCTCCGTACAATAGAACCTTT
Organism: Eucalyptus victrix; assembly: GCA_016097545.1. Classification (NCBI taxonomy): domain Eukaryota; kingdom Viridiplantae; phylum Streptophyta; class Magnoliopsida; order Myrtales; family Myrtaceae; genus Eucalyptus; species Eucalyptus victrix. The sequence continues at coordinate 30,738,048 of CM027837.1, forward strand.
GACCCCACAAATCTCCATCGTTTTCTACGAATTTTTGGTATGTCATAGTACAAGACGTGATCTTCAACTTTCATGAAGACACCGAAGCCAAAATCGAACTCCAAACACACATGCAAACTCGAACAAGCTACTGACTTCAACAAACCGAACAAGAACAGTCACACGGTTTACAAATAACCCACTCTTACCTCGGTTTTTCGCACAAATCACACCTAAAACCTAACATGCAAACACCACAACAAACATGCAAGAGAAGTTACGGACTCCACTTGCCTTAAAGATGAACAAACAACAACGAACGGCGACGATCGGACGGCGAACGAACGGCACACCCCTCCGGCTCCGCCTCCTTCCCTCTCGGCTCCTCTCCCTTTCTCTCAAACTCTCTCTCTCGCACACCTCTCTCTTTGGAAGAAAATGCAGCAAGGAGTCCGGCCACTCTCTCTCCTAACCCCTTTTATACCCCCTTTAATCCCATGATTAGTAATGATTAACTCACCTCATGTCCAACCAATGCATGCTCTCCTTTGTGCCACATGTCATTTTTATTTTGAATTTGAATGGGCTTGGGCTTGGGCCCATCCGGCCATTCCTCCTTGGGCTGGTCGAGCTGCCTTCTTGGGCCCTAATGGGCCGACTAGCTTGGCCCACCAAGCTTTAGGCTAATGGGCCCAAGGCCCATTTCGAAAATTTAATCCCCCTTTTTTTGAATTCCTTTCTATAAATATTTCTAAATTTAAATTTCATCTTGGCCAAAGTCTTGGGATATTTTTAATTATTAGGATTTAAATTTATAATCTCATGGCCAAGCATTAATCTATTAAATTTGAATTTCCACAATCACAAGCATAATTCATTAAATTAAAAGACTAATTGGCTAAGGCATAAGCCAAAAGAAATTCTATCACCTAATCAAAGATTTTTAACACACCTTAAGGCTCGGCCTTGAATTTCTGGGATGCCACAATTCTACATCAAGTAGAGCCTACAGAGTCTATAACAAGAAGAGCCAGTCTGTGGAGGAGTTGATGAATGTCAAATTCCAAGACTCTACGCAAGATGAATCCAGTCAGACTCAGTAGGAAGAGTCTGAACCTTCTCCAGACCTTCCAAAGCTTACAACTCAAGAAGTATCTCAGACTCTTGAAGTCCAGCATCAAGATGTTCATGAAGATTCAAATAAAGAAAGAGATCATCAACCAGACAAATCAACCAGTAACTGGAAGCATAAGTCTAGTCATCCCAAAGATCTCATTATCGGCGAAATTAATGAAGGGATTTGCACCAGATCCAAAAGACGTGAAGAGTCTAGTGCTGTGGCTCTCATTTCTGAAATTGAACCAAAAAGCATAGAAGAAGCTTTATCTGATGAAAGCTGGATCGAAGCTATGCAAGAAGAGCTCAGACAGTTCAACATTAATGATGTATGGGAATTGACATCTAAACCAAAAGGTAAAACTGTTATTGGAGCCAAATGGGTGTTCAGAAACAAGATGAATGAAAAAGGAAAAGTCGTACGAAACAAAGCAAGACTCGTGGCCAAAGGATATACGCAAGAAGAAGGAATAGACTATGATGAGACTTACGCTCCTATAGCAAGGTTAGAAGCTATCCGACTATTACTTGCGTTTGCTTGTTATAAAAATTTCAGGTTATTCCAAATGGACGTCAAAAGTGCTTTCCTAAATGGATTTATCCAAGAGGAAGTATATGTGGAACAACCTCTTGGGTTTGAAGACCCAAAAAAGCCAGACTCAGTCTTCAGACTGAAAAAGGCCTTGTATGGTTTAAAGTAAGCACCTCGAGCTTGGTACGATAGACTAAGTAAGTTTTTATTACAGAATGGTTTTGTCAAAGGTAAAGTAGATACTAATTTATTTATCAAAAAGGAAAACAAAAGCTTTTTACTTGTTCAAATATATGTGGATGATATTATTTTTGGATCTCCTAATGAAAGCCTATGCAAGAAATTTTCTAAGTCTATGCAGGATGAGTTTGAAATGAGTATGATGGGAGAATTAACATTCTTTCTTGGTCTTCAAGTAAAGCAATTGAAGGAAGGAACTTTCATTCACCAAGAAAAATATGCTAATGATCTTGTCAAAAGATTTGGATTGAAAAATTGCAAAAAGACTGATATACCGATGTCAAGCTCTTTGAAGATAGACAAAGATGAAGAAGGGAAGAAAGTTGGTCAAAAGCTGTACAGGAGCATCATTGGTTCACTTTTTTATCTTATTGCTTCTAGACTTGACATTTTGTTGAGTGTTTGCATCTGTGCTAGGTTTCAATCAGATCCTAGAGAATCCCATCTCAGTGCTGCAAAACGTATTATTAAATACGTTGCTTCATCTTCAAGCATCGGTCTTTGGTATCCTAAGAAGGGAGACTTTAATCTTCTGAGATATTCAGACGCAGATCTAGCCTGTTGTAGAGTCGATAGAAAGAGTACTTCAGGAACTTGCCAGTTGCTTGGAAGCAGGATAGTCTCTTGGTTTTCAAGGAAGCAAAGCACTGTGGCTCTCTCAACAACAGAAGCGGAGTATGTAGCTCTTGGAAGCTGCTGTTCGCAAATTCTATGGATAAAACAACAGCTACAAGACTTTGGGATTGAAGACTCATGCACATAAATCAAATGTGACAACACCAGCGCAATCAATCTCACCAAAAATCCAATTCTTCATTCAAGAGCAAAGCATATAGAGATTCGACATCACTTCATTAGAGATCATATTCAAAATGGAGAAATCTCGATTCAATTTGTTGATTCAAAAAGTCAACTAGCGGATATATTCACAAAGCCTTTGGAGAAAAATCAATTCGATTTTTTCCGTTCCAGACTCAACATTTTGAAGCTCGAAGAAGTTAAAGTCTAAAAACTCTCCAACCTTCGGACTCATAAAGTTGATGATCATCAGACTCTAATCTATCAGACTCTAAATCCTTAGACTCATACATTAATGACTATAGACTGTAAGTTGTTTTTTTTTTTATCTAAACTCGAAAAGGTATGATCTTTCGTTTAGTTATTTTGTAGTCTCCGTGAAAAATGAAAACTTGTCTTTTCAAAAGGATTAATTTTGGCAGTTATTGATTTCGAAAAGAGGTATTCATACACTTTTCTTGTGCCGATTAAACTTCGCTTTTCAAAACTGAGTTATATATATACAGTTTTCATTTTCAATCTTCAAAACCCTAAAAAGCATTCTCCTCCCAATCCGGTTTCTACTTCGTGTTCATCTTCGAGAAAGTTGTCATCTCTTCTTGGGAAAGCAAGTAAAGGAATCTTTCAGCGATAAGGAAGGATGTCTTCTTCGAGGAAGTCTTCAAGAATCGCGAATAGGGGACCACAGAGGATGAAGAAGGGACCTACCCATTTTGATCTCAACGAAGAGGAAGAATTATCGAGTCAGCAACAGAGCCCGACTCACTCTCCACCACGTCACTCAACGCCATCTACCCCACATGATGCGGGTCAACAACCGGAGGAAGAGATAATCGAGGATGCAGACCCAGTAAGAGTCCAAAAACCCTCGTTTATTTACAAACTTTACTGTGCGTTGAAAAGTACTAGGACTCCGTTGAAATACGTGGATGATTTTCTCAAAGATAAGCATTATGGGAATGAGTATATCTTTCTAAGAAAAATGGAGGATTTGGGAATTACTCCCAAGGGTAAAGCAGAGGAAGCACTTGCGAATATTCCCAGTGACCCTCGTATGTCGGGACCTAATTCTACTGAAGGAAACGACGATGATAAAATGTTCAGTGATTTTCAACCTATAATGGGTATTGCTGCAAAGGTGAAGGGAAAGAGGATGGAGTTATTCTGTGGCACCCCCGAAACGGCCCCCGATCCGTTGGGTCGCCACAGTTACGTCCTCTTGGAGCATACCTCTGAGACCAAATAAATGTTTACATAACTTATAATACCTGGGGGGTTTTCATTTATTTTCTTTACCGGTCCTTGCGCAATTAATATGGCGGAAGCATAATTCGACTACCCTTCAACAAAATATAAAGTGACACACACCATACTAAAACTTTCATAATTTAGGCCGAACACTTTTACTTATATAAGGGATGGACTATGATAGTTGGTACAACAAAACGCCGAGGTCTTTTTGTGCCTGGCGATAACCCAAAAGAAAACCAACTTCTATCCTTGGATATCATCTGCATCCGTCCATCACTCATGTGTCGGCGTCCCAAAAATGCATCTCCTGCTACCCTCGACTCCAGATCATATCCAGTCAGGTCCGTTGGCCGGCGGTGGTGGTAGCACCCTCAGAAGGCGGCCATCCATACGGACAAGGACTGATGTGTACTCCTGGTGAATAAGCCCGACAGAGAGGCCTACTTCAAAAGTCAGAAAGATCCTCACGCGCTCGAATACCAGCCCGTGCACCCCAGGATGACGGTGCTTGGTCCACTCCCATTGTAAGTCAATCAAAAGTCCGTAAAATATGCCAGGAGTCACAGGTAGCAGCAGCATTTTCGTTTAGTCTGAAATGTTAGTCCCCAAGAGGGGTGAGTATAATCACTCGGCAATAAAAGATCCATTACATTATATTATGTAGAAACTATAATCATCCGATGCATGCAAAACACACTTATCATTTATATATATATATATGCATGCCATCAAGGGTCTATTTTACTTGCACCACGTCCATAACCACAATTCAATGCCACAACAAACATATTTTTAGTGCCGGGTGAAACTCACTCAATTTCACAAACAAACTCTCATATCATGCCACATGCACACACATGCACTCCTTTAATGCACCGGTTTTAACGTTCAAAGAAAAGTTTCATTCCCCGGGGACCAATGTTTGCATCCCTCCGGGCTTTCGCACCCAACATGGCATCGCGAGACCCTCCGGCACAAACCTCCGGGCATCCAGAGCGTGTTCTGTCACACCCCTGGGCATCTCGCACCCCACCTGGCATCACGAGGTATATCCAGGGCTCGCCATGAAAATGGTTGCCCCTTCCCTCCGGATTTACGTACAATCCCTACAACCGGGCATCCCGAAACTCCCGAGGATCCTCTGGCACAAACCTCCGGGCATCCAACGGCATCGACACACTCGACCCTTGGGCATCCCGACACTCCCGGGGCATCGTCGGCTCACACCTCCGACGGTAACATTCACATCACAATATACATCTCATTACAAAATACATTTTGATGCAATGACGTCATGGGTTCCATGGATTTATAAGACTTTATCAAATTTTCCAATTTCATGTGATATGCTGAATATCAATGCATCTATCAAGTGAATAACAAATAATAACTCAAGATACGATGATTCTTAGAACAAAATGAACAGTTCATAGCAAAAAAGTGTAAAAACCAGAATACACGCCTTCAGTAGAGACTTCGAAATAACTAGCAAATGACCATGAAAAATTCTGAAATTTTAACACGTTATAAATGAGATCTAGAGGAAAATTTTTCATTAAGGACACTAAGCCAGATTCGTTATGTAGAATGAGTGGTAGTTCACACAACTCAGTTCAGTATTCTTTGATCCCAGAATAAAATCCAACAGGAAGCACTGCATATTAACAAAGATTTAAGCCATCGTATTGATTCCGAGAAGTTCTGATAAAATTATATTCTCTAGTTCACGCAATTCCTCACAACTTCCGTGAAGAAATCGAGATCAAATTCATATTAGAACTCTTCATAAAATTTCACAAAATTACAAGATTACACATGAAATTGCACTAGATTAAGCGAATCCCATAAATTTCCATTTCCACAGTAACTATCTTGCTTCCACAAGTCTACTAAAAGTCAGTCTTTCATCAATAAATCAACAGGATCGAGATATACACAAAACCAACGTAATTCCTCAATCTCATGATCCCGCTTTACTTTGATTACTCACAATTTAACATTCTAATTCCAAAACTCAATTGTTTCCAAGTGTATTGCACCATACTAGACAATAACAGCACCACATTATATAGATTCATGGACTTTCATCCACTTGCCTCAAGTCCTAGAGTTCAATAGCTAGGGAGTTCGGTTTGGCGATGCGGCCTGACGGCGGCGAAGACAAGCAGCATCGACGGCGGCAGCTCACACGCACGGCAGAGGGCGGTCTCCTCTTCCTCTCGCCGTTCACTCCTCTGCTGATCACTCTCAATTCCTCTCACTCAAACCCTCTCTTTCTCTCTCAAGTTTCGCTCACTCTCACGAGCACAACACCACTGGTTTTGTTAAAACCAGTTAAACGAAAGATGCATGTTTTCGGTGGATGCAAGGGAAATGGACAGCTGGGCTAGACGTGTCTTCATCATGTCTTCCCTTACATTTTCGCTGGCTACCCACACAGCAGCAACGTGTCATCATTCGGCTATGCTTTAGTCAACTTTTCTTCTAATTAGTTGACTTAATTGTCAACTATCAATGGGGTCTTCGGGTTATGTTGGGTTAGTAAGTTAATGGACGTGCAGTCCCTTCATAACAAAGCCCAAATAAATAAATAAAAACTGATCCTTAAACTTGCACAAATGTGGAGCATTCTCGGTCCCATGGTCTTGGTGTTTCAATTTCTTTTCTTATCTCATGTGCACTCAAGTGATATAATTGTGTCGAGTCATCAAAAGAAATATATGTCGATGATCTATTCAATGATTGAACCCTTAATAAACATGAGATATCGGTCCGTCAATGGAATTAAACAATGCTCATGTACAATACTAATAATACCATTCGGCGATGCTTTTATTGATCAGTCACTACCGTCGCACATCACGGTTTGCGAAATTCTCGGGTGCCACATATTCAAATCAAAGGAACAGGAGAATTTGTTTTTTAGACTGCTGAAACAAGGGGTGATAAGCCCTAGAAGTGTCGATTTCGATTTCTTGGATGCCGTTAACGTGAACTTACGGGAGAAATTCAAATTGCTTCAACTTGAGCAATTCTGCACTAATACCACAGACGGTTATGCACAACTGACTGCATATTTCTATTCGAATCTCGGCTTTATAGATGCGAATAGAATATCATTCAGTGTTCGAGATCAGGATTATGTGGTAGACGTGGACATGTTGGCGGACATAATTGGAGTTGAACGAGGACGTTATCAACCAGTCAAAGTCTTAGTTGCTCGTGCCTCGATGGAACTTGTCGAAGATAGAGATATCGAGGGAAGAATCATTTATCCAAGGATGCGTGCCATCAATATCATTCTGCACAAAATTGTGATCAATTGCATCAAGCCCAAGTCTACATCAAAGACTGATGTGTCTAATTCCGAGGCAAAATTGATGTACGCAATCAACTTAGGGAAGAAGTTCTCTCTCCCTCACACTATTCTCTTTCACATGTACAGAGCAATGTCAAAGGACAAGGGTCAATTGCCTTATCCAGGTCTGGTGATCAAAATCTTCAGACACATGAATATTGAACCGCCACATTCACTTTGTGTTTGACCGTGCGATAAGATGGTGGTAGGTTTAAAGATGTTGACGAAGATGCGTCTGAAAGAACTTTCTAAGGCAATGGAGAAATTTAGAGTGAAGACTCCAAAGACTGCCTCGCTTTAAAGAGAAAAGGGAAGGAGGCCATTGGTGCCCCATCCAAAAAGAAGAAAACTCTCATCTTGGAAGATGAAGATGAGGAGGAAGATCTCACAATCACTGCCTTGATAAGGACAAGACGTTCTGTACCTCAATCGACAGAACTTCAGAAGAAACAGAGAGAAGAAGAGGAGCGAGCCAAGCTCAGAGAAGAAGTAGAGCAGAGAGAGAAGGAGAAAGAAGCTGAAGAAGAAGGAGAAGAAGAGAAAGAAAAGTCTGCAGCCGAATCTGGAGAAAAGGATAATCAAGAGAAAGAAGATCATCACTCTTCCCCTTTTGAAATCCTAGAGACAGGGGGAGTTGGCGAGAAAGAAAGGTCCACATCTCATGCTGCCAATAGTGAAGGTCTAAGACAATCTCCAGCAGACTCAAAAGAGTTTCAGGCTTCTCAATTGCCTGAAGAAGGACACGATACATCAACACCAAATCTGCGAGATTATACAGAAGCGCCATCGTCTGCATTCACCCCATCTGAGAAAGCAAATGTGAGTACGTAGACGGACAATTCTGCAGATTTTCGGCGTATTATGGATGTTCTTCTGGAAATGCGTGGCCAAATCTATGCTCTGGATTGTGAAATTCAAGCCATAAAGAATGCTGGACAAGCATCTTCAGTTACCCTGGAGGACAAAATGAAAGACCTCACTCTACAACTTCAAGCCAATGCCAAAGGAGAAGAGGTAGCTCATCTAAGGGAAGACTTGAATAGGCTAGAAGGCATAGTCCAGTCAATGGGAGATTTCCAGATCGTGCGCATTCCCAAGCAGACCTGACGCTTTTCTCACCTTTTTTATGTTGACAAAAAGGGGGAGAATTGCAAATTTGAACGAACTTTAAACTTGACTTTAAACTTTTTTTTGTGGTTATGTTTGTTTTTGAGTATGACTTGACTTGAGTGAACTGAATTGGCTGTGGATTTTGATGCTTGACTATCTACATTTATATCAAGTGTTTTGTCATATGGTATTACTCATGAAAGACTAACAAATTTTCTGTGGATGCAAAGTCTGGTTGTTTTCTTAATGTTTATGAGATAGCCGTATTACTTAAGAAATGTTTGTGCAGGTCAAAGTTGTTTAAATCTACAAGAAAGTTTTGTCACCATCAAAAAGGGGGAGATTGTTGGAGAAATCTTTCCGAAATATTTTGAAGCTGACAAAACGTTTCATCCGTCTAATCTGGATATTTGCAGACCGTCAATTTAAAGTCTAAAGACTTTCTGATCACCAGACTCAGCACTCAAGACTCAAGACTTAAGACTCAAAACTTTTCTCATTGACAGTCTTTCTGATCCAGTGACGAAGGAAATCCAGAGTCGAAGTTTATGGTTAAGGATTTAATCCTATCCTCTGCAGAAGATCTCTTGGTTGGATAAATATATCGGATTCTTTTATTTGTATCTAGATCAATTGAAAATCCGGTGGTCGATGAAATATTCTTGGAATGTTCTATTCTTGGAAACCAAGATCCTGGTTGTATGGGCGAACAGGATTGATGGGCTATCGTCAGGTTCCTTTTATAGCTCGAATGATCTCCTTAATTGATTCCGTCCAATGGGTAGATTGGAGGAATTCCTTTGGTAAGTGCCAACGGTATGATGGCATAAAGGAGTGTAAAAAGGAAGACGTTCTAGTTGTGGAAGTAACGTGATCGATAGAGAAATTCCAGAGTCTGAAGCACCCTGATTATTAGTCGATATAGTTTAAGCGAAATTGTATTCACAGAGAGTGTCTATACTTGGTGATACCTTGAATGAGTGTGGTAGATCATCTACACCTAGAAATCAAGGAAGATCAACACTGTAACATCTCTTTGTGCATAGTGGAATCCAGCCAATTGGCTGTCAGTGCAAAAGAGTGGACGTAGGCTTGAATTAAGCCGAACCACTATAAACCGCGTGTTCAATTCTCTCTTTCCTTTACTCAGTCTTACGTTGATTATTATTTATTGCAAATCCTTCAACTGTCTAAGTATTGTGCAATTATCAAGAAAAATCTTTTATATACCTATTCACCCTCCTCTAGGTACTCGTACTAGCTATATCAAGATCGAGCTGAAGCAAGTACTCAGACTGATAATGCAGCAGATTTTCGCAGAATCATGGATATTCTCTTGGAGATGCGAGGTCAAATTTATGCTTTGGGATGCGAGGTTCAAAACTTGCAAACTGCGGGTCAAGTTTCTTCATGTTCATTGAATGATAAAATCCAAGCCCTAACTGTTCAGATTTAGGCCAATGCCAAGGGTGAGGAGACCGCACAACTGAAGGAAGACTTGAAAAGGCTGGAAGGCATCGTTCAGTCTATGGAAGATCTCCAGCTTGTCCGCGTTCCCAAGCAATCTTGACTTTATTCCATTTTCATCTCAACCTTTTTTAATGTTGACAAAAAGGGGGAGAGATGCAAAATTTGAACAACTTAACTTTTAATCATGTGGTTTGTTGGACTGTTTTTTGGATTGTTTAGATCTATTTGACTTTGTTTTTGTGTCTGGATGAGAAATGAACTAGACTTGGACTTGATTGCTTCTATTAACTACTATTGACATCCTATGGATGGCTTTATCGCATATTAGACTAACCTATTTTCTATGGATGCAGATTCTAGTGTTATTCACTTAGCCATTTATCTCTATAAGATATGCATATGTGTTTGAGAAATGTTTTGCAGGTCAAAGTTGTCCAAATCTGCAGGAAAATTTTTTCATCATAAAAAAGGGGGAGATTGTTGGAGAAATCTTCTTGAAATGTTTTGAAGCTGACAAAACGTTTCCATCAGTCTATTCTAAAGGCTTGCAGACTCTGTTATTTAAAGTCTGAAGACCTCCGGACAGCCAGACTCAAGACTCAAAGTCTATCCTCATTGACAGTCTCTAATCCGTTGAAGAAAGGTTATCCAGAACTAGATGTTTCATTAAGGATATGACCTTATCAACTGGAGAAGATCTCCTAGCTGGAAAAGACACAACGAAATCCTTTGATTGATCGAGATTGACTCAAAGATTAAGGAATCGATGATTGCCTAAATATTCTTGGAAGGTTCTACTTATGGAAACCAAGATCCTGATTGTATGGGCGAACATGATTGATGGGTTATCGACACGTTCCTTTAATAGCCCGAATGATCTTCCTAATTGATTCCATCCAACGGGTAGATTGGAGGAATTCCTTTGGTAAGTACCAACGGGTATGATGGCATAAAGGAGTATATAAGGAAGACGTTCTAAAGTTTTTGAGGTGTGCACGATAGAAGAATTCCAAAGTTTGAAGCTCCTTGTTGTTTAGACAATTCCTTTGAGCAAATACTTGTATACAAAAGAGAGTCTATATTTGTGAGAAACCTTGAGGAGGTGTGATAGAACATCTACACTGTGGAATCAAGGAAAAGCTATGCTGTAACTTCTCTTTTGTTCATATTGAAATCCAGCCAGTGGGCTGTCAGTGCGGAAGAGTGGACGTAGGCTTAGAATAAGCCGAACCACTATAAACCTTGTGTTTAATTTTCTCTTCCTTACTCTCTTTACTTTGATCGTACTTCATTTTGTGAACTCCTTTCTATCGGCTACCTAGAATCACTTCCGTATCTCGATAAATTGTTTGTGCACCTATTCACCCCCTCTAGGTGCTTATACTAGCTATCTCACTTATATCCTTTTGCATAGCCCACTTGAGCCTGCAATTTCATTTCTTTAAACCCAGTTGATGATCATCCCCCACATTAGGGCAAGACAAAAGGCAAATGAAGACCCTCGGAAGTTTGAGTGTCATTGTTTGATGCATACATAGAAATCAAAATAGAACCAAGGGGTATGAAAAAGCAGTGTGCCTGGTAAAAGCAAGGCCAATGCCCATAAAAAAAGTAAAAAAAAAAATGAATAAGAACTTGGGGTATGAAAAAGTGATGTGCTTGGTAAAAGTAAGGCCATTGCCCATGATGACAAAAAGAGTCAAGATAAGGTGACTGTTAATTGCAAGAATTGAATCTTGATGGAGCAATACTCAACAGAACTCAAATATTGATTTTTTACAATCAATGGGGGCATTTCATGAAGATAATCCCCAATGATGAAAAAGAAAACTGGTGGCAATGCCAAGATGATCACCAACTCTCAATTTGAGCCTAATGATCACTTCATTTCTCAACCCATAAACCCAGCCTACGTTACATCATTTACAAAGTCTCTTCAAATTATGGCACTTGAATTAACACAGGAGTTCATATGTTTATAGGCATCGCTCGAAGAAGTACGAGCAAGATTATTTCTTTCTCATTTTGTAGGGTTCTTAACTTGAAAACCTAGAGATGATTATAGAATTGTTCTTTCAACTGCCTTGACTCGAAGAGTCCCTTTGTTAAGTCATTGACCAAGCCCACATTACGGTCCTTATTAAAGACCTCTCAGATTGGTAAGATCGTACTACTTGTAAGAATACTTGGACCCTTGTTGGTATAATGATAGTGAGATGAAGTGATTCTCATAAAATAACCTCTAAATGAGAGTGAATGAAAGTCCTTTCTAACTAAAGGTCCATCATTTGGTATTCTTAGGAAATCCATGTCATGAGTGAAAATTGTCTTGAATGATAATTCTCTCCAGTGGAAATTTGGGTGATGTAAAGGTCATTATGCATGAGCTCGATTGAATTAATAAAAACTTAAATGGATTTTGAAGTATGCATTCTAGAATAGCCTTAATTGCTTATTTCTTTGGTAAATGCATTTTTGCTCTAATCTTGTTTGACAGGTAATGCTTTTTCAAAGACCCAACAGCTCTTGACTTTAAAGTTCATTTCAGAATGTCTCGTGATATTAAGAGATGAGAAACCTTCACAGACATTCAAGGTGCATCCTTGATGTTCCTAAAATTAATTTCTACCAGGAGCTAAAAGATCTCCACATGATATCTAAATTCCATAAGACATATCCCCAAGAATCATAGATATCACCATGTAAATATATCTCTATCTATACTCTAAATACTTGTCATTGTGCAGGTATACTCTCTCAAGTGCATTGACACTTGACTGGTCAAGCTATCCTTTATAGTGACCCGGCTTGCTTTCGTAGCTCAAAGTCCCTTTTCATCGACCCAGCATGCTTTCATAGCCCAGTGTTCCTTTTCATGACTTGGCGTGCTTTCGTAGCCTAGAGTCCCTTTCATCAACTTGGCATGCTTTTGTAGCCCGATGTCCCTTATAATTGACCTGGCATGCTCTCGTAGCCCAGAGTCCTTTTTATTGAATCAGCGTGCTTTCATAGCCCAAAGTTCCTGACCTGGCATGCTTTTGTAGCCCAAAGTCCCTCTTTATCGACTCGGTGTGCTTTTGTAGCCCAATGTCCATTTATATCGACCTAGCATGCTTTTGTAGCCTAGAGTCCTTTACACCGACACTCGATGGAGTTGTCCCCCAAAGATTTTTCTCTAGATTCAGTCTGATTAAGGTGACTGAAGAACAATTTGGGTCCTGGTTAGATGATTTGTGTTGCAACGCTAGGCGATCGAAAAATGATTTGGGTCCTAGCCAAGCAAAATCCACGTTTAGGCAACCGTAGAATGATACGGGTCCTGGAAAATCAATTTCCCTATTCAAGTGATCGTAGAATGGTACGGGTCCTGGAAAAATAATTTTCTTCATCAAGGCGACCGTAGAATAGTACGAGTCCTCGACAACACCTATTTCTTATTTAGGTGACCGTAGAATGGTACGGGTCTTGGAAAGTGAATCCCCATTTAGGCGATCGTAGAATGGTACGGGTCCTATACAACATCTATTTCCCCATTCAGGCAACCGTAGAATGATACGAGTCCTGGAAAATGAATCCTCGTTTAGGTAACCGTTGAATGGTACGAGTCCTAGACACAACCAAACACTGCCATATTAGGTGACCGTAGAATGGTACGGGTCCTAGGAAAGTAGTCTCTTTACAAAGCCTTTTTACTATTTTGGGTGACTGTATAATGGTACAGGTCCTGGACATGTAACACTAACTATCCTAAATTACTCTACCCTCCTTGAAGGTAAGTTATTCCAGGTAGGTTCATTTATCATTTGCATTAGCATTTCCATGCATCATACAAATTGCATTCCGAAATGGAATTCATTTTCCAACAAAAAAATCATTCATTGTATATACATGATCAAAATTTAGGTCACAATTTGTCTTTGAATGCAACCACTATGAGCTCACCTTCAAAGAGGGGTAGCTGTTAACACCTAAATATTGGCAACTTGTTTAGTCAATTATCGCATTAAAAAGTTAGGGGTTACTTTTAACCCCTAAGCAAAAATATTAAATTAAATTGCTTAGCATATAGATATAAGGGGGCATATTTCATTTAGTATACATTTGTCGAGCCTTGGAGGGGATGCAACTGTGTAGAATGAGAAGTTTGAAGCCGATGGAGATGTTTCTAAGTAGTACAATTTAAATCATGGTCTTAAAGGGATAGAAAATGGTGACCATCTCGATGAATCAAAAGAGAGCATGCCTACCCCCAAGAACTGCTTGTCCGGAACTCTGACCTGAATGTGGATGGGAATTCAAAATCAATATTAGCTTTTGGTCCGACCAAGTATATCGGCCGTTCCCGACACTAGATTCAAGCATGAAGAATATTCTGAGTGGTCTCTTTCTAAAGTTGAGAAGATGGCCATCGATCTCGTTCAGCTTGCAAACTTGAATAGAGGGATGGATGAAGATGATGAAGACTACGATGAATAAAGCTAAGTCAGCATGGTGCTTTGGTGCTATTTGCTGATGCAAAACCATTAAATGTGTTTGGATAGAGGCGCATACAACGCAGATGCTAAACTTTGGAAACATCGTCAAGATAGGTCAAAGCTGACTAGTTCCATGCTACTTTAGGAGGTTCATAATCGTCGCACGGTGTTATCATTAGTCAATGCACTATTATCACTAGTTTTTCATCCCTTTTTGGTTTGCAATGTATTCACGCCATCGAGTCTATTTCATGTTTCACTGCATAAGTGCCAAATCTTATATTTGTGTAGCCATCTTTCCTTGTACTCCTATAACAGGAAAAATAGGAAAGCCCAATATTGCAAGGGAGTTGAATTGCGATGGCCTTACACCGTTACACATTGTGTCGGCCACAGGGGGATTTGAAAGCCACGAGGGAGCTTCTAATAGTAGGCCCTGATCTTTGCATGATCAAGAACAAAGGTGGCTGGACACCGATTCACTATGCCGCCATCAAGCGTAGGGTCAAGTGGAGAATGATCAGTCCAATGCGCTCCAGAAGTTGTCGAAGATGGAGATGTAGATGACCTTGTACGATGACGATGGGAACACAATCTCACAGTTGGCTGCGGCTTCGAAACATCTCTAGTCTATTGGACAGCAAAATGGGGTCAACTCATTGAAAGGTTATGATGACCGCTCCCTTTTAATGCTAGAATTTTAATTCTGTTAAGCAAAAGTTTTGACCCATTGACCCATGTAAAATTTCGTTCAATTTTGTGTGGGCACGCAATTTTCAGTAATTAAGGGAAGGAAAGATGTGGTGGCCACGTCTTTGAGGAAACGAAAGCTAGTAGAGAATAGGAAAGAAAGGCATACGGGCAAGAAAGTTGAAAGAATCAATATATTGGTAGATTTGAAGGAGGAACAAAAGGTAATCTCGCTCAACTGGAAAAGTGTGATATTTAGGCTTTATTATTTCTTATTTTAAAACAAGAAAGAGTGCACCGCCAAAGAAATTGCACGCATCCATAAGCTTGAGCAAAAGGGAAACAAATTTTCTGCATCAACTCAAGGACAAAGAAAGAAATATAGTTGGATATACCCATGGCTCTATTCACGGCAAGAAAGGGAAGAAATCAACAAATTGGTGAGCTGATATTCAATTTGAAGAAATGAAATCAAAAGAGAATATTCAGCACATATTCAACCAACTTGGAGCTACCATATTATAAATAAAGCAGTAAAGTGAGAGAGGGAGGGGGGATTCCAAATTTCACAGAGACACACGACAGAGAGAGTAGAGCAGACGCGAGGAATCTCGACCAGCTCTTGGCTAAGATGCTTCTTCCATGCATCCGCCCCTTCCACGGCCAGACTCGGGTCGTGCTTCTGCCTCCATCACCGCCACATCATGCTGCTACCCTGGTGAAGTGTCGACAACGGCCAAGCTGCTCCCTATATACATGCCACCTGAGAAGTCATCCGAGTTCAAGCTGTTGCACCAACTGTGTTGCTGCTTTGGTTTCGTTGTTGCTACGCACTAGCACCATTGCTCCATGGCCCACTAGCGCTGATCCTCCACTGATGAATGCTACCTGATGCTACCCCTCTGCGAAGGGATTGCTGCCTCATCGAGTTGGCAACTCTCCCTTTTGCCAATCTAGTCCTCTTGTGGCTGCCCCCTGCTATGCTGGTCATCCTCGTTGACTTTACTAAGCCAAATCAGTGAAGCATCAGTCACCACTCGAAATTTGTTGTTGCTTACTGAGCAACACGTTATCTTCAACTGCCGCCCGTGAGTGATCCCACCATCCGTTGTTCGACTAGCCTTATTGCCTAATTTGTGGGATTATCTCGTTTGAATATTTCAATGATACCATCATATCCACAAAAATATCGATTAGCCTTTTAAATTGGGAAATCTTCATAATTTCGCAACGTATATGTGATTGACAGTTCAATTTCACGCTCGAAATACGACCTACAATCATACGGAAAAATCACCAATCCAATCTCACGCTTGAGATACGATTCGTAATTTTATTTAAAAATTGGCCAATCCGATCTCATGCGCGAATACGATTTGTCAATTTATTTCCCAAAATTAAATGGATGTGGATGATGTCTCGCTTGATTTGGTGCCATGTTGTTCCTGATGCCTTATTTGTTTGCTCCCGTAAAAGAAAAAATATTTGAGTTAGATTAGATGCATGTTAGGATATTACTTGTTTTAGGTTATTTTGCATGTCTAGAATAGGAAATTTATTTATTTCGAATTTCATAAATAAAAATACAAAAAAAAAAAAAAAAAATAGGATGTTAGATTTCTATTTTTGGCAATTATTAATTTCGAAAATTAAAAAAAAAATCATCATGCATATGTCATATAGAGTTAGGGTATATTTTGCATGTCATTGCATATTAGGATAAAAATTGCACTTAGTTTAATTCTAGGTAATATTTTTCTTAATTTATTATAAGTTTAGATATTAGATAGATTGCATTTTAGGATTATTTGGGTTAAGATAATACATTAGTTTTAATTAGGATTTGGCTTAACCTAATTCCTAATGCAAATTGAATAGAATCTTAATCTAGTTAGATAATTTTCACATTTTTCCTAATTCCGAATTTTATTAAAAAATACAAGAAATGTGTTAGAATAAATTAGTTTTATTCTCTAGCATAAATTACATTCTTTTAGGAAAAAAAAGAAAAAAAAAGAAAAATGTCATATGCACGCCATTAGGATTTAGACTCCTTGAAATGCATGTCATATAGTAGTTGTTAGGTCCATTCAATTAGAAATTACATGTCATAAGAATTAGGTCATTTAGGACTGCTGATGTGAATTCTAAACTAGCAATGCAGATGTTTTCGTTGCTACGAGGTGAGTCCTGCATTTTTTTTATTTGCTTTATTGGGTGTTAAATTGGTGGATTATGTACCCGTGTGATCGCCTCACATGTTAAGGAAATAGCCTAAAATTAATTCAAGCTGCTTGCCAAACATTTTTCAAAATAAAAGAGAAAGGTACCGAAATGGCGTTAGAGAAATCTAGTGTAACCAAGTCCACAAACTCATAAATCTTTGGTTCGTAGAAGTAAAGTAAATCTCCCATTACTTTACTTGGGTTTCTAATCGATCAACCAAAAATAGATTAGTGGCGACTCCTAATTAAAAATCAATTGTATGTTAAGAATTTGAACCGAAGTCACGAATTGGTATGGGCTTAGGAGAACCCGAGTTAAGTCAAGGCTTAATAATCCATTAGCCAAACCCTAGGTGGTTCAAACCCGAAAAATTGGTCACAACCGCATGTTTTGGAACTTGAGAGTGAGTGAGCTGTGATCGTCAAGTAAGGTGTACTGGTGGTTGCCAAGTGAGGAAAAGTGATACATGTTGCAGTACATGAGTTGAAGTGGAGTATTTGTATTGAAAGGTTCTATGTAAGTAATGATCTACTGTGATTATCCTCAGATGTTGTGGAAGAGTGTCGAGATACTACAAGAGAGATTGGTAGAGAAACTAAAGGTTTAGTTGATCTAAAGATTAAGAAGCGGTGCAAAACATTTCTGTTCTAGAAAAATATAGATGGAGATAAGGAAAAGAACAAGTTTATTTAAGAGAACATTCATCAGATTAAGTTCGAATTCTAGTTATAGCAAAATGGATGCGAAAACGTGTATGTGGGAGTACTTCTCTTTGAAACAGTAAGCTGTATTGTAGAAGACAGCAAAACCTTTGATGATTCCACGAATTTTCTGTAATTTGCTATATAGAATTGGACCTTAAACCTTTTATGAAAGTTTTAGGACACATCCTTAGGAATAACATATCAAAATTTTAGAACAAACGATCAAGATTTGGGTAGTCAAATGTTCTTTCTTCTATAGGTACTCAATCTGGAAAGTTGTTGCAGAATTTTAGGAAAGAAGACAGCAATTACTGCTCTTAATACATTGAGATTTAGGCTTAGGTTTCTTCACAGAAAATGTTAATTTATTTCTCTTCTATAATATACTGAAATTTCGTAACATTCCAATAATATTAGATGTGTTTTCTGTGTGTGTGATCAAAACTGCTCATTTTAGTTCATAAACTGTTTTGACCCGAGAATGTGCAACAGTTGTTGTGTCACTTGTACTTGACTTTCATGACACATATGGAGTTTAGTGATCTCATGATAGTGGTTATTTTGTGCACGAGTATGCCTCATCCATCATTTGAAGTATGGTTATGGTATAGATACCAATGGTGGCATGCGTTTGCAATGAGTGTGATGCATAGTGCTTGATTATGGGATAAAAACTGTTAACCATGGTACGGGACGTACCCAAATGGGTTTTATCTTATAATTTGGACACCCATGTGTGCTTGATACATGAGAGTTAAGTGTATAGATTATACTTGAGGTAGTTGTGTACTTTTGAGGTCTTGTGCATGTTGTGATGACATTAATCGAAGGTGTGATGTGTTAAATGTGTGCTTGAATGAGCAAGAGATTTCCATTGGTACTGAGATGCTGGTGATGCCCCAGGGAGTGGGATGCCCATGCTGTGTGATCTTGGATGCCTTAGTTGAACACGACACTGGAATGCCTCGGAGTGAGATGCCATTGTAGGTGATCAAGGATGCCTCAGTTGTAGGATACTGAGATGCCTCGAAGTGAGATGTCCCATGTTGAGTGATCTTGGGATGCCCTGGTTGTGTGATACTGGGATGCCTTGGAGTGAGATGCCCATGATAGAAATATTGTGGAAGTCCGGATGTGGGATTCCAGAAGTGACTCGATCAGGCCGGCTATGTTCTGGTAGGTAAACTGATCGAGGGTCGGTTTGATATTCACACTAAATCATAATATCTACTTGGCGCGTGAGTTGTGCATATTACTGTTGTATTTCATTTTGATATAGATTGAGAATGTGATATATATATATATATATATACATATATATATATATATATATATAGATGCATTTAGTATGTCTTGTATAAATTGGTTATACATGTGATGCATCAATATTCATTTAGTTATACATGTGACAATCCTATCTTAGTATCTTAAGCTATTTGGTTGTGATTCTCTTGTATCCTTTGATAGCTATGGATTGTCTAGGTTAGAGTCTTATCATTTCTTTATTGGGCATTGTTTTTGCTCATTCCTTATATTTTTAAGATTGATAGTATGGACATGCCACCAGTAGCTTATTACAGGGTGGTAGCATGCCTCGGGGTTTCTTTCCATGATGTGTTTGACCCTGACGTTGAGATGACTTTCTCGAAGTATGAGGCTACATTGTGGATAGACGATTGTAAAGCTGAGATGATTCTGATGAGGTTTGTCGCCTGGTTTGTAAACCACGAAGGGGAGATGTTTGGCCCTCTTCCTTATGGTGCTGGAGGACCTGGAGCTAGGATGGATGGCACGTAGACGCCTATGATCATGTAGAAGCTGGAGCGATGTCTTTTGTTTTTCTAATACACGTGGGCTTGAGTGGGATAATGGAGTTAGATACCCCCTCACCATTTTCCCTTGCTGGTCACTTACGCCTTTACTTTTAAACTTGTAAATATGATGTAAATAGGCGAGGAACTTGGAAGTAGTCCAGGTTGATTTTTGTAAGCCCAAATGTTGCTAAGAAAGTAATGAAGCTTCTCATGATCTTTATCTATAATCATAAATGGATTGCCTAATATTATGAATTGATAAGATTATTGTAGGATAACCTTGCAATATCAAATTTAGATTTTAAATAATCCATGTTATACATGCTAACCTTCAATGATGGACGCTAGTCTGACATCTTCATAATCAGTAAGTCCTATAAGATGATAATCCATGTAAATTCTGCTTGCGCTTAGTATGTGACGCTCCTGGGACATCACAACACACCCATTGGAAGGAAGAGCAAGCAAGTTAAACCCTCATAGACAAGCTCAGAGCAGATTAATTACATTTGGCGTCTAGTTATTCAATGCTGAGATGAAATGTCCAAGTTAACCTAGGACCTAGTTGGAAACTTGAGAGATAAGGATGCTCGATAATTAATACTTCTTGACCAAGTGGGACACCTCCTTTTTACAACTAAGATTGCCGCCTTTGATTTTCAAAATTACTGGACCTGCGCTATTTACCAATTTTACACAGATTTTTATGGTGCAAATTAAAAGAAACTTCCTCCATGAAAGTTATTCTAAACATCTTGATATAAAAACATACTTAATTTTCATATTTTTCTTAGTTGAAATGGTTAGGACGAAGGCCCAATCATTCATCAGCTAGAACTTGTCTCGTGTAGCGAATACGATGACCAAGGTTGTCTTCTCGAATTTTTATAAAATAATGGCTTTCAAATTTAACCATTATTACTTCATGAAAGTTTTAAAAAAAAAATTCATATCTACAACATATTAAAATTTCGAAGAATTTTATGAAGATTTGGATTTCAAAATAAGTCTCTCACTCCAACTATTGAATCTACTCGATGGACGAATATTTGGGTTGTGTTCAATGATTTGCTTCTCTTTCTACATCATGAATTTAAATTGAATTCCTGCATGAAAAATTTTTCCTAAGATCTTCTCGATGACAATGATTTCGAAATTGTTCAAAACTATTTTTCTCACCCAAGAGGTATGAGTCACACCCAAGCTTGGACTCAAGTCCTTAAATGCCAAGTTGAGGTGTACAATCTCTTCCTCGGCCCTAGAATCAACTTGGGTGATAGACTTTTCTTCATTGCCTTCTTGAGGATGGAAAATTTGCCTTCTTAAAGAAGGAAAGGAAAATAGAAAGAAAAAAAACTCTAGAATTCCTTCATGATGAAGGTGAGGATTCCCTTGACTCTTCAAAGGTCATGATTGTGGTCGAAAATATCTTGGATATTCTATAAAAGTGGCATACACATGGACCAATGGAAAAGTGAAAAGTGGGTCATCATCGATGACACCTATGAGCTTAGGTTGCCAAGTAAGCCCTTTTGGCCTTTTAACTCATCATTTAGGCTTCAATTATTGGACCCATAACCTTGCCACTTAAGGAATTTAGGCAGGACACTTGGAAACATTAGAATGGATCGCTTGGCCTGGTAATGATGGCTCCAAGGGGTATAAATATGAGGAGCTCTCTTCATTTTCCTCACTTTGCTCCCATTTTGTCTGCCCTCCATCTCCTTGAACAACCTGCACCTCACGTCTCTCTCTCGACCTTCAAAGTAAGCCGCCCTTCCTTTGTAGTTCGTGTCTTAGTGCGAGGTTCATCGAAGGTAAGTAGAATCTCTAACTCTTGGTTAGGGCGATAGCCTACATTGTTGAGTTTAATGGTGTGCTCACTTGTGTAAGCCGTGTGTATGTTGTAATGTTATGTTGTGTGTTTGCTCATGTTTGCATGTTTGAGTGTGTTCACGCCTCGGGACGAGGTCAAGGTTCGCTCGATTTGGAATCGACATCAAGTCGCGATGCAACCTGAGCCATGAACCAAGAATTGTTCCCGACATATTTATAATATGATGTTGAGGATCATGAAACACTCACTTGAATGAGTACGCACTCAGGCCATACATACGTTGGCTAAGATAAGAGATGAAAAACTGGCTTGTGTAATGCATTTGTATGTGCACTTAAAGAGGAAAAAGTGCTTGTCGCCACATAACGTTGGTGGCGATGCCTTGCTCATTGAACAGAATGCCTTGGTTGAGCCAAGATGCCTTGGTTTTGAGCCCAGATGCCTCGAGTAAGCTGCCCGGGATGCCCTAGTTGAGCTAGGATGCCTAGCTTAAAACCAGATGCTTCAGTTGAGCCAGGACGACAATAAATGAATTTTCATGAGTGCTGGTTTATGCTTAAGTATGATATGTTGATATGTTCATTGATAAGTAGAAGGTAAGCATGCATTGAAATATAAACGAATGGACATCTACATGTAGTCGAGGATAGCAATAAGTTTGCTATTGATCTACCATCGACATTGCATTGCGAGTGTTGTACCTACTAGATTTTGATGATGAGATGTCTTCATAGTAGAGAATTAGGGGTTTTACTTACTAGGTTTCCCCTAAACTCACCTCTCATCCTTTCAATCTTGTAGGCATGGAAGTCTCACATCAATTTTGGGAGTTGCAATCTCGCTAGAGGAGCTAAGGTTTACCTTGACCTTTTGAAAATGTGGTAGTTGTAAATATAATGGCCCATGATAGAAGGGCTTGTAAACGTAGCTAATGTAATTGTGCATTTGTAAATGTTTGTTTTCCTAGTTGCTTGTTGTTGTTCGGGTGGTGTATGTACACTTCCGCATGTGCTTAATGAAAATTTAAAAAGAAATGGGACGGCGATGCGCCTGGGACGTCGCGAAAATAACCCCTGCTACTTGTGACCCTTGGAATGGAGTTGGGGTCATGATAGTTTTGGTATCAAAGCGGGGTTATTATTTGGAGTGATAAGGTGAGCTGGGAGTCATGGGATAGTCAGCTAGGAAAACACCTCGTGCATGTGATTGTTACTTACTTGGTTTCTCAGTAGGAGATTTTGATTCCTAACCATTTATTGTGATGTAGAAAGTCTTTTTAGAAATCCTATAGTTGCAATATGAGTACTCTGGGTTAGGTGGCCATGAGTGGAAAGTCAACTCAAGGCTAGGTGAGTTCCAAAGGGAAGTCAAAAGAGGACCCTTGACTAGATGAAATTCTGCAAGCTCTTGAGACAATTGGAAGAATAATAGGATAGCACGCATAGCACCAAGCAGCTTTTGCTTCTGGGAATGCCTCTATGGCTGAAAACGGAAGTGGAAATGGCGAATGTCCTATGCAGGGACTAGTGGAGCAATTCCTAAAGTTGCGACCCCTAAGGTTTGCTAGGATAGTAGATCCCGAAGAAGCTAAATCATGGGTCAACAAGTTAGAAAAGCTTTTCACACTTTTAAGGTAAGCTAGAAAAGATTTTTGCACTTTTAAGGTGTTCTAATGAAGATAAGGTGACACCGCTAGTGATGAACAAGCGGAAACCATTGCTCGCGGTGGCGCAGTTGGCTTTGGGCCCTTTGCCCCTCACGAAGGGGAGGGGTTCAAATCATAGAGGTGTCATGTTCGCACAGCTCAAACGCGGTTGAGTCTGTGGTGATGGCTCAGTCCACCCCAGGTTTATGTCTAAGCTGCAGACCGACGACATGTGGCATCCCAAAATTCATGGCAACCTTTAGTTACATTAAAGTCTATGAATAGATGATGAAAATACCATCAAGTTATTTTATGGCCATTTAATTCATAATTTGCAATAAGATTTATGGCCAAGCTTTTAATGGATAATTATTTGATAGGAAAGAAAATCCTATCATTGGCCATGTGTTTTATAAATTGGAATTTATGAAATTATGATTTCAAGATTTTGGCCATGTGGAATTTAGTAATTAAATTCTTAAAAGAAAGAATTAAAGATGAATAATTGAAAGTGAAATTGTGGGTTTAATTAGGTTGGGCCTTAGGCCCAAGAGTATGGATTTTGAAGGGCCAAATGGTCGGCCCATTGGAGCCAAGGAGGGGCTGTCGACCAGCCCATTTATTGGCCCAAGATTGGCCCAAGAAGAAGGCCCATCAGCCTTGCATGTAACTGGACAAGTGGCATGAAGGAGGTGAAGCATGGTGGACACTTGTCTTCCTCCACAATTACACTTGTCCCCCATGCAAAAAGAGAATGCATGCAATATAAATACAACCAAAGAGAGAGAGAGAATGGCTGGTGGAGAATTCGGCCAAAGGGAGAGAGAGGAGGATGCGAGAGAGAGGGAGTGGCAAGAGAGAAGGGAAGCTGAGAGAAGGAGCTCGCCCGTCGCCACCCGCACGCCGTTCGTCCGTCACCGGTGTGCCGCCGTTCGTGTGGTTTAGAGGCAAGTGGGAGTCCTCTAGCTTCTCTTGCATGTTTTTATGTTGCTTGCATGTTGAATTTTTGGGTGTTTAAGTGAGAAAAACCGAGGTATGGTTGGCTTATTCTTGAATCGCATGACTGTTTTGCTCGGACCGTGTGAGTCAGAAACTTGTTTGAGCTTGCATGTGTGCTTAGAGTCCGATTTTGGCTTCAATTTCTTCATGAGAGTTGTAGCTAACATCTTGAACTACAACATACTTAAATTTCGTGGAAAATGATGGAGATTTGTGGGGTTAAACTCTCATTCTACGGAGACCTCAGATCTGGAAAGATTTTACTGACTTCTTGTTGGATTTGTGGTTGCATCTTGACTTGTACTAAGAATCTCTCTTCAATTTCTTCATGAAAGTTGTAGGGGACATCTTAAAATACAACATACTCAAATTTGAAGTGAAATGAACAAGTATAGCCTAGTAAATCGACTAGATCTTGAAGATGGTGATTCTGGAGATGTATTTTGGGACACCCGAGACTTCATGGACCTAAATGGCGACTATAATTTGGTTATTTGACTTATGTTTCTTCATGAAACTTGTAGAGGACATCTTTATGTAGAAAATAGCCAAATTTCAGAGGAAACGAAGAAGATTAGGTAGGTAAAAACTTGGTATTTCGGAGAAGTATGTACTGGACGATTCGGTGAGGGATCCAGAAGCTAATCTAGAAAGAATCTGGCTTGGAAGTCTCACAAAAGATGTACAAAAATTTCTTGGCTATAACTCGGTGAAATTTCATAATTTTCGGAGGTCATATGAATATTTTAATCGAATTATTTCGGAAACTGTGAATTCTGCTTCTATCCGAATTTACATACTGCTTTGTGTGGATTGTACCTTCATGTGTGGAATTCGATTGGGCATGTATCTTTCATGAGATTGCTATCTTATTGACTTGTCTACCACTAGCCTTAATTTCACGATTCTTGAGAATCATATGAATATTTAAATATTTTCTGAAAGTGGTATTTGCTGGAATTTTGTATGGATTGGATGATGATGTATTGATGCATGCATGACTACGAGTTGACATGCATGTATGAATTGAATGCTGCACATGATCTTGTTGGTCATTATATTGCGTGCCATGATGAGTTGAGAGCTAAATTGGTGACCATGGATAATGATGAATGAGGAAACCGTTTGTGGCGGATGATTATGCCCCGGGAGTTTCGGGATGCCCGGTGGTATACGGTACATAATTCCAGAGAAAGGGAGGATCCTGGTGGTATGTCGGTACATAATTCCGGAAGCCCTATCGGAGGATTCTGCCCAAGTGGAATGCCTCGCGATGCCTAGGATTGGGGTGCGAGATGCCCGGTAAGGGAGTGTAAATGCCGGAAGCCCTGTCGGAGGTTTCTGCCCGAAGGGAATGCCTCATGATGCTAGTTGGGATGCGAGATGCCCGAAATGTGGGGGCCGGATGCCCGGTGGCCTAGGAGGCGGAATGTCGGAAGCCTCGGAGGTCTTTGCTCGAGGGGATGATGAAATTGATGATTTGAGAAATGGGTGATGTGGTGATTAAATTTAAAGATAAAGATGAAAATTAACCCATGGTATGATATGCATGATGATATGCATGATGATGATGATGATATGTGATATGATATGATGATCACCCATGGTATGATATGCATGATGATATGCATGATGATGATGATGATATGTGATGTGATATGATGATCACCCATGGTATGATATGCATGATGATATACATGATGATGATAATGATGATGATATATGATATGGCATGATGACATGTGTAATGTGATGATGTCATGATGATGATGACATGTATGATATAATGATGCTATCATAATGATGACATGCGTGATGTGATGAGGTCACGATGGTGATGATGATGATGATGATATGCATGATGATATGCATAATGATGACGATATATGATATGGCATGATAACATGTGTAATGTGATGATGTCATGATGAAGATGACATGTATGATATGATGATGCATGATAGTATGCGCATGGTTTCAAGGTAAGTGACGCCTGCAATGCATGTATGATTTGCATGATGCATTGAGTTGTTATTAGATTTCTCTACCTGCTGAGTGGTTGTACTCACCCCTTTTGGGGAATAACATTTCAGACTAGATAAGATACCTCTGCTGCCATTGCTACCAGTAGATGGATCGAGTGATTGGATATGACCGTAAGGAGGAGGATAGCAAAGGAAGGAACTTTTGGATGCCGGCACTAATCGATGGACTTAAAGAGTATGACTGTTGGAGGAAATGTCGGTCATCTTTTGGAGTGTAGCCGAATATAGAAGACTACGACATTTTATGTACCGATGAATGATGTCCATCTGATTTAAGTAAATAAAAAGTGTACGGCTTTTACCTATAAATGTTTAGTAGGTGTGCATCGTTTCTGAATATAGGGAAGGGAGTTTGTTGGATGTGCTTCTGTATATGAATTGCGAAAGGGACCAATAAAAAAAAAATGTAAACCCCCATGGTTGTATGGACTCGCTGCAATTAAAATGGTATCAAAGTGACATGTTAATAGGAAAAGTGAAAGGTGAGCAAACTGTGGCGACCCTAACGGATCGGGGCCGTCGAGGGGTGCCACACGGTAGTTCCCAGGTCATCAAAAATAAATGAAAAAAAAAACAAGCTGGAAGGTAACGCCAATCACAAGTGGAAGACAATGCAAGGAATGGTGTTCCCTACTAATATTGTTGTAACTTTGAACGCGTTTATTGAGGCATTGAATGGAAAATATTTTTCTGAATGTGCTCGTGAGAAGAAGATGGCGGATTTTTGTGACTCCAACAAAACAACATGACTATTGATCAGTATGAGGCAGAATTTGCCGAGTTGTCAAGATATGCCCCCAAGTTGGTTGATGATCCAATGGATAAAGTGAAGATATTTCGAGATGGCCTAAAACCTAAAATCCATAGTTCATTAGTGCCACTAAACCTTAAGAACTACAGCGAATTTATGAGCAAGCCAAGCTAATAGAAAGAGATTTCTTAGAGCGATCTGCTATAATCACTTATCCAGGATGGCCTTATCATCCAACTTCTCAAGTTAATTAGCATCGTGACAAGAGTTTGAGAATTCCAAGTAGGAGACCATGTGTTGGTGTAGGTTAATACTAAGGCAGTATAGGTAATTAGAAAGAGAATTAGAGCTACCCAAAGTTGGCAAAAGAGTTATGCAGACAAGAGACGAAAGCCTCTAGAATTCCAAGTTGGAGACCGTGTGTTTCTCAAGGTTTCTCCATCAAAAGGTATGTCTCATTTTGGTGAGAAAGGTAAGTTAAGTCCATAGTACATAAGGACCCTTTGAAATCTTAGAAAGGATAGGGAATATTACCTATCGGTTGGCGTTGCTACCGAAACTTGCTTAGGTACATAATGTATTCATTGTGTCCAAGTATTCACTCGAGCGTGGGCCAAACAATTTAGGCAATCCGTTGGCATCATGATTCGTGATATTTGGCCTGGAGATGACCTTGGATCAAATCATGAAGAATCTTGGAAATCTTAGCACAATTTGATTATCTAGTCACCAAATATTTGACCAAGTCAATATATATATATATATATATATATATATATCTTCTGTGTAGGAATATTCTAGAACATGACACATTAGACTTTAGGGTTAGTTTTAGGGTTTGTGTGGTGGCTAGAAAGCTTATATAAAGGATTTGCCAAATTTCTTTGGGGACAGATATATTTTATTTTTGAGGACAAAGTTAAGAGATTCTCTTCTACTGTTCTTTTGAGGACTTGACCTAATCAAGGTTCCCTTGTGATGGTTAATTCAACTTATCGAGCAAGATAGTGAATTCTTTTGTTCGTGGTGTCTATAACATTAGTTGGTTGACACGCGTTCATCAACAAGTCACGTTCATACTGAGGTTACCAATCACAAGTTCAATTGGAGGTCGAGGTTTGCAATTCGCATCATCCGGACCTTCGTAGAACGATCTATCCACAATGATTCGCATCATGATAGAATTTTCAATTTCTAAAATCGGTTCAAATTCCTAGTTAATTTTAATCCGGTGCGATTTTAGCATAACCTAAGCTATTTGGTAGCTTTTAGAAATTTTTAGTGCAAATGACCCATTGTCTATTTTCTTCAAGCCACAATGAACCTTTTCGACACATTAGGGATTCTCAGTTGTCGTGAAAATTTCAATGTTTCAAATATGAACACAGGGTACCAAAAACGACATAAAAAAGCAATATAGTGTCGATCGGCGAGAATTTTGCGATTTAGTAGAATCACCCACGTTTCACCACACATCTTAGTTCAACCGACCTATCCCTAATCTCTAATCGATTCTTCACTATGCCGTAATGATCTCTGCACATGAGCATAGTCAAGTAGCTGATTCTTGATCGAATCCTCAAGTCTATTGCATTAAAATCTCTTAATGACTTCCCATATAATCTAGTTATCTCACGAGTGATCAACTCTGAGTATAACACTATAGGCGTGTCGATGAAAGGCTTGATTTATTAAATTGAAAACAAGATTAAAAATTCAGGATGTCATAACTCTTCCCCTCTTATAAATTTTTGTCATCGAAATTTAAACCATTTCAAACTTTAAGAAAAAAGGTGGGGTACAATTGTCTAATCAACTCTTCAATCTCCTAGGTTGCTCCTTTAGTGCCGTGGTGTTGCCATACCAGTTTGACCAACGGGATGATCTTTGTATATAGAACTTGCTCTTTCCTATCCATGATTTGAATTGGCCTTTCATCGTACGACACTCGGTCATCCATGTCCAATTCCTCGAAATTAAGCACGTGGGTCAGGTCAGGCTCATACTTCATCAACATCAACATGTGAAAGATGTCATGCACTTATGCCAATTTTGGCAGCAATGCAAGACAATATGCTAGGGTCCCAATTCTCTCAAGAATATCAAAAGGACCTGTGTACCTTGAGCTTAGTTTTCTTTTCCTCCCAAAGCACAAAGTTCCCCTCATCGGCAACACTTTCAAAAAAACGTGATCACCAACTTGGAATTCTAAAAGCCTTCGACACTTATCTGCGTAACTTTTCTTACAACTCTTAGTGGTCTTTAATATGTTCCTGATCACTGTGACTGCATCATACTGATCTACTGTCAGCTCCTTTTGTTCCAATTGAACAAATTCAGAAATCTTCCTATCCTTAGCACAGTCAGAAAAATGCTTCCTTTTGAAAGCTCTCACAAACTCCTCCCAGTTAACATCAATACTCGGTGGAAAGATTATGTCTTTCGAAGCTCTCCACCAAAACTTTGCATTTCCCTCCAGCTGGTACTATGATAAAACTATTTTCTCAGCAGCAGTGCAGTCCAATAGCAGGAAAATTTGCTCCATCCCATCAATCCATTGTTCCGCCTCCTCAGGACTTCCCATTCCATTGAACTTAGGTGGCTTCAGCTTCAGAAATTGCTCCACCAGTCCTTGAGTACGACGTTCTGCTTCGAGCTGTTGCTGCGCCTGCCTTTCCATCAGATTTCCAATATTGGCTAATGCTTGCAGGATGTCGTCCATTCGGGGTTCAGCCCTTGCAGCAAAGGCTTTAGCCCTCGATGGATGAGCACTTTCAGCTCGCACCATGACTTTCCTGCAATTTCTAAGCATTGCCTCATGAATAATCTGAGACTCACCACCTCCATTCAAAGCAACCACTACTACTACATAAGTAACATATACATGTTACCGGTACCTAAAGACAAGTTCAAAATTAACTACTAGGGATCTACGATTGAATACTCATCACCCGTTATTCAATTATTTCGATTTATATTCTATGGTGTGCATTTTCATCATGTTCCTCAATTTCCGAATGAGGCTCCTTATCACTCAACCTATAACCATTCGTTCTGATACCAAAAGGGCGGTTGTGGCACCCCGAACCCTTCGTAGGTCGCCACAAGTGCTAATGTTACACCTTAATACCTTTCTTCTTAGAAGAGGCATCGTAACTAGTAGACACATTTTTTTTTTATAAAACAGTCCCAACGCGACTCACCAGCGGAAGCAAAATAAAACATCACCATCTCACCCTCCATCAACCATGATACAAATACACACCACTCATTATCGTGATTAAAAGACAAGCCACGACACTTTATTTACATATATTTTCAAGATGGGACTTCTTTTGGATCAGTACATCAAAAGGAAAAGCCAGGATTCAGCCACACCCGGCCTAAAACCCCAAAAAGAACCCTCGACCCACTACATCTCACAAGCACAACCCCCATCATCAGTGTCGGCTAACTATCCCAAAAAAAAAAAAAAAAAAACAGCTCATAGTCGTCACGCACGGCACCTCACACCCAACCTGGTGCATTAGGCAGTGGCGGCGGCAACATCCCACGTATCACTCCATCACGACGAATGTGGATGGATATGAACTCCTGAACAACAGGGCCCCCAGCCAAGCCTACATCGTACATGACTAAATAGCGCACTTGAATATACGTCAATCCAGGAACAGGGGGACATTCGAACTCCGCGCACTCGACCTCTACATCGGATGGTATGCCGCAAAACACACCCCGCGTAATGGCAGGAAGCGGCATGCTGCTAATCTGAAATGTTGGTCCCCAAAAGAGGTAAGTACAACCACTCAGCAGGTAAAGGAATCCAATAACCACTCAATGCATCATACAAGTCATACATGCATTGCAGGCATTACCTACCTTGAAGCCATGCATATACTATCATGCATCATCACCACAATCATAACACATACATGTGTATCATCATGTCATACTTATATCATCGTCATCATGACATTATTATATCACACACATGTCATCATCATCATATACATGACACCATCATACCATACACATGTCATCATTATCATGGCATCATCATATCACACATGTCATCATCATCCAGATACATGACACCATCATACCATACAAATGTCATCTTTATCATGGCATCATTATATCACACATGTCATCATCATCATGACATCATCATATCACACATGTCAATATCATCATGACATCATCATATCACAACATATATGCATGTCATCATGCCACATCATATATCATCATCATGTCATGCATATCATCATGCCATGGGTGATCATCATCGTATCATATCATATCATGCATTGTTCAATTTCCACTTTTTGCTTTCAATTTGATCACCACATCACCCTTCCTCGGATCATCAATTTCATCTCATATTTTACACTCGCATCCCATGCGAGAAAAACCATCGGCATTCAGCCATTCCAGGCCACTGGGCATCTGGCCCCCCACATTCTGGGCATCTCGCATCCCAACTGGTTTCACGAGGCATTCCCCTTGGGCAAAGACCTCCGACAGGGCTTCCGGCATTTACACTCCCTGGCCGAGCATCTCGCATCCCAACTGGCATCACGAGACATTCCCCTTGGGCAAAGACCTCCGACAGGGCTTCCGGCACCCCCAACTTTCCCAGCATCTCGACACTCCCGAGGACATCCGACCTTGTATCTCAATACAATCCGGCTGCCAGCACCCCCCCATCTCGAGCATCCTGACACTCCCAGGGCATATCATCCGCCATAACAATTTTCCTCATTCATCATTATCCATGTTTACAAATTTCGGTCTCAATTTAGCATGATATATGATGTAATGGCAAGCAAAGTCACATTCAGCATTGAATTCATACATGTATCTCAATCCATTGTCATGCATACATCAAGACCTTATCGTACATGCAGCAAGGTAAAATTATTCATCGAATAAAATTCATGGAATTTGTACCAATTAAAATAATTCATAAATCATGCCATTTTTCATTTATTTAAATTCCAGCTCGTACCACTTTCAAAGATATTTAATTTAAATATCCATATCATTCTCAAAAATCATAAAAATTAAGGCAAGTCATAATCAAGATAATGGGACAATGATTTCATGAAAAATACATGGCCAAATAAAATTTCCATAAAAATCCATAATTCACACAAAACAGCATATAATTTTCGGATGAAATCAGAATGCACAGTCTCCGAAGAAATTCGATTAAAATATCCAGACAACCTCCAAAAATTACGCAATTTTACCAAGTTATAGCCAAGACATTAAAGTACATTTTTCAAGAAGGCTTCCAAGTCAGATTCTTTTTAGATTATTTTCTACAGTCACACGAAACTTCTGGATCTGACACCGAATCGTCCAGTACATGCTTCTCCGAAATACTGAGTTTTCACCTACCTATTCTTCCTTGTTTCCTCTGAAATTTGGATATGTTTTACTTCAAGATGTTCTATAAAAGTTTCATGCAGAGATCTAAGTCAAATAACCAGAGTATATTCGTCATTTAGGTCCATGAACTCTCAGGTGTCCTGTAATACATCTCCAGAATTACCGTCTTCAAGATCTAGTCGATTTACTAGGTTATACTTGTTCATTTTACTTCAAATTTGAGTATGATGTAGTTTAAGATGTTCCCTACAACTTTCAAAAAGAAATCAAATAGAGATTCTTAGTAAAAATCAACATGCAAGCACAGATCTACCACAAGGTCAGCGAAATCGTTCCAGATCTGAGGTCTCCGTAGGATGAGAGTTTTACCCCTCAAATCTCCATCATTTTATACAAAATTTTATTATGTTGTAGTTTATGATGTAAGCTACAACTTTGATGAAGATATCCAAGCCAAAATCGAACTCAAAACAGACGTGCAAGCTCTCACAATGTTCTGACTCCAACGGACTCATGCGAAGACAGCATGCACTTCAAAAACAAACACAATAGCTTCACTCCCATGCTTCCAAACGTCCTAGAATTTGACCATACATGCAAAACATTGGTGCAAGAGTTGAAAGTGGATTCCAAACTTGCCTCTAGACCACACAAACGGCGGCACACGGCGGCGAGCACGGCGGCACATGGGCGGACGGACGGCGCACGACTTCTTCCTCTCGGCTTCTCCTCCCTCGGCCACTCTCCCTCTCTCTCACACAATCTCTCTCTCTCCCTTTCTCTCTTGGCCGAATGGCTAACTGGCCATTCTCTCTCCTTTGCTTCCCTTTTACTCCCCCCTAAACCTCTTCATTAGTAATCATTGCTTTGCCTTTCAATTGGCCAATGCATGCCATCCCTCTTGCCACTTGTCACAGCACATGCAAGATGGGCTTTCGGGTGTGGGCTTTTGGGCTTGGGCCGGCCACTCTTGGGCTTCCTCTTGCGCTGGTCGACAGCCCCCTTTCGCGGGCCTAATTGGGCCGACTAGCTTGGCCCATCAAGGCTTCCGCCAATGGGCCTAAGGCCCATCCTAAATAAAATTTAAATTTTCCTTTTTATAATTTCTTCTATGAATTTTAAATTTTAAATTCCACATGGCCAAAGTCTTGTGATATTTTATTTATAGAAATTTAGTCCATAAAGTGCATGGCCAAGCATAAATTATTATCATTAATGTATCTAATGTAAAATCTCATAAACATAAGCACAATCACCTAATCTTAAAAGAAGACTAATGGCTAAAGCATTAAACTATAGGAAATTTCTTTACCTAATTAGAGGCTTTAGCACACCTTATAACTTGACTTTGAATATTGGGATGCCACACAATATGTCGACTACTACCCAAATGGAATCGTTACATCTCTAACTCCTTGGTAATCTAGTCACAAAATCCATTGTGTTATGCTCCCACTTCCACTTTAGAATCTCGAAAGGTTGCAGAAGTCCTCTCAATTTTCAATGCTAATCTTTGACCTGCTGACACGTCAAAGACATGCTTGGTGATGTCCGCCTTCATACTAGACCACCAATAGTGTTGACATAGATTCTAATACATCTTTGTACTTCCAAGGTGAATGTTGTAACTATTATGATGAGCTTTTAATAAATTGTCCTCTTTAAGCTTCTCATTGTCAGGTACACATAAACATCCTTAGAACCTCAGTGTTCCATCATCAGAAATCTGAAAGTCAGCTTTCTTTTATCAGTATCTTCTTGCAAGATCTTCTGAACGTCGGGGTCTGTTGGCTAAAGTAATTTGATCCTAATTTTCACATTTGACTCAATTTTGAGTGTGGCCATAAGATTTGAAAGGTAGCCTACCTCAAATTTGAAAACCGAATCTCGAGCTCTCTCGAGTAGATTCCACTCCTTAACCAACATGGGAGCGACTGAAGACTTTCGACTCAAAGCATCGGTGACCTTATTCGCCTTTGCTGGGTGATATAGAATATCACAATCGTAGTCTTTTAGAAGTTCCATCCATCAACGTTGTCTTATATTCAACTCTTTTTGAGAGCATAGGTACTTGAGACTCTAATGATCCGTGAAGATCTGAACTTTTTCCCCACACAAGTAATGCCTCCAAATCTTCAACGCGAATATAATTGCTATGAGTTCTAAATCACGCGTCGGGTAGTTTAGTTCATGAGGTCTCAACTAGCGGGAGGCATATGCCACAATCTTACCATGTTGCATTAGCATGCAACCCAATCTTCGGAACGACGCATCACTATAGATCTCGTATTCCCCAGGACCAGAAGGAATCGTCAGCATAGGTGTGGTAGTCAGCTTTTACTTTAAATATGGGAAACTACACTCGCACTTGTATGTCCACAAAAAATTTTCTTCTTTCTTCAGGAGTCTAGTCAACAGTGATGCTAAGGCTGAAAATCCTTCCACGAACCATCTGTAGTAGCCTGGCAATCCCAAAAAACTTCTGATCTCTGTCACTATAGTCATTCTCAGCCAGTTGATCACTACTTCAATCTTGGATGGGTCTATGAAGATTCCTTCACCTGAAATCACGTAGCCTAGGAATGCAACACAAGTGAGACAAAACTCGCATTTGCTAAACTTAGCATACAACCAATGAATCCTTAAGGTCTGGAGCACTAATCTCAAATGACTCTCGTGCTCCTCAACACTCCTTGAATTCACTTGAATATCATTGATGAACACAATCTCAAGCTGATCTAGATATTCCTTGAATACATGAATCATCAAATCCATAAAAGTAGCTGGAGCATTCGTCAACCCCAATAGCATTACAGTGAACTCATGATGACAATATCGAGTATGAAATGTTGTCTTTGGGATATCCTACTTCTTGATCCTCAGCTAATAATATCCTATCCTCAAGTCAATCTTTGAAAATATCAATGCTCCTTGCAACTAATCAAACAAGTCATCCATCCTCGGGAGTGGATACTTGTTATTGATTATCACTCAATTAGGTCGGCGATAGTTGATGCATAAACGCAATGAACCATCCTTCTTCTTTACAAACGGAACGGTGCTTCCTAAGGTGATGCACTAGGGTGTATGGATCTCTTATCTAATAATTTCTGCATCTACACCTTCAATTCTTTCAATTCGGATAACGCCATCTGATAAGAAGCGTTAGAAATTGGCTCTGTCCCAGGTGCTAACTCAATCACAAACTCGATCTCTCTCTCTCTCTCTCTCTCTGGCAACAATCCTAGCAGTTCTTTAGAGAATACATCTAGAAATTCTTGTACCACTATGATGTCTTCAATCTTCAACTCCTCAACTATCATATCCACAACAGTTGCCAAGTAACCTTGACAACCCCGGTCTAACAAACGGGTTGCCTCTTGTGATGAGATTAGGGAAATTGAGAGTCCTCCTCAATTCCTGACAAACTCGAAGCTCTCACCTTTTAGCGGGTTAAACTAAATTGCCTTGCGATAGCAGTCCATTTTAGCTCATTGCTTGGTGAGCCAGTCCATGTCAATTAT
This sequence comes from Eucalyptus victrix, assembly GCA_016097545.1. Classification (NCBI taxonomy): domain Eukaryota; kingdom Viridiplantae; phylum Streptophyta; class Magnoliopsida; order Myrtales; family Myrtaceae; genus Eucalyptus; species Eucalyptus victrix. The sequence continues at coordinate 30,774,009 of CM027837.1, forward strand.
CAAATCAAAGTCATGTATGGCTAGAACTAACAAGTCTATTTTTCCCTCTCGCTCACCAATCACTAACTTGCAACTAGAACAACCAAATGTATACAACACCTTATCCTTCAATGGTGTAGATATGCTAACTAGTAAATCTAGTAACTCAGGACTTAATCCAATCAACTTAACCAATTACTTGGCAATAAAAGAATGAGTTGCACCAAGGTCAAATAATGCATAAGTAGCATGGTCGTTCAACAAAACCGTACTTGTAACCTTATCAGGCGCGTCCTCAGCCTGAGCTTTGGTGATGGCATACATTGTTCCTTTAGCTAGAGGTCTGACTTGTCCACCCTATGGTGTGTAAGCTCTAATCTAAGCCCTCTATGGGGGTGGCGGCAACTGTGGTTGTCCTCTTGGTCTCCTCGGACAATCCTTGTTCATGTGACTCGGCTGGTCACATTCAAAACAAACACCAGGCCTCCGAGGGAAAGGAGGGGTACCATGTCGCCTTCCACATAAGTGACACGACCCAACTTGACTCAATCCAAACTTGCCGACTTCACCTTTCCTATTGAGCGGAACTTGAAATCTTCCTCCGATCATGGGCTTCTTCCTATGTCGGATCCCTTCCCTACTTGATTCGAACCGCGATCTAGATGCAGCAACTCTTTCATTATGATCTCTCTCGATCATTTGGACTCACTCATGCAAGTCATTGTAATTCCTCAAATTGAGGAGAAACATTGGACTTCTCAGTTTTGGCCTAAGTCCATCCCGGAATCTCATAACTCGATTCACTAGATTCTCCACTACGATAGTTCAGCGAATTTCACCTCATACTAATCTACAATCATGGAGCCTTGTCGAATGCACTGAAACTCTACCATCTCCATCTCTCTGGCAGTCTCAAAGAAGTATTTCTTGTTGAATGACTCAACGAAGGTGTTCCACACTTTGTGAATACACCTTCAGGAAATATCGCTCCTTGGGTGGTTCTCCATCAAGTACTTGTGACTCCCTCCAACGGTAAGTTGCAAGAACTACCTTCTCAGTCTCAATGCACATCAATAGTGCAAAGGCCTTCTCCAGTCCTTGAATCTAGAGAGTAGCAACTTTGGGGTCTCCTACCCTAGTAAACTTCAGTGGATTTAATTTCAAAAATTGTTCTGCCAGTTTATGAATTGGTCTTCCAACGACCAAGTTCCCTATCAGAACCTCAATAGGTGCGACAACAAGTGCGACAGTAGCAATAGCATTGGCAGTGGCAGTAGCAGCGGCTGCAACGACTGCGGTGAAAGCAGCAGCTTGATTTTGAGCCTATTATCCCATCGTCTCTCTCTCTTGCATCCAAAGCCTACGTGATCCCCATATTTCCTATATCACCTGGGGTTGCTACCCTAACACCAACAGGAGGTGATGGTACTCCACTTGCGCTAGCCTGAGCTAGCACTCTACCTTGGCCTCATTGGGTACTGATCCTCGTTGGCATCCTACCCCGAGCTGTAGGCCTAACGATACTCTTGCTAGGAGTCCTTTGCTCCTGATCCCTCATCTTTTAGGCTTTCTACAAAAACCTGCCTGCCAAATCCACACCGAATTAGAAGTCAAGCAATAACAACAAACAATTATACCAATCAAGTATCACATACATGCACCAGCATGAAAAGGCCAATCCTACTAACTATCCCATAGACCATTGCACCTTATCACTCCAACATCTAACAACCATGTTCTGATACCACTAAACGGGAATGTTACATCCCGATCCTCGCCACACGTGCCCATCCCTACTTGGTCCATATAAATAGCAATGTCCTAGGATGCATCGCTGACCCATTCATTTTAATATGCATGCAGAAACGATTATTAAATCCCCAAATAGCAACCAAATGGGATAGAAAAGTAGGGCCACAAATTTTCGAACTAAAAACAACAACCACACTTATATATATGCATATAACCCGAGTCATATATGTACTCCTTTCTCAAAGTCTACAAAACAACGGAGGGTTTTCAAACAACTACGCATCCTCGTCCTCCTCGTCATCTCCCTCCACACTTTAGCTGAAGCCTACAGGAGAATACACTAGAGATGTTGGATCTTCAAGCTTAGGGTCTATCATGTCTATGACTGAACCTTCTAAAGGATCTACGGTGCCTTTTCCAAAAGCAACCTCTATCACATACGGAGGTATTTTAGATTCCAGTAGGGGGCCCCCTCTATGACCATTACAATCTTGATGGTACCATGACCTGTATCTCATATTTCGATAGGTAGATATAACATACCGATATACCGCTCATCCAAAACTGATAATATGGTATACTGCTCACCCAACGCTGACATATTAGGACCCCCAGGTCGATATAGTATACTAATAATGCTCACCATAAATTAACAAGGTATGCTGCTCACCCAAAGCTAACATATCAAGGCTCATAGGCTGATATAGTATACCTACAATACTCACCCTAAACTGATAAAGTATACTACTCACCTAAAGCTAATATATCAAGTCCATAGACTAATATAGTATACTTATTCTCACCAACTGAGAATGTCACAACTTTTTATCTTTCATGATAAAAATACTCGTGTGTGGTTAAATGATCGGGCTTAGCCAAAATATAGCATTTTCCTCACTTGAAAATCCCACTAATTTCAATAGTCCACAAATTCATTTTTGGCGCTGTAACTTCCCACCTGGTGATTTTCTAATTAAATCATGAAATTAAAGAATTTTGGGATAATTACCCGTAATCACATTTCACACTCAATTGGCACAAAATAACGATCAATTAAATAAACAAATTACACCACTGCAATAAGCATAAAATTCTGGTCACTACTATCCTCGTCTAATTTTTGGAAATTAATTAATTAATTAATTAATTAATTACGGAAATTAATTATTAAATACCTAAAATACAAATTCAGGCTCATAAAGCCTAAATAAAAGCTGGGACAAGTGCAGAACTTTTCTGAACCACTCTAAATAAATACTAAAGCTTGTCTAGGCTCTAATTGCCCTCAACTAACCACCTAACATGCAATAACAATTTAATTAAATTACCAAATCTATTCTAACTATCCACCTAAACTAAGCTTAGCCTAAACTAATCAACCCTTAAATGTCATTAATTTATTAAGCACGGATTAGTGAGTTAAACTCACTTGTTCGACGATCCACTCGGATCAAAACGATGGGGACACGCGAAGGGGCAAGAAATTCCAAAGCAAGACCGCCTTTCGAGGTCCGGAAGCAGGCCAAACAACAACCTAGAGACCCACACTGTTTTGATCTAGTTACAGGCCTGAAGAAGCTAGCTGGTGGTGGAGTTGAGGCGGAGATGGCGATAGAGGAGGCGAACGGGCTGCAACGGCTCCACAGTGGCTTGGCGAGCATCCCAGCAGTTCCGATGATGGAGAGGCTATTGCGAACGACTCAGGAGACCTCCTGGGCACATGGCAGAGGTGCGCGCAAAGCTGGCACGACGGGCGTGACAGTGGGCGAGCGGCAGTCCAACGGGGCTTTGACGATTTGCTGGCTTTCCTCGATGGTTTTGGACTACAAACAGCAAGAGGAAGGGGGAAGATGGAGGCATTGACAGGCATGAAGGAGGAGAGGGGACCAGTTTTGATGAGGGGACCACCTTGGTCCCCTCTCATCTCAATTGGTTCCCTTGACTTGGTCCACCTTTGCATTGCTATCCTCCACCACTAATTTCCAGTAGCCTTGGCTTCCTCAAGAAGCTATTGAAGTGGTCCAATTCTCATGGCCAAGGGGGGCTACAAATTTCAAGTGATTTCCCTCAATTTGGACACTAAATCCTCCTTGAATCAACAACAATTGGCCCTCAAAATTTCAACCGTCTAGTCCTTGATCAAATTGGTATTTTTCCTCACCAATATAACCCACTTCCATCCCAATTTTGCAATAAAAAACGGTCCTCTGAATTTTCTGAGAAAATAACCCTACCTCGACTTTTTTCCAAAAAATCTTGGTTTGCAGAAAAATCTTTGATGACTGAGTCGATGTTCCTAAAATGACTTGCGACATGACAGAACTTTCAATTTCAGAAATTGGATTTATATTTGTGGTTAATTTCAATCCGGCGCAATTTTAGCGTGACTTAGACTACTAGGTAGCTTTCAAAATTTTTTAGTGCAAATGACCGATGGTCGATTTTCTTCGAGCCACAATGAACCCGTTCAGCACATTGGTGACTCTCGGTGGTCGTGAAAATCTCAAGGTTTCAAATACGGACACAGGGTACCAAAATGACAGAAAAATCAGTCTAGTGCCGATCGGCAAGAATTTTGCGCTTTAGTGGAATCACCCACGTTTAACCACACATTTCAATCAAATTGACTTATCCCTGATCTCTGATCGATTTTTAATTGTACCATAATAATATGTGCATATTAGCAGAGTCGAGTAACCAATTCCTAATCGAATCCTCACGTATATTGCATTAAAATCTCTTAATGACTTCCTCCGATAGTCTAGTTATCTCAAGAGTGATCATCTTTGAGAATAGCACTATAGGCACATCGATGAAAGACCTACTTTATTCACTTGAAAGTAGGATTGAAAATCCAGGATGTCAAAGGCATTGTTAGAAAAGTACTTGCCATTAAACACCTCAACGAAGGCATTCAACTCCGGATCCACACCCTTCGGAAACACTCAGCCTTTGGTGGCTCTCCACCAGGTACTTGCATTGCCCTGCAATTTATATACTGCAATGACAACCTTCTCTTCCTCTATGCACCTTAGTAGTGCAAATGCCTTATCCAACTCCTAGATCAAGAGGTTTGAAGCCTCGGGATCACTTGCCCCTGTGAATTTCGGCAGGTTCAACTTCAGGAACTACTCAACGAGCTCATGCATCGGCCTCTCAACGACCATGTTCCCAAGTGGAACCTCGGCAAGTGCAGCAATAGTAGCAACATCAATGATCGCATTGGTGGTAGTAGCGGCGATTGTGGTAGTAGCGGTTGTAATGAAGGTGGTGGTGGCTTGATTCTGGGCTTGCTGCCCTACCACGTTTCTCAGCATCTCGAGCGCCTGTACGATCCCATTGATTCTTGAATCGCTAGGTGCTACTACACCAACACTGACTTGTGGTGGTGCCATCCTACTTGCATTGGCCTACGCCTACACTCTTCCTCGTGTACTGACCCTTGTCGACATCCTACTCCAAGTAACAAATCCCATCATCGTCTTCCTAGGAGTTCTCTGCTCCTAATCATTCATCTTGTAGACTCTCTACATAACATGCTTTCCAATTCCACACATAATTAAAAACTGAGTGATTGTACAAAACAATCTATCAAACAGTTACCAATCACATGCATCTGCATTAGAAAAAAGCCTTTCTTACTAACTGTCCCAAAACCCAAAGCACCTTATCACTCCAAACACTGACCATCTCTGACATCACTTTGAGTGGGGATGTCATGCCCTAAACCTTCGCGTGCGCGCATCCCTCGTTGGTCAATCAAATTGTGACGTTCCCAAAATGCTTCACCAACCTAATCGATTTTGCACAAGCACAAGCGAAATAAACAATTTTCAGACAACAATCAACATGGGATAGAAAAGCAGGACAATCAAATCAAACCAAAGATACTTTATAAACACATCGAATCAATACAAAAAATTGGTCCACATACAAAGGCCTAACTATAAAAAGAAGAGCTACTAAGCCATCTAGGTACTAGACTCCTCATCCATGGGCTCGAAGGACTCAGGGGGCTTTAAGTCCACCACCACACCATCAAGAGTGTTGAGATCCATGGGATGTGCTGCCTCCCACTCTCCAGTCCCAACGAGAGGCTCGTCAAAACCCTGTAAGGGATCCTCCTGACCCCTTTGACAGAAGCTAATGAACTATACTATGAATTGATGAGGTACCAACTAAGGTAGGCCTTCATCAACCCATACTACGAACTCAACTAACTCCCAAGTCAAGGTAGTCCTGGGAATAGGGAGGAAGGTATGCTCAAAGTCCATCGTTTGTGGAACCTCGTATTGTACGTGACATTCCTCTATCTAAGGACCTATAAAATGTAACCCACGACAAAGGGAGACAATGTCTCGGCGAGTTCATGCCCTAAACCCCAGTTAGGAAGGTAATACACATAGATGTAGCCTAATCACACATCTCAGAAGACTTACCTCTCCTTTGCACCTTCCTGCACGTCAGTACAGCTCATATAACATATATAGGTAGTAATCACACTCAACAATTAGAACGCCTCAACTTATATCTCAAACAATCACAAGGCTCCCAATTATAAGGCCAGATCATTATGACGCATTTAATTCCGTGTTACACAATTTTGTCCCATAATCAGGCACATTTATCTCAATCATTCACGTGTTCCAATTGATTACGGCTCCTCAGGCACGACCAACTCAATAGTTGGTGGTCTTCCGGCATAACTGGGCAATGTCTCACCCCATCGAGCATGGTAATGTCTACCTCTAGACAGCATTCCTGAAGGAGCATCAGTTAAGCCTTTACCACGATTTAACAACCGTTGACAAAGGCATTTCATATAGGAGCATCGTCCGGCGTAAATGCTCGCGATAGGTTCTCATAACGATCACACGTACATCAAATCCCGGCCAAGGATGTCGTGCATTGTACTAAAATGCCTCAATTAAAATAATGTGCTTGGCCTATTTTTTTCGTATTAAAAATACCTGGTAAAATAAATGTGCGTGGGTACACGATCAGATCGAACCATAAAAAGTGATGTCCTCTCTTTTAAAAAACACACTATTTGATATAGTACATAAAAACATTTTTGGCGTAAAAAATCGACACCCGGTATTTTTCTAATTAAATACCAAAATTCCACATTTTTTAAATAATAACTAACAATCAACAATCATCATTCAATTGCACAATTTAACACTTTTTACACCACGACAATCAACATGAAATTCTGACAACCGACTATCCTGGTATTCGGAAAATATCAAATAATTAAATAAATTACAAAATAATTAAATAAATGCCTAATTAAGCTATATAAACTAATCTAAATGCCTAACTAGACTTAAATAAATAATGTACTAAGCTAATTAAATTACATAATCTAGTAACCCTTAATTAAACTACCACCTAATTGATATAATTAACTAAGTACATGACTAATAACACTAACGATCCCTCCTTATCCAATCTTAGCCTAAAGTAACCCCTCTAAGCTAACTTAGAGAGTAAACTCACCAGATTAGTGAGTCGATGAGTTCACGATGACGACGACGTGGAGGCGAGTGAGACTCAAGCCAACAACAACACCCGAGGAGGTCCGGAAAGGCCCAGAAACAGCCCACAAAGTTTTGGTAGCAAGCTTGAACTTCGGTTTTAAGCTAGACTAAAGAAGCTAGACTAAAGGGAACCAAGGGGTTTGGTTGGTGCAGGAACGGCACAGCTAAACAGAGGTGCAAGCAAGGGTAGACGATGGTGGCTTTGGCGACTGGAACAGCGGAGGCGTGGTGTGGCATCTTAAAATCTCGTGACAACCTCTGGAGTACCATGAACCATGATTAGGTAATGGAAGTGCCGTTTTATTTTGTATTAGCCATTGAATTAATGAATTTGAATTAATTTAAGGCCGAGCTTTGCAATGGATGATTGCTTGGATGAAGATGTGTCTACAAGTGACCCAAGGATTTTATTTAAGTGCAATTGATATAGAAATCTTATTCTTGGTGGTGCACTTTATAAGTAGAATTTTATTGATTTAAATTACAAAGTTTTGTGAGTTTATAAGTGGAAATTAGGGGGTTAAATGGAATAGGAATAGGAGAGGGTGGGCTGATTTTAGGCGCAAAGACCATCCAACCAGCCCACGCCAACCCCTTGGTCAACCGGCCCATGAAGGCCTAAGACCAACCCAACATTGAAGCCCATCAACTTTGCATGTGAGCTGCCAAGTGGCTTGGAGGAGGAGTCAAGTGTGGCTGCCCCCATTGGCTTCCTTGGGCAGCTTCATGCAATCAAATGATTGCAAATGATTGTAGGGAAAGAAAGCTAAAGAGAGGGAGGCAGATTGATGAAGGGGAATCGACCAAGAGAGAGAGAGTGTGTGTGTGTCGTCCGAGAGAGAAAGGGAAACCGAGAGAGAGAAGAGGGAAAGAGAGGAAGCGGGCGTGCAAGAGGAAGGAGGAGGACTGTCCGCCTAGCTCACCGCCATCCGTTCACTGCTTTGCCACCGTTCTAGTTGCTGTTTGTGCTTGAGTTTAAGGCAAGGGAAGTCCTAAAACCTACCCCTTGCATTGCTATGTCTATGTGTAGTAGATGGTAAGTCTTAGTTGTGGTAGATGGGATGAGATTTCGGAGCTTTGAAGAGAGATTCGTTGGTCATGCATGCTGTTTTTGGAAAGACTAGTTCGACCATCCTTGAGTTTGTGTGTTGCATGTGACTTTTGAGGCAAAACAAACAAGTATTGGTTAGTAAAATGATTTTTTTTTGGAGAAATTAGATTTGGAATTCGTTGTACTGACCTTTAGAGATTTCATGGTCTGTAAAGTAACTTTCTTGTAAAAATATCACTTTTATCTCTTAATCAAAGTTGTAGTGTACTTCTTGAGGTAGAACATATCAAAAATTTAGAGGAAATGAACAAAACTAGGTCGGTGAAAACGTTGTTCTATGAAGAAACTGGATCTGGGAAAAATGCTATTTCGACCCAGTATGATTTCGTGATTTTTATAAAATCATACAATTAAAATTTGTTCATGTGTTCTTAGTGAAATTTGTAGTTAATATTCTGAGGAATAAAATACTAAATTTTTAGAAGAAATGAACATATGTAGGTCGGTGAAATGAGTTTCTTTTCAAAGATGATAATCTGGGAAAAGATGACACCGAGAACAGGGGGAAATAATCGTCTATATCTATCAACCTAGAATGATTTGGGTTTCAATTTCTCCATGAGATATTTACCTCTAGGAATTTTATATAACATATAAAAATTTCATAATTTTTGAAATTCTTTTGGGTATTTATTTTAAATTTCTTCCGAAACTGTGCAAGCCAAAATATTGAAGTTTAATAAATTGTGATGCATTGACCATACTGTTTTGTGTGAGATTCTTTTGGTATGGAGTTATCCATGAGATATCTGCCTTTAGGTCTTGTCTATAATGTGTCAAGTTTTCAGAATTTATTAATGTCATTTACTAATTTTTCTGGAATTTTAATTGGAAGAATGCATTTTGATTTATCCGAAATATTGATGTGTTTTGAAAATAAATGAATTTATTCTTGTAATGTAATACTTTGAGTGGATGATTTTGTTGCATATGTGATGACATATGGTATGTTATATGGCATGAAATGTTGGTTGAGACCCTTTATATTATTGCATCAAATGCCATGTTGAAATTGAGAAACATGTGTGGATATAACTTGAGAAAATAACGACACTGTCGGAGGTGTGAGCCGACAATGCCCCGGGAGTGTTGAGATGCCTGGAGTGTGGAGGTGCTGGATGCTCGGAGTGTGTGTGCCGGATATCCTCGGGAGTTTCGAGATGCCCGGAGTGTGGGGGCGCTGGAAGCCCCGGAGGTGTATCCCAGGGGGATACCAAAGGCGAAGGTACACCTTGCTAATACTGAGCTTGTCAAAACTAACTACAGAGTAAGAAGTTCACAAGAGAATGTTCTCAAAAGATCTATGCCTAATTCAAGACACTTCATAGCGCACATGTTTGACGAGCGGTGGAGTTGAACCTGGAGTCACCTTTAGTATACACCTTGCAACATACAAAGCTAAAGTAGATAGCAATGAAGGCTTCCACTCTAAACCTTTATATTCCCGCTAAGCATAGGTCGACAAGATAACATGCTAAGTGTTCAAGCAGGCAGGAGTGACCAAGGAAATGAGAAGCATTAGCAAGTTTAGTGCTTAATGAAATTATACCAGGGCAACATAAGCAAGATTTTGCAGGATGTGGACATTTAAGTTTCCGCCATATCCAAATAGATTAATAGGGACATCTGCAATCTGAAATCAACTTACTTCTACATTTTGAAATGTCTGAAGCTCTTCACAACAGTAGAAGGAATGAGATTACCCTACATGCTAGTCTAATCTCACTCATTCACGAGGTGTTGCATACCTTTTTGTCTGAATGAGCTGCTTTGAGAAACCTCAGCATAAAAATACCGGGGGTAGGCAAATTCAGATGAAATTTTCGCCTGCTTTAAAATTGAACTTTCTTGAAAAATATTATAAAAAGAAGCCATTACATGTCAATAGAGGCAATACCTTCCTAAAGAGGATAATGGAAGTGGGTCTTTATTGCTCGCCCATGGTCATTGAAGTGAATCCCTTAATTGAAGCAATTGTGGCTCTAAAGGATGAAGAAAACAATAAGTGGATTGCCAAGATAGAAGAGAGGCTACGGTTTATGCAGGACTCTATGACCCGGGTGAAAGGAGATTTCTCTAACTTTGCCAAGCTAAGTTGGTATAGGGGATCCGAGGATTTATTTGAAATACTATGTGCTGAAGATGTCATGGTACGTCAAAGATGAGTCCCTCATGATTGAAAATGAAAGCTTAACAAGACCAGAGCTCAAAGCACCAACAAATTCTTCTTCATCAACTTTACTTGGACCTACCACTAAAGCTTCTTATAGAAATTTGGTGACCAATTCAAAAAGTAGTCACTTAGTAGGCCAAGATGCACTTTTTTTCGTTCCAATCGATCACAAAGAAAAGGAAGAGCACACAACAGGCTTTTGGATATGTCACGCTCTTTATATTGCTTCAGAGTTTTCCGTGAAGCGTTTCAAGTAGTCACTTGCTGAACCCCTCTATTTTTTGGGTTCTCTGATTTTATTTTAAAGGCTGACCACGTAGCAAAAATTTGGTACTTCTCCTTGTAACCCACATTTCTAATAAACAACAACATTGAAATTAGAATTTTTCTTGTACTGCAAAAAATTGCTTCAACTAAACAAAGATTTTATAGCACCTTGAGCAAACCCTTGTTTACTTTGGGATGGATGTAAGGAAAGTTAGAAGGGGAACTACAGTTTTGAAACTAGATTTTTGTGAAATGGCTAGTAGAACACCTAAGGGGGTGAATAGGTGTAAAAATAGATTTTTACGAAATTCAGTAAACCTGTTTTACTTTTAAACTAAGTCTGATTGACTAAAAACTACGTAGAAGAATTCATACTTTAACAACTATCTCAAAGCATAGAAGTAAATCATAGCACATAAAGTAAAGGAGTTTAGGGAAGAAAAAAATAAACACAAGGTTTATAGTGGTTCGGTTTAGATCAAGTCTACGTCCACTCTCCCACGCTAACAACCTTTTGGCTGGATTCCATTATGAATCAAAAGAGAATGTTACAGCACTGTGATCTTGACTTTTCAGTGAGGTGTCTCTACTATTCTCACAAGATCACTCTCTAGATTTTCTCACTTTCGAATACAAGTTTAACAACTAAAAGATGAAGGACAAGAGAATTGAAAGCCTTAGACTTTGGAATTCATTTTTCATGCTCTCTCCGAATGACTTGAAAAATCGTCTTAAATACTCCTCTATGCCTTGTCAACCATTGGCACTTTTTAGAGGAATTCTTCAAATCAACCGTTGGACAGAATCAATCAAGGAGATCTCGAGTCGTTTGAAGATTGAGATGAAAGCCCGTCATTGCTGTTCGTCAATACAATCAGGATCTTGGTTTCCATAAGTAAATTATTTCCTAATGAGCTTGCCTTCCAAAATGATTTGCTTCTCTGAAATTTATTCCAATTAAGATGACCAATATGGTAAGTGATACTTCCAACCAAAAAGCCTAATATATCTTGTTCGTATTGACACCTTGAAGAAAATGATCTTGAGTCTAATTAAGTCTCCATTCTTGCATTTAGTCTAGAACTTGTTAGAGTGGGCAGACTTCTAATGTAAGATAGGCATTGACGCAGAAGTCTAGCAATCTTCAGAATAGAACATAGATAAGTTTTGTCAGCTTGAAAACAACATAGGAGTTTTCTCCAACAATCTTCCAATTTTTTGTAGCACCCCTCGACAGCCCCCGATCCGATTAGGGTCACCACAGTTCGTTTACCATTCACTTTTCCTAATAACATGTCACTCTGATACCATTCCAATCGTAGCGGGTCCATACAACCTGGGGGTTTACATACTTCTTTTTTTCATCGGTCCTTTGCGCAATTTATATACGGAAGCACATCCAATAACTCCCTTCCCTATATTCAGAAAACGATGCACACCAACTAAACATCTTATAAAAGTTAAAGTCGAACATTTTTATTTACTTAAACCAAATGGACATCATTCATCGGTACATCAAAATGCCGTAGTCTTCTACACTCGGCTATAATTCAAAAGATGACCGACATCTCCTCCCACAATCGTATGCTTAAGGTCCATCAACTAGTGTCGGCGTCCAAAAGTTCCCTCCTTTGCTATCCTCCTCCTCGCGGTCATATCCAACCACTCAATCCATCTACTAATCTGAAATGTTGGTCTCTGAAGGGGTGAGTACAACCACTCAGCAAGTAAAGGACCAATAAACCACTCAATATATCATGCCATGCAATCATCACAATCATAGCATCACATGTTGTACAAGCATCCATGCACAACATACCATGGCATCATACACATGTCAACATACCTCATGTACCATCGTCATCATATAGACATCACCATCATATCATACACTTACCATCATCATGTCACATATGACATCATCCTCACCATGCATCCATCCATGTAACATCATCATCATATCATCATATCACATGTACCATCATCATTACCATGCATTCATCATGTAACATCATCATCATATCATCATATCACATGTACCGTCATCATTACCATGCATTCATGCACGTAACATCATCATCATATCATCATATCACATGTACCATCATCATTACCAGGTATCCATGCACATCTCATTATGCATATATCATCATGCATAATTCAATTTCAATTTCATTTTGGACTGCCACATTTCTCTTTCCCGGGACCAATGTTTGCATCCCACATTCATCACTCGCGCCCAATCCTGGCATCGCGAGGACCATCTGGGCATGTATCCAAGATACAATCGGGCATCCGGCCCCCCACATTCTGGGCATCTTGCATCCCAACTAGCATCACAAGGCATCCCCCTGGGCACAAACCTCTAGGGCTTTCGGCATTTACACTCCCCAGCCGGGCATCTCGCACCCCAACTAGCATCACGAGGCATCCCCCGGGCACAAACCTCCAGGGCTTCCGGAATTATGTACCGACATATCACCAGGCCTCCCTTGGAATTATATACCGTATACCACCGGGCATCCCGACACTCCCGGGGAATCATCGGCTCACCTCCGACGGCTTCTTCATTTATCTCAATTCACATTATCAATTATAATTTAATTTGACATGGCATGTGATGTGATGACAATCAATATCATGTTCATCCTTGAGTTCATACATGCATCTCAAATCATCATCATGCATGCAGCAAGACACCGTCATCCAATCAATACAATTCATGGAGTCCGTGCAATTTAAAATGGTCCATATTTCATGCCTTTTACAAAATTCCAACAAGTACCATTTTTAGAAAATATTTAAATTAACTATCCATATGCTTCTCAAAAATCATGAAATTAAGACATGTGATAAACAAGACAACAAGATAGCAATTTCATGAAAAGCACGTGCCCAATAGAGTTCCACACAAGAAGGTACAATTCACACAAAACATCATGCAATTTTTGGATAGAAACAGAATACACAGTTTCCGAAATAATTTGATTAAAATATCCAAACGACCTCTGAAAGTTATGAAATTTTACCAGGTAATCCCCAAGACATCAAAGTATATTTTACATGCAGACTTATAAGCCAAATTCGTTTTATATTATTTTCTATAGTCATACGAATCTTCTGGATCTAGCACCAAAACATCCAGTGTAGTCGTCTCCGAAATACCGAGTTTTCACCCCTTTATTCTTCTTTGTTTCCTCTGAAATTTGGATATGTTTTGCTCCAAGAGGTCCCCTACAAGTTTCATTAAGGTATCTAAGTCAAATTTCTAGAGTATAGTCATCATATGGGTCCATGAAGTCTCGGGTATCCTGTACCGCGTCTCCAGATCTACGGTTTTCAAGAGTAAGTTGATTCACTAGGTTACACTTGTTCATTTTACTTAAAATTTGAGTATGTTAAACTTGATGGTACTTCCATCACCTATTCATAGATGATAATGTAAC